>CM057342.1:360520906-361810231 GCA_030015575.1 Agapanthus africanus | reverse complement strand
TAACTTCTCTAGTTCTTAGACATGTGTTTCGTAGAAACACAGGGTCTAAGTTTTGAGGAGTTATAGGTATTTGAATAGAGTAGAGAACCAGGTGTAGCAAGTATCGGGATTCTTCAAGGTGATCGAAGATGTAGATACTTGTGTATGGTATTCAGTTGATAGTAATGATAAAGAGAAATTGCTTCTCTTTCAGGTTACTCATAATTGGAAGCATTCCTAAGTTGAGTAACGCTGATCGGCCTCTCTCCATTTAGTTGACATGCACTGGAGACAGCTGCATGATTTGAATCTGGTTCAATTAAATCAGTGCCTCTGGTTCTATATTGGATATAGTACAGTTCATATCTTAACATTGTTAAGGTACGGGGAGTTGTCCGGCTTATGATTAAAACCAGACTCTGGATAACTCAAGGCACGTTTCTGTAATGGCTGTTTGTGGGTTGACCCAGGCTATGACGAGGGTTGATTTTCTACCATAAGAAAGATCAATAGTGATATTGTTCTTGACTCGCCACAGTTTAATAACAATGGATTTTTTCAAAAACAGTAGTGGGAGTATGGTAGAACTGGAAGTGATTCCAGAACCGCAAACGATTACTGAAGATTTGATAAGGAACCTAAAGATTCAATCTGATTTGACATTCCATTGGCCACTCCGCAGATAAGGTGGGTAACTTCAGGCACCCGAGAGGTACTCCGGTAGCCTCAAGGACGGTGACAGGGAAGTTCTTGTTTACCCACACTTGCCATTGTTGTTGTTCCAGGCTGCGAGACCCGGCAGGAGGATGAGTATAGCGTCGTTCTAAACTAGTTTTAGAAGTGCACGTCTATATGACTCTGCCAGAGGGTTGTCGTAGTCAGTGGGAGCAGCGGAAGCATTGGTGGACATCAGGCTTATGTCTATTTATAGACTAAAGCAGATATAGCGGAGATAGATCATCTATTTCTGATGTGACAGTCATAGGTTTGACGTCATCAGAATAGGGGATGGATCTGTTGAGAAGGTAGTAGGAAGTGATATTCCTTTACTACGATCGGTTATACTTTGGTCGTCACACAGTTGTTTCTCCACAAAGGAAATGGATTTTATATCCGAGATACTGGTTACTGGATCTATGGTTTTAGATCTAGATTTGGGTGGTTTCCCAATCAGGGTACTTGACAGCATTCTAAGAGTATTTAGGATGGACGACTCCTGGCACGGTAGTGTACCTGCAGATAATGGAGTCACCCTCTCCAAAGGTGTCTTACAGACTAAAGGGGAGAGGGACGTGCATGATTGGCAGATCACTTGCTTAGGCAATTGAGTCAATCATGAGATGTCAAGTACCACACCAGATGTTGTTCTTGCACTAGATGCAATAAGTTGACATTAATCCAATCCTGGAGAAACAGTCGGAAGCAGTTTTAGAACATAAGTGGATGTTCTAGGGATATGATAACGACAGCCGCATTCAGGAGACGGTTATCATTCCAGGCTTCCAAGGTGACATGGACGACAAGGAGGTTGTCAGAGTTATATTTTTCCTTCTGACGAGGGACAGTGTTTTGGACAGGTGATCCAAGGCAATACTGAGGGAGGGATGGCGCAGGATACTGATTAAGTTCAGTTGACGATACAGTCTAAGAAGTTTGGATTTGGAGTTCATTTTTGAGCTCGGTCCCATCAGACATCCAGACATTCTAAGACAGGTATTGCTCATTTCGGGAGATGGCTTTCTCCGCGAACTTGAGATATAGAGAGACATGGAAAGAAACAACAAAGCGGATCCACTCACTGAGGCTATTCCTCGAACGCAATAGTTTCGCAAACGAGCTTTGTGAGACTGACTAGTAGAGGAGTTGGGTGTTCGGTATCACACGGGCTGTGAGTATGCGACATCGCAATAATTAGCCTTGAGTGCAAGTGGGAGATTGTTGGAGATAGTGCCCTCAGAGTCAATTATTAGGTCACAGGTACGTGATTGTAATGATTGAGGGAGGACCTATCCCGGTAGGACAGTCTTACTCGAGATGATAGTATGCTATCTGGTTTACCTTTATCATCGTGTACTGTTTTAGGTGACCTGACACGTCGCTATTACACGTTGATAGAGCCCCTAGGATTCTTGCTTGACCACCAGCAGTATGAGGGCGATCATATAAGTGGGAGCTGGGGGTCTATAAGCTTATCCTTAAAAGGTCCCTAGTCGTGGGAGTTTCGAGACTGGGCATCGATACTCCATTAGTAGACTAGTGTATACAGTCGAGACCCCGACGAGGGGCGGTGGCCGGTCTCACAAGCCACTGGTGTCAGTTGGATCACCTAAGATGTATACAGGTGCTCATTGGATTATGAGTACACCGGACAGGACTCGCCGGGAACATGCTAGTTGGTCATATACCAGACGTCAGATGGCAGTTCCCTGGTGACATGTGTGCAGGTTAGTTCATCGACCTGGGGATCGTCATTTGTCTCGTGTGAGTTCCCACTGTACTTTGATTACTACCCTACCACGGCTCAAAGGAGTCGTGCAAACAGGTTTTAGTTGGGTACAGTCCCGAGCCACATGGAGGCAGTGAGCGTATCTTCAGGGGTTCGTCTCTCCCGGTATTGGGGGTGAGGTCGTGCTGTGTCTAGGAGAGCCATTACACAAAGTCCTTGGCCAAGGCAAGGAGATTTACTGGTAGGTATTCCAGTAGTATCTCAGGGTGTTCTGGGCTACACTCCGACACGACTTGTACCGCTTTTGGGGGTCTGACTTTTACCAACCCCCTAGGCCCGCCATGCGATACTCATAGACGAACGGACCGGACTGCACGGATATTGTCACTGACAGGCTCAGTAGGGTGTCAGGATGAGTTCGCTCATCGACGTCCCTTTTAGTCAATAGCTGGTGGCCCGTTACGTATTGGCTTATACCTCTGACGGGCTAGTGGTTAAATCCACAGCCATAGTATTGACGAGTCTTTAGAGTCTACCACACTTTCAGTTACTCAAGCTTTCGGGCGAAACGCTGTAAAGGCCGTATGGAGATATGGCAGGGTTCGATCAGATACGTGCGGTATTGCACGGATCGTGATCGGACGGTTTTTACTAGCCGGCTTTGGTTTAAGCCGGATCTTAGTATTTGATAGTGTAGTTTTGTCTCTTTACATTTGTATTTCGGTCGAAATACAAATGCGGGTGTGTATGCACAGTATCGGGGTTTTCCTGTAATTTATTATGGGACCAGTTTTCTGGGGTTGCCAGTTTGCATTCCGTTCCGGCCGGTTTTCTCTTTTTCCTTTCCGGTCGGACTTTTCGTTGGAGGGTGTTAATTGCAAGTTTGCAATTAACATTTTGTTGAGGGGGTTTCTTGCAAAAGGTTTGATATGATGGAATTTAAATGAGTATGGGTTTGTGGTGGGGCCGGCCACTGTTTGATTGGATATTGATATGGGCCGGCACTGTTGGGTATGGAGTGAGATTATTTGAGTGGTTTAATTTCCTTTGTATAGTATGAATGGTTTATGAGTGCTGGAGTAAAACAAAAAGGAGTTGATTGATTAATATATATATTCACACATTAATTTAGAGATGGGGGTGTGGCTTCTTTTTCTCATTTTTTTTTACAGTGAGCACTAGATTGATTCATAAGTGTGCAGGCTTCATTTCCTTTTTCCCAGAGAGCCTCTTCTCTTGATTTGGCCGAGCTCTTTTTCCTGCATGCTCATTTTCTCCATCTTGCATCAATGAAAGTCTAGTGCAAAATTCCTCCAAAAGAAATGGCAACCTCATAATCCCAAAAGAGACTAGCTTCTGCACTATTCTACAGCAAATCTTGGACGCGTCGATTCGCCAGCTTCGCGTCCGAGTTGCCTCGGTATTGAGGTGGGAGCCCGTAAAAGCTACAGGCGATGTGGTGCCCTTTCCGACGAGGAGGAGACGGACGGAGATCCCGCGAGGAGATCGAAGTGGAGATGAAGACCGGAGGACTCGGATCAGTCGGTACATCTCTTCCCTTTCTTGTTAGTAGCTTAGACTTGTTAATGGTTACGATCCGGAGTTTAGTGCGCGGTGGTGCCGGTTTGCAAAGTCCGCAAAAATTAAAGTTTATCACCGCTTCCGCATTCCGGCGTCGGATTGACGGCCGGGGCGCCGCCGTGCACTTACAATCATACACCCGATTCGAGGAGGAGGAGGAACCGTCTGTGGGTGCATGGTGGATCCGGTGCGATACCCCGGGGCAAGATGGTCGCAGATGATGGCGTTGAGTCTGGCAGGGGAGCACTATCAACCGGTTATTTGTGGCGCGGCGGATATCCGGAGGATACCGACGTAGTCGTGAGATTTGATGAGGGGCCAGTCCGGATAGCCGGAGCCCCGGGCTAGTCCGGATAGCCGGAGCCTGAGATATTTAGACTTTGAGGTATTGAGATTATATGACATGGGCCAGTCCGGATAGTTGGAGCCCAAGATATTGGATATTTGGACTTATGTTTTGTGTCGATACTTGACACGGATTTTATGTTGATTTCATTGATGATACCTTGATTTATATATACATAAATCTCACTAAATTATGAAAACAGTTTTCTCATTCATGATGTATTCTGTTTTCATTCGTAATGCATTCATACATCATATATACGATATGTTGCTATCTGAGGCACTGACACGAGCACGTAGTATTACACTTATGTGTTCAGGATATTATTTTGAGGGTATACTATTATCGTATGACCTAGGATTGAGTCATACATGTGATTTCTGCTCGGTGATGTTTTCTACTCACGAGTTGGCAACTCGCCCCCGTTGTGCCACAGTTTCTTGCAGGTTTTACCATACAGGTTTCCTTGGTGGCTTTTCTGGCACACTGCTTCTTTCCGGGTGATTTCTTTAGTAGATGGACTCACTTGCACCGTGACCGCTATTGTACATGTATTTATTTCAGTTGTATCTAGTAAACTCCATCAACCAGACTGTTTTATTTGATAACCTTAGAAGACCAGTTGTATATTCTTTCGACCTTAGAGTCGCGCGTTGTATTATTATGGTTTTCCTTTGGTTTTCTTCTGAGTTTTGATCCTCGCCTTTCGGCGTTGTATATTATATTGCTTGCGTGGCTGTGTCCGCCAATTGGCGAAGAGCTAGCTCCTACTTGGGGATGCCTTTTATCATTATGTATATTATTCATGTTTGTACCCGTTTGGGGCCAGTATTTACAAAGGAGACTCTGCCGAAATTTTCCCCGTGCTTTGAGGGAGGTTCCCCGTGCTTTCGCACGGACCTAATTAATGTAAACCTCGTTTTCCCAGAGGCGTAACCCCGTTGATACCTTTCTAGACACCTACTTGATCGGCTAATTGTAATGTGTAAAACTCTCCCAGGAGTAACAATTACTCGCAGTGGGTATCGGGATCCAACTATCTCATAGAAGGTATGCAATCTCATTGCAAATTTCAACACTTGAAATTCCCGATAATATTTTGCCCCTAGCGTGCTATGACCTTGACGCATGCCAAACAACCCATAGTCCGCTAGTCAATTTCAACCCGTACATTTCTTGATTGAATTAAACCCACCCGCACGACCCTTGACGCATGCCAAACAACGCCGTACGAATACCCTAATCCAATCGCATCGTATGCTAGCAGATAAGCACTAGTTAGCTACCGTACACTACGCCTTAACGCATGCCAAACTACCGCAGCACGAATACTAAGTAGTACTTATCTGAAATGACGGAGGGCTACGACAGGTTTTTCTGAAAACCTATTGCGTAATGAACTTGATATCGTTGTAGAATCAAATGATTTTAAAATGGAGTGTTTTTTAGGCTTTTCTAGTTTTGCTAAAGGGGTCACTCCCGGTGAAGGGATCATCGGCCCTTTCCTCATCGAATAAGGTGCAGGATATATCATATATACCGCTGTGCAAAGCAAAAACTATAGAAGCAGTCAAAATACAAACCGAGGGTTGTAGCATCTGCCAGTTATTGCTAAAGGAGTCACTCCCGGTGAAGGGATCTCGGTCATTTCCTTATTGAATAAGGTGCAGGATGTTCTACAAGGAACACCGCGATGCAAAGCAAGAACTGTAGCTACCTGTTTTTGAAAATTCGATTCCACGACATCTTTAGGTTTCTTTTCTTTCATTAATCACATTAATGAAGTCCCATCATTTAAGCTACCTAAACATCACAGATAAATACGACATACACTTATGCCATCCGCATTCGCCTCGATGTCCCCTCGTGCACCGTTAGGTTAGGTAACTAACGGCAGAGCGGGGCAGGGCTAGCGCGGGTGCAAAACATAAGCAACGCCTATATAATATATCATATATACTAAATACAGTATTTATCACAGAACATCAAATGATCACATCACAGATATCGCAGCAGAAGAATCATATGAAATATTGGATATACTAGGACGTCCGTGTTTTCAATACGAGCCTGTATAAAACACGGATTCCACGGTCGCAATGAATAGCCAAACCCACACCCCTAGACCCCTACGAGAGCGGCAAGCAACCCTACCAATTCTAGAGTTAGGAGATCCGGACTCGACTCCTCGAGTCGGTCTCCCACTGGACTCCAGAACCCGGTTACTTGTGCTCCCCTCCTTGGGTCTATCCTAGTGCGGAAAAGTAAATAATATACAATGGGTGACATCTTCCGCAACCTGGAAGTGCCCTAATAAAATAATATTACATACAAGTTTTTACATGAATGAAAATGAAAAACACTCATCTCACATAAAAAAAAACCCGGCTATTCAAACACGACGATCCAATATAACATATCCAGCAACACATAACATCACATGTCATCAACGTAAGTAAACATGCATATCCCAATTGTCGTTGACATATAGCAACGAAACCGGCGATATCACATATTACACTTACGGTCGCAGAAAAGAAAGTGTAAAACTACAACAGTTGGAATCCGCAAACTCTTTAGACATCGCATGCCTAACCAAATGAATTCCTTAGACAGCGCATGCCTAACAATTATAAACCCCGCATTTTAGTCTCATTATCGAAAACACTTTTCAATATCAAGTCGGGCAATTCAACAGGATTCCCGACATTCTGATCGAATGCTCGCCGCAAACTTTAGTAGACGGCCGCACCCCCGATACCGTCGATGAAGTGCACCAAGGCGGAACACCGCTACCACGAGCACCCGAACGGATGCTTTCGGCGATGGGGTTCTCCTACAGTCACTTGGTCGGGGCTAAGGGGTGTAGCTGTCTATTAAGTTTATCCGGTGAGTATCCGCGTACGCTACGTGATTGCGACGGACTTTTGATCGCATCAAAATTCCGTGGCAACCGATCAAGTGAGACTAAAGTGCTATATTTATAACATTCATATTAGTTATCTCATAACTACTTGTGAATTCCAAATATTGTATCACATTCCGAATAAATAGAAAATGTTAAACTTTCCGATCGAACAATCGAACACCCAAGTTTTCCCGAAACAGCTCAACACATGAAATAAGTTTAAAAAACATTCACTTCATGCCTCAGTACCAACGGTCCAACCGTAGAAGGGTCAAGCCAACGCCTCACATGTGGCACGCCGTACTGCCCCAAACCCTAAGGTTCAAAAGGCAGTTCAAGACGGTCACATAATCGAGTTAAGGTTTGTTGTCTTCTAGAGGGTCCATCACGTTACTTGCACTACTTAGAACGTTCTCAAACTACGGAAAAATCCAACACTTGGAAATTTCCCGGCAGGGGAAAAAGTGGGTATTTATATCCGGTCGAACTTTTTAACATGTTCTAAAGATACCCGGAAAAACACAGTAAACAAAGTTAAATAATCCGATCGAATCAACGAGTCCCCAATACAACCCCAGAACACTCAACTCTTGAGTCATAATAAAAATACCCATAAAATATAAATCACAGAAATAGGAATTATGGTGCAAAAATGATGACCTATCTCCTCTGTACGGCCGCGGAACCGCGGCCCAAGCAGGGTATTGCCGCGGTTCCGCGGTGGAATGTACGGATTAGGCTGTCGTTTTTCACCACAATTCTTATATTTCCCTGCTGCATTTTTCAGGTATTTTTAATTCAGAAAAATCCACATTTTCAGAAAAAGTCCAGAGAGGGTTGAAAATTAGGGTTTCGGGTTCGATCGGACTTCTAACATCGTCTACGCATCGCCTAAGGCTCTAGCTAGGCTCTGATACTACTGTAGGGTTACTAGGCACACTAAGGAGGTTCCACAAGGTATCAACCATGCCAAACAAAAATTTTCCGGTGCCGAGAAACCCTAATATAGATCTTAACTAGATGTAAAGGCGAAAAGCAAGCAAGTAAACAACTTTATTGCTAAGTGAAAAGGGACTACAACCTTTGTAGATCCGCTCCACCATTTCTTTAGCTTCGTGTTGACGTCCCTCCGCTGCGATCATCGGATCCTGGACTCTTGCGATGGTTTCGTCGGAGAAATGATCGGGCTAGGTCATTGACTTCGAGGCCGAAGATGATCTACATCGGGGAGACTCAAACTCAAGCTATTCCTTCACTTGGTCAAAAACTTTGTGAAGAGAACACCCTATACTACATGACAAGTGGTAGAGGATGAAGAAATAGGAAGTAGGTTCACTTTAGAATTGGATTTCTCACTCTTTTTCTCATGGTACCATTGGAGCTCTCAAGCTTTTGTGAGCTTGATGAAGATGAAGAAGAAGAAAGAATCATATGAATTAAAAGAATAATATGAATACTTATCCTTTTAATCATGGCACCATGGTTGAGTTAAGCCCTCATGCTTAACTCATGTAGAGAATTAACCATAGCATAAGGTTAAGGGTTGGGTTAGCTAATATCTTAAGCAAATGACAAAGAGAGTTGACTTTGTCAATGTTTATCAAGCTTCATGAAGCTTGATAACTTTGACCAAAGTCACACTCTTTTGTTATATGCTTAGGAAAATAGTAAACCCTAATCTAACCTTGATTTGGTTCAAGTCTCATACACACAACTTGTTTGTATCATCAAGCATGATACAAACATGTACACTTGCATATATCACATATAAACAATGTGCACATTCAAGTGAGAAAATCAATCTTAAGTGAACCAATACTAGTTAATGTAAAGTAATATATCAAATATATAATTATACATTAAATCATTAAATCAACACTTGATTTAACGATCCGGTCATATCGCATATAACCGACTAATATCAAGTGTATCAATGTATCGAATCAACACTTAATTCGGTAACCCGGCTATATCACATATAACCGACCGATGATACAAATCGCGAGAATAGAATACAGTATCACATACTAGTATTATTCTCAGTCCCGCACATATCTCGTATGCGCTCCTATTTCGTTTCGCTTGAGCCAGGAAACCCCTGTGTAGGACTCTAAAGACTCGTCAATACGCCGGCAGCAGGTGATGATCATATCAAACACCCACTAACCGCAAGCGGTCTGCTAAACGTAATGGCCACCCGGGTATTGAGCGATTAGAAGATCAACGAGCAAGCCCGCTCACACTCCTGTGAATCCAACCAGTAACACTACCGTACAGTCCGGTCTGTTCGTCTGATATGTCGCATATCTCGTCTAGGGGTGGTAAACGTCAGACCCCAATAACTCGATAAGTCGTGTCGATATGAGACTCATAACGGGTCGAGAAACTACTAGTAACACTTACCAGTAAATCCCAAAAGCAGCCTTGGCCAAGGACTTCCTGTTATAGCCAATCGAGCACTGCGCAACATCAACTCCCTATACCGGGAGAGACGAAACCCCTCCTATCACTCATTGCCTCCATATGACTCGGGACTGTACCCAAAACCACCATTTTGCATGCCCTCTTAGACGTGTTAAGGTGGAAATCAAAGCACAGTGGGAATCACACAAGACTCTATGACGATCTCGGGTCTACAGACTAACCTGCACCAGTGTCACCAGAGAACTACCATCTGACGTAAGGTATAATACCATCTGGGAGTTCTCGGCGAGTCCGTCCAGTGTACCCAGTCTACACTGAGTACCCGTATATCATCTCTGATGTCAAACACCAATGGATATGGGATCATCCATCGCCCATCTGTATGGGTCGAGAAGCTACACGCTAGTCTACTCTGGTATATCGATGCCCCGTCTCGATACACCCACGACTAGGGACTTTGAAGGATGTACTTATGGACTACCACGTCCCCACTAGTATGATCCGCATCATAGTCCAGGTAGTCAAGTACACATCCTAAGGGCTTTACCAACATGTAACAGAGAGACAATCAGTGTACAGGTTAAGGTAAAGAGTAACCAGATAGCATACTATCATATCGAGCAAGAAAGTCATCCCTATATATGTCCAAGCATCCACTACAATATACATCCTATGTATAGTAATGTCCTCTAGGGCATACATATAACTAACAAGGGTGGAGGTAAAGAAGTTGCCAATGAGAGGAAAGTGTGAGCACAAGTTTGGCAAAAGAAAAAGGCAAGTGAAGAAATGTGTCTGCCATTTACTTTTATTGTTTTTGGCTTAGTGTTTTTGTGTGTTATTTTGTTGTGAGCTCATGAGCAACTAAAGAAAACCACCACGAGAAAAAAGATTTGCCTCATTGCCTCAACAAAATATCTCACAAATATCTTAACCAAAATAAAAACTCACCCATGTCACAATGAATCACTCATGACACACAGTGAGTCACACCCATGACTCACACTTTCACACCATTTAAACATTTAAATAAATGTTTAAAGCAAAAAGTAAATGGCAACTCAAAAGTGATCTGGTAATAAAATTACAAGATTACCCTTCATCCGTATATACATATCCGTATCCGTATTCCGACTGAATACGAATACAACGAGACGAAAATAATCCAACAATATAATACTAAGATCCGGCTTAAACCAAAGCACACTAGTATTATCCGTCCGATCATGATCCGTGCAAAAGTGCACGTATATGGTGGAACCCTGCCATAAAACCATACGGCATCTACAACGTTTCGCCCGAATCAGGGAAACCCTTTGTGTGGGACTCTAAAGACTCATCAATATGCTGGCGGTGGGTTTACCACAAGCATGTCAGTGGCACTAGCTGTACGTAACGGCTACCCTGGTATTGAGCGAAAGGGAGGCCGACGAGCAAACTCATCCTGAAACCCCTACTGAGCCTGACAGTGACAATATCCGTACAGTCCGTATCGCATATCGATTCTAGGGGGTGGATAAAGTTAAACCCCTAATAACTTGACATTTAGTGTCGGCATGAAACCTATCACCAACTGAGAAACTACCGATCCTAGATCGGTAATTCTCGTCTACCCCGGCCGAGGATTTCTGGTGATGGCCATCCGTGCACACCGCAACTTCAACCCCCAATACCGGGAGAGACGAATCCATGACGATCCGCTCACTGCTTCCATGTGGCTCGGGACTGTACCCAACTAAAACCTATTTGCACGACTCCTTTGAGCCGTGGCAGGGTAGTAATCAAAGCACAGTGGGAACTCACACGAGACAAATGACAATCTCAGGTCGACAGACTAACTTGTACACATGTCACCAGGGAACTGCTATCTGACAATAGGTATAATACCAACTAGCATGTTCCCGGCGAGTCTGTCCGGTGTACTCATAACCCAATAAGCACCTGTATACATCTTAGGTGAACCAACTAACACCAATGGCTTGTGAGACCGGCCACCACCCCTCGTCGGGGTCTCGATCCGTATACACTAGTCTACTCTTGGAGTATCGATGCCCAGTCTCGAAACTCCCACGACTAGGTACACTTTAAGGATGTGCTTATATACCACCCCTCACGTATATGATCGTCATCATACTGCTGGTAGTCAAGCAAGAATCATATGGGCTCTACCAACATGTAATAGTGATATGTAATGTCACCTGAAGCATGTACACGATGATAAAGACAAACCATATAGCATACTATCATCTCGAGTAAGACTATTCTACCGGTATAGGTCCTCTCTCAATCATTGCAATCACGTGCCTGCGATCCAATAATTGACTTGAGGGCACTATAGCCAACAATCCTATATTTCATATGTTGACTTCTGCTGCAATGTTCTGTGATGAAATCATATAACTGCGTGAGACGAATGCTTAATATTATATATATGATATATAATAAACGTTACTTATGTTTTGCATCCGCGATAGTCCTGCCCCCGCTCTGTCGTTACTTATCTAACCTAACGGTGCATGACGGGACCCCGTGGCAAATGCGGATGGCATAAGCATACGTTATATAAGTATTTTCGTTTCTTTATCTGTGATGATTAGGAAGCATAAATGATGGGACTTCATTAATGAGATTAATGAAAGGAAAGAAACCTTTTGATATTGTAGAATCAAATTTTCAAAACGGGTAGCTCTAGTTCTTGCTTTGCATAGTGGTGTTCCTTGATGAACATCCTGCACCTCATTCGATGAGGAAAGAGCCGAGATCCCTTCATCGGGAATGATCTCTTTAGCAAAAGCTGGCAAATGCTACAACCCATTCGGTTTGCTTTGAAAACTATTCGATTTTAAAAGCGAAGCTTAAACCACTCCTTTTTAAATCACTCGATTCTACAACGATATCAAGTTCAAAGCGTTAAAGGTTTTCATAAAAACCATCCGCAACCCTCCGTCATTTTAGGAAGTAAAGTACTTAGTCTTCGTGCTACGTTTGTTGACCATAGTTAAAGTGTAGTGTACGGTAGCTAAGTGATGTCTTCCTACACAGCATATGATGTTATTAATTAGGACATTTATATAACTTTGTTGACCATAGTTAAGGGTCATATAAGTGGGTCTAATTAATCACAAAATGACGGGTAGAACTTGACTAGTGCTTATGATTTGTTGACCATAGTTAAGGTCATAAGTCACTAGGGGTAAAAACCACATCGGGAATTTCAAGAGTTGAAATTTGCAATGAGATTGCATACCTTCTATGAGATAGTTGGATCCCGATACCCACTGCGAGTAAGAGTTACTCCTGGGAGAGTTTTGCACTTTACAATTAGCCGATCAAGTAGGTGACTAGAAAGGTGTCAATGGGGTTATGCCTCTGGGAAAACGAGGTTTATTTTAATTAGGTCCGTGCAAAAGCACGGGGAACCTCCCTCAAAATACCGACACTAGCCTGGCTGAAAGATTGGCGAACTTGTAGGGTGTAATTAATTCCGGCTAGTTTTACCTTTTAGGGTTTGAAGGAAGATTTGATAAAACCAGTGGGAGCCATCCTGATTAGATAAAATAATAACCAATCTAATCTTGCAAGAGTATACGCTAAAGTGTTTTCTTCTCTCTCTCTCCAGGTAGCGACCATGACATGCCTTAATCAAGATAATAATATGGATGTATTGACCGAACCCTCTTGTTATACTGGGCTGGGAAACGTTGGTTCCGCTCTAACTTATAATTCTTATAAGTCCGAGCAGGAAATAGGGGATGACCGGGATTCCCGTGCCACCCAAACGAGGAATGAGCATATTGATGCATCTTCTTCGGGTGTGTTTGTTACCGAGATCTGTTTTTCAGTACACTCTACGTCCTGAGTATTAAATACCGGATCGGGATCCCACATATGTAATATGTTGCATGGGCTAAAGAAAGGTAGAGAACTGGGAATAGATGATCATTCTGTAAAAGTGGGGAATGGTGCAAATGTTGCAGCCAAAGTAGTTGACGTATATCACCTTGTATTACCAACTGGTAATACATTGATTCTGAACGAATATTATTACATACCGAACCTGATATGCAATATTATATCAGTTTCTTTATTAAGTAAAGAAGGATATAATTTTGTATTGCGGGATAATGTTATGAACATTTTCCTAAATCAAAAGTTGATTGGATCAGGCTCGTTAAGTAATGGCATATACGTTCTAAATCAAACCATAGTTTTTAACGTACAAAACACACACAAGAGGAAAAGTTCAGAAATGAACGAATCCTTCTTGTGGTATTGTAGACTAGGTCATATCAATACGACATGGCTAGCTAAGATACATAAAGATGGATTTTTGTACCAGTTCGAATTTACATCTTATGTAACTTGCCAATCACGTCTCAAAGGTAAAATGACCAAAACTCCGTTTATTGGACACGGAGTAAGATCTGCTGAACTCTTGGGACTGATACATAGTGATATATGTGGCCCCATGTCTACACATGCCAGGAATTATTTCTCATACTTTATTATATTCACTGACGATCTCTCAAGATTCGAATATGTGTTCCTGTTGAAACACAAGTCTGAAGCTTTTGAGAAATTCAAAGAATATAAGCATGAAGTTGAGAACCGGATGGGTAAAAGTATTAAAATCCTACGATCTGATCGGGGAGGAGAATACTTGAGCGCGGAATTCCGTGACTATTTAAAAGAGAATGGGATTCTCTCTCAGCTTACTCCTCCGTATACACCACAGCACAACGGTGTATCGGAGCGAAGAAATCGCACCCTATTAGATATGGTGCACTCTATGATGAGTGTTGCTGAGTTGCCTGTTTCCTTTTGGAGTTATGCGCTTGAAACGGCCGCATACCTATTGAATAGAGTTCCAACCAAATCAGTGCCTACCACTCCATATGAGATATGGAATGGGAAGAGACCATCTCTTAAACGAGTTAAGATATGGGGTTGTCTGGCCTATGTTAAAAAGCAAAATCCGGACAAGCTCGAGGAAAGATCTGTTTTGTGTAAGTTTGTGGGATATCCAAAGGATTCATATGGATATATCTTCTACCACAGTGAGGAACAAAAGGTGTTTGTTTCTCAATATGCCACCTTTTTAGAAAAGGAATTTATTGTAAAAGAAATTAGTGGTAATGAGGTAGAACTGGAAGAAGTTCCACCTACACAAACTACAACTAACGATTTGGTAGAACCGGAGGATTCAATAGTCCCCGACGAACCTCAGCCACTCCACAGATCTAGTGGGGTTCGTCATCCATCTGAGAGATACTACGGTTTTCTCATTGACGGTGGGAGCGAGGATTGCATCATGGAAGATGATGACCCAACTAGCTTCGAGCAGGCCATCACGAGTGGGGACTCTGTGAATGGCTGGATGCAATGCAATCTGAGATGGAATCCATGTACACCAACAAAGTATGGACTTTGGAAGATGCTCCTGAAGGGGTAAAACCCATCGGGAGCAAGTGGATCTTCAAAAAAAATTTGGTGTAGATGGAAAAGTTGAGATTTTCAAAGCTAGACTTGTAACAAAAGGTTTTCGTCAACGACCAGGTGTGGATTATGATGAAACCTTTTCTCCAATGGTTATGGTTAAGTCCATCCGGATCCTACTTGCCATCGCTGCATACCATGACTACGAAATCTGGCAGATGGACGTCAAGACCGTTTTTCTAAATGGTGATTTAGAAGAGAGCGTGTACATGACACAGCTAGAGGGCTTCGTGGACAGTGGGAGCAGCGGAAAGGTGTGTAAGCTGCTTAAATCAATCTACAAGTTAAAGTAGGTATCGCGGAGTTGGAACATCTGTTTTGATGTGGCAGTCAACGAGTTTGACTTCATCAAAAACGTAGATGAACCTTGTGTATACAAGAAGGTTGCAGAGAGTAAGGTCGTCTTCCTCGTATTGTACGTGGATGACATACTCTTGATAGGAAATGATGTTCCTATGCTGCACTCGGTCAAGCCCTTCTTATCACAAAGATTCTCAATGAAATATCTAGGTGATGCCTCTTACATCTTAGGAATTAAGATCTATAGAGATAGTTCTAAACGGATGTTGGGATTGTCCCAATCCAGGTACATTGACACCATACTAAAGAGATTTAGTATTGAAGATTCCAAGCGTGGGAATTTACCCACGATCTCAGGACTCACTCTTTCCAAAGAGATGTCTCCCAAGACTGATTTGAAGAGGGCTCGCATGTAAGGGATACCCTATGCTTCGGCAGTAGGCTCTATCATGTACACGATGTTGTGTACAAGACCCGATGTAGCATACTCACTAGGTGTAGTGAGTAGGTATCAAGCAGATCTCCCTTTTCCGACGAATCACGTAAACCTATGATTTCATGGACTAATAGGGTCATTAAATGAATCGTAATCACAATTGAAATGAATCGTAATCACAATTAAGAGTTACTAACATTAAACCTCTTATTGCTTGAGTAAATATAAAGGTATCCCAAGCTTCTGATATTGCTATTCGTTCATTTTCCTCTTCTTTCTCTTCGTTTGTTTTTTCCTTTTCTTTTGGTTCTTCCTCCTCAAAAAAAAAATTCCAATTCTGGGTTTCCCCTACCCAATTCCGAATTTGAGAGAATCACTGGACAGCTGTGAAGAACATTCCTAAGTACATGAGAAGGACTAAAGAAATGTTCTTGGTGTATGGTAACGGTGAACTCCAAATAGAGTCCTTTACCGATTAGAGATTCCAGAGTGATAAGGATGACTCTAAGTCGGTCTCGGGTTTTGTCTTCGTCCTCAATGGAGGGACGGTTTGTCGGAAAAGTTCCAAGTAAGAAACCGTGGCAGACTCGACGATGGAGGCTGAATACATCGCTGCCAACGATTCCGCCAAAGAGGCTGTCTGGATGAAGAAGTTCATAACTGAACTTGGAGTGGTTCCATCCATCGAGCATCCAATACCTTTGTATTGTGATAACAATGGAGCTGTGGCTTCGGCCAAGGAACCCAGGTCCCATCAGCGATCCAGGCATATTCTGAGGTGATATCACCTGATCCGGGAGATAGTTGATCGCCGGGAGATCGAGGTCAGGAGAGTTGACATGAAGAATAACACAGTGGATCCACTCACAAAGGCCATTCCCTAGATACAATTTGAGAGACTCTTCGTGATGTTGGGTATGAGATACTACAACAACTGGCCTTAGTGCAAGTGGGAGATTGTTAGTTGTATGTATGCCCTAGAGGCCATTGTTGTACATGATTGTATATTATAATGGATGCTTGGACATATATAGAGGACTTTCTTGCTCGACATGATAGTATGCTATCTGGTTGTTCTTTATCTTAACATGTAGAGTAGTATTGTGATGCTGTCTTACTCTCACATGTTGGTAAAGCCCTTAGGATGTATACTTGACTACCAGAATTATGATGCAGATCATACTAGTGGGGCCAGGGTAGTTCACAAGTCTATCCTTTAATTGTTCCTAGTCGAGGGTGTATCGAGACGGGGCATCGATATTCCAGAGTAGACTAGCATATACGCTTTTTGACCCATTTGATGGGCGATGGATGATCCCATATCCATTGGTGTTTGACATCAAAGATGGTATACGGGTTCTTAGTGGAGACTGGGTACACTGAACAGGACTAGCCGAGAACTCCTAGATAGTATTATACCTAACGTCAGATAGCAGTTCTCTGGTGACACTGGTACAGGTTAGTCTGTAGACCGTCATAGAGTCATGTGTGATTCCTGCTGTGCTTTGATTTCCACCTTACCATGTTCAAGAGAGCGTGCAAAACGGTGGTTTTTGGGTACAGTCCCGAGTCGCACGGAGGCAATGAGCGATAGGAGGGGATTCGTCTCTCCCGGTATTGTGGGTTGATGTTGCGCTGTGCTCGATTGGCCATAACAGGAAGTCTATGGCCAGGGCTGATACGGAGATTTACTGGTAAGTGTTATCAGTAGTTTCTCGACCCATTATGAGCCTCATATGGGCATGACTTATCAAGTTAATGTGATCTGACGTTTACCACCCCTAGACTCGATATGCGACATATCAGACGAAGAGACCGGACAGTACGGTAGTGTTGCTTTGGATTCACAGGAGTATGGATAAGCTTGCTTGTTGATCTTCTGATCGCTCAATACCCGGGTAGCCGTTACGTTCAGCTAGTACCGCTGACGACTTGTAGGTGACTGATATGATCATCACCTACTGTCGGCGTATTGACGAGTCATTAGAGTCCTACACAGAGGTTTCCTAGCTCATGCGAAATAAAGTAGGGCACATATGTGATGTGTGCGTGACCGAGATTAATACGTATATGTGATACCATATTCTAATCTCACGATATGTGATGTCGGTCGGTTATATGTGATATAGCCAGGTTATCGAATCAATTGTTGATTCGATAAGTTGATATAAATGATATTAGTCGGTTATATGAGATATAGCTGGATTATTAAATCAAGTGTTGATTTAATAATTTAATGTATGAATATATATTTGATATATTAATATACATTAACTAATATTAGCTCACTTAAGAATTTCTTTTTCTCACTTGTACATTTAATATATATGTGATATATATTATTGTATTTATTTCTTTGTGTCATGCTTGATGATACATTGTACATGGGTGTATGAGACCCATACCATACTATAGATAATTGAGGGATTTATTTATTTAGGGAAAATTCAAAATTAAGTGGAATTTGTCATGGTTTGTGAAGCTTTGAGAAGCTTGTGGAAACCATTGAGTTAGTCCACTAATTTTGTCTTACCTTAGATATTTATCAACCTAACCATTATCTTTAGCCTTGGTTAAGTCTCTACATGCGTTATATATGATATTTTCTCACTCATGGTTGCCATTCTATTCTAGAGATCATTTTATTCATCTCCTCCATTAGCTCTCTAGCTTTGAGTGAGCAAAGAAAAGCAAGAGAGAAAAATTATTCTAAAGTAAGCAAAATTCCTACTTCACCAATCTATACCAAACTAACCATTTAGTATAGGTTGTTTCTTCACTAGTTCATCAATTAGTGAAGAGCTAGCTTGAGTTAGAGATTCTTTGACGTAGATCATCTTCGACCTCGAAGATCCTTGAGCAAGCTCGTTCCTTTCATCTAGTGGAGCTAAAGGGGAGTCCGGTACATCACTACTTGGAGCAAAAGGGACTACTACATGGAGCTTTAGAAGTGAAGGACCGGTCTACAAAGGTTGTATTTCCATTTCACTTAGTGTAAAGGTGTTTACATATTTTTATAACCCTAATTCTCTAGTTAGATCCTCGGTTTAGGGTTTCTTAGCACTCTAGATTTTAAAAAATTGCATGCTTGATGCATTAGAAAACCTAGTGAGGGTGCTAAGGAACCCAGTAAGATTGAGTCAGACACCTTAAACAGAATTGAAGTCCTGATTTAGTTTTGAAGTTATCGGTAACTGCTGCACATGGATGGCACGATTTGTGTCTTTTTCCAAGACAATTACAGCGTTGATAACCCCGTTTTTAGTTGTTTACCTTAAATAGGCAAGCACCCTCTTTCTCCGGCTCTCTGAGGCTCAAGAGAACTGGTCCCGCTTAAACCTATATTACTAGGGTTCTTATTGTAAATTAATATAACTTGAGAGGGTTTATGAAAAATAGTTTTGATATATTTTCAAAATAAACTTCAAGTATTTATTTATCGTCTTTAGGGTTTTCATAGATGTAATTTTTATAAGATGAGGTATTCTAGTGGATATAAATCTAAATTGAATAGTATATGGTATTTTCATGTAAATTGACTTGTATTGATTTCTTGATGGTATTTTCATGAACTTTTACGGTTCTTTTCTTTTGATTTAGAAAACATGGAATATATTATATATTTAAAATAGATATTTTGATAATATTTACATAAATATATATTTATTAAAAATAGAATTTATTTATTAATAGAAATCACGTTTTCTTAAAAATTGTAATAATAAAAATTCCATCGAGATCGTATGCTCCGTGAGGAGGTCTGCATCTCGCCCTACTAGTCCGATGGATGTGCGATAATCCGCACCAACCAAATCGGATTCCCCAAAATGGGTTGTAAGGACATAATCGTATGGAATTTGATTAAAACAATTAAAAGAAATACGGTTTTGATAGTTTATGGTATTTAACTGTAAATTCGTCATAGCCACAAAAATATTGTTTTCATACCGTCGTGCTATGTCATGATGAGTGTTTTGATGAGGTAGGTCATTATCTCGTGAGTTTTCTAAAGGTAATATGAGCAATATGATGAAGTAATGTCGTAGGTAAACTTTGTGGTATTTAAACGAAAAGGTATAATACAAGTTGCATAGCATTTTATTTTGAATTAAAACTTGTTCTAAATGTTATTTTATGGTTGCTAAACAAGATATAAAGAAATGATTAATTTGTTGTTCAAAAAAGTTAGGTATTTTAATGAAATTAGAATCGGAAGTTGGAATAAGTCCACTCCCGACGAGTTTTAATAAAAGATCGTTTTAGAATAGAAAGAGAGGAGAGAAGAGAGAACTTACAGGTTGAGAAGAGAGAAAAGAGGTGGAGGAAGGTTTTGAAGGCGTCGTGAAGTCGCGATGTCACCGGATTAGTCTGGAATCGTCTCCGGGACTCGACTTTGGGCTAACTCCACTTGTACAACTTTTTAGACTTGAAAATATTTGAGAGTTTTGACAATGGATTTCAGAATAGAGTGGATTAGGGTGTAGGGTGGTATTTATAAGATAGAATTAGGGTTTAAGGTATTAAAATGAGAATTAAAATGTATTAAAATTTGGTCTTAAAGCTCATTTTAATTCTCTGTTAATGTGCAGGAAAATCAAACAGAAGAGGAGTAGTGGGGGGAGGCCAAGGGGTGTTAGGGTGAAAAATTGGAGGATTCCCCACTGGGGGCCCGGCGGCGCCGGCCCAGAGCCCCATCTCGCTGGTCAGGGTGTGGGATTGATGCCACGTGTCATGGTCTGTTCAAATAGCATTTTCCACATGTTTGATTTTAGTGACTTTTCATTTTTACGTGTATTGCACGTGTAAACTTTTGGGCTTCCAAAATGTTTAAAAGAAAAATCATTTAAAAATAATATGTGGCTGAGGAAATTTAAACACGGGGACTATGTCACAGCAATGCAAGGCTTTACCAATGAGCTACAAGTGCTTTCTTGTTGTTCTAAAACAAGAAATACTTTTAAGTTGTGCTCAGGCTAAGGTACTCCTTTTTGTATTTTACAAAAAAATTGTACAGAAAGTTTATGGTTGTTAAAATGACTGACAGTGGTATGTGGTGAAGGGTTACCCTAGCGCCCCGGCCGACTCACGTGGTCAAATGCAGAACAAAAATTTTCTTGCAAATAAAACTTGGCGCTAGACTAAACCCTAAAACCGGATCTTTCCATAAAACTAACTAGCTACACTAGGAGAGTTATCTACTATGATAGAAACCTCACCAAACGAACCAAGTCCTTCGGTCTTCTTTCTTCATCCTTAGCTCCTTGCATCCACCTTGAACATGCTTAAACTCCAACTCCGGCTCCATCAGTCCTCCGGGATCGAGCTTGTTCTCCGGCCTCCTTTTGTCGTAGATGATCCACCCGGGGAGTATGATCCATGGCTCTAGCTCTTTGCAATATGTGAAAAGAGAAACTAGAGAACTTGGGATGCTAGTCCAAGTAATCTAGGATGTAGTGGGGTTGTCTAATTGTTAGCTATCTCTTTTCTAATATCTTCACTTGTTTCTCAACACATGAGAATGTTAGTGAAGAGGAAGAAGATGAAGGTGGAGCAAAGCAAGAGGAGGGAGGAACTTGAGAGAAAAATGGGAGCTCAAGAAATTATGAACCATAGCATGAAAGAGAAAATACACACATAGGTTTTGTGTATGAATTCTTTCATTAAACAATTAGCAACCATGCTTCAATAGTAAACCCAAAATGAATTATAAATTCATTTGACCACTATTGAAGCATGGTCACCTCTTTTCCTCCCATACCCTTCACTTTACACCTCATTTCCATTTATGAAATAAATGGAAAATACATAATGGGGTGGCCACCTTCTAGAAGGAAATCTGTAGTAAATACGAATTTCGGTCTACTATACAAATATACCGGCAATCAGATAAAAATCCGAACGCCCAAAAGAGATAGAATAACACGAAGAATGTAATACTAGAATATATATATCGAAATACATACACGTAAATTATTAAATCAATACCTGATTTAATAATCCGGCTCAAACCCGAGCCGGCTAGTATTACAAACTGTCTGATCGAAAATCCGAGTACCAAGTATATCAATCGATCGAACCCTGCACGTATCCAATACGGCTACTACATCATTTCGCCTGAATCAGGGAACCCCTCTGTGTGGGACTCTAAAGACTCAACAGTACTTTGGTAGTGGGTTTAACCACAAGCACGTCAGCGGCACAAGATGTACGTAACGGCTACCCAGGTACATGTCGAAAAGAAGGCCGATGAGCAAACTCATCCGGATCTCCTACTGAGCCTATCCGTGACAATATCCGCACAGTCCGGTCTCTTCGTCAAAGAGTATCGCATACCGGGTCTAGGGATGGTGAACGTCACACCCTAACAACCTGATAAGTCGTGCCGATGTGGCTCAGGACCAATCCGGGAAACTACTGATCAACCTATCAGTAAATCCCAAGTGCCTTGGCCAATGTCTTATGGTCCTGACCAATCGAATCACAGTGCGATATCGACTCCCTATACCGGGAGAGACGAATCCCCGACAATCGCTCACTGCCTCCATGTGGCTCGGGACTGAACCCAACCAAAACCTGTTTGCACGACTCAGTAGAGCCGTGGTGGGGTAGTGATCAAAGTTCAGTGGGAACTCACACGAAACAAATGCCGATCTCTTGTCCAAAGGCTAACCTGTACACATGTTGTTAGGTTTACCTAGCACCTCATGAAGGGTTTGCAAGCATCACATGTCTTAAAATTAAATTTCTAAGGTGCTAAGTGAACATGCAAAGAATCATCACTAGAAATTTAGGGTTTCTTAAACAAACCAACAACACAAGTAGAAAGGTTAGGGTTTTGAGAGTACAACCTTTATAGCTCCCTACGCTAGACTCCTCGGCTACTTGGGGTTTGGAAAAGGTCTGCTTGAGGTCTTCTAATGTCCACGACGATCCACCCGAAGCTCCTTTGTCCAAGCTTGCAACTTCATTTGATCAAGAGAATAAAATGAAGCTAACACTCTTCACAAGTGGGCAAGACTAGTGTAGAATGGTGTTGTGGTTGCTTTTCTCACTTCAAAATCCTAACTTGATGAGTGTTTTGCTCACTAGAAAAATCTAGAGAGCAAAAGAGCAAGGAGGAAGAAGATGATGGCTTTTTTAAGAACAAGAGAAAAGATAATCTCCTATGAAAAATAGAAAATATATGTATATATATTTTCCACTCTTCATCTTAAACCATGGTTAAATAATAAAGATATTATTGTATTTGAGTTAAAACACAAAAGGAAAGTTAACCCGTGGTCAAAAGGTGGGTGAGCAAGGTTAGTTGAAAGAAGAGTGTAAAAACTAAACCATGAATTATCCTTTTCCTTATCTTTTTGTTTTAACATAAATACAAGTAATAATCCATATATAAATCCAAGGTGTGAGTTTTATATTGCCACCATTTTCTATGTATATATAACCATGATAGAATGATGTATGTATGCATGTGTGCATGCACATCCATATGTGCATGAACAAGAATGAATGCATACATGCATGCATACATCCAAAAAGGACAAGAAAGGATTTCTAGTGAGAAGCTAATGGTTAAATGATAAATCAACACTTGATTTATCAACCCGGTCATATTACATATGACCCGACCAAAAGCAAGCCGCCCGATTAATATACGGTATCTCATACGCGCATTTTAACCGGGTCCAAGCGCATATCGCATATGTGCACCACAACGTTTCGCCTGGACTAGGTAACTCCTTTGTGGGACTCTAAGACTCGTCAATACGCCGGCAGTGGGTGATGATCATATCAAGCACCCCCAAGCCGCAAGCGGTCAGCTAAACGTAACGGCCACCCGGGTATTGATCGATCAGAAGAAAACAAGTGAACCTGTTACAACTCCCGTCGAGCCAACCGGCAACACTACCGTACAGTCCGGTCTCTTCGTCAGATATGCTGCATATTGAGTCTAGGGATGGTAACGTCGACCCCAATAACTCAATAAGTCGTGCCAATGAATGGTCTATAACGGATCGAAAAACTACTTATAGCACTTATCAATAAATCTCTGCAGCCCTGGCCAGGGACTTACTGATATAATCAGTCGAGCACAGCACAGCATCAACTCCCAATACCGGGAGAGACGAAACCCCTCCTATCGCTCATCGCCTTCGTGTGTCTCGGGACTGTACCCAACGGCCACCTGTTTGCACGACTCAGTAGAGCCGTGGTAGGGTGTTAATCAAAGTACAGTAGGAGAACTCACAAGACTCTATGACGATCTCGGGTCTACAGACTAACCTGCACCAATGTCACTTGAGAACTGCTATCCGACGATAGATATAATTCCATATATGAGTTCTCGGTGAGTCCGCCAGTGTACCCAGTCACCACTGAGCACCCGTATACGATCTCGATGTCAAACATCGATGAATGTGGGAACATCCATCGCCCATCATATGGGTCTAGTGTCATATACGCTAGTCTACTCTGGTATATCGATGCCCCGTCTCGATACACCTGCGACTAGGGACATTCTAGGATATGCTTATAGACTACTGATGTCCCACTAGTATGATCTCTATCATAATCACAGTAGTCAAGTCAATATCCTCAGGGCTTTATCAATATGTATGAATGAATAAAAGCATGGTCAAATAAACATGTCAGATAAAGAATAACCAGATAGTATACTATCATGTCGAGCAAGAATGTACACTGAATATATATATATACATGTATAAATACATCCACTATCACATAATGGCCTCTAGGGCATACATATATCCAACACATGTCACCTGAGAACTTCCATGTGACGATAGGTATAGTACCATATGAAAGTTCTCGGCGAGTCCATCCAGTGTACTCACACCCAGTGAGCACCTGCATACGATCTTAGGTGCATCAGACCAATGGCTGCGGGACCAACCATCCCCCGACAGGGGTAGAAACGTACACACCAGTCTACTCTGGAGTATCAGTGCCCAGTCTCGATACTCACGCGGCTGGGGACCATTTAAGGATGTGCTTATGGACTACCCTGCTCCCACAAGTATGATCGCCATCACAACGCAGGTAGTCAAGCAAGATCCTAGAGGCTTTATCAACATGTAACCGCAATATGTAATAACAAGTATGACATATGCCATGTTAAGACAAACCACTATAGTATACTACCGTATCGAGTCTTTATCAATATGTGCAAACCAGATATAACAATAATAGAAATAAATACACATATCCTGATAAAGACAGGTCAAATAATATAATAAAAACTGAGCAAGATTGTTCTGTACATACATATCCCTAGTATCCATATGTATACATATACAATACTGGCCTCTAGGGCATATACATCCAACAATCTCCCACTTGCACTAAAGGCCAGTAATTGACGTACCGAATACCCAACGTCTGCTCTAAGGCCAGCTACTGGCGTACCGCATACCCAACATCCTAAAAAGTCACTCGAACTGTGCTTGAGGGAGGGCCTTTGTAAATGGATCCGCCGTGTTGTCTTTCGTATCCACTCTCCGGACCTCGATCTCCTGGCGATCTACGATCTCCCTGATCAGGTGATGCCGCCTTATGATGTGCCTAGATTTCTGATGGGACCGTGGTTCCTTCGCTAAAGCTATAGCCACATTGTTATCACAATACACCGGTATTGGATCAACAATGGACGGAACCACCTGAAGTTCAGCTATGAACTTCTTTATCCAGACTGCCTCTTTTGCGGCATCGCTAGCAGCAATGTATTCAGCCTCCATCATCGAGTCTGCGACGGTATCCTGTTTGGAACTCTTCCAATATACCACCCCTCCGTTGAGGGTAAACACAAAACCCGAGACAGACTTGCTGTCATCCTTGTCACTCTGGAAGCTTGAGTCGGTAAAGGACTCGACCCTGAGGTCTCCATTACCGTAAATCAGGAACATCTCCTTAGTCCTTCTCAGGTACTTGAGAATGTTCTTTACTGCTGTCCAGTGGTCCTCACCTGGGTCCGACTGATACCGGCTCACCACGCTTAGCGCGTAAGCTACATCTGGTCTTGTACATAGCATCACATACATTATAGATCATACCGCCGAATCGTAGGGTATAGTGCTCATGCGAACCCTCTCCTCGTCAGTCTTGGGAGACATCTCCTTGGAGAGGGTGATTCCGTGCAATACGGGTATGTTACCGCGCTTGGAATCTTCCATACTAAATCTCTTTAGTATGGTCTCTATATGCCTGGACTGTGAAAGTACCAGTAGTCTCTTGGATCTATCTCTGTAGAACTTGATCCCCAGAATGTACGAGGCATCACCTAAGTCTTTCATAGAGAACCTTTGTGATAAGAATAGCTTGACCGATTGTAGCATAGGAATGTCATTTCCTATCAAAAGAATGTCGTCCACGTACAATACTAGGAACACGACAGTTCGTCCTACAATCTTCTTATAAATACAAGGCTCATCTTCGTTCTTGATGAAGTCAAAATCCTTGACCGTCTCATTGTCACGCCCCGCTTCCCAGAGTACGCTAAAATGGGCACGTGACATAGCCAACCATGCTACCTGTGGGTAGGAAGTATCCATCCACAGTCACATTACGGCTGTAGAGATATCGAGAACAAAATAAAACTATCTAAACATGTCCATAATCCAAGATAACAGGAGTCAATAATAAATAAACGCGGAAGCAAATGATCCAATACAAAGAACTGAAATGTATGTCCCATAATGCGGGCTCACATCAGGAATAAACTGCAGGAAATAAAAACTAACTAATACTGACACCTCACAGATCAGCCTGCTGGCTGAAGTACTCCTGCTCGGACTACAACAACGGTACGGAATCTGGGCCATGCAAAACCCAGACGTCAGCGCGTCATGTCATCAAGTAATATAATATGAACAGGGTAACATGCAATGCAATATAAACATGAATACAGCAAGAATAACAATAATATGAATCAGATCAGTACAGGGTAGTGTGCAGTGGGTAAACTAAACTGTTCTATCAGGTTTTCTATTCTAAAGTCTTTGAAATCAATTGATGAATCGTCGATGTAACTCAATAGTATCCCGTGCATGCCCGGGACCACGGTCAAGGACTCTCGGGATGAAACCGAGACGTGCAGCAAGGCAGTAACAGGTAGCAGGATGGGCGAGTGATGTCAGCATCATCACTCCGGGGCTGGCCTAGCCCGTAAGACTGATCAGAACAGGTAGTGAACTGTTGAGTTACAAGTCAGGTTTCACCTTTGATTTCCCCATACCCCCAAGTTATATGTGTCAAGTCAGGTATTCAGTAGTCAAGAACTAATGCCAACACAGGATCAGGTAAAAGCAGGTTTGTCTGGATAGACAACAGGAACGGTCTATGAGGACTACATGTCAGGTTTGTTGGCATTAGACACAAGATCAGGTAACGGGTCAGGTCATGGTACATCAGGTTAAGTCAACAGTGTACGGTACCATGTCAGGTATATCAATATATATATATAGCAAGTCAGGTCAAGATGTAAACAATATCGTGGGTGTGCTCGCAATCAGTTATATAATCTAGCATGGGTATCAACAACATGAGATAAGCAATGAATTAAGTAATAGGCAGTTCATTCAATTTGCAATACAGTTATCAAATTTGTCACAGAGATGATTACAAGAGTGCAGTAAGACAAGTATAGCCGTTTAGTCATGTTAACAGGTTTAAGAACCCTTAGAGGTGCAATGATTTATGTAACGGTTCAGTACAGCTATTTCAGGTTAAATGCATACGAGTGTCCAAATGGAACAGAACTACAGGGATAAATGCCACAAGCTATGTTGGCATTAAAAATGTGATTAAACAGGTAAATATGGTTATTAGGTTCAATTTGCAACTGTAGGTCTAAGTTTAACGGTAAAATGATATAATGCAATATTGTACACGAAAATGAGAAATGATCGTACCAATTTAAATTTATAGGTTTAGGGTGTCATAGTATATAAGTAAATATTGTATAGCATGTAGCAAGGGGTACTTGCCTCGACGGATCGCGAACCGGGAAAAACGTAACGTAAACGTCGGCGGGGAAACTCGCGACGGGCGCACGGTTCACGGATTGAACCCAAACAACAAACAATGGAACCACGCGGGTCGGGGTACCTCGCTGGAACGTCGGATCACGTCGTCGGCATCGTCGGATTCCGGCGAAAAGGTGAACAGTGAATGTCAAGAAGACTATGCAACAAGAAATGAAGGGAAACTAAAGAATAAGAAGAGGAGGCTTACAAGGTTCTGCTCTGTGATCACGGAGAGGAGACGTGAGAACGACGACGAGGTCGACGGCTCCGGCGGTGGCCTACAGTGACCGCGGTGAGATCTGCCGATTCAAGAAATTTTCTACAGAGAGGGGAAGAAGGGGGAAAGGAAAGAGGAGGAGAGGGAGAGAGACGGTGAGGGGGAGAGAGAGAGAGATATGAGGGGGAGAGAGAGAGAGATAGAGATAGAGAAAGAGACGAGAGAGAGAGAGGAAAAGAAGTGTGGGGCCCGCGGGGAGAAATAAGAAGAGGGGATTGGCTGATGAAAGGATTTAGGAAAATATTAAAAGGATTTAATATGATTTTCAGTAACAGTAAAATATATATAGTTAGGAAAAATATTCGACGTTTTAAATTAATAAAATTTGGGATTTTGGCGCCAAATAAAACATTTTCAAATCACGCCCGGATCGGGTCCAAAATTTTGAAATTGAAATAATAGGATTTTAAGCGGGATCCAAATTTTAAAATGAAGTGTTTTATGATCAAAAAGCATACCCCCAAAACGGACACATGCACGCGCGTGTAGCCGTCCAAACTCGCCCGTTTCTCTGAACGGGACGAGAACACGATGCACGGACGCTACCACGAGGCTAGGGGTGTCGAGTAGGCCAAGATGAATATTTTTAATTTTATTTTAGATGCCAAAATTTGTTATATGCAGAAATGAATTTACCGGGTAAAATTTTACAGTAAGTAACAAACAAGCAAGATAAATGAAATAAGGGTCTCACTCCATTCATAAAGTAGCAGAAATTAGTAGCATTGGGCCCGGGTGTTACATTATACCCAACTACAAAAAGAATTTCGTCCTCGAAATTCCAAGAATACAAAGATAGATAACTACAAGAAAAGGTGAGGAAACTTCTGCCGGATTTCATCTTCTCGTTCCCAAGTGGACTCTCCACGCAAGCGATTACCCCAAGAAACAAGTACAAGAGGGATCACCTTGTTCTTAAGAACCTTTTCCCTTCAATCCACGATTTCAATCGGTCGCTCCTCAAAGTCAAGTCTTCCCGTACTGTTAGCTCCGAATGATCCAATACGTGCGTTTCATCTCGAACATACCATCGTAGTTGAGATACGTGAAACACATCGTGCACATTTGCCAAGGACTGCGGTAACGCCAAACGGTACGCTACCTCACCAACACGCTCCAAGATCTCAAAGGGTCCAACGAATCGAAAGCTAAGCTTTCCTCGACTCCCAAAACGAATCACCCTTCTAGTCGGTGATATCTTCAAGAATACCAAATCACCCACGGCGAACTCTAGAGGTCTTCTTGACGTGTCAGCCCAACTCTTCTGTATGTCTTGAGTTGCCTTCATATGATTTCTGATAGTGTTAACCTTCTCAACTGTCTGCATAACCAAATCTGGTCCCAACAATCTTCGTTCACCGACATCGTCCCAACAAACAGGTGAACGGCACCTACGACCATACAAAGCTTCAAACGGAGCCATCTGGATAGTTTCCTGAAAACTATTGTTGTAAGAAAACTCCACCAAATGTAGATGATCCTCCCACGAACCCTTGAAGTCCAACATGCATGCTCTCAACATATCCTCAAGAGTTTGGATCGTTCTCTCCGACTGACCATCAGTTTGAGGATGATAAGCTGTGCTAAACTTCAATCGAGTCCCCAAACTTTCTTGTAAACTCCGCCAAAAGTGTGATAAGAACCGAGTGTCCCGATCGGACACGATACTCACCGGTACTCCATGCAATCTTACAATCTCCTGCATGTACCGCTCTGCCAAAGTCTCTGTTGATTGTCCAACCCGAAAAGGAATAAAGTGAGCTGCCTTGGTCAACCGATCAACAATCACCCATACAGCATTGTTGCCTTTTGGACTCCGCGGTAAAGCCGTCACGAAATCCATGGTTATATGTTCCCACTTCCACTGAGGAATCGGAAGTGGTTGCAATAAACCAGCAACCCTTTGATGTTCAGCTTTAACTTGCTGACACACCAAGCACTTAGCCACAAAGCGAGCAATCTCCCGTTTCATGCCTTCCCACCAGAAATGCTGTCGAATATCTCGGTACATCTTTGTGCCTCCTGGATGTACAGAATAAGCTGAACCATGTGCCTCCTTCAAAAGCTCTTCACGAATATCTCCCTTTGGCACACACAAACGGCTACCGTACCTCAACGAACCATCTTCGTGGATCAGTAAATCTGTTCGTAGTCCGGCTTCAACCTGCTCTCGAAACTTTTGCAGTCTAGGATCCTGCGATTGTGCTGCTTTAATATTCTCGATTAATGACGAATGTACTTGCAGCTGCCTCAATTGTCCCGTAGAACGCGGTAGCACAACCTCCAAGTCAAATCTTCGAAAATCTTCAACGAGCTCCTTCTGCGTAGTTAACACCTGAATTGCTGGTAACCGACTAAGCGCATCCGGCACAACATTAACCTTCCCCGGATGGTACTTAAGATCAAGATCGTAGTCAGCCATCAGCTCCAACCATCTACGCTGCCTCATATTAAGCTCCTTCTGTGTGAACACATACTTCAAGCTCTTATGATCAGTAAAGATTTCGACTCTTTCGCCTAAAAGGTAGTGTCTCCAAATCTTCAAAGCGAAAATCACAGCCGCGAGCTCCAAGTCATGAGTTGGATAATTCTTCTCATGGGTCTTCAACTGTCTCGATGCGTATGCTACAACCTTACTGTGCTGCATCAAAACACATCCCAGTCCTTTCCCCGATGCGTCGCTGTGAATCACCAATCCTCCGGAATTGTCTGGCACGATCAGAATAGGGGCGGTTATCAACTTCTGCTTCAACGTCTCGAAAGCTAATGCACACTTATCCGTCCATATAAAAGGTACCTCCTTGCGCGTAAGCTTGGTCAACGGCTCTGCCAGACGAGCAAAGTTCTCCACAAATCTCCTGTAGTATCCGGCTAAACCAAGGAAACTTCTTATCTCAGCAACATTCTTTGGAATCGGCCAATCTCGAACTGCTGCAATCTTTTCTGGATCGACGGCAATGCCATCGCCAGACACAACATGCCTTAAAAACTTTACTTCCTCCAGCCAAAACTCGCACTTACTCATCTTCGCATACAATTTCTCATGTCTCAACGTCTGCAGTGCGATCTTCAAATGCTCAGCATGCTCTTCAAAACTCTTCGAGTAAACCAGAATATCGTCAATGAATACCACAATGAACTGATCCAAGAACGGTGAAAAGATTCGGTTCATCAAGTCCATGAATACTGCCGGCGCATTCGTTACTCCGAAGGGCATCACTAAGTATTCGTAATGTCCGTACCGAGTTCGAAACGCCGTCTTGCAAATATCTTCTGTTTTCACTCAGACCTGGTGATATCCGTATCGCAAATCCAGCTTCGAGAATACCCTCGCGCCACTAAGCTGCTCAAAAAGTTCTCCAATGCGAAGGATAGGGTACTTGTTCTTAATAGTCACCCGGTTTAATTCTCGATAGTCGATGCGCATTCTTCTTGTGCCATCCTTCTTCTTTACTAGAAGAATTGGAACTCCCCAAGGCGAGTTACTGCTTCGAATCCAACCCTTTTCAAGCAATTCAGCAACCTGTCTCTTGACTTCTTCTAATTCTACTGGTGCCATTGGATAATACGCTTTAGATACTGGCGCTGCACTAGAAATAAGATCAATTGCGAACTCCACGTCTCGCTTCGGCGGTAAACCCGATATATCTTCAAATACGTCCATAAAATCACGAACAACATCCGGCTCTTCACCATTATCAACTTCCATTGCTGCAAGAGTATTGTTTGTCGGCCTAGCCCTAAACTCGACTGGCCCGACAGAACTGATTCCTCCAGTGAAGGTAAACTCGGGATGTCCAGGAATCTGGAAAATTACCTTCTTTTCCCTACAATCAATGTGAGCGTGGAAAGTGCCAAGAAAATCCATTCCCAAGACGACTTCGTAGCTGCCTGTATCAATCACCAAGAAATCTGCAAAAAGCTCCCGTCCGCACACAACCACTGTACAATCTTTACATTCCCTATTAGATATGATTTTCCCATTCCTAGTGTGTATGTCCCAGAAACTAGACAGGGTCGTGCAGGCAATCGAGTGTGTAGTTATAAATTTGGATGACATAAAACAGTGGGATGCACCAGAATCAAATAATGCCAATGCGGGAAAACCATGAACGAGTAGAATACCTGAAACGACTTCTCCTGATGCCTTAGCTTCCTCAGCTGTCAAGGTAAAAGCTCGAGCCTGATTAGGTCCTTGAGTCAGCTGTTTCTGTCCTTGGAACGGTCTTTGCGGAGGCTTCTGAATATCATCTCTCGTACGAAGCTTCGACGGACAAGCACCAACTGCGTGATCAGCCGCTCCACAAACCAAACAAAGTCCCAGCCTCCTTCGACACTCCTTCTGCACGTGCCCAGGTAAACGGCAGTAGTCACAAATCACGCTCTTTCTTCGATCAACGATCACAGGCTTCTTCATGGGTGCTACACCTCGACGGTCCACTGGAATACCTCTGCGACCATGAGCTCGGTTAGATACAAATGCGGGCTTCCTTGCCGCAACTGCTGTCTGCTGCAAACTCCCTTTCATCCCAGATAAACTCTGCTGTTCCCGAGCTGCCGTAAGAACCTGTGAGAAAGTGGTCAAACCCAGGGAGACAATCTGCCTCCGGATGTCCACATCCAAGCTGCGCATGAACCTCCGTGCCCTGTCTGCATCGTTGGCGACTAAAGGTCCAGCGAATCTGCTGAGTCTAGTCCATTCTGCTGCATGCACATCCACGGGTGCTCCATTCTGCCTTAGCCCAATAAACTTCTCTTCCATTTCCTCCCGTGCAGTCCGCGGGAAGAACTTCTCCAGGAAACTCTTAGAAAAATCCACCTACTTGATCGGCTTGGGCAAGTGGGTCTCCTCCACAAGCCACCATTCTCGGGAGTAGTCCACTAGCTGAATGCGTACCACATCAACTCTTTTGTCATCTGGAATCTGTGCCGCAATAAGCAAATTCTCCGTGTCAACCAGCCACTGCTCTGCTGGCAACGGCTCCTCCAAACCAGTAAATGTAAACAGACCCAATCGCCTGAAATCTGCCACGGTCCCTACCTGGTCGACTGGTTTAGCTTCAACCTTGTCTACGGACTGCTGAACGGTCCGCAAACCTTCCTGGAATGATTCTGCTTGCTGCTGGATCAGCTCGGTCTGTCTCTTTTGATTCTCCAGCATTCCCCTTATCACTCCAAGCATGGCGGCTTCGTCCACACGCCTCTGGTACGTCTTCAAATTCTTATCTGCCATATTCCTGAAATCAAAACACCCAACATTAGCATGATGATAGATTCAATATATAGATCAAGACTAGAACTCCAATATACTTAAATAGAGTACCGCATTGTAACTATGCCGCGGTATCATAGCCACAATTACTTAACTCCACCCAAGTCGCCTAAGTCCTAGAGATAACAAGAAATCAGGTTTTTCGAGTCGATATGCAAAAGAATTTTGCACATCGTAAAAGATATAATCAGGAAGAATGTGATTCAAGAATGGTAAACGGCAAAGTGGCAGGACATGTTTCCTAAACACGGGTATTCTGATTCGTGTATTGGGTACAATACCCAACTACAAAAGAATCAACCCAACTAACCTATCGGCTCTGATACCAAAAGAACCCTGTCACGCCCCGCTTCCCAGAGTACGCTAAAATGGGCACGTGACATAGCCAACCATGCTACCTGTGGGTAGGAAGTATCCATCCACAGTCACATTACGGCTGTAGAGATATCGAGAACAGAATAAAACTATCTAAACATGTCCATAATCCAAGATAACAGGAGTCAATAATAAATAAACGCGGAAGCAAATGATCCAATACAAAGAACTGAAATGTATGTCCCATAATGCGGGCTCACATCAGGAATAAACTGCAGGAAATAAAAACTAACTAATACTGACACCTCACAGCTCAGCCTGTTGGCTGAAGTACTCCTGCTCGGACTGCAACAGCGGTACAGAATCTGGGCCATGCAAAACCCAGACGTCAGCGCGTCGTGTCATCAAGTAATATAATATGAACAGGGTAACATGCAATGCAATATAAACATGAATACAACAAGAATAACAATAATATGAATCAGATCAGTACAGGGTAGTGTGCAGTGGGTAAACTAAACTGTTCTATCAGGTTTTCTATTCTAAAGTCTTTGAAATCAATTGATGAATCGTCGATGTAACTCAATAGTATCCCGTGCATGCCCGGGACCACGGTCAAGGACTCTCGAGCTGAAATCGAGACGTGCCGCTACGCAGTAACAGGTAGCAGGATGGGCGAGTGATGTCAGCATCATCACTCCGGGGCTGGCCTAGCCCGTAAGACTGATCAGAACAGGTAGTGAACTGTTGAGTTACAAGTCAGGTTTCACCTTTGATTTCCCCATACCCCCAAGTTATATGTGTCAAGTCAGGTATTCGGTAGTCAAGAACTAATGCCAACACAGGATCAGGTAAAAGCAGGTTTGTCTGGATAGACAACAGGAACGGTCCATGAGGACTACATGTCAGGTTTGTTGGCATTAGACACAAGATCAGGTAACGGGTCAGGTCATGGTACATCAGGTCAAGTCAACAGTATACGGTACCATGTCAGGTATAATATATATATAGCAAGTCAGGTCAAGATGTAAACAATATCGTGGGTGTGCTCACAATCAGTTATATAATCTAGCATGGGTATCAACAACATGAGATAAGCAATGAATTAAGTAATAGGCAGTTTCATTCAATTTGCAATACAGTTATCAAATTTGTCACAGAGATGATTACAAGAGTGCAGTAAGACAAGTATAGCCGTTTAGTCATATTAACAGGTTTAAGAACCCTTAGAGGTGCAATGATTTATGTAACGGTTCAGTACAGCTATTTCAGGTTAAATGCATACGAGTGTTCAAATGGAACAGAACTACAGGGATAAATGCCACAAGCTATGTTAACATTAAAAATGTGATTAAACAGGTAAATATGGTTATTAGGTTCAATTTGCAACTGTAGGTCTAAGTTTAACGGTAAAATGATATAATGCAATATTGTACACGAAAATGAGAAATGATCGTACCAAGTTAAATTTACAGGTTTAGGGTGTCATAGTATATAAGTAAATATTGTATAGCATGTAGCAAGGGGTACTTGCCTCGACGGGTGGCGAACCGGGAAAAACGTAACGTAAACGTCGGCGGGGAAACTCGCGACGGGCGCACGGTTCACGGATTGAACCCAAACAACAAACAATGGAACCACGCGGGTCGGGGTACCTCGCTGGAACGTCGGATCACGTCGTCGGCATCGTCGGATTCCGGCGAAAAGGTGAACAGTGAATGTCAAGTAGACTATGCAACAAGAAATGAAGGGAAACTAAAGAATAAGAAGAGGAGGCTTACAAGGTTCTGCTCTGTGATCACGGAGAGGAGACGTGAGAACGACGACGAGGTCGACGGCTCCGGCGGTGGCCTACAGTGACCGCGGTGAGATCTGCCGATTCAAGAAATTTTCTACAGAGAGGGGAAGAAGGGGGAAAGGAAAGAGGAGGAGAGGGAGAGAGACGGTGAGGGAGGGAGAGAGAGATAGAGATAGAGAAAGAGACGAGAGAGAGAGAGGAAAAGAAGTGTGGGGCCCGCGGGGAGAAATAAGAAGAGGGGATTGGCTGATGAAAGGATTTAGGAAAATATTAAAAGGATTTAATATGATTTTCAGTAACAGTAAAATATATATAGTTAGGAAAAATATTCGACGTTTTAAATTAATAAAATTTGGGATTTTGGCGCCAAATAAAATATTTCCAAATCGCGCCTGGATCGGGTCCAAAAATTTGAAATTGAAATAATAGGATTTTAAGCGGGATCCAAATTTTAAAATGAAGTGTTTTATGATCAAAAAGCATACCCCCAAAACGGACACATGTACGCGCATGTAGCCGTCCAAACTCGCCCGTTTCACTGAACGGGACGAGAACACATTGCACGGACGCTACCACGAGGCCAGGGGTGTCGAATAGGCCAAGATGAATATTTTTAATTTTATTTTAGATGCCAAAATTTGTTATATGCAGAAATGAATTTACCGGGTAAAATTTTACAGTAAGCAACAAACAAGCAAGATAAATGAAATAAGGGTCTCACTCCACTCATAAAGTAGCAGAAATTAGTAGCATTGGGCCCGGGTGTTACACTCATCAAAACAGATGTTCCAGCTCTGCGATACTTGCTTCAATCCATAAATGGATTTGAGTAACTTGCACACCTTCCCGATGCTCCCACTGTCTATAAAACCTTCTGGCTGATCCATATAAATGCACTCTTCTAAACTTCCGTTTATAAAAGCCGTTTTTACGTCCATCTGCCAGATCTCATAGTCATGGAAGGCAGCAATGGCAAGCAGGATCCTAATGGATTTGAGCATAGCCACTGGAGAAAAGGTTTCATCATAGTCCACTCCTGGTCTTTGACGAAAACCTTTTGCAACGAGTCTAGCCTTATAGGTTTCCACCTACCCATCTACACCAAGTTTCTTCTTATAGATCCATTTGCATCCAACGGGTTTTACCCCAGGTGGAGTAACTTCCAGGGTCCACACTTTATTGGTGCACATGGACTCCATTTCAGATTGCATAGCATCCAGCCACTTATCAGAGTCCCTACTGGTAATGGCCTGCCTGAAACTAGTAGGATCATCTTCTTCCAAGATGCAATCCTCTCGATCCCCATCTATGAGAAAACCGTAGTATCTCTCGGGCGGATGAGAAATCCTACTAGATCTGCGGAATGGCTGAGGTTCGTCCGGGGTTATTGAATCCTGAGGTTCCACCAAATCTTCAGTTGCAGTTTGTTCCTCTGGAATTTCTTCCAGTTCTACCGTGCTCCCACTAATTTCTTTTGCAAGAAATTGTCATTCTAAAAAGGTGGCGTGTTGAGCAACAAACACCTTCTGTTCCTCGGTGTGGTAGAACTGATATCCATAACTATTCTTAGGATATCCTACAAACTTACATAAAACTGACCGTGCCTCCAGTTTATCCGGATTGTGCTTTTAACATAAGCCGGACAACCCCATATCTTAAATCTTTTAAGATACGACCTTTTTCCATTCCACATCTCGAATGGTGTCTTAGGCACGGATTTGGATGGAACATCATTCAACAGATATGCCGCTGTTAAAAGCGCATGTCCCCAAAATGAAAGAGGCAACTCAGCACTACTCATCATAGAGCAAACCATATCCAATAGGGTACGATTCCTCCGCTCTGATACACCGTTGTGCTGTGGTGTATACGGAGGAGTAAGCTGAGAGAGAATTCCATTCTCTTTTAGGTAATCTAGGAATTCCGTGCTTAAGTACTCCCCTCCTCTGTCAGATCGGAGGATCTTAATACTCTTACCAGTCTGGTTCTCTACTTCGTTTCTATATTCTTTGAATTTCTCAAAAGCTTCAGATTTGTGTTTCATAAGATACACATACCCGAATCTAGAGAGATCGTCAGTGAAAGTGATGAAGTAAGAGAACCCACCCCTTGCATGTATAGACATCGGACCACACACATCACTATGTATGAGTTCCAAGAGCTCTGCTGCTCTTTCTCCATGTCCGGTGAACGGAGATTTGGTCATCTTTCCTTTTAGACAAGACTGACAAGTTTTATAAGATGAAAATTCGAACGTATTCAAGAGTCCATCTTTATGTAACTTACTCGGTCTTTTCTCTCCGATATGACCAAGTCTACAATGCCATAAGTAGGATTCGTTCGTATCTGAACTCTTCATCTTGCGTGTGTTTTGTAAATTGAGAACTGTATTCTGATTTAGAACATAGATACCATTACACAGTGTACCTTCTGCAACCAATACCTTATCAAGGTAAATGTTCATGATATTTCTATCAAGAACAAAGTTATATCCATCTTTATCAAGTAAAGAAACTGATATGATATTGCAAACCATGGAAGGTACATGGTAGCAATTGTTCAAAATCATAGTATTGCCATTTGGCAACACTAGGTGATACTCACCGACGGCCGCAGCATTAACTTGTGCTCCGTTCCCTACTCTGAGGGAAATATCACCGGGTCCGACTATCCTACTTTTTCTCAGTCTCTGCAATAAATTACAGATATGAGATCCTGATCCGGTATCTAGTACCCAGGAGGTAGGACTGACCGAAAAGCAGTTCTCAACTATAAGAACACCTGAAGAAGACGCAACAGGGTGTTTCTTCTTCGATGGGTTTATCAAGGAATTCAAACTTTCCTCTTTCCCAAGCCCATACTTATGACTGTTGTCGTAAGTTAGAGCCGAACCGACATTCCCCTGTCCCGAATAAGAATTTGGATCGGTCAAGCGATACATTTTATTATCTTGATTAGGGCGTGAAATGGTTGCTACCTGGAGAGAGAGGGAAAACACTCAACGTGTGCTCTTGCAAGATTAGATTGGTTATTAATTTATCTAACTAGGATGGCTCCCACTGTTTCCTCAAATTCTTCTTCAAACCCTAAAAGAAGAACTAGTCAGGATTAATCGCACGTCACAATACTTGCTTAACCTTTCAGCCAGGCTGGTGTTGGTACTTCGAAGGAGGTTTTCCAATGCTTTCACGAAGTTCCTTAATTAAATAACCTCTTTTCCCTGGAGGCGTAGCCCCGCTAACACTGTTCTAGACACCTACTTGGTTTATAGCATTGATTGTTAAGTGAAAAAATCTTCTAAGAGTAATCCTACTCATCAGTGGGATCGGGATCCAACTATCATTGTGTGATGCACTAGATAGAATCCACTCTAGTCACCACACTCCAGAAGGTATGCTAAATCTGCAAGTTTCCTGTATGTTTGAAACTCCCGATGTGATTTTTACTCCTAGTGGTTTATGACCTTGACTAGGTCAACATATCATAAGCCGCTAGTCAAGTTCAACCCGTCATTATCCTGGATTAACTTAGACCCATCCGTATATACCCTTGACTAGGTCAAAATGGTCATACGGCTGTCCTAAATAATCGCAATACATGCTACAAACAGGCATTACTTAGCTACCGAACACTACGCCTTGACTAGGTCAAAATACGCAGCACGAATACTAAGCAATACTTGTAAGAAATGACGGAGGGCTACGACTAGGTTTTTGGCGAAAAACCCGTTAACGTAATGAACTTGATTTCGTTGAAGGAACCTGAGTAGTTTTGTAAATATATAGTGGCGAAAACCTTTGCTAAAGAGGTCACTCCCTATGAAGGGATCTCGGCTCTTTCCTCCTCGAATGAGGTGCAGGATATTCCAAAATGAATACCACGATGCAAAGCAAAAATAGTCGACTATATTAAATTTATTACCCTGATGCAAACTTTTACTCAATGGGTCACTCCCGATGAAGGGATCTCGGCCCTTGCCTCGTCGAATGAGGTGCTGGATATTCCAAACTGAATACCACTGTGCAAAGCAAAAGAGAAAGTCTGTAATGTCAGTTTTTAAAGCTTGGTTCCAACAACATCTTTTAGGTTTATTATCTTGCATTAATCAAAATTAACACGGTCCCATCAATTTGTAACCTATCACACTAGAAAAGAACGAAAATAAAATGTACGTATATGCCATCCGCATTCGCCATGGGGCCCCGTCATCACCCGTTAGGTTACTTAACTAACGACAGAGCGGGGGTTGGACTAGCGCGGGTGCAAAACATATACAACATCTACTAATATATATATATAAGTATATATAACATTCGTCCCAGGCATGATAATAAACAACATCACAGATAACAATACAGAATGGTGGATAGTCTTGGAGCCCCGGGTTTCATTTGAGCCGCAAATAAAACCCGACGTTCCCGGTCGTGTGGATAGCCTGTGCAATGAAAACATGTACCCCCTACGAGTGCGGCGAATAGCCCGCCAGTTCTAGAATGAAGCCCCCTCCGTCTCGGCGCCATGAGAATGAAGCCTCCTTCGTCTCGATGCCATGAGATGCGGGCTTGTTGTCTTCTAGAACCCGGCTATCCGTGCACTCCGCCGTGGGGTAATCCTAGTATAGAATATTAAAAAAATATATACAACCGTTGACATCGATCTTAACCCGGTCGTGCCCCAAAATAATATACAAACGGCAAAGACGGCAGTCCACATGTCGGACGCTCACCCCGCAATAACAAATGTACAATTGAATTATAAACTGTATTTCTAATATTGCACCACATGCTATCCACCACGACAATCCAACCACAATCACAGCACAAGCACACAACATCAACGCGAATGTCACGTTCGCAAAACCCGTCTAAAAGAACATATAGTAATCAGACGAGTTTTATCGATCGAGTGACATTCCCGGTCACAGATAAAAGTGAATGTACTGATAACAAAATACGTGTTTTAAAATTACGATCGACTAAACTTTCCAAGTGGGCCCCAAGTATTAAACCAACACTATAACAAATCTGGGCCCAAAAAATAATTATCCAGAAACTACAATCCCAACAATTAAAAGGCCCAGAAGAAACTTGTGGCCCAGAGGCCCATATTCTGCCGCGGAACCGCGGCCAAGTGTGGCATTATGCGGCAGTTCCGTGGTGGAAGTATGGGTTCAGGGGCCCAAATTTCTTATGGGTTCTTAAAAAAGCCTACATGATTTTCTAAGAACAAAAAATTGATTTTTCGAGCACTTTTAAAATCAACAAATAACCCATGTGAGGAAATGCGATTTTTGAAAAATCCAGTCGATCGTTATTCTAAACACGTTTAAACAAGCTAGTATAGGTTTTATGGGTGGATCTGACACCATGAAGGGTTACCCTAGCGCCCCGGCCGGGTCACGTGGTCAAATGCAGAACAAAAATTTTCTTGCGAATAAAACTTGGCGCTAGACTAAACCCTAAAACCGGATCTTTCCATAAAACTAACTAGCTACACTAGGAGAGCTATCTACTATGATAATAACCTCACCAAACGAACCAAGTCCTTCGGTCTTCTTTCTTCATCCTTAGCTCCTTGCATCCACCTTGAACATGCTTGAACTCCAACTCCGGCTCCATCGGTCCTCCGGGATCGAGCTTGTTCTCCGGCCTCTTTTTGTCGTAGATGATCCACCCGGGGAGTATGATCCATGGCTCTAGCTCTTTGCAATATGTCAAAAGAGCAACTAGAGAACTTGGGATGCTAGTCCAAGTAATCTAGGATGTAGTGGGGTTGTCTAAGTGTTAGCTATCTCTTTTCTAACATCTTCACTTGTTTCTCAACATATGAGAATGTTAGTGAAGAGGAAGAAGATGAAAGTGGAGCAAAGCAAGAAGAGGGAGGAACTTGAGAGAAAAATGGGAGCTCAAGAAATTATGAACCATAGCATGAAAAAGAAAATACACACATATGTTTTGTGTATGAATTCTTTCATTAAACAATTAACAACCATGCTTCAATAGTAAACCCAAAATGAATTATAAATTCATTTGACCACTATTGAAGCATGGTCACCTCTTTTCCTCCCATACCCTTCACTTTACACCTCATTTCCATTTATGAAATAAATGGAAAATACTAAATGAGGTGTCCACCTTCTAGAAGGAAATCTGTAGTAAATACGGATTTCGGTCTACTGTACAAATATACCGGCAATCAGATAAAAATCCGAACGCCCAAAAGAGATGGAATAACACGAAGAACGTAATACTAGAATGTATATATCGAAAAATATATACGTAAATTATTAAATCAATACCTGATTTAATAATCCGGCTCAAACCCGAGCCGGTTAGTATTACAAACTGTCCGATCGAAAATCCGAGTACCAAGTACATCAATCGATCGAACCCTGCACGTATCCAATACGGCTACTACATCATTTCGCCTGAATCAGGGAAACCCTCTGTGTGGGACTCTAAAGACTCGACAGTACTCTGGTAGTGGGTTAAACCATAAGCACGTCAGCGGCACTAGCTGTACGTAACGGCTACCCAGGTACCTGTCGAAAAGAAGGCCGATGAGCAAACTCATCCGGATCTCCTACTGAGCCTATCCGTGACAATTTCCGCACAGTCCGGTCTCTTCGTCAAAAAGTATCGCATACCGGGTCTAGGGGATGGTGAACGTCAGACCCTAACAACCTGATAAGTCGTGCCGATGTGGCTCAGGGCCAATCCGGGAAACTACTGATCAACCTATCAGTAAATCCCAAGTGCCTTGGCCAAGGTCTTATGGTCCTGACCAATCGAATCACAGTGCGATATCGACTCCCTATACCGGGAGAGACGAATCCCCGACAATCGCTCACTGCCTCCATGTAGCTCGGGACTGAACTCAACCAAAACCTGTTTGCACGACTCGGTAGAGCCGTGGTAGGTAGTGATCAAAGTTCAGTGGGAACTCACACGAGACAAATGCCGATCTCGGGTCCAAAGACTAACCTGTACACATGTCACCTGAGAACTTCCATCTGACGATAGGTATAGTACCATATGGAAGTTCTCGGCGAGTCCGTCCAGTGTACTCACACCCAGTGAGCACCTGCATATGATCTTAGGTGCATCAGACCAATGGCTGCGGGACCAACCATCCCCCGACAGGGGTAGAAACGTACACACCAGTCTACTCTAGAGTATCAGTGCCCAGTCTCGATACTCATGCGGCTGGGGACCATTTAAGGATGTGCTTATGGACTACCCTGCTCCCACAAGTATGATCGCCATCACAGCGCAGGTAGTCAAGCAAGATCCTAGGGGCTTTATCAACATGTAATCGCAATATGTAATAACGAGTATGACATATGCCATGTTAAGACAAACCACTATAGTATACTACCGTATCGAGTCTTTATCAATATGTGCAAACCAGATATAACAACAATACAAATAAATACACATATCCTGATAAAGACAAGTCAAATAATATACTAAAAACTGAGCAAGATTGTTCTGTACATACATATCCCTAGTATCCATATGTATATATATACAATACTGGCCTCTAGGGCATATACATCCAACATGTGGCACTGTCAGCACCATGTCACTGCCACATCTCCAAAATCTCCACGTCATCAAAAAATTACAAAAATCCCTGAACCACCCTCTTCTTCATCCTCTATAATCCTAACTCGAACATAACCAATAAATCTTAGCCCTAATTTAGCCTCCATCACCACCACCGAGAACACTGCCGCCGCCTACATCTTATCTCTGTTGCCGCCGCCCGCCCTTCATCTTCTTCATTCTTCTCCCTGCATGGCGACCTCCTCCCCTTCCTCTACTGGCTGCTTATCACAAACACCTCCTTCCCTCATGTTCACCAAACCCTCATGGCCACCTCCTCCTCTTCTCCACTCATTGCTCCTCCAGCCGCTCATTGCATCGCCGCCGCTTCCCTCACATCCACCTCCTCTCCTATTTGCTCCTCCAACCACCTTCTTCCATCGTGGCTCCTTCGTTGCGACCATCTCCTTCTTCGCTGGTCTTTTCCTTCGCAGCCACCTCCTCCCTTCGCCGTCGTCCACTTCCATCATTGCCACGTTGCCGGACATGTCAATGGAAAAATGTTTAGAATAAACCATTCTAATAAAGTAATTAATAATAAATTGATTAAAAAGGAAAAAATGTCATGTAACATGCATAATTAGCACCATCAACCGTTGACCAACACTAACCGTTGGATTTGGTGGTTATTCGTGGTTTTGAAAGTGTTTGGTAGTTAGTCGCCAAACAGTGAAACTATTTAGTAGTACTGTGGATTTAAGCCTATATATTATTATAACTAATTCTTTTTTTTTAAATTCTCAAATCTTTATCCATGTTAAAACATACAAATGTGTATCGCACGTGCTAGATACTAGTATTTTCAACTCCAAACTCTCTGCCTTCCCCCCTTTCCCCATCTAGAAGTGAAACCGAGTCGGTTTGGATGGGCTTTGAATAAATTTTATACTCAACCCGAAAATTAAAATCTAAACCCAAAATTTGCCCAAACCCAACAAGTTTACAACGCGTTAATCCCGAACCGGCAACTTTGGTTGATCGGCTTTTTTCGGGCTTAGAGGAGTGGATCGGCTTTTTTCGGACTTTTCAGACTTTGCCCATTATAAATTATCAATAAAAATAAGTTTACAATGCTTAAGGTGGGTTATATTACTAATACATACTTACAAAATTAACAATTTTACAAAACCATATATATTGTATATGATAGGTTTATAGATTACATAAAAAAATTTGCACTAACTAGACATCATAAAATAAATTAAGTGGGTCTGGTTTGGGCCGGGTTTAGGGTTCAGACAGGCATGTTTGATACCATACTCATCTTCAATATTAAATTTTTTTAATCTAATCTTCAACCCGCCCGATAGGATTTGTGCGGGTATACGATATCTAAAAATCCTGGAAAATCGGACCAGGTCGAGTTTGGATAAACCCAACCCGACTTTCACTCCTATCACCTATCCATCTAGACGCTAATATTCATACTATCCCTTTCAATTTCTAAGTAATCTTTATGACTTTCTTTTCAAATTTAAATATTTAATCATATAATGTTTATTTAAATAATATTGTATCAACTATACATATCCATGTGCGTACATGCAAAATATAAGCGTCTACTCTATTTTTAACCTATAACGCTCGCTTTTCTGAAATTTAAGAGAGCTGTAAATTTGAATATGCTTCCAACAAATGAAAAGGTAAAGACTAACAATATCTATTTTGAAAAGACAAATAATATTATATTTTTTAATTATGCAAAAAATTCTAGTTTTAGTGGAAAACAGAGGCGGCTGCAGAGAGAGAACGTCTGGACATTAGATCACATCTTTTTGAACGTTGACTTTTTGGATTGAAACCTCTTTTGGGTCAAATCTTTGAAAATCTAAAGATATCCATACACAACAATGCAAAACAAATTCTAATCATATTTCTCATTTTGATTTAGATCGAAAAGAATTTTCTCTGCCTGCATGGTGCCCGTGCGTACAACTTTCTTTCAAATAATTGTTTTTCAAAGTATGATTAGATTTCTGATTAACAATTATCCTAAAAATAGTTTGCATTATCCAGATCTCATAAGCTCCACAGAAAAAAGAGAGAAAAAGTAGGCGGACTTCCTAAAAATCGATTATATTCAACTTATAAATATAAAAATTCAAGTGTCAAACTGAAAACATAATTTTCTTTGCAAACTAAAAATATATAGGGTTTTTTGTGAAATAGGTCCCATAAAACATTGGTATTTTGAAAAACACCCCCTAAAACTTTATATTTTTAAACACACCCCCTAAAACCTCTCCATAACTAAAAACACATATTTACTTAAGTTAATTAGGATTAATAATTGAATTAGAGCTAATATGAAGAATTTTGAGATAAAAAGACTTATGTAACATCAAAACCTTAATCTCATTTCAATTTTGTACAGAACATCGCTCTTTCAAACTCTCATATTCAAGTTATCATTTTAGTTTCTTAACGGAGATTTATAAAGGTGTTGGGATAATAATTAAGGATAGGGGCCAATTTAGTTTAATTAAGAGTTTTGGTTGTGTTTAAAAATATGAAGTTTTAGGAGTGTTTTTCAAAATAGCAATATTTTAGGGTCCTATATTAAAAAACCCAAATATATAATAAAGCTATGATTTTGTATGTTTATAGCAATCAATCTTATTTGTGATACCCCAAAAAAAGAGATTTCGGATGCACAGTAATATCGAAAATGTAAATACTACCAACTTCAACTCCTACCCTGTATGTACTGTAAACACCGTGGATCCCATGTATACAGTTAATTTTTAGATGATGTGATCCCTATCATGCTGGTATGAATACCAGCTAGTAACTAAGTAGGTATAACTTTTCTTTCCACTGTGAGAGGTCGTCGGTTCGATTTCCAAAAGAGGCCGCATCTTGAAATACATGCGGGCATGAATAATTAGTGGGTAGAAAAAACATTTCCCATTTGAAAAGGCCAAACAAGTATGTGATGACATGTGGATGAATTTCTGTGATGACATGTGGAGCACGTATGGTTAGGAAGACTATAGTTTATTTTTAATTGGAGTTGGGGCTCGCAAAACCTTAATTTGCAACCCCTAAACTCCACTTAAAAAGAAAGTAGTGCAGTTAAGTAAAAATGATGTGTTTGGCTCAAAACGGAGTTTTGCTAACTCTACTTTCATTTCTAGCTCTTTTCTACATCTTCAAACCCAACGATTCTGCTGCCTCCTGACAAATGTCGGATCACGTCAAGATATTGCCTTCCGTTGATCTGCTGATGGCGGCGATAGACGGCTGATATTGGATCTGAAGGATGGCTCCTGAAGAGTGTGGATCTCAATGGGTTTGAGGTTGTTTGGGCCGAGCTACCTGCAAGGAAGTCCCGGGGTGGTTGGACCACCGAGGACCCTCCGACGATCAAGTTAGAGAGGAAATCCGAGCAGAGTAACGGCTTAGTGGAGTAAAAATGGCTTACTTGAACCGTCTGAAGGAGGGGTTTATATAGCGGTGGCAGCAGGCAGGCCGGCGGGAGAATCACGTCGGCCGTTACACTCCCAACGTCACGCCCTCGTGATGGGCGGGATCCCGCATTAATAGCGAGACATGCTCGTTAATAAGGGATCGTGATGGCGTGGAACGTGGGATGTGGCCGGCGGATATCTCGTGCATGGCGAGATTCACGGGATGGCGATTGCGCCTGTAAGTGGTGCTGCTGGTCGGTCGATGAGACCGAGGAAGATGACCTCGGCGGGAGAGCCCGCGGACGAGCGGGAGAGTTATCTTTGGGGCATGCCTTATTGAGGTCGGTGAAGTCGACACACATGCGCCACTTCCCGCTGGGCTTTTGTCACGACTCGAAATTGGCACGTGACGGCCCTAATAATACGCAACGCCTAAAGACGTAACGCAGTAAAAGAAAGCCAAAACTCAGAAATCTAAACCAAGAAAAATACGGAAAAGATAATAAAAGTATTTGAAACATTTGAAATCGCAACCCAAATTCTTTAAAAGTCCTACTTTCTTTCTTTAAAATCTTGGCAACACCCCCTTTGTAAAAACTAGCCTAAGATGAATACAACACAAATATACGACGCCATAGCGAAGAAATAAAGACAATAGAGAGAAAGCTATATATAAAAGACAACAAATCCACAAATAAAATACAATATCGTCCTCACCAAGTCTCTAAGTCAACAACATAACAGTAGATGGAGAGTACAAGATACAACGAATGTATAATACAAAATACATATAACCACCAAAACACACCTAAGCAAAATAGTATACTGTGAGCCGATGCGGTATCTGTAGCAAAAGATGATAGATGAATAGCTGAATAGCCTGCCTCGACTACTCTGGGGAACAACCTTCAACACATGTGGCACAACGGGGGTGAGTTGCCAACTCGTGAATAGTAGATAACATATGCAGGTAATCGCAGGAATGTACGTACAGCATGAATCTAAGATATGCGATTACAGTAATAACATGTCATGTGAATGTAGAATAATGGAAAGTACATTAACAGGTACAATCAATATGTGAAGCAATAGTAACATGACAGTAGTATGCAATAACTATGCAATAGGGATATGAGAATGCAAATATGCAGCAATCATGAAGGGTACACTAACAGATACTCCTAATACATGGAACAGTGCATAAGTGAAAAGGTATGAGGTATGGAGTGAAATATGTCATCCCATGGAATCCTGTCATCGTGGTAGGATCACAATCCATCAAGACACTCAAATCCCAATTCCTCAAATCAGCCCCCACGTTGGGCTCTCACATCATATAAGTCTCACGTCTCCTCAATGTACAATATCGAGTAATCTCCTATATCCCGAATGTACAAATCAGTAATCCCATATGTATGTCCAATCTCAATGAATCACCTGATATCCCAAGTCAAAATCTCAAGTAAGATTCTAGCATCCTAAATATATATATATGCAGAAATAAATATGATGGGGTCAATACACATATATTAGCGTCCCATTCCACTAATATTGGTGTAAGGGTATATATAACAACGGCTAAATCCCCTGTTATATATACAAAGGTGTTTAAAGGAAATATCATGAAAACAATGTGCCAAGCATCGACACAGAAATCCTGATAGGTATGTATCATACGCTATCCCGAAAGCACGAGTGTCTAGCTCTGACCCTCGGCTTTCGACGTATGCATACGTGCATGACTCTCAACGGTATCTGCATGATCCCCGCCGAGTCATTAGTACTGTCACCGGTAGGTACTCGCCCGCCTCCAGGCTCAATCGGCAAAATCCATCGATCATCTTGCCTTGGGGAACCATACCGGGCCCCACCATGTACCCTCATACGGCAACCACATCTCGTATTGAGTATATAATCAGAACCGATAAATCTCATGGTGGCTGCGCAAATATCATATCAAGAAAACCGGGGTTTTCAATGTATGCATAATTTCATGAACTCCCGCGGTTCCCAAATCCAAAAAACATCATGTAAAATCCCAATAAACAATGCGCAAATCCAGGAATAAATATATGCGATATATCTGAAATGCGAGCATATAGATGAGAATGTATAGCTGAAACCATAAGTATGCGAAATCAATAAGGTACAGCTAAGTAACATCAGTAAAGGTAAATATGTGACTGCAACTGAATATGTGTGTAACATACAGGTGTAGCAATGTATAGGTATCTACCTATAAGAACTGATGAATTATACCCCCTCCGGGTATGAGTGGAATAGGTGAGTAAGGTATATCGGTAACTAACTGTCAAAACATGATAAGTAATGTGAATCGATGTCGTAAAGTCCCTAACTAAGCAATATAATGTCTATAATGGTTTGTGTGTGACATGGCAATTATTGACGGTGTGTGTGTAGCATACAATCCGTGCTCGTGCAACATGAACCGTCAATAATATGTGCAGTGTCCTACGGCTGCTAGTCACAGTACAACTATATCAAGAAAATAAGGTAAAGGCGCAATTCTAATAATGACGTAGAATATGCGACAAGTAATAGAATTCTAGCCCAGACGCATAACGCCATGCGGGCGATTCCCCTGTAGATGTTAAATCTACTCACCTACGCTCCACGCTAGGTGAATCCTACCATCTGCTCCCCCCTGTAGCAGTGTCCGTAGTCCCCACCTGCAAACCTGCAATTTAGACATGGAAATCATATATAAGCCACATATCCCGCAAAACGCGATATCGAACCCAAACGAGAAACTCGCGTCTCGAACTAAACGCACGTGTGCACGATACGCTAAAACGTGTATATACGCGTCTAAAACTACCGCGACACGCCGCGACACGCTGGATCGCAGAACCCACTCACGTATCGCGCGTATCGCGCAAACACAACGGACATGCAAAACGATATTTGATCCCAGATTTTCCTACAGGTCAAATCTTACAAAACTATACATGCCAAAACACTAGACAACACAGCAGAGAACCCTAACCAAGACCCCAACACCCATGTCCACTTCCTGGCCGCAATTTGCGGCCAGATTGAAACATTTGGGGCTCGTGTTCTGATGGTGTTATCTAGACCTAGTGAGCATACCCCAGTTTTCTCAATTTTGTCCTGAAGGCCCCGGGTCAATAGCAGATTACAAAATGCTAATATATCGCTTAAAAACACCGATTTTTGCACAAAACACAAACCTTATGGTATTTTAGTGTAATCTGGGTCAATTCTCAGTTCAAGTAACCCTAACAACACTAAAATAGGCTAGGTTAACTAACACAATCATCGCTTATCCAAATTCCATATAATTCACCATTTATTAGCACAAAACTCCTAATTAACACAAACCGACATCAATTAACACATAAGCTAAGCAACTAGGGGATTGGGTTCAGAAATATACCCTGTAGAACCCTAGAGAGCCGGAGAAGAAGTGTATGGAGAAGATGAGGGGTTGCTACTGCTGCTGGGGCTCCGGTTGCTGTTGCCAGATGCTGCTGCTGCTATGTTGATGCTGCTTGCTGCTGATGTTCTGCTGCTGCTGCTTCTGGTATTGCTGCTGTTGCCTTCTGCTTCTGCTGATGGCTGCTGGTGTGAGTGTGTGAGAGTGTGAGGGAAATGAGAGTGAGAATGAGAAATGAGTGCAAGGCTAAAGACCCCTCCCTCTCTCCTTCTCTCTCATCATTTAAAGAGGCATGGCTCACACCATGTCGCACCATGCTTCTCTCTCTCTCTCTTGGTCAACAATTCAAACCAAATAAAAAACCCTTTTCATTTTCATTTTATTTTAAAAACAACCATACACTATTAAACCCAAAACTCTTAAACAATTAATAAAACTAGCTTAAAGGAAAATGGTTAGCTAACCATGATTGCTAATCATGATTAACCTCCAAAAAAGCACCCTAGTTAACATGCACAAGTGTGTGCAAGCATATGAAAAATCTAATAAAACTTTCATTAAATAGGATAAAATAATTAAAAACCAATTTGGTAAACTTTTTATTAAAAACCATATATTAAAATATAATTAGCTACAAACACAATATAAGGTGTTACAATCTCCCCCCTTAAAAGAAATTCGTCCCCGAATTTAAAAATATACTAAGCGTACCTTCAAAGAGAAGATTACAAACTCTCAGATCTCGCTCGCAGCCTCCCAAGTGATTACCTCACTATACGGCTACGTCCAAGAAAAACCCTTCACAGATGGTAAGACACTTGACCGATGTTCCTCCACCTGCCGAGCCATTAATACTATTGGCTGCTGGTGAACGAAAGATCGCGTCAAGCTAAATGGTCTGGTGCTAGATCATGTGAGAAAGGTCAAAAAGGTAATTGTAAAGTATCATCACAAGGAATACGGGGTGAAAACTCAATAATCTGGGCGGAAGTGCCAAATTAAAGGCAACAAAACTAACTCGCTTATAGGATCTCAAAAGGACCTAAAATCCTGGGACAAGCTTCCCAAAATCCAACACATCAATTCATCGGAAAAGTCCGTAGGAATACATGATCTGTCCCTGCGAACTCGAGTCTATGACCAACACAGTTGGCATAAGACCTCAGTTCGCAATGGACAATTTCCATCCTGACCTAACACAACTGGGCCATCTCCGAAGTCTCTAGACATAGCTGGGGTCCAAAATCCTACTTACGCAGAGTCAGAAAAACAACAGACTGGTGATCGACATGACCTAAACCCTAAGTCTAAAGGTTGCCAATTGGAGTGTCTCCTAATAATAGCTATCGAAGGAGAACCCTAACGATGGCGAGTGACGATCCCCAACTGCTGACAACAATTAACACAAACACACAACTTAACAAGAACAACTGAGAAAACTGAGTATAACCGGACGACAAGAATCCGAATGGAGTCACACCTTGACTAACCCTGGGTAGACACCATAAGGAAATTCATGGAGATCTGCTCCCACTCCTACTTCGGAACGGTAAAAGGTCGCAACTCTCCAGCCGGCCTCCGATGCTCAACCCATACACACAAAAGACAAACACCTTGAAACGAAACTTGAAACTTCTCTTTACATCCCTGCCCACCCGTAACTATCACACAAGTCATGTCACTGTTGGTGGAACTTGAATGAAAACAGAGAGTTGACTGATGTGCCTGTCCTAGGGTTTCACGTCTCTACCCGATAACACCAGGTACACCCACGCGTCTCTAACTTAGCACACCGTGTCACAAATCAAGGACTCCGAATCATTACCCAGCCGAGTATGCTCAAGTATCTCTGACGAACGAGCATCGGTGGGCAGTGTCTCGCGAAAGCGATTTAAGAAAAGTAGTCGGGCGCGGACATGAGCAAGTTGTCCCCTCCGTAGAGACGAACTTAAGCTGTACTCAACGATCACACAAGAACTGTAAATCTGCAGAAGACTATCACAACCATCAAAATCCGCTACTGGAAGATGTACATTAAGCTCTGGTGGTCCGTGAAAATCTGACACGATTCTCGAACAAGTAGTGTCTCCAAAACTCCAGCGCAAAACCACCGCGGCCATCTCCAGATCATGAGTGGAATATCCTTCTCGTACTTCCTCCAAATGTAAGGAAGCAAAAGCGATAACTCTATAGTGTCACCTCAGTACACACTCGAGCCCACTCAAGAAACATTACAGTTAAACAACAAGGTCGCCCGAACCAGAAAGCAAAGGAAGAACTGATGCAGTTGTTAACAGAATCTTCAACTGCTAAAAACTTCGCACACATGCTTCAGTCCAAAGAAAGGAACCTCCTTTCCGGTCAATTCCGTCGACGGTGCAGCACTACTCTAGTAATCCTGCACGAAACGGCGGTAAAAACCTGCTAAGCCCAAAAATCCGTGGATCTCCGTCCTGCATGTAGGGTTCCTATGCACACTAATGAGGTCTCACAACAGATCAAACATGCCCAATTCAAATTTTTCATGTGCCTACAAACCCTAATACGGATCGTTAACTAGAAGTATAGGCGATGCTAGCAAGTAAACAATTTTATTGCTAAAGGAAAGAGGCTACAACCTTTGTAGATCCAGTCCTCCACCTCCTTGGCTCCGTGATGACGCCCCTCCACTGTACCTATCGGAAACCGGACTCTGGCGATGGTTTCGTCGAAGAAATGATCGGGCTAGGTCGTCGACTTTGATGCCGAAGATGATCTACGTCGAGGCAACTCAAGATCAAGCTCCAATTTCACCAAGTCATGAAACTTGTGAAGAAAACACCCTATACTACTTGGCAAGTGGTAGAGGATGAAGAAATAGGAAGTGGGTTCACTTTAGAATTAGATTTCTCACTCTTTTTCTCATGTTGCCATTGATGGTAGCAAGCTCTCTTCTTGTTGAAGAAGAAGAAGAAGAAGAAAAAGAATATGATAAGTGTTATTGAAAATAGAAAATAAAATGATACTTATCATATAGGAACCATGGTTAAGTGTAGAGACTAAACTAGGGTTAGGTTGAATGGTTAGGGTTAAGCATGAAACAAAAATGGTGGACTTATTCAAAGCTTCATGAAGCTTCAACTAGCAAACAAAGAAAGCCACCATGATTTATTTATCTTTCAAAAATGAATAAATAAATAAATGAATAGATAAGTAAATCAAAACCCTAACCATTAACATAACCATGGTTTAATTCTTTACACAAACCCAAGTTTGCATGTATCATCAAACATGATACAAACAAGTGCACAAAAGTATATCACATATACAACTTGTGCACATCAAGTGAGAAAATCCATCTTAAGTGAACCAATACTAGTTAATGTAAGGTAATATATCAAATATATAATTATGCATTAAATCATTAAATCAACACTTGATTTAACGATCCGGTCATATCGCATATGACCGACTAATATCCAATGTATCGACTTATCGAATCAATCCTCGATTCGATAACTAGGTTATATCGTATACAACCATTCAACACATTCATCGCGAGAATAGAATACGGTATCACATACACGCATTATTCTTGGTCCCGCACATATCTCATATGCGCTCCTATTTCGTTTCGCTTGAGCCAGGAATCCTCTATGTAGGACTCTAAAGACTCGTCAATACGCCGGCAGCAGATGATGATCATATCAAACACTCACAAGCCGCAAGCGGTCTGCTAAACGTAACAGCCACCCGGGTATTGAGCGATCAGAAGATCGACGAGCAAGCCCGCTCACACTCCTGTGAATCCAACCAGTAACACTTACCGTACAGTCCGGTCTGTTCGTCTGATATGTCGCATATCTCGCCTAGGGGTGGTAAACGTCAGACCCCAGTAGCTCGATAAGTCATGCCGATATAAGGTCCATAACATGTGTGAAACTACTGATAACACTTACCAGTAGATCACTGCAACCCTGGCCAGGGATTTCTTGTTATGGCCAGTCGAGCATAGCGCAACATCAACCCCCAATACCGGGAGAGACGAATCCCCTCCTATCGCTCATTGCCTCCATGTGAATCGGGACTGTACCCAAAAACCACCTGTTTGCACGACTCAGTAGAGCCGTGGTAGGGTGGAAATCAAAGCACAGTGGAAGACACATAAGGCTCTATGACGATCTCGGGTCAACAGACTAAGCTGCCAGTGTCACCAGAGAACTGCCATCTGACGTGAGGTATAATACCATCTGGGAGTTCTCGGCGAGTCCATCCAGTGTACCCAGTCTCCACTGAGCACCCGCATACCATCTCCGATGTCAAACACCAATGGATATGGGATCATCCATCGCCCATCACATGGGTCGAGAAGATATACGCTAGTCTACTCTGGAATATCGATGCCCCGTCTCGATATTCCCACGACTAGGAACAATGAAGGATGTACTCATTGACTACCCAGGCCCCACTAGTATGATCTTCATCATATTCCTGGAAGTCGAGTACACATCCTAAGGGCTTTATCAACATGTAACAGAGAAACTGAAAGTATACATGTTAAGATAAAGAGCAATCAGATAGCGTACTATCATGTCGAGCAAGAAAGTCCTACCTATATATGTCCCAGCATCCACTACAATATACATCCAATGTACAGTAATGGCCTCTAGGGCATACATATAACTAACAATCTCCCACTTACACTAGGGCCATCTATAGCAGTGGTTGCAGTATCTAATACTCAACCATCCCATATGAGTCTCTCTCTGGGAAAAGGCCTTCGTGAGTGGATCCGCCGTGTTGTCCTCTGAGTCTACTCTCCTAACCTCGATCACCCTGGAGATTAACTATCTCCATGATTAGGTGATGCTTCCTCAGAATATCTCTGGGTCACTGATGGGACCAGGGTTCCTTGGCCAAAGCCTCTCTTCCATTGTCATACAATGGTAGGAACCTAGTTCATCTTATGAACCAATATACACCCAAACTGCCTCTTTGGTAGCATCTTTAATAGCGATGTTACCAGCCTTTATCGTCTAGTTTGCCACGGTATCTAGCTTGGAACTCTTCCAACATACCGTCCCTTTACTGAGGGTAAAGACAATGCCTGTGACTGACACTCAGTCGTCCTTATCACCTTGGAACCTTTCCAGTGATTCTCCCCAGGATCAACTGATACTATCTCACTATAGTTAGTGAGAATCCTAACATCCATTTAGATCTATCTCATAGATCCAAATCCCAGGATTTATGAGGTATAAATTTGATCCTGCATGAAGAACCTTTGTGATAAGTGGAGATTGACCGATCGTAGTATAGAAAACTCTTTTCCTATCAAGAGTATGTCATCCACGTACAATACGAGGATGAGCACCTTACTCTCTACTACCCTTTTGTATATACAAGGTTCGTCTACCATTTTGATGAGGTCAAACACTTTGACTATCACATCAAAACAGACATTCCAACTCCGTGATGCCTACTTTATTATGTTAAGCAACTTGCACACGTTTCCGCTGCTCCCACTGTTTACGAAGCCCTCTGGCTGTGTTCTTATAGACGTTCTCTTCTAAATTAGTATTTAGAAAAGTAGTCATGGCACCCAACTGCCAGATATCGCAGTTATGGTATGTAGCAGTGGCAAGTAGGATCTGGATGGACTTAAGCATAGTCCCTGGAAAAGGTTTCATCATTATCCACGCCTGGTCGATGACGAAAAACTTTAACAAGTCTAGCTTTGAAAGTCTCAACTTTTCCATCTACACCAAGTAATCTTCTCAAGATGTACTTGCTCCTGATGGGGATTTAACCCTTCAGATATCGCAACCAAAGTCCATACTTTGTTGGTGTATATGGATTCCATCTCAGATCGCTAAGCATCCAGCCATTCTTACAGAGTCCCTACTCTCGATGGCCTGCTCGAAACTAGTTAGGTCATCATCTCATGATGCATTCCTCGCTCCCACTGTCATCGAGAAACTGAAGTATCTCTCAAGCAGATGAGGAACCCCACTAGATCGGCGGAGAGGCTGAGGTTCGTTGGGGACTATAGAATCCTTTGGTCCTGTCAAATCAGCTGCAGTTTTGTATAGTTGGAACCTTTCCAGTTCTACAGAACTGACCTTGCCTCGATCTTGTCCGGACTTTGCTTTTGACATAGGCCGAACAATCCCAAATCTTAACTTGCTTAAGAGATGGGTTCTTCCCATACCATATCTTATATGGAGTGGTAGGCACTGATTTGAATCGAACCCTATCCAATAGGTATGCAACTTCATAAGTGCATAACCCCAAAAGGAAATAGGTAACTCAGTAGTACTCATCATAGAGCACACTATATCCAATATGGTGCGATTTCTCCACCCTGATACACCTTTGTGCTGTGGTGCATTCAGAGGAGTAATATGGAGAGAGAATCTCATTCTCCTTTAGAATAATCCAGGAATTCTATGCACAAGTATTCTCCTCCCCGATCTTATCATAGGACATAATACTTATACCCGTATTGATTCCCTACTTCTAACTTATATTCTGTGAATATCTCAAAAGTTTCGGACTTATGTTTCAGCAGGAACATATGACTGAATCTTGAGAGATTATCAGAGAATATAATGAAGTACAAAGAACCGGTTCTGGCATGTGTAGACAGGGGACCTTACATACATCATCATGTATCAGTCCCAAGAGTTTACTAACTCTTTCTCCGTTTCCAGTAAACGGAGCTATGGGCATCTAATCTTTGTGACATGACTGGCAAGTTTCACAAGATGTAAATTCAAACTGATTTAAATATGCATCTAGAATGTAACTTAAGCTAGTCAGGTTACATTGATATGACCTAGTCTACAATGCCTCAAGAAGGATTCGTTCATATCTGAACTCTTCCTCTTGTATGTGTTCTGTATACGAGGAACTGTAGTTTGATTTAGAACATTAATGCTTTTAGATAACGTGCTTGAACCGATCAACTTTTGATATAGGAAATGTTCAAAACATTATCCAACAATACAAAATTTTATCATTTCTTTACTTGTAAAGAGACTGATATGATTTTGTATATCATGTTCGGTATCTAATAACATTCGTTCAGAATCAATGTATCGGTAATACAGGGTGACAGTGACCAACAGACTTGGCTGCAACACTTGACCCGTTTTCTGTCTTATGAAACTTATCACCCGTTCTCAGTTTTCTACCTTTTTGTAGCCCTATGTAACAGATTACATATCTGGGATCCTGATCCAGTATCAAATACCCAGGATTCAGAGGATACTGAGAAACGGTTCTTTATAATGAACACACCCGAAGGAGATGCATCTCATGCACTTTCTTCGTTTGGGCGGCACGGGAATTCAGGTATTTCCCTATTTCCTGCTCTGTCTTATAACAATTATAAGTTTGAGCGAGACCAACGTTCCCCAGCTCAGTATAACAAGCGGGTTCAGTCAATACATCCATATTATTATCTTGATTAAGGCGTGATATGGTCGCTACCTGGAGAGAGAGAAAAGAAAACACTCTGCGTGTGCTCTTGCAAGATTAGATTGGTTATTTATTTTATCTAATCAGGATGGCTCCCACTGTTTTTATCAAATCTTCCTTCAAACCCTAAAAGGAAAGACTAGCCGGGATTAATTATACTCTACAAGTTCGCTAATCTTTCAGCCAGGCCAGTGTCGGTACTTTGAGGGAGGTTCCCCGTGCTTTCGCACGGACCTAATTACAGTAAACCTCGTTTTCCCAGAGGCGTAACCCCGTTGACACCTTTCTAGATACCTACTTGATCGGCCAATTGTAAAGTGCAAAACTCTCCCAGGAGTAACAATTACTCGCAGTGGGTATCGGGATCCAACTATCACATAGAAGGTATGCAATCTCATTGCAAATTTCAACACTTGAAACTCCCGATAAAGGTTTTTACCCCTAGCACCTATGACCTTAACTATAGTCAACAAATCATAAGCACTAGTCAAGTTCTACCCGTTATTTCGTGATTAATTAGACCCACCCACATGACCCTTAACTAAGGTCAACAAAGTCACGCGACTGTCCTAACTAATCGCATCATATGCGGTGTAGGAAGACATCACTTAGCTACCGTACACTGTGCCTTGACAATGGTCAACAAATACAGCACGAATACTAAGTACTCTACTTCCTAAAATGACGGAGGGTTGCGAATAGTTTTTATGAAAACCTTTAACGCTTTGAACTTGATCTCGTTGCGGAATCAAATGGTTTTTAAATGGAGTGTTTTTGAGGCTTTTCTAGTTTTGCTAAAGGGGTCACTCCCGGTGAAGGGATCGTCGGCCCTTTCCTCGTCGAATGAGGTGCGGGATATATCATATATATCACTGTGCAAAGCAGAAACTATAGAAGCAATCAAAAGACAAACCGAGGGTTGTAGCATCTGCCAGTTACTGCTAAAGGAGTCACTCCCGGTGAAGAGATCTCGGTCCTTTCCTCATCGAATAAGGTGCAGGATATTCTACAATGAACACCGCGATGCAAAGCAAGAACTGTAGCTAGCTGTTTTATTTTGAAATTCGATTCCTCAACATCAATTAGGTTTATTTTCTTTCATTAATCTCATTAATGAATGTCCCATCATTTAAGTCCACCTAAACATCACAGATAAATATAACGTACTTTTATGCCATCCGCATTCGTCTCGATGTCCCGTCTGCAACGTTAGGTTAGGTAACTAACGCCAGAGCGAGGCAGGGCTAGCGCGGGTGTAAAACATAAGCAACGTCTATATAATATATCATATATACTATATATAATATCTATCTGAACAAATCACATCACAGATAACACAGCAGAAGAATCATATGAAACATTGGATATACTAGGACGTCCGTGTTTTTAATATGAGCCAGTATAAAACACGGATTCCACGGTCGTGATGAATAGCCAATCCCACACCCCTAGACCCCTACGAGAGCGGCAAGCAACCCTACCAAGTCTAGGGTTAGAAGACCCGTACTCGACTCCTCGAGATGGTCTCCCACTGGACCCTAGAACCCGGTTACTTGTGCTCCCCTCCTTGGATCTATCCTAATGCGGAAAAGTAAATAATATACAAATGGTGACATCATCCGCAACCTGGAAGTGCCCCAATAAAAGAATATTACATACAAGTTTTTACATGAATGAAAATGAAAAACACTCATCTCACATAAAAAAACCCGGCTATTCAAACACGACGATCCAATATAACATATCCAGCAATACATAACATCACATGTCATCAACGTAAGTAAATATGCACATCCCAATTGTCGTTGACATATAGCAACGAAACCGGCGATATCACATATTACACTTACGGTCACAGAAAAGAAAGTGTAAAACTACAACAGTTGGAATCCGAAAACTCTTCAGACATCGCATGCCTAATCAAATGAATTCCTTAGACATCACATGCCTAACAATTATAAACCCCGCATTTTAGTCTCATTATCGAAAACTCTTTTCAATATAAAGTCGGGCAATTCAACAAGATTCCCGGCATCCTGAACAAATGCTCATCGCAAACTTCAGTAGACGGCCGCACCCCCGATACCGTCGACGAAGTGCACCAAGGCGGAACACCGCTACCGCGAGCACCTGAACGGATGCTTTTTGGCGACGGGGTTCTCCTACAGTCGCTTGGTCGGGGCTATGGGATGTAGCTGTCTATTAAGTTTACCGGCGAGTATCCGTGTAATCAACGTGATTGCGACGGAGTTTTGATCACATCAAAAATCCCGTGGCAACCAATCAAGTGAGGCTAAACTGCTATGTTTATAACATCCAAATCAGTTATCTCATAACTACTTGTGGATTCCAAATATTGTATCACATTCCAGATAAAATAGAAAATGTTAAACTTTCCGATCGAACAATCGAACACCCAAGTTTTCCCGAAACAGCTCAACACATGAAATAAGTTTAAAAACATTCACTTCATGCCTCAGTACCAACGGTCCAGCCGTAGAAGGGTCAAGCCAACGCCTCACATGTGGCACGCCGTACTGCCCCAAACCCTAAGGTTCAAAAGACAGTTCAAGACGGTCACATAATCGAGTTAAGGTTTGTTGTCTTCTAGAGGGACTATCGCGTTACTTGCACTACTTAGAACGTCATTAAACTACGGAAAAATCCAACAATTGGAAATTTCCCGGCAGGGGAAAAAGTGGGTATTTATATCCGGTCGAACTTTTTAACATATTCTAAAATTACCCGGAAAATACACAGACAAAATTAGACAGTCCGATCGAATCTCCGAACTCCCAATACAACCCAGAAAACTCAACTCTTGAGTAAGATTTAAAAATTCCCAGAAAATACAGCACAAAAATATAGGAATTACTGTGCAAAAATCAATTGAAGAAGAGACTAAGTGGCCGCGGAACCGCCGCATTAGCCATGCTAATGCCGCGGTTCCGCCGCGCTTTGATGGAATCATGAGTACGGGCTTCACAGTAATTCTTAGAATCTCCTGCTAATTTTTCTGCATATTTTTAATTCTCAAAAATCCCTGATTTCAAAAAATGTACAGAGAGCAATTTTGCATTAGGGTTTCGGTTCGATCGGACTTCTAACTCCGTCTACGCATCGCCTAAGGCTCTAGCTAGTCTCTGATACCACTGTAGGGTTCCTATGCACACTAATGAGGTCTCACAACAGATCAAACATGCCCAATTCAAATTTTTCATATGCCTACAAACCTTAATACGGATCGTTAACTAGAAGTATAGGCGATGCAAGCAAGTAAAAAATTTTATTGCTAAAGGAAAGAGGATACAACTTTTGTAGATCCGGTTCTCCACCTCCTTGGCTCCGTGATGACGCCCCTCCGCTGTACCTATCGGAATCCGGACTCTGGCGATGGTTTCGTCGAAGAAATGATCGGGCTAGGTCGTCGACTTTGATGCCGAAGATGATCTACGTCGAGGCAACTCAAGATCAAGCTCCAACTTCACCAAGTCATGAAACTTGTGAAGAAAACACCCTATACTACTTGGCAAGCGGTAGAGGATGAAGAAATAGGAAGTGGGTTCACTTTAGAATTAGATTTCTCACTCTTTTTCTCATGTTGCCATTGATGGTAGCAAGCTCTCTTCTTGTTGAAGAAGAAGAAGAACAAGAAAAAGAATATGATAAGTGTTATTGAAAATAGAAAATAAAATGATACTTATCATATAGCAACCATGGTTAAGTGTAGAGACTAAACTAGGGTTAGATGGAATGGTTAGGGTTAAGCATGAAACAAAAATGGTGGACTTATTCAAAGCTTCATGAAGCTTCAACTAGCAAACAAAGAAAGCCACCATGATTTATTTATCTTTCAAAAATGAATAAATAAATAAATGAATAGATAAGTAAATCAAAACCCTAACCATTAACATAACCATGGTTTAATTCTTTACACAAACCCAAGTTTGCATGTATCATCAAACATGATACAAACAAGTGCACAAAAGTATATCACATATACAACTTGTGCACATCAAGTGAGAAAATCCATCTTAAGTGAACCAATACTAGTTAATGTAAGGTAATATATCAAATATATAATTATGCATTAAATCATTAAATCAACACTTGATTTAACGATCCGGTCATATCGCATATGACCGACTAATATCCAATGTATCGACTTATCGAATCAATCATCGATTCGATAACTAGGTTATATCGTATACAACCATTCAACACATTTATCGCGAGAATAGAATACGGTATCACATACACGCATTATTCTCGGTCCCGCACATATCTCATATGCGCTCCTATTTCGTTTCGCTTGAGCCAGGAAACCTCTTTTTAGGACTCTAAAGACTCGTCAATACGCCGGCAGCAGATGATGATCATATCAAACACCCACAAGCCGCAAGCGGTCTGCTAAACGTAACGGACACCCGGGTATTGAGCGATCAGAAGATCGACGAGCAAGCCCGCTCACACTCCTGTGAATCCAACCAGTAACACTTACCGTACAGTCCGGTCTGTTCGTCTGATATGTCGCATATCTCGCCTAGGGGTGGTAAACGTCAGACCCCAGTAGCTCGATAAGTCATGCCGATATATGTGTTGGAGATAGTGCCCTCAGAGTCAATTATTGGATCACAGGCACGTGATTGCAATGATTGAGGGAGGACCTATCCCGGTAGGACAGTCTTAAGCAAGAATCCTAGGGGCTCTATCAACGTGCAATAGCGACCTGTCAGGTCACCTAAAGCAGTACACGATGATAAAGGTAAACCAGATAGCATACTATCATCTCGAGTAAGACTGTCCTACCGGGATAGGTCCTCCCTCAATCATTGCAATCACGTGCCTGTGATCCAATAATTGACTCTGAGGGCACTATCTCCAACAATCTCCCACTTGCACTCAAGGCTAATTATTGCGATGTCGCATACTCACAGCCTGTGTGATACCGAACACCCAACTCCCCCACTAGTCAGTCTCGCAAAATCCGTTTGTGAAACTATTGCGTTCGAGGAATAGCCTCAGTGAGTGGATCCGCCTTGATGTATCTTTCTACATCTCTCTCTATCTCAAGTTCGCGGAGAAAACCATCTCCCGAAATGAGCAATACCTGTCTTAGAATGTCTGGATGTCTGATGGGACCCGGTTCATAAATGAACTTCAAATCCAAACTTCTTAGACTGTATCGTCAACTGAACTTAATCAGTATCCTGCGCCATGCCTCCCTTAGTATTGCCTTGGATCACCTGTCCAAAATACTGCCCCTCGTTAGAAGGAAAACTATAACTCTGACAACCTCCTTGTCGTCCATGTCACCTTGGAAGCCTGGAATGATAATCGTCTCCTAAAGGAGGCAGCCGTTATCATATCCCTAGAACATTCACTTATGTTCTAAAACTGCTTCCGACTGTTTCTCCAGGATTGGATCAATATCAACTTATTGCACCTACTGCAAGAAAAACATCTGGTGTGGTACTTGACATCTCATGATTGACTCAATTTCCTGAGCAAGTGATCTGTCAATCATGCACATCCCTCTCTATTTTAGTCTATAAGACACCTTTAGAGAGGATGACTCCATCACCTGCAGGTACACTACCGTGCCAGGAGTCGTCCATTCTAAATACTCTTAGAATGCTGTCAAAGTACCCTGATTGGGAAACCACCCAAATCTAGATCTAAAACCATAGATCTAGTAACCAGTATATCTGATATAATGTCCAAGTCCCATATGGAGAAACCACTGTGTGACGACCGAAGTATAGCCGATCGTAGTATAGGAATATCACTTCCTACTTTGTGTATGTCATCCAAAACCCGGACATTACACCCTACTACCTTCTCAACAGATCCATCCCTATTCTGATGAAGTCAAACCCATGACTGTCACGTCAGAAATAGATGATCTATCTCCGCTACATCTGCTTTAGTCTATAAATAGACATAAGCTACCTGTCCACCAATGCTTCCGCTGCTCCCACTGACTACGACAACTCTCTGGCAGAGTCATATAGACGTACACTTCTAAAACCAGTTTAGAACGACGCTATACTCATCCTCCCGCCGGGTCTCGCAGCCTGGAACAACAGCAATGGTAAGTGTGGGTAAACAAGAACTTCCCTGTCACCGTCCTTGAGACTACCGGAGTACCTCTCGGGTGCCTGAAGTTACCCACCTTATCTGCGGAGTAGCCAATGGAATGTCAAATCAAATTGAATCTTTAGGTTCCTTATCAAATCTTCAGTAATCGTTTGCGGTTCTGGAATCATTTCCAGTTCTACCATACTCCCACTACTGTTTTCTGAAAAAATCCATTTTTAATAAAACTGTGGCGAGTCTAGAACAATATTACTATTGATCTCCCAGATGGTAGAATGTCAACCCTCGTCATAGCCTGGGTCAACCCACAAACAGCCATTACAGAAACGTGCCTTGAGTTATCCAGAGTCTGGTTTTAATCATAAGCCGGACAACTCCCCGTACCTTAACAATGTTAAGATATGAACTGTACTATATCCAATATAGAACCAGAGGCACTAATTTAATTGAACCAGATTCAAATCATGCAGCTATCTCCAGTGCATGTCAACTAAATGGAGAGAGGCCGATCAGCGTTACTCAACCTAGGAATGCTTCCAATTATGAGTAACCTGAAAGAGAAGCAAGTTCTCTTTATCATTACTATCAACTGAATACCATACACAAGTATCTACATCTTCGATCACTTTGAAGAATCCCGATACTTGCTATACCTGGTTCTCTACTCTATTCAAATACCTATAACTCCTCAAAACCTAGACTCTGTGTTTCTACGAAACACATGTCTAAGAACTAGAGAAGTTAAAAGTAAACAGAATATAGTATGAGGACCAACCCCTCTGTCCTAATGGACACTGGACAACATACAATACTTTGTATAAGTCCGCTGAGTCTAACAACTCTTTCACTGTATATCGTAGGTTGAAAACTGTACTTATGGTTAAGAAGAATTACACCGCTGTTTAATGCTCCTTACCTAACCATCCACTGATATAGGTAAATGTCATAGACATAATTTCAGAAAGGTATATCTCACTCTATGAAAATAGACGTACAGATATATCAATTTGAAATTGGTGCATAAAAGCGGATATTCAAAACCAAATATTTGCCGACTGGCAAACAGCCCAGATGATCTCCTCAAATATCACCGATTACAACGAATCCCGATATAATGAGGATGATTACCCTATTCCCAATAACTTACTCCCACTCATCATCTGTAAAACCATACAGATGTGAGAATCAAACCTGGTAAATACATACCCTGGAGCAAGTGTCTAATCGGGAAATCAGTTTTCTTTTAACAGTACACAGTTGAACTGAAACATTGAAATGTTTCGATGGGGTATCCTGGTATTCCTAGTAATGCCTCTACCATTATCCAGATTCACAACTATAACCGTATAATTCTTTGCCACCTCTCCAAATCCCTTTATATGTCTTTAGTCATTACCTTCTGCACACCCCTTAGGCCAAATGGTTTTCTTCCTTTCCTACCGTTCGGCACCAGCCTATGATTTGGAAGAAGACTATCCAATAAGCATAATGGGTGTACTGTCCTAGTCCTAGGAACACTCGCAATGCGAGAGAAGGTGAAGATAAAAGACACCTGAATAAATCTTATTCCTATTTCTCCTGAACCAGAATCCATCCCCGAACTGGAACAAGTTCCTTTCGAGTTCGTATATACCCATACGATGGAGTATCCAATAAACTGTGGATCTTCGTAGTGATACGGAGTGTCCTGGAGAAATACTAAGGTGATTTAGGATTGGCGAAGAAAAACTTGGTTTGGTCGTGAATATCAGTCGCAATTTTACTTTGCCCTCTTACTAATCCCTTGCTTTGTCTGAACTTAATACCTTCTGTACACCATCGTTAGGCTAATTGGTTTTCTTCATTCCCTACCGGTCGGCACCTGCCTATGGTTTGGAAGAAGACTATCCAATTTGCGTAATAGGTGTACTATCTCTTAAACCAAAGAGTACTCGCAGCTTGAGAGAAGGTAAAAGGAAAAGACAACTGAATAGTTCTATTCGTTTTCTCCAGAATCAGAAACCATCCTCGAATTCCTTCGAGTTCGTATATAACCATACGATGGTTTTGTCCAATGGAAGTGGACGTTCGTAGTAATACGGGGTGTCCTGGAGAAAAAGGGTAAAAGTAGGAGTGGCAATGAGGTCTGCAACTCTGACAATCCAAAAGCCATTGTTTAAGTAGGTTCGGTCAACTTGGTCGCTGAGTCAAAGTCTAGGGTCGGGTCAATGGCCGCTGCCAAAGAGAGAGAGAAAAGAAACACTCAGCGTGCACTCTATCCTAGATCAGAATGGTTATCACTTAATCTAATCTGGAAACCTCCCACTGTACCTCAAATTCTCCTCCAAACCTGAAAGAAGAATTAGTCGGGGTCACCCGAGGAGTAAACCAACTCATCAGTGGGAATCGGGATCCAACTCTCATCGCATGATAACGTGACCGAATCCGCTCACGGTATCACACTCCAGAAGGTATGCGTATATCTGGCAAGTTTCAGTTCTTTTGAAACTCCCGATGTGATTTTTACCCCATGCTCTTATGACCTTGACTTTGGCCAACATATCATAAGTCACATGTCAAGTTCAACCCGTCATTCTCCAGGTTAATTTGAATCCACCCGTACCTACCCTTGACTTTGGCCAAAATGGCAGTACGACTGTCCCAAACCAACGCATCTATCTATGCTGCATATAAATACCCCAATAGCTACCAATCACTGTGCCTTGACTTTGGCCAACATACACAGCTTGAATACTATTGACTACCCATATGAAACGACGGAGGGCTACGAATGGTTTCTGGCGAAAACCTTTAATGTAATGAACTTGATATCGTTGAAGGAACGGATAGCTTTTTAGAAAATATAGTAACGAAAACCTTCGCTAAAGAGGTCACTCCCGGTGAAGGGATCTCGGCTCTTTCCCCGTAGAATGGGGTGCAGGATATTCCAAATGAATACCACGATGCAAAGCAAAAGTAATCGGCTATAGTAAAGTTTATCACCGCTTCCGCATTTGGCCGTCGGATTGATGGCCGGGGCGCCGCCGTGCACTTACAGTGGTATCAGAGCCTCGCCATTAACTTCGTCTAGCTTTGTTTGATGTGTTTTTGCATTTCCGATCGACCAAAATTCCAAAATCTACATTTTTGTTCACATCAGTTTTCTGTTGAAATTTTTTGGTGTCCAAAAATTTTTCAGGTAGTAAAATAGTGATGTACTGGATACTGTAAGCATACTGTAGAAATTCGACACAGTAAGTCGACCAACGGAGCACGGAACCGCGGCAAAACCCCCCCTTGTGCCGCGGTTCCGCCGCCGAACAGTGTCCTTGCTGTGTCAAATTTCTTCAGCAGCTTTCTGGGGTTAAAATTGGGATTTTGGAATATTAAACTTGGGCCCAGAATTTCTGTGAGTGCTACAGTATTGCTTGGGGGCCCACTTGTTAATTTTTGATCGATCGGATATTTTAAACACATTATTTCACAGTATTTACATTATATCTGCGACTGTGAATGTCACTTGATTGGTAAATCCGGTCTAACTGCTATAGCCCGGTTAGACGGATTTGCGAACGTGACCTTCACGTTGATGTTCTATGTATTTGCTGTGATGTTGCGGATCGGTCGTGGGGATAGCCTGGATGCAATGCTAGTACAGTTGTGATTGTATTATGTACATTTGATATTGCGGGGCGAGCGTCCGACATGTGGACTGCCGTCACTGCCTGTTTGTATTGTTATTTTGGGGCACGACCAGGTTGCGGTCGATGTACCCGGTGTATGTATATTTTACTTTCTGTACTAGGATTACCCCGCGGAGGGGTGCACAGATAGCCGGGTTCTAGAGGGCAACGGGCCCGCATCTCATGGCATTGAGACGGAGGGGGCTTCACTCTGGGATTGGCGGGCTATTCTCCGCACTCGTAGGGGGTACAGGTTGACCTAGGAGGGGTGCCCAAGTTACCGGATTCCGTGAAGTGCTGCGGTCCATTCACGGCGCTGAAGGGGGCTGCCTCGCTTCAGGTTTTGGCGGGTAACTTGCCGCGCCCGTAGGGGTCTAGGATTTTATTGCACAGGCTATCCACACGACCAGGGGAACGTCGGGTTTCAGTAGTGGCTCTGTGAAACCCGGGGATCCCAGATATCTGTATTGTTCTGTGATGCTGTACATTTCTGTGATGTTGCATTTTATCACGCCTTGAGCGAATATAATATATTGGTATATATATTAGTAGATGTTGTATATGTTTTACATCCGCGCTAGTCCAGTCCCCGCTCTGTCGTTAGTTAGCTAACCTAACGGGTAATGACGGGACCCAGTGGCGAATGCGGATGGCATATACGTACATCAGTATATTTTCGTTCTTTGTGGTGTGAGCAATTGATGGGACTGCGTTGATTCGGATCAATGCAAGTTAAAACAAACCTATTCTGATGTTGTTGGAACACTTTTCAAAAAGCTGTTATTGCAAAGACGTTTACTTTTGTTTTGCATCGTGGTATTCATTTGGAATATCCTGCTCCTCAGTCGACGAGGCAAGGGCCGAGATCCCTTCACCGGGAGTGACCCCTTGGACAGATGTTTGCGTCAGGGCATTAACTTCACTATAGCCGATTACTATATGGTCCATAACATGTGTGAAACTACTGATAACACTTACCAGTAGATCACTGCAACCCTGGCCAGGGATTTCTTGTTATGGCCAGTCGAGCATAGCGCAACATCAACCCCCAATACCGGGAGAGACGAATCCCCTCCTATCGCTCATTGCCTCCATGTGAATCGGGACTGTACCCAAAAACCACCTGTTTTCACGACTCAGTAGAGCCGTGGTAGGGTGGAAATCAAAGCACAGTGGGAGACACACAAAACTCTATGACGATCTCGGGTCAACAGACTAAGCTGTACCAGTGTCACCAGAGAACTGCCATCTGACGTGAGGTATAATACCATCTGGGAGTTCTCGACGAGTCCGTCCAGTGTACCCAGTCTCCACTGAGCACCCGCATACCATCTCCGATGTCAAACACCAATGGATATGGGATCATCCATCGCCCATCACATGGGTCGAGAAGATATACGCTAGTCTACTCTGGAATATCGATGCCCCGTCTCGATATTCCCACGACTAGGAACAATGAAGGATGTACTCATTGACTACCCAGGCCCCACTAGTATGATCTTTATCATATTCCTGGAAGTCGAGTACACATCCTAAGGGCTTTATCAACATGTAACAGAGAGACTGAAAGTATACATGTTAAGATAAAGAGCAACCAGATAGCGTACTATCATGTCGAGCAAGAAAGTCCTACCTATATATGTCCCAGCATCCACTACAATATACATCAAATGTACAGTAATGGCCTCTAGGGCATACATATAACTAACACTGCACACAAGTCTGGACCTAAGCTGTACGGCCACGATCTCCCTCGGAACCATACGAAACCGTCTCCCGTGACTACAAGACCTAGGAGTCAACACAAACAAGCCTGAAGAAACACTCCGAGAATTTAGCAAACTGCTAGTGCTTTCCCAGTATCTGCATAACAAATCCTCAAGTGCTACTCCTGTTCCTCAAGACACATTAAATAGACCCGAATGTCATAAATAACACAACAATAACTGGTCGAGGAACGATATGAAGAAATCTGGTTCATCACATCTATGAATGCTGCTAGGGCATCAGTGAATCCAGTGACCCACTAATACACACAAAGCCCGTAGCACGCATAAGGCAGTCTTCGGAATGCCATCACTCCGAATCCGCAACAATGATGACCTGATCCCAAACAAACATAGAAAATGTCTCGCACTCTGGAGCAGATCGAAGAAATCGTCACGGCGAGGTAAAGGATACCTATCCACACCATAAGCCGGTTCAATTAACGATCCGTCGATACGCAACCTTAACTGCCGTCTTTCTCCTTGACAAACAGGAATAGGAGCTTCCTAATGCGAAACACTCAGACGCACAAAACTCCCCAAACCACAACTCTGCAGCTGATCCTTAAGCTCCCTAAGCTTCGCCGGCTCACCTGGAACAACGTCGGAAAACTCTCGCACGAAAGGAACACCGGTCCAACAACCCTCTGTGGCTACGGTATCACGAATGAACGCCAAGAATCCACGACATCTCCTCAGTAGCCGACAAGCGAAAAAGGCTGAATTCAAGCTGTGAGAGGCGGCACAACTATCCACCTGCACAACAAGAACTGACTCGCCGGGAAAACAATTTCTGACTGTTTCCTCACGGTGGTCCACAGACGCCTAGCACGTAGCTAACCAGTCCGTGCCCAGGAGAACGTCAAATCCAACATCTCTAGAAGGATCAAACGACGGACGAATCTCTATCTCCTATCCGATTGGCACACAACTGATATACGTGTCGCGCAACAAAAGAATCGCTGACAGAAGTTAGCACAACTAACTACGACTAATCTACCCAACCACGGTACAAGTGTGAAAAGCAAATGAGTACATCAAAGAACATGCGAATTAAGGCTACCTGAAAACTCTGCATTGGACGCCTGCGCGTCCCGATGAGTAGAAGCAAACTCCTGTGTCTGCCCTCTACCCGCAACTGGCTGAACTCCTCTGGTAGACTGAGCCCTCTGAGCGAACCTTCCACGTTCACGGCCTCTCTGAATACGATCATGACGAGGTGCTAAGGAACAATCCCTGACGAGGTGCTGAAGGCTTCCGCATCAAAAACATCCACGCGCTGACTGCTGACCCTCCTGGGGATGAGAGCTGAACGACTGTCCTCGTCCTAAGCCTCTGCTACTCCCGCGACGGCCACGAAATCTGTCTCGATGACCAAACCTCTGTCTCTGGGCCGGTACCCTAGTACGAGTCCTCCACTGTCCTGGAACTCTCTGAGCCTCTGGAACATGCGCCTCGTCAACTGGAGCTGCAACCACTGGTGCTATGTAGGTGACAGACTGCTGCATGCTGATCGTAAGTGACAACTGAGTAACAGGGGTAACAACCTCCTGTCGTAGCTCCCGAACGACATCAATGAATGAACTCATAGTCTGGCGGAAGTCCTGCATCTCTGCCAAAATCCTATCAATACTATATGTCGAAGGCTGATCCGTCTGCACCTGTGCAACTAGAGTGCCATCCTGGTCGGTGCTCGTCTCACCCGAGCCAACTCTGACCTCGGCCCTCGCTGCATCACTCTGAGTCCCCATAGTCATCGACGGCGAGGCTATAAATCGAGATAGGATTCGATAAGAATAAGGAAATCGAATCGCAAGGATATGAATCATCAAGGAAGGAATTTCAAGCAATTTGTACTTAGGTCACTTTAGGCGAAGTATCGTATCGTGGGTATGCTGCAAATATACACACACTGCGTTACTTTGCTTAAGCTACCTACTCCATCATACTAAGGTCATCCTACACTCCGAAAGGTAAAACCTAGCGCTCTGAAACCAACTTTGTCACGACCCAAAATTGGCACGTGACGGCCCTAATACTACGCAATGCCTAAAGACGTAACGCAGTAAAAGAAAGCCAAAACCCAGAAATCTAAACCAAGAAAAATACGGAAAAGATAATAAAAGTATTTGAAACATTTGAAATCGCAACCCAAATTCTTTAAAATTCCTACTTTCTTTCTTTAAAATCTTGGCAACACCCCCTTTGTAAAAACTAGCCTAAGATGAATACAACACAAATATACGACGCCGTAGCGAAGAAATAAAGGCAATAGAGAGAAAGCTATATATAAAATACAACAAATCCACAAATAATATACAATATCGTCCTCACCAAGTCTCTAAGTCAACAACATAAGAGTAGATGGAGAGTACAAGATACAACGAATGTATAATACAAAATACATATAACCACCAAAACCCACCTAAGCAAAATAGTATACTGTGAGCCGATGCGGTATCTGTAGCAAAAGATGATAGATGAATAGCTGAATAGCCTGCCTCGACTACTCTGGGGAACAACCTTCAACACCTGTGGCACAACGGGGGTGAGTTGCCAACTCGTGAATAGTAGATAACATATGCAGGTAATCGCAGGAATGTACGTACAGCATGAATCTAAGATATGCAATTACAGTAATAACATGTCATGTGAATGCAGAATAATGGAAAGTACATTAACAGGTACAATCAATATGTGAAGCAATAGTAACATGACAGTAGTATGCAATAACCATGCAATAGGGATATGAGAATGCAAATATGCAGCAATCATGAAGGGTACACTAACAGGTACTCCTAATACATGGAACAGTGCATAAGTGAAAAGGTATGAGGTATGGAGTGAAATATGTCATCCCACGGAATCCTGTCATCGTGGTAGGATCGCAATCCATCAAGACACTCAAATCCCAATTCCTCAAATCAGCCCCCACGTTGGGCTCTCACATCATATAAGTCTCACGTCTCCTCAATGTACAATATCGAGTAATCTCCTATATCCCGAATGTACAAATCAGTAATCCCATACTTAATGAATCACCTGATATCCCAAGTCAAAATCTCAAGTAAGATTCTAGCATCCTAATTATATATATATGCAGAAATAAATATGATGGGGTCAATACACATATATTAGCATCCCATTCCACTAATATTGGTGTAAGGGTATATATAACAACGGCTAAATCCCCTGTTATATATACAAAGGTGTTTAAAGGAAATATCATGAAAACAATGTGCCAAGCATCGACACAGAAATCCTGATAGGTACGTATCATACGCTATCCCGAAAGCACGAGTGCCTAGCTCTGACCCTCGTCTTTCGACGTATGCATACGCGCATGACTCCCAACGGTATCTCCATGATCCCCGCCGAGTCATTAGTACTATCACCGGTAGGTACTCGCCCGCCTCCAGGCTCAATCGGCAAAGTCCATCGATCAGCTTGCCGAGGGGAACCATACCGGGCCCCACCATGTACCCTAATATGGCAACCACACCTCGTATGGAGTATATAATCAGAACCGATAAATCTCATGGTGGCTGCGCAAATATCATATCAAGGAAACCGGGTTTTTCAATGTATGCATAATTTCATGAACTCCCGCGGTTCCCAAATCCAGAAAACATCATGTAAAATCCCAATAAACAATGCACAAATCCAGGAATAAATATATGCGATATATCTGAAATGCGAGCATATAGATGAGAATGTGTAGCTGAAACCATAAGTATGCGAAATCAATAAGGTACAGTTAAGTAATATCAGTAAAGGTAAATATATGGCTGCAACTGAATATGTGTGTAACATACAGGTGTAGCAATGTATAGGTATCTACCTATAAGAACTGATGAATTATACCCCCTCCGGGTATGAGTGGAATAGGTGAGTAAGGTATATCGGTAACTAACTGTCAAAACGTGATAAGTAATGTGAATCGATGTCGTAAAGTCCCAAACTAAGTAATATAATGTCTATAATGGTTTGTGTGTGACATGGCAATTATTGACGGTGTGTGTGTAGCATACAATCCGTGCTCGTGCAATATGAACCGTCAATAAAATGTGCAGTGTCCTTCGGCTGCTAGTCACAGTACAACTGTATCAAGGAAATAAGGTAAAGGCGCAATTCTAACAATGACGTAGAATATGCGACAAGTAATAGAATTCTAGCCCAGACGCATAACACCATGAGGGCGATTCCCCTGTAGATGTTAAATCTACTTACCTACGCTCCACGCTAGGTGAATCCTACCATCTGCTCCCCCCTGTAGCAGTGTCCTTAGTCCCCGCCTGCAAACCTGCAATTTAGACATGGAAATCATATATAAGCCACATATCCCGCAAAACGCGATATCGAACCCAAACGAGAAACTCGCGTCACGAACTAAACGTGCGTGTGCACGACACGCTAAAACGTGCGTATACGCGTCTAAAACTACCGCGACACGCCGCGACACACTGGATCACAGAACCCACTCACGTATCGCGCAAACACAACGAACATGCAAAACGATATTTGATCCCCGATTTTCCTACATGTCAAATCTTACAAAACTATACATGCCAAAACACTAGACAACACAGCAGAGAACCCTAGCCAAGACCCCAACACCCATGTCCACTTCCTGGCCGCAATTTGTGGCCAGATGCATTAAATCTGCGGCCAGATTGAAACATTTGGGGCTCGTGTTCTGATGGTGTTATCTATACCTAGTGAGCATGCCCCAGTTTTCTCAATTTTGTCCTGAAGGCCCCGGGTCAATAGCAGATTACAAAATGCTAATATATCGCTTAAAAACACCGATTTTTGCACAAAACACAAACCTTATGGTATTTTAGTGTAATCTGGGTCAATTCTCAGTTCAAGTAACCCTAACAACACTAAAATAGGCTAGGTTAACTAACACAATCATCGCTTATCCAAATTCCATATAATTCACCATTTATTAGCACAAAACTCCTAATTAACACAAACCGACACCAATTAACACATAAGCTAAGCAACTAGGGGATTGGGTTCAGAAATATACCCTGTAGAACCCTAGAGAGCCGGAGAAGAAGTGTATGGAGAAGATGAGGGGTTGCTACTGCTGCTGGGGCTCCTGTTGCTGTTGCCAGATGCTGCTGCTGCTATGCTGATGCTGCTGATGTTCTGCTGCTGATGCTTCTGGTATTGCTGCTGCTGTTGCCTTCTGCTGCTGCTGATGGCTGCTGGTGTGAGTGTGTGAGAGTGTGAGGGAAATGAGAGTGAGAATGAGAAATGAGTGCAAGGCTAAAGACCCCTCCCTCTCTCCTTCTCTCTCATCATTTAAAGAGGCATGGCTCACACCATGTAGCACCATGCTTCTCTCTATCTCTCTCTCTCTCTCTCTCTCTCTCTTGGTCAACAATTCAAACCAAATAAAAACCCCTTTTCATTTTCATTTTATTTTAAAAACAATCATACACTATTAAACCCAAAACTCTTAAACAATTAATAAAACTAGCTTAAAGGAAAATGGTTAGCTAACCATGATTGTTAATCATGATTAACCTCCAAAAAAGCACCCTAGTTAACATGCACAAGTGTGTGCAAGCCTAGGAAAAATCTAATAAAATTTTCATTAAAGAGGATAAAATAATTAAAAACCAATTTGGTAAATTTTTTTATTAAAAACCATATATTAAAATATAATTATCTACAAACACAATCCAAGGTGTTACAAATTTTTAACCAGAACTACGTTCGCCAGCCATTCCGAATATGGCACATTCCGAATGAAGTTGGCAGCGAGGAGCCGATCTACCTCATCCTCGATAGCCTTCTGTTTGACCGGGACGAAGCTTCGCTTTTTCTGTCTGACGGGTCGAGCCGTAAGATCTACCCCGAGCTTGTGAGATATAACTTTGGGTCGATCCCAGGCATGTCAGCAGGAGCCCAGGCAAATACATCGGAGTTGTTTCTGAGGAAATGAACCAGGTCATCTCGCTGATTCCCTGTCAGCAGTGACCCGATCTGAACGATTTTTTCGCCGTCCCCTTCTACGAGGGGAACCTCTGTCAGAGGCTCCACTGGGGTCCCTCGGATCTCTTTTTGCTCGTTTCGAGTGTCCAGAGCACCCATGATGTCACCTTCGCCCTCGACATCGTCGATTTGCCACTCAGATGAAGATGTTGCAGTGAAGCAAACCTTTACAATTGTTGGTCTCCGTAGACCCGACCTATCCCGCCCTGGTCGAAAGGGAACTTCATCGCCAGGTGGTAGGTCGGTATCTGGGCCCGGAAGGAGTTCAGCGTTGGGCGGCCGAGGAGAATGTTGTAGGCCGACGGAATTCTTGCTACGATGAATTCTACAGGCACTGTTCGCGTACGCCGGCCTCCCCGCCGTTAAACTGCAGAGTGATTACCCCTTTTGTTGGGATGGAGTGGTTGGTGAATCCTGAAAGGACGTGGGAGGTCGGCCTCAGGTTTGCTGTGGTGAGCCCCATGCGCAGAAAGCAGTCGTCGAAGAGAATGTCTGCCGAGCATCCCGAGTCGACCAGGATCCTGTGCACCTCGTATTGATGGACCTGAGCCGTAATCACCAGGGGGTCGTTGTGGGGCAAGGATATGCCGTGAAAGTCCCCGTCGTAAAAAATGATTGGCTCAGTCTCCCTGGCCTTCTTCCTCGGACGACTGTCGGCCTACGCGGCGGGAGTGGGGTGCTGAGTCATGCAGGTACTCGACGTACCCCCCGCCGTCAGGACCATGATTTTTGACGAGTCTCGGTTCCTTTCGGTGAAGTTCCTTGTGGCCCCCGGTGAGGTTGTTTAAGAGCTGCCGTGGCGAGTCCCGCGTGCGCGACCCCGTCGAGGGAGGGGGTGCCGGTCATGCCCGCGAACAGGCGAGCTGACCGCCACCACCTCAGGAGGGACAGGGGTGCGACGAGACTCGGGGCAAAACTCTATGGTGTAAGACCTCGGAGCCATACGAAGCGGTGCCCACCGGGTTACTGAATATGCCGGCCTGGGAGTGTAATACCCAGTTCTTTTTGTACACCACTATCCGTATTTTTTATAATAGGCTACTTACAAATTTAATCATTTATATTTAGAAGTATTTTGTTTTAACCTAGCCCTAATTTATCCAAACCCTTTTTTCTCCCTTTTATTTTACCCTAAAACTCGGCCCAAACTTCCTATTTATTTTCCCCAAAATTCTTTCCCCATTCTTATTTAACTCCAAGCCCAAGACAAAATAATATATAATTTCCCATTTTTTTAAAAACCTCAGCCCAAGTTCCCTAATTCCTCAGCCCAACATAAATAAAATTTAATTAACCTTCAAACCCCCGGCCCAGCCCAACTCCCAAAGCCCAGCTTCCCAAACCCGACCCGACCCGTCCTCTTTCTTCTTCCCCCCACGTCCATTTCCTGCTTCTTTTGTTTTCTCCCCCCTCCCCCCGTGCGTACCCAGGTCACTTCGTGCCCACGTCGCCCGCGCCGCCGACCCACGTTCTTGCCCCTCACGACCACGACCCCGAGAGCTCATCAACCCACTCATCGTCCCTAACTCCTCCCCCCTCTCTCTCGTTTCCTCTTGCTCCTTCCCTGTTTCCCCCACTCCCTCTCTCGAACCCACGCCCTCACCGCGCCACCGCCGCCGACTGCCTTCACCACCTTCGCTCCTTTCACCAACTACCCAAAACCCGAGCCCCCACTGCCTCACTCCCCTCGCCTACACGCCCCCTCACTGCAAATCGCCGCCGCCGCTTCTCTTCGCCTCCGCTACCTCCATTGACCACGACGAGCCCAGATACCCTCCTTCACCGACGAGCCTACACCGCCGCCCTCCTTCGTCAAGCCCCTGCAACCTGCCGCACCCTAAGCTCCAACCGCCATCTCCCGCTATTTCGAACATCTTCACCCGAGCACACCCATCGACCACAACGAGACCCCAACCACAATCACCACCGCCGCTGCTCCCCTCGTAGCTACAGGAGCCTTGCCGACGAGCCACTACGACATCCTCCGCCATTCTCCTTCTCCATTATAACCCCATGGCCACAACCCCACCATCGAGGCTCATCATCAACCGCCCGAGTGCCCCTTCACCACCTACAACTCCGTCGACCATCGCGGCACCGCCAACACCGTTGATGACCACCCTCACTGCCTCCTCGCACCGCCCATCGTAACACGCCATCATCGTAGCCAAATCGAGGCCCGTCATTTCATTGAACACTTACATCCGACACAGTTCCCGTTCCTCTGATCACCGGCGTCGTCATCAAACTGTGGCCCCGATCCCCTGAAGCCGTCATTGTCAGCAACACTCCATCCATCGCAACGCCATACACATCCATCGCTGCCGTGTCGTACCGTGCGTGTGACGGACCCACTCGCGTGTCGCGCCCGTGCCCAGTCTCCGTGTCACCGCAGATCCACTCGCGTGTCGCGCCCCGTGCCCAGTTGCCGTGCCACGCCTGTGTCGTGTCATGCCCACCTCCGGACCGGGCACCGCGTCGCGCTCGTGTCATCACCAGGCCCAGCACCGCGTCGCGCCCGTGAAATCACCAGGCCCAGCACCGCGTTGCGCCCTCATCGTCACCAGGCCCAGTTCTGTGTCGCGCCGTGCCACGCACCGAGCCAGGACCACGCCCACTGCCGTATCACGCCCGCTTCGCCACCGCGTCCAGTACCGGGTCACCGCGTACCGCGCTCGCGCCGCGCGCCGTATCCAGCATCGCGCCGTCCCGTTTGTCGGGACATACCCTGTAGCGGCGTCGCTTCCATATCAAGCGACCGAGGCAAGTACCTTACTTGCTACATGCTAGATTATTTCCGTTACAAATTAAAATCGTATTAATTCCATGTTTACGATTCCTGAAAACTTATATGACATAGTTGTTTGATGCAAAACCCGAAAGAAAACCTTTCACTAAACTGACGGAACTCAATTGCATATGCTGGCCCGTGTGATAATGAACATTGTGTAGAAATTTGACTGAAAAATATGATTGTTACTGACTTAAACGATCACCTCCAATTACACCCGTAAAAACTGAGAATTTCCCACACCTGAAACTTGTTAAAATTATAATTAATTTCTTACACATTGAAATGATGCGTTCGAGGGCTCAAATCGAAGCCGAATCGACGACCTGTAACCCTATACAAGTTCTTAATTGTTTCTGTACTGAAATTATGACGAGAATTGGTTCGGAGACCGGCTCTGGACGGCAGTCCAGAGAAGCTCTGGTTGTTGATTTCTATCTCGTAATGCTTACTGCTTTGCTGCCTGAACTTGTATGTCTTGGAACCCTACACTTTATTGAACATGAATTTGTTAGATAAATAATGCAAGTGATTTCACCCCTTTTTATCGTCGTTTACTATTTAAATTGCAATTTAATAGAACAGGACGTATAGCAGTCCCAAATAGAAACAGAACTGATACCCTAGTGTTGAACAGTGCATAACTTCTGACGTAGAGATGAGATTCAAAATCCGTCTGGTGAGTTAGAAACCTTATTGAAAACCCTAAATTTCATTCAACTGAAGCGTCGCCAAATTCTGATCCCAACTGGGATTAAAATGTGTTACGAAACAGACTTCCGATTCTGAAACCGGATTTCCAGCAGTGAACGCTTAAAATGAAATGGCCATATCTAGTGATCCTGAAACCCGATTAACGTGAAACTAATTTTGATGGATATATAATCAAACATACTACTTATCCCTGATTCTTATCGCACTTCTGGAGGAGCTTACAGGAAAGTTTGGGGACTCGATTGAAGTTTAGCACAGCTTATCATCCTCAGACAGATGGACATTCGGAGAGAACGATCCAAACTCTTGAAGACATGTTGAGAGCTTGCATGTTAGACATCAAGGGTTCATGGAAGGATCATCTACATTTGGTGGAGTTTTCTTACAATAACAGTTTTCAGGCGACTATTCAGATGGCTCCATTCAAAGCTTTATATGGTCGCAGGTGTCGTTCACTTGTTTGTTGGGACGATATTGGAGAACAAAGATTGTTGGGACCGGATTTGGTCGTGCAAACAGTTGAGAAGGTTAACACTATCCGGAATCATATGAAGGCAGTACAAGATCAGCAGAAGAGTTGGGCAGATACATCGAGAAGACCTCTAGAGTTCGCTGTTGGTGATCTGGTATTCTTGAAGATATCACCGACTAGAGGAGTAATTCGTTTTGGGAGTCGAGGCAAGCTTAGTCCTCGTTTCGTAGGGCCTTTCGATATTTTGGAGCGTGTTGAAGAAGTGGCTTATCGATTGACTGTAACATTTCCAAAATAATAAAATATTATTTTCGGGAATTTTTATAATTTAATATTATTTTAATGAATATTTTAATATTCGGGTATAATTAAATACAAATAAATGGGGGGAAATTTTGGAAAAATTCTAAAATAGGGTATTTTATAGGATTATGCCAATTTAAAGTTTTTAAGACTAGTTATATGTTAATTTAGTGTTAATCGCGATTAAAAATCGCTAATTGGATTTTTAGCATTTTTGTGCAAAAATGTGCACATATCATTTTTCCACACTTGTTACACTTGTGTTACATTTTGTTGCCATGGTTCTTTTGGGTCTACTATTCAAGTGAGAAGAGTTAGTAAAGAAAAGAAAAGGAAAAAGGTAAGTGATGAGAGAGAGAGACTAGGTCAAACCTTACTTTTTGAACCATCCCTCATCATTTTCCCCTTCTCATTCTCTCTCTTCTCCCTCCCCCTTTGTTGCTGCTGCTGTCCCTTCTTCTTCCTCTCTCCCTCTTCATAAAATCCTAGATCCACCATGAAAACAAAGCCAAAACCTCATTCCCACTTCACGAAAAGTGTTCCCGAGCTCACTAGCTACACATTGAACCTAGCAAGATTGGATTTGGAGGACTTTGAGCAACTCAAGAATTTTCTTGAGTTGCCGAAGGAGTTAATTTCTGCACCTATTAGAGTAGTATCTCATTTCTTGTACATCTATTCTAGTTTCATATCGATATTGTGATGTTTGTGGATTTTAGAGAATTCAAGTTAGGGTTTAGGGTAAAACTGAAACTTAAGATGAAATTGAGGATCGTGGTGACCTTAGAATCCCTTGTGTGATGCTAATTTGAACCCAAACCTGAACTTGAAACCAGAATACGGAATTACGGAATCGATATCGGGGAAAACTGTAAATCTGGAGGTGTTTTGTGGAATCTGCTATTACCCCGAGACCCCAAAAATGAAACTGAGTTGACAGTGAGATGTGCAGGCACCAATGAACCACCACCCCAAACCCTAGCCCCCAACTCCACTTTGAGGCCGCCAATTTCTCCTTTCTGGCCGCAATTTGCGGCCAGAGCAGGGTGGATTTGCCTCGTTTTCTGTGCATGCCCCTATTTCCTCTAGTATTGACCCTGGGTACTTCTAGTTTTGACTGATTCCATCTAGGGTGAAATCTGGGATGATTTTCCTATGTTGGTGCATGATTTGAGACTTGTTTTAGCATGGATTTTGGTATTTGGTGTTTCGTTCCTGTCGGGTGGTGTTTGGACGTCAACGACAGGTGGATGTTGATCATGTTTACATGCGAAGCGATAGGTTTTTACCTATGCGAGTAGCGTGTGCTGTTTTGGTTTCCGATGTGATTTTCATGTGCTTTAGCATTGTGATATACTTGTAGGTACCCCGCGTGATGTTGAGGCAAAGGAGATGAAGATAGCGACATCGGCTTTGGCACACGAGAAGCAAGGTGAGTAGATTATATCTACGGGGAGAAGTCGGGTGGATGGCGTATAGCACCCCCGCAGTCCGTGGTGATGTATATGAATACGTATACACACGTATATTTATTATGTGTGGTTTAGATTAGTGATGGTAATAATGGTATTATTGATGATAAGAATATATTGGTTTAGTATAGTGCGAACCCTAGAGTAGTGGTTGCACTCACACATACACTTACATACATACTTGCATTCATTCTTTCATTTATTTGTGCGCATATGATGGTGCGTATATCTACACATGGGTATGGGACTATGTGTTTATATACGGGATTTGAGGATGATATGTGGGATTGAGATGATATTTGATGTGAGGCCGTGAGATCGGCGATGTGACATAGTTCGTTTTTGAGGTGCGATATGATGGTTTTAGCGGGCCTTTGGGCATGTGTTTTACCCCGCATTCATATTTATATAGATGGTATCGATTTGTACTAGACTTAGAGTAGTACTCCAGATTATGCGATCTGATGATGGTGATACCTGATATGTGATGAGATAGTGTGATATTGACCCCTACCCAGCTATTGGGATACCGTACGACGATTTACCGTACGAGCCGATATTGATGAAAGATCCGCACTCATGACTCGAGGATATCTTACGATACGTTATTGAGGCGGGATCACCGACTATTATATCTATATCTATCGACTCAGATTTAGGTGGTTTCATACCCCTCCTGTCTAGATTACTTAGTAGACATTGGACTAGACCGAGTCATACCTATTTCAAAACTAACGAATCGGGGATATTTTAAAGATAGGCAGAAGGGTTATACGGATATTTTCAAATGATGCATCTTTTCTTAAAACACCGTAGCCCTTGTTTTACCAAAATCCCTGATTCGTCTTATTTCAAATGGCACCACTGCATGACATGTACATATTGGTGTAGATTCCTTACTTTTGCGTTGATTATTCGATTCCGCATATTCATGCTATGTGTATTGCATCGCTTGTACTGTGGTTATATTTCAGTCATGCTGCTAGGACACCAGCACCATTATCGATGATGCATATATTCCACGTACACTTGTTGCCGGCTCACACACTCATCATCGATAATTGCCATATCACTACACTGTAGTACTATTGCATTCAGTATATGATCCTTGCATGACATGATGATATGCATACCTTTCTTTACATGTCGCATACTTCATGCCTTTTGATTATACGCATTGAGATATGTTGTTTCTATGATATTTCTGGATTTGGGAACCGTGGGTGTTTCAAAAGAGATTATGTCATTACTTTAAAAACCCGGTTACCCTTGATATGATATTTCAGTGCGTCCACCATGTGTTTTCTCGGTGCTGGGAGCGACATGTGAAACCCGAATCGAGGAGTGGACGAGCCGATTGCGGGTACATGGTGGACCCGGTATGGTTCCCCTCGGCAAGATGATCGATGAGCTTTTCCGATTGAGCCTGGAAGCGGGCGAGTACCTACCGGTGATTGGTTGGACCTGGCGGTTATCCGGAGGATACTGACCAGAGTCGATGGATAGATTTGGGCGTACTGCCGGGGCCGAGGGCCGATACCGCAGACAGAGCCCGCGGGCCGATCCGGACTGACGGAGCCCAATATATGAGGATTTACGTGCCGATGCTAGGCACAGTTTTCATGACGTTTTCGAGTGTCGATGCTGGGCACTCTGGTTCCATGATTTTGACGTGTCGTGGGGGACACGGGTGGGTTATATCCTCATATTTCCATGCACAGGTTTTATGATATTTACTTGCATGATGGTTATTGTCATTGGGTGACGAGTGGACGGGATCCACGTGTATACTGACTTGATTGCATTAAGCATACCTCATATTCTTGACATGCTATTACCTGAGGCACTAGCACGAGCACTTGGCACTACACTCATGTATAGAGATTACATTGCCAGTTTAGCATGCTTCAGCTTTATTCATATTGAGGTTTATTTATATCTGATCGTATTGACCTAGGATGGGTCATGCATTCGATCTCTACTTGTAGATATTTTCTATTCACGAGCTGGCAACTCACCCCCGTTGTGCCCCAGTACTTGCAGGTTTTTGCCGTACAGATTCCATAGCGGTATTTCTGGCACACTGCTTCCTTATGGGTGACTTGCTTGGATAGATGGGTTCTTTTGTATCAAAACCGCCATTGTTCATGTATCATTTATTGTATCTAGAATTTCCATCAACCAAAACTTGTATATTGTTTCAGACTTAGAAAACAGTGTTGTATTATTTCGACCTTAGAGTCGCGCTAGTAGTAATACGGTTTTCTGGCTATTTTGAGTTTCTTTTTGAGTTTGATCCTCGCCCTTTGGCGTTGTATATTATTATTGCTTGCGTGGTTGTGACCGTCGTTTGACGAAGAGCTAGCTCCCGCTTGGGGATGCCTTTTATCATGTTATATATATTATTCTTGTTGTACCCCGTTCGGGGCCAGTTTTTACAAAGGAAACTCTGCCGAAATTTTCAGGAAAGGTTACACATTTTAAAAATATATACTCGGCTTAGTTATTTAAAAACTTTGATTTACGAAACATGATTTCCTTACTTCTAAAAAACCAGTTTTCCTTATTTACTCTTTAAATGGTTTTAGATTTCTGGGTTTTTGGCTTACTTGGATCAGATGGAGTCCTATAGACTTCATAGGGTTCAAGGGCCAGTCACGTGCTCTTTCGGGTCGTGACATTGACTTAACCGCAATCTTTGGCGAATGTTCATGATGTGTTTTATGTATCTCAACTCCGTAAGTATGTTCGAGATGAAACACACGTGCTGGATCATTCGGAGCTGACTGTAAGAGAGGATTTGACCTTTGAGGAGCGACCGATGTCGATTTTTGATCGAAAAGAAAAGGTCCTTAAGAACAAGGTTATCCCTCTCGTACTTATTTTTTGGGGAAATCGCTCGCACGGAGAATCGACTTGGGAACGTGAAGATGAAATTCGACGGAGGTTTCCATACTTATTCTTGTAGTTTCTTGGTTATTATCTTCTCTTGTCTTGGGAATTTCGAGGACGAAATTTTTTTTGTAGTTGGGTATAATGTAACATCCCAGTTCATTTATACCAATTCCAGTTTAAGTATTTACTTATTTATGGTAGTTTCTTAGTTTACTGTATTTTGGGTGCGAATAGTATTTTGACATTTGTATTTGCATTTTACCCGACCCGCTTGCTTGAAACCTGTCTTGATTCATATTTATGATTTATCCTGATCTGTTACATGGATTCGTGCATTTTCATTTTTTACTGCATACTGGCATTTTATCTGGCATCTGCATTTTTTTAATATAACATTTAAAGTCAAGTAAAATATTTTAAAAATATCTAGCATGGCCAGCATGATACCCCTAGTCCCGTGGTAGCATCCGCGCATCTTGTTCTCGTCCCGTGCAGTGAAACAGACTTGTTTGGATGGCTACGCGCACGTGCGTGCATCCGTTCTTGGGGGTATGCATTTTTCGTTATCCGGACATTCATTTTTTTATTTTGGTCGACATGTATATTTCCATATTTTAAAACCGAATTTTAGACCCGACCCGGGCATGTTTTGGACTAAATTTGTATTTATCAGAAAATCCAATTTTATTTCATCTAATATCTTTATTAAAATTTAATAGTTTAAAATATTTATAACTTAGAAAATCTTTTTAAATTAAAATCTAAACCTTAATAACAACCCTTTTCTCTCTCTCCCCCCCCCCCTCTGCATATATATATATATATATATTTATATATTTTTTATTTATTTTTTTCTTTCCTTATTTAATACACAGCCTTTTCTTCTTCTTCTTTCTTCTTTCTTTTTCTTGATCTTGTTTCTTGATTCCGGTGATTACCGCCGGAGCCATGCTCGTCGCTGACGATCCGAGTGATCCAGTGAACGTACCTGAATTGCGTGATCACCCCCGTGCGTTGTTTGGAACCGTTCCGTGTACCGTGCGCGCGTCGCGACATTTCGCCGACGAAGGACGTTCCGTACACATCCGTTCTTGTTCCGTCTAGGCAAGTTAATCTTGGTACATGCTATATAATTCATTTTATACCTATTTAAATAAATACCTTACCTATAGTTTAAATCTAGTACCCCATGTTTAATTTTATAACGTTTCGATATTCCGTTTGCATCCGTTTATATCATTTTAAATCTTGATCATGAAAACTTATCTTATGACATACTAGTTTACATTATACTGCATCCATATCATTTAAAATATATATCATCGTAATATTTCTTATTATTATCTTTAATTAGTTTATAATCTGCATTTTATAATGTTATACAAAATATAGTTTGAAAATATTATAGTTTACGCATGAAATGTCGTCGCAAAGCGGATACGACAAATCTGAAATTTACTGTACACCTTACCTTATAAAATTCATTATAAATCATAGAAAAATCATTAGTATACGTTCTTTAGTTCGTTGCGAAGCTAACTCAGAAAACTATAAATCTATGAAATATTTACTTGCGAAATAAATTTTTTAAATAACGTAAAATTCAAATGAATATGTCTCTAAACTGCTGTCCAGGGAAATTCCAGCAGCAAACTTTCAACTTCGAATGTTCATAGCTTTTTGTAGGGACAACCTGAGATACTTATACTTATAAAAATGAAAACCTTATTGAATTATCTTTGCTATGGTATAAGATATGTCCTTTTTGGAGAACGTTTGTTATTTTTTAAAGTTATTTTACAAATCAGGGTGACGCTGAATTTCTGAACGGAACTTTCTTGTGCATGGTTAATCAATACCACTTTTATAGTTATTAATCGCTTTGAATATGCTATCCATATTAATATTATTATATCAATATTTATATCACATATTGCTTAGTTGTACATCCCACATTACCATTTTATAGTTTTATAACTTTTCGGATACCCGTTTGCGTCCATCGCATTTAAGATACATATAATTGCATCCATAGATCACATTACTACATAATACTGAGATATTAACACTCCATGTTTAATAAATTGCATCCTAATTAATATTGGAACTATAAATGTAACCCTAATTGATAACTATGCATCCATATCCTTGAAATTATATCTATTTGCATACCGCATCACATTATTCCATTTTGTTGTTATATTAGTACCCCATACTTGTTTTGTGTACCCATACTTATTATAGTTTGATTATGAGCACCCATGTGATACTTGTGCACCACTGACATTACTTGATACACTACTACTTGACACGACTTGATACATGTGCACCCCTTGACATGATTGATACTTGTTCACTACCTGACATAACCTGATGTACCATAGCTTGACCTGTTACCTGATCTTGTTACTAATGCCAACAATCTTGATTTGTTGTCCCTACGGAAATTTCCTGTTGTCTATTCAGACAAACCTGTACTTGCTTGACCCTGTGTTGGCATTAGCTCCGGCTTTATCAATACCTGACTTGCACACACAACTTGGGGGTATGGGGAAATCAATGATGAAACCTGACTTGTAACTCGACAGTTCGATACCTTTACTGATCAGTCTTACGGGCTAGGCCAGCCCCGGGGTGATGCTGCTGACATCACTCGTCATTACCTACTACCCTTTACTGCCTTGCGGCACGTCTCGGATTCAGCCTGAGAGTCTTAGACCGTAATCCCGGGCACGCACGGGATACTATCCACCCTTTACTGCCTTGCGACATGTCTCGGATTCAGCCCGAGAGTCTTAGACCGTGATCCCGGGCACGCACGGGATACTATTGAGTTACATCGATGATTCATCAAATTGATTTCAAAGACTTGAGAGTAGTTAACCCAATAGACCAGTTTAGACTATTCACTACATATTACCCTCACTATCCTCACTTATATCACTGTTATACCTGTTTTACCATTTATACTCATACCTGCATATCTTGTTACCCCTGTTTATAGTATTGCTTGAGATTATGACGCACTGACGACTGGGTTTTGCATGGCTCGGATCCTCTACCTTTGTTACAGACTGATCAGGAGTACTGCCGCTGTTAGACTGAGCGGTGAGGATCCTATTAATATCCAGTTTTACTTTCCAGGTGTTTTATTTATTGGATCTTTTGCTTCCGCATATTATATTATTTCTTGACTCATTTATTCTGGCTCATGGACATGTACTAGATAGTTTAGTTTACTTTACTGTTCTTGATATCTTTACAGCCGTAATGTGACTGTGGAGGGATGTTTCCTATCCACAGGTAGCATGGTTGGCTATGTCACGTGCCTATCTTAGCGTACTGTGGGAAGCGAGGCGTGACAGTTTTGGACTTCGGAGGTAGCTGGGATCATCATTTACCTTTAGTGGAGTTCTCCTACAACAACAGGTTCCAGGATACTATTCAGATGGCACCTTTCGAGGCCTTGTATGGGAGGAGATGTAGATCGCCCGTCTGTTGGACTGAGCTGAGCGAGAGCAGTATTTTGGGGCCGCAGATCGTGCAAGAGACGACCGAGAAACTACTGTTGATTCGAGATCGGATGAGAGCAGCTCAGAGCAGGCAGAAATTGTATGCATACGGCGCCGTCGCAGACTAGAGTTCGCAGTTGGCGATCATGTTTTTTTGAGGGTCTCACCGATGAAGGGCGTGATGAGATTTGGGCGAAAAGGAAAGCTTAGTCCCAGATTTGTGGGTCTCATCGAGATTCTCGAGCGTGTCGGTGCAGTTGCATATCGTTTGGCTCTTCCACCCAGCTTCCCAGATGTTCACCCCGTCTTCTACGTGTCGATGCTACGCAGATATCTTCATGATCCTTCTCACACGATTCAGCATCAGACCGTTCAGCTTGAGCGCGATCTTTCGTTCACCGAGCAGCCAGTAGTGATATTGGATCGGCAAGTGAAAAAACTTCGATCAAAGGTCATGCCGTCTGTGAAGGTTCTTTGGCGCAGCCCGAATGGTGAGGAGATCACTTAGGAGGCCGAGGGAGAGATGCGGAAGAAATTCTCTCATCTCTTTGAAGGTACGCGTAGCTATATATTTTAAATTCGGGGACGAATTTTCTTAAGGGGGGAAGATTGTAACACCTTAGAATGTGATTAGTGGTAATTGTGTTTTAATGTGGGGGGTTTTGGTAAAAAGTTTACCAAAATGGCTTTTAAATAATTTATCTGGTTTTATGAATATTTTATTAGAATTAATTTGGACTGCACACACTTATGCATGTTAACTTGGGTTAAGTTTAGGGTTTAACCATGTTTAGATAAGCATGGTGGGTTAACCTTTTAGTTAAGTTAATTGGTTTTAATTAAGGATTTTTAGTTTTTAAAATTTGAATTAGGGTAGGGGTTGACTAGTTAGGGTGAGAGAGTGAGACCATGATGGCTTGGGCATGCTTGCAATTAATGAGGAGAGAGGGTGAGGGGTTGACTCCCATTTTATTTTCAAAACTTTGTATGTTCTCTCACACTCATTCTCACTCATATCTCTCCCTCTCACTCACCCACAACACCACACAACAACAACAACAACAGACACAGCAGCAACAGCCTTGACAGCAGCAGCAACAGCAACAAAAACAGCAACAAAAACAGCAGCATCGGCATCAGCAGCAGCTGCAACAGCAACAACAGCAGCAGCTCAGCAGTAGCAGAAGCACTTCAGCAACAGCAGCAGCACTTCAGCAACAGCAACACCTTCTTCTCCTTCTTCTTCTCCTCTTCTCCTACATCCTAGGATCTCAAGATGTATAATCTCTTAACTTGACTTCTTTCTTTGCTAAGTTATGGTTTCTAAGCTTAAGTTTAGGGTTTATTATATGATTTAGTGCTAGTTTTGGGTAATTTGAGTGAGATTTGGCAAAGTGATGGTTTTAATTGTTAATATAGCTTGACTAAGTGTTGTTAAGACTAGTTAACCCAATATTTGTCCCAGATTTCAGTAAAATACCAGATTTGTTTCAAATTGATGTAACTTGGCGTTTTATATAGATTTTTAGCCTTTCTGGAATCTGTTCTTGACCCGGGCCATTCAGGAAAAATTTGTGAATACTGTAGCATGGTGACCATGTCAGACACACACACACAAAGTACGGGGACCTCTCTCCCCTTCCCGGCCGCAGATTTAATAGATCTGGCCGCAAATTGCGGCCAGAAGATGGGTTTGGGTGTTGGGTTTTGGTGTGTGGGGGTCTGCTGTATAGTTAGGGTTTTTTGTATGTGCAACTTTTTCTGTTTTGACTCGAGTCAAAATCTAGAGCATTAAACCCTTTTTCGAAGTTTTTTTAACTTGTGCGACACGTGTGTGATCTGTGTGGTTCTGTGGTGAGCGGCGCGACACAGCGTGTCGGGTTGGTTTCTGGTGAGGTTACGCACGTCGCGACGTATTGAGTGCAGGCGCGTTTAGTTTCACACACGAGTTCTTCTTTTGATCGATATATCACGTTTTTGCAGGATTTGCCTTATGTATGTTACTTTTGTAAATTCTAGGTTTGCCGGCGGGAACTTCGAGCACCATGGAGAAAGGAAAGCAGGTGGTCGGACACAGCTAGCGTGATATTACGGGTGAGTAGATGTAACATCTACGGGGGACTATCGTTTGGATGGCGCAAGTCGCCCGATAATTTAAGTAGTTTAAAGATTTCTAGTGATATTAGTAATTATGAGTAAATGCTTGCGTAACATCTTGCTACATCCATGCTTTATATTGACATACATATACGAACCCATTCTATAGGACACCTGCACCATTGCCAGGGTTTTTATATGCAGCACGAGCACTATTCATGCGTACACACACGCCCTGGTAATTGGCATGCCACAACCCTAGATAACTTATAATCTGAAACATTTTCACTATAATTGATGCTTAAACCTGTGCTATTGCATTTAAATCCTTAAAATGAAATCGTAGGATTGCCATTCATGTGCATATACCGCATTACATCATTTGTTCATACCTAGTCTATTAACCATACATTGCATTCATTATCATTGACATATGCACTTATGATGATTTCTTGAGATTTATGATATTTCTGGATTTCGAGGGAAAGCCGCAAGAATTTCTAAACTTATTACCTCTTTTAAAATATGCAAAGTTGCGATTTTCTAGTGATGTAAGTGTCGTCCAACATGAGTTTGTTGTGGTTTTCGAGACCCGTTTCGAGGAGTTGGATGAACCGTCTCGGGTACATGGTGGGCCCGGTAAGGTACCCCGGGACGAGAAGGTCGCAGAGGATGGCGTTGAACCTGGCAGGGGAGCACTACCTACCGGTGACTTTTTGGCACGGAGGATATCCAGAGGATACCGACCGTGGCCACGATATGTTGAGATATGGATATTTGAGATGGGTCAGCCGGACGGCTGAGGCCAGAGATACTGTGACATGGATACATGAGATTGAGACAGTTTTGAGGTGTCGATACTGGACACAGATTCTTGTTGATTCTATTGGTATTGTGCTGATATTTCAAAAGAGATTTCTATAGCAAAAATATTATTTCTTATACTTACACATTCAGATCACGAGTTGATTCATATTGCATACATACCTGCTAGTACATTCATGTTGCATACATACCTGCTAGTATATCCTGCCTTATCCATATTATAGATGCTAGTATACTTGCGTGCATGCTTGCGATAGCCTCTATAGATGTTATTTATTACTCACGAGTTGGCAACTCATCCCCGTTGTGCCACAGCCTTTTTGCAGGTCCGCTCCGTCAGCACAGTAGCGGCGGGCGCACTAGCTTCTTTTGTCTCCTTTGTCTGGACTCGAGGCTTTTGCTCGTAGGTGGGTTGTGTTATCATTTTGTACCACTTTGTATATTTATTGTATCTAGAGTACTCCATCTACTGTATCTGCTGCACCTGTTATTTGTATTGTTGTATATTGACCCAGAGACGAGACTGTAAGATTTGTGGACTTTTTATGCTGTATTTTGGGGTCGAGCTCACTTGAGTCGACATGATATTTTACTTGTGCTTCTTATGCTTATTATGCACATTGCTGATTTATATTGCGTGGGATTTGTGGCCGCCTTGGGGCGAAGAGCTAGCTCCCGCTTGGGGATGCCATATTTCATGTTATTCATTTATACTCCTGTTTTGTACCCGTTTGGGGGCCTGTTTTTACAAAGGAGACTCTGCCGGAATTTTTGGAAGACATAACCGTACCTTGAGAAGTCATCCGTAAAAGTAATGAAGTAAGAATGTCCGCTTCGGGCATGTGTAGACATTGGACCGCACACGTCACTGTGTACGAGTCCCAAGAGCTCGCTCGCTCTCACTCCATGTCCAGTAAACGGAGTCTTTGTCATCTTTCCTTTGAGACAGGATTGACAAGTGGCATACGACTGATATTCGAACGCATTCAAATACCCTTCTGTATGTAACTTCGTCAACCTTCTCTCATTGATGTGACCCAATCTACAATGCCATAAGAAAGTCTGATTTATTTCTGGAGACTTTCTTTTGTGTGTATTCTGGACATTAAAAATCTGTGGTTGGTTTAACACGTATATACCATTACTCAATGTACCTGACCCAATCAAAACTTGATTAAGGTGAATGTTTACAACATTACTTACAAACGCAAATTCATAACCTTCTTTAGAAACTAAAGATACAGAAATGATATTACAAGTTGCGTTGGGTACAAAAAAGCAATTACGCAAAACCAAAACATGTCCATCTGACATTCCCAGGTGATAGTCCCCCACGGCTTTAGCATCCATGCCAGCTCCGTTTGCAACTCTGAGGGTCATGTCACCTGCCTTCAAAACCCTACGGTTTCTCAACGCCTGCAAAGAATTACAGATATGAGATCCTGATCCGGTATCCAATACCCAGGAAGTAGAGTTTATTGAAAGACAGTTTTCAATAACATACACACCTGAAGCTGAAGCTGCAACCTGCTTCAATTCCTGTGTTCTGGCCTTCCAGGCCCTGCAATCATTCTTCCAGTGTCCTTTCTTATGACAATAGAAGCATTCTTCCTTATCCACAAGCTTCCTCGCTATCTTTGTTGCTTTGGCTTTTCCCTTCGTATCCACTTTACTAACACCGCCCCTTGGTTTGGCGGGGGCTTTCTTCTTCTTTCCCTTGGCTTTCGCCTTGGACCTAGAAGAAGATGATCCTCCTACAAACAAAGTGGATGTTTCCTTACCTTTCTGTAGGGTGCCCTCTGCGCTCCTCAGCATGTTGAGGAGCTCTGAAAGTTCAACCTCTTTTTCTTGTAGGTTGAAGTTCAGTATGAACTGGGCGTAAGTGGAAGGAAGGGACTGGAGAACTATATCCGTATATAGCTCACTCTCCAATGTGATCCCTAGGTCAGCGAGCTCCTCAATGTAGCCGATCATCTTTAGCACGTGCTCGGCTACTGATGATCCGACGGCCATTCTTGTCGAAAATAACTTTTTCGACGCTTCGTATCTTGCGATACGAGACTGCTCTCCATACAGTTCTTTTGTATGAAGCAATATGGACTCCATGTCCATATTCTCGTGCCTCCTCTGATGTTCGTTGTCCATCGAGGCAAGCAGGAGGCATTTGGCCTTCGCGCTATCAATCTCCCAAGTCTTGCGGATTTCCTTATCCGCGACGCTGGAAGTTGGACCAGGGACAGGGGGAGCTTTGGTGGTAAGAAGATACCCCAGCTTGTCATAGGTGATTGCTATCTTGACATTCCTGAGCCAATCTTTGTAGTTTGGCCCTGTCAGTTTGTTTTTATCTAGGAGTAACTTAAGTCCAGTCATGTTGATTGGTCGCTGCAATTAGGAGAGAGAAGAAGAAACACTCAGCATGATACTCTTGCAAGTTTAGAGTGGTTTTTAGTTTGTCTAAACAGGATGGCTCCCACTGTTTCTCGAATCCCTCCTCAAACCATAAAGGAAGAATTAGTCAGGATCAATCCCACCGTACAATACTTGCTTAACCGTTCAGCCAGGCCGGTGTCGGTACTTCGAGGGAGGTTTTCCAACGCTTTCGCGAAGTTCCTTAATTATAGAACCTCTTTTCCCTGGGGGCGTAGCCCCGCTAACACCTTTCTAGGCACCTACTAGGTTTATAGCATTGATCGTTAAGTGAGAAATTTCCCGAGGAGTAGCATATACTCACAGTAGGATCGGGATCCAAATATCATCGCGTGACGAAACTGAAGGAATCCTACCAGAATCATCACACTCCAAATGGTATGCAAATCTAGCAAGTTTCAGTACTTATGAAACTCCCGATGTGGATTTTTGCCCCATGCTCTTATGACCTTGACTTTGGCCAACAAATCATAAGTCACATGTCAAGTTCTACCCGTCGTTCTCCAGGTTAATTTGAATCCACCCGCACATACCCTTGACTTTGGCCAACAAGGTAGTACGACTGTTCCAAACCAACGCATCTATCTATGCTGCACATGAATACCCAATAGCTACCAATCACTATGCCTTGACTTTGGCCAACAAACACAGCTTGAATACTATTGACTATTCATGTGAAACGACGGAGGGCTACGAATGGTTTTGGCAAAACCGTGAACGTAGTGAACTTGATTTAGTCGATGGAACGAGATAGCTTTTAAATGGAGTGGCTCAAACTCCGTATTTTAAAAGTTGGTTTTGAAAAGAACCGAGTGGTTTTTCGAAAGTGTTCCAACGACTTTAACTTGGTTTATTATCTTGCATTAGTTCTTTTAATGCGTGATATTCTTGCATTAGTTCTTTTAATGCGTCTCATCATTTAATCCTACCATTGCAGAAAACAACCAAAATATGACGTACGCTTATGCCATTCGCATTCGCCACTGGGCCCCGTCATTACCCGTTAGGTTACTTAACTAACGACAGAGCGGGGGCTGGGCTAGCGCGTCTGTAAAACATAAGCAACGCCTAAATAATATCATATATAGATATACTGCAATGATAAACATTTCAGATCACAGATAAATACATTGGATATACTAGGAATCTGTAATTTGTACGAGCCTGTAACAAAAACAGATAACACGGTCGCGGTGAATAGCCAATACCCCACCCAAGACCCCTACGGGTGCGGCAAACTACCCGCCAAGTACCCGAAGCGTAGCAACCTCCCTCATCTCCATGAGTAGGCCACTCGACACTTCGGCATACCCGGTAGTTTGTGCACCCCTCCATGGGTCTATCCTAGGAGCAAAAACAGTAAAAAGAAATTATACAATGACGGCTACAACCCCGACCCGGTTGTGCGACCATACAAATAATTATTACATCAATTTACAAATTTACATGAATTGCAAGAAAAGAAAACTCTCGTCTCACAACCCCCGGCTATTCACCCGCGACAATCCAACATATTTATATACACATTCCAGCACATTACAGATCACAGATTTGTATAACCCCCACTAATCGACATATAGCGATTAGTAGACGTTCAATACAAATATCACATTACAGAAAACCCGTTAGCTTAAGTCTTTTAGAAGTTCGATCAAAAATACGGATTTTCAGGACCCCAAAATGAAATTTTCGTTCTGGAAAATCTGGGTTGAAAATATATATGCTAAAAATCCCAAAATACCCCCATGAAAACACTGCACCAAAAATTTTCCTCGGCCGAGTCGACTCGGCCGCGGATCCGAGGCGGGAGCGTGCTCCCGCCGCGCTTCCGCGGCCCTTTGACTCGAACGTTGGACAATTTTTGGTGGTTATTCATAAAAAAGCCTGAGCCGATTTTAGGTGTTAAAATAATCAACTTTTGAACAGTGGAAAAATCGACAGAAACTGCAAATTTTTGGGGTTTGTTTCGGGACTTTTTCGTTGATCGATCTTCTAGTTACTTGCTAACATGCTAGATAGAGTTTAACTAGGCTCTGATACCACTGTAAGTCCATGCTACCTCTCCCGGTACTTTCGGGAATGCGGAATTTGGTAAATAACAATTTTTACGGAGGTGGTAACATGGACCTATAACCCGGATCTTGGTTAAACTTCTATCTAACATCCTAACTAAGAGTTTCTAGCTACTCGGTTAGGGGGTTATACCTAGCTTGTCTTGAACTCCTTCGTCTTCAAGCTCCGATGGTGGTCCGATGGCTCCTTCTCGTCGTCTCCGTACGCCGAAGATAGATCCACTTGAAAGCTCCAACCTTTAGCTCCTTCTTCGTTCTTTGAAGAAACTAGTTCACTTGGTTTGCTAAACCTAGTGAACTAGAATAAGTAGAGAAGATTTAGAATGGGATTTTATCTATGGTTCTTGATTCTCAACTCATGAGACAAGAGAACCATAGATTAAAGAGAGGGAGCAAGAGCAAGAGAGTGAGAGCAAAATGGAGAGCTCAAGAACAAGAGAGAGAATGAGCAAGAAAGAATGAGGCTCTCTTTTGTCTCTCACCCTCTCATAATCCAATGTAATCATAACTCATCATATCAATAAAAGTCTTATGTGATGGTTGAAGCAACCATAACCTTATCATGTCATGCACTCATTTTACTCAAATGAGCAAGCAAGTAAAAGTCTTTGGCATGAAATGATAGCCATGGTTATCATGATGGTCAACTAGTCAAGCCTAGTCAACCGGTCAACAAAGTCAACAAGTCAACAAAAGTCAACAAGTCAACAAAGTCAACAAAAGTCAACAACCAAGTCACCATAATACTTAATTAATATAATAGTTAATTACATAACATATTCTCATTAGGGTTGAGCAAAAAGTCAAAAAGTCAACGGTCAACTGTCAACAACCCTAATGAGAATCCGCTGTCTGTGCCTCCCTGTCAACTGTGCATACACACCCGCATCCGCGTTCCGAGGAACACGAATGCAAACTGGATAAATCCAATCCCATAAGGTACACTAGGATCTGGCTTAAACCAAATCCCGCTAGTGTAAACTGTCCGGACACTGTACGTGCACAAGTGCACGGATGTGACCGAACCCTGTCGCAAAACCATGCGACCTGTCGCAATACCATGCGACCTCTACTCTTTTGCCTAAAGGCGAAAAGCTTTCTGTGTGGGACTCTAAAGACTCGACACTACGCTGGCAGTGGGTTTAACCACAGACCGCAAGCGGCACTAGCTGTGCGTAACGGTCCCCAGGTAATGCCGACAAGAAGACCGACGAGGCGAAACCCATCTGAACTCCTACTGAGCCTGAGTGTGACATTCTCCGTACAGTCCGGTCTGTTCGTCTGATACATCGCATGGCGGGCCTAGGGGGCGGTAAACGTCAGTCCCCCAATAGCGGTACAAGTCGTGCCGGAGCGAAGCCCAAAACACCCTGAGATAACACTGGAAACCTACCAGTATATCTCGTTTGCCCTGGCCAGGGACTACTCGTGTAATGGCTCTCCTAGACACAGCGCGATGTCAACCCCCAATACCGGGAGAGACGAATCCTGTCTAACCGTCACTGCCTCCAAGTGCTTCGGGACTGCACCCAACCACCACCTGTTTGCACGACTCCTTTGAGCCGTGGTAGGGTAGTGATCAAAGTACAGTGGGAACACACCCGAGGCGAAGTGACAGTGTCAAGTCAGCGGACTAAGCTGTACTCATGTCACCTGGGAACTGATAACTGACGATAGGTATAATACCAACTAGTCAGTTCCCGACGAGTCCTGTCCAGTGTACCCGTAACCTAACGAGCACCCACATACTATCTCAAGTACGACGTACTGACGGCTGTGGGACAGACCGTCTCCCACACTGGGATGAGAAGCGCATGCGCTGGTCTACTCCGGAGTATCGATGCCCTGTCTCGATAGTCCTGCGACCAGGGACCTGCATAAGGATGTGCTTATAGATTACCCAGCCCCACTAGTGTGACGGCCATCACATCGCTGGTAATCAAGCAAAGATCCTAAGGGCTCTACTAATGTGTATAGGCGATATACAAAAATAAACACATGTACACATTGAAGTAGAAACAAACCAAGTAGCATACTACTATTTTGAGCAAGATTGTATATACAAGGTGAATATCCCAAGCATCCATTAAGTAATATACAAACTAGTATGATACAGTAATGGCCTCTAGGGCATATACACTAACAATGAGATCCGAGCAGGCTCGTCCGAGACGAGGACTGAGCAGGGTGGTATACCTACGCCTCAGGGACAGACCGATCCGCATTCCCCAGGCCTCACGGATAAGCTAGAGTCTGGTATGGAGGAGCTACGACAGATGATGGGAGGTATGCAGGAGTTACGACAGATAGTGGGATCCTTAGTAGCGGCAGTCGTGCACCGAGATCGGAGGACGTACCTACCACATCACAGACTACCATGGTACCTATTGCCCAGACAGTTGCTCCTACTACTACTACCGTGGCTATCCCAGTATCGCTACAGGATTTCATGAGGCTGAGACCTCCAGTCTTCACGAGCACCGATGCAGCATAGGATCCGCAGACATTCCTTGACAGTTTAGCCAGGATTTTCCGTTCGCTCAGATGTTCTGATGATCGATGGGTGGAGCTTGCGAGTTTCCGTCTAGAGGGCCTCGCGCAGACATGGTGGGAGTCGGTCGTGAAAGGTCGAGCTGCAGGTCTACCTTCTATGACTTGGGCCGAGTTCACAGCGGTATTTCTAGCTCGTTTCCTCCCAGAGAGCGTTCGTGACGCTAGAGCTCGTAGTTTTGAAGCCTTGATCAAGACTCCCGGGATGACGGTGTCTGAGTACGATGTCCAGTTCACGCAGTTGTCCAGATATGCTCCGTATTTGGTGGATACTGAAGAAAAGAGTGTGAAGAGGTTCGTGCAGGGACTTGACACCCAGCTATTTCTTGCTATCGGCGCCCAGCACTTCGACACTTATTCAGCTGCTATGGACACGGCATTACGGATGGAGGCAAGCCTTTCAGCGACTTCGGCCATTTCTGGGCCGAAGAGGATTCGTACCGATGTGCCAGCTCAGAGGTATCGTGCCAGATTCTTTACGAGAGATGGTGCCGGCATAGGAGTTAGGCGGGGTCAGTTATATGGTTCATATCCGCAGGGACAGCAGGCATTGCCAGGATGTTATGGGTGCGGGAGTCCGCACCATCGTATCAGAGACTGTCCGGTGAGACGGCAGGGAGCGGCGACAGTTCCGCATGTGACCTTACCACCTCCCCCTCAGAGAGCTCTACTTCCTACTCCAGGAGATGCTCCACGTCGGTGTGATGCACCCAGAGGCCGTGGACGTGGCGGTCCTATCCAGAGAGGACGAGGAGGCCGAGGCCGAGGACAGCCAGCTATTGGGGGAGGACAGGCTCGAGTTTTTGCTTTGACGCCGCAGGATGCACATGCATCCAATGCCGTTGTGACAGGTACCCTATCAGTATGTTCTGTTGACGCACACGTGTTGTTTGATCCCGGATCCACGCACCCATACGTTTCCATACACTTCGTGCCGAGTTTGGGTAGAGAGTCCGGTTTGCTTGATCAGCCGCTTGTTGTGACCACTCCTGTGGGAGAGTCGTTTGTTACTAGGCACGTGTTCCGATCCTGTGTTGTCCATATTGGCGAGAGAGAGTTGCATGTCAACTTGATCCTTCTTGAGATGTTGGACTTCGACGTTCTTTTGGGCATGGATTGGTTAGCCACGTGCTATGCGTCTGTGGACTGCCGTGAGAAGACAGTTAGATTTTGTTTTCCTGGCGAGCCGGCTTTTGTTGTGCAGGGAGACCGTGGTGCCACCCCTCACATATTGGTTTCTTCTCTTCACGCTGGACAGCTGTCGAGGAAGGGATGTCGGGGATTTCTAGCCTATGTTTGCGATACTAGAGCTACAGATGTTCCATTGGACCAGGTTCCGATTATATGTGAGTTCCCTGATGTTTTCCCTGACGAGCTTCCTGGGCAACCGCCTGAGCGCGATATTGCCTTCTGTATTGATTTGATTCCCGGCACTGGGCCTATTTCTATACCGCCTTATCGGATGGCCCCGACGGAGCTTAGAGAGTTGAAGGTTCAGCTGCAAGATTTGCTGGATAAGGGACTTATTCGACCTAGTGTTTCTCCTTGGGGTGCTCCGGTCCTGTTTTTCAAGAAGAAGGACGGCAGTTTGCGTTTGTGTATCGACTACCGCCAGCTGAACAAAGTTACCGTACGGAACCGGTATCCCTTACCATGTATCGACGATTTGTTCGACCAGCTTCAGGGGGCAGGATATTTCTCGAGGATCGATTTGCGATCAGGATACTATCAGCTACGAGTTCGATAGGAGGATATACCGAAGAAAGCTTTATGCACGCGCTACGGCCACTATGAGTTTTTGGTGATGTCGTTCGGACTCACCAACGCACCAGTAGCATTCATGGACTTGATGAACCGTATTTTCCGGCCATATCTCGACTTGTTCATCATAGTGTTCATTGATGATATTTTGGTGTATTCCCGGAGCAGAGAGGAGCACGAGCAGCACCTGCGGATCACACTGCAGACCTTAAGGGAGCACCAGCTTTTCGCAAAGTTCTCCAAGTGTGCATTCTGGCTTGACAGCGTAGACTTCTTGGGCCACGTGATTACACGGGATGGTATATGTATAGACCCGAGGAAGATCGAGGCCGTTCAGAGTTGGCCCAGACCTACATCCGTTACTGAGATACGCAGTTTTCTAGGATTGGCCGGTTACTACAGGCGATTTGTACAGGATTTCTCCCGTATTGCTGTACCTTTGACCGGATTGACCTGGAAGGAAGTTCCTTTCGATTGGAAGGAGGAGTGCGAGCACAGTTTTCAGCAGCTACGGACTTGTTTGACTACGGCGCCGGTATTATCATTTCCTTCAGGATCAGGCGGATTCGTGGTTTATTGTGACGCTTCATGAGTGGGGCTAGGGTGCGTATTGATGCAGCATGACAGGGTGATCACGTATGCTTCACGGCAATTGAAGAAATATGAACAGAACTATCCCACTCACGATTTGGAGATGGCTGCAGTGGTCTTTGCACTTAAGATCTGGCGACATTACCTATACGGCGAGTCGTGCCAGATATTCACTGATCACAAGAGCTTGAAGTACATATTTCAACAGCGAGACCTGAATCTCAGACAGCGCCGTTGGATGGAACTAGTAAAGGACTACAAATGCGAGATCTTGTATTACCCGGGCAAAGCTGATGTAGTGGCGGATGCTTTGAGCAGGAGGCCCGGGGGTAGTCTATCTTGTTTGCGCATAGTACAAAGTCAGTCGTCAGCAGATTGGCAGATTTTATGCGACAGCCGAGTTGAGTTCGAGTTCACTCCGACAGGGGGACAGCTTGCGCATGTTCGTGCACGTCCGCAGTTACTTGACCGTATTCGAGAGGCACAGCCCAGTGATGACCGTCTTTCAGAGATCATGGAGCAGATTAGGCAGGGCATAGATTCCGAGTTCGTGATCGATGATCAGGGAGTACTGCGATTTGGGACTCGATTGTGCGTACCAGATTCGGAGGGACTGCGGCACGAGATTCTTGAGGAGGCGCATAGATCGACATACAGTGTTCATCCGGGTTCCACCAAGATGTACCACGATTTGAGAGATGTTTATTGGTTGAACAGGATGAAGAGGGACGTCACAGACTTCGTGTCAAGATGCCTGACTTGTCAGCAAGTCAAGGCCGAGCACCAGAGGCTAGCGGGAGAGTTGCAGCCTTTGCCCATTCCGGAGTGGAAATGGGAGCAGATTTCTATGGACTTCATTGTGGGTCTACCCAGGACCAGTCGAGGGTATGAATCCATTTTGGTGATCGTGGATCGTTTGACGAAAGCGGCTCACTTCCTACCAGTGAAGACTACTTTCAATTTTGCTCAGTATGCCCATATTTATATCGACGAGATCGTACGGTTGCATGGTGTACCGACTTGTATCGTGTCAGACCGAGGCACCCAGTTTACCAGCCGAATATGGCAAAGACTTCAGGAGGCATTGGGCACCCGTTTGAGTTTCAGCACAGCATTTCATCCGCAGACCGACGGCCAGTTAGAGCGGACTATTCAGACTCTCGAGGACATGCTCCGAGCGTGCGTTTTGGACTTCGGAGGTAGCTGGGATCATCATTTACCTTTAGTGGAGTTCTCCTACAACAACAGCTTCCAGGATACTATTCAGATGGCACCTTTCGATGCCTTGTATGGGAGGAGATGTAGATCGCCCGTCTGTCGGACTGAGCTGAGTGAGAGTAGTATTTTGGGGCCGCAGATCGTGCAGGAGACGACCGAGAAAGTACTGTTGATTCAAGATCGGATGAGAGCGGCTAAGAGCAGGCATAAATTGTATGCAGACAGGCGCCGTCGCATACTAGAGTTCGCAGTTGGCGATCATGTTTTTTTGAGGGTCTCACCGATGAAGGGCGTGATGAGATTTGGGCGAAAAGGAAAGCCTAGTCCCAGACTTGTGGGTCCCTTCGAGATTCTCGAGCGTGTCGGCGCAGTTGCATATCGTTTGGCTCTTCCACCCAGCTTCCCAGATGTTCATCCCGTTTTCCACGTGTCGATGCTACGCAGATATCTTCATGATCCTTCTCACACATTTCAGCATCAAACCGTTCAACTTGAGCGCGATCTTTCGTTCACCGAGCAGCCAGTAGTGATATTGGATCGGCAGGTGAAGAAACTTCGATCAAAGGTCCTGCCGTCTGTGAAGGTTCTTTGGCGCAGCCCGAATGGTGACGAGATTACTTGGGAGGCCGAGGGAGAGATGCGAAAGAAATTCCCACATCTCTTTGAAGGTACGCGTAGCTATATATTTTAAATTCGGGGACGAATTTTCTTAAGGGGGAAAGATTGTAACACATTAGAATGTGATTAGTGGTAATTATGTTTTAATGTGGTGTTTTTGGTAAAAAGTTTACCAAAACGGCTTTTAAATAATTTATCTGGTTTTATGAATATTTTATTAGAATTTAATTTGGACTGCACACACTTGTGCATGTTAACTTGGGTTAAGTCTAGGGTTTAACCATGTTTAGATAAGCATGATGGGTTAACCTTTTAGTTAAGTTAATTGGTTTTAATTAAGGATTTTTAGTTTTTAAAATTTGAATTAGGGTAGGGGTTGACTAGTTAGGGTGAGAGAGTGAGGCCATGATGGCTTGGGCATGCTTGCCATTAATGAGGAGAGAGGGTGAGGGGTTGACTCCCATTTTATTTTCAAAACTTTGTATTTTCTTTCACACTTATTCTCACTCATATCTCTCACTCTCACTCTCCCACAACACCACACAACAAGAACAACAGCCACAACAGCAGCAGCCTTGACAGCAGCAGCAACAGCAACAAAAACAGCAGCATCGGCATCAGCAGCAGCTGCACCAGCAACAACAGCAGCAGCTCAGCAGTAGCAGCAGCACTTCAGCAACAGCAACACCTTCTCCTTCTTCTTCTCCTCTTCTCCTACATCCTAGGATCTCAAGAGGTATAATCTCTTAACTTGACTTCTTTCTTTGCTAAGTTATGGTTTCTAAGCTTAAGTTTAGGGTTTATTATATGATTTAGTGCTAGTTTTGGGTAATTTGAGTGAGATTTGGCAAAGTGATGGTTTTAATTGTTAATATAGCTTGACTAAGTGCTGTTAAGACTAGTTAACCCAAGATTTGTCCCAGATTTCAGAAAAATACCAGATTTGTTTCGAATTGGTGTAACTTGGCGTTTTATATAGATTTTTAGCCTTTCTGGAATCTGCTCTTGACCCGGGCCATTCAGGAAAAAGTTGTGAATACTGTAGCATGGTGACCATGTCAGTCACACACACACAAAGCACGGGGACCTCTCTCCCCTTCCCGGACGCAGATTTAATAGATCTGGCCGCAAATTGCGGCCAGAAGGTGGGTTTGGGTGTTGGGTTTTGGTGTGTGGGGGTCTGCTGTATAGTTAGGGGGTTTTGTATGTGCAACTTTTTCTGTTTTGACTCGAGTCAAAATCTGGAGCATTAAACCCTTTTTCGATGTTTTTTAAACTTGTGCGACACATGTGTGATCTGTGTGGTTCTGTGGTGCGCGGCGCGACACAACGTGTCAGGTTGGTTTCTGGTGAGGTTACGCACGTCGCGACGTATCGAGTGCAGGCGCGTTTAGTTTCACACACGAGTTCTTCTTTTGATCGATATATCACGTTTTTGCAGGATTTGCCTTATGTATGTTACTTTTGTAAATTCTAGGTTTGTCGGCGGGAACTTCGAGCGCCGTGGAGAAAAGAAAGCAGGTGGTCGGACACAACTAGCGCGACATTACGGGTGAGTAGATGTAACATCTACGGGGGACTATCGTTTGGATGGCGCAAGTCGCCCGATAATTTAAGTAGTTTAAAGATTTCTAGTGATATTAGTAATTATGAGTAAATACTTGCGTAACATCTTGCTACATCCATGCTTTATATTGACATACATATGCGAACCCATTCTATAGGACATCTGCACCATTGCCAGGGTTTTTATATGCAGCACGAGCACTATTCATGCATACACACACGCCCTGGTAATTGGCATGCCACAACCCTAGATAACTTATAATCTGAAACATTTTCACTATAATTGATGCTTAAACCTGTGCTATTGCATTTAAATCCTTAAAATGAAATCGTAGGATTGCTATTCATGTGCATGTACCGCATTACATCATTTGTTCATACCTAGTCTATTAACCATACATTGCATTCATTATCATTGACAAATGCACTTATGATAATTTCTTGAGATTTATGATATTTCTGGATTTCGGGGGAAAGCCGCAAGAATTTCTAAACTTATTACCTCTTTTAAAATATGCAAAGTTGCGGTTTTCTAGTGATGTAAGTGTCATCCACCATGAGTTTGCTGTGGTTTTCGAGACCCGTTTCGAGGAGTTGGATGAACTGTCTCGGGTACATGGTGAGCTCGGTAAGGTACCCCGGGGCGAGAAGGTCGCAGAGGATGGCGTTGAGCCTGGCAGGGGAGCACTACCTACCGGTGACTTTTTGGCACGGCGGATATCCAGAGGATACCGACCGTGGCCACGAGATATTGAGATATGGATATTTGAGATGGGTCAGCCGGACGGCTGAGGCCAAAGATACTGTGACATGGATACATGAGATTGAGACAGTTTTGAGGTGTCGATGCTGGACACAGATTCTTGTTGATTCTATTGGTATTGTGCTGATATTTCAAAAGAGATTCCTATAGGAAAAATATGATTTCTTATACTTACACATTCAGATCACGAGTTGATTCATATTGCATACATACCTGCTAGTACATTCATGATGTATACATACTTGCTAGTATATCCTGCCTTATCCATATTGTAGATGCTAGTATACTTGCGTGCATGCTTGAGATAGCCTCTATAGATGCTATTTATTACTCACGAGTTGGCAACTCACCCCCGTTGTGCCACAGCCTTTTTGCAGATCCGCTCCGTCAGCACAGTAGCGGCGGGCGCACTAGCTTCTTTTGCCTCCTTTGCCTGGACTCGAGGCTTTTGCTCATAGGTGGGTTGTGTTATCATTTTGTACCATCTTGTATATTTATTGTATCTAGAGTACTCCATCTACTGTATCAGCTGCACCTGTTATTTGTATTGTTGTATATTGACCCAGAGACGAGACTGTGAGATTTGTGGACTTTTTATGCTGTATTTTGGGGTCGAGATCACTTGAGCCGACATGATATTTTACTTGTGCTTTTTATGCTTATTATGCACATTGCTGATTTATATTGCGTGGGATTTGTGGCCGCCTTGGGGCGAAGAGCTAGCTCCCGCTTGTGGATGCCATATTTCATGTTATTCATTTATACTCCTGTTTTGTACCCGTTTGGGGGCCTGTTTTTACAAAGGAGACTCTGCCGGAATTTTTGGAAAAAGGGATGTTGCTTTTAAAAAGCTTGATGTGATTTATTAGATTAAATCGCTTTCAATAAATTGGTTTTTCCTTCACTCTATTTCTTAATCGGGTTTTGATTTCTGGGCTTTGGCTTACTTATTTTACGGACGCCTTGAGACGTTTCGTAACTTAAGTGCCAGTCACGTTCCGTACCCTGCGGGTCGTGACAGACCGAGGCAAGTACCTTACTTGCTACATGCTAGATTATTTCCGTTACAAATTAAAATCGTATTAATTCCATGTTTACGATTCCTGAAAACTTATATGACATAGCTGTTTGATGCAAAACCCGAAAGAAAACCTTTCACTAAACTGGTGGAACTCGATTGCATATGCTGGCCCATGAGATAATGAACACTGTGTAGAAATTTGACTGAAAAATATGATTGTTACCGACATAAACGATCACCCCCAATTACACCCGTAAAAATTGAGAATTTCCCGCACCTGAAACATGTTAAAATTATAATTAATTGCTTACACATTGAAATGATTCGTTCGAGGGCTCAAATCGAAGCCGAATCGACGACCTGTAACCTTATACAAGTTCTTAATTGTTTCTGTACTGAAATTATGACGAGAATTGGTTCGGAGACCGGCTCTGGACTGCAGTCCAGAGCAGCTCTGGCTGTTGATTTCTATCTCGTAATGCTTACTACTTTGCTGCCTGAACTTGTATGTCGTGGAACCCTACACTTTATTGAACATGAATCTTTTATCTAAATAACGCAAGTGATTTCACCCCTTTTATCGTCGTTTACTATTTAAACTGCAGTTTAAAAGAACAGGACGTATAGCAGTCCCAAATAGAAACAGAACTGATACCCTAGTGTTGAACAGTGCATAACTTCTGACGTAGAGATGCGATTGAGAATCCGTCTAGTGCGTTAGAAACCTTATTGAAAACCCTAAATTTCATTCAACTGTAGCATTTCTAAATTCTGATCCCAACTGGGATTAAAATGTGTTACGAAACGGACTTCCGATTCTGAAACCGGATTTCCAGCAGTGAACGCTTAAAATGAAATGGCCATATCTAGTGATCCTGAAACCCGATTAACGTAAAACTAATTTTGATGGATATATAATCAAACATACTACTTATCCCCTTTTCATTGTTTCGCTAAATTGTGCATGTATGATTTATGAAGAATTATGCAAGTGGTAGGACATCGTTTGATGACATCTTAATCATGCCTTAAATACTGTTTTCTCATCACATCATATATATGTCATTGTATCGGTAACCTAGTGATCATGTGCATTACCCAGTGTTAGGTATTAGAGGTGATTGTGGCAAGTACGTTAGTGTTTGAGCATGAATGAATAAGTGAATGTGACACGTACTTGTACACAATCAGTAGACCCTATTGATTTATTGCATTGTCAACGTCTGTGGGACGTGTACAAGTGTGACTATAATTGGTATGAGACAATTATGGAAGCACTTGTATGAGTGTCACAGGTAAGGCACCAAACACTGTCCATTTATCTTGGGTATTAGTCGGGACATGCTTGATGTAGATCCTGTCTCCAGCTCTCGCGCAAACTTGTCATGGACCGACCGGTATTTGAGTTTATGGTTGGCGTTTGATGTAGACCACGGGGTATGGGGTAGTTTGAGTGTGAGTTCAACAGAATCTCGGGAGTCCCATGCCGGCACATATGGAGATATATGGAGATATATATAGGGATATTACTGATTATTACCGTGCGTGTTTCGGGCCCGTGGTCCCTTGCCCTTGGGTCCTACCCTTGGATGGGGGATATTCCTGCGTGGTTGACTCTCACATTTGGACTGACGATAGGCTTAGCGACCTGTACAGTAAGACTTAGAGACTGATAGGGTTAGTGACATTGACATGTATTGTTTACTGATTTAACTTACCTGTTATATTGTTTACCGCGTTACTGTTTACCTGCTATATTAGCTACTTGCATTGGCTACTTCTTGTTCACGTCTTTACTCTTTTGATTACTGATGCATTTTTATTGTTATTGCACGAGTTACCTTTTGTGTGTGTGTGTGTGTGTGTGTGTGTGTCACGCCCCGCTTCCCAGAGTACACTAAAATGGGCACGTGACATAGCCAACCATGCTACCTGTGGGTAGGAAGTATCCATCCACAGTCACATTACGGCTGTAGAGATATCAAGAACAAAATAAAATTATCTAAACATGTCCATAAACCAAGATAAATCATGAGTCAAGAATAATAAAGTGCGGAAGCGAAAGATCCAATACAAAATAACTGAAAAGTATGTCCCATAATGCGGGCTCACATCAGGAATAAAATGCATGAAAGAGAAACTAACTACTGCTGAACTCACAGCTCAGCCTGTTGGCTGAAGTACTCCTGCTCGGGCTGCGACAGCGGTACAGAATCTGGGCCATGCAAAACCCAGACGTCGGCACGTCAAGTCATCAAATAATAACATAATAAACAGGCAATGCGAGTATAAACATGAATAAAGCAAGGGTAACAATAATAAGAATCAGAGCAGTGCAGGGTAATGTGCAGCGGGTAAACTAAACTATTCTATCAGGTTTTCTGTTCTAAAGTCTTTGAAATCAATTGATGAATAGTCGATGTAACTCAATAGTATCCCGTGCATGCCCGGGACCACGGTCTAAGACTCTCGGGCTGAAACCGAGACGTGCCGCTAGGCACTAACAGGGAAAGGATAAAGACCAACGATGTCAGCAGCATCGTCACGAGGCGGGCCTGGCCTCTAAAACTGATCAGCACAGGTAGTGAACTGTTGAGTTACAAGTCAGGTTTCACCTTTGATTTCCCCATACACCAAAGTTATATGTGCAAGTCAAGTCAGGTATCCCGAAATCAAGAAATTAATGCCAACACGGATCAGGTAAACAGGTTTGTCTGGATAGACAACAGGAACGGTCCATAAGGACTACATGTCAGGTTTGTTAGCATTAGATACAAGATTGGGTAACGAATCAGGTCATGGTACATCATGTCAAGTCAAGCAGGATACGGTACCATGTCGGGTGGAACAATATATATGTAACAAGTCAGGTCAAGATGTAAACAATATCATGGGTGTGCTCACAATCAGTTATACAATCAAGCATGGTATTCATCGACATGATATAAACAATGAAGTAAGCAATAGGCAGTTTCATTCAATTAGCAATACCATTATCAATTGTGTCACAGATATGATATCAACCATATAAGCATGCAGTAAGACAATTATGGCATTTTAATCATGTTAACAAGTTTAAGCACTTTAGAGGTGCAATGATTTATATAAAGGTTCAATACAGTTGTTACCGGTTAAAATGCATACGAGTGTCCGAATGGAACAAAACTATGGAGATGCATGTCATAAGCTATGTCAATATTTAAAAGGTGATTAAACAGGTAAAATGTGGTTATTAGGTTCAATTGCAAGCTGTAGGTTCCAATTTTAAAGATAAAATGATATATAACAATATTGTACATGAAATTGAGAAATGATCGTACCAAAGTTAAATTTACAGGTTTAGGGTGTCATAATGTATCTGTAAATATTGTATAGCATGTAGCAAGGGGTACTTGCCTCGACGGGTCGCGAACCGGGAATACGGAATGATAAACGTCGGCGGGGAAACTCGCGACGGGCGCACGGTTCACGGAATGAACCCAAACGACGAACAATGGAACCACACGGGTCGGGGCACCTCGCTAGAACGTCGGATCACGTCGTCGGCATCGTCAGATTCCGGCCGAGGAATGAACAGTGAAAGTCAAGACTTAGGATCAAGAAAGGAACAGAAAAACAGCGAAGAAAGGATGTAGGATCAGAGAAGGGTGCTCACGATGATCCGTGGGACGGGGGTGACGGTCGACCTCGTCGACGGAGCTCCGGCGATGGCCTACGACGGCAGCGACAGAACCTGCAGTCCAAGAATTTTACAGAGAAGGGAAAGAAAGAGGAAAGGGAAAAGGAGGAGAGGAGAAAGAGAGAAAGCGCTCACCAAGGGTTGCACGAGGCAGGGGAGAACGGAGACGGGGTCACCGGCGGCGAGAAGTAGAAGCGGGTGCAAGTGGTCGCGGCGGGGTGTGCAGGTGGCTGGAAACGCGGGGACTGGAGGAAGGAGGTGGACGCGGCTGCGACGAGGGCGAGGAGACGACAAGCCCGGTGGTGCTGGCGCCGGCGATGGGGTTGCGGCGGTGACGGGGGGCGAAGCGGCTGAGCAGTGCAATGGGTTAGGGTTTCGTTTTGAAAAGAAAAGAAGGAGGGAGAAACTGAATATATAGATGAGAGAGAGAGAGATTTATGGGAAGGAGAGAGAGAGAGAGATACGTGAGAGAGAGAAATTGAGATGGGGCCCACGGGAAATGAGAGAGAGAGAGAGATTAGTTTGTTAGGAAAACTATTAAAAAGGATTTTAAAGATTTGGTGAACAGTAAAACTAAAGTTAAGAAATTATATTCGACGGTTAAAGTATAATAAAATTTGGGATTTTGGCGCAAAATAAAATATTTCCAAATCGCGCCCGGGTCGGGTCCAAAAATTTGAAATTGAAATAATAGGATTTTAAGCGGGATCCAAAATTTAAAATGAAGTGTTTTATGATTAAAAAGCATACCCCCAAAACGGACACACGTACGTGCACGTAGCCGCCCGAACTCGCCCGTTTCACTGAACGGGACGAGAACACGACACACGGATGCTACAACAGGGTTAGGGGTGTCAAGTAGGCCAAGATGAATATTTTTAATTTTGTTTTAGATGCCAAAAATTGTTATATGCAGAAATGAATTTGTCGGGTAATGTTTTACAGTAAGTAACAATCAAGCAAGATAGAAGAAATAAGTACCACACTACGTTCAAATGGTAACAGAAATTAGTAGCATTGGGCTCGGGTGTTACATTATACCCAACTACAAAAGAATTTCGTCCTCGAAATTCTAAGAATACAAAGATAGAGAACTACAAGAAAATGTGAGGAAACTTTTGCCGGATTTCATCTTCTCGTTCCCAAGTGGACTCTCCATGCGAGCGATTACCCCAAGAAACAAGCACAAGAGGGATCACCTTGTTCTTAAGAACCTTTTCCCTTCGATCCACGATTTCAATCGGTCGTTCCTCAAAAGTCAAGTCTTCTCGTACAGTTAGCTCCGAATGATCCAATACGTGCGTTTCATCTCGAACATACCTTCGTAGTTGAGATACGTGAAATACATCGTGCACATTAGCCAAGGACTGCGGTAACGCGAAATGATACGCTACCTCACCAACACGCTCCAAGATTTCAAAGGGTCCAACGAATCAAAGACTAAGCTTTCCTCGACTTCCAAAACGAATCACCCCTCTAGTCGGTGATATCTTCAAGAATACCAAATCACCCACGGCGAACTCTAGAGGTCTTCTTGACGTGTCTGCCCAACTCTTCTGTCGGTCTTGTCCTGCCTTCATATGATTTCTGATAGCGTTAACCTTCTCAACTGTCTGCACAATCAAATCTGGTCCCAATAATCTTCGTTCACCAACATCATCCTAATAAACAGGTGAACGGCACTTACGACCATACAACGCTTCAAATGGAGCCATCTAGATAGTTGCCTGAAAACTGTTGTTGTAAGAAAACTCCACCAAATGCAGATGATCCTCCCAAGAACCCTTGAAATCCAACATGCATGCTCTCAACATATCCTCAAGAGTTTGGATTGTTCTCTCCGACTGACCATCAGTTTGAGGATGATAAGCTGTGCTAAACTTCAATCGAGTCCCCAAACTTTCCTGTAAACTCCGCCAAAAGTGTGATAAGAACCGAGTGTCCCGATCGGACACAATGCTCACCGGTACTCCATGCAATCTTACAATCTCTTGCATGTACCGCTCTGCCAAAGTCTCTGTTGATTGACCAACCCAGAAAGGAATGAAGTGAGCTGCCTTGGTCAATCGATCAATAATCACCCATACGGCATTGTTGCCCTTTGGACTCCGCGGTAAAGCCGTCACGAAATCCATGGTTATATGTTCCCACTTCCACTGAGGAATCGGAAGTGGTTGCAATAAACCAGCAACCCTTTGGTGTTCAGCCTTAACTTGCTGACACACCAAGCACTTAGCCACAAAGCGAGCAATCTCCCGTTTCATGCCTTCCCACCAGAAATGCTGCCAAATATCTCGGTACATCTTTGTGCCCCCTGGATGTACAGAATAAGCTGAACTGTGTGCCTCCTTCATAAGCTCTTCACGAATACCTCCTTTTGGCACACACAAACGGCTACCATACCTCAACGAACCATCTTCGTGGATCAATAAATCCGTTCGTAGTCCGGCTTCAACCTGTTCTAGAAACTTTTGCAGTCTAGGGTCCTGCGATTGTGCTGCTTTAATATTCTCGATCAACGATGACTGTACTTGTAGCTGCATCAACTGTCCCGTAAAATGCGGTAGCACAACCTCCAAGTCAAATCTTCGACAATCTTCAACGATCTCCTTCTGCGTAGTTAACACATGAATTGCTGGTAACCGACTAAGCGCATCCGGCACGACGTTAATCTTCCCCGAATGGTACTTAAGATCAACATCGTAGTCAGCCATCAGTTCCAACCATCTACGCTGCCTCATATTAAGCTCCTTCTGTGTGAACACATACTTCAAGCTCTTATGATCAGTAAAAACTTCAACCCTTTCGCCCAAAAGGTAGTGTCTCCAAATCTTCAAAGCGAAAATCACAGCCGCAAGCTCTAAGTCATGAGTTGGATAATTCTTCTCATGGGTCTTCAACTGTCTCGATGCGTACGCTACAACCTTCCCGTGCTGCATCAAAACACATCCCAATCCTTTCCCAGATGCGTCGCTGTGAATCACCAATCCTCCGGAATTGTCTGGCACGGTCAGAATAGGGGCGGTTATCAACTTCTGCTTCAACGTCTCAAAAGCTAACGCACATTTATCCGTCCATACAAAAGGTACCTCCTTGCGCGTAAGCTTGGTTAACGGCTCTGTCAGACGAGCAAAGTTCTCCACAAATCTTCTGTAGTATCCGGCCAGTCCAAGGAAACTTCTTATCTCAGCAACATTCTTTGGAATCGGCCAATCTCGAACTGCTGCAATCTTTTCTGGATCGACGGCAATTCCATCGCCAGACACAACATGCCCTAAAAACTTTACTTCCTCCAGCCAAAACTCGCACTTACTCATCTTCCCATAAAGCTTCTCCTGTCTCAACGTCTGTAGTGCGGTCTTCAAATGCTCAGCATGCTCCTCAAAACTCTTCGAGTAAACCAGAATATCGTCAATGAATACCACAATAAACTGATCCAAGAACGGTGAAAAGATTCAGTTCATCAAGTCCATGAATACTGCCGGCGCATTCGTTACTCCGAAGGGCAACACTAAGTACTCGTAATGTCCGTACCAAGTTCGGAACGCCGTCTTGCAAATATCATCTGTTTTCACTCGGACCTGATGATATCCGGATCGCAAATCCAGCTTTGAGAATACCCTCGCGCCACTAAGCTGTTCAAAAAGTTCTCCAATGCGAGGGATAGGGTACTTGTTCTTAATAGTCACCCGGTTCAATTCTCGATAGTCGATGCACATCCTTCTTGTGCCATCCTTCTTCTTTACTAGAAGAACTGGAGCTCCCCAAGGCGAGTTACTGCTTCGAATCCAACCTTTCTCAAGCAATTCAGCAACTTGTTTCTTGACTTCTTCCAACTCTACTGGTGCCATTGGATAATACGCTTTGGATACTGGCGCTGCACCAGGAATAAGATCAATTGCGAACTCCACGTTTCGCTTCGGCGGTAAACCCGATATATCTTCAAATACGTCTGTAAAATCACGAACAACAGCCGGTTCTTTACTTTCATCAACTTCCATTGCTGCAAGAATATGGTTTGTCGGCCTAGCCCTAAACTTGACTGGCCCGACAGAACTGCTTCCTCCAGTGAAGCTAAACTCGGGATGTCCGGGAATCTGGAAAATTACTTTCTTTGTCCTACAGTCAATGTGAGCGTGGAAAGTGCCAAGAAAATCCATTCCCAAGACGACTTCATAGCTGCCCGTATCAATCACCAAGAAATCTGCAAAAAGCTCCCGTCCGCACACAACAACTGTACAATCTTTACATTCCCTACTAGCTTTGATTTTCCCATTCCAAGTGTGTATGTCCAAGAAACTAGACAGGGTCGTGTAGTCAATCGAGTGTGTAGTTATAAACTTGGATGACATAAAACAATGGGATGCACCAGAATCAAATAACGCCAATGCGGGAAAACCATGAATGAGTAAAGTACCTGAAACAACTTCTCCTGACGCCTTAGCTTCTTCTGCTGTCAAGGTAAAAGCTCTAGCCTGGTTAGGTCCTTGAGTCAGATGTTTTTGTCCCTGAAACGGTTTCTGCGGAGGCTTCTGAATATCATCCCTTGTACGAAGCTTCGACGGACATAAGTTAATCGTGTGATCTCCCGCTCCACAAACTAAACAGGGTCCTTGCATTCTGCGACACTCCCTTTGCACATGTCCAGGTAAGTGACAATAGCTACAGACCACGCGCTTCCTCTGATCAACAACAGTAGGCTTCTTCATCGGTGTTACGTCTCGACGGTCCACTAGAATACCTCTGCGACCATGAGCTCGGTTGGGTACAAATGCCGGCTTCCTTACCGCAACTGCTGTCTGCTGTGAACTCCCAGTTTTTCCCGATAGGCTCTGCTGTTCTCGAGCTGCCGTAAGAACCTGTGAGAAAGTAGTCAAACCCAGGGAGACAATCTGCCTCTGGATGTCCACGTCCAAGCTGCGCATGAACCTTCGTGCCCTGTCTGCATCGTTGGCAACTAAAGGTCCAGCGAATCTGCTGAGTCTTGTCCATTCTGCTGCATGCACATCTACTGGCGATCCATTCTGCTTTAGCCTGATGAATTTCTCTTCCATTTCCTCCCGTGCAGTCTGCGGGAAGAACTTCTCCAGGAAACTCTTTGAAAAATCCGCCCACTTGATTGGTTTGGGCAAACGGTTCTCCTCAACAAACCACCATTCTCTGGCGTAATCCACTAACTAAATGCGTACTACATCCACTCTTTTCTCATCTGGAATCTGTGCCGCAATAAGCAAGTTTTCAGTGTCAACTAGCCACTGCTCAGCTAGCAACGGCTCCTCCAAACCAGTAAATGTAGACGGACCCAAACATCTGAAATCTGCTACGGTCCCTACTCGGTCAACTGGTTTAGCTCCAACATTGTTCATAGACTGTTGAACGATCTGCAAACCTTCCTGAAATGAGTCCGCTTGCTGCTGGATCAACTCGGTCTGTTTCTTTTGATTCTCCAGCATTCCTCTTATAACTCCAAGCATGGCGGCTTCGTCCACACGCCTTTGGTACGTCTTCAAATTCTTACCAGCCATATTCCTGAAATCAAAACACCCAACATTAGCATGATGATATATTCAATATATAGATCAAGGCTAGAACTCCAAGATACTTAAATAGAGTGCCGCATTGTAACTATGCCGCGGTATCATAGCCACAATTACATAACTCCACCCAAGTCGCCTAAGTCCTAGAGATAACAAGGAATCAGGTTTTCGAGTCGATATGCAAAGGAAGTTTGCACATCGTAAAAGATATAACCAGGAGGAATGTGATTCAAGAACGGTAAACGGCAAGGTGGCAGGACATGTTTCTTAAACACGGGTATTCTGATTCGTGTATTGGGTACAATACCCAACTATAAAAGAATCAACCCGACTAACCTATGGCTCTGATACCAAAAGAACTATGTCACGCCCCGTTTCCCAGAGTACGCTAAAATGGGCACGTGACATAGCCAACCATGCTACCTGTAGGTAGGAAGTATCCATCCACAGTCACATTACGGCTGTAGAGATATCAAGAACAAAATAAAACTATCTAAACATGTCCATAAACCAAGATAAATCATGAGTCAAGAATAATAAAGTGCGGAAGCGAAAGATCCAATACAAAATAACTGAAAAGTATGTCCCATAATGCGGGCTCACATCAGGAATAAAATGCATGAAAGAGAAACTAACTACTGCTGAACTCACAGCTCAGCCTGTTGGCTGAAGTACTCCTGCTCGGGCTGCGACAGCGGTACAGAATCTTGGCCATGCAAAACCCAGACGTCAGCGCGTCAAGTCATCAAATAATAACATAATAAACAGGCAATGCGAGTATAAACATGAATAAAGCAAGGGTAACAATAATAAGAATCAGAGCAGTGCAGGGTAATGTGCAGCGGGTAAACTAAACTATTCTATCAGGTTTTCTGTTCTAAAGTCTTTGAAATCAATTGATGAATCATCGATGTAACTCAATAGTATCCCGTGCATGCCCGGGACCACGGTCTAAGACTCTCGGGCTGAAACCGAGACGTGCCGCTAGGCACTAACAGGGAAAGGATAAAGACCAACGATGTCAGCAGCATCGTCACGAGGCGGGCCTGGCCTCTAAAACTGATCAGTACAGGTAGTGAACTGTTGAGTTACAAGTCAGGTTTCACCTTTGATTTCCCCATACCCCCAAGTTATATGTGCAAGTCAAGTCAGGTATCCCGAAATCAAGACACTAATGCCAACACGGATCAGGTAAACAGGTTTGTCTGGATAGACAACAGGAACGGTCCATGAGAACTACATGTCAGGTTTGTTGGCATTAGACACAAGATCGGGTAACGGATCAGGTCATGGTACATCATGTCAAGTCAAGCAGGATACGGTACCATGTCGGGTGGAACAATATATATGTAACAAGTCAGGTCAAGATGTAAACAATATCATGGGTGTGCTCACAATCAGTTATACAATCAAGCATGGTATTCATCGACATGATATAAACAATGAAGTAAGCAATATGCAGTTTCATTCAATTAGCAATACCATTATCAATTGTGCCACAGATATGATATCAACCATATAAGCATGCAGTAAGACAATTATGGCATTTTAATCATGTTAACAAGTTTAAGCACTTTAGAGGTGCAATGATTTATATAAAGGTTCAATACAGTTGTTACCGGTTAAAATGCATACGAGTGTCCGAATGGAACAAAACTATGGAGATGCATGTCATAAGCTATGTCAATATTTAAAAGGTGATTAAACAGGTAAAATGTTGTTATTAGGTTCAATTGCAAGCTGTAAGTTCCAATTTTAAAGATAAAATGATATATAACAATATTGTACATGAAATTGAGAAATGATCGTACCAAAGTTAAATTTACAGGTTTAGGGTGTCATAATGTATCTGTAAATATTGTATAGCATGTAGCAAGGGGTACTTGCCTCGACGGGTCGCGAACCGGGAATACGGAATGATAAACGTCGGCGGGAAAACTCGCGACGGGCGCACGGTTCACGGAATGAACCCAAACGACGAACAATGGAACCACACGGGTCGGGGCACCTCGCTGGAAGGTCGGATCACGTCGTCGGCATCGTCAGATTCCGGCCGAGGAATGAACAGTGAAAGTCAAGACTTGGGATCAAGAAAGGAACAAAAAAACAGCGAAGAAAGGATGTAGGATCAGAGAAGGGTGCTCACGATGATCCGTGGGACGGGGGTGACGGTCAACCTCGTCGACGGAGCTCCGGCGGTGGCCTACGACGGCAGCGACAGAACCTGCAGTCCAAGAATTTTACAGAGAAGGGAAAGAAAGAGGAAAGGGAAGAGGAGGAGAGGAGTGTTGGGGTAAAAATTTACACCCCGGTTGACCGAGTCAAAGTCAAGGTCAACCCCCAAGCTAGGTGGGCCCAAGCCCAGGTCAAGCGGGCCCATGCCCAAATCGAGCCCGCAGCCAGCCTCCCCATGCCAACAACAAAATCATGTAATAAATAATTTTTATGTAATTGTTTATGCATGAATGTGGGCATAAAGCCAATATTTTGTAAGCCCATGGCTTATGTGCAAAAATGAAATGGCACATGTGCCATGGGATGGCTAAAATGCCATTTTTGTAAAGCCCAAGGGGCTATATGTAAATATGTAAGCCTATATAAGGCAAAATGATGATGAATAAACGACAACTTTCTCTCTCTCCAAACAAAAAAAGTCTGAGAGCTGAGCTCTTTCTTCCATCTTCAAGGTTCCAAAACCTTCTTCTTTCTCTTGAATTAAATCAAGAGTTTTACTCTTCCTTTTTCAAAACAAATTAGTTTTTCACCACAAAACCCACAAAGGGGAACTTGGATCTATCATTAGATCTGAAAAAGAAGAGATTTTGAGATTTCACATCTCTTGATCTTCAAGATCCAGCAAGCAACAGGAGGAAGAAGAACATCGTTCACTAAACCCAAAAAAAAAAACACACACTCAGGAGTCCAACTCCTCTCTGATTTCTCTTCTGAGAAATTTGTTTTAGCAGCACGCAGCGCAAGTGCGCAAAGCGCCCGCGTGCCGACACGTGGCGCGCGCGCGCGCTTGCGCACCTGCGCGCTTGCGCAAGCGCGCAAAGCGCCCTCGTGCCGACACGTGGCGCGCGCGCTTGCGCACCTGCGCGCTTGCGCAAGGGCGCAAAGCGCTCTCGTGCCGACACGTGGCGCGCGCGCTTGCTTGCGCACCAGCGCGCTTGCGCAAGTGCGCAAAGCGCCCGCGTGCCGACACGTGGCCTGCGAACTTGCGCAAGGGCGCAAAGCGCCCGCGTGCCGACACGTGGCGCGCTTGCGCACCTGCGCGCAGCGCTCATGCGCAAAGCGCCCACGTGCCGACACGTGGCGCGCTTGCGCCTGAGCGCACAGCACCTAAGCGCACAGCGCCCAAGGTGCTGCCCCACGCATCCTTTGGATGCCCTTTTCCCCTTTATTTATATATACATGTATATATATACATATGTATACAAATGTACACATACACATACTCCGCCACACTCTCCTCCTCAAAAAATTTTTCGGGCCGGGGCGCTGCCCCGAACCCCGCAAGGGGGCTGCTAGCCCCCTTGACCCCCAGCCCGCTATCCGGGTAGCGGGACCCCCGTAAAAACTCTGCGTGGCTCCCGATATATCCAAAACCCCCCTTTCAGAACAGAACACACGTACACTGCACATTGAGTTCGCATGACCAGTTTAACCCGTTAATCGGAGGTTCCCTCGCCCCAAAGGCGAGGGGTAATTAACGGCAGCTTAGTCCGCGGCTGCCGGAGATTCGGATCCCCACAATCATTAAACCCCGGCCTACCCTAGGCAGGGGGAATCTGTAGTACGCCTGACAAGCGTGCGCGTATTCCCATCTCAATGGGGTGACGAAAAACACCCTACAGATTCTGGCACGCCCGGTGGGACCAACCTCTCCTCCCATATTTCGGGTTAAACGCTCATGCGAACTCAATCAATATACATGTCTGTATTTATACTAAAATAATGCTCTTTCATGCAGGTTCTCAAGCAATCACTTCTCAATGATGTCTCCAAAAACCTACTCAGCTCTCAACACGGCTCCCATCTCATACACGATGAAGATAGACTCTAGGACGGTCCTTCCGGCCAGTCTCGGGCGACAATGGGAGGAGCCGCTGCTACCATTCGGCTCTATTGTGTTCATGCCAGTTGGCGCCATCCCAGCTCCTCAAGCCCCGGTGGCAGACAAACCGGTCTCGAAAGGCAGGAGACCAAATGTGGTGATCTCAAGGGCGCCCCAACCCAAACGCAAGTCGGTGTCTGAACGAATTTCCTTGGCCCCAGCTGGGGGCAAGGCCATCAACACCAATAAAGCTACAACGCATCCCGAGCAAGCTCCAGCGGTGCCCTTGACCACTGCTCGATCGGGTGTCTTCTCTAAGCTCCCCTCTGATCAACTCACAATGGCTTCCCGGGTAGCAGATGCCCGCCAAGCCTTCAAAATCGAGAAGCTGAGGGAGAAAAGGCTCAGATACAGAGCCAACAAAAGGGCTAGGGCTACTGCCAGGCTAAACCTCATGAGGTTCGAAGAACAGGGTTACCCCGCCAAAGATGAGGGGATGGCTGAATGTGTTATCCACACTGTCTACGTGGTGGGCACGCGCAGCAAGAGCAAGGACGGGGCCACCACATCTCAAATCCAATCTGGCTTGAATGTGGTTGCTACTTCCCAAGAACAGCCGCCTCCGCTGGATGATGAAAACCCTCTCGATGAGGCTGATAGGCAGAGAGAGCCCTCAATTCATGAGGAGTCGGGCTCGGAAAGCGAAGAAGAGCCGACTTTCCGCCCCAGGACCGCGGAGCAAGAACTGCTTCAAGAGCTCCGAAAGCAGCTCAGAAGCAAAGACAAGGAGATGGCCAAGCTCTACACAAAGATCGACGACTTGACAAATGTCGTCTTACGGCTTACGGCCCAACTTGCCTCTCAGCCGCCCAATCAAGCACAGGGCTCTGCTCATGAACCGGGAAACGTTGACCCGAGACAGCCGGTGCCTATTCCCTCAAATCCAAGGGTGGGCGGACCGCACGAGAGTCAGTCGCATCCTATCTCGGCAAATGTCTTGGCTACCGATGACAATAGCCCGCTAACTCAAGATCAAATCATGGATTTGGTTACCGACAAAGTCAAAACCTTGGTAGCCGAAGCCGAAGCGCAAAAAGATGTCAGCAGTAGTGGGAGACCATATCCTGCTCAGTATGATCTGGTAGAATTTCCTAGCGGCTATGTCATCCCCAAATTCGGAAGATTCAACGGGACGGGAAATGCGAATCAGCACATCGCCCACTTCAAAGCCTCATGCGGGAATACTGGGGGCAATGATGCGCTCCTCCTCCGCCAGTTCGTTAATAGCCTGACTGATGTTGCTTTCGACTGGTATGCGAGCATACCAGATGGCTCCGTCACAACTTTTGTCCAAATTGAGTCTCTGTTTCGGCAGAGGTTCATTAGCGTCAGCGATAAGATTACCATTGCCGAGCTCGTAAGGACCAAGCCCAAGAGCGACGAAAGCAGCACGGATTTTATAACCCGATGGCGTAATCTCTCCGTCAAATGCGAACCGCCGATAGAGCAGGACCAATCTGTCAGTCTCCTTGTCGGAAACCTCAACAACTGGATGACCCCGTTTCTATGTACCGCGGGTCTCAAAACATTCCAAGAGCTGACCAAAAAGGTCCAAACGTTGGAACGCTCAAAGCCCGAGTCTGCTCAGGATCTTCAGTTCACAAGCAGACCGAAACCTTGGAGGGACGACAACCGAAAAGGCGGAAGTTCTAACATCACCGATTCTCCAAATAAGCAGAGAACGGGCGAAGCAAAAACTGACCAGTCTCGAGGGCCAACTTTGGAGGAAAGGAGAAATAAGGTCTACTCATTCCGAAGGGACAAGGTCCACAAAATTTTTAAAGACGCTCTGAAGAATGGCCTGCAGCTACCAGAACCGAGAAGGCTAAGTGAAGCGAACAAGACTGATCATCCTAACTTTTGCCCATACCACCGAGTGCTGGGGCACACTATTGAAGACTGTTGCATCTTCAAGGATTGGGTCGAGAAACAATATAAGGCAGGAGAAATATCATTGTCCCCTGGCGTGTTAACAAACAATCAAGCTGCAACCGCCAACTTCATACATACGGGGACCGAAGTCCATCAGGGACCTGATTCTCTCAAACACCCACCTTTCTCTGGGAACAATCGACCGCCACGTCATTAAACTGGAAACGATCGACCACCACGTCATTAAACTGGGAACAATCGACCGCCACGTCATTAAACTGGAAACGATCGACCACCACGTCATTAAACTGGGAACAGTCGACCGCCACGTCATTAAACTGGAAACGATCGACCGCCACGTCATTAAACTGGAAACGATCGACCACCACGTCATTAAACTGGGAACAGTCGACCGCCACGTCATTAAACTGGAAACGATCGACCGCCACGTCATTAAACTGGAAACGATCGACCACCACGTCATTAAACTGGGAACAATCGACCGCCACGTCATTAAACTGGAAACGATCGACCACCACGTCATTAAACTGGGAACAGTCGACCGCCACGTCATTAAACTGGAAACGATCGACCACCACGTCATTAAACTGGGAACAATCGACCGCCACGTCATTAAACTGGAAACGATCGACCACCACGTCATTAAACTGGGAACAATCGACCGCCACGTCATTAAACTGGAAACGATCGACCGCCACGTCATTAAACTGGGAACAATCGACCGCCACGTCATTAAACTGGGAACAATCGACCACCACGTCATTAAACTGGGAACAATCGACCTCTAAGTCGTTAAACTGGGAATGTAAAAAAAAATGTAAATAAAAAAAATGTGTAAATAAAAGAAAAATAAAAAAAGCCGAAATTATGGGGCAACTCGCAATAAAAATCAGCGAGTAAAAATAAAAATGAAAATAAAGCCGAAATGATGGGGCAACCGCGAATAAATAGCCGAAATGATAGGGCAATCGCGACCTTCGCGATAAGAAAAGCTGAAATGATAGAGCAATCGCGGTAAAATAAAAAAAAAACAAGGGCGGATGATGAGTTGCTCCTGGCATTATTCCAGTGCAGCAATGCAGACGCCAAACCAAAATCCAATTCCCAAAATTCTTTCAGCCCTACGGCCAGTCCCCAAATTGACTGCCGTATACAATCCACGGGCTCAAATAATTCTCATCATACCCATGCCCCACCGTAATCACCAGTTACGCGGCTGGTCTCCGCCTTTGGAATTATGCTTCATTGGAAAGACCCACTCATGTGTCCTCACGATGTATGAGGAGAACAAGCCTTCGTGAGATCCTTACGACTCACCAAGGAAAAACACACTTAGGAGTCCTCACGACTCTTAAGGAGAAAATACACCTGCGGGATCCTTACGACTCGTAGGGAGAAAATGCTTTTATGGGACCCTCACGGCCCATAAAATTGAAAAGTCTTAGGTGATAGGGATCCAACCTGTCTCCTAAGCCATCGCTCCCCATACCCCAAAAAACGGCGAATGATGAGTCGCTCCTGGTACCATATTCCAGTGCAGCGATGCAGACGCTAACAAAGTCCTGAAATGTTTCTGGCCCTACGGTCTGGATCATACATTCTGCAAAACCGTATACAATCCACGGGCGCAAAACAATCCCGATTCCTGCAAAAAAAAAAAAAAAATGAAAAGCACTCGCAAAGTCCTCTCGACTTCGTGAGGAGAAAATTCCCGCGTGAGATCCCTACGACTCACAAAGGAGCAACACACTTAGGAGTCCCCACGACTCCTAAGGAGAAAATACACCTGCGGGATCCTTACGACCCGTAGGGAGAAAATGCTTTTATGGGACCCTCGCGGCCCATAAAATTGAAAAGCCTTAGGTGACAGGGATCTAAACCTGTCTCCTAAGCCACCAATTCCCAAATTCTCTCGGGGCACATGATGAGTTGCTCCTGGCATTATTCCAGTGCAGCAATGCAGATGCCAAACAAACCAAATCCAAATCCTCTCGGGGCACATGATGAGTTGCTCCTGGCATTATTCCAGTGCAGCAATGCAGATGCCAAAAAAAAAAAAAAAAAAAAACAAAAACAAATCCAAATCCTCCCGGGGCACATGATGAGTTGCTCCTGGCATTATTCTAGTGCAGTAATGCAGATGCCGACAAAAAACCGATTCCCAAATCCTCTCAAAGACAGATGATGATTCGCTCCTGGTACCATATTCCAGTATAGCGATGCTGATGTCAACTCAAATCAAACAAATCAAACCAACCAATTCCAACATCGACCTCTGCGTCAAACCACAGGCACTCCGTCTCGGGGATACGTCCTACCACAGGCACTCCGTCTCGGGGGTACGTCCTACAACAGACACTCCGTCTCGGGGATACGTCCTACCACAGACACTCCGTCTCGGGGATACGTCCTACAACAGGCACTCCGTTTCGGGGATACGTCCTACCACAGGCACTCCGTCTCGGGGGTACGTCCTACAACAGACACTCCGTCTCGGGGATACGTCCTACCACAGGCACTCCGTCTCGGGGATACGTCCTACAACAGGCACTCCGTTTCGGGGATACGTCCTACCACAGGCACTCCGTCTCGGGGATACGTCCTACCACAGGCACTCCGTCTCGGGGATACGTCCTACCACAGGCACTCCGTCTCGGGGATACGTCCTACCACAGGCACTCCGTCTCGGGGATACGTCCTACCACAGGCACTCCGTCTCGGGGATACGTCCTACCACAGGCACTCCGTCCCGGGGATACGTCCTACCACAGGCACTCCGTCCCGGGGATACGTCCTACAACAGGCACTCCGTCTCGGGGATACGTCCTACAACAGGCACTCCGTCTCGGGGAAACGTCCTACCACAGGCACTCCGTCTCGGGGAAACGTCCTACAATAGGCACTCCGTCTCGGGGATACGTCCTACAACAGGCACTCCGTCTCGGGGAAACGTCCTACCACAGGCACTCCGTCTTGGGGATACGTCCTACAACAGGCACTCCGTCTCGGGGAAACGTCCTACCACAGGCAATCCGTCTCGGGGAAACGTCCTACAACAGGCACTCCGTCTTGGGGAAACGTCCTACAACAGGCACTCCGTCTCGGGGAAACGCCCTACCACAGGCACTCCGTCTCGGGGATACGTCCTACAACAGGCACTCCGTCTCGGGGATACGTCCTACCACAGGCACTCCGTCTCGGGGATACGTCCTACAACTGGCACTCCGTCTCGGGGATACGTCCTACAACTGGCACTCCGTCCCGGGGATACGTCCTACAACAGGCACTCCGTCTCGGGGATACGTCCTACAACAGGCACTCCGTCTCGGGGAAACGTCCTACCACAGGCACTCCGTCTCGGGGATACGTCCTACAATAGGCACTCCGTCTCGGGGATACGTCCTACAACAGGCACTCCGTCTCGGGGAAACGTCCTACCACAGGCACTCCGTCTCGGGGATACGTCCTACAACAGGCACTCCGTCTCGGGGAAACGTCCTACCACAGGCACTCCGTCTCGGGGAAACGTCCTACAATAGGCACTCCGTCTCGGGGATACGTCCTACAACAGGCACTCCGTCTCGGGGAAACGTCCTACCACAGGCACTCCGTCTCGGGGATACGTCCTACAACAGGCACTCCGTCTCGGGGAAACGTCCTACCACAGGCACTCCGTCTCGGGGAAACGTCCTACAACAGGCACTCCGTCTTGGGGAAACGTCCTACAACAGGCACTCCGTCTCGGGGAAACGCCCTACCACAGGCACTCCGTCTCGGGGATACGTCCTACAACAGGCACTCCGTCTCGGGGATACGTCCTACCACAGGCACTCCGTCTCGGGGATACGTCCTACAACAGGCACTCCGTCTCGGGGATACGTCCTACAACTGGCACTCCGTCTCGGGGAAACGTCCTACCACAGGCACTCCGTCTCGGGGAAACGTCCTACAATAGGCACTCCGTCTCGGGGATACGTCCTACCACAGGCACTCCGTCTCGGGGATACGTCCTACAACAGGCACTCCGTCTCGGGGATACGTCCTACCACAGGCACTCCGTCTCGGGGATACGTCCTACAACAGGCACTCCGTCTCGGGGAAACGTCCTACCACAGGCACTCCGTCTCGGGGAAACGTCCTACCACAGGCACTCCGTCTCGGGGATACGTCCTACGACAGGCACTCCGTCTCGGGGAAACGTCCTACCACAGGCACTCCGTCTCGGGGATACGTCAACCAGCGACACTCTGCATCGGGGAAACGTCCAGCACAGACACTCCGCATCAGGGAAACGTCAACCAGCGACACTCTGCATCGGGGACACGTCTACTAAATCGTTTCGGATCAGAGCACCGACCGTCCATGTCGTAAAAAGGGCAGTGCACCCCAAAAAGTAGAAACCAAAGCAAGTCGCCTCCACGCGAAAGAAGATCCATCAATTTCATGCACACGACCTACATATGCTGTGTGCATTTATTGATGGGGGGCAATTTGTTGGGGTAAAAATTTACACCCCGGTTGACCGAGTCAAAGTCAAGGTCAACCCCCAAGCTAGGTGGGCCCAAGCCCAGGTCAAGCGGGCCCATGCCCAAATCGAGCCCGCGGCCAGCCTCCCCATGCCAACAACAAAATCATGTAATAAATAATTTTTATGTAATTGTTTATGCATGAATGTGGGCATAAAGCCAATATTTTGTAAGCCCATGGCTTATGTGCAAAAATGAAATGGCACATGTGCCATGGGATGGCTAAAATGCCATTTTTGTAAAGCCCAAGGGGCTATATGTAAATATGTAAGCCTATATAAGGCAAAATGATGATGAATAAACGACAACTTTCTCTCTCTCCAAACAAAAAAAGTCTGAGAGCTGAGCTCTTTCTTCCATCTTCAAGGTTCCAAAACCTTCTTCTTTCTCTTGAATTAAATCAAGAGTTTTACTCTTCCTTTTTCAAACAAATTAGTTTTTCACCACAAAACCCACAAAGGGGAACTTGGATCTATCATTAGATCTGAAAAAGAAGAGATTTTGAGATTTCACATCTCTTGATCTTCAAGATCCAGCAAGCAACAGGAGGAAGAAGAACATCGTTCACTAAACCCAAAAAAAAAAACACACACTCAGGAGTCCAACTCCTCTCTGATTTCTCTTCTGAGAAATTTGTTTTAGCAGCGCGCAGCGCAAGTGCGCAAAGCGCCCGCGTGCCGACACGTGGCGCGCGCGCGCTTGCGCACCTGCGCGCTTGCGCAAGCGCGCAAAGCGCCCTCGTGCCGACACGTGGCGCGCGCGCTTGCGCACCTGCGCGCTTGCGCACGTGCGCAAAGCGCTCTCGTGCCGACACGTGGCGCGCTTGCTTGCTTGCGCACCAGCGCGCTTGCGCAAGTGCGCAAAGCGCCCGCGTGCCGACACGTGGCGCGCTTGCGCACCTGCGCGCAGCGCTCATGCGCAAAGCGCCCGCGTGCCGACACGTGGCGCGCTTGCGCCTGAGCGCACAGCACCTAAGCGCACAGCGCCCAAGGTGCTGCCCCACGCATCCTTTGGATGCCCTTTTCCCCTTTATTTATATATACATGTATATATATACATATGTATACAAATGTACACATACACATACTCCGCCACACTCTCCCCCTCAAAAAATTTTTCGGGCCGGGGCGCTGCCCCGAACCCCGCAAGGGGGCTGCTAGCCCCCTTGACCCCCAGCCCGCTATCCGGGTAGCGGGACCCCCGTAAAAACTCTGCGTGGCTCCCGATATATCCAAAACCCCCCCTTTCAGAACAGAACACACGTACACTGCACATTGAGTTCGCATGACCAGTTTAACCCGTTAATCGGAGGTTCCCTCGCCCCAAAGGCGAGGGGTAATTAACGGCAGCTTAGTCCGCGGCTGCCGGAGATTCGGATCCCCACAATCATTAAACCCCGGCCTACCCTAGGCAGGGGGAATCTGTAGTACGCCTGACAAGCGTGCGCGTATTCCCATCTCAATGGGGTGACGAAAAACACCCTACAAGGAGAAAGAGAGAAAGCGCTCACCGAGGGTTGCACGAGGCAGGGGAGAACGGAGACGGGGTCACCGGCGGCGAGAAGTAGAAGCGGGTGCAGGTGGTCGCGGCGGGGTGTGCAGGTGGCTGGAAACGCGGGGACTGGAGGAAGGAGATGGACGCGGCTGCGATGAGGGCGAGGAGACGACAAGCCCGGCGGTGCTGGCGCCGGCGATGGGGTTGCGGCGGCGACGGGGGTCGAGGCGACTGAGCAGTGCAATGGGTTAGGGTTTCATTTTGAAAAGAAAAGAAGGAGGGAGAAACTGAATATATAGATGAGAGAGAGAGATTTATGGGAAGGAGAGAGAGAGATACGTGAGAGAGAGAAATGGAGATGGGGCCCACGGGAAATGAGAGAGAGAGATTAGTTTGTTAGGAAAACTATTAAAAAGGATTTTAAAGATTTGGTGAACAGTAAAACTAAAGTTAAGAAATTATATTCGACGGTTAAAGTATAATAAAATTTGGGATTTTGGCGCAAAATAAAACATTTCCAAATCGCGCCCGGGTCGGATCCAAAAATTTGAAATTGAAATAATAGGATTTTAAGCGGGATCCAAAATTTAAAATGAAGTGTTTTATGATTAAAAAGCATACCCCCAAACGGACACACGTACGTACACGTAGCCGCCCGAACTCGCCCGTTTCACTGAACGGGACGAGAACACGACGCACGGACGCTACAACAGGGTTAGGGTTGTCAAGTATGCCAAGATGAATATTTTAATTTTGTTTTAGATGCCAAAAATTGTTATATGCAGAAATGAATTTGCCGGGTAATGTTTTACAGTAAGTAACAATCAAGCAAGATAGAAGAAATAGGTACCACACTACATTCAAATGGTAACAGAAATTAGTAGCATTGGGCTCGGGTGTTACAATACACACACACACATACTTATTGCCATCGTGTCGCTCTGACGACCTGAGTATGCATGCTCAAAGTGAGAAGTGGATCTAGCCTGGACCAGGACCTGACGTATATCGAGGATATCGCGGACATCTTGATCAGCTACCCAGGGCTATATTCTCTTGATCTCCATCGGGTTAGTTCTTTTGTATTTGTTTTGATTTAGTTACTGCATTTCTCATTACCTGTGCATTGATTACTGATTAACACGTAAAGTTAGAAGCCGAAGTGTGACTACGGAGAGATATTTTCTCGACCGTAGGAGCATGGCTGGCCTTGTCAATCCTTCATATTTCGTATTTTGGGAAGCGGGGCGTGACAGGAAGATCTGCGGCCGTGGGAGGCAGCGAGGCGGTGGTCGGCAGTGCTGACGCGAGCAGAATCTTCTCTCCCTCTGTAGTGTTCCCGGTCCCGAGGTGGGGGAGCGGCGACCTGGGGAGCTTGCCCCGCCGTTTGGATACGGACGGGCGCGTCCACGACGGACTGTAATACCCAGCTTCTTATTATACCAATATCCGTATTTTGTATTCTTGAATTTATTTAGGTTATTTAAATTTTATTTCTTCCCATTTATACAACCCATTTTTCCCGGCCCAACTAATTAAACCCAAACTATTCTTTTCCATATCCCCTAAGCCCCAGCCCAATTTCCTTAACAAAATTTAAACCCAAACCCTATTATATTCTTTCAACAAATTTCCCTTAGCCAACACCAGTTTCTTTTAACAGAACCCCAAATCACATTCCTTTATTTAAGTTCATTTTTCTTTTAAACCCATCTCCCTTTCAAATCTTCACCACTGGCCCGACCTGAACCCATGCATTTTTCTCTCCTCAAACTTTTCCTTATTTTTTCTTTCCCATAAAGCCCACCAAGCCCGGCCTCTTCTTCTTCCTCTTCTTTTTCTTTAATCCCTTGCTGAATTTTGCCGAGCCCAATGGACCAACCCAGCCCACAGTCTTCCTCCAAGCCCAGCTAATAAAATCCCTAATTAGTTATCTGACCCAAGCTCCTTTTCAGCCGGCCCAGCCCATCAGCCCGCGCCCAAATTCCCTCTCTCCCGACCCCGTTACTGTTCCTCTTCCATTTAAGTTTTCCCCAACGGCTAAATCCCATCGTGCGCGCGTGACCCGCCTCCTCCGCCGTCGCCCACGCCCTCGTCGCGAGCCGTTACCCCACGTCGTGCGACGTTACCACTCGCGATCCCCTCAATGTTCTCCTCGTCTCCCCTCATCCCTCTCTCTCTTCCATTTTTCTCTTCCCGTTCCTTGCTCGAACCCACGCAACCACCGTGCACCGAGCTCACCATTGTCACCTCACCGCCAGCGCACCCCACCTGAATCTCCAACCTCCGACGTCGCCTCACCTCACCTCCATCCCGACCACCACCCTCGCACCCATACCCGAGCACCCCTGTCGGGCACCCTGCACGCCAACCCTGCACCCGAGCTTGGCCGCCCCTGTGCCGACGACCAGCGAACCCCTCATCGTCGTCGTCGTCGTCATCCTATTCACCATTCCTCTCTCTCTCACTCTCTAACTGTCCCTTCTTCTGTCTCTCTATGTGCCTCTCATTCTCATTTCTCTCTCTCCCTCTTCTGCTCTGTTCTCTCTCTAAAGCTCACTCCCTGGCCCCCTCTCTCTCTGTCTCCCTTCTCTCTCTCTGGATCTCTCTCTCTCACTCACAGCTCTCTCTTTCTCACTCTCTCTCTCTCTGCATTCTCTAACTCCCTCTCATCTCACTCCCTCACTCTGCCCCTCTCTCTCACCCTCTCTCCCTGTGTCTCTTTTTCCCCTCTAATCCCTTCTCTCTCTCTCAATCTAATTCTCCCTCTCTCTGCCTAACTCTCTCTCTCTGTCTCAGTCTCTCCATTTCCTACCAAACTACACCACCACAGGACGTTGCCCGAGCCCGCAACAACCAACTCCGTCAAGCTCGAGCCTGGATCGAGGTTTTGCCACTCGGAGCCGTAGCCGTCGCGGTGCTTGCCCGTCGCGCGTTCGTGCCTTTACCACTGCCGTGCATCGTCTAGACACCTCCAGGCAAGTTTTTACTTGCTTACATGCTATGTTATTTAAGTTATAATTGTTAAATGCCTAGATTATAAAGTTACGAGTCTAAAACTATTAGGTGCTGTATCTGTTCGATGCTTGTTCTCTTAGGAAAACATTATCAATTTTGACGGAACTCAATGGTGTAGGTTGGCCCATAGGGCTATGAACATAGTATGTGATTTTCGTTGGACAATTTGATCGTTAACGACTAAAACGACTAACCCCAAGTTAAGTCGTAAAACTGAAATTTTATTGCACCTGAAAACCGTTAAATTCACCATAAATCATATACATATTAGAATGGTGCGTTCGAGGGCTCAAATCGAAGACGACTCAATGAACTTTAACCCTATGCTAGTTTCCAGACATTTCTGTATTTAAACTGCGATGATATTCGGATCGGAGTGCGACTCTGGACTGCAGTCCAGAGCTACTCCAATCATTGCTTGCTGTTCCGTATTGGATACCATAGGATTTCCTTAACTTGTAGGTTGCGGAACTCCGCTGCTTATTGTAGGTAACTCTGTTAGCTAGACAACACAATTAGTTTCATCCTGTTTCGTTACCATTTACTATTTAATCTGCAATTTAGAAGATCGGGACACATAACAGTCCCAGCAGAATCAGAATTTACATGTTGATATTAAACAGATTATAACTCCTAACGTACAGACGCGACTGAAGATCCGTTTGTTGCGTTGAAAACTTTACTGAAAACCCTAGAATCCATTCAACTGTAGCGTCGCTAAATTATGATCCCAACTGGGATTAAAATGCGTTGCGAAATGGATTCCTGATTCTGAAACCGGATTTTCAGCCGCGTGCGCTTAAAATGAAACAGTTATAACTAATGATCCTGGAAGCCGATTGGCTTGAAACCAAATTTGATGGATGGCTAACTGAACATACTAACTACTGCCTGTTTATCGTTTCACTAAATTATGTACGTACGTTTTATGATAAATTGTGCAGGTGATAGAATACTGTTTTATGACATATTAATCATGCTTCATATACTGTTCATGCGTCATATCATACCCATATCATCGCAGTGTTTACCTAGTGATATCGTGCATTTACCCAGTGTTAGATTTTAGTGGTGATTGTGGCAAGTACGTCAGTGTTCGTGTATCCGTGATTAAGTGAAAGTGATACGTACTTGTGCACAATCAGTGTCCCTTTTATTCTATTGCATTGTCGACGTCTGTGGGATACGTGTACGTGTGACTATAAGTGGTATGGGACACTTATGGAAGCGCTTGCGCGGATGTCACAGATAAGGCATCCGACACTGCCATTTATCTTAGGTATTAGTCGGGACGTGCTTGATGGAGGTCCCGCCTCCAGTTCTCGCGCAGACTTGTCACGGATCGATTAGTATTTAGGGTTATGGTTAGCGTTTGATGTAGACCTCGGGATGTGGGGTAGTTCAAGTGTGAATTCAACAGAATCTCGGGAGTCCCATGCCGGCTTATATATTTAGGGAGTTATATGGAGATTTACAGGGTATGTGCTATAGACACCGTGATACATTCGTTACATGTTGGGCCCGTGGTCCCTTGCCCTTGGGTTCTACCCTTGGGTGGAGGACACTCACGAGTGGTTGACTCTCACACTTGGACTGACGATAGGCTTAGTGACCTGTACAGTGAGACTTAGAGACTGATAGGGATACTGGCATTTTATTCATGATATACCGTGTGACATACGTGACATATCGTTGTACAGCTTTACTGTTCCGCTGCATTGATTACTGTGTATTCATATTCTTGCTATCGTTGATTTACTGTTATTCATTTCCATTACCACTGTTAGAATTATCACTTTATTTTATATATATATATTATTGCTATTGTGTCGCTCTGACGACCTGAGTATGCATGCTCAGTGCGAGGAGAAGATTTAGCCTGGACCAGTGCATCTCAGACTTCTTGACTTCATTCCGAGATTCATTCGTTTGTTCCACTTCAGGTCAGTATATTATTGTTCCTTTCAGTTACTGCATTTCCCATTACCTGCGCATCATTTACTGTTTACCATGAGAAACTAGAAGCCGAAGTGTGACTACGGCAGGACTTTCCTTGACCGTGGGAGCATGGCTGGCCTTGTCTACCCCTCGTATTCCGTATTTTGGGAAGCGGGGCGTGACACGGACGCAAGTCGATCTATCCACGAGGCGAGGGCGATGATGGTGTTCGGAGGAGGAGATTCGTCCGCGCCTCCGTTGTGGGGGAGGCGGCGGCTAGCGCTTGGATCGTCGTGATAACCGCTCGCCACTTGGTTGATATCGAATGACGAACTTTTGTTTTTGTGGAGTCAAGAGTTTCCCACAGACGACGCCAGCTGACGGATGTCGGATCACGTCAAGATGTTGCCTTCCGTTGATCTGCTGATGGCGGCGATAGGCGGCTGATATTGGATCTGGAGGATGGCTCCTGAAGCGTGTGGATCTCAATAGGTTTGAGGTTGTTTGGGCCGAGCTACCTGCAAGGAAGTCCCGAGGTGGTTGGACCACCGAGGACCCTCCGACGATCAAGTTAGAGAGGAAATCCGAGCAGAGTAACGGTTTAGTGGAGTAAAAATGGTTTACTTGAACCGTCTGAAGGAGGGGTTTATATAGCGGTGGCAGCAGGCAGGCCGGCGCGAGAATCACGCCGGCCGTTACGCTCCCGACGTCATGCCCGTGTGATGGGCGGGATCCCGCATTAATGGCGAGACATGCTCGTTAATGGGGGATCGTGATGGCGTGGAACGTGGGATGTGGCCGGCGGATATCTCGCGCATGGCGAGATTCGCGGGATGGCGGTTGCGCCTGTAAGTGGTGCCGCTGGTCGGTCGATGAGACCGAGGAAGATGACCTCGGCGGGAGAGCCGAGGTATCTTGGTTCTGGGGTAGCTCGGAGACGAGCTGATAGGGCCGAGGTGGCCAATTGTGCAGGGGTCTCGGAGACGAGCCAAAGGTTGTCTGCAGGACGGGCACAGGAGCGGCCTGGTCGGCCGCGTCCTTCCTTGTGAGCTTCGGGACACGTCATCAACCACGTGTCACGATCTGGGAGATCACCGATATCGAGCATCATCACCTCCTCTCCATAAATTTAATAACCAATATCTTCAGTATGGGTTTCAGTAGAGAAGTTTTGAAATTGGGTTTCAAGATGCAGGATCTTCACACTTTTGGCAATGCACAAGTGTAAATGTGATTTTCCAATCAAGCCCTTTGCTAGGCCTATCCTTTTTTTGGGCACTCGTAGGTAAGCCCTAAGCTATGCACACACAATACACACAACATATCCATACACATCCAGAGCACCTACAAACTTGCTATCAAAGCGTTGATATATTACCACTTTCCTTTTTGGGTTCTTAGGGTTTGAACCCCGCACTTCACCAAGAAGGGAAAGTGCTCGTACCAACTTATCTATTGCTCATTAGTGAACTACAGCTTTATATCTATATTCTAATCCCACATCAACTCTTTATGGTTATCAAACTTTTGACTAATTGGGAATTTTCTACTTTTAATTGTAACGTCTTCAAAATAATAAAATATGATTTTTGGGAAATTTTATAATTTAATATTTTTTTAATGAATATTTTAATATTCTGGTATAATTAAATACAGATAAATGGGGAAAAATTATGGAAAATTCTAAAATAAGGTATTTTAAGGAATTGCCTCGTTTTCTGTGCATGCCCCCATTTCCTCTAGTTTTGACCCTGAGTATGTCTAGTTTTGACTGATTCCATCTAGGGTGAAATCTGGGTTGATTTTCCTATGTTGGTGTATAATTTGGGACTTGTTTTAGCATGGATTTTGGTATTTGGTGATTCATTCCTGTCGGGTGGCGTTTGGACGTCAACGACAAGTGGATTTTGATTGTGTTTACATGCGAGTCGATAGGTTTTTACCTATGCGGGTAGCGTGTGCTATTTTGGTTTCCGATGTGATTTTCATGTGCTTTAGCATTGTGATATACTTGTAGGTACCCCGCGTGATGTTGAGGCAAAGGAGGTGAAGATAGCGACATCGGCTTTGGCATACGAGAAGCAATGTGAGTAGATTTATATCTACAGGGAGAAGTCGGGTGGATGACGTATAGCACCCCCGCAGTCCGTGGTGATGTATACGAATACGTATACACACGAATATTTATTATGTGTTGTTTAGGGTTATTGATGGCGATAATGATATTTTGATGATAAGAATATATTGGTTTAGTATAGTGCGAACCCTAAAGTAGTGGTTGCACTCACACATACATTTACACACATACTTGCATTCATTCTTTCATTTATTAGAGTGCATATGATGGTGCGTATATCTACACATGGGTATGTGACTATGTGTTTATATACGGGATTTGAGGATGATACGTGGTTTGAGATGATACTTGATGTGAGGCCGTGGGATCGGCGATGTGACATAGCTTGTCTTCGAGGTGCGATATGATAGTTTTAGCGGGCCTTTGGACATGGTATCGATTTGTACTAGACTTAGAGTAGTACCCCAGATTATGCGATCTGATGATAGTGATACCTGATATGTGATGAGGTACTGTGATATTGACCCCTACCCAGCTATTGGGATGCCGTACTACGATCTACCGTACTAGCCGATATTGATGATAGATCCGCACTCATGACTCGAGGATATCTTACGATATGTTATTGAAGCGGGATCACCGACTATCATATCTATATATATTGACTCAGATTAGGTGGTTTCTTACCCCTCCTGTCTAGATTACTTAGTAGACATTAGACTGGACCGAGTCATACCTATTTCAAACTAACGAATCGGGGATATTTTAAAGATAGGCAGAAGGGTCATACGGATATTTTCAAATGATGTATCTTTTCTTAAAACACCGTACCCCTTGTTTTTCCAAAAGCCCTGATTCGTCTTATTTCAAATGGCACCCCTGCATGACTTGTACAGATTGGTGTAGATTCTTTACTTTTGCGTTGATTATTCGATTCCGCATATTCATGCTATTTGCATTGCATCGCTTGTACTGTGGTTATATTTCAGTCATGCTGCTAGGACACCAGCACCATTATCGATGATGCATATGTTCCACGTACACTTGTTGCCGGCTCACACACTCATCATCGATAATTGTCATGTCACTACACTGTAGTACTATTGTATTCAGTATATGATCCTTGCATGACATGATGATATACATACCTTTCTTTACATGTCGCATACTTCATGCTTTTGATTATACGCATTGAGATATGTTGTTTCTATGATATTTCTGGATTTGGGAACCGAGAGTGTTTCAAAATAGAATATGTCATTGCTTTAAAAACCCGGTTACCCTTGATATGATATTTCAGTGCGTCCACCATGTGTTTTCTCGGTGCTGAGAGCGACATGTGAAACCCGAATCGAGGAGTGGATGAGCCGATTGCGGGTACATGGTGGACCCGGTATGGTTCCCCTCGGCAAGATGATCGATGAGCTTTGCCGATTGAGCCTGGAGGCGGGCGAGTACCTACCGGTGATTGGTTGGACCTGGCGGTTATCCGGAGGATACTGACCAGAGTCGATGGATAGATTTGGGCGTCCTGCCGGGGCCGAGGGCCGATACCGCAGACAGAGCCCGCGGGCCGATTCGGACTGACGGAGCCCGATATATGAGGATTTATGTGCCGATGCTGGGCACAGTTTTCATGATGTTTTCGAGTGCCGATGCTGGGCATTCCGGTTCCATGATTTTGACGTGTCGCGAGGGACACGGGTGGGTTATATCCTCATATTTCCATGCACAGGTTTCATGATATTTACTTGCATGATGGTTATTGTCATTGGGTGACGAGTGGACGGGATCCACGCGTGTGCAGATTTGATTATATTGATCATACCTCATATTCATGACATGCTATTGCCTGAGGCACTAGCACGAGCACTTGGCATTACACTCATGTAGAGATTACATTGCCAGTTTAGTATGCTTCAGCTTTATTCATATTGAGGTTTATTTATATCTGATCGTATTGACCTAGGATGGGTCATGCATTCGATCTCTGCTTGTAGATATTTTCTATTCACGAGTTGGCAACTCACCCCCGTTGTGCCCCAGTCCTTGCAGGTTTTTGCCGTACAGATTCCATAGCGGCATTTCTGGCACACTGCTTCCTTATGGGTGACTTGCTTGGATAGGTGGGTTCTTTTGTATCAGAACCGCCATTGTTCATGTATCATTTATTGTATCTAGAATTTCTATCAACCAAAACTTGTATATTGTTTCAGACTTAGAAAACAGTGTTGTTTTATTTCGACCTTAGAGTCGCGCTAGTAGTATTACGGTTTTCTGGCTGTTTTGAGTTTCTTTTTTTTGGGTTTTGATCCTCGCCCTTTGGCGTTGTATATTATTATTGCTTGCGTGGTTGTGACCGTCGATGGACGAAGAGTTAGCTCCCGTTTGGGGATGCCTTTTATCATTTCATATATATTATTCTTGTTGTACCCCGTTCGGGGCCAGTTTTTACAAAGGAAACTCTGCCGAAATTTTCAGGAAAGGTTACACATTTTAAAAAAATGCATATTCGGCTTAGTTATTTAAAAACTTTGATTTCCAAACATGATTTCCTTACTTTTCAAAAACAGTTTTCCTTATTTACTCTTTAAATGGTTTTAGATTGCTGGGCTTTTGGCTTACTTGGATCAGATGGGGTCCTATAGACTTCATATGGTTCAAGGGCCAGTCACGTGCTCTTTCGGGTCGTGACATTAATTGTTTTCAAGAATCATTTTACCAATAAACAAATTAATTATATATACTTATACACATTTAATTTTCATCTGTCTTCAGCCCCCAAATTTTTTCCTGGCGAGGGTGAGACACATGGTATAACACCATTTGCTTGCTCAACACGTCTTTCTCTTTTACCATGCTAATATCAATCCATAAAGATTCTTGAATTTGCAAAACAAACCGACACATAGATCGATGGACGATATGTGCAATGTTTCTGCCACTGTAGGAAATTCTAAATCGACATTCTATACTCCGTTTTCTCTATTTATTTACAAATTTATTTCGCTTATTTCAGTTTGAGAGAGAGGCACTATGAAACTCTACTATTATAAGTAGAACCCAAAAAGTGTCACGTGGCATTTCTTCATTTTTATCATTTTTAAGAAGAAACTAAAAAAGTTAAAAGTTTTACAATTAGTTCTAAATCTTAAAGTTTTCCACGGGATGAAAAATTAAACCCCTTAATGTTTATTAATTTATAAAATATTCATTTATAAAATATTCATTCTTGTTTTATATTCAAGTTTTTTTATCAAAACAAAGTCAAATGCTGCCGTATTTTATTAAAAGAAAATTTTAACGAAACTATACAAATCGAAAGATAAAAGAAAAAAACAAACAACAACGAAAAAGAACCAAAAGAAAAAAATAAAATTCAAACACCAAAATCCATCTTCCACCAATGTTTTGGAATGCTTCCTGACCTTAATTGATTCCAGTCAAATATCATCTGTGTTTTTTCATGATTCTTTCTTCTTCGATATGTTCTTTCTGCCATACAGTATCCGTGTATATTAAACTCTCCATTTTGATTGGGTTTCTCTTTCTTTAGCCGAACGACTGGTCCTCGAGCGGCCCTCACTTTACCGGATCGGACGCCATATCATTGATTCATTGTATTTTTTCTTGTCTTTGGCATACACATATGATGGTTTTAACTGGCGGCGGCCCCATTGTTCGCATGTAAAAATTCTAGCAAGAAAAAGATAAGAAAATAAAAGAGGGAAAAATAACCCAACATACCTTCGGACTTCTGAGTTCTCCTCACTCCCAATGGGATCCATCTCCACCTTCTTCTTCTTCTTCTCTCGCCTCTCCTCCTCCTCTTCATCTCCCAACGCTCGCCTCTTCTTCTCCACTCTTCGCATCTCTTCCTCTCCTTTCCATCACTTCAATTCATGTCGAACCCCTCTCCCTTCTCAGCCCCCCAAACCCGACCCGATTCCTCCTCCTCTTCCTACCCGCATCCGATTCCTCGCCGCCACCGCCGCCTCCGGAGCCCTATTTGCCGTCGGCCTCTTCCCTGTCACGGTCTCATGTGATCCCGCCGTCAACGATCATCGGTAACCTCAAATCCTGAAAATTCAGTTCAAATTTTCGATAATCTCCAATTAATTTTACTGATGAGTATTGTTTTGGCACTGGCCTGTAATCCCTGACCCATGCATACAACACACGCACACCTAGGGGACCCACGAATTTGCCCCGATAACTTGTGGTACCCTCCTGGGATTGGAACCCCGCTCACTACCCAATAGGGGAAGTGCATGTACAAACTGAGCTATTGCTCATTTGTAGTATTGCTTTTTGTTTGTGCAACATGTTGTGCGATTATTTTTCTTCCCATAACTACTCATATTTATTATTTGGCTTATTTCATCAAAACCACCGGTGGTTTACCCGGCTTGCGCAAAACCCCTAGGGTTTAAACCCATCACCAAAAACCCCGACGTTACCATCTATACAACAGAACCTTTGATAGCTACCCTTTTTTATTACTTTGAATCGATTTAACAACCCTTGAATTTTTAAGCGACTGATATAGCAAGAGGAGACCAATTTGGGGATAATAGAGGTTGAAAAGTGTGATAACTAACATGCTGGGTGCTATCTAACAAAAGGTAACTTTAGGTGGTTTTGGTGATAGGTTTTTGCTGTAGGAGTTTTTGGACAAGTCTGGTAAACTGTAGGGTGGGTTTGGTGAAATAAGTCTTATTATTCAGAATATTTTTTTTTTTGAAATTACCTTCCTTTCTAAATTATAGTAATCGACCTGTTCAAAATTTGTTAATAAAGATTAATTTCGTTACCACGGCAAATTCTCGACAGTTTTGTTTTAAAAATTAGCCAGTGCTTAATAGATTCTGAGTTTGGTAATCTGGTTTTAAGCTTTGGAAGGTTTGAAAAGAAGTTCAGACAGTAAAAGTTAACTTTTTCTTTGGAACTGAATTATGCAACCCTAGTTTTAAGTCAAGCTCACAACTAGAACAAAATCTGTCACAAGTCTGATGTGGCAAGGACAAGTTCGTTTTTTCACAAATAGTTTGAAGGCATTGATGGTTATAAATTAATAATAACAACCTTTGTTTATGAATATCGTCCTTTTTTTTAATAATATGGTTATGCATTTTTTTTAATGATTTGTTTGTTCTACTGTCAAACTTATTCTAACAAACAAGGAACCAAATTATGGTTGTGGTGGCTAATGAATAAGTTTCTGAGAATAATATGGGAATTAATCTGATGGATGCAGCATCGGAGGGAAAGATAACACTGAAATTCTGGTCCAAGGTTCTCATAAGGAGGTTCCAAAAGAATTTTTCGATGAATTGAGAGCTATTTGTGGAGTAAATATCTCTCTTAGCCCATTTTTTGTCAGATTTACACGAAGGGTGTTCTTTATCTGGGATTAGTACTTGTTTAAATTAGTTTATTCTTTTTCATTATGGCGTTTGGTTGCCAGAGTAACATGACTTTGGACTATGATGAGAGATACTTACATGGAAAGCCGCAGAATAGTTTTCATACAGCCGTGAATATTCCTGATGTTGTTGTCTATCCAAGGTACTTTATTTCGTTTTGAATAGCTGGTAAATATAAAATTGCAGATCAAATGAAAATTTTAGTCTAATGTTGCAAGTTGTGATTTTCCATGGATTATTCCTACATGCCAATGTTTGAAATCATGATGGTAAACACATTAAATTCAGGGTATTAAAAAACCGTTGGAAAACAAATATTGGATAAGATTAAATATCTCAAAAGGGTGTAGAACCTCCTCTTTCTGGCAATCTGAGAGAGCGATCTATTGAGGATCACATGACTAGTGAATGATATTAAATTAGGGATGATGTACTGTTTCTCAATTACAAAAATAATCTACTCCGTTGCCATCTTCAAGAATAGTTAAGGGTCATGGGTATATTAATAAACTTTAAACAGGTGACCGGGCTTAATTGCACCATAATCAGAGCTGATTAAAACCATGAGTTTAGTCTGGGTAAAAACAAAAACCATAGGTGTGAGACTCTGGAGCCAGTCAAGCATATTTGCACCTTGTCAATTTTTTATTTTTACGAGTTTACTTAGAGTCTCTTCTTGCATTTGCAGATCACAAGATGATGTACACAAGATCGTATTAACTTGTAACAAATATAAGGTATTTGCTCTTCAGGATAACAATTCACAAGATGATATTCATGTTCCTCAAGCACTTATGAAAGTTTCTCCGTAAAGAAGTGGCACTTTAGAGTCTACCACCTTTTCTTGTTTATTCACTATTGTTTACTGAAACATGTTTGGATAAGGAATTTTTCGTTGGCTAACTTTGGAATATTAAGAAAATTTCTATTTTTTTCTTCTCCTTTGAAGCAGATTCCAATTGTACCCTATGGTGGAGCTACATCGATCGAGGGGCACACCTTAGCTCCAAATGGAGGTGTATGCATCGACATGTCGCTGATGAATGTATGTATGTTCTCTCTTTTATGTGAAATTCCAGTTCATTTATATTAGAAGAATTGCACACACACATATAGAGTATCTACCGCTTCATCTAAGAATCCAGCTTTCGTATGCAAATTGCAAACTAGAAAGTTGTGAATCTCACGTTTTCCACAGTTTACTATATTGAACAAGCCCAACAAGATAAACTTGGAAATATATTTCAACCACCAGAGTATTCCAAGACTATTAGATTTGTAGATTAATATGTTATGTAACTAGGGATTCTCCTGCACGTGACGCGTATATATCATTAAGAAAATTTCAGTTATAACATTGGAAAATGTACACAAATGAAGTGATATAGCAATTTTAAGAACCCAACTTTTTTTATACTAAAGTGATGTCGATGCTTTGTACCTTAAATATAAATATAAATAAATGTTTTAGTTATCTATATAAAAATTGTTTGGTTGAATTCTATCTCAAGCAAGATAAACCGTCTCTTAACCATGTTCCCATATACATGCCCATAAAGTAAAAAGCCGATTTTGGTAGCATGACAAAATCAATATATTTTGGTAGGATGCGGAAACCATGTTATATACTTTGGATTATAGCAATTACAAAAGAATACCGATGTAAGAAAGAAAAATAGAGATGTCATGCCTCGAGAAGGGCGCCGCCAACCAGTCACAATCCTCGCCTAAAGGATTGCAAGACCTAGCCTACCTGAAAGAAGATTGAGATCTACACAAAATATATATCCAAAACCAACTTATCAATTTATTCCAATAAAAAAAAACCAAACTAATTCAATTATCCAAAATTACAATAGCCCGCAATCTTTATTGCAACCGCACCCATAAAACTTGAACTAGTAAATCTATGTATATACTTTTATGAGGAATTACTAAAACTCCAAAGATCGAATCTAGCTCGAATAGCATTCCACACTAATCTAAAATGTTGATAAAATGTCAGATTAAGCAAACCTGCAAACCTCAGTTCAACAAGTATATGAGTCACATAACACAGGTTATGCAGCAAAAGCAATATTCAAATATGTATGATGAAACAAATAATCAAAAATGGTAAAAAATGGAAGACAACATAGAAGTTTACAGATGATACAAGAGACTCTTAATATCAAAAAGTCTCCGGGGCCTACAACGATATATCCACGGGATGCTGGCACTGCTAACCACGTACCCATAACATTATAAACTACTTAATTTTCTAGGTGTACACCTTTTAGGGAATGATATATATGTAATAATATCATAAACAATCAATTTCATGAAGACAATAAATCCGATAATCATAACATGTCCAAGACATATCAAAATTAAACATTAATGGATCATAAATGTCAAGCTATCAATAAGCAAATTGAATAGGCATGCCAGCTACATTAAGGATGCCATTAATAATAAAGAAATAAGAATGAGAATCATACTTATAACATATCTACATAATACTTTCCGTTATCGAAAAGAATCCGTTCATTTAAATAAATCCCAGCTCAGTCACCCTAAGCCTCTCCTGATCCTAGAACAGATTTAACAAAGACTATTTATATTATTCTCGTTGATAACGTGTTGGATATGTATGCCCTAGAGGCCTGTATTGTATAGGATGTTAGGAATATGTATGTACATGGTAATTTTGCTCAGTTGTATAGTATACTATTTGAGTTGTCTTTATCTGAACATGTGTATTTGTTTTTCTTGCTGCTTTATATTGCTTATACATGTTGATAAAAACTCGTTACAGTAATATACTATTTTGGTTTGTCTTTATCTTAATATGTGCATATGTTATACTTGATATCACATATGGCTGATACATGTTGATAAAATCCGTAGGCTTTTGCTTGACTACCAACGTTATGATGGTGATCATACTTATGGGGCCTGGGTAGTCCATAAGCACATCCTTAAATGTCCCAAGTCGCAGGAGTATCGAGATCGGGTAACAATATTCCAGAGTAGACTTGTGTATACGTTTTTAAACCCCGACAAAGGGCGATGGTTAGTCTTACAACCATTGGTGTGATCACCTAAGATTGTATACAGGTGCCCACTCGGGGTGAGTACACTGGACGGACTCGCCGAGAATCTTTAGATGGTATTATACCTATCGTCAGATAGCGGTTCTCAGGTGACATGAGTACATGTTAATCTTTAGACTTGAGATCGTCATTTGTCTCGTGTGAGTTCCCACTATACTTAGATCACTACCCTACCACGGCTCTACCGAGTCGTGCAAACAGGTTTTGGTTGGGTACAGTCTCGAGCCACATGGAGGCAGTGAGTGATTGTCAGGAATTCGTCTTTCTCGGTATTGGGAGTCGATATCGCACTGTGTCTGGTTGGCCAGAACCATAAGATCTTGGCCAAGACAGTTGAGATTTACTGATGGTTAGATCAGCAGTTTCTCGGCTCGGTCTTGAGCCACATCGACACAACTTATCGGGTCAGTAGGGGTCTGACGTTTACCATCCTCTAAATCCGGTATGCGATACTCTTAGACGAAGAGACAGTTTTGGTTGGGTACAGCCTCGAGCCACATGGAGGCAGTGAGCGATTGTCAGGAATTCGTCTCTCTCGGTATTGGGAGTCGATATCGCACTTGTCCGGTTGGCCAGAACCATAAGATCTTGGCCAAGGCAGTTGATATTTATTGATGGTTAGATCAGAAGTTTCTCGGCTCGGTCTTGAGCCACATCGACACAACTTATCGGGTCAGTAGGGGTCTGACGTTTACCATCCCCTAGATCCGGTATGCGATACTCTTAGACGAAGAGACCGGACTGTACGGAGATTGTCATGGATAGACTCAGTAGGGATTCGGATGAGCTTACTCATTGGCCTTCTTTTCGACAGATATCTGGGTAGCCGTTACGTACAGCTAGTGCCGCTGACGTATTTATAGTTAAACCCACTGCCAGCGTACCATCGAGTCCTTAGAGTTCCATACAAAGGGTTTTTCTGGTTCAGGTGAAACGATGTAGAGGCCGTATGTTTATACGTGCAGGGTTCCGATTAATTACGTGTACTAGTTGCGCGGAATTTAATCGGACGGATTATAATACTAGCGGGCTTAGGATTAAGCCGGTTTGTTAAATCAGATATTGATTTAAAACTAGTATTATATCAACAGTATTATTCTATCTCTAGGGTATTCGAATTTTGGTACGAATACGGGTATTTATATATGGTAGAAAGCATTTTGTATTTATACAAAATACCTTCTAGAAAATGACACCTCATTATGTATTTTTCTATTTATTAGAAATAGAAAATGAGATGGTGGGGAGAGGTGGATTCTAGCATGGTGAGAAGCATGGCTTTATTTTTGTTTATTCATTTGGGAAAACTATTCAAGCATGGTTGATATTCTTTATTGAAGAAATGAAATGCTTGATATTTTTCCTTAGCCATTTTTCACTCATTCTAGCTTGACCATTCTCTCTCCTCTCTTGAGTTCGTCTTCTTTCTCAAACCCTAACCCTCTCATGTGTTGAGAAACATAGGGTTTAGAGATAGAAAAACACTACTAAACATCTCTACATTATTTAAGCAAACTAGATTAGCAAACTAGTTTATTTAGTTGCTTCTTTTTGAGGGGCAAGCTTGAGTCATATTCTCTCGGTGGATCATCTAAGATCAAGAAGGCCATCAAGCAAGATCAAGGATCCCTAGGATCATATGAGGAAGGAGTTTTTGAAGACTCGAAGGACACAAATCGTTTCGGTATAACACCTCTTCATAGTAGATTAACTTCTAGTAGTTGCTAGGTTAGGCTTATGATTTGATCACCAAGGGTTTAGTTGATTGCGCTTGCTCAAAATTTGATTTTTGTGCATTCCGCTTCTCTACTTCCATTGTAGAGTGAGCACAACTAACCAATATGGTATCAGAGCCACTCCATAAGTCTTAACTAGCTTGTTACGATACTTTAATTTCACCGTTTTCGTTGCGCAAAAACTGCCGACGAAAACAGTCCCAACAAATTCAAGTTTTTAAATGTTTGCACTCCCCGCGGGCTTACGGTTTGGACCGCGAAGCCGCGGGGTGTTGCGTGGGTACCCGAGGAGACGAAAGCCGGGCCCACCTCCCGAGACCACCACAAGGTGGCTTTGGGGGAGGGGACCTGAGACTACCCTCGGGTCTGCCCCCTTTGTGGGCCACCTTGTGGTGGCCCCAGGGGTGGGTACCCCTTAGCCCCCCAGGCGACGGTTAATTTTGGGTAATTTGCTATTGTGAAGGTTCGGGTGAGTTTCGAGTTTGTTTCGACTCCTGAATTGGCTTTAGACGATGAAATTTTGGGACTTAGTGAACTGCTTTTTCCGGGTTTGGGAAAACTTGTTTTGTTTGCTATTTGTGCGCGGAATTCTTTTGTCGTAGCCGTCGTTGCTTGGGTTATGTGTTGTGAACGTCTTCTAATCGCTGAACGTCGATTAGAAAGGATTACGCATATGGTTGTTGCGATGTTTATCTCTGTGATGTTTTGGATGGATTGTCGTGATGGATAGCCTTTTGTGCAATATTTGTTGTACTGTTTTGAATTCATTTGTATATTCATTATTGCGGGACGAGCGTCCGATATGTGGACTGCCGTTTCTGCTAGTTTGTATATTCTTTTATTGGGGCACGGCCGGATTGAGATCGATGTCACCATTGTATATATTTTTCTTTTCTGTACTAGGATTATCCCGCGGAGGAGTGCTCAAATAGCAGGGTTATAGAGGGCAATGAGCCTCCATCTCATGGCGTTGAGGCCGGGAGACCATACTCTAGAATTGGCGGGCTATTCGCCGCACTTGTAGGGGTTATAGGATGACCCACGGAGGGGTTCTCAAGTTACCGGATTCCGTGAAGTGCTGGGTGGTCCATTCACTTCGTTGATTGGGGTTGCCTCACTTCCGGAATTGGCGGGTAACTTGCCGCGCTCATAGGGGTCTTGGTTTTACATTGCACAGCTATCCACACGACCGGGGAACGTCGAGTTTCATTTGCGGCTCAAATGAACCCGGGGTTCCTAGATTATCCGCTATTCTATTTTGCTTATCACTATTTGTGATGTTTATATCATGCCTGAGACGAATGGTTATATATATATATACTAGTAGATGTTGTATATGTTTTGCATCCGCGCTAGCCCTGCTCTCGCTCTGTCGTTAGTTAAGTAACCTAACGGGACCGCATGGAAAATGCGGATGGCATAAACGTATATTGTATTTTCGTTCTTTTCTGGTGTGATACGAATTAATTGATGGGACCGCGTTAATTTTGATTAATGTAAGAAAAATAAACCTAAAAGATGTTGGAACAAATTTCGAAAAACTATAGTCGTATTCTTTTACTTTGCATAGAGGTATTCGGTCATGAATATCCCGCACCCCATTCGGGGGCAAGAGCCTAGATCCCTTCATGGAGAGTGACCTCTTGAGCAAAAGTTTACGTTACTATAGATTACTCGGTTTTCTTCAAAACCATTAGTTTTCAAAAGTGGAGCCTAAACCACTCCTTTTCAAAACAGCTCAGTTCCTTCAACGATATCAAGTTCATTACGTTAAAGGTTTTTCATCAAAAACCAGCTATAGCCTTCCGTCATTTCAGATTATTAATGTTTAGTATTCATGCTGCGTTTGTTGACTAAGTTAAGACGTTGTGAACGGTAGCTAAGTATTGGTTTTTTGTCGTATTGAGATGCGATTGGTTAGGACAGTCACACAACCTTGTTGACTAAGTTAAAGGTTATGTGGGTGGGTCTAATGCAATCAAGATAATGACGGGTTGAACTTGACTTACGACTTATGATTTGTTGACTAAGTTAAGGTCATAAGCCGCATGGGGCAAAAACCACATCGGGAGTTTCAAATATACATGAAACTTGCCAGTGTTGCATATCTTCTGTAGTGTGGTGATTAAAGTGGCTTCCATCTAGGTTATCATGCGATGATAGTTGGGTCCTGATCCCACTGATAAGTAGAATTACTCTTGGGAGATATTTTTCCCTTCACAATTAGCCAACCTATTAGGTGTCTAGAAAGGTGTTAACGGGCTACGCCTCTGCAGAAACGAGGTTTATTTTAATTAGGTCCGTGCGAGAGCACGGAGAACCACCCTCGGAGTACCAACACCCACATGGCTGAACGGATAGAGAACTTGTAAGGTGCAAATGATCCCGACTAGTTTTCCTTTTAAGATTTGAAGGAAAATTCGAGAAAATAGTGGGAGCAATCCTGATTAGATAAACTAATAACCAATCTAATCTTGTAAGAGCACACGCTGAGTGTTTCTTTTCTCTCTTTCCAGGTAGCAATCATGTCACACCCTAATCAAGATAATAAAATGTTTGACTTGATCGAACCGGCTTATTACACTGGGCTGGGGAATGTCGGTTCGTCTATAATTTTTGACAACTGTCACGAGTATAGGCAATAGAAAAAGGACTATCAAGAATTCCAAATGAAGAAGAATTCTAATGTATCTTCTTCGGGTGTATTTGTGTAACACCCTAGTCCGATCGTACGTTTCTTTTTCTTTTTGGATATATTGGGTTTTGTTTCATTATTATTATAATTTGGAGTTTAATACTTTTAATTAAGATATATGCATATAATTATGGTTTTTTAAGTTTGTTAAATAGGCGTATTATTAGTATTTAAATATTTATTTGTTTAACACTATTTTATTACAATATTTATATTTTAGTATTATAGTTTAAACTAAAGATTTTTTTTTGGTATTTTTTTAAACAATATATATACACAAGATTTTACCTCTTTTTAAATCTTATTTATAAGATATTTTGTTTAACGATATTTATTTAGTTAAAATATTTAGTTTTGACAGGTCATGAGAGTCCATGTTAAATCTTTTAACCATATAAATATTTTTTTCTAAACTAACAACTTAATTTTCTCTCCAATCACCATATATCTCTTCCCCTGATCTTATCTCTCTTTCATCTGACAATTCTCTTTTCTTTTAAAACCAATATTATTTTCTTTCTCTCTTCAAACAATTATCTTTCCCAACAGATTTCTCTCTCCATATTCTATTCTATCTATATATATTTTTCTATATCCCTAATTATATTTCACCAAACCTCACTCTCTCTATATATATTCCCTAACAAAATCCTTCTCTCCAACTTAATCTCTCTCATCAGATTCTCTCTCACACAAATCTACCCTCTTTAATTCTTTTTCTACAAACCTATATAAACAATATATATATATATATATATATATATATATATATAATTGAAGATATTTTGTTATGATAGTTTAACTGAAAATATATTTTAGGTGTTTGATATCTTAAAATCCTATATATATATATATATATAACAACTAATTATATTTATTTCAACGAACCCATAACCATATGCATATCTACATATATTTTTACTATATACTAATATATGCATATACTTTTTTATTATCCTAACTATATGCAAACTAATATGTGTATATACAACTTTTTTAATATCTTATAGAAGTATATAACCTATCATATCTCTCTTTTATATTTATATATCTTTCTCTCTCTTAAAATCAAACCCAAATCTCATCTCATCAGAATATTTCTTTCTCTCTCCAATTATAATAATCTCTCTCCAATCTTCAACATCTCTCTCTTCCCTATAAATAGCATGATTATTATCTCTCCTTCTCATATAAATCAACTTTCTCTCTCTTTTCCATCACAATATTTCTTCAAAATTTGCCGAGCCATCAAAGTTGGGAGTTGCGTTTCGTGTCGTCGTGTTTATCCGTCTCCGAGGCAAGTGCTCTTGTTTTTTTATCCGATGCAACATCGGCAAATATCGCAATAGATTCGTAGTCTATAATATTTGAATGAAAATTGTATTATTGTGCAATTTTACTAAAATACCACGTAATTATTATATACATGATGAAAACCTTAGTTTTATACTGTTTACATAAGTATATATATAGCTTATATTTAGACTTATTTGCATAGTTGATATAAATTTTAATTAGTATATGTGACTTGTGATTTCATTAAGTTAAATAATCAATTCAGTTTTATTTTTTTGTTGAATTTTTGTAGAATATAGCTTACATAATATAGTGCGTAGTGAACAGTAGTTCAAGATAATTAAATTATTTATACATAAGTTCAGATTATTGTAACAGCAAAAAAATAAATATACAATATATAATTAAATCAAGAAATTGCTCATTGTTACTAATAATATGAAACAGAACGCTTAAGTGCATTTATATAAGATAACTATATTGATTGCGTTTTAATACCCTTGGTATTAATTTTATATGTATAGTTTTGTGTTTTTATTAACAATCAAACCATACGCTGTTAAATGAAACCTTATGTTCATCATGCATGAAATGAAAACCCTAAATTTCTAGAACACCCATTAATCACATTGATCTTTTACAACCATATTTTAGTTTTATTCTTCCCAATAATAAATCGGGATATTAAATGGAGATGCTTGTAAATTCATTTAGATTCTTGTTTATATTATTGATACTATCATATTATATCGACTGTATTTGAAATACTACTTGAGACTATTATCATCGACCTGCTTGACATGACATGCCTGTTCACGATTTCTGTTTCCTTACATTAAAACGATATCACTAATTAGAATGCTGCACATTCATGTCATGAAACAATTACTCGTGCTTACATGTTTATTATATTGTACTATCATCGTGACTTATCCTGTTTTCCTGTCCAGTAAGCATTTTATATTGTGATTGAATTTATTACCATGTTAGCTATAGATACGCGGGGGTTGGGGTAGTTTGAGTGTGCATTCGTGCAACAGGATCTCAGGAGTCCCATGCCGGCAGCTCGTACCGGGCTATATCGTTCGCATGTTATTACAGCTAGTATCGGGCTATATCGGTCGCTTGTTCATTCCACATTTGGGCCCGTGTTTTCTAGCCCCTAAGGCCCTACTCTTGGGTTATGAATACTCCTGCAGAGGTTGACGCACACACTCGAACTCATGATATGATAGATTGCCTTTTAGTGACCAGTAGGATATGACTTGACCTGTTTATATGTCTGTTTTATATTATTACTATATCCATATGTATTTATAAACATGCGCACACGGGCTTCACTCCACTTACATACTCATGTTATCATACAACATACACACCCTTTTTACGTTGAGTACTTGTTGGGATGTTCTGACATCCCTGAGATTTGCCATCTCAGGTTTAGAGACGGATTTTCAGGCTGAGCACGATCTGAGCGGCTATCAGGACTTTGACGAAGATCAATAGCCCGGAGGTTTATTTCTTTTCAGTTAGTATTTAGCATGTGCGCCCTTGTGGGACATTAGGACTTATGTATCTTCTTTCGGATCTTGTTTTTTTTTAGTTTGAACATGTTGTATCAGATCTTTATTTGCATCGATTATCTGGTGGGCCTATTTTTAGTATTCCTTGTGGTTTCGTTGCAGCATGATTTCAGTGTTATCTCTCCTGTTGGATATTATCTTTCATAGGTTAGCTAGGCAGTCTTTATGCGACTATTGAAGGATCTTTCCTTACCGTAGGTAGCACGGCTGACCTTCGTTGCTCTCCGTATTTCGTATTTTGAGAAGCGGGGCGTGACAAGGTTTTGTTGGTATCAGAGTCGGGCTGACGTCAAAGTTAGTCTTGGTTCTACCGACCTTTTAGGTTAGAATCGCATGTCTAGGTTTCTCTCACCGTGTCATGCTGCATATTTCCTCGACTCTGATTATAGGATTCGGGCGACTGCGATAGAATTACGATATTGTATCCATGTACCGCGGCATGGTACAATGGTCATTCTGTTTAAGTAACTTAGAGTTCTACTTGATTTGTTTTCACTGATTTGATTTCCTTGCACACGCCGATTTCTCGAGCCAAGTCCGTGATTCTTCATCCCCTTATATGTTTTCTTGATCCTTAATTTTTCATACCCATCTATTTTCATTGATCCTTATAATTAGTTCGTGATCTTGTATTTTCGTTCTTCTAATTTCGAGGACGAAATTTCTTGTAAGGTGGGTAGGATGTAATACCTTAGTCCGATCGTACTTTTCTTTTTCTTTTTGGATATATTGGGTTTTGTTTTATTATTATTATAACTTGGAATTTAATACTTTTAATTAAGATATATGCATATATTTATGGTTTTTCAAGTTTGTTAAATAGGCGTATTATTAGTATTTAAATATTTATTTGTTTAACATTATTTTATAACCAAATTTATATTTTAGTATTATAGTTTAAACAAAATATATTTTGTTTGGTATTTCTTTAAACAATATACACACACAAGATTTTACCTCTTTTTAAATCTTATTTATAAGATATTTTGTTTAACGATGTTTATTTAGTTAAAATATTTAGTTTTGACAAGTCATGAGAGTCCCTGTTAAATCTTTTAACCATATAAATATTTTTTTCTAAACTAACAATTCAATTTTCTCTCACCAATCACCATATATCTCTTTCCTTGATCTTATCTCTCTTTCACCTGATAATTCTTTCTTCTTTTAAAACCAAAACTATTTTCTTTCTCTCCAAACAATTATCTTTCCCAACAGATTTCTCTCTAAATATTCAATTCTATCTATATATATTTATTTTATATCCCTAATTATATTTCACCAAACCTCACTCTCTCTGTCTATATATATATATATTCCCTAACAAAATCTCTCTCTCCAATCCAATCTCTCTCAGCAGATTCTCTCTCACACAAATCTACTCTCTAATTCTTTTTCTACAAACCTATATAAACAATATATATATATATATATATATATATATATATAATTGAAGATATTTTGTTATGATAGTTTAACTGAAAATATATTTTAGTTGTTTGATATCTTAAAATCCTATATATATATATATATAACAACTAATTCTATTTATTTCAACGAACCTATAACCATATACATATCTACATATATTTTTACTATATACTAAATATGTATATACATATACTTTTCTATTATCCTAACTATATACAAACTAATATGTGTATATACAATTTTTCTAATATCTTATAGAAGTATATAACCTATCATCTCTCTCTTTAATATTTATATATCTTTCTCTCTCTTAAAATCAAACCCAAATCTCATCTCATCAGAATATTTCTCTCCCCAATTTTTAACATCTATCTCTTCCTTATAAATAACATGATTATTCTCTCTCCTTCTCATATAAATCAACCTTCTCTCTCTTTCCCATCACAATATTTTCTTCTTCAAAATTTACCGAACCATCAAAGCTGGAGTTGCGTTTCGTGTCGTCGTGTTTATCCGTCTCCAAGGCAAGTACTCTTGTTTTTTTATCCGATGCAACATCGACAAATATCGCAATAGATTCTTAGTCTATAATATTTGAATGAAAATTGTATTATTATGCAATTTCACTAAAATACCACGTAATTATTATATACATTATGAAAACCTTAGTTTTATACTGTTCACATAAGTTTACATTCTGCTCATTTATATAGCTTATATTTAGACTTATTTGCATAATTGATATAAATTTTAATTAGCATATGTGAGTTATCATTTCATTAAGTTAAATAATCAATTCAGTTTTATTTTTTTGTTGAATCTTTGTAGAATATAGCTTACATAATATAGTGCTTAGTGAACAGTAGTTCAAGATAATTAAATTATTTATACATAAGATCAGATCATTGTAACAGCAAGAAAATAAATATACAATATATAATAAAATCAAGAAATTACTCATTATTACTAATTGTATGAAATAGAACGCTTAAGTGCATTTATATAAGATAATTATATTGATTGTGTTTTAATACCCTTGGTATTAATTTTATATATTTAGTTTTGTGTTTTTATTAACAATCAAACCATACGTTGTTAAATGAAACCTTATGTTTATCTTGCATGAAATGAAAACCCTAGGATTTCTAGAACACCCATTAATCACATTAATCTTTTACAACCATATTTTAGTTTATTATTCTTCCCAATAATAAATCCAGATATTAAATGGAGATGCTTGTAAATTCATTTAGATTCTTGTTTACATTATTGATACTATCATATTATATCTACTGTATTTGACATACTACTTGAGACTATTATCATCGACCTGCTTGACATAACATGCATGTTCACGATTTCTGTTTCCTTACATTAAAACGATATTACTAATTAGAATGCTTCACATTCATGCCATGAAACAATTACTCGTGCTTACATGTTTACCATATTGTACTATCATCGTGACTTGTCCTGTTTTCCTGTTCAGTCAGCATTCTATATTGTGATTGAATTTATTACCATGTTAGCTATACATATGCGGGGGTTGGGGTAGTTTGAGTGTGCGTTCGTGCAACAGGATCTGAGGAGTCCTATGCCGGCAGCTCTTACCGGGCTATTTCGGTCGCATGTTATTACAGCTCGTACCGGGCTATATCGGTCGCATGTTATTATAGCTCGTGCCGGGCTATATCGGTCGCTTGTTCATTCCACATCTGGGCCCGTGTTTCCTAGCCCCTGAGGCCCTACTTTTGGGTTATGAATACTCCTGCAGAGGTTGACGCACACACTCGAACTCATGATAGGATAGATTACCTTTTAGTGACCAGTAGGATATGACTTGACCTGTTTATATGTCTGTTTTATATTATTACTATATCCATATGTATTTATAAACATGCGCACACGGGCTTCACTCCACTTACATACTCATGTTATCATACAACATACACACCCTTTTTACGTTGAGTACTTGTTGGGATGTTCTGACATCCCTGAGATTTGCCATCTCAGGTTTAGAGACGGATTTTCAGGCTGAGCACGATCTGAGCGGCTATCAGGACTTTGACGAAGATCAATAGCCCGGAGGTTTATTTCTTTTCAGTTAGTATTTAGCATGTGCGCCCTTGTGGGACATTAGGACTTATGTATCTCCTTTCGGATCTTGTTTTTTTTTAGTTTGAACATGTTGTATCAGATCTTTATTTGCATCGATTATCTGGTGGGCCTATTTTTAGTATTCCTTGTGGTTTCGTTGCAGCATGATTTCAGTGTTATCTCTCCTGTTGGATATTATCTTTGACAGGTTAGCTAGACAGCCTTTATGTGACTATAGAAGGATCTTCTCTTACCACAGCTAGCACGGCTGGCCTTTGTTGCTCTCCGTATTCCGTATTTTGGGAAGCGGGGCGTGACAATTTGTTATTAAAAACCGTCTTTCGGTCAACCCTACCTCCTGGGTACTAGACACCTGATCAGGATATCATATCTGTAATTTATTACAAGGACTGAGAAAAAGTAGAATTGTTGGACCGGATGATATGTCCCTAAGAGTAGGGAACAGAGCACAAGTAGATGCTGCCGTCGACGAATATCACCTTCTGTTGCTAAGTAGCAACACTATAATTTTGAAAAATTGTTACTATGTACCTTTCATGCTATGCAATATTATATCAGTTTCTTTACTTGATAAAGATGGATATATCTTTGTTCTAGATAGAAATATCATGGACATTTATCTCAATCAGGTATTTGTTGCAGAAGGTACATTATGCAATGGTATATATGTTCTTAATCAAAATACAGTATTCAATATACAAAACATACGCAAGAGGAAGAGTATATGAACGAAACCTACTTGTGGTATTGTAGACTTGGTCATATCAATGAGAAAAGACTAGCCAAGTTGCATAAGGTCGGATTTCTGAACTTATGAAACTTGCCAGTTCTGTTTCAAAGGAAAGGTGACCAAAACACCGTTTACGGGACATGGAGAGAGAGCAACAGAGCTCTTAGGACTCATACATAGTGATGTATGTGGTCCAATATTTATACATGTAAGGGGTGGTTCTCCTACTTCATTACTTTCACTGACGATCTCTAGGTTCGGATATGTGTATCTTTTGAAAAACAAATCTGAAACTTTTGAGAAATTCAAAGAATACAGAAACGAATTAGAGAACCAGACTGGCAAAAGTATCAAGATCCTCCGATCTGATAGAGAAGGGGAGTACTTAAGCACGAAATTTCTCGACTACTTAAAAGAGAATGGTATTCTCTCTCAGCTTGCTCCTCCGTATATACCACATCACAACGGTGTATCAGAACGAGAAATCGTACCCTATTGGACATGGTTCGCTCCATGATGAGCAGTACTGAGTTACCTTTTTCATTCTGAGGACATGCGCTTCAGACAACGGCATACCTATTGAATGATGTTCCATCCAAATCTATTTCTATGACTCCATATGAAATATGGAGTGGAAAAATACCATATCTTAAACGTATTAAGATATGGGGTTGTCTGGCCTATGTAAAAACACGGAATCGAGACAAACTTCAAGCACGATCAGTTCTATGTAAGTTTGTGGGATATCCAAAGAATTCGGCTGGATATCTATTCTACCACACCGATGAACAAAATGTTTTTGTTTCTCAGTATGCCAAGTTTTTAGAAAAAGAATCTCTTACAAAAAAGTTGATGGCAGTGCGGTAGAACCGGATGAAGTTCTAGAAACACAAAACTGAAACTGAAGAATTGATAGAACCAGAGAATTCAATAGAACTCGACGAACCTCAGCTACTCCGCAGATCTAGTAGGATTTCTCGTCCGCCCGAGAGATACTATGGTTTTCTCATATATGGGGATCGAGAGGATTGCATCTTAGAAAAAGATGATACTACTAGTTTCGAGCAGGCCATTACCAGTAGGGACTGTAAAATAGCTGGATGCTATGCGATCCGAAATAGAGTCCATGTACAACAACACAGTTTGGACTTTGGATGTTCTTCTTCCTTGGGTAAAACCTGTTGGATACAAGTGGATCTTCAAAAAGAAAATTGGTGTAGATGGACAGGTGGAAACCTATAAGGCTAGACTTGTTGCAAAAGGTTTTTGTCAAAGACCAGGAGTGGACTATGACGAAACCTTTTCTCCAGCGGCTATGCTGAAATCCATTTGGATCCTACTTGCCATTGCCGTCTTTCATGACTATGATATCTGGCAGATGGACGTAAAACCGGCTTTTCTAAATGGAAGTTTAGAAGAGTGCGTTTATATGGATTAGCCTGAGGGATTCGTAGACAGTGGAAACAGTGGGAAGGTGTGCAAGTTGCTTAAATCCATTTATGGATTAAAGTAGGTATCGTGGAGCTGGAATATCTGTTTTGATAAGACAATCAAAGAATTTGACTTCATCAAAAACGAAAATGAGCCATGTATCTACAAGAAGATCGTAGGGAGAACTGTCGTATTATTCGTCTTGAACGTCGATGACATTCTCTTGATAGAAAATGACATTCCTATGCTGCAATCAGTCAAGCTGTTCTTGTCACCAAAGTTCTCTATGAAAGACCTAGGTGATGCCTCCTATATTTTGAGGATTAAGATCTGTAACACCCTTGTCCGATCGTACGTTCCTTTTTCTTTTTGGATATATTGGGCTTTGTTTTATTATTATTATAATTTGGAGTTTAATACTTTTAATTAAGATATATGCATACAATTATGGTTTTTCAAGTTTGTTAAATATGCATATTATTAGTATTTAAATATTTATTTGTCTAACACTATTTTATAACCATATTTATATTTTAGTATCATAATTTAAACAAAAGATATTTTATTTGGTATTTCTTTAAACAATACATATACATAAGATTTTACTCATTTTTAAATTCTATTTATAAGATATTGTCTTACGATATTTATTTGGTTAAAATATTTAATTTTGAAAAGTCATGAGAGCCCCTGTTAAATCTTTTAACCATATAAATATTTTTACTAAACTAACAACTCAATTTTCTCTCTCCAATCACCATATATGTCTCACCTGATAACTTTATTCTTTTTAAAACAAATATTATTCTCTCTCCAAACAAATATCTTTTCCAACAGATTTCTTTCTCCCTATATTCTATTCTATCTACATATATTTTTCTATATCACTAACTATATTTCACCAAACCCCCGCTCTCTTTCTATATATATTCCCTAACAAAATCCCTCTCTCCAATCCAATCTAATCTCTCTCAGCAGATTCTCTTTCTCAAATCTACTCTCTTTAATTATTTTTTCTACAAATCTATATACATACATATATATAATTGAAGATATTTTGTTATGATAGTTTAACTGAAAATATATTTTAGTTGTTTGATATCATAAAATTTTATATATATAACTAATTATATTTATTTTTATTAACCCATAACCATATACATATCTACATATATTTTCACTATATACTAATATGTATATATACATATACTTTTCTATTATTCTAACTATATACAAACTAATATGTATATATACAACTTTTCTAATATCTTATAGAAGTATATAACAACCCATCATATCTCTCTTTTATAAAATCAAATCCAAATCTCATCTCATCAGAATATTTCTCTCTCCAATTATAATAATCTCTCCAATCTTTAAACAACATCTCTCTTCCCTATAAATAACAACCTAATTATTATCATCTCTCCCCTTCTCATATAAATCAACCTTCTCTTTTTCCCATCACAATATTTTCTTCTTCAAAATTAGCCGAGCAATCAAACCTTGGAGTTGTTCTTCGTGTCGTCGTGTTTATCTGTCTCCGAGGCAAGTACTCTTACTCTTTTATTTTTTTAGTCGATGCACCATCGGGAATTCTCTAAATAAATTATTAACTTACATTATTTAAATAAAATTGTAATATTTTGCCGCTTTATTAATACATCTTATAATACTTGTACATGTGATGAAAACCCTAGGATCCAGAATACATATTAATCCTTTCATCAAGTGAAAAACTGTAAAAATGCAAGCGTAATAAAATAACTTTTTACATGTAAATGTGGTTTAATATATAAAAAGCTTAATAAGTTTATATGTTTCTGTTGCAACAATATTGGTATACACTATCATGCAGAATGTCAACACTTATATCCTAATCTAAAACACAAAAATATACCATTATTACTGTTAATCAATAAACGCTTTGGGCTTAATATTATATATATATATATATAAATTAAACTTTCTACATTATCACTCCTTATAATATCGCTGCACTCTATGTGCCCTAGTCATATAAATTATTTTGATACTATAATTTGTATTAATATTTTCTATTATCACATGATTATAAAACTTATTATTAGCACTTACATGATGACTAGTCAATCTGTCATTTATTTTTATCTTACTTACTATTATCTCGTAATTATACTATTACCACCATCCGCTTTATGCATCTGTAATTTGTCATTCCTATTTAACTATATTAACCCTTTAAAACCATATTTCAATTTATTATTCTTTTCAATAAATAAACTCGGATGTTAAATACAGATGCTTGCATATTTATGTTGAGTGTTTACATTTTTGACCTTATCATATTCTATCGTCTACATTTAACATTTTACTTGAGACTATCATTGTCGGCATGCTTGAGAAACCTTAACATGCTATTATTGTTTATGGACACTATCATTTTATAACTATTGTATTTGACATGCCTATTCATGATCCTTGTTATTTATATTAAAATGAAATCATTAATTAGAATGCCGGACTACATGCCATGACACCACTATTCACCAGTTTTATTTCCATACAATTACCATACCACAAGTTCATGTCTTTTCAGCATTCTTAATTAGTGATTTTAATCTTTACCATAGCAGCTATAAATACGTGGATGTTGGGGTAGTTTGAGTTTGCGTTGTACAACAGGATCTCAGGAGTCCCATGCCGGCAGCTCGTACCGGGCTATAGCGGTCTCATGATTACAGCTCGTACCGGGCTATGGCGGTCTCATGTTTAGAGCTCGTACCGGGCTATAGCGGTCTCATGTTTACAGCTCGTACCGGACTATAGCGGTCTCTTGTTCATTCCACAGTTGGGCCCGTGTTTCCTAGCCCCCGAGACGCCACTCTTGGGTTAGGAATACTCCTGCAGAGGTTGACGCACACACTCGAGCTTACGATAGGATAGTTTACCTTTTAGTGACCAGTCAGGTTATGAATTGACCCATTACATACATGTTTCATAGTGTTAATGCATCTAATTATTTATATACCTGATTTTCTTGCACACCGGGCTTCACCATTTTCATATATCCATGTTATTATGCTACACACACACTTTATACGTTAAGTACTTGTTGGGATGTTCTGACATCCCTGAGATTTGTCATCTCAGGTTTAGAGACAGGTTTTTAGGCCGAGCAGGATCAGAGCGGCTACCAGGACTTTGCTGAAGATCAGTAACATGTAGGTTTATTTCCTTTTTGTTAGTATTTAGCATGTGCGCCCTTATGGGACATTGTGACTTATGTATCTCTTTTGGATCTTGTTTTATTTCGTATCTATTGTATCAGATCTTTATTTGCATCTATTATCTAGTGGACCCATTTTTTAGTATTCTTTGTGGTTTCGTTGCAGCATGATTATCAGTATTATTTCTTTTGGTATAGGATTTATTTTTGACAGGTTAATTTAGACAGCCTTATGTGACTATGGAAGGACTTTTCCTTACCGTAGGTAGCACGGCTGGCCTTCGTCGCTTTCCGTATTCCATATTTTGGGAAGCGGGGCGTGACAAGATCTACAGAGATAGATCCAAGAGAATGTTGGGACTTTCACAGTTCAGGTACATAGTGACCATACTGAAGAGGTTTAGTATGGAAGATTCCAAGCGTGATAATATACCCGCTTTGCACGGAATCTCTCCAAAGAGATATTTCCCAAGACTGATGAAGAGAGGGCTCACATGAGCATTATACCCAACGTTTCGGCGGTAGGATCTATAATGTATGTGATACTATATACCAGACCAGACGTAGCTTACGCGTTTAGCGTGGTGAACCGGTGTCAGTCGAACCCAGATGAGAATCATTGGACATCTGTAAAGAACATTCTCAAGTACTTGAGAAGGACTAAGGAGATGTTCTTGATTTACGGTAATGGAGACCTCCAGGTCGAGTTTTTTACCGACTCAAGCTTCCAAAGTGATAAGGATGACAATAAGTCTATTTCGTGTTTTGTGTTTACCCTCAACGGAAGGGAAGCCTGTTGGAAGAGCTCCAAACAGGACACCGTCACAGACTCGACGATTGAGGCTGAATATATTGTTGCCAACGATGCTGGAAAAGAAACGGTCTGGATGAAAAAGTTCATTACTGAATTTGAGGTGGTTCCGTCCATTGTTAATCCAATACCGTTGTATTGCGATAACAATAAGGCTATAGTTTTAGCGAAGGAACCACGGTTCCATCAGAAATCCAGACACATCTTGAGGCAGTATCACCTGATCAGGGAGATCGTAGATCGCCGAGAGATCGAGGTCCGGAGAGTAGATACAAAAGACAACACGGCGGATCCATTTACCAAGGCCCTCCCTAAAGCGCAGTTCGAGCGACTTTTTGAGATGTTGGGTATGCGATGCGCCAACAACTGGCTCTAGAGCAGACGTTGGGTATTCGGTGCGCCAATTACAGGCCTTAGTGCAAGCGAGAGATTGTTGGATATGTATGCCCTAAAGGCCTGTATTGTATAGGATGGTAGGGATATGTATGTACATGACAATTTTGCTCAGTTGTATTGTATACTATTTGAGTTGTCTTTATCAGAACATGTGCATATGTTATACTCGATATCACATATGGCTGATACATGTTGATAAAGTCCGTAAGATTTTGCTTGACTACCAACGTTATGATGTCGATCATACTTGTGGGGGCTGTGTAGTCCATAAACACATCCTTATATGTCCTAAGTCGCAGGTGTAAGTCGACGTCGCGCACCCCGTGGGTTCGCGGGGAGGCGGAATACGCAAAAAACGATTTTTTTACGGGCTTCGCAACACCGACTAAACTCCAGGATCGATACTTAAACCTTAACTAAAGAAACAAATAGGAGGTTCTAACTACTATGAAGAAAGTTATACCTCCGTGTACTTGTTCTTCGTTTCTTGTTCTCCTCCTTTCCTTGAGCTCCTTAAAGAGTGTACGGATCACGCTTGATCGTCGGCCTTCTCGCGTCAATGATGATTCACCCGAGAGTGTGTACTTTGAGCTTCTACCTCTAAAGTGAGGTAACTAGGGTACCTAGTATGCTAATCTAAGTAGCCTAGAAGATGTAAAGAGTGATTATGGATTGATTAGTCTCAAGAACCCTAAGTTTCTCAACTCATGAGACAATTAGGGTTTGAGGAAGAAGAAGAGCGCTTGGAGGAGAGAGAGTCTTGAGGATGGAATGAATGATGAATGGCTAATGTTGATAACTATGAAGCAAATTATTTTCCAACAATAATAATAACATAATGCACCATGTCTCAATGGTCATCCATGAGCCACCGAGTAGCCATGCTTCATTTATTGCCAATCAACACTTCATACTTCAACCTCGTTAACCATTTAACAAAATGGTTATACAACAAATGAGGTGTCTTCTTCTAGAAGCACTCTTGCATAAATTACAAGAATATCCCCCACCGTATATACATACCCGTATCCGTATTCCGAAAAATACGAATACAAAGAGACGAAAATAATCCAATAAACTAATACTAGGATCCGGCTTAAACCAAAGCCCACTAGTATTATCCGTCCGAATCATGATCCGTGTAGCTAGTACGCATATATGATCGAACTCCTGCCGTAAAACCATACGACCTCTACATCGTTTCGCCCGAAGCAGGGAAACCCTTTTTGTGGGACTCTAAAGACTCGACAGTACGCTGACATTGGGTTTAACCACAAGCACGTCAGCGGTACTAGCTGCACGTAACGGCTATCCAGGTGTCTGTCGATAAGAAGGCCGATGAACAAATTCATCCGAACTCCTACTGAGCCTATCTGTGACAATCTCCGTACAGTCCGGTCTGTTCGTCTAAGAGTATCACATATCGAGCATAAGGGGCGGTAACCGTTAGACCCCTAATAGCGCAATAAGTCGTGTCGGAGTAGAGTCCAAAACACCCTGAGAAACTACTGGAGTACCTACCAGTAAATCTCGCTTGCCCTGGCCAGGGATTTTGTGTAATGGCTTTTCGAACACAGCGCGATATCAACCCCCAATACCGGGAGATACGAGTCTTATCTAACCGCAACTGCCTCGAAGTGCTTCGGGACTGCATCCAACTACTACCTGTTTGCACGACTCCTATGAGCCGTGGTAGGGTAGTAATCTAAGAACAGTGAGAACACACTTAAGACGAAGTAGCGATGCCAAGTCAACAGACTAACCTGCACTCATGTCACCTGAGAACTGTTACCTGACGATAGGTATAATACCAACCAGCAGTTTTTCACGAGTCCGTCCAGTGTAACTCATAACCCAATGAGCACCTATATACTATCTCCAGTACGACGTACTAATGGCTGTGGGACAGACCATCTTCCCTGCCGGGATGAGAAGCGTATACACTAGTCTACTCTGGAGTATCGATGCACCGTCTCTATAATCCTACGACTAGGGACCTGTATAAGGATGTGCTTATAGACTACCCAGCCCCTACTAGTGTGACTGCCATCACAACGCTGGGAGTCAAGTAATGATCCTAAGGGCTCTATCAATATGTATTAGCGATTCGTTAAAAGAAACATATACACATATTAAGATAGAATCAAATCAAGTAGCATACTACCATATTGAGCAAGACTGTTATTATATCCTTGTATATCCCAAGCTTCCAAAATGTAATATACCAAACAGTACTATACAATAATGGCCTTTAGGGCATATATCATTAACAATCTCCCACTTGCACTGAGGCCATGTATTGGCATATCGCAGACCTATCATTTCGAATAGCCTCTCGAACTGCGTCTGAGGGATGGCCTTTGTGAGTGGATCTGCAGTGTTGTTCTCCGTGTCTACTCTCCGCACCTCGAACTCCCTGATCAGGTGATACCGCCTCAAGATATGTCTGGACTTCTGATGGGACCTGGGTTCCTTTGCTAAAGCTATAGCCCCGTTGTCACAATACAGAGGTATTGGATCAATAATGGACGGAACGACCTGAAGTTCTGTTACGAACTTCCTCATCCAGACTGCTTCTTTTGCGGCGTCACAAGCAGCGATATACACCGCTTCCATTGTCAAGTCAGCAACGGTGTCCTGCTTGGAGCTCTTCCAACAGACCGCCCCTCCATTGAGGGTAAAGACATAACCCGACATGGACTTGGAGTCATCCTTGTCACTCTGGAAGCTGGAGTCAGCAAAGGTCTCGATGTGGAGGTCTTTTCCGCCGTACACCAAGAACATCTCCTTAGTCCTTCTCAGGTACTTAGAATGTTCTTCACTGCTATCCAGTGCTTCTCCTCAGGGTTTGACTGATACCTGCTTACCACGCTCAGTGCATAAGCAACATCTGGTCTGGTACACAATATCACATACATTATAGAGCATACCGCAGAATCGTAGGGTATAATAGTCATGCGGTCCCTTTCTAGATCAGTCTTGGGAGACATCTCTTTGGAGAGAGTGATTCCGTGACAAGCTGGTAGATTACCGCGCTTTGAATCTTCCATACTAAATCTTTTCAGTATGGTGTCGATATACCTGGACTGTGAAAGTCCCAACATCCTTTTAGATCTATCACGATAGATCTGGATCCCCAGAATGTAGGAGGCATCACCCAGGTCTTTCACGGAGAACCTTTGTGACAAGAATCTTTTGACTGATTGTAGCATAAGAATGTAATTTCCTATCAAGAGAATGTCATTCACGTACAAGACGAGGAATACCACAGTTCTCGCTACAATCTTATTATAAATGCATGTTTCATCTGGATTTTTGATAAAGTCGAATTCTTTGACCGTCTCATCAAAACAGATGTTCCAACTCCGCGATGCCTGCTTTAATCCATAAATGGATTTAAGCAACTTGCACACTCTTCCGCTGCTCTCACTCTCTATGAAACCCTCCGGCTGACATATAAACACTCTTCCAAATTTCCATTCAGAAAAGCGGTCTTTACGTCTATCTGCCAAATTTCATAATCGTGGAAGGCAGCAATGGCAAGAAGGATCCGAATGGATTTGAGCATAGCCACTGGAGAAAAGGTTTCATTATAGTCCAAACCAGGTCTTTGACCATTTGCAGCCTATGGGTTTTACCCCTTCTGGAGCAAATGTCCAAAGTCCATACCTTGATGTATATGGACTCCATTTCGGTCCGCATTGCATCCGGCCATTTTACCGAGTCTTTGCTCTGAATGGCTTGCTGGAAGCTAGTTGGCTCATCGTCGATGATGCAATCCTCTCTATTCCCGTCTACGAGAAAACCGTAGTATCTCTCGGGCGGATGAGACTTCCTACTAGTCCCGCGGAGTAGCGCGGGGATGTCCGGCTCTTTCGAAACTTCTGGTTCCACTATGCTTTCAGTAATAACTTGTGATTCTGGAATTTCTTTCAGTTCTATTGCGCTCCTACTTATCTCTTTTTCTAAAAATTGAGTTTCCAAAAAGTGGGCATGCCGAGAACAAAAACCTTTTGTTTCTCTGCGTAATAGAAAAGATAACCCCTGGAGTTCTTTGGGTATCTCACAAACTTACACAGTACCGAGCGTGCCTTGAGCTTGTCTGCATGCTGCTTTTTTACAAAAGCTGGGCTTCCCCATATCTTCAGATACTGAACATAGGGTTTCTTCCCACTCTACATCTGATATGGTGTGGTAGACACAGTCTTGGTAGGAACTTTGTTCAAAAGATATGCAGCTGATTCTAGTGCATAACCCTAGAAGGATCGCGGCAACTCAGCGTTACTCATCATAGAACGTACCATATCCAATAAGGTTCGGTTCTGCCTTTCCGATACACCATTGTGTTGAGGTGTGTATGGAGGAGTAAGCTGAGAGAGAATTCCATTCTCTTTTAAGTAATCCAGGAACTCGGCACTTAAGTATTCACCACCTCGATCAGATCTAAGTGTCTTGATACTTTTGCTGGTTTGTTTTTCCATTTCATTCTTATATTCTCGGAATTTCTCAAAGGCCTCGGATTCATGTTTCATCAAGAATACATGTCCATACATTGAGAAATCATCCATAAAAGTAATGAAATAAGAATAACCACTTCTTGCATGTGTAGACATTGGATCACACACGTCGCTGTGTATGAGTTCCAAGAGCTCGCTCGCTCTTACCCCGTGTCCAATGAACGAAGTCTTCGTCATCTTTCCTTGAAGACATGATGGACAAGTTGCATAAGACTGATATTCGAACGGATCTAAATATCCCTTTTTATGTAACTTCGTCAACCATGTTTCATTGATGTGACCTAGTCTACAATGCCATAAGAAAGCCTGATTTAATTTTGGAGACTTTCTTTCAAGTGTGTTCTGGACCGTTGAAAACTTGGTGTTGGTTTAATACGTATATACCGTTATTTAGTGTACCCGACCTAATCAAACCATGATTAAGGTGGATGTTTATGACATCGCTTACAAATGTAAAATCATAACTTTCTTTAGATAATAAAGATACAGAAATGATATTACAAGTCAAACTAGGTACACAAAAACAGTTGCGCAAAACCAAAATATGTAGTTGTCAATCCTAAGTGATATTCCCCTACGGACACAACATCCACGCTCGCTCCGTTAGCAACCCTGAGGGTCATATCACCCGCCTTCAAAACTCCACGGCTTCTCAATGCCTGCAATGAATTACAGATATGAGATCCTGATCCGGTATCCAATACCCAGGAAGTAGAGTTGATTGACAGACAGTTTTCAATCACAAACACACCTGTAGCCGAAGCCATAACTTGCTTCACATCCTGGATCTGGGCTTTCCAGGCACTGCAGTCCTTCTTCCAATGACCCTTTTTGTGACAATAGAAGCATTCTTCCTTCCTTACTGTCGGCCCCCCAACTTTTGCCCTGCCCTTCTCCTGTACCTTATTGATACCTCCTCTCGGCTTTGTCGGGGCCTTCTTCCCCTTGGCTTTCGTCTTGGATCTAGAGAAGGAAGGTTCCCCAATTGGCAGAGCGGATGTCTTCCTAGTTTTTTTAGGGTGCCCTCTGCGCTCCTCAACACGTTGAAGAGTTCTGAAAGTGTGACTTCCTTCTCTTGAATATTGAAATTCAAGATGAACTAGGCATAGGTAGAGGGGAGGGACTGTAGAATCAAGTCCGTGTACAACTCGTTCTCCAACGTGGTCCCCAGGTCCGCGAGCTCCTCAATGTAGCTGATCATCTTAAGGACGGTCCCCTACAGATGACCAATAGCCAACCTCACTTGAAATAATTTCTTCGAGGTCTCGTATCTTGCGATACGTGATTGCTCTTCATATAAATCCTTGGTATGGAGGAAGATGGAAGTAAGGTCTATCTTCTCGTGCCGCCTCTGGTGTTCATTATCCTTAGAGGCCATCACGAGGCACTTGGCTTTCGCACTGTCAATTTTCCAGGTCTTATGGATCTCAATATCCGCGACGTTAGAATCTGAATCTGGGACGGCGGGGGCTTTAGTAGTAAGGAGATAGCCCAGTTTGTCATATGTTATGGCCATCTGGACATTCCTGAGCCAATTTTTATAGTTTGGCCCCGTCAATATGTTCTTATATAATAATAACTTAAGGCCGGCCATCTTGGTCGTTGCAAATAGGAGAGAGAGAAGAAACACTTAGCATGATACTCTTGCAAGTTTAGATTGGTTATTAGTTTATCTAAACAGGATGACTCCCACCGTTTCTTGAATCCTCCTTCAAACCATAAAAGAAGAATTAGTCGGGGCACCCTACAATACTTGCTTAACTTTTCAGTCATGCTGGTGTTGGTATTTCGAGAGAGGTTTTCCAACGCTTTTGCGAAGTTTCTTAATTACATAAGCTCGTTTCCTTGGAGGCGTAGCCCCGCTAACACCGTTCTAGCCACCAACTTGGTTTATAGCATTGATTGTTTAGTGAAAAAATCTTCCGAGTAGCGGATACTCACAGTAAGATCGAGATCCAAATATCATCGTGTGACAATCTTGAAGGAATCCTACCAAAATTATCACACTCCGAATGGTATGCAACACTAGAAAGTTTCAATTTCCTTAGAAACTCCGGATGTGGATTTTTGCCCCAAGCTCTTATGACCTTGACGAAGGCCAACATATCATAAGTCGCAAATCAAGTTCTACCCGTCATTGTTCATGTTAATTTGAACCCACCCGTACCTTGACGAAGGCTAAAATAGTAGTACGACTGTTCCAAACCAACGCATCTATTTATGCTACAGATGAATACCCAGCAGCTACCAATCACCATGTCTTGGCGAAGGTCAAAATACATAGCTTGAATACTACTGAATACTCATCTGAAATGACGGAGGGCTACGAATGGTTTTTGGCGAAACCGTGAATGTAATGAATTTGGCAAAACCGTAAACGTAATGAATTTGGCTATTCAAAGATTAATTGATATAGTCGAAGGAACCATGATAGCTTTTAAAAGGAGTGGTTTAGGCTCCACATTTAAAAGTTTGGTTTTTGAAGAAAACCGAGTGGTTTTGAAACTGTTGCAACGATTTAAGCTTTGGTTTGTTTTATTTGCATTAATCAATTAATGCTGTCCCATCATTTAATCCTATCATTGCAGAAAGAAACGAAAATACAACGTACGCTTATGCCATCCGCATTCGCCACGGGGCCCCCGTCATGCACCGTTAGGTTACTTAACTAACGACAGAGCGGGGGCTGGACTAGCACGGGTGCAAAACATAAGCAACGTCTATTATATATCATATATATATATATATCCATTTGTCTCACGCAATAATAGGCATTCCAGATCACATATGAATATATTGGATATACTAAGAATTCCGCGTTTCGTTTAAGCCTATAACGAAAGACGGATTCCACGGTCGTGATGCATATCCAAACCCCACCCTAGACCCCTACGGGTGCGGCAAACTACCCGCCAAATTCCCGAAGTGAACAACCTCCCTCAGTAAAATGAGTAGGCCACTCGGCACTTCAAGAACCCGGTTGTTTGTGCACCCCACCTTGGGTCTATCCTAAGAGCAAAAAAGTAAATGAAATAATACAACGGTGGCTACAAGCTCAACCCGGATGTGCCCCACAAAATAATATTACATCAAATTACAAATTTACATGAATGAAAGAAAAGAAAACACTCTTCTTACATCCCCATCTATTCATCCACGACAATCCAATACTCCATATACACAAACCACAACCAGATCACAACAGATATGTGCAACCCTCACTAATCGACGTATAGTGATTACCAGACGTTAAGCATCATATACAAACACAGAACAATACTTAGCCAAGAACTTTAGAATTTCGATCGAACATATTTTTTGTGTCTACCTCATGTACAAACCAGCACACAAACAATACTGGGCAGAAACCAAATATTCCAAAATTCACAATTCTAAAAATAAGACCTACAGAAGAAAATCGGTGCAACTCGGCCTTGACTCGGCCACGGAACCATGGCGAAACGCACTGTTTCGCCGCGCTTCCGCTGTGGTCTTGGCGAGTTACCTCATTTTTCTTATGTGTTCTTAAAATACCCTGCTTGTATTTTTAAGGCTACTGAAATTATTTTTTGATCAGATTTTAAAAACAACAGCAAGCATGGGTTTGAAGTTTGTGATTTTGGGTTTTTCCGACGATCGAAGTTTTAACTACTTGCTAACTAGCTAGTTAAGATTTAGTAGGCTCTGATACCACTGTAAGTCGATGTGGCGCACCCCGCGGGTTCGCGGGGAGACGGAGTTTACAAAAAACGATTTTTACAAAGCTCACAACACCGACTAAACTCCAGGATCTTTACGGAACCTTAACTAGCTAAACTAACTAGGAGGTTCTAACTATTATGAAGAAAGTTATACCTCCGTGTACCTGTCCTTCGGTTCTTGTTCTCCTCCTCTTCTTGAGCTCCTCGAAGAGTGTACGGATCACACTTGATTGTCGGCCTTCTCGCGTCAAAGATGATCCACCTGAGAGTGTACTTTGAGCTCCTACCTCTAAACTAAGGTAACTAGGCTACCTAGTATGCTAATCTAAGTAGCCTAGAAGATGTAGAGAGTGATTATGGATTGATTAGTCTCAAGAACCTTAGGTTTCTCAACAAATGAGACAATTAGGGTTGGAGGAAGAAGAAGAGAGCTTGGAGGAGAGAGTGTTGAGGATGGAATGAATGATGAATGGCTAATGTTGATAACTATGAAGCAAATTATTTTCCAACAATAATAATAACATAATGCACCATGCCTCAATAGTCATCCATGAGTCACCAAGTAGCCACGCTTCATTTATTGCCAATTAAAACCTCATACCTCCACCTCATTAACCATTTAACAAAATGGTTATACAACAAATGAGGTGTCTTCTTCTAGAAGCACTTTTGCATAAATTACAAGAATACCCCTCACCGTATATACATACCCGTATCCGTATTCCGAAAAATACGAATACGAAGAGACGAAAATAATTCAATAATCTAATACTAGGATCCGGCTTAAACCAAAGCCCACTAGTATTATCCGTCCGAATCATGATCCGTGTAGCTAGTACACGTATATGATCGAATCCCAGCCGTAAAACCATACGGCTTCTACATCGTTTCGCCTGAAGCAGGGAAACCCTCTGTGTGGGACTCTAAAGACTCGATAGTACGCTGGCAGTGGGTTTAACCACAACAATGTCAGCGGTACTAGCTGCATGTAACGGCTACCCAGGTATCTGTCGAGAAAAAGGCCGATGAGCAAACTCATTCGAACTTCTACTGAGCCTATCCGTGACAATCTCCGTACAGTCCGGTCTGTTCGTCTAAGAGTGTCGCATATCGGGCCTAGGGGCGGTAACCGTTAGACTCCTAAGAGCGTAATAAGTCGTGCCGGAGTAGAGCCCAAAACACCCTGAGAAACTACTGGAGTACCTACTAGTAAATCTCGCTTGCCCTGGCCAGGGACTTTGTGTAATTGTTTTCCGAACACAGCACGATATCAACCCCCAATACCGGGAGAGACGAATCCTATCTAACCGCTACTGCCTCGAAGTGCTTCGGGACTGCACCCAACTACTACCTGTTTGCACGACTCTTTTGAGCCGTGGTAGGGTAGTAATCTAAGAACAGTGAGAACACACTTGAGACGAAGTAACGATGTCAAGTCAACGGACTAACCTGCACTCATGTCACCTGGAAACTGCTAGCTGACGATAGGTATAATACCAACCAGCAGTTTCCCACGAGTCCGTCCAGTGTAACTCATAACCCAATGAGCACCGGTATACTATCTCCAGTACGACGTATTAACTCCCCTGCTGGGATGAGAAGCGTATACACTAGTCTACTCTGGAGTATCGATGCATCGTTTCGATAATTCTACGACTAGGAACCTGTATAAGGATGTGCTTATAGATTAGCTAGCCCCCACTAGTGTGACTGCCATCACAACGCTGGTAGTCAAGCAAAGATCCTAAAGACTCTATCAATATGTATTAGCGATACGTTAAAAGAAACATATACACATATTAAGATAGAATCAAATCAAGTAGCATCTACCATATTGAGCAAGACTGTTATTATATCCGTGTATATCTCAAGCTTCCAAAATGTAATATAAAAACCGGTATTATACAATAATGGCCTCTAGGGCATATATCACTAACAGCAGGAGTATCGAGACCGGGCATCGATATTCCAGAGTAGACTTGTGTATACGTTTCTAGACCCCGACAAGGGGCGGTGGTTGGTTCTACAACCATTGGTGTGATTACCTAAGATTGTATTCAGGTGCTCACTAGGTGTGAGTATACTGGACGGACTCGCCGAGAACCTCTAGATGGTATTATACGTATCGTCAGATAGCGGTTCTCAAGTGACATGAGTACGGGTTAATCTTTAGATCTGAGATCGTCAGTTGTCTTGGGTGAGCTCCCACTGTACTTAGATCACTACCCTACTACGGCTGTACTGAGTCGTGCAAACATGTTTTGATTAGGTACAGTCCCGAGCCACATGGAGGTAGTGAGCGATTGTCAGGGATTCGTCTCTCCCGGTATTGGGAGTCGATATCGCACTGTGTCCGGTTGGCCAGAACCATAAGACCTTGGCCAAGGCAGTTGGGATTTACTGATGGTTAGATCAGTAGTTTCTCGGATCGGTCCTGAGCCATATCGACACGACTTATCGGGTCAGTAAGGGTCTGACGTTTACCACCTCTAGACCCGGTATGCGATACTCTTAGATGAAGAGACCGGACTGTACGAAGATTGTCACGAATAAGCTCAGTAGGGGTTCAGATAAACTTGCTCGTCGGCATTCTTTTCGATAGATACCTGAGTAGCCGTTACGTACAGCCAGTGCCGCTGACGTCCTTGTGGTTAAACCCACTGCTAGCGTACCGTCGAGTCTTTAGAGTCCCATACAGAGAGTTTCCCTGGTTCAGGTGAAACGATATAAAGGCCGTATGTTTATACGTGCAGGGTTCCGATTAATTACGTGTACTAGTTGCGCGGAACTTAATCGGACGGATTATAATATTTGCGGGCTTAGGATTAAGCCGGTTTGTTAAATCAGATATTGATTTAAAGCTAGTATTATATTAATAGTATTATTCTATCTCTAGGGTATTTGTATTTTGGTACGAATACGGGTAGAAAGTATTTTGTATTTATACAAAATAACTTCTAGAAGATGGTACCTCATTATATATTTTTCTATTTATTAGAAATAAAAAATGAGGTGGAGAGGTGAGGTGGATTCTAGCATGATGAGAAGCATGGCTTTTGGTTTTGTTTATTCATTTGGGAAAACTATTCAAGCATGTTTGATATTCTTTATTGAAGAAATGAAATGCTTGATATTTTTCCTTAGCCATTTTTTCACTCATTGTAGCTTGACCATTCTCTCTCCTTAAGTTCATCTTTTCCCTCAAAATCTAACCCTCTCATGTGTTGAGAAATATAGGGTTTAGAGATAGAAAAACACTACTAAAAATCTCGACATCATCTAAGCAAATTAGATTAATAAACTAGTTTGTTTAGTTATTTCTTTTTGATGTGCAAACTTGAGCCATATTCTCTCAGGTGGATCATTTAGGATCAAGAAGGCCATTAAGCAAGGTTGATCAAAGATATCTAGGAGGACATGAGGAAGGAGTTTTTGAAAACCCGAAGGACACGAATCATTTCGGTATACACAACTTCATAGTAGATTAACTCCTATTAGTTGCTAGCTTAGGCTTATGGTTTGATCACCAAGGGTTTAGTTGGTTGTGCTTACTCAAAATTTGATTTTTGTGCATTCCGCCTCTCTACTTCCATTGTAGAGTGAGCAGAACTAACCAACATAACGTTGATGTAAATCAGAAGGCTAAATGATTAAAATCCACTCGAAAACCCTCGAGCGGCTCTAAAGATAATCAAAATTTTCTTAGATGTTTTATTACCTTGTTTTATTTATAAAAGGGCAATTACTAATTATTTTAAATTACTAGGAGTCAAATGAATTTTTCAGAAACATGATACTAAGTGAAGGATACAAGTAAAAGGTGTTGGGGTCAAAATTTACACCCCACCGCCGAAGTCAAAAAATAAAAAATTAACGCCCAAACAAGTGGGCCTAAGTCCAACCAACCCTGGTCCAAGCTCAAGTAAGTGGGCTTATGCCCAAACCGCCTCAAGCCCAAACAAAGTCGGCTGGCCATCGAAGAGAGAAATTTGTAATAAATAGATTTTATATGTAAACGACTGGAAATGTAAAGGAAATGACTAACAAGCCAAATTTTTGTAAAGCTTATGGTTCATGTGCAAAAAAGTGTGCATATAGATATAAGAAAGTCAAAAAGCGAATTTTGTGAAACCCAAGGAGCAAGTTGCAAAGGTATATAAATCCAACCATATGAGAAACGAGAAGAACTTTTGATCCCTCATCTATTTTTTAGTGTTTGTGAGCCTCCATCTTTTCTCTCAAAGGTTCTTCCTCAAGAAAATCAAGAGAAAGAGCTCTCTTTTATCAAAATAAATAAAATAAATCCATAGTCCATTGAAAGAGAGTATCCATTTTCCACCAAATCCATAAATTTTTGGATCTCCTCTTTCCAATTCAAGAAATAAAGAAAGGAGGAAGAAGGAGAACCCATATCTCAAAACACCCTTTCTGCAAGATCCAAGGTATAAGTGGGAGAAAAAAATTCCTTTTCTTTCATCCAAGATTCAAAACTCAAGTTCCCAAGATTAAGAGCCCCTTGACATCAAAATAAAAAGGTTGAGGGTGACCCCACAAGAGGGAAGGCCTTTGGGCTTATCCACCGAGGAAACTCTCGGGAATGCAGATTTCGATCCATATCCCCCTTGTTGAATACGGATTTCCATCCATACTTCGCCCAAAATGCGGAAGCATAGATTTCGGTTTATGTTCTCCAAATAAAACGACAAAATCTAGCGGTTATACTGCCGAAATTTTGTTAAAATCCCCACACTTAATCTTTTTAGAAAATAAACTAGAAAAGATAAAGAATAAATAAAATAATAAAATAAAATAAAAAGCAAACAAAATTTTCCTTGCCGGGGGAGACGTTCGACCCGGGCACCCTCTCCCCCTCCCCCTAAAAGCGCCACCGAGCTCGGGTCCCTCTTCTGGGTCCCCTGGGACCAGGTTTCATCCCGAAGCTTTTTCCTTTAAAAAATAATAAAATAAAATAAATAATAAAATAAAAAATAAAAATAAAACAAACTTGTATGTTCTCACATCTTGTACACTGAGCTCGTATGACCGTCTTGACCAGTTAATTGGAGGCTCCCTTGCGTCAAAAGCGAGTGATAATTAACAAAAGTTTTGCCCACGGCTGCTGGAAAAAAGATCCCCATAATCAATAAACCGCCGCCTATCCTAGGCAGGGGAGTATGTACATGCCTAATGCACGTGCACATTCATCTTAATGGATGACGAACAACACTCTACAAAAGGGTTATTATGGTCTTAATAATAAATATGTAAAATTTAGGGGCTTATCGCTAATTTAACAAAAAAATATTTATTTTATTCTCTTTGATAACATCGATGTACATCTGAACTCTAAATGATTAAAATCTATTCCAAAACCCTTTAGCGGGTCTAATGATAATTTAGAATATATTTAGATGTTTTTTTTTAATCTTATTTTATATATCAAAAGGGGCAATTACTAATTATTAAAATTACTAGGGTCTAAATGAATTTTTCAAGAACATGATACTAAGTGAAAGATAAGTAAAATGGTTATTACAGGCTTAATAATAATATGGGTAATATTTAGGGACTTGCTGCTAATTTTACAGTAGCTAAATGTTTTATCAAATTATGAGTGAATGTTCTGAAACGAAATTCTAAATGTATAGGAACCTAAGTAAAATTATCTAGAATGTTTGAGTTTTAAGTTGTGGGTTTCGGGTCGAATCGGGTAATAAAAATTAATCTACCCCGTTTATTTTTTATGGTTCATGTATTGGTTCCGGGTCAGGTTGAGGTAGATATAAATCCAACTTGCAGTCTAACTAGCTTGTATAAACATACTAGCAAGGGCCCTACATCATGTGTGGGAGTGAGGTGCAGAATATATACACATATTAACAGTTGCAAAAGTTATCCAAGATTTTTGTAATAAAGGACATGGCCATAAATCTTGCAGGCATATTTTTTTTTGCTATAAGTCTTTAGCCAGACAAAAATTAAAAGATCTAAAATGATCATATATATACATATACATAATACGATCAAAATATTAAGCACATACTAAATGTATGCCAAAAGGGCTTCAAAGTTCATAAGATTATTTATATACAACCATAAACTTTTAGCCATAGTAATACGAAATTAAAATCATGTTTATAAATTAACATATATGTAATTATAGAGGGAAATTGTTAAGTGCAAGTAATTTTTTATTTTCACGTAATGTTTTCAAAGCGATCGATTAAAGCAACTGCAAGATGAAAAAGTGACGCCTAATCTTGTGTTACATAAAAATTAGAAAATTGCAAAAATAATGAAATATAGAAAGCCACATATTTGGGGAGTTTATATGAAGAAAGGATTATTGATGAACCATGCTCTTTCTTTGCCTCTTGATATCAGATGTTTTTTCTATGCACTCAGTCTACAGCGAATCCAAAATTTGATGTTAAATCTTTAGCCAACAAAAATGTAGAGTTTGTGCACAAGAGACCTGCTCATTAAACATTAAGCATGCATTTTAGTGTATACCAAGAGAACATTGAAGTCCAGAAATATATTCACACATACATATAATTAGATCATGAAGCACACTTAATGCATGTATATAACCTAACCATTAGAGAAGCCTAAAGTCCAAAAATTTAATTATACAAAAAAGTAAGGATATAAATCTAAAAGAGTTACTAAATAGTCAAGCCTCATTATGTTCTAATTCACCAGAGCGAGCATCATATTTTTTAAGGCTAAGATTGACTTTAAAAAGTTAATTTTAGGTACAATAAATCGGATAAATAATACATAGTTAAGATTTGAGTCTAAAAAGCAGAAGGAAATGTTGCTATCACTTTATGGAAATACCGCAAATAAGGAAAAATAATCAGAAAAAGTTGAATTGAATTAAAAAAGGGAGAAATATTTAGAACTTGAAAATATAATAAGAGTAAATGGGCAAAAATTAGAACTTTCTATAGTAATTTATTTATGAGAAACAAAAAAACAACTTTCCTGAATCCTTTCTTAAATTAGCTTCCGATTTTTTGATCTTGTAATCTTCCTGAACTTACAATTGGAAAAATAGATTGAGATTTTTAGATTTTTAAATCTAAATTGAAAATGAATTGCAAATTTGACAATTGAATCACAAAAGTTTTAGTATGGAAATCACAAACAAAGTAACGCAACAATTGTATAGGAATTATAAAATCCTAAATAGGATACATATCTTATGCTTGGAAACATGGATTCGATGGATCTAAAATTTCGGATTGAGCAGATCTTTGATCTACGGTCTTGAAATAATCCACTCTGTTGGTATGAGCACCGATGAAAGAGTGGCATGATCAGGAGTGCATGAGAACAAAGCAATACAAAAAAAGGAGAATTTTTTTAAGGCAAGCCAAGATCTCGAGCGTGGAAAAAGGAATAAAAGAATTTTTTTTGCAAAGAGGAAGATAGAGCTGAAAGTCACTTGAGGGAAGCTCTTTTTCCCCCCCTATAAATATTAATTTTTCACAGCTTTGCTCAAGTTGTCTAGATCAATTCCATGTGTCCATTCAGAAGTTCCGATTCAGTCCACATGTCCCAAGCGATCATCAAGAATAAAGTTGGCATTTAACAAAATGAGAAAGGTAAAATGGGAAACCAAAAAGCTAGAAATCAAGCTCACGTACAGCTTTATATTATATACTAGCAAGATCCATTATGCACTGATGTTAATAATTTATTTAGTAGGTACACAAATGGACATCTTGACTTGTAACATGTATAAGAGGGCGATGATTGACATGACACTTAAAAGAATTGAATGTATATATTTATAATAAAATCAAGTGAAACCACATAAGTCTAAAATCTATTCCAATGGCATGATCGAATTCATCGTTAGAGGTGTGTCTAGATTATCCGTTGGGACGTAAGTTTATCTTTCAAATATAGTGAACCGTCACGTAATACATCACATAAAGATTTGAAATCACATAATTATTGATTTATATGCATATAAGCTTTAGGGTGAGCTTGGTAAGAGGTAATATAGGTGGTAATCCTAGATTACCATGAAATATTACCACGCTTGTTTAGATGTAAAAGATATTCGCGGGAATATATCATTACCATGGTAATCAAATGATCCTATTTCATGGTAATCATATTCCCTCCAAAACATGTGGCTATCCTAAATTGCCACAAAATATTCCCACCTAACATGAAATGAGCCATGACCATTTGCCACTGGCCTTCATTGCCACTGTCGACCGGCCCTGCCGTCCATCGCTGGTTTTCCGCCGACGATCGACCGATCGGTAGTTTGCCGCCGGCCTGCCGCCAGTCATCGCCGATCGTTCACCGGCCCGCCGTTGATCAGACGTTTGCAGCCGATCGGCCGTAGTTTGTCGTCTTTCGCTTGCCGGCCTCGCCGCTCGTTGATGGCCTCATCGGCCTGCCGCCGATAGGCCATTCGTTGCCGGTCTCGCTGCCATCCGCCGGTCTCGCCGCCGGTCGACGGTTAAACATACATATAATACCGAAAATGATTAAAGTATACCAACCACGTTAATGCAAAATTCCTTGGAATTAGATGCCTGGTTATCCCATTCAGGGGAATGCGATGATTTCCGATAATCTTTCATTCCTTGTACCCAGTGCAACCTAAAAAGCAATACCGTACAAATCAAATTTTATTGAGCACAAGATCATACCAAATTTAAACATATGTATTACTCGTTTAAACAAATATGAACACATCAATGCATATGAGCTTAAAGAGCAATACTGTACAGATCAAATTTTAATGAGCACTCGATCAATACCAAATTTAAACACATGAATTACTCGTTTAAACAAATATGAACACATCAATTTCTGTTTTGAAAGAAACAAATTGAATGCTTATCTTGGCTGTTCGAATCCTTCGATTTTCCAAATCTCCTATGAAAATTTGTTTCTCGTCATCGCAGGAGATTGCACACGGGAAGAAATGGCGGGAATTTTAGAGGCGCTATCGGAAGAGACGATGAATTTGAATTGGAAGATGATGTTAACAAATTCTGATGAAGAATTATCCAATTCGACGTGCGCCTCATCGATTTCTAGAATTCGCCGTCATCAAAAGCTCCATTAGGACATGATTTCTAAAACAAAGAAGGATTAAACATAGTGAATTGAGCATATAATTTTTTTTGAATGAATTGAATTTACATTGAAGATCTTAATCCATGCAAACCCGATTCCATGATCTTTTTATCTTTAAAAAAAACACAAAAAGAGAAAAATCCAACAGTTAGCCATACTTATAGTATATGAAGTAGAACCGTATTCATCTTCCTACCACACACCAAACCTAGTGATGGTAGATGAAGAAAAAACTCAGAAGAGATGAAAAAGATCAGCTGCTGCTGCCGATGATGGAGCTAGCCATCAACGTCCATAACACCTTCGTCCTCCATCACCCCCATCCTCTCGGCGCCGCCTAAATTCTCCTCTGTAGCTATTTCCTCATCGTGGTTGGACAAACTTTGGTCGATGATGGAGAGGACAACTCTTTTCGATTTAATTAGAACAAAGAGCGATGGAAACCCTTCGCGGATGGTGAGTGCGTCGCCGCATTCAATGACGATGATAGTGAGGAGGTCAATGAGAGGGTCGGATTAAGGTTTTCTGTGATTTTGTTTAGCGCTTTCTCTCCTTCCTATCTAATAAGAGAACAAAGTCTATTTCTCCCATGAGCCCAACATGTTTCTTTTTGGGTGGCTGTAATTTTGCGAAACATGACAAAAAAGCGTTCAATATTACGGGCACCCAGCTTTATATAATAAATAATAGATAGATAAATTGATAGAAGGATTGCAAAGTGAATCGGGTTGAATATGAGTTCGAACCTGACCCAAACGAAAACTTAATCATATTTCTTTCTCTTTGGTGTGCGTTCTCATCTTCCTCCTCCGCGATTCCACATGAATAATTCTTGAGCCCTAATTCTAGCAGTGGTGGTAGCAGCTATGCTTAACAAAGCCGATCATAATCAACTTCGACATCCACTGTTCCATGTCGGAAATCTAACTCCTCTCTCAGTCTCTCAAAAATATGTAGAAAAGTGAAGAAAGTCAACCCTGATTTGAGATGTTTTATGAAGACTCAAGTTATTCTACCCATGAAAGTCGAGTTCCTTTTTCCTCCCTCTTCTCAGAATTTCCCTGTTCAGATCTTGTACTCTTATTTTCTTTTAAGTGTTTTGGGAGAGATTTAGGGAGATGACAGAATATATAAACTTTTAATTTAATCTGATTAAATTTCGATTTTTTTTGATATTAAGTCCTTTGATTACCCTATTTACGTTTAAAGTTAATTTGAGCAATAGTTACCCTAAATTTCAAAGTTAGAGAGTAATCAATGTAAAATTCCAAAAATAAATTTAATACCGCTTATTATAAGAGAAGAGGTGAAAACGTAAAATTGTGGTGTTTCCTGTAAAGAGAGGTAGTTTTACATAAGGTTTAATATTGCAAAACCAAACAAAAAATAGAAAAAAAAAATGCAGCATAACATAAGTAAACACGAAAATGCCAATAAGTTCTTATAAAGCAACTTCTAGCGCTCCAAATAAACTTAAATAGAGGACAACTCACAAATTAATAAAAATCCAAGAAAAAACTCCTGCTAATCATCCATGAACTTTTGCTTGCAAAAGAGAGGGTATTTGCGGCTTGAATTTAATAAACTAGAAATTATAATATACAACTACATTCAAGAAGAAAAAAATAGCGAACATAAAATTTTGACAAAAACAGTAATAATAATAATGGGGCAAACATCAAAGCCATCTGGTAAAAAATTGGGAGTCTTATCCTCACCCAATGGCAAAAACTAATAAAAGATAGATAGTATAATGAATTAGCAAACATTCTCCAAACAAAATACATATAAAATAATTAAGTTGGTTATTAAAAAGTTTTCTTAAAAAAATTGGCTATTATAAGGTATGATAACAAGAGCATTCATTCAACCCATTTTATGAAAGAAACAACAAAACCAACTCTTACTAACGACCATCCATTCAACTCATTTGATGGAAACTAACTTAAGAATAATCTCAAGATCTTTTCGTAGGTCTTTGTAATCCCACCACATCAACCACTCGCTTCCCCCACATTTACACCCCCATCTAACTACCTCCAAAGGATTACCGACCCCGCCATCCCAAAAGCCTTGATAAGCAATATTGACACCCAATCTTTATATAATATTAGCATCAACATTTTATTATATTGACAACAACTAAGTTATTCCCACAGCTAGCCACTACATTGTCCTTTGAATGGGTGAAATTGCCCTTGAACCCAACACCTGTGTCTTCCAGGTTGATTGCAATTTAAAGGGCAAAATTTAGAATATAAACTTCATGCTTTTCTTTTCTCTTTTGTACCCCACTTTATCTAGTATATAAGATAGATAGATAGCAGATGGAGGAAGCAGTTTATATTTCATTTTACCATTTCTTGGTGTGTAATCATTTTCAGCTAATCATTTTGAGCACGTGACATGTCACCTGTTTTTCGATATATGGGTTGTATAACCATGTTTGAACAGGTGACTTGTCACCTGTTGAACGATATATGGTTTGTACGACTCGGTGTATAAATATAGAAAGAAATAGATAATTGTAAAAATGGGTTAGTATTTAATTTATGATGTTGACATATGCTGATTAGGCCATATTTTAATTCCAATATAATGTTCACATATGAGATAAAGATAATTTCTTAATCAGAAAAATGGCCAAAAAGCGCACTACGAAAGTTGCATCTGGCAAAAGGACTGGAAACTGTAATTAGGATGCTGGTGGCCCAATAAAATAATGCACTCATCCATTTGCATGATAACTACCATCATATATGATCTGCTGGCGTAAAGTTTATGGAATTAATGGCCCTGAGAATTTCTCAGGGCACTGTTCCCTGAGAAGTTCTCTCAGGGCCTGGTGCAGTACAGGCGGGTCCCACCCTGCACCAGGCCCTGAGAGAACTTCTCAGAGAACAGTGCCCTGCGAAGTTCTCAGGGCCATATAGCACTAAGTTTATACTGTCATGTTGATAGAAAATGATTATCAATATCTCATGTTCTTTCTGTAACAGGCACTTTACTAGATTAGAAGCACTGTAATCCTTTGTATTTCATTTTCTTTCCATTGACATTAAGTGACTATCTCCATGTTGCAGAAAATTAAGTTGCTGCATGTTGAGGACATGGATGTGGTTGTTGAACCTGGAATTGGATGGATCGAACTCAACGAGTGCCTAAAGCCATATGGGTTATTCTTTCCTCTTGATCCAGGCTAGTATTTTAACAATTTTAATCTTTCTAATAATGTTGTTATTTCCAAGTTCAGTTTAGTGTGAAATAATTTGGGATACAGTATGGTTTCTTTATTTTCTTTGTTTGTTACTTTTCATATAATTTGGGCTTTTAGTTTGCAGAAACGCGCTATATTTTGGATTTTTTTCTATAGAAATCTTAAACAGCTTCGTCAACAAATGTGTTCATAGTCATAATCCACAAAATTTGTGGAATTGGTCTGGATAAAACCCCCATAGACGTTAAACTAAGTGCTTATCTTGCCTTTTACGAAATACTCGCGTACAACATCAAAATAGTCAGAAATAGATTTTTACTATTGTAGTCCTTAAGCCTCCTATTTTTAGAGTATTTTTTTCTGATGGGCAACTCCATCTGTTTTGTAATATAATTTTTCTGATGCTATATCACAGCAATTAAGTGCAAATAGTAAATATGAGTATAATATATAATTAATATCTTTGAATATTTCCCTAAAACACAAGATGTGGAAAAATGAATTTTACACACATACACGCGCGCGCGCACAAACACGAGGTGTGCTTATGTGTGTATAGGTTTAACTTTTAAGGGCTCTACACTGACATTGTAGGGAGATATCTATAGTCGAGTACTGGAGTTGATGTTGCATCATCTCATCTGCTCTTCCTTCTATTCCTACAAATGAATTCACTTTATGATACATCGTCTTTGGATAACAGGTACAATAAGATGATGCCACATTATAATTTATATCCACTAGGTCTCTTTACCCTATATACATCGGTCATATCTAGATGCTTCAAACATTCAACATCCATGCACTTACCAACCATAAGAATACCATTTCTCTTTATCGAGAAAGAAACCTATCCCTTTCATATAAGATTAATGGAAATATATTAAGGTTGCTGGGGTGTGTTTAGCCAAGAAGAACTGTGAGTCACCCTTGACCTAAACTCGATTTGAACTGATCTTCTCAGTTACATAGCTCGGGCCTTCCAAAGTTCCTTCTAGCTTTCCAATAAATATCCACCACCGTGTTTTTTCAGCAGCAGCCATCTTGTGGGATACCTGATAATGGATTTTGTAAGTCTAACATATGCATATAGGCGGATGAAAGCTTTTTACTCTTCTTTGATTTGGCGTTGCTACAATGTTTAACCACAATTAATAAGGAGTTCTTACTTAGCCTGAACAAAACCTTTACAATAATACGATCGATTTTAACCTTTATCTGATTTGACCTTTGTTATGTTTCTCTAATTTGTTACATGCTGAGAGAAACTGAAATTTCTTTCTTTTTTTAATCATCATAGCAATTTTTTTCTGATTTGTTCACGACCGACTCAAGGTTTCCTAACCCTTTGATTCTTTGGCCTTATGCTGGGCCAGCCTATATTAGACTGTTCTTTGTGAACCTATCCTTTATTGGTGAGGTGTGAACTTATAGCATCAATCAACATTTATCATGAAATATCCCTTTCTATAATGTGCTTGTGATGACCCACATATCTGTAATGTGTTTTTTTTTTCTTAAAAAAAATGTTGGCCTCACATCTTTTAAATATATGTGTCCACCATCTTTAGACTCTACATGCACAACCATATATTACAAGACAACCTCCTCCTTGGGGTTGTCTGAAAATACATGATTTAATATAAAGATATGTGGTTTTATATTATCTTCCCCTTCTTTTAGACTTCACCCATAGTCTAGGAGAATTTGGAGGATGTTCACCGGTTGTCTAGAATTATGACAAATGCCATCCTTGTCATACTTTCATAACCAGTAACCTCGAATGACACTAAGTGATTAAGAGGTTGTTGACATCGAGTTTACACTTTGTCGAATCTTCTAGGAGCTTTACTCCATAAACGATTACATTATTCATGGGAGAAGCCTTGGATGACAATGATAATGGTATGGTTGGCATATTGCTGTCAAAGCCCTTCTTTTTTCTTTTTTTAAACTGCTGTATCGTTTTTTGGCCCCTGCACAATCCCATTGTGGCACTATATCAACCCTTGATCATAGTAAATGGTATATATTATTGTTCAAATATTTTAATGTAGGACCTGGTGCTACTATCGGAGGCATGTGCGCTACGCGTTGCTCTGGTTCATTAGCTGTGAGGTATGGTGAAAGATTTTCTCTCAACTCCTCCTGAACTTTGTCCCCGTTTCACGCAAATCACACAGCAGATGTAAATATGAAATTCTACTCTGAACATTATTTGATTTCATCATTACAAAACTATAATAAATGCTGACTCAAGTGCATGAAAGGATTACTTTAGGAGTTCACCACAATAGTATTAGATCCAGTGTTTAACGACTTTCTGCATTGATGAAGTTTCATCATTTGGCAGTATCTCTCCAGTCAGATCTTATTAGAAGTTCCTCCATGGCATTAGCTCCTGCAAGCATTTGTCTAGAACACACAGAGCCTTTCTTTCAATAGCCATCATTTTTTCATCCTAAATCTGGAGCAAAATGAATCCAAAAACTTAATTGGAGACTTCGAGTTCAAATCATGTAAACTAAGGATTCCTGCTGCGAGAACATTCCTTTCTTTGCTCGTTTACTTCAATATATAAATAGGTAATCAAATCTCTCCCCTTGAATGATTGGAGCAATAACTTTCATGGCCTGCCTAGCAGAAGTTGTGACCATAATTGCAGCCATACTGAAATGATATCTTTCAATTTATAAGCAATGGTGCTGACCTTTTGTTTTCCATATTTCACTCGAAGTTCCAGTAGTATACGCCTAGGTCATTTTCATGATATGCCACATTATATTATCTTCTCAAGGTTTACTAGCTGTATATGTATTGACAGAAGAACGACTTCTCTGTCCTTATGTTATTTATGTCCTTAGATATCTATCTTTTTTGAGATTTTGAAGAATGTAGCTGACACAGTATATTAGCTATCATGATAGGACGGGCTCTTTATTTATTGCTTTCTGTTCACTGGTTCATTGGGAGAGCTATTGCTTCCTGCATTGAGTCAATCAGTATCATCTTATGAGCTTTCATTTAAGCATTAAGATGATATTCAAATCAATTGGAGTATATATATGCTCCTATTTGGCTATTTCTCTTTGCTATATAAGAACTATATGACTTTTTCCTAAGATAAATTTTCTACTCAATATAAATTAAAAATCTGACAAAATGGATATAGTATGTATGCACATAAATAAATGTGTCTAATGATAACTTCTAGCAGAAAATAAATTATAAAGAAGGAACAATTTTTTTCAATTATCATGTAAATGATAAAAGATATAGAAAATTACTAATGAAAGCCATTTAGCTTAAGTAATAAAGTTACTAACCAGATCAAACGAAGCCATATGTGCAGTATGCACAAGGCCTTCATGATCCATTAAGTTTCATAGATAATCGTCAGTTTATAGATTTCCTTCACTTTACTAAATAGAAAATTGTTAAGAAAAACAACACTCACTCAAATTTTATAATTAAGAATTCTGGTTTAATAAAGAAAAAACTAATATTGCTACCTGAAGTAATATTCTGCTTGCTTACGCTTTTCTGTTCCTAATGCCTTCAATTGTTGCGACGAGGAAGGCGGGAAGAAGTTGGGTTCAGAATGAACATTTCGAAAGTATGTATCCAAAATTTCTTTATTAATCATCCATCATACATAAACAATATATAATAATAAAAGGTGTATGGTGTCTTCATCTTTTTCTCGAACATGAATATGCAATTTGACGATTGACTAAAATATAAAGAGAGACAACCTCAAATAAATATATTTTTGTCCACATATACTATAAGATCGGTAATTTGTTAGAAAATCAAGCAAAGAGTGAAAAGATTCAAACTTGTGCAACTCTTGCTCATCCCTTCATCTGTCTCCAATTTGACGGATATTGTATATTGGTACAACACTTTGTTTTGCTGTATATGGACATTAGACAATGACACATGTTCCTATACTAATATAAATGGCGTAACATCTAAAACATTCTAACTAGATATATATTGAAGACATACTTCTAAAAACGTGCATTTTTAAAAATAGAGAAAAAATCTTGATTTTAAGATGATCTACGTTATTGACCCCTTTGATGAGAAAATAACTTATAAAACCTGAAGGTGTGGAAATTTAAAGTATTTCTTTTTGACGCCTAAAAATTAAGGTGTTGAAATTTAAAATATTTAATTCATAATTTTCATATTTATTGTGTCATGTTTTGCGATATTAATTATTTTATGTGGCAATTATATGTAAATTACAATGTATTATCTCTAATATTATAACTCAAAAATCAAGAGGGGTATGTAACACAACTACTTCAAATAAATATATTATTAATAAAATCCTTGATTTTAAGATTTTCACATTGACTCTCATGATGGAGAAGTCTAATAGGATCAATAACCGTTTGATTAAATATTTATTATGACCTTCGAAACTTTTAACATATACAACAAATCTGAAACTTATGTTCATCAACAAGTTTCTTCAAAAAAATAAAATATACCCAATTATTTTCTTGCTGATAACAAATTTCAAATGCAACAAATCAACCAAATGTGTTCAGTATAACACATAATAAAAATACTTTAGAAAACTGCTCTTTTTAATTATCCTAAAATTTCTAGGCACATATCTTTTAGGTGAATATGTAAAAGTAAATTAATAAAACATTAGCAACATTTAAATTATATAATTATCAATTCTTTTATTTTCTTATATCTTGTTAATTTAATTATGTGCATTGCATGTGCCATATTGCTAGTGTAATGCATCCAAAACTTTTTATAATATCAAAATTTTTGTTGTAAGTTATAACAAATTATTATTTCCTCATATCCGACTAATGTTCAGAACGTCTTAATTAAAAATTTTAATGTCCCTGGGGAGCTCTTCATGACCATTTCCTAAAAAGCAAGAGAGAAATATGAGGAGTGGGGTCCCATCACAGGTGGGACCCACTGTCCATCCCTTTTGCTTTCTCTCTTTCTTCGCGGAGCTGGCCCTAGGGAGCTCTCTTGGACCACCACGCTCTATCAATTAAATGGCAGAAAAGTACTTTAGAATTTACGTACTCAGCCTTTAAAAATATTTTTTTGTGGGGCCGTTGAATACCGTAAATTTTCTGTTGATGGTTCTTAAATGACTATTAAATACAGTAAACTTATAATTCTCAAATTTTATCAAGTTTACCACATCAAAAATACTTAGCCTTATTCAATAGAGAAAGCATACAAGAATGGTGGTGTTACAGGATATGCAAGATCAATGATGCTGAGATCGATAACCTACATGCAGCAAGCTCCGGTAAATGGAAATTACATTAAAAATCGCCCACTAAAGCAATTTTAGAAAATTGAGAAAAAATAGGTAAAGCAAGAGAGTAGATGAGTTAAAATTTTTATAGCATGGAGAAGATACAGGATAATTTGACATTTTATTTTATTTAAGACGTATAACGGTCCAAAAATCTTGACATATGGATCATCACACATGCATTTTTGGATATATTTTGACATCAAATTAACGGCTGGTAGCAAATTGTGACGGAAAAAACCTTATATTTAAATGTAACAAAAATATAATAAGATTAGAACCGGCGAAACTTTTAGAAATTTTAAAACAATTAATTTAGTTTTAAACTAATTCACTAAAAATTATGAGAGATTTTTTTACCAAGAGATAATAACTTTTTAAGGGGGTGTTTGGTAGGAGATAATCTAGGTGGTAATTCTTAATTTACATGAAAAGTTATGTTTTTCTTAGCTAAAATAATATTCCCGAAAATATAGGATTAGCAATCAGATGACCCATTTTATTGAAATCCTATTTCCCACAAAATTTATGTTTGAATTACTACGAAATATTCTCACCTAACACAAGACGTGCCGCAACGACGGTCCGTCCCCATCATTGATCATCCATCTGTTGTAAAAACTTCTGTACTGAGTGGTGATCCTTATGTCGGTGAAGGAATCACATAGGTACAGTCCAACAAACAAATGATATAGCGCAGCTGAATTCAAAGCAGGATCCGGCGTTTCGGGATCGAATGAAAAAGATATAATCAACGAATGATCAAACTACTAAGAAAAGAGCACACCAAGCAACCAATAACACAAAATATACCCCGGTTCGGCCTCCGGATGGACCTACTCCTGCAACCGTGACGAGAAACTTCCACCAGAGAAAGAATTACACGAGATTATATAAGCTCTCCCACTCACAAACTTCACTGCAAAGAGAACACTCCAAAAGGAAACTCTTAATACAAAGTGTAGCTCAACAAAAAGAAGAGAATAAAGCATAGCAACTCTCTGTACAAAATTCTTCAACTCTCTTCGTATTTTTTCCCCTACTCATAAAGTTCTCTTGGGAGATTGAAGTCCCACTTCACGTCATCTCAAATAAAGGTAACCCTCTCCTTTTGTAGGTAAAAACATGCATTATATTTCAAACCCCCACATATAGGTTGATAACCTTTAAGACTTGATATAGGCTTGTAAACATAGGCAGCTGCATTTATGAAAGGTTGTCACCAGAAGAAGCTTGAGTTTGTGGGTTATTTTGCATCAAAATTAACAATCTCTACCTTGATGTAAATTCATCAAAATCTTGTCATTTTCTTAAATTTTGGAACTCCGTCGCCTCAATGATCCTCAACAATCTGCTAGGCAAATCAACTCCAAGCACTACTTACATGATACTCGGATTCACCTCTGCAACAGTCGGACTATCCACTAGTACCCACCTCTATAATAGGATGAACCTTCTCATCCTTTAGAAAGAATACTATCACCTTTTGTGGAACACTCAAAATATCTGACAATCTTTGCAAATAGATAGCCTCTCTAACCGCTTTCAAGACGGCTGTCAAAATTGCATCCATCGTTGATTATGCAATGACAAATTGAAACGTACCCGTCTTTGATCTCCGTTTGTTCCTATCACTACCGGTCAATGATGATAACATGGTCAAAATTTTGAAGTACGACTCTAGCGGAGTAGACACAACATTTGCCTTCTCCCTTCTGTACCGGCTAGAAGCTGCTCGATACGTTGCTGCACTGATGCGACTTTCTATCTCTGACATTGAACATGCTAAGAATCAAACATGTAGACTTCATGTCAAACTTTCGACACCTTTACTTGGAGACTCGTCCCTAGCCGCTTTTGTGCATCTAACTCGTAGACTTCTGCACCAAGCGTTGCACTGAACTCTCCACCTGAATGGAGTATCGATCACATCATCTTTGAAAAATATTGACCTAGAACAATTGAATTTTACTGTGTTTGGTAGCACAACTGTTCTCTTTTCACCATCTGCCTGAGTCTATTCTCTTTGACGCATACAAGTCGGCTAATTACTCCACGCTGCATACCAGGACACTACGACATGTACCTTTTGGTTCTGACTTCAAAGCCGGACAAGAATAACCCTTGCACCACGATTTCTCGGTACACCCAATCGTGAAGCCCTGAGTAATAAGCCTTTCGTCCATACTTCGGGAATTTGCTCATTTACCGCCATCGATGGTGACCGATCGATGAGGTAATCGATGATTGATAGAGCTCCAGCCTGAAACTCCTTTCGAAGATCTGGCTGTAAGCCATAAAGATCCGTTCTCCCCAACTGTTTGAAATATCCGCTCCGCAACGCCGGTCGACCGAGAATCCAAAATGATGTACAGATGCAATGATCCTTTATAGCTTGCAGAATTATACGGACTCCTAAAAAGCGAACCTTTTGTCAATATAGGACGAAGAACCTTTACACGCCTACCGACCCACTTCTCCACTGACTCCTAGAAAGCGAACCTTTTGTCAATATAGGACGAAGAACCTTTACGCGCCTACCGACCCACTTCTCCACTTGGCCTTCCACAACTTCAACATCATACACCCGTGACTTCTACGAGAAGCCATGAAGGAAGCATAATTGCTTGCTCCATTGCGAGAAAGAACCGGTGCAAGTTTCACTTTTATCTTCTCCCCTGATGAAAATATAGAGTCCACACTTGCAATCGATACCGTTTGAAGTACCCAAACAGATCAAGGACCCTCCTCGGTTCTGGTATGTGCATGTTCGAACTATAGAAGCCAACCATCACCTCCGTCATCTGAATCCTCCATCATAATTGCAGTAGCTGAGGAATGCTGCTTATCCTTCTCCTTGAGCTTCGGGCAATCTCGTCTCCAATGACCTTTCTCTAGTTGCATTAGTTATTAACTTAGTTTCTTGACTTTCCCTTGGAACCACCATCCGATCGCTTCAAAGAACAGGTTTGAACAGACAACGCTTCCATGTGACACACCCTGTCACCCGCCATCTTCTCCCTCAACACTTCGCTATGCAAACCAGCCTTGGTATCCTCAAATGAGAGTTTGTCTCAGCTGTACATCATTGATTTCACGAACTGGCCATAACTAGAGGTCAAAGAACAGAGTAAGACATGGCTTGATCCTCGTCCTTTATCTTTACCTCGACATTACGCAAGTCCATCATAATCTAGTTGAGCTCGTGTAGGCGGTCTTTTGAAGGTGTATAACCGTTGTTTTAGATATAGACGGTTTGTTAGAGATTTTTTCATGTACAGAGCTCCTAATTTGCTCCATAACCTCGCCGATGTAATCTCCTGCTCGACTTTTCTAAGAACTTTGTTGGCTAAATGAAGCTGGATCGAACTGAAAGCCTTGTCCTCCATCGTTTTTAACTCTGTTGCTGTGGTCATCGTTGGAATTGTGTTTCGCAAAGACCATCTTATGTACACCCTGCTGCTTCAAATGGGCCGTCGTTTTCAGCTTCTTCCATAGGCTAAATTTGTTGCGCCCATCTTCAATCTTGTAGTTTATCGACCTCATCTTCCCAAACACCCAAAAGAACACCGAGCCTAAATGCTCTGATACCACTTGTTGTAAAAACTGCTGTATCACACAGTGATCCTCGTGTCGGCGAAGGAATCATATATGCATAGCCCAACAAATAAATGATATAACACAGCAGAATTCAAAACAGGATCTGACGTTTCGGGATCAAATAAAAAATATATATCCAACTAATCAAACTACTTGGAAAATAGCATACAAATCAAACAATAACACAATATATACCTAGGTTCGGCCCTCAGCCGGACCTACTCCTACAACCACCGTGACGAGAAACTTCCATTAGAGAAAGAATTACACGAGATTATATAAGCTCTCCCGCTCATACAAAAATCACAACAAAGAGAACACTCCAAAAGGAAACTCTTAATATAAAAAGGAGTTCAACAAAAAGAGAGAAGAGAGCAGAGCAATTCTCTGTACAAAATGCTTCTAACACTCTTCGTATTTTTCCCCCACTCTCACAAAGTTCTCTGGAAAGATTGAAGTCCCACTTCACCTCATCTCAAATGAAGGTGGCGCTCTCTTTTTGTAGGTAAAAAACATGCATTATTTTTCAAACCCCCTACACATAGGTTGATAGCCAAAGACTTAATAATTTCACACATATAGGCTTGTGAACATGGGCTGCTGCATTTGGTAATGTTGTCAACAAAAGAAGCTTGACTTTATAGGTTAGTTTGCATCAAAATCAACACCGTCTGCCCCTCGTCGCCTGTTGGCCGACCAGCTGTCACTCGTTCGCAGCCCGCTGTCGGTCGGGCGTTCGCTGCCGGTCGACCACCCGCACCAACCGTCCGCTCGCCATCTGTCGTCCATCGTTCGGCCGCCGGTTGCACAATATATATTACCGGGATGATTAAAATATACCAAGTATGTTAATGCAAGATTGCTTTGAATTAGATGCGCGATCATCATATTTTCATAAATATGAGTAATTAGTGATCTTTCATTCCACGTGCCAGGTGTAACCCAAAGGTTTTTGGTTGATATTTTAAAGATTTGATATAGTCGGAAAAATTGGTTACAGTTTTTTGAACATTTATTTTTCAAAATTAAGAGAACTTTAAAATCGTCTAAAATATCAATTCGAAAATTATTAGAATTTTTCTTGCATTAGTAAAGATTTTTTTTATACATAAATGCATTATGTGTATAAATAATTAGTTATAATAATATATTGCTAAAAAATATGAGAATAATTTAGCTCAAATAATATAGATCTTAGTGGAGATTCAAAACAATTTGAAATGATTGAATTTGAACAACTAGATTTTTCTAATTATATTTCTGATGACTTATAATACCGTGCGAAATGTTGAAATTTAAATTTGGGACCTCAACTGGTCGTCCTTATTGATCATCATAGATACTTAAATTATCGTGAATGTAATACAACAAATTGATTATTACTTATATGGCTGATTGATGAAAAATATCTCATAATTTACATCTCTGTGCTTAAATGCTTTAATGTTTATTTCCTTGGTTCAAATATTAAAAAGTCTACAACTATAGTATACAATATCATCCTTTTAAATAGCCTTAGAAAAATAAATTATTCCATGTGAAAATTCATGATTTTTTCTTGGACTTCTATACCCGTTTTAAAAAAATCTATGTTCCTTTACCCAAAAAAGTATTATGAACCTAATCTACTTCTTTCTTTAGTGGTTTCCCTTCGGAGATATATACGAAAGAGAAAAATTAAGAAAAAGGGAATAGATAGAAACACAATAGATCAATAGGAATTATAAACATTTAAGATATCAGGTTGCAAAGTGATATAAACTTTGAGGCATTTTCAACAATTTATCTAAATTTCATAAATAAATTTAAAGGTAGACTTTCATACAAAAAATACCGTATAGATAACGGATATCTGAGTATGGATTGTAACGTGGAGCTCTACAACCCTACATCATTGACGGCGGACCAAATATTAAATAGAAAAGGAAATTTTGGAAGTTGAGGTGAAATTCGCGGGCAACCTCCATGATAGTATTTAGGATGCCTATGAAATGGTAAATCGAATTTCCTCTTCTCGAACTAGTGGCCGACTAAATATTGTTTTGTGGTTGCGATGATGTGTTCCAGGCAGATAATGGATTTTGCAATGTGGCCTCAGCAGTCATGGTCGAAGAACTGAAGGATTGAAGTGAACTATGTTTAGAGGGAGAAGGGGATGCCATCGCAGGGATTGATGAATGATTAAAAAAAGAACTAGGGAATCATGAAACCAAATTTTATTTACTCCAGAATTGGGTTCCAAAAGAAAGATGTAAGCTATCTATTGATTTTTTTTGGATAAATTATCAAAATGCCTCTGACCCGCTTCAAACTTGTGTAAAAACCTTAGGCTTTTTAATCTTGTTAAAAAACACCCTAGGGCTAATCGAAACCCCTTGTATACCACTTGCATGTAATATCTAAACACTCACATGTAATATCTAAGCAGCTGCAGTTGCGTATTATATCTAAACAGTTGCTTGTAATATTCAAGCAGTTGAGGGAATACAACGCCTAAATGAGATACATGCCAGAGTTTTTTCAGAAAGGCCCTTTCCAACAATTTTAAAAATTACAGCGTTTTTTTGACAACTCCTGAGCTGGCCGATGGCTTTTAGACGATTTACTCAATTTTTTAGGCATTTTCTTTATATATAGCATTATAATTTTTTTCTTTTTTGTTTATGGGTATAATTAAAATATATAGTGATAAAAGATTCTTTTTAATCCTCTTTAAATATCCATTTCTACTTAATTTAACTAAAAAATTAGGGTTCCAGGCTTTTGAAAACATAAATTAGAATTTTTAACTTCCTTCTCAAATCCCTTAAGATATTGAATTAGTAAAAGCCAAAGTAATAAACATAGATTTATTCAGATAATAAAATTATTATCAAGTGCACTAGAAGGTCGTCATGCTCTCCGGACAGGTTTTTAAAATCTTTGCGGAAGCCGAAAAACGACAAAAACCAAGCAAGCAAGACCTCTATACCCATGAATCAATCATAGACTAAAACTTGTAAACAAAAAAGCTAGTTGAGAATGTACAACCTTTGAAGCGACTTCATTTGCTCCAATGGTTGAACTTCGGACTCCGGCTAAGCTCCGAGTGCTCCGTATCTCGCTTGGTTCCCGATCGGTTCCGTCGAAGATGATTCACGCAAAGGCCACTGGCTCTAGCTTCTACTTCAATCGAATTGAAGTAACCTACGCACTCAATTTGCTAGATGGAATGAGTAAGAGATGTAGTAAAATGGTTTTCTCATTTTCACTCTTCATTTTTTCTTTCTTTTATTATCTTCTTAATATTTCCTTTTTTTGGAGGAGAGAAGAGCCAGAATGTTTTGGTTGGAATGAACCATATTTCTTACAATTTCATTTTAACTCTTCTTTCCTCCACTTGTCATATGAGATGAGAATGGGTGCCACCTTGCATCCACCTCATCTCATGACTTGCTAAAAGGAAAAATAGAAAAGTAAATAATTATATAAATATATGTACATTACTTATAAATATATAAAAAGACAAGGCATGCACATGACATGCTACATAACATATTATGTAACAAATAAAGAGAGAAAAGTATAATAATACTAGTTTATATATGCACCATCATATATAAGAAATATCATTAAATCAACACTTGATTCAATGACCCGGTTTAATCATAAATCGGCTAGTATCATCCGTCCGATTAATACATATAGTATCACACACATGTTTAATTGGACCCTGTACGCATCGCCATACGTGCACTACATCATTTCGCTAGAATGGGAAAACCTTCTTTGTGGGATTCTAAAGACTCGACAATACGTTAGCAGTATGTTAGGATCATATCCGATTGATCTGAAACACTTTCAGATCAATCCCCCACTGGGTTAATGTTGGCTATAGTGCCCTCAAGGCAATTATCATAGTCGCGGACTTGTGGTTATGATGATTGAGGCAGGACCTATACCGCTAAAACAATCCTACTCAAGATGATAGTATGCTATCTGGTTTGTCTTTATCATCATGTACATGTTGATAGAGCCCATAGGATTCTTGCTTGACTGCCAGCATTATGATGGCGATCATATATGTGGGAGCTGGGGTCTATAAGCACATCCTTAAATGTCCCTAGTCGTGGGAGTATCGAGACCGGGCATCGATACTCCAGTGTAGACTAGTGTATACTGATCGAGACCCCGATGAGGGGCAGTGGCCAGGTCTCACAAGCCATTGGTGTTAGTATGTTCACCTAAGAGAGTATACAGGTGCTCATTGGGTTATGAGTACACTGGACGGACTCGTCGGGAACCTGCTAGTTGGTATTATACCTATTGTCAGATAGCAGTTCCTTGGTGACATGTGTACAGGTTAGTCTGTCGACCTGAGATCGTCATTTGTCTCGTGTGAGTTCCCACTGTGCTTTGATTACTACCCTACCACGGCTCAAAGGAGTCGTGCAAACAGGTTTTAGTTGGGTACAGTCCCGAGCCACATGGAGGCAGTGATTGGATCGTCGGGGATTCGTCTCTCCCGGTATTGGGGGTTGATGTCGCGTTGTGTACGGATGGCCATCACCATAAATCCGTGGGCACGGTGGACGAGAATTATCGATCCAGGATCGAAGGTGGTGATGGGGTTTCATACCGACACTAAATGTCGCGTTGTTAGGGGTCTGACTTTATCCACCCCCTTAGACTCGATATGCGATACTCTTAGACGAACAGACCGGACTGTACGGATATTGTCACTGTCAGGCTCAGTAGGGGTTCAGGATGAGTTTGCTCGTCGGCCTCCCTTTCGCTCAATACCTGGGTAGTACGTACAGCTAGTGCCGCCGACGTGCTTGTGGTTAACCCACTGCCAGCGTATTGACGAGTCTTTAGAGTCCCACACAGAGGGTTTTCACGGTTCAGGCATATGGTGTACATGTCGTATGTTGGTACATACGGGTGTCCGATTAAATATGTGCACTTGCTGCGCAGACTTTAATCGGACGGTTGATAATACTAGCGGCTTAGGATTGAGCCAGTTTATTAAATCAGGTTTTGATTTAATAATTTACATATGTATTTGTATATACGTATTCTAGTATTATTGTTCACTATTCGTTTTCTCTCTCGGCTATTTGTATTTTGGTACGAATACGCGTATATGTATTTCGATACATGTACCGGGAAGTATTCCGTATTTTGTACGGAATAGCTTCTAGAAGATGATGCCACCTCATTTATATGATTTTCCTTTTTGGAAAATCATTTGTTTTATAAATGAGGTGGAAGGGATGATGTGGCAAAAGCATGGGTCAAAGCATGTTGCAAAGTATGGCTTTGATTTGTTTAATGAAAAAAAAGAAAATGATAGTTTTTGATGGGGGAGAGAGAAAGGGGGCCGACCACTTTTTTGGGAGGTGGGGATTCATTTCATTTGAGATTACTAGCTCTCTCTCTCACTCTCTCATGCTTCATAAATACTTAACCATTTTGCTCATGCCAAGATTTCATCACCTCCATTCTTCTTCTATGGTTGCTCTCATGAGCATATGAGTTGAGAGAAAATTCTAGTGACACTTTCATACACCCCTACTCTCCATAGCTAGCAACTTTGGGGCGTCGGTTGCCTCGTTTGTCGAGGCTGGAGCTTGCACCGTTTCCCTCGGGTGGATCATCAGAGATGGAAGAAGACCGGCAACCAAACCACATCAAAGGATCACTAGGAGCTTGGAATGAAGACCGAAGGACATGGATCAACTCGGTATAACGATTCTAAACTCTTAGTTAGTTTGCTAGTTTAGGCTTTAAGGTCGATCCGGGATTCGGGTAGCGGTAGCGCCGGTTTGATAAATTTTTGTTCCGCATTTTGGCCGCGTTTTGACGGCCGGGACGCTGCCGGAACCCTTCATGGTATCAGAGCCACCCTTTAAACCCCTTACTAGCTTGTTTAAACGTGCTTGAAAGATCGATCGACGGAAATTTCCAAAATCACGGTTTCATTTTTCTGTTCTCTGCCGTTTTTCAAAAGTGTTCAAAATATATTTTCTAGTGGCTTAAAAATCCGTGCTGGCGATTTTAGGGGTACAGAAAAAATTTGGGCTTCTGATTCCTCTAAAGCGCCGCGGAACCGCCGCACTTACTCCCTATTGGCGGCGGATCCGCGACCATTTAGTGCCAACGGGCTTCCAAATTTTTCCTGTAGCCCCCTGACTTGGAATTGTGATTTTTGTAATATCCTGTTTTGGCCCAGGTTTTTGTGAAGTGTTGGTTTTGCTATTGGGGCCAATTTGGAACTTAGTCGATCGATATTTTAAGTGTGCGTTTAACAGTACATACATTTCTATCTGTGACCGTGAATGTCATTTGATCGGTAAACCCGTCTAACTGCTATATGTTTTTTTAGACGGGTTTGCGAACGTGACATTCACGTTGATGTTCTGTGTTGTGCTGTGATGTTGGTTGGATTGTCGTGGTGGATAGCCAGTGGTGCAATATTAGTACAGTTTAATTTCATTTGTACATTTGATATTGCGTGGCGAGCGTCCGACATGTGGACTGCCGTCACTGCTAGTTTGTATATTATTCTTTTGGGGCACGACCGGGATGAGGTCGATGTCACCCTTGTATATTATTTTCTTTTCTGTACTAGGATTACCCCGCGGTGGGGTGCACGAATAGCCGGATTCTAGAGGGCAACTGGTCCGCATCTCATAGCGTTGGGACGGAGGGGACTTTACTCTAGAATTGGCGGGCTATTCGCCACACTCGTAGGGGGTATAGGTTGACCCAGGAGCTGTGCTCAAGTTACCAGATTCCGTGAAGTGCCGGGTGGTCCATTCACGTTGTTGAAGGGGGCTGCCTCGCTTCTGGTTTTGGCGGGTAACTTGCCGCGCTCGTAGGGGTCTAGGTTTTCATTGCACAGGCTATCCACACGACAGGGAACGTCAGGTTTCACTTGCGGCTCAAGTGAAATCCGGGGCTCCAGATTATCCACCATTCTGTGTTGCTTCTGTGATGTTGCTTTATATCCTGGGACGATTGTTATATATTTATATATATACTAGTAGATGTATATGTTTTGCATCCGCGCTAGCCCAGTCCCCACTCTGTCGTTAGTTAAGTAACCTAACGGGTGATGACGAGACCCAGTGGCGAATACGGATGGCATATACATACATTTTATTTTCGTTCTTTTTTTGGTGTGATTAATTGATGAGACTGCATTGATTCTTATCAATGCAAGGATAAAACAAACCTACATATGATGTTGGAACCAAGTTTTTTTAAAAAAAAGACTGACATTACAGACGTACATTTTTGCTTTGCATCGTGGTATTCATTTTGGAATATCCTGCACCTCATTCGACGAGGTAAGGGCCGAGATCCCTTCATCGGGAGTGACCCCTTGAGTAAAAGTTTGTGTCAACGTAATAACTTCACTATAGTCGATTACTTTTGCTTTGCATCGTGGTATTCAGTTTGGGATATCCTGCACCCCATTCGACGGGGAAAGAGCCGAGATCCCTTCACCGGGAGTGACCTCTTTAGCAAAAGTTTTCGCCACTATATATTTATAAAATCACTTGGATTCCTTTAACGATATCAAGTTCATTACGTTAAAGGTTTTTCGCCAAAAACCAGTCGTAGCCCTCCGTCATTTCTTACAGGTATTACTTAGTATTCATGCTGTGTATGTTGACCTCTGTCAATGCACAGTGCTTGGTAGCTGGGTAATGCTTGTTTGTTGCATAGATATGCGATTATTTAGGACAGTCGCACGGTCATGCCGACCTCTGTCAAGGGCTCGTGCGGGTGGGTCTAAAGTTAATCCAGGACAATGACGGGTTGAACTTGACTTGCGACTTATGATATGTTGACCTCTGTCAAGGTCATAAGCCGCTTGGGGTAAAAATCATATCGGGAGTTTCAAACATACAGGAAACTTGCCAGGGTTGCGCATACCTTCTGGAGTGTGATGACTTGAGTGGCTTCCATCAAGTTATCATGCGATGATAGTTGGATCCCGATTCCCACTGATGAGTAGGATTACTCCTCGGGTGATTCCGACTAATTCTTCTTTTAGGTTTGGAGAAGAATTCGAGGATACAGTGGGAGCCATCCAGATTAGATAAAGTGATTAAACCATTCTGATCTAGGTTAGAGTGCATGCTGAGTGTTTCTTTTCTCTCTCTCTCTGGCTGCGACTATGACCCGACCTTTGACTAAAACTCATGAAACTAAGTTAACCGAACCTTCTTAAAACACTTTGGCTTTTGGAATGTCACGGTGTCGCATACATCATTGCCACTTCTATATCATCTTTGCTTTTCTCCAGAACACCTCGTATCACTACGAACATCCACTTCTATTGGATAAATCCATCGTATAGTTACATACGAACTCGAAGGAACTTTTTCGAGAATGGATTCTGGTTCTGGAGAGATTGAATAGGATTATTCGGTTGTCTTTTCTCTTTACCTTCTCTCAGGTAGTGAGGGCTCTTACGATTAGGAGAGGGTACACCTATTGAGCTTATTGGATAGTCTTCCTCCAGACCATAGGCAGGTGCCGAACGGTAGGGAAGGAAGAAAACCAACAAGCTTAACTGTGGTGTAAAGAAGGAAATAAATAAAGACATATAAAGGGATCACCATCATTCACGACAAAGACCGTGTATATCCCTGCCACTCCTACATCCACTTTGCTTTTCTCTAGAACACTCCGTATCACTACGGATATCCACTTCCATTGGATATACCATCGTATAGTTACATACGAACTCGAAGGAATTCGTTCCAGATTCGGGGATGGTTTCCGGTTCAAGAGAAATTGGATATTATTATTCAGATATCTTTTCTCTTTACCTTTTCTCAGGTTGCAAGGGCTCCTAGGATTAGGAGAGTACACCTATTGCGCTTATTGGATAGTCTTCTTCAAAACCTCAGGCTCGTGCCGAAGGGTAGGGAATGAAGAAAACCAATTAGCGTAAAGAAGGTGTACAGAAGGTAGTAAGTAAAGACATATTAAAGGGATTGCAGTGAGGGCAGGTAAGTATATGGTTACTGTCATGATTCAGGATAATGGAAGAGGCATTACTAGGAATACCAGTTAACCCTTTTGAAATATTTTTCATGTTTCAGTTTTACTGTGCGATGTTAATTGAAAACTGTTTTCCCAATAAGGATCTAACTCCAGGGTATGTATTTACCAGATCAGTTTCTTACATCTGTATGTTATTACAGATGGTGAGTGAGAGTAAGATATTGGGAATTGAGTGATTAGATCCTCATTATATCGGAATTTGTAGTAATTGGTGATATTTGAGGAAATCATCTGGTTTTTGCCGGACGACAAATATTTGGTTTTGATTATCCGTTGTTATGCACCAATTTCAAACTGATATATCTGTACATTTATTTTATAAAGTGAGATATAACTTTTTGATATTATGTCTGTGATATTTACCTATATCAGTTGGTGATTAGGTAAGGTGCATTCAATAGCGGTGTAATTCTTCTTAACCATAGTACAATTTTTCAACCTACGACGCATATGGTTTGAGTTATTGAACTCACGGGACTTATACAAAGTATTGTATGTTGTCCAGTGTCCATTAGGACAATGAGGTTGGTACTCGCATTGTATTCTGTTTACTCATAATTTCTCTGGTTATAGACATGTATTTCATTGAAATGCAAGGTTCAGATTTTGAGAAGTTATAGGTATAAGAACAAAGTAGAGAACCATTTATTAGAAGTATCGGGATTCTTCGAAGTATTCGAAAATGTAGATACTTGTGTTTGGTATTCCGTTGATAGTAATGGTTTTGAGAACTTGCTTCTCTTTCGGGTTACTCATATATGGATGCACTCCTAGATGAGTAATGCTGAATGGTCTTTTTCCATTTGGTTGATATGCACTGGAGACAGCTGCATGATTTTGAATCTGGTTCCAAATTAGAGTAGTGCTTTTATTTCTATATATATATATATATATATATATATATATATATATAGAATCAATTTATATCTTAACGATGTTAAGGTATATGGAGTTGTCCGGCTGATGCTTAAAACCAGAATCCGGATAAACTCAAGGCACGTTTCAGTGATGGCTGTTTGTGGGTTATCCCGGGTTTTGACGAGGGTAACTTTCTACCATCAGGAAGATCAATATTTATATTGTTCTTGACTCGCCACAGTTTTAATAAAATGGATTTTTTTCCAGAAAAACATAAGTGGGAGTATGGTAGAACTGGAAGTGATTCCAGAACCACAAACGATCACTGAAGATTTAATAGAACCTAAGGATTCAATTAGTTTCGACATTCCATTAGCCACTCCGCAGATTTGGTGGGTAACCTCAGGCACCCGAGAGGTACTTCGGTCTTCTCAGAGACGGTGACAGGGAGGTTCTTGTTTACCCAGACGTGCCATTGCTGCTATTCTAGACTATAAGACCCGGCAGGAGGATGAGTATAGCGTCATTCTAAACTAGCTTTGGAAGTGCACGTGTATATGACTCTGCCGGAGGGTTGTTGTAGTCAGTGGGAGCAGCGGAAGCATAGTGGGCAAGTAGCTTATGTCTATTTATAGACTAAAGCAGGTATAGCGGAAATAGATCATCTAATTTTGATGTGACAGTCATAGGCTTTGACCTCATCAGAATAGGAGAGGATCTGGTAAGAAGGTAGTAGAGAGTGGTGTCCAGGTATTGGGATGTCATGCACTTGATAGGAAGGGATATTCCTATACTACGATCGGCTATATTGTGGTTGTCACAAAGTTGTTTCTCCACATAGGATATGTATATAATATCAGGGTTTCTGGTTACTAGATCTATGGTTTTAAATCTAGATTTGGGAAGTATCCTGATCTGGGTATTTTGACATTAAATGGACGACTCCTGGCATGGTGGTCTACCTGCAGGTGATGGAGTCAACCTCTCTAAAGGTGTCTTACAGACTGGGAGAGGGTTCTACATGACTAGCATATCACTTGCTTAAGCAATTGAGTTAATCATGAAATGTCAAGTACCACACCAGATATTGTTTTTGCACTAGCTGAAATAAACATATCCAATCCTGGAGAAACATTGGGAAGCAGTTTATGAACATAAGTGAAAGTTCTTGGGATATGGTAACGGCAGGCTCCTTCTGGAGACAATTATCATATCAGGCTTCCAAGGTGACCTGGATGACAGAGTGACTGTCAGAATTATAGTTTTTTCCTCTTTTGAGGGACAATATGTTGGACAGGTGGTCCAAGCGGATACCGAGGAAAGGCAAGGCGCAGGATACTGATTAAATTCAGTGGACGATACAGTCTAAGTAGTTTGCTGGATTTGGAGTTCATTTGTAAACTGGGTCCCATCAGATATCCAGACAAATTCTAAGACAAGTATAGCTCATTTTGGAAGATAGTTTTCTCTGCGAAGTTGAGATTAAGAGATACAGAAAGAAGCATTGGAGCGGATTCACACACTGAGGCTATTTCTCGAACGCAATCATTTTCGCAAACAGGCTTTACGAAAATGATTGCGTAGAGAAGTTGGGTGTTCTGTATCACACGGGCTATGAGTATGCGACATCGCAATAATTGGCCTTAAGTGCAAGTGGGAGATTGTTAGCTATAGTGCCCTCAAGGCAATTATCATAGTCGCGGACTTGTGATTATGATGATTGAGGCAGGACCTATACCGCTAAAACAGTCCCACTCAAGATGATAGTATGCTATCTGGTTTGTCTTTATCATCATGTACATGTTGATAGAGCCCATATGATTCTTGCTTGACTGCCAGCATTATGATGGCGATCATATATGTGGGAGCTGGGGTTTATAAGCACATCCTTAAATGTCCCTAGTCGTGGGAGTATCGAGACCGGATATCGATACTCCAGTGTAGACTAGTGTATACTGATCGAGACCCCGATGAGGGGCAGTGGCCAGGTCTCACAAGCCATTGGAGTTAGTATGTTCACCTAAGATAGTATACAGGTGCTCATTGGGTTATGAGTACACTGGACGGACTCGCCGGGAACCTGCTAGTTGGTATTATACCTATTGTCAGATAGCAGTTCCTTGGTGACATGTGTACAGGTTAGTCTGTCGACCTGAGATCATCATTTGTCTCGTGTGAGTTCCCACTATGCTTTGATTACTACCCTACCACGGCTCAAAGGAGTCGTGCAAACATGTTTTAGTTGGGTACAGTCCCGAGCCACATGGAGGCAGTGATTGGATCGTCGGGGATTCGTCTCTCCCGGTATTGGGGGTTGATGTCGCGTTGTGTACGGATGGCCATCACCATAAATCCGTGGGCACGGTGGACGAGAATTATCGATCCAGGATCGAAGGTGGTGATGGGGTTTCATACCGACACTAAATGTCACGTTGTTAGGGTCTGACTTTATCCACCCCCTTAGACTCGATATGCGATACTCTTAGACGAACAGACCGGACTGTACGGATATTGTCACTGTCAGGCTCAGTAGGGGTTCAGGATGAGTTTGCTCGTCGGCCTCCCTTTCGCTCAATACCTGGGTAGTACGTACAGCTAGTGCCGCCGACGTGCTTGTGGTTAACCCACTGCCAGCGTATTGACGAGTCTTTAGAGTCCCACACAGAGGGTTTTCACGGTTCAGGCATATGGTGTACATGTCGTATGTTGGTACATACGGGTGTCCGATTAAATATGTGCACTTGCTGCGCAGACTTTAATCGGACGGTTGATAATACTAGCGGCTTAGGATTGAGCCAGTTTATTAAATCAGGTTTTGATTTAATAATTTACATATGTATTTGTATATACGTATTCTAGTATTATTGTTCACTATTCGTTTTCTCTCTCGGCTATTTGTATTTTGGTACGAATACGCGTATATGTATTTCGATACATGTACCGGGAAGTATTCCGTATTTTGTACGGAATAGCTTCTAGAAGATGATGCCACCTCATTTATATGATTTTCCTTTTTGGAAAATCATTTGTTTTATAAATGAGGTGGAAGGGATGATGTGGCAAAAGCATGGGTCAAAGCATGTTGCAAAGCATGGCTTTGATTTGTTTAATGAAAAAAAAGAAAATGATAGTTTTTGATGGGGGAGAGAGAAAGGGGGCCGACCACTTTTTTGGGAGGTGGGGATTCATTTCATTTGAGATTACTAGCTCTCTCTCTCACTCTCTCATGCTTCACAAATACTTAAACCATTTTGCTCATGCCAAGATTTCATCACCTCCATTCTTCTTCTATGGTTGCTCTCATGAGCATATGAGTTGAGAGAAAATTCTAGTGACACTTTCATACACCCCTACTCTCCATAGCTAGCAACTTTGGGACGTCGGTTGCCTCGTTTGTCGAGGCTGGAGCTTGCACCGTTTCCCTCGGGTGGATCATCAGAGATGGAAGAAGACCGGCAACCAAACCACATCAAAGGATCACTAGGAGCTTGGAATGAAGACCGAAGGACATGGATCAACTCGGTATAACGATTCTAAACTCTTAGTTAGTTTGCTAGTTTAGGCTTTAAGGTCGATCCGGGATTCGGGTAGCGGTAGCGCCGGTTTGATAAATTTTTGTTCCGCATTTTGGCCGCGTTTTGACGGCCGGGGCGCTGCCGGAACCATTCAGTTAACCTACAAGCTCGTTAGCGGTACTAGCTGTACATAACGGCTACTCAGGTATTGAACGAAAAGCCGGGTCGACAAGCAAGCTTGTCTGTACCCTGCTAAAGCATATCAGTGACATTCACCGTACTGTCCCATCTGTCTGGGATTCATCCATCAATGAGTGATCGGACCTGAGGCGGATGCCATAACCCTTCATAAAACTTTGCTTCAGAGTCCGTTTTATATAGCCGACACCTGCACTTTTTAAAATATTTTCGCATCTCGGGCGCATAATATTTGGGGTTTAGGACGGCTCTTATGCCTCTTTCATATGGAAGGAATGCGACAGACAAATCGTCCGGGTGCACGACAAGATTTGACCCATAAAACAGGATGCCTTTCTGTCCAGTCTTTTTTCCGGGAACGTAGAAGGTTTTCAGCTGGTCCACGGTGGAGACTGACAATGTATCGAGCTCTTTGCACATTCGTTTCGGCACCCTTATCGATGTAACTCAATAGTATCCCATGCGTGTCCGGGACCACGGTCAAGACCCTCGGGGCTGAATCCGAGACGTGCTGCTAAGCAGTAAAATCAGGGTATCATGTATAAACGAATGATGTCAGCATCATCATTCCGGTGCCCGAAGTCCGTATCGACTGATCAGTCTCTGGAAAGTAGTGAACTGTTGAGTTACAAGTCAGGTTTCATTATTGATTTCCCCTTTTCTCCCAGATTTCGTGTTCAAGTCAGGTATCACTAGAATGCCTACCTAATACCAACACAGGAATAATCGTGAGCAGGTCTTGTCTAGCAAGACAACAAGTCAGGTCAATCAGGATGACATGTCAATATTGTTAGTATCGGTAAGTATTACAGGCAACATGTATTAACATGATAACAAAAATTGTACAGTCTGGCAGGTTACAAGCATGTTAAGGATAACATAATCATATCATGTACAAGACCAAGATAATAGCATTTCCAGGAATAGCATATTCAATCCGATTAATAACTATAAAAGTGGTGTTGATTAACCATGCATAAGAAAGTTCCGTTCAGAAACTCAGCGTCACTCTGATTTGTAAAATAGCTTAAAAATAACAAACGTTCTCCAAAAAGGACGTGTCATATATCAAAACAAAGCTAATTCAATAAGATTTTCATTTTTATAAGTTAAAGTATCTCAGATTGTTTCTACAAAAGGTTATGAACGTTCGAAATTGAAAGTTTGCTGTTGGAATTTCCGTGGACAGCAGTTCAGAGGTACTTTCATTTACAGTTTACGTTATTAAAACAATTTATTTTGCAAGTAAATATTTCACAGGGTTATAGTATTCTGAGTTAGCTTCGTAACGAACTAAAGAACATGTGCTAATAATTTTTCTATGATTTATAATAAATTTCATAAAGTAAGGTGTACGGTAAATTCCAGATTTGTCGTATCCGCTTGGCGACGACGTTTCATGTGTAAACTATAATATTTTCAAACTATATTTTGCATAACGTTATAAAATGCAGATTATAAACTAATTAACGATATACGGATTGTATAGATAGAAACGGTATAATGATAATAATAAGAAATATTATGGTGATATATATATTTATAGATATAATTATAACATGCCGCAAGTTGTAAACTTGCATATACTGTATATTATAAAACTGATTAATGTTAAATAAGTATGGTGTATAAATTATATAGATATAGTTGTATGATAATAATAATAGTACGACAACATATAATTAAATTGCGTAAACCATAGCATGTAGCAAGTTATAAAGTTGCCTCGAAACAAACGTGATGAACGGAAGCAACACGACGCTATATAAATCAACACCAGGTTTTGATGGCTCGGTTAAGGTTCTAGGATGCGGTTGGAGTTGTGTCGGCGAGAATGGGTGTAGGCTTGAAGAACGAAGAATGAGAATATATAAATTGATAAGGAAGAGATTTAGTTAGAGGAGAGACGGAGAGAAAGACAGAGAAAGAGGTTTGTTTAATATAAAAATATATAGTATATTATATATATTTTTTAAATTAGGTTATAAATATATATATATATTAGTTTTAATGTATATAGATAATATCAAACTACAACCAATCTCCACCAAAATCCCATCAAAATATATTTTGGAAAATAATTCACATACGTAAACTTCTCAACCATAATGCAAGAATATATTGTAAATAACTCATACCCCTAATTTAAGATTTAAAAGAATTCTAAAAATATATCTAGATTTAATAAACATTCGGTATTAGATATCTTGAGATTTGAACGTAATAGATAAAAGCAAAATAAGATGTGGGATGCTTAACCATGTGATTTATCCTTAATTTGTGGCTATTAAAAGATATATGATGATCTAGATATAAGATATGTATATTATATTAGATTCATATATATTCAGTTCACTGATAAATATCAGATATAATCTAGCACTATACTGGGTTTCACACATGTGGGTCGGGTCGAATAACTACTACTACTATTCAAATCGCTCGCAACCCAAAAGAATAAAATAGAAAAAATATAGAGTAAGTGGTAAAATACCAATTAATTATCTTATAACCGTACCAGGGTGTTATATTATATCCAACTACAAAACAATTTTGTCCTCGAAATTCACGAAATAGGAAAAGACAAGATACAGATTGAAGGAAAGAGATGTGGAAACTTTTGTCGAATCCCATCTTTACGTTCCCAAGTAGATTCTCCTTGCGAACGATTTCTCCACGAAACAAGTAGTAAAGGGATTACTCTTATCTTGAGAACCTTTTCTTGTCGATTTATAAGTACTAAGGGATTATTCTATCATTTTCTTCTTCTTTAGCTTTTTGGATTTTGAGCCCGATTGAGCCGAATTGGTAGCTGGAACGGTGGGCTCCTTCTTCCCCTCCCATTATGTTCTGGGCTCTTTCTGTAGTAGCTTTAGAATTTTCTTCATCTTATTAGATATGTGCATACTCCACGGAGGTTGCGGCGAGTCGGATTCATTTCTTGGGGGCAGCGGATTCAGCCGTTTGCTCTCAGAAGACTTCAGCTTATGTCTGTATAAAGTTGATGGTTGCAGCTTGATTGTTCACCGACATTCTTGGACAGCTCGATCTCCCCGATCTTGTATTGCTTTTCGACCCAGTCTTTGAAAATGTAGCAATCCTCGATCGCATGGCTCACTACTCTATGGTACGGGCAATACAGGGGATTATCAATCATTTTTGCTTCGTGAGGTCTCTTCGACTCCGGCAATTGTAGACCGTTCAGGACATCCTTGAATATCTTGCGGATCTTGTCCCTTCTGAAAGAGTAAACGTTGTTCTTCTTCTCTTCTAGGGAAGGCTCTTCTCCTTGTACTGGCTTTCGGGACCGGTCCGTTTTTTGTCCGCCCGCCTTACGCTTGTCTTCATTATTAGACGCATTGAAGGCGTGGGTATTATTGGAATTCCCTCTTTTACGGTTGTCATTCTTTCGGTTTTTCCAAGGCTTGTCACTTTGAGAGTCCGGGGCAGACTCTTGTTTCGAGCGTTCCAACATTTGAACTCTTTTGGTCAGCTCTTGAAACGTCTTGAGTTCTACTGTATATAAGAATGGGACAATCCAATTGCTGAGGTTCCTAATGAGAAGCCTGACGGACTGGTCCTGTTCCAGCGGTGTTTCACACTTGACCGTGAGATTACGCCATCGGGGGATAATGTCCGTGTTGCTTTTGTTCTTCCTTGGCATGGTCCTCACAAGGTCAGCAATGGAGATCTTATCACTCACACTCATGAACCTTTGCCAAAACAGAGACTCCATTTGGGCAAAAGTAGTGATGGACCCATCTGGTATGTTCGCGTACCAGTCGAAAGCGACACCATCAGGCTCTTGACAAACTGACGAAGGAGTGCGTCATTGCCCTCTTATTTCTGCACGGCGCTTTAAAGTGGGCGACGTGCTGATTTGCATTTCCCGTTCCGTCAAATCTTCCGAACTTAGGAATGACGTAGCCGCTGGGGAACTCGATCAGATCGTGCTGTGCGGGATATTAGCGGGATAGCGCCATTCGGGGCTAAGGCGTCCTCAAAATTGGAATGTGGCCGGCTTTCGTGCGGCTCGCCTAAACTTGGACCCAAGGGGACAAGTACCGATTGTTTCGGGTTGTTATCACCCGGCTCATGAGTAGAGATTTGCGCTTGATTGGATGGCGCCCGAGCAACTTGAGTCGTGAGCTGCATCACGACGTTCATCAGGTCATCAATTTTTGAATAAAGTTTGTCCATCTCTTTATCTTTGCTCCTGAGCTGTTTTCGAAGCTCTTGAAGCAGCTCTTGTTCTGCAGTCCTGGGACGGAAAGTCGGCTCTTCCTCGCTATCCGAGCTCGACTCCACATGGACTGAGGGGTCTTTCTGCCTATTGGCCTCATCAAGAGGGTTTTCATCGTCATGCGGAGGGTGATCTTGGAGAGTTGCGTCCACATTCAAGCCAGATTGGGCTTGGGATGTGGTGGCCTATCCTTGCTTTTGCCGCACAGGTTGTCGCTGGGATGCCTGCCTGCCATGTAGACCGTATGGATAACATATCCGGTCATCTTTTCATCATTGGCAGCTGATTTCGCGGACCGTTGTCGTAGCCCTTCTGTTTCGGTAACGGACAATCGATTGAAAATGGCTCGCCTGACCGGGTCCTTGAGTGATGCTGGTGCTTCTTTTATGGTTTTGCCTCGCTGCCTTCGCGTTGCACAGAGTGCCTTATACTCTTGAAAAGACGGTGCTTTCTATGTTGGGGATGGGACACATCTCTTTGTAGCATTGTTCGGATTGTTGTCTTCTTGATTTCGGCGGTCATGGCGTTTTTCTGAACCCACTCAGAGGTTCGAAGGAGTTGCCGACTTTTATGGCCGACTCAGCTGTCGTCGCGGGGTAACCCTGTTCTTGGAACCTCACGAAATCCACTTAGCCGGAGTCCTAATCCTCTTGTTGGTTCTATATCTCAGCCGCTTCTGTCTCAACTTTTCTGTTTTGAGCATTTGTCCGGCGTCGGCTTTTCGGAAAGCCGCCGTAGACCGAGCGATGGAGAGTTTTGGAGATACGCCTGATTGTACACTTGTTGGAGTCGTCGCATGAGCTCGTCCGCGACGTTTGATGATGCCCTTTGTTCCGGCAGTCTTGCCTCCAGCTGGAGCACCAGAGAGTCGTTCGGACACCGTCTTAAGTTTAGGTTGTGGTGCCTTAGCGATGACAACGTTCGGCTTCTTTCCCCTTGAGACCGGCTTGGCCACCTGGTTTGCCGGGATTTTTTCCAGACGAGCGCTTCCAACAGCGTAGATGATGACGGAACCAAATTGGCGGGACGGTTCCTCCCATTGCCGACTGAGGCTTGCAGGGAGAACCACGCGAGCATTGATCTTGACCAAGTATGGGATCAGGGTCGCACCGGAAGCTGAATTCATCTTTAGAAGACATCGTCGTTGAAAGTTGATTGCTACACAGAAAAGCATTATTTCAATACAAATATCGGTATATATGTTAAATAAGTGCGCATGAACGCTTGATCCGAGATATAGGAGAGAAAGGTCCCACCGGGTGTGCCGGAATCTACAGAGTGTTTTTCATCACCCTATTGAGATAGGAAATACGTGTCGGGATTTATTGATTATGGGGATCCGAATTTCCGACATCCGCGGACTAACCTGCCATTAATTACCCTTCGTTTTTGGAGCGAGAGAATCTCTGATTGACGGGTAAAACTAGTCATGCGAACTCAATGTGCGGTGTGCGTATGTTATGTTTTGGACGTATCGGGGGCCTCACAGAGTTTATGGAGGTCCCGCTATCCGGATAGCAGGCTGGAGGTCAAGGGGGCTAGCTGTTGGATATATGTATGCCCTAAAGGCCATTATTTGATAGTGGATATATATATATATATATATATATATATATATATATATATATATATATATTCAGAGGACTTTTTTGCTCGACATGATAGTATGCTATCTGGTTACTCTTTATCTTAACATGTTCACTTGATTGTGTATACTGTTCATTTGATACATGTTGATAAAGCCCTTAGGATATTTTCTTGATTACTGTGATTGTGATGCAGATCATACTAGTGGGACATGTGGTTTATAAGCATATCCTTAAATGTTGCTAGTCGTAGGTGTATCGAGACGGGGCATCGATATTCCAGAGTTGACTAGCGTATACGTTTCTTGACCCATTTGATGGGCAATGGATGATCCCATATCCATTGGTGTTCGACATCAAAGATTGTATACGGGTGCTCAGTGGAGACTGGGTACACTGAACGGACTCGCCGAGAACTCCTATGTGGTATTATATCTATCGTCGGATAGCAATTCTCAAGTGACACTTGTACAGGTTAGTCTGTAAACCTGAGATCGTTATAGAGTCTTGTGTGTTCTCCCACTGTACTTTGATTTCCACCCTACCACGGCTCTACCGAGTCGTCCAAATAGGTCGCTTTTGGGTACAGTCCCGAGATATATGGAGGCAATGAGCGATAGGAAGGGTTTCGTCTCTCCCGGTATTGGGGGTTGATGTTGCGCTGTGCTTGATTGGCTATAACTGGAAGTCCCTGGCCAGGGCTGATGAGATTTACTGATAAGTGTTATCAGTAGTTTCTCGATATGTTATAGACCATACATCGACATGACTTATTGAGTTATTGGGGTCGACGATACCATCCCTAGACTCAATATGCAGCATATTTGACGAAGAGACCAGACTGTACGGTAAGTGTTGCTGCTTGGCTCTACGGGAGTTTTGACAGGTTCGCTTGTTCTTCTGTTCGCTCAATACCTGGGAGCCGTTACGTGCAGCTAGTACCGCTGACGGTTTGTGGGTATATGATATGATCACTGTCTATTGCTAGCGTATTGACGAGTCTTAGAGTCCCATAAAAGGGTTTCCGAACTCAGGCGAAACGAAGTGGGGCGTATATGGGGATATGTGCAGGAGCTTGATTAAATACGTGTATTTGATACCGTATTTTAATCTGGCATTTTCTATTGGTCGGGTCGTATGTGATATGACCAGATTATTCAATCAAGTGTTGATTTAATATCAAGTGACCATTAACTCATTTATTAATTCCTTTCTTTTTTGTATGCATGCATATATGTATGTTTATATTGATATGTATGCACACATGCATGTATACAAGTGTCATGGTTGATGATACATTAGAGATGGCTATGCAAGACTCACATGGAAACATTTGTGATATTTTAATTATTGAGTTAGTGGAAATTAGGAATAAATCCATGGTTGATATTTTGTTTCTACACACTTCTTAAAATATCTTATGTAACCATGGTTTCATTTCTAATCCTCTACTAACTCAACTACTAAAATATCTAGATATTTCCATGCCATGGTTAAGAGTGAGTGTGACTCTCTCATATCATTGTTATTCTTGTGCTTATCTCTCTTAAGCTCAAGCTAAGCCATTTCCATCTCTTTCTTCCTCCAAGCTCTCTACCTTTTTCTAGTGAGTAAACGAGAAAGAAAAGAAATGTTTTATTAATGAGAAAAATACCCACTTCATCAATCTATATTAGTCTAGCCCACTAGTGTAGGTTGTTTGCCTCATTTCTACTTAGGTTAAGTGAAGCAAGGAGCTTGAGTCAAGGAACCCCGTGGTGGATCATCGTGGATTTCAAAGGCTTCAAGCGGACCGGTTCAAGCTTCAAGTAGAACCAAGGAGTCAAGGACATCTACACGGAGCTTTTGAAGAGAAGGAGAGGTCTATAAAGGTTGTAGTTCTTTTTCTCTTAGTGTTAGACACTTACTTGAATGTGATACTTGTTAGCTTTACGCCTAATCCTCTAGTTCGATTCTAGGTTCGGGTTGGTTAGCACCCTAGATTTTTAAAGTTGCATACTTGATACTTGTTAAAACTTAGTGAGGGTGTTAAGCGAAACCCAACACTAGCAGCCCCCTTGCGGGATGCCGGGGGGCGCCCCGTTAGAAATTTTTTCTAACGGGCAAGTGTTTTGAGTGTGGAGCATGTGAGAAAAAGAGGGGCGATGAGCGTTCTAAGGACGCGTGAGACAACGCGTGCACGGCGCGCGGCCGCTGGGCGCCAGCTGGTCGTGTGCATGGCGCACGGCCGCTGGAAATACCATTGGAAGAAAGGGCTAAGACATTGGGCTTGGAGTTGAACTCCCGAACAGGAATTGGGTGTAGACTTGGAGTTAGACTCCCAAAAGATCTGGATCTGGATTTGGAGTTAGACTCCTAAAAGATCTGGATTTGGAGTTAAACTATTTTGAGAATTTGGATTTTGGAGTTGAACTCCTTAAAGATCTTCGGAGATGATCAAAGGGGACCCCTTTCTTCTCTCTTGAGTCTTGGATCTTCCCAAAGTGAGATTTTTGGAGGTGAGTCTTCTTCCTCTTCTCTTTTTGCTGGATGTTGGGGAAAAATGGAGGTGAGATTAAAAAAATCTCTCTTTTAGGGAGTTGATGGGAGATCTGAACTCTCCTTCGAGGGTTTTATGGTGAAACTTTATTTAGTTTTGAGAAAAAGAGAGCTAAGCTCTTGATTTAATTGGAAATGAAGAGGAATAGAAAAAAACTTCAGAAAGAGAAGATGGAGACAAAAACCTTAAATTTTTAAGAGACTGAAAGTTTTTTCTTGATTTTCTCTTCTCATCATGTTTGCCTTTATAGGCTACACACTTTACATATAGCCCCCTGGCTTTTCCAAATGGCACTTGTGCCACCCTATGACTTGTGTGCTTATTTTTTTTTGCACATAAGCAATGAGGTTTACAAAATTTTGGCTTTTTGCCATTTTACATACATTTATTTCTAAAAAAAGTGTATTTAAACTAATTTATCGCCTTCTTTTTGGCATGGAGCTGGCCCTTTCCACGCTCGGTCTTGACTTAGGCTTGGGCCTGCTTGTTTGGGCTCGGGCCCACTTGGCTGGGAGTTAATTGATTTTGACTTGGTCAACCGGGGTGTAATTTTTGACCCCAACATGCTCCTCTTAAAAGGGTAAACTAATGACCGCGACAGATACTTCGTCTCTCTTTGTCACTACGGAAGCTGGAATCGGTAATCGCTCTCTTAAGAAGTCTGCCATAACCATACACCAAGAATATCTCATATGTTCTTCACTTCTTCTTATGTTTCTCCAGGATTGAACTAATATTTGCTTACTATACCAAGTGAGAAAGCAATATCTGGACTGGTATATAACATCGCATGATTGACCTCACTGCTGAAGTATGTCGAATGTCATTCATGCGAGTCTCTCTCTTCATCATTCACGAAAGACATCTCTTTAGAGAGGGTGACCCCATTACCTGCGGGTATATTACCTCACTAGTAATCCTCCATTCTAAACCACTTTAGAATGGTGTTAAGATATCTAAATTGGGACAATCCCAAAACCCATACTAGATCTATATCTATAGACCTACTCACCAGAATTAATGATATATATATATATATATATATATATATATATGTATATAATCTATTAAGGAGAAACAATGACAACTAATGTTTGATCGAATCGTAGAATAGGAACATCATTTCCTATCAAGAGTATGTCATTCACATCTATATGAGGAACCTGACAATACTCCCTACAGTCTTCTTACAAATACCTTGTTCATCTTTAATTTTGATAAAGTCAAACACTTTGACCGCAATATCAAAGCAGATGATCCATCTCCACTATACTTGCTTTAGTCTACATATAGACTTAAGCAACTTGCACACTATCCGCTGCTTCCACTAACTAAGAGAATCTTCTGGTAAAGTCATATACACGTACATTTCTAAATCCAATTTAGAAAGACGTTATAGTCATCCTCATACCAGATATCATAGTCATGAAAACAACAATGCCAAGTTATATCCGTATGGACTTCATCACAGACAATGAAATAACAATATCATCATAATTCACATCGGGTATTTGATGAATACATGTTAACTACAAGTCTGGCCTTATTAGGTTAATACCTTTTCATTTGCGCTGATCTCGAAAGATCTGCTTGCTCCTTATGGGTTTTACCCTTTTCAGGAGTACACAACAAAATCTATAATTTGTTGTAGTGCATGGAGTCCAACTTGGATAACTTGGCATTCAACCATCAGTCGGAAGTCATCACTACCTATGGTATGCTGATAATTAGTAGGGTCATCATCACATGATGCAAGCTTTCTAGTCACCGTTTACGAGAAAACAGAAGTATTTCTCGGATGGCTGAGGTCACCTACTAAATCTGCGGAGTAGCTATAGTCTGTCAGGATCAATTGAATTTTCAGGTTCTACTAAACTTTCAGTAACTATTTATGGTTCTGTAACCATTTTCAGTTCTACCATACTTCCACTAATTTTTTCCACAAGAAATTCCTTTACTAAGGAGGCAGCGAGTCAAGAAAAAACACTTTTGAACTTGAAAATGGTAGAAGCTATCCCTCGCGAAAGGTTGGGATAACCCACAGAATGCTATTACCGAAACGTGTCTCGAATTTGTCCGGATTATGGTTTTAAACATAAATCGGATAACCCCATATCTTAACAACTTAAACATGAACACCATTCTATGTTATATAAAGTAAAGAGGCACTTGTTTAGGTGGAACCGGTATCAATTGATATGCATCTATATCTAGTGCATCCCCAAAATTGAAGAAGGCAACTCCGCATTACTCATCATGGAGCGCATCTGCGGACGAGCAATGCGAGAGAATCATATTTTCAATATGGAATACCTAGTATCAACCCCATGTCTGTATGGACATCGGACAACATACATCAATATGTATAAGCCCCTTGAGTTCACTAACTCAATTTCCGTGTGCTGTTAATTGAAAAATATTCTTTTGGTTAAAAGAAACCAAAAGTATGTCGTTTAGGCAAAACCTGATGATTTTCCTCAAGCGCAACAATTGCTACGAAAACCAACATTGAGGATAAAATCAACCAATCTCAATTCTCTGCTCCTTCTCAGCATCTGTAATGCCCTACAAATGTGGGATTCTAATCCGGTATCTATATACTCAGGAGTTATAGTTTATTGAGAAACAATTTTCCAAGATACAAACATACTAAGATATCCGAAACAAAAAATGTTTCAGCGGGTTAGTTCGGTATTCATAGTATTGCCTTTTTCATTGCTCATGCTCATGACAACAGTCGCAATTTCCTTTTCTCACACTTCAACCCCTTTTGATGTCTCTCCATTTTACCTTCTTGTATACCGAACTTATGCTGGTTGGTTTTCTTTCCATTCTTTTAGCACCAGCTTCGGGATTGGAAGAAAACTATCCAATACGCGTAACTAGTATACACTCCTTATATATAAGGAGCTCTCGAACTTGAGATAAGGTGGAAGGGAGTGACAAATGAACAATTCATCTAATTCAGGACCAGTGGCTATTCCCGGACTGAACCAATTTCGTCGAGTTCGTATCTTACCATACGTTGGCCTTCCAAGCAATATGGATTTTCGTGATGAGTAATGTTAAGTTGCCTTCTTCAATTTTGGAGATTCACCAGAGATAGATGCACACCAATAGATATTAGGTTTACCTAAACAAGTGCCTCTGTTTCTATATGTGATATAGAATGGTGTTCATCTTAAAGTTTACTAAGATGTTAGGTTATCCGGTTTGTGCTTAAAACATAATCCGGACAAACTCGAGGCACATTTCAGTAACAACTGTTTATGAGTTATCCCAATCTTACGCAATGGATAGCTTCTACTATTGTTCGAAATCAAAAGTGTTTTGTTTTTGACTCGCCATCTCCTTGGTAAAGGAATTTCTTGCAAAAGAAATTAGTGTGAGTATGGTAGAACTGGAAGTGATTCCAGAACCATAAACGATTACTGAAAGTTTAGTAGAATTTGATAATCCAATGCATAATTTTAAGTAGTTAGTACTATCATAACTAGAATTTTAAGAGGACATGATAAATCCAATAACCAAAAGATAATTTAAAACATAAAAATTAATTCTTTAATTTTTTGAAGTCATTTTTAAGCTTGGAAAAGGGACGGTTTAAATTCCACTGTCATTTTAAAATTTAAATCTACAAAAAAATCTAAAATAAAAGCAGTTGGTAACTTAGCTCTCATTTTGAACAAATATCCATGCACGTGTAAATTAATGATCTTTATCACTTTGTAGACAGATGCGGCTAGAGCTCTATCTCCATCTTGATACTTCCATCCAAATTCTATCAGTAGTCTGCATTGAAATCTGTTGGATTTTCCTGATATTCCAACCTTTTATAGAAATTTGAAAACTAGAAATAAAGAATAAAAATTTCAAATTTGGGACTAAGAAAATAAATAGCTACAATTCTTTTCTCGCAATTGATAATATTTTAATCAACAAATTTAGATGTATTTTTAAATTTAATTTTTTGAGTCCAATTTTACTGCGATCGGTTATACAATATACTTGAAATCCGATGTTCTTCATTTTCGCATACCAGCTTGCACTTTTGAAATAGTGCTTCTTGTGAATTTAATATAAAACATTTTTAATGTCTGAGAATAGCATTCGTAGACAGGAAAAAAATTAAAAATAAACGTTTGAGAATAACAGTTGGATCTTGGATGTTTATATGGTGAATGGATTTAAGGATTGAAGGGACCAAGCTTTTTGACTATTTTTTGACAAATTAACTAATATGTCGAATGGTAAATATTTTAAAGGCTAAATAGCATATAAATACTCAAAGCTTTACATAGATAGCCCATAAATACCTACATTTCAAAACATAAATACTTAAAGAATCAATAACTATAAAAGCTGTAAAAATTACTAGTATTTTGAACGTGCTATTAGTGGTGAAACTGGGCCGAGTTAGAAGGGTTTTTAGATAAATTTTATATTTGACTTGAAAATTAAAATCTTAACCCAAAACCAGTCCAAACCCAAACTTCAGGTTTCCGACAGGTTTCGGGTTTAGGCGGATGGGTCGATTTTTGCTGGTTTTTAAGCTTTGCCCGTTATAAATTAAAAAAAAATGAAATTATAATACTTGATATGAATTCAATCAAAAATATACACACAATTCATAATTTGACAAAACTATATAATTTTTATATGATAGATTTATAGATTACCCTTAAAGATTGCACTAACTAGACATCATACAATAAATTACAAGATGTATATTATAGTATTTGAAGTTAATGTCTATAAAATATTAAGTCACGTCCGATATAAAATATGAGTTTGGTTCGGGCTAGGTTAGTTCGAGCGGGTGTGTTTAACACTAAACCCATATCCAATAGAATATCAAATAAACAAATTCATTACTGTTGTCCAAACCAACAATAACTCGACTCCATTGAGTCAAAAGTGTAGAATCATCCCCGCTCTTTGACATGCTTTATATATACCATGATGGGAAAAGTCATAGATTTCCCATGTAGCATTATATGAATTTGTACTTTGACCTACATTTGAGCTCTACCTGTCATTTTTCCTTACTACTGCAGTGGGTGCAGTGGGTGGAGAAACAATTTTTTAAATAATAATCTTTGATAATTCATAGATATTGTTAAAAGTAAAAATCAAATGATGAGACTTTAAAAATAGTTCCACATTGAAAACAATAAAAGAAACACATGAATATAAAATATAAAATGGGTCACACCTCAATAGGGACTTGAGTCTTATTGTTGGAACCCACTTATTATTAAAAGCCTATACAAAAGTCCGTCACTCGTAACTCTACTCGTATTTTCCACGTGACAACCACACCAATAAAAAGAGTGATGGTTGCATGTGAGGGGAGTGTTAAAAGTAAAACCAAATGATGGGACTTTAAAGATAGTTCCATATTGGAAACAACAAAAGAAACACATAGGTATAAGATATAAGATGGGTTACAGCTCAACAAGGCTTGAGTCTTATTGTTGGAACCTACTTATATCAAAGGCCCATGTGTATCAATAAAAATCCCATCACTCTCTCAACTTTAAATACTCTAAACTCTTAACTGGTATGAAAATCCAAGGAGACATGTTTAACATGTTGAAGACAGACACCACATTTGAGTATTAAAAATTAATACAGATTTAAGGTTTACAGCAGGATTCTATGTTAGACAACAATTTCACCTAGCTTTAGACCAATACTGATTCATTTGTAAGGCCCAACACTAGAATTCTCAACTTGAATTGAATTCTATTGAATGGCAAAAATTTGAAGTTCAATAGAATAAAGGTTTTGGGAATGTTTTCAGCTTCTCATTTGGCTTTATCCTGCATTGAAGCATAAGATGATTTCCTATAGCAACCTGTCATCTTTCCCATCCAACATTTATTTTTCCAGACTAGGAGAGTTAAAAGGACAATCTTTTCTTTTAGGATTCCAACAAACTCCTTTCTTGCCTGTACTTTCCTTGGACAAAAATTGGTATTATTTAAGAAAGATTGGCGTCTGGTTGACTTCGGGCCACAGAACTTTGCGAATTATAGTCGGTCCTATTCTGACGGGAAAAGAAGGCATAGATGACGACGATGACTATAATCATCTCTCCATCTCTTAGTCGTCCTACACTATTCAGCATGTCATTTGTTTTTAGATGAATTATTGATGTCTGATAGTGTGCATATATTCTCTTGTATACTAAGACCTATATCTAATTGAGAATGCCTACTACCTCTTTTAAAAATTAAAATAATGTGCTAAAGTACATACTTGTTCTCTATTCAGTCTGCCATCACATAATGCATAAAATGATTATTTGCCGCGTAATCAAATAATGGAGAAATAAAATAAAATATAATAATATAAAAATCCCAAAAATAGAAAGATAGGAGAAAAATACGTCAATGAAGGAAAAAGGAAAAAAACTGGAGCTTTATTTAGTTAATTTTATGTTTGTATATCACGGTTTCGATTTTCCGGTAGGTTATGTGCATTGTATGAATATGTAGTATAGGGCCAGTTATGCAGTCATTTACTCATTTAATACTATTCGAACGGTTGCTAGATGGACCTTTTAAGTGGCCAGTTTGTAAACCTCCTTTTACAACAAGTCATGTAGTGCGATTGAACTTCATCATCAATTTTAAAACTTTACTTTGTTACCTGGCTAATTAAAATTGTTATGTGATAAGCAGTAAAATTTAATAGCAATTTTTTTTATTTACATTTCCATGGTAAAGTTTTCCTAGGTCTATGTGACCAAACAAGATAGAGGGCTGTAAAACTTCTCTGGATAACATGTCAATTATATTTGCTTTTCGAGGTAGAAGTTTTCAATAGTTGGAAAAGACAGTCCCTTGATTGCAAGGTATTGACATGAAACCAGTGTTTTAAGCAGCATACTATATCTTCTTACTTTTTCGTATAATTTGCACTATCCTCGATGAGAGGTACTCTAATATCTACTTATGATGGTGAGGTTGGGATCTAAGATTCTAAATTATACACCAACTTAGTCTTTTGCTGTGTGTTCTCATATCTATTTAGTTAGCACAAATATTTGGTCTGTTAAGTGCATCTAGTTTTTCAGCAAGATCATTCTGATTACAGTTGCATCTGCAGTTTTCAGATTATGATGGATACTGTTATCATTAATATACGGGATGATTTAGATTATTTATTTGTAGGTATGGAACAATGCGAGATAATGTCATCAACCTTCAAGTATGTTACTTCCCTTATGCTTCATGTTTTTATGTTTGAAATCATAGGCTTGACTATTACTGTCTATGTTGTAGGTTGTTCTGGGAAATGGAGATGTTGTGAAGACAGCTTCCCGTGCTCGGAAGAGTGCTGCTGGGTATCCCACGTCCTCTCTTGACCTTCCTGGCATAAAACCAGATTGATTTTCAGATATAAACATTCCTTTCTTTAATTTATGTTTGATTAGTTTCTCCCGTAGTTTCATTGTATGACTCATAAGCTAAATTCCACAATGATTGGAACAATTTTATAAATCTTTTTTATTCATCAAAATGGTTATTAAGGTGCTTTTCTTCCATTATTTGGGCATTTTCTTCGTATCTATAAATATATTTAACAACTTTGTTAACCACAATAATCATGTACCTCCAAAACACTTCCATACTTTTATAGGAATTTCATCGGGTCCTACTATTTTTCCCATGTTCAACTTTTTTTTAAAGTATCGTTCATTTCGTTAAGCATAACCTTATGATTATACGTAATGTTTCTATTATTATCTAAAATGTTTGTTTCTACCTCAAGTTCAATATTATTATTTTCATTAAATAATTAATGGAAATAACTCACTCTATCTCTCTATAGCCTTCTTTTGTTTCATATAAATTATCATAGGCTTTCAATTTAGCTTCACTAACCATCTTTTAGGCTTTTTTATTTGCTAATTTTTGTTTTAAAAAAGTTTTCTTCATTTTTATATTTTTGCCAATTTTTATATGGTCCTCATTTTACTTTATTTACCTTTTGAGCCTTTTCATTCCACCACCAGTTTTCTTTATTAGAAATTCTATAGCCTTTAGGTTCACTAGTTATTTCTTTAGCTACTTTTTTAATGCAATTAGTCATATTTTTCCATATAATATTAGGTTTCTATTCAAAATTCCACTTATCTTCTAAAATCATTCTATGTCTAAATAAAATCCATTCTCATATTTTAAGTTTTGATACATAACCCATCTAAAACATGTAGATCACGATGGATGTGTTAGAGGTATCCAAATTCTGTTGAATTTTTATACATAACCTATCTAAAAAATGTATAAAGCGTTGACCAGTACAGATCAGTGAAAAAATACATGTGAGTTATTTGTTTTTGGAGTTGGTCTCATATTAAAAAATTAAGGCGTGGCCTCATAGGATCGGCTCCACACACAAATTTTTATGAAAATATAAAATATATATATATATGATCCAAATAGACATAATGATAATATACAACCATAAGTCCTTCAAATTTAACACAAAATTTCCAAATTATAAAATGATTTAGATCAAACAAAACAACTAAATAACAATCCAAACTCCATCGTCAACGAATAACACCGATTCCAACCCCGATCCCTCCAAACATAGATTTACGATCTTCAAAATATTGGAACACACCTCCACCAAAGTCCCATAAGTTCGATTCTCTTTCATATTGCGTGGAACGTTGACATAGAAGATGGAGGCCAACATGCATACACATGTATGTCTTCTAGAACATTTAAAAAAAATAAAGTATAGCATCCAAATAACTTCATAATGATAACATTCCAAAAACATGTATATGACACATAAGATGCACATACAACACATATATGACACATACGTGTCGGGCAAGTGTGGGCGGCCAATACGTGTCACACAGACACGGTAACCAGTCAGAAGTGTCTGTCTAGGTTGCATGGACACATTTTTTTTGGTTTCCATATCCGTGTCGGACACGTATCAGACACGGATTCATGCCCGACACAGAATTTCCGTGTCCCGCTTCAAAATGAGATGACTTTGGATTTAGACACGTGTCGAACACATTTAGTGAAGCCACGACACTAAAAGCGATTCTTGTTGTAGCGGCGACCCTATATTTTTAATCAAAGGTGAGAAAAACCCTAATCTTATTGGAACCTTTTGAGTTGTCTTTTATTTGCTATTTTACTTAATTTTAGCGCTTAATATAATTTCTATGATGAAATATATGAGTTTTTTGCTAAAATTATTAGAAAATTGCTGAAATTATATACTTTTACTAAAATTATGTTAAGTACAGTAGTTTGTTGTACGGTTATTGCTGAAATTATGTCAATATAGTTTAAAATTCCTGAAATCATTTTATTTTTTGCCGCAAATTGTTGATACTATGCTGAAATTACTTTGTTCTTTACTGAATTTTGATAAATACAATCTAAAAATGTTGAAATGTTAAGGTTTTTACTAAATATGTTGTAATGTTATGGTATTATAATTTTTCTAATTGTATATATTATATATTTTTGTGTCCTGTATCCTATATTTTGGGATTTTGTCGTTTCCCCGTGTCGCATCGCATCGCATCGTATTGTGTCCCCGTCCCCGTGTCCGTGCCCGTGCAACCTCCTCCATGATGCCTATAGCATAATCATGTCTGATCTATGATGGCTGAGGCAAAGAATTAATTTCTAGAGACTCTGAACATAATCTTATCAGCTAATCAAGTGGTTTTGATTGTCATAAATAGTATTTGGAGAACGGCCAGGTCCATGACTGCTCTAGCAGAGAGCAAAGAGTTCCTGGAATGTGAAAGAAAAAGGTCCCACACTTTGACATGTTGTAAAATTCATAAGAAACGGAGAGACCCCCGACAGATCCACCATGTTTACTTTGTTACCAACTTACCATCCTTGTCATTCAAATTACAGGCACGATAAGAAACCACTTCACACTCCATGGATGCTATTTTACTTTCCACACGAAACTGTTGGTAACAAATTCTTCTCTTTTTTCTTGAGCTCCCGACATTCACACCAAGTCCTTATCTTCTAAAAGCTGTTTCTATTCCTATTCTTAAGGATATATCCAAACCGGCACATAAAACCATCACATCAGAACCCACATTACTATTTTGTTAGGGCTAATGCTTGCTTCCTTCCGAACATTCCCCATCCATAGATCTGATAGATCTGACAGATGGAGGTATGCCGATATTTGATGTGCAATCAGATACTTTTCAAGTTTTGAATTATGTGTGATGTAATGAAAACAATTGAAGCAAGTGAGAGTGCCGTGAAATTTCCTCTTTATCTTTCACGCGTGCGCGCGTGTGTTTTCTAATCTTATGTTCCCTGAGGAAATATGATCCAGTGCAGAGATGATTAATCGATTCTATATATTTCATTTTTAGATATGATTTGACGCGGTTGATTATTGGAAGTGAAGGAACACTAGGTATCATAACAGAAGTGACTCTACGGCTTCAAAAGCTTCCTCCGCATTCTGTGGTATCTTTCTTTTTATATTTTGATTTCTTATGTCATCGCACATCTATTTTATCCGCAAGAATGGCTCTCTTAATCATTTAGAGTAGTTTGATTAGTCGATTTGAATCTGCATTATAGTTGACGGACTTTGAAAACCTTTCCTGGTGATGAGAATTATAGGACTGTGCTATTAAATGGCTGATTGAACAACTCACTATTTCAGAATGCATCCGGAACGACGATGGAAGTCCTAAATTAAAATTGCTACCTTTTTCCAATTTTGATGTATACTCAAGCAGGGCTTATTTCTACATGTCTTACTAGATCTATATTTCTGCCTATCAGTTTATATCTGTCAGTAAGCTCTATTTGTAAATGTAATGATGCATTTTCAATGCTCTATTTCTCAGCTGATGCATCTTCAATGGTTGGTCAATTAGATATTGGTTCATGCTGAGAAAAAGTTTCATTCTAATTAGATTATTATTTTATTTTTGCGTATAAGATTATTATGCCCTAGAAGTGCATTCTGTTTTCATCTGCTTTCCTCATAGTACTATGACTCATAGTTTGGACTTCTTGTTATGATGTTATGCAATGTCTATTGTTGACAGCGTCCAAGAAAATATGTTTTATTGTTCAGAAGATAACCTTTTTTAATTATAAAATCATAAGTAGCTGGATTAGTTGGCTAGATGGCAAATAAATAACCGATGTTTAAGGCGATTGACACATAAATACCTAAGTTTTTCCAAGTAGCAGATTGATACCCACATTGACGGTAGCACTTTGATGACTAACTTCATTAACGGAAACCATGAAATTACCTTAATACCCACCTATACAACTGACCTTGATTATACCATATTAATTTAAAAAAATTAAACTGAAAATACTCTCTTCCTTTTTCTCATTTCAAACCCTAATTTTCTTACCGCGAATCAAGAGAACACCATAATCAATGAAATTAGAAGCTTAATCGAAGGAGAAAAAGAGGAATTTAGATGAAGATCTGGATCTTTAGAGTTGTTGAAGTATTATTTGGATGAATTTTGGGAAGAGGATGAAGCATGGTTAGGGTTAGGGTTTTCAATGGGCTTTGAGAAGAAGTAGAAGAAATAAAGGGGGCTAGGGTTAGGGTTGGGGCTTTGAGAAGAAGACGGAGAAGAAAGAAAAGGGGCTAGGGTTAAGGTTCTCAAAGGGCTTCGAGAAGAAGGAAAGAAGAAAGAAAGGAGAAAAAGTTTGGATTAGGGTTCTTAATTTTATTTTTTTGGAATAAAAGGAGATTAAAAACTTATGTTTATACTGTAGGGGCAAATCAGTCATAAAACACTCGTATGATCATCACATGGGAATCGAAAAGAGAATATTCTAACAACGGAGTAACGGTAGGTAGTAACATGTTAACGGAGAGAAACATTGGGTATTTATCTGCTACTTGAAAAAACTTAGGTATTTATGTGTCAATTGGCTGAAACATCGGGTATTTATTTGCCATTCATCCGGTTTAGTTATTCATTTGCCACAAGTTTGAATGATTTTACTGGCAAATTGTGATTCCCCAACTACTTCATATACGTATGTTGCTTTAATAGAATTTTTACATGCCGTATATGTGATATGAGGCCTCGCTGTGTTCTTGTGCTTATAGCATTCTGCTGCATTATATCCTTTTCTGTCTATCTTATGTCTACTGCGTTCTGCCCAGAAGGTTCTCCAGTTTAGCTCAATAGACATTAATAGTTTGAAGTTCCATACTGCTTCTACCTAGTAGCCATAACTCACCAAGAGATTCTTATATATGAAAATGGAAAGGGTCAAGAAGTTTATGCCTGTCTGATCATTAATTTTACTAATTTCTTTAGACGTCTTACAACAACAACAATTGAGCCTTTTATCCCAAGCATATGGGGTAGGTTACATGAACCAACATGAGAATCACGCCGGGTCCAGCACATGAATCCTCCGCCTCCACTCACTCCTATCGAATAATATACTTTCATTGAGGCCTTTGGCAACCATATCGTTCCGTATCACGTCCATCCATGTTTTCTTCGGTCTCCATTTTGCCCCTTTGCCATTGCCAATATCGAGAGTATCTATTCGTCGAACCGGTGCTTCTATAGGTCTGCGTCGCACATGATCAAACCATCTTAGCCGGTTTTCCCGCATCTTCTCCACAGGTGCTACACCAACTTTTGCACGAATATCTTCATTTCGCAGCTTATCTTTTCTAGTGTTACCGCACATCCAATGAAGCATGCGCATCTCCGCTACGTGCATCTTCTGTGTATGATGCTTCTTAGGAGCCCAGCATTCTGTACCATATAATAAAGCATGCCGAATAGCGCTCCGATAAAACTTCCCTTTCAATTTTAACGGAAAGTTACGATCAGACAAAATCCATGTTGCACTCCTCCATTTCAACCAACCAGTTTGGATTCTTTGATTAACATCACTATCGATCGCCCAATCTTTTTGGATGATGGAACCTAGATATCTAAACTGATCGCTCGGTGATATCTCTCGCCCTTCCAATGTTATACCAATATGGTTTTGACTTCTCTGTTTACCAAATTTGCAATGCATATATGCTGTCTTGAACCTGCTCAATCTGAACCCCCGAGATTCCAATGTTTGTCTCCATAATTTTAATTTTGGCATTAACCCCTGCTTTCGTCTCATTTACTAGAACAATATCATCAGCGAATAGTATACACCAAGGTATCTCATCTTGGATAGTTCTAGTAAGCCCATCCATCACGATGGTAAACAGGAATGGACTTAATGCAGATCCTTGATGTAAACCAATTGTAATCGAAAAATCATCCGTTAGGCCGCCGCAAGTTCTGACATTTGCCACTACTCCATCGTACATATCCTTGATTATGTCAATATACTTGACGAGGACCCCCTTCTTCATCATTGTCCCCCATAATACCTCTCTAGGTATCTTGTCGTACGCTTTCTCTAAATCAATAAATATCATATGCAAATCTCTTCTCCTCTCTCGAAAACGCTCGACAAGTTGACGAAGCAAATGAATAGCCTCTGTCGTCGATCGTCCAGGCTTGAACCCAAACTGGTTCTCTGTTATCTTAATATCCTTCCTCAGCTCGTGTTCAATCACTCTCTCCCACAGTTTCATGGTGTGACATATAAGTTTTATTTCACGGTAGTTTGAGCAATTTTGAATGTCACCCTTGTTCTTGTAGATAGGTATAAGGACATCTTTTTTATCAGCCAAATCTTATTAAATAGATCTGTCAGCCATTTAACGCCTATTTCTCCTAAGCATCTCCAAAACTCGATAGGAATCCCATCAGGACCAACCACTTTTCTTAAACTCATTCTGTTCAAAGCTTTTTTAACCTCATGTAGTCTTATTTTACGCATGAAATCACCCTTTCTTTAGACGTCTTAGTGGATCTTTTTTAATTTTTTTTTTATAAAAATAATCTGTAGTCAGTAGTTGTCTAATGGAATTGATATACTTATCAGGTTGCCATGTGTCATTTTAAAACAATTAAGGACGCTGCAGATGTTGCCATTGCAACAATGCTCTCTGGTATCCAGGTAAGCTCACCATTAAATATCTCTTCTTCCTCATGCCTATTGTTGGTCCTACTTTATATTTTTGCGATATCTTCATTTCCTATAATTTCTTAATTTTTCAGTTTAATCAGACCTTTGTATTGTAATTGACCAAATATGTCGTTATTTTGCATTGGTAGAACTTAACCATGCACACTTTTGATAATGTAAGATTTTTGTATGTATACTATTTCATGCTTGGCTATTGCTTGTGTAAATTTATAATAATCATTATACTCCACAAAGCCCAAAATCATAAAGAGATAAAATGATCCAAAACTAAAATTTAATCGAGATAATATAATTAGGATAGAACTGAAGTAATTTCTTCTAAATTCAGATTCATATAGTAATAATTTATCATCAGGAGCATTCTAACTCTATTTTTTTTAGCAGTGTATGCAAATTTCATAAATTTATTATATACACTTATTGATATTTTGCTGATATTTATATTGCGTTTGTTTGTGGACAAATTTGGTAAGTTGTAGAAAAATATATAATAATGATGAAAAATTAAATATATATATATAATGATGATGATGATGATGATTTTCCCATGTCTAAACACAAAAATGAAAAAAGTAAGATAGAAAGATAACAATAGAACATCTAAGCGAGCGTCACAAGTTAAGAAGGGTGTCATACATTGCATGATTTTTTAAATCCTTGCAATTTCAATCTTTTGAAGTATTGTTGAATTTTGGATTGATTTTTTTTTAATAACAATTTTAATGGAGCACTTCTCCATTTAAAACGGAGCTGAAAGTAACGTGCTTTCAATTTTGACATATATCATACTTAGACGTTGTAAACCGTTGGATGTGATTTCTTATGATATTAATCAGTCATATGTTGGAATTGTAAAGCTTGGGTTGAAAACTTAAAATGGATTTTTGTTTCTTCTTCTGTATAACCATCAGGGCTTGCACATTTGTTTTGAGATTTGAACCTGCCCTATGAGGTATCAAATTCAGAACCAATGGAGTAATAGCAACCTACCTAGGAAAGGATCTTCTGTAGGTTATGAGAACTATAGATAGATTGGATTTTATCTTTGGCCGCAGAGCCAGGTGTACTGGAACGGTGTATGTTTTTTGATTCCGGGAACTATCATCTAGTTTACTGGAGAGGGGGGCTGTGAAAAAATCCATGATGGTTTGGAATAGTTTAGTTACTCCATTTTGATGTTTTTGTCTAGAAACTGCCTTTCCGACTTTCTCTAAATGGACCTGAATGGAGAAAACAGATTCAATTTTTAAAGAAAAAGTTCTGCTGATAAGCTTTGTCGTCGTTTCTGTGCTTCAAAATGTTTCCCAAAATATTATAATAAGCAATGAAAGTTAACGACATTGACATCAAGATACTTTTTATATATTGCGGAAGTCATTGACATCCTATTTATTTTAGAAATCTATGAGCTTTAGCAAGTTACACATATCTTGCATTCATGCAGTCCATTGTAGTATCAAGACAAAGCATTGCCAAATGACAACATCGTGTAATAAACGTGTATGATGTATCAACAACTTTTCCCTTGTGAACTTGAACCAAGCCATGACATATGTAGTAATCTTCTCTATGCCAGATTTCATTATTGTTCTGGTTTAATTTTGAAGAAATATATAGTCATATCATATGAATATAATGCCAATCCTCAGTTTTGATGAAATGGATACAGACTAAAATTCAGCTGCTTGTTGGCTGCGGATGTAAACGAAATATTGGAATGATTCTTCATGAACTTTTGCTTGTTATATTTAGTTGTTTTATGTGCTTTAGTTTATTTTCTAGTGTAAAATGTAATAGATAGTGCAGTGCAAAGAATTTTTTGGTGGGGTTTATACTTTCTAATTATTACATGTATTGCTATGTTATTCACTTGTTTCTGACATAATTTAGGTGTCAAGGATGGAACTCCTGGATGAGGTTCAAATAAGGGCAATCAATATGGCAAATGAGAAACATTTACCTGAAACTCCAACATTGATGTTTGAATTTATAGGCACAGGTAAAGTACGAGCGTTGTCGATTTTGCATGACTGTTAAAGGAGTGGTTGCATAGGGTCAGTGCAGTGCACTACAGGTGGCACTAAATTTGTTTAAATTTTTTATTTTTCTTTGGTGGTTATTGTTTCTGTTGAGTGCTCCTTTTACAATGATGCTAAAAAGGGTCGTCTTATTTAGTAAATGTCAGTGAAGTTGGTCAAACGGAAGCTTACACAAAATGCTTTTTATTTTAAAGAAAATTTAAATTTTTTGTTGACACGGTTAGATAGTACAGTAGTACTAGTCAAATTTATCTTGATACTGTATGTAATCTTTCAAGGCAACCTCAGTTGAAAATGTTGATTTGAATGATTTTTTGGGTAAGATATTTTGGAAGTATATTTTAAATAACAAAATTAATTTAGCAAGTATAATCTCCTTTGCTTTGTTCGCCTTTGGATATGATTCTTAGGCATCTACAGTTTTTGGGTTTATTACTTGGCTATTTTTGCATAACTCTGCTCAGTATTTGCTCTTCAGAATATGAAAAAAGTTCATTGTCACTTTATGATATTCTCCTTGGAAGCCTAATTATTGTTAGATTCTTATCTTTAAAAAAAGTTTTTAGTCATTTAGAAATTCCAATTGACAGATAAATCTTCACCCGCTTGTCACATTCATATCATGTGAGCATATAGGGCAGCACGGTTGTAATGACGGCATTGTATCAATTGCCACAATGAAATCAAAGTACTGCTAGTTTCAATGAATGCTTGCGATGCTATTTTGAATTGAATTGGATAGAGAGAACTCTCAAAAAAGTTGAACTGATTTGAAACTGAGTAGAAGGTTGCGATGATATTTTGAATTGAATTGAGGGACTCTCAAAAAAGTTAAACTGATTTGAAATTGAGTAGAAGGTAAAGGTAAGAGTAGATGTGGAACTAGTATACTTTGAGAAAGTTGTCGAAGGAGTTTGTGATAGGGAGGATAAGTAGTAGACAGTGAACGGTCAGTACTTTAAGAAAGTTTTTGAAGTTTGCGACAGGGAGTATAAGTAGTAGAGAGTTATGCTTCAAATATGAAATTGTTCATAGATCCAAGCTTATAAAAATATGTCTATACTTAGGGTTTCATAATATTGCTTCGAAGCTAAACCAGTTTCCTGAAGACTGTTCTATTCTTGTTTATAGTCCATATTCTCTTATTAATTTTTCTGCCTTTTGATGAGTGCCTGTACTTGAGGTGATATTGCAGAGCTTCCTCGTCTTCGGAATATATTCATTTACAACAGATGTGAAATGTGTTTGATTTTATGATTTTTTTCAGAGACATTCAGTTGGTTTCATTAACTTCCAACATCCTCTTTTCATTTCGTTTATTTTCTGTGCAAGTAAACTCTGTCTAATCATTATAATCTGCATCCTTGTTACATTCTATGCATCTTTTTCTGTTGATTTACTTAGCTTTATTGTTATAATCTGTAAGACTGTTTTCTCTTCTTTTCGATAGTTATGCAATATTAGAAATTGTAAAATCATCGACTAACATGTGGAAGTAATAGGCGAAATTAATTGAATACCCTAATGCATTCTGTATCTTAGATATGGAGACCTTGGTGATGCTTGCTCTGAGGTTTTATCTTGAAAATGTTTACTCTCTCCCACTTCAAGTATTGCTAAGAATACCCAATCCGTAATGATTTGTTTGTCTAGAGTAATTGTTAACTTAAATAATTTTATGTGCCTGTAGTTATAGTCTTGTCTTGGAGAAATATTAGCTCATTTCTTCTTACAGAGTTTGTTTCCGCTCTGATTGAAACTTCCTTCGGTTTTCTTCTCCAACCTATCAGAAGCCTATGCACGGGAGCAGGCATTGCTTATTCAGCAAATTGTTTCTGGACATAATGGTTCTGATTTTGTATTTGTGGAAGATTCTAATGCTAAGGAGGAGCTATGGAAGGTATACCAAATAATTACTCTTTTAATACTCCAAACCTATTCCTTATGTGACTTTGCTTTTATTTGAGCTTCCTTTCAAATCTTGGGCTTTAGCCATTTTGGAGATCATTTTACTTATTTACTATGTGTTTTCTGTTTTGTCAATGTGCTCTGATCATTGTCTAATTATCTTTGGTACTTGTGGTTTTCGATATCCACAACAGCCTCTCAGTTTTGATAAAAGATGTTTATGCCATCCTGATTTTGATAACTTTGTTGCAAATAGTTGGAATAATTTCAAGAATTGTTGGTGACCGATCCTTCTTTGATTTTTGTTCAAAAGTCAAGAAATCTGATGAATAATCTCAAAAAAATGAAAGGCATTGAGGAATTAATTTTATCTTCCCATAGTATTCAAACAATCTAATTTTACGTCTTGTGTTTACCTTTTTACGATATCAATTATAGCTGTTAATATATTTGTTCATCAAATAAACTAATGTTAGGCGCGTTACAAAATGTTTTAGTATATTTTAATGGGATTTACGGGGCTGCGGGCACAATAGTGTATTAACAAGGGGTGCCACTTTAGTGGGTAGGATCTTCCTGCAGCCACATTTAATTCATATTTAATAACTTTTTCCAAATCTCTATATCAGCTCTTCAAATCTGAAATTGTATACATTGCCATATTTCATTAATATGAGTATAAAGCTTCCAGATCTACTGCAAATAAATCGTAAGATGATATCTGTTGTTGATACATCCACTGCTTTACAGGAATTTCAAGCCTTGTAACTTTTTTAGCTTGAGATGGAATAAATTATCACAATAATCCTCTGGTATAAGCCGCTTTCCTGAAAATTCATGCCTAGAAGTCACATAATTTAGTGCAAAGTGCAAACATTCTTTGTTTTGGATCATCTGTAATGTTAGAATACATGACGTTAAAATTGGTGTCCCTTGTACTCTTTAATCTTTTGCTTACAGAGTGTATTTTCTTTTTACCTAGAGCACTGACATTCTCTAGACATATATTTTTATATGCAGATTAGGAAAGAAGCACTCTGGGCATGTTTCGCAATGGCACCTAACTTCGAGGCAATGATAACTGTTAGTCTCTCGATCCATGTTCTTATTTATTATAGATTTGGAAGTAATTTTTGGAGTTAGACTGCTGCAAATTAACTGCTTAATGTCACCTAACTTTGAAGCAATGATAAATGTCAGTCTCCGAATTCTTTCATGCCATTATCGTTCGTTACAAAAATTAGTTGCGCAAATTATCGTTCGTTACAATTTTTTTGGATGATTTGAATGTTGGACTAAGATGCGCATTAAATCTTTAGTAGTTTAAGTGTTTAATAGATGATTCGAAACTTGATTAGACTTCTAGTGTGGATTTTGTTTTAGCGTGGAGAATATTGGTAGGCATGGGGCAGGATAAAACTAGCGGAAGCCAATGTTAAAATTTTAAAAAATGTTTTGGTGATATAGATGCATTCCTTGGCATAAATGTCCAGCAGAATGGACACAATACTCATCCAAACAGTTGGAGAAAAGCTTAAGGGCTATACTTATGAGTTTATGGTGCCTTATGAAGCCAAAGAACATTTCTATGTCGGCTGTTTTCTCATCAATGCACCTTATTTTCAGGACGTTTGTGTTCCTTTGTCCCACCTTGCGGAGTGTATATCAAAATCTAAAGAAGAGCTTGATGCATCACCTTTGTTGTGGTATGTTGTTTATTTTAAATTATGTTACAAACTACTTCAAGTATAGTCTGCAAATGGTGTTTCTATCATATCAAAATGTTGGTGGTAGTAGTTGAATTATTAACCCTATAGCTGTTCATATTTTGTTTGCAAGATTTATAGTCAAGCGATAACGTCATCGGAGAATAATAATTATAGAATTTTTTTCTTCTCAGCACAGTTATCTCTCATGCTGGTGATGGGAACTTCCACACAATTATTCTATTTGATCCAAATCAAGAAGAACATCGGCTAGAGGCAGAGAGGCTAAACCATTTAATGGTCAAATTTGCTTTATCCATGGAAGGTACTTTTCTTGTGGATACTACAAAGTCTCTTATTACCAACAGTTTCTAGCATTGCTTATAGGTTTAATTGCAACGGTTAAACCATTGCTAATAAATTAGCAACGGCAATCACCGTTGCAATTACAGTGTTGCTACTATTGGCGTTTCAAATACACAATTGTAACGGTTGTTGTCCGTTTGCAAAAAGAACAACCATTGCTAAAAGAACGTTTTTAACAAAAATAAATAAAATATCCATGTCAACAATTTTGCAATGGCAACTAGCCGTTGCAAAAAGAAATTTTGCAACAAAAAATCCGTTGCTAAAATATTTTGTTAGCAACGGAAAGGTCCATTCTTTAAGGATTTTTAGCAACAAAAATAATGTTGCTAAAGCAAATTTAAATTGATCTTAATCCTCAAATTGATCCTTGCTAAAGACAATATTATCATATCAATATAAGTACATGTATCCATGTATTGCATTAGAATCTCAGTTTATAAAAGAAAAGGAGCACAAAATTGCAGCTAGTCAAACAAATTTCAATAATGCGTAAACCAAATTGTTATCTATATAATCATCATCTTAAGTTCGATACATAGAACAGCATTTTATTGATTACAACCAAAAATGTATATTAAAAAAATTCCGCCTTTCAATTAAGTAGCCTTGTCCTTTGTATATAATTTGATTTTCATTCATCTCATAAATCCAGACATACATCCTGCGATAAAAGCAAAACCCGTTTATCCACTGATTAGCTAGATTTATTTTGTTCAATTGTTATGTACTTGGTTTATACTTGTAAAATTGGTTTGTTTTATAATTGTATATCTTTATAAACGACAATTCACATTATGGAATGAAGTTGTTGCCGCTGTATGTATATGTAAGTTTGTAAACAAAATGAATAAAGTTGAATAAAGTTACCTTTCTCCTTGTTTTCTAAAGAGCGTTGCACTAGTAGCTCCATGTGCAAGATTGTGTAGGGCATATGAGCTTGTGTCTTGCAAATCATGTCCTAATCAGGGATGCCACAAAGCAAACTCTATAATAGAGATATAGCAAAGATTATTCGATCTTAAAACAATTACTTTCAATATGATAATTCTACAGAAGACATTTTCCCAATTTTAAATAGATCATGTACGTAGACATTTACTATTCTACATCTGACTTATGCGTTCATCTTTTTGTTAGTCATTGTTCTCCTCCTAAATGATAGCTGCAAAAACTGCACTTAATAAAATTAAATATGAAAATGCATAAGGAAATTCTAAAAAATGATACAAGGAGAGACCAAATATTCGAAGCCTTAGGCTGTGCTTACACAATAATAAATTATAATAAAACAAGATTCCTTTGCAAACAGAAAATTAGCCTAAAGCTCCTCACAATATTTACCTTCGGCCTTAGAAGATCAATAATGGAATTTCAGCTAAAACAGTCGATCAAGATCCTTACGATTGGAAACACTGACATTCACTTTAAATCCCCGACTTATTTCGGATTTAGGGATCAAGCCACCACGTTGTATCTTCAACACTTTATCGGGAGCAACCATACAAGCCAACCTTTTTTCTAAAAAAGAAAAATAAATAAACATGAAATTAATAGGCAGATCTTATATCATTATAATCTTAAAACTATTAAGAACACGTTTACCCCCAAATTTATTGTTGTTTACTCCATGACCCCCCTCCAATTTTTTAAAAAAGTGTTACTATTTACCACCCCCCACAAACCAATCTGCTATCCAAAGATAATGTTACAGTTATCAATATTTTATATTTTTTATGTAACCCCCCAATATACCCACGATTTTCACTTCTCTCTTCGATCCTTTCATCTCTCCCGTGCTTTCTTCTCTCGCCCGCATCTCTCTATTTTGGTGTCAAATATGAGCCTCTAAGACTTGATAGATGTTGGAGAGCGTCGATCATCCTCTATTGTGACGATATGGGGATTGGCTTCAAGGTTGGTTTTGTTTTTAAAATGTGATTTTTTTTGTTTTAATTTTTCGAAATTTTTGCCTTTGGTTTCGAGGGCTATTATTTTTTCTATTTTGGTGATCGATTTCCTCTTTTACTTGGATCTATGCTATCAAGTCCTAAATCCTCATATTCGATACCAAAAGAGAGAGATGCGAGAGAGAAAGGAGAAAGCACGGGAGAGATGAAGGGATCGAAGAGTGAAAATCGTGAGTATATTGGGGTTACATAAAAATATAAAATATTGATAACGGTGGCATTATCTTTGGATGTCAGATTGGTTTGAGAGGTAAACAATAACACTTAAATTTTTTTGGGGGTTATGGAATAAATATCATAAATTGGGGGATATGGAGTAAATAGCAATAAATTGGGGAGGGGGGAACAATGAATTACTCAAAGAACAAACTTAAAAATAGATCAGAAACCTGGAGCTTTGTCACATTGTAAGAACAATCTTCCATTGTATTAAATAGTAATCCATTGTTGCTGTTGATGTTTGTGATCTTATGTATTATTTCCTACCCAATCATCAAGCCTGAAATTACTTTTTAATAACGTCTTTCAGAACTATAATATCAAAAAAATTTAAATCTCAAAAACAAGTTTTAGAAATAAGATTGAAATATATGAGGTAAAATATGAATTAAGATTAAATCAGAGTTTAAATATTTGTATCACTTAAGTTCATAAGCGTTGCAAATAATCTTATTTGCAATGGAGACCTCTCTAATTGTTGCCAACATATCACTTTGTATATATTACGTTCATTATGGAAGTTTAATGTTAGAATTTATTTATTTATTTTAAGGGGAAGGATAATAAGTTGTAAACCTGATGCAAGCGGTTTTCATCTCAGACGTCTTGCTCAGTGGCAGAGGCTTTATCACTAGGCTATAATGGTAGTCGCTTAATATTAGGACTTATGTTTTTGTTGACTTAGAAAATCTTACAACAAGATACCTAGAGAGGTATTATTGCGAACAATGATGAAGCGAACCACAATCAAGTACATTGACATAATCAATGACATGTATGATGGAGTAGCGGCAGATGTAAGAATTTACGGTGGCCTTACGAGTGATTTTCAATCACAATTGGTTTGCATCAAAGATCGGGATTAAGTTCATTCTTGTTTGCTATAGTGATGGATAAGCTTATTAGAACCATCCAGGATGAGACCTTGGTGTATGGTATTTGCTGATGATATTATCTGATACACAAGATGAAAACAGAGGTTAACGCCAAATTGGAGTTATGGAGGTAAACGTTGGAATCTTAAAGTCTAGATTGAGCATGTCCAAAATAGCATATATGCAAAGCGAATGTACTAAACAAAGAAGTGGAGATCACAGTGGTATGACGCTAGATGGGTAAAAGATCACCGAGCGATCAGTTTAGATATCTAGGTTTCATCATCCAAAAGGATGAGGAGATCAATAGCGACGTCAACCGAAGGATTCAGGTTGGTAAGTTGAAATGGAAGAGTGCAACGGGGATTTTATGCGATCGCAACTTTCCGTTAAGGTTGAAAGGAAAGTTTTATCAAAACGTTATTCGACATGTCTTATTATATGGTACGAAATGGTAGTTCTTAAAAGACATCTCATGCACAGAAGATGCATGTAGTGAAGATGCGCATGTTTCGTTGGATGTGGAGTAACACTAGAAAAGATAAGGTGTTGAATGAGAATATGTTAATGCAAAGGTTGGTATAAGATCTGTGGAGGAGAAGATGCGGGAAAAACCTTCTAAGATGGTTTGGTCATGTACCTTGCAGACCCGCGGAAGTACCGGTTCGACGAATGGATATTTTTGATTTAGGCTAAGTCAAAAGAGCGAAAGGGAGTCCGAAGAAAACATAGATGGAGGCGATGCGAAAAGATATGGTTGCCAAAGGCTTTAATGAAAGTATATTGTTTGATAGAAGTGAGTGGAGGTGGAGGATTCATGTGATCAACCCGGTGTGATTCTTATGTTGGTTCGTATAGCCCATCCCATATGCTTAGGATAAAAGGTTTAGTTGTTCTAGGGCTCTAAAACGATACATTTGAATTATTATTGGGTTTTTTGATACCCCCGGCTAACTTCTTTAATATTCTTAAAAAATACACAAACTTTTTTGTAATTTTAATAAACATACTAACTTCTTTGCCATTAACTAAAAAATTCATTTCGTTATGCAGGTGTTAGTCTGGATGAGTTAAGAGGGTGAGTTAGTTTAACTTCATTTAGATCTACCTATTTACCCATCGTTCTCTCTTTTCACTCAAATCACCAAAAGCCAACTCATTCTCTTAGCATATTCCATGTTTAATAAGACCATGAAATCTCTAATCCTCCTCTCTTTCGTCTCTCTCATCAACCTTAACCTCCCATCGATATCAATTCTAGACATCAATGTTTGAAAACCTAGACATCGACATCGGCCTTCGAATCAAGTATGAAGAGAGAAGCAGAGAAGAAGAGAGGAACATAAAGTGAGAAATAGAAAAGAAGGGAGGGAAAGCCAAAAAAAAGAGAAGCAATTGGGGCATAGAAGAATACCCAGCTTGTTTAAACTAAGGTTCGAGGTTTCGGCCGAAACCACCGATACGTGGGGGCTCCATATCGGCCGAAACCACCGATACGAAATCAACCGAGACCGATACGAAACCAACCGAGACCGATACGAAACCAACCATACAATATTGTTTCGGCCAAAACCTTTAAAAACTTATTTTTTAGACCATTTTTACTGTTATTGTGATCACTATAGGCCTTCGTTGTTAGAAAACTGCAAAAAAGTGAACCCAGACTCTATATTAATACTTATCTAAGTACACTTTTCAATATAATTTGCATAATGGTTGGATTTTTAAATGTTAGGATCATTGTCCTGTAATATAGAAGCAAAAATTTAAGTATTTAATATATCTACACTTATGTAGTATTACTGTTGAAACCGAAACCCGAACCGAGATTAGCGAAACTGGCCGAAACCCAACGAAACTAATAAAATTATGAAAGACCGAAACCGAAACCGAAACCGAATCCGAGTTCTCGAACCTTGGTTTAAACCCTCACCACTTACCATTTAAGGGGTTTTGTGGTATTTTGAAACCTATAACAACACTATTTAACTGAATGCTAAGCTTAGTTGGATGGAAAATGGATGGAAGTTAATTTGTCACGTCTCGTTTCCCAAAATGCGGAATACGGAGAGCAACGAAGGCCAGCCGTGCTACCTATGGTAAGAAAAGATCCTTCCATAGTCACATAAAGGCCGTCTAGCTAACCTGTCAAAGATAATATCTAACAACAGGAGAGATAACGCTGATAATCATGCTGCAACGAAACCATAAGGAATACTAAAAATAGGCCCACTAGATAATCGATGCAAATAAAGATCCGATACAATAGGTTCGAAATAAGAACAAGATCTGAAAGGAGATACATAAGTCCTAATTATTAGGAATATGTATGCCATAGAGGCCATTATTGTATGATATAGTGGATGCTTGGACATATATAGAGAACTTTCTTGCTCGACATGATAGTATGCTATCTGATTGCCTTTATCTTAACATGTTCACTGGTATTATTATACTGTCTCTCATATACATGTTGATAAAGCCCTTAGGATGTTGGCTTGACTATCGGGACTATGATGCGGATCATACTACTGGGACCTGGGTAGTCCACAAGCACATCCTTCAATTGTTCATAGTTGAGTGAATATCGAGACAGGGCATCGATATTCCAGAGTAGACTAGTGTGTACGTTTCTTGGTCCTATATGGGGCGATGGTTGATCCCATATTCATTGGTGTTTGACATCAAAGATTGTACACAGCTCATTAGAGAATGGGTACACCGAACAGGACTCGCCGAGAACTCCTAGATGGTATTATATATATCGTTAGATAGCAGTTTTCTGGTGACACTGGTACAGATTAGTCTATAGACCCGAGATCGTCATAGAGTCTTGTGCGGTTCCCACTGTGCTTTGATTTCCTCCCTATCATGGCTCAAAGGAGTCGTGCAAACAGGCGGATTTTGGTTACATTCCTGAATCACATGGATGCAATAAGCGATAGGAGGGGTTTCGTCTCTTCCGATATAGGGAGTTGGTGTTGCGCTATGCTCGATTGGCTATAAAAGGAAGTCCCTGACCAGAGATGTTGATGAGATTTGCTGGTAAGTGTTATCAGTAGTTTGTCGTACCGTTATAGGTCACACATCGGCATAACTTATCAAGTTATCGGGGTCTGACGATTCCATCCCCAGACTCGATATGCGACATATCAGACGAAGAGACCGGACTGTACGGTAAGTGTTATCTATAGTCTTCATAGGAGTTTGGACAAGCTTGCTTGTTGATCTTCTATTCGCTCAATACCTGGGTAGCCGTTACGTCCAGCTAGTACCGCTGACGGCTTGTGGGTAACTGATATGATCATTACCTACTACTGGCGTATTGACGAGTCTTTAGACTCCTACATAAAAGTTTCCTGGTTCAAGCGAAATGAAATATGACACATATGCTGATATGTGCGGGGGCCTGATTAAGTATGAGTATGTGATACCGTATTCTAATCTGGCAGTTATTTGATATCAGTTAGGTTTACATGTGATATAACCGGATTATTGAATCAAGTGTTGATTTGATAATGTGATATACAGATAAATGATATTAGTTGGTTATATGTGATATAACTGGATTATTAAATCAAGTGTTTATTTAATAATATGATATATATTTATATTTGATATAATTATATATTAACTAATATTATTGCTCACTAATTATTTTCTTATCTTTATATATATATATATTAATATATATGTGATATATATATATATATATATATATATATATATTATATGAAGCATGGCATGGATTTTCTATTTTTAGAAAATAGAAAATGAGGTGGAAAAATGAGGAGACTTTTGTGGCATGGAGTAAAGCATGGCTTGATAAATTTTTTATTCATCATCCTACACTATTGAAGCATGGTTACAATTCTATATTGATGGATATTGGTTGCTTCAATAATGTGGGGGTATTAAGCCATCTTTACATGGTTCATTTTAACCTTAGCTATTTTTCTTGAGCTCCTTGCTCTCTGGCTCTCTCTATTTTCTTCACCTCCACCTCCAAGCTCAATCCCTTACATGAGTTGTGAATTCTTGATCTTGTGAGAATCCTAGTGAGCAAACAAAACCCCTACTTCACCATCCTACACTAGATTAGCGCTTTGGTTTAGGGTGTTTCCTTCACTAAAGAGTTTAGTGAAGAGGTAGCTTGGATCAGCGGAGCTTCGGGTGGATTATCTTCGGCATGAAGATCGCAAAGGAAGTTCTTGAGTTGTGAATCATCTTCGGGTGGATCATTTTCTTCACCTCCACCTCCAAGCTCAATCTCTCACATGAGTTTTGAATTCTTGAGCTTGTGAGAATCATAGTGAGCAAACAAAATCCCTACTTCACCATCCTACACTAGATTAGCGCTTTGGTGTAGTGTGTTTCCTTCATTAAAGAGTTTAGTGAAGAGGTAGCTTGGATTTGCGGAGCTTCGGGTGGATCATCTTCGGCACGAAGATCGCAAAGGAAGTTCGATCCAACTTCAAGTGGTGCCTAGTGGAGTCGCGTGGACTACTACACGGAGCTTGAGAAGAGAAGGACACGGTCTACAAAGGTTGTAGCCACCTTTCTCTTAGTAAAGTTTTGTTATATCATAGTTAAACCTTAATCAACTAGTTTAAGATCTTGGTTAGTGTTGATTAGTACCCCGAAATTTTTTAAATTGGTATGCTTGATGCTAGTAAAACCCAGTGGCGGTGCTAACAAACACTTTCATGGTATCAGAGCCAAAGCTAGATGATTATACGATGTAGTTAGAATTACGAAAACGAAACAACTCCGAAACCGAAACCCAAAACATCAAGTTTCTGTCGATTTCAAAATGGTCTCTGAATTTTTTTTAAACAACTGCAGAATATTGTATGAGATATAACAAGAACACCATAGAAATTTGAGACCAAAATGACAAAATCGACCAGGCGAGATTGCCAATATGGCCGGCGTCGCCGGTCCCCCATCATTGTTTTGGCCTCGATTTTGTTTGGTGTTCTGGTGTGTTGGGTTTAGGGTTTCATGGTACTGTTTAGCCCAGTTTGCATGTGATGTCAACTTTTCAGTTGGGGCTATTCGGAGTGTTTCGTAGTCATGTTTTAACGTCGTTTCGGGTTTAAGTTTGATATGTGATACAATACTTGGAATCCACAGTTAATTAGTTTTGTGAAAACTAGTTGGTATTTGTAAATCTAGCATGTTAGTCTCTTTTGATCGATTGCCACGAAGTTTCGATTCGGATCGAAACTCCGTCGCAATCGTGTATCGTACGCAAATACTCGCCAGATAGCTTTACTAGGTAGCCACGCCCCATAGCCCCGACCAAGTGACTTTAGAAGAACCCCGTTGCCAAAAGTATCCGCTCGGGTGCTCGCGGCCACGGTGTTCCGCCTAAGTGCACTTGATCAACGGCATCGGGGGTGCGGCTATTTACTAAAATTCCCGACGAGTATTCGATTGGGTAGTCGGGAATTTTGTTGAATTACCCGACTAAGTTATTCAAAAGTGTTTTCGATATGAGACTAAAATGCGGTTTATAGGGTTAGGCATGAAATTCGGCATATGAGATATTCTGGGTTTATGATGTCTAAGGAAATGCGGATTCTAATTATTGTAGTTTTTCATTTCTTTTCTGCGACCGTAAGTGTAATATGTGAGGTATCCTAAATTTCGTTGCTATATGTCAATGACATTCGGGATACGCATATTTACTTACGTTGATAACATGTGATGTTATGTATTACTGTGATATGTTATATTGGATCGTCGTGAATGAATAGTCGGGTTTTTTTGCGTGAGATGAGATTTTCTTAATTTTCATTCATGTAAAAATTGTATGTAATATTCTTTTATTGGAACGCTTCCGGGTTGAGGATGATGTCACCGTTGATGTATATTATTTACTTTTCCATATTATGATAGACCCAAGACGGGGAGCACAAGTAACCGGGTCCTGGAGTCCAGTGGGAGACCACCTCAAGGAGTCGAGACTGGGTCTCCTAACTCTAGAATTGGCAGGATTGCTTGCCGCTCTCGTAGGGGTCTAGGGATGTGGGTTTGGCTATTCATCACGACCGCGGAATCTGTGTTTTTCATTATTGGTTTAATTTAAAACACGGACCTCCTAGTATATCCAATATTTCATATGTTGACTTCTGCTGCTTGGTTCTGTGATGTGATCATACAACTGCGTGATACGAATGTTATATTATATATATGATATATAATAAACGTTGCTTATGATTTGCACCCGCGCTAATCCAGCCCCAGCTCTGCCGTTAGTTAAGTAACCTAACGGTGCATGACGGGGCCCCGTGGCGAATGCGGATGGCATAAGCGTACGTTCTATTTTCGTTTCTTTTTCTGTGATGTTTAGGGAAACATAAATGATGGGATTTCATTAATGAGATTAATGAAAAGAAAAGAAACCTAACGATATTGTAGAATCAAAAGTTTTTAAAAAGATAGCTGTAGTTCTTGTTTTGCAAAAGCTATTCGGTTTGTTTTTGAAAATACTCGATTTTAAGAACGGAGCTTAAACCACTCCTTTTCAAAATCACTAGATTCTACAACTATATCAAGTTCATTACTTTAAAGGTTTTCTTAAAAACCAGCCGTAGCCCTCCGTCATTTTAGATAAGTACTATTTAGTATTCGTGCTGCGTTTGTTGGCCTCCGTCAAGGCGTAGTATAAGGTAACTGATTAGTGCTTATCTGCCGCATGTGATGCGATTGGATTAGGGCAGTCGTACGGTTTTGTTGACCATAGTTAAGGGTCGTACGGGTGGGTTTAATTCAATCATGAAATGAACGGGTTGAACTTGGCTAGCGTTTATGATTTGTTGACCATAGTTAAGGTCATAAGTTGCTAGGGGTAAAAACAGATATTGGGAATTTCAAGTGTTGAAATTTGCAATGAGACTGCATACCTTCTCTATGATAGTTGGATCCCGATACCCACCGTGAGTAAGTGTTACTCTTGGGAGAGTTTTGCACTTTACAATTAGCCGATCAAGTAGGTGTCTAAGAAAGGTGTTAACGGGGTTATGCCCCTGCGGAAACGAGGCTATTTAATTAGTTCCACGCGAAAGCATGGGAAGACTCCCTCGGAGTACTAATACCTGCATGGCTGACCTATTGGCGAACTTGTAGGGTGTAATTAATCCCGGCTAATTTTACCTTTTAGGGTTTGAAGGAAGATTTGATAAAAACAGTGGGAGCCATCCTGATTAGATAAAATAATAACCAATCTAATCTTGCAAAGAGCGCACGCAAAAGTGATTATCCTTCTCTCTATTCTGGTAGCGACCAATGACACGTCTTAATCAAGATAATAATATGGATGTATTGACCGAACCCACTTATTATACTGGGCTAAGTTCCGTCCTATCTTATGATTGTCATGAGTCTAAGTAAGGAATATGAGGATTCCCATGCCACCCAAACGAAGAATAAGCATGTTGATACATTTTCTTCGGGTGTGTTCGTTACCGAGAACTGTTTCTCAGTTTGCTCTACGTCCTGGATATTGGATACAGGATCAGGATCCCACGTATGTAATTTGTTACATGGGTTAAGTAAAGATAGAGAACTGGGAAAAGATGATGTCCCTCAAAGTAGGGAATGGAGCAATTGTTGCAGCCAAAACAGTTGGCGAATATCACTTTGTTTACCAAGTGGTAACACAATGATTCTGAGAGCGGCTGTTATTTCGTACCAAAAATATTGTGATTGTTTTTCTAAATTAAGTGTTGATTGGGTATGGTACGTTGTATAATGGTATATACGTTCTAAATCACAACAGTTCTAAGTATACAGAACACACACAAGAGGAACAGTTCAGAAATGAACGAAGCCTTCTTATGGCATTGTAGACTAGGTCATATCGATGCGACAAGACATGCTAAGTTGCATAAGGATGGATATTTGAATCCGTTCGAATTTACAACTTATGAAACTTGCCGGTTATGTCTCAAAGGCAAGCTGACCAAAACTCCGTTTACCGGACACGGAGAAAGAGCTACTGTACTCTTTGGACTGATATATAGTGATGTATGTGGTCCTATGTCTACACATGCCAGGAATGGTTCTTCGTACTTCATTATATTCACCGATGATCTATCAAGATATGGAAATGTGTTCTTGATGAAACACAAATATGAATATTTTAAGAAATTCAAGTAATATAAGTACGAAGTTGAGAACCAGACGGGTAAAAGTATTAAAATCTTTCGATCTGATCGGAGAGGAGAATACTTGAGCACAGAATTCAGAGACTACTTAAAAGAGATTGAGATTCTCTCTCAGCTTACTCCTCTGTATACACCACAACACAATGAAGTTTCGGAGCGAAGGAAGCGCACCCTATTAGATATGGTGCGCTCTATGATGAGTAATGCTGAGTTGCCTATTTTCTTTTGGGGTTATGCACTTGAGATAGCTGCATTCCTATTAAATAGAGTTCCGATCAAATCCGTGCCTACCACTCCATATGAGATATGGAATGGGAAGATACCATCTCTTAAACGAGTTAAGATATGGGGTTGTCCGGCTTATGTTAAAAAGCAAAATCCGGACAAGCTCAAGACAATGTCAGTTCTGTGCAAGTTTGTAGGATATCCCAAACATTCGTGAGGGTATATCTTCTACCACACCGAGGAACAAAAGGTGTTTGTTTCTCTACATGCCACCTTTTTAGAAAAAGGAGTTTCTTGTAAAAGAAATTAGTGGCAATGAGATAGAATTGGAAGAAGTTCCAGCAACACAAATTATAACTGACGATTTGGTGGAACCGGAGGATTTAGTAGTCCCCGACGAACCTCAGCCACTCCACAGATCTAGTAGGGTTCCTCACCCACCTGAGAGATACTATGGTTTTCTCATAGACGGTGGGAGCGAGGATTGCATCATGGAAGATGATGACCCAACTAGTTTCGAGCAAGCCATCATAAGTGGAGACTCTGTGAAATGGTTGGATGCTATGCGATCCGAGATGGAATCCATGTACACCAACAAAGTATGGACTTTGGAAGTTGCTTCTGAAGGGCTAAAACCCATCGGGAGCAAGTGGATCTTTAAGAAGAAACTTGGTGTAGATGGAAAAATTGAGACTTTCAAAACTAGACTTGTAGCAAAAGGTTTTCGTCAACGACCTGGTCTCGACTATGGTGAAACCTTTTCTCCTGTCGCCGTGCTTAAGTCTATCAGGATCCTACTTGCCATTTCTGCATACTATGACTACGAAATCTGGCAGATGGACGTCAAGACCGCTTTTCTAAATAGTGATTTAGAAGAGAGCGTGTACATGACATAGCCAGAGGGCTTCATAGATAATGGGAGCAGCGGAAAAGTGTGCAAGCTGCTTAAATCAATCTACGGATTAAAGCAGACATCGCGGAGCTGGAACATCTGTTTTGATGAAGCAGTCAAAGAGTTTGACTTCATCAAAAACGTAGATGAACCTTGTATATACAAAAAGGTTATAGAGAGTAAGGTTGTCTTCCTCGTATTGTACGTGGATGGCATACTCTTGATAGGAAACGATGTTCCCATGCTACACTAGGTCAGCTCTTCTTATCACACAAGTTCTCCATGAAAGATCTTGGTGATGCCTCCTATATCTTGGGGATAAAGATCTATAGAGATAGATCTAAACGAATGTTGGGATTGTCCCAATCCAGGTATATAGACACCATACTAAAGATGTTTAGTATGGAAGATTCTAAGCGTGGTAATTTACCCGCTTGCTCAGGAATCACTCTCTCCAAAGAGATGTCTTCCTAGACTGATTTGGAGAGGGTTCGAATACAAGAGATACCCTATACTTCGGCAGCCGGGTCTATCATGTTTGCGATATTATGTACCAGACCAGATGTAGCTTACTCACTAGGTGTATTGAGTAGGTATCAATCAGATCTAGGGAAGAAACACTGGACAACTGTAAAGAACATTCTTAAGTACTTGAGAAGGACTAAAGAGATGTTCTTGGTGTATGGTAACGGTGAACTCTAAGTGGAGTCCTTTACCGATTCGAGCTTCCAGAGTGATAAAGACGACAATAAGTCGGTCTTGGGTTTTGTCTTCATCCTCAATGGAGGGGCAGTATTTTGGAAGAGTTCCAAACAAGATACCGTAGCAGACTCGACGATGAAGGCTGAATACATCGCTGCCAACGATGCTGCCAAAGAGGCTGTCTGGATGAAGTTCATAGTTGAACTTTGTATGGTTCCATTCATTAAGCATCCAATACCTGTGTATTGTGATAACAATAGAGCTGTGGCTTTGGCCAAGAAACCCCGGTCCCATCAGAGATCCAGATATATTCTTAGACGGTATCACCTGATCAGGGAGATAGTAGATCGCTTAGTGATCGAGGTCAGAAGAGTTGTCACGAAGGATAATACAACGGATCCACTCACGAAGGCCCTCCTTCAGATGCAATTCGAGAGACTTTTTGGGATGTTGGGTATGAGATACTACAACAACTGGCCTTAGTGCAAGTGGGAGATTGTTAGGAATATGTATGCCCTAGAGGCCATTATTGTATGATATATATATATATATATGACTTTCTTTCTCGACATGATAGTATGCTATCTGGTTGCCTTTATCTTAACATGTTCACTGGTATTATTATCCTGTCTCTCATATACATATTGATAAAGCTCTTAGGATGTTGACTTGACTACCAGGACTATGATGTGAATCATACTACTGGGACCTGGGTAGTCCACAAGCACATCCTTCAATTGTTCCTAGTCGAGAGAATATCGAGACAGGGCATCGATATTCCAGAGTAGACTAGTGTGTACGTTTCTTGACCCTGTATGGGGCGATGGTTGATCCCATATCCATTGGTGTTTGACATCAAAGATTGTACACAACTCATTAGAGAATGGGTACACCGAACATGACTCGCCGAGAACTCCTAGATGGTACTATAATTATCGTCAGATAGCAGTTCTCTGGTGACACTGGTACAGATTAATCTATAAATCCGAGATCTTCATAGAGTCTTGTGTGGTTCCCACTGTGCTTTGATTTCCTCCCTACTACGGCTTAAAGGAGTCATGCAAATAGGTGGATTTTGGGTACAGTCCCAAGTCACATAGAGGCAATGAGCGATAGGAGGGGTTTCGTCTCTCCCGGTATAGGGAGTTTTGTGATATGCTCGATTGGCTATAACAGGAAGTCCCTGGTCATGGCTGTTGATGAGATTTGCTGGTAAGTGTTATCAGTAGTTTGTCGTACCGTTATAGGTCACACATCGGCATGACTTATCAGTTATTGGGGTCTGATGATTCTACCCACAGATTCGATATGCGACATATCAGACGAAAAGAACAGACTGTATGGTAAGTGTTACCTATAGCTTCATGGGAGTTTGGACAAGCTTGCTTGTTGATCTTTTATTCGCTTAATACCTGGGTAGCCGTTACGTCCAGCTAGTACCTCTGACGGCTTGTGGGTAATTGATGTGATCATTACCTACTGCTAGCGTATCGACGAGTCTTTAGAGTCCCACATAAAAGTTTTCTGGTTCAAGCGAAACGAAGTAGGGCACATATGCTGATATGTGCGGGGGCCTGATTAAATACGAGTATGTGATACCGTATTCTAATCTGGCGGTTATTTGATATCAGTTAGGTTATATGTGATATAACCGGATTATTGAATTAAGTGTTTATTTAATAATGTGATATACAGATAAATGATATTAGTCGGTTATATATGATATAACCGGATTATTAAATCAAGTGTTGATTTAATAATATGATATATATATATATTTGATATAATTATATATTAACTAATATTATTGCTCACTAATTATTTGCTTATATATATATATATATATGAAGCATGGCATGGATTTTCTATTTTTAAAAAATAGAAAATGATGTGGAAAAATGAGGAGACTTTTGTGGCATGGAGTAAAGCATGGCTTGATGAATTTTTTATTCATCCTACACTATTGAAGCATGGTTACAATTCTATATTGATGGATATTGGTTACTTCAATAATGTGGGGTATTAAGCCATTCTTTACATGGTTCATTTTAACCTTAGCCATTTTACTTGAGCTCCTTGCTCTCTGGCTCTCTCCATTTTCTTCACCTCCACCTCCAAGCTTAATCCCTCACATGAGTTGTGAACCCTTGAACTTGTGAGAACCTTAGTCAGCAAACAAAACCCCTACTTCACAATCCTACACTTGATTAGCGCTTTGGTGTAGTGTGTTTCCTTCACTAAAGAGTTTAGTGAAGAGGTAGCTTGGATTAGCGGAGCTTCGGATGGATCATTTTCGGCACTAAGATCGTAAAGGAAGCTCGATCCAACTTCAAGTGGAGCCTAATGGAGTCGCGTGGACTACTACACGGAGTTTGAGAAGAGGACACGGTCTATAAAGGTTGTAGCCACATTTCTCTTAGTAAAGTTTTGTTATATTATAGTTAAACCCTATTCAACTAGTTTAAGATCTTGATTAGTGTTGATTAGCACTAAGAAATTTTTTAAATTGGCATGCTTGATGCTCGTAAAACCCAGTGTCGGTGCTAACAAACACTTTCACTAATGTCCCACAAGGGCGCACATGCTAAATACTAACAGAAAAGAAATAAATCTATGTGTTACTGATTTTCGGCAAAGTCCTGATAGCCACTCCGATCCTGTTCAGCCTGAAAATCCGCCTCTAAATCTGAGATGGCAAATCTCAGGGATGTCAGAACATCCCAGCAAGTACTCAACGTATAAGGTGTGTTTGTGTGGTATGATAGCATGAATATATGAGTAGGGAAGCCCGTGTGCGCATGTTTATAAATAAATATGGAAATAGTAATAATATAAAAAAGACATAAACATGTCAAGTCATATCCTACTGGTCACTAAAAGGTAATCTATCATATCGTGAGTTCGAGTGTGTGCGTCAACCTTTGTAGGAGTATTCATAACCCAAGAGTAGGGCCCCAGGGGTTAGGAAACACGGGCACAAATGTGGAATGAACAAGCGACCGAAATAGCCCGGTACTAGCTGTAATAACATTCGACCGATATAGTCCGGTACGAGCTACCGGCATGGGACTCCTGAGATCCTGTTACACGAACGCACACTCAAACTACCCCAACTCCGCGTATCTATAATAACATGGTAATAAATTCAATCACAATATAGAATGCTGACTGGACAGGAAAACATGACAAGTCATGATGATAGTACAGTATGGTAAACATGTAAGCACGAGTAATTGTTTCATGGCATGAATGTTCAGCATTCTAATTAGTGATTTCGTTTTAATGTAAGGAAACATAAATCGTGAACATGCATGTCATGTCAAGCAGGTCGATAATAATAATCTCAAGTAGTATATCAAATACAGTCGATATAATATGATAGTATCAATAATGTAAACAAGAATCTAAATGAATTTACAAGCATCTCCATTTAATATCCGGATTTATTATTGGGAAGAATAATAAACTAAAATATGGTTTTAAAAGATTAATGTGATTAATGGGTGTTCTAGAAATTCTAGGGTTTTCATTTCATGCATGATGAACATAAGGTTTCATTTAACATCGTATGGTTTGATTGTTAATAAAAACACAAAACTAAATATATAAAATTAATACCAAGGGTATTAAAACACAATCAATATAGTTATCTTATATAAATGCACTTAAGCATTCTGTTTTATACTATTAGTAACAATGAGTAATTTCTTGATTTTATTATACATTGTATATTTATTTTCTTGCTGTTACAATGATCTGATCTTATGTATAAATAATTTAATTATCTTGAATTACTGTTCACTAAGTACTGTATTATGTAAGCTATATTCTACAAAGATTCAACAAAAAATAAAACTGAATTGTTTATTTTACTTAATGAAATGATAACTCACATATACTAATTAAAATTTATATCAACTATACAAATAAGTCTAAATATAAGCTATATATATATATGCATGCAAACTTATGTGAGCAGTATAAAACTAAGGTTTTCATCATGTATATAATAATTACGTGGTATTTTAGTGAAATTGCACAATAATACAATTTTCATTCAAATATTATAGACTAAAAATTTATTGCGATATTTGCCGATGTTGTATCGGCTAAAAAAACAAGAGTACTTATTTTGGAGACGGATAAACACGACGACACGATACGCAACTCCAAGTTTTGATGGCTCGGCAAATTTTGAAGAAGAAAATATTGTGATGGGAAAGGGAGAGAAGGTTGATTTATATGAGAAGGAGAGAGATAATAATCATGTTATTTATAGGGAAGAGAGATATGTTAAAGATTGGAGAGAGATTATTATAATTGGAGAGAGAAATATTCTGATGAGATGAGATTTGGGTTTGATTTTAAGAGAGATATATAAATATAAAAGAGAGATATGATAGGTTATATACTTTTATAAGATATTAGAAAAGTTGTATATACACATTAGTTTTTATGTAGTTAGGATAATAGAAAAGTATATGTATATATATAGAGAGAGAACAATGGAGGAAATAGGCCATATGAGGAAATTTTCTACTATGGCGTCGAAAAAGTACGCCCTCCGTCGTGTTTTCCGACGATCGGAATTCATCATCTTCATCGTTATCATCTAAGATGTGGGTACGCCAAATTTCATGTGATTCTACAACTTTTTCACCGTTGATTTAGCAATGTAAAAAGTTCTATTGTCGGTAAACCGTTAATTTTGAACCCACTAATTCAACAGTGAAAAAGTTGTAGAATCACATGAAATTTGGTGTACCCATATCTTAGATGATAACGATGAAGATGATGGGTGCCGATCGTCGGAAAATACGACGGAGGGCGTATTTTTTCGTCTCCATAGGAGGAAATTTCCTCCTATGGCATCTTTCCTCCATTATTCTCATATATATATTAGTATATAGAAAAAATATATGTAGATATGTATATGGTTATGGATTCGTTGAAATAAATATAATTAATTGTTATATATATGTAGGATTTTAAGATATCAAACAACTAAAATATATTTTCAGTTAAACCATCATAACAAAATATCGTCAATTATATATATATATATATATATATATATATTGTTTATATAGGTTTGTAGAAAAAGAATTAGAGAGAGAATATGTTGAGAGAGATTGGATTGGATTGGAGAGACATGGATTTTGTGGGGATATATATATATAGAGAGAGAAAGTGAGGTTTGGTGAAATATAATTAGGGATATAGAAAAACATATGTAGATAGAATAGAATATGGAGAGAGAAATCTGTTGGGAAAGATAATTGTTTGGAGAGAGAAAGAAAATAGTGTTAGTTTTAAAAGAAGAGAGAATTATCAGGTGAAAGAGCGATAAGATCAAGGGAGAGATATATAGTGATTGGAGAGAGAAAATTGAGTTAGTTTAGAAAAAAATATTTATATGGTTAAAAGATTTAACGGGTACTCTCATGACCAGTCAAAACTAAATGTTTTAACTAAATAAACATCGTTAAACAAAATATCTCATAAATAAGATTTAAAAAGAGGTAAAATCTTGTGTGTATATATTGTTTAAAGAAATACCAAACAAAATATCTTTTGTTTAAACTATAAAACTAAAATATAAATATAGTTATAAAATAGTGTTAAACAAATAAATATTTAAATACTAATAATACGCCTATTTAACAAGCTTGAAAAACCATAATTATATGCATATATCTTAATTAAAAGTATTAAACTCCAAGTTATAATAATAATAAAACAAAACCCAATATATCCAAAAAGAAAAGGAAACGTACGATCGCACTAGGGTGTTACATCCTATCCAGCTTATAAGAAATTTCGTCATCGAAATTAGAAAAACGAAAATACAAGATCACAAACTAATTACAGGGATCAATGAAAATAGATGGGTTTGAAAAATTAAGGATCAAGCAGACAAATGAGGTTATGAAGAGTCGCGGCCTTGGCTCGAGAAATCGGCGTGGGCAAGGAAGCCAAATCAGTGGAAACAAATCAAGTAGAACTCTAAGTTACTCAAACAGAATGACGTATTGTAACCATGCCGCGGTACATGAGTACAATATCATAATTCTATCTCAGTCGCCCGAATCGTATAATCAGAGTCAAGAAAATATGCAGCATGACACACCGAGGGAAACCTAGACATGTGATTCTAACCTAAAAGGTTGGTAGAACCAAGACTAACTTTGACGTCAGCCAGACTCTGATACCAACAAAATCTTGTTACGCCCCGCTTCCCAAAATGCGGAATATAGAGAGCAACGAAGGCCAGCCGTGCTACCTATGGTAAGGAAAGATCCTTCCATAGTCACATAAAGGCTGTCTAGCTAACCTGTCAAAGATAATATACAACAATATGAGAGATAACACTGATAATCATGCTGCAACGAAACCATAAGGAATACTAAAAATAGACCCACTAGATAATCGATGCAAATAAAGATCCGATACAATAGGTTCGAAATAAGAAAAAGATCTGAAAGGAAATACATAAGTCCTAATGTCCCTAAGGCATATGCTAAATACTAACAGAAAAGAAATAAACCTATAGGTTACCGATCTTCGGCAAACTCCTAATAGCCGCTCCGATCCTGCCCAGCCTGAAAATCTGCCTCTAAACCTGAGATGACAAATCTTAGGGATGTCAGAACATCCCAGCAAATACTCAACGTATAAGGTGTGTGTGGTATGATAACATGAATATATGAGTGTAGTGAAGCCCATATGCGCATATTTATAAATACATATGGATATAGTAATAATATAAAACAGACATATAAACATGTCAAGTCATATCCTACTGGTTACTAAAAGGTAATCTATCCTATCATGAGTTTGAGTGTGTGCGTCAATCTCTGCAGGAGTATTCCTAACCCAAGAGTAGGGCCCTAGGGGCTATGAAACAAGGGACCAAATGTGGAATGAACAAGCAACCGATATAGCCCGGTACGAGCTATAATAACATGCGACCGATATAGCCCGGTACGAGCTGTAACATGCGACCGATACAGCCCGGTACAAGATGCCGGCATGGGACTCCTGAGATCCTGTTATACGAACGCACACTCAAACTACCCTAACCCCCGCGTATTTATAGCTAACATGGTAATAAATTTAATCACAATATAGAATGCTGACTGGACAGGAAAACATGACATGTCATGATGATAGTACAGTATGGTAAACATATAAGCACGAGTAATTGTTTCATGGTATGAATGTTCAACATTCTAATTAGTGAACATACATCTTTCATGGCATGAATGTTCACAATATGTCATGTCAAACAGGACAAGTCACGATGATAGTATCGTTTAATGTAAGGAAACAGAAATCGTGAACATGCATGTCATGTTAAGCCAATCGATAATAATAGTCTCAAGTAGTATGTCAAATACAGTCGATATAATATGATAGCATCAATAATGTAAACAAGAATCTAAATGAATTTACAAGTATCTCCATTTAATATCCGGATTTATTATTGGGAAGAATAATAAACTAAAATATGGTTGTAAAAGATTAATGTGATCAATGGGTGTTCTAGAAATCCTAGGGTTTTTATTTCATGCATGATGAACATAAGCTTTCATTTAACAGCGTATGGTTTGATTGTTAATAAAAATACAAAACTAAATATATAAAATTAATACCAAGGGTATTAAAACACAATCAATATAGTTATCTTATATAAATCCACTTAAGCGTTCTGTTTCATACTATTAGTAACAATGAGTAATTTCTTGATTTTATTATATATTGTATATTTATTTTCTTGCTGTTACAATGATCTAATCTTATGTATAAATAATTTAATTATTTTAAACTACTGTTCACTAAACACTATATTATGTAAGCTATATTCTACAAAGATTCAACAAAAAAATAAAACTGAATTGATTATTTAACTTAATGAAATGATAACTCACATATACTAAATAAAATTTATATCAACTATGCAAATAAGTCAAAATATAAGCTATATATATATATATATATATATATATATATATATATATATATATATATATAAACAGCATGCAAACTTATGTGAGCAGTATAAAACTAAGGTTTTCATCATGTATATAATAATTACTTGGTATTTTAGTGAAATTGTACAATAATACAATTTTCATTCAAATATTTTAGACAACTTATTGCGATATTTGCTGATGTTGCATCGGCTAAAAAAGCAAGAGTACTTGTCTCGGAGACAGATAAATACGACGACACGAAACGCAACTACAAGTTTTGATGGCTCGGCAAATTTTGAAGAAGAAAATATTGTGATGGGAAATAGAGAGAATGTTGATTTATATGAGAAGGAGAAAGATAATAATCATGTTATTTATAGGGAAGAGAGAGATGTTAAAAATTGGAGAGAGATTATTATAATTGGAGAGAGAAAGAAATATTATGATGAGATGAGATTTGAGTTTGATTTTAAGAGAAAAATATATAAATATAAAATAGAGATATGATAGGTTATATATTTCTATAAGATATTAGAAAAGCTGTATATACACATATTAGTTTGTATATAGTTAGGATAATATAAAAGTATATTCATATATTAGTATATAGTAAAAATATATGTATATATGTAAATGGTTATGGGTTCGTTGAAATAAATATAATTAGTTGTTATATATAGAGAGAGGATTTTAAGATATCAAACAACTAAAATATATTTTCAGTTAAACTATCATAACAAAATATCTTCAATTATATATATATATATATATATATATATATATAGAGAGAGAGAGAGAGAGAGAGATTAATGGAGGGAAGAGGCCCTCCTATGGCGTCGAAAAAATACCCCCTTCCTAGTTTTTTTCGACGATCGGCACCTGTTAGGTCCACGTTACCTCTCCCGGTACTTTCGGGGTTGCGGAAACGGTAAATCAAAATTTTTCTAAACTTTGTAACATGGACCGTAAAAGCCGGATCTTTGCTAAACTAAACTAGCATTCTTGCAAAGAAGAGTTAACTACTCGGCAAAGTGGTTATACCTCAACTTGAACTCCTTCACTTCTAGTTGTTCTTCTTTGATCTTCTCTTCTTGTTGTTCTTCTCATTGCTTGCTTAATGGTTGATCCGGACTTCGGTCACCTCCGCGGCCTCCTTGAGTCGAAGACGATCCACCCGAGAGATGTACACCGAGCTCCACCTCAAGCCGAGGTAACTAGGGCAAGGAGATTGCTAATCTAGAAGCCCTAGGTTATGTAGAGAGGATGTATGGATGTGTTTGTCAAATAGAATCCTTTTTCTCTCAACACATGAGATCAAAGGAGAAATCAAGAGGAGGAAGAAGAAGGAGATTTTCTAGCAACCATGGAGCTTCTCATTTCAAGAGAGAGAATGAGAATAAGCAAATGAAAAGCTTAACCAAGAGAAAAGCTAACCATGGTTGCAATAATGCACAAACATTATCATTACAAATCCAATCAAGATAAAGGTGATGGCTACAAATGACATGACCATTATCATAACTAAATAAAAAGAAAACCAAAGAATACTTTAGATCTTCTAAGAAGATCCAAGTCAACTTTGGTCAAAAGGTCAACAAAGTCAAGATGGTCAAATGGTCAATGTAATTAGCCATAACAAAATTATCAATGAAAGGATTAGTAAATAATGTCCCCGGCTCATTATGATTTTGACCAAACGAACTGTCGAAACCCTAATGAGTCCGCCTCAAAATGGTTTTGACCGAATCAACTGTCAAAACCCTAATGAGGCACCTCCTCCTTCATCGCTCCAGAAAACTGTGCATACACACCTGCATCCGTATTCCGTAGAATGCGGATGCGCAGAAGACAAAACAAATCCATCCATGCAATACTAGGATCCGGCTTAAACCAAAGCCCACTAGTATTGCCTGCCCGAACACCACACGCACACAAGTGTACGTAAGTGATCGCAGCCCTGCCGTAAAACCATACGGCCTCTACACGTTTCGCTCAGTGCAGGGAAACTCTCTGTGTGGGACTCTAAAGACTCGACACTACGCTGGCAGTGGGTTTAACCACAGACCGCAAGCGGCACTAGCTGTACGTAACGGTCCCCAGGTAGATGTCGATAAGAAGGCCGATGAGGTAAACTCATCCGAACTCCTACTGAGTCTGTATGTGACAATCTCCGTACAGTCCGGTCTGTTCGTCTGATACATCGCATGTCGGGCCTAAGGGGGCGGCAAGCGTTAGACCCCTAATAGCGGTACAAGTCGTGTCGGAGTGAAGCCCAGAACACCCTGAGATAACACTGGAACCTACCAGTATATCTCGCTTGCCCTGGCCAGGGACTACTCGTGTAATGGCTCTCCTAGACACAGCGCGATGTCAACCCCAATACCGGGAGAGACGAATCCTGTCTAACCGTCACTGCCTCCAAGTGCTTCGGGACTGCTCCCAACTACTACCTGTTTGCACGACTCAGTAGAGCCGTGGTAGGGTAGTAATCAAAGAACAGTGGGAACACACTCGAGGCGAAGTGACAGTGTCAAGTCAGCGGACTAAGCTGTACTCATGTCACCTGGGAACTGATAACTGACGATAGGTATAATACCAACCATCAGTTCCCGACGAGTCCTGTCCAGTGTACTCGTAACCTAACGAGCACCCGCATACTATCTCAAGTACGACGTACCGACGGCTGTGGGACAGACCGTCTCCCATGCTGGGATGAGAAGCGCATACGCTAGTCTACTCCGGAGTATCGATGCCCTATCTCGGTACTCCCACGACTAGGGACGTGTATAAGGATGTGCTTGTAGATTACCCAGCCCCCACGAGTGTGATCGCCATCACAACGCCGGTAATCAAGCAAAGATCCTAAGGGCTCTACTAATGCGTATAGGTGATATAAATAAACACACATGTACACATTAAAGCAGAGGCAAACCAAGTAGCATACTACTATATTGAGCAAGATTGTCTGTACAACTGTGAATATCCCAAGCTTCTATCAAGTAATATACATGCTAGTATGATACAGTAATGGCCTCTAGGGCATATACACTAACAATCTCCCACTTGCACTAAGGCCATGTACTGGCGTATCGAAGACCTATCATCTTGATCAGCCGCTCGAACTGAGTCTGGGGTAAAGCCTTTGTGAATGGGTCCGCAGTGTTGTCCTTTGTGTCCACTCTCCGCACCTCGATCTCCTGTCGATCAATGATCTCCCTGATCAGGTGATACCGCCTTAAGATGTGCCTGGATTTCTGATGGGACCTTGGTTCCTTCGCTAAAGCTATAGCCCCATTGTTATCGCAATACAGAGGTATTGGGTCAACAATGGACGGAACCACCTGAAGTTCACTAATGAACTTCTTTATCCAGACCGCCTCTTTTGCGGCATCGCTTGCAGCAATGTATTCAGCCTCCATCGTCGAGTCTGCGACGGTATCCTGCTTGGAACTCCTCCAACATACCGCCCCTCCGTTGAGGGTAAACACAAAACCCGAGACAGACTTGTTGTCATCTTTGTCACTCTAGAAGCTTGAATCGGTAAAGGACTCGACCCGGAGGTCTCCATTACCGTAAACCAGGAACATCTCCTTAGTCCTTTTCAGGTACTTGAGAATGTTCTTCACTGCTGTCCAATGGTCCTCCCCTGGGTCTGACTGATACCGGCTTACCGCGCTCAACGCATAAGCTACATCTGGTCTTGTACATAGCATCGCATACATTATAGATCCTACCGCCGAAGCGTAGGGTATAGTGCTCATGCGAACCCTCTCCTCGTCAGTCTTAGGAGACATCTTCTTGGAGAGGGTAATTCCGTGCAATGCGGGTATGTTACCGCGCTTGGAACCCTCCATACTAAATCTCTTTAGTACGGTCTCTATGTACCTGAACTGCGAAAGTCCCAATAGTCTCTTGGATCTATCTCTATAGATCTTGATCCCCAGAATGTACGAGGCATCTCCCAGGTCCTTCATGGAGAACCTTTGTGACAAAAATAGCTTGACCGATTGTAGCATAGGAATATCATTTCCTATCAAAAGAATGTCGTCCACGTACAAGACTAGGAATACGACAGTTCGTCCTACAATCTTCTTATATACACAGGGTTCATCTTCGTTCTTGATGAAATCAAATCCCTTCATTGCCTCATCAAAACAGATGTTCCAGCTCCGCGATGCCTGCTTTAATCCATAAATGGATTTAAGCAATTTGCACACCCTTCCGCTGCTCCCACTGTCTACGAAACCTTCTGGTTGATCCATGTAAACGCACTCTTCCAAACAACCGTTTAGGAAAGCCGTCTTAACATCCATCTGCCAGATTTCATAATCATGGAAGGCAGCAATGGCAAGTAGGATCCGAATGGATTTGAGCATAGCCACCGGAGAAAAAGTCTCGTCATAGTCCAAACCAGGTCTTTGACGAAAACCTTTTGCAACGAGTCTAGCTTTATAGGTTTCCACCTGCCCATCTATACCAAGTTTCCTTTTGTAGATCCATTTGCATCCAACGGGTTTTACCCCAGGTGGAGCAATATCCAAGGTCCACACTTTATTGGCGTACATGGACTCCATTTCGGATTGCATTGCTTCCTGCCACTTATCAGAGTCCCTACTGATAATGGCCTGCCTGAAACTGGTAGGGTCATCTTCTTCCAAGATGCAATCCTCTCGATCCCCGTCTATGAGAAAACCGTAGTATCTCTCGGGCGGATGAGAAATCCTACCAGATCTGCGGAGTGGCTGAGGTTCGTCTGGGGTTATTGAATCTTGAGGTTCTGTCAAATTTTCAGTTTCAGTTTGTGGTCGCTGAATTTCTTCCAATTCTACCGCGCTCCCACTAATTTCTTTTCCAAGAAACTCCGTTTCTAAGAAAACGGCATGCTGAGCAACAAACACCTTCTGTTCCTCGGTGTGGTAGAATAGATATCCATAACCATTCTTTAGATATCCCACAAACTTACATAAAACTGATCGTGCCTCTAGTTTATCCGGTTTATGCGATTTAACATAAGCCGGACAACCCCATATCTTAGATCTTTTAAGATATGGCCTCTTTCCATTCCATATCTCGAACGGAGTCTTAGGCACTGATTTAGACGGAACATCATTCAATAGGTATGCTGCTGTCAATAGCACATGTCCCCAAAATGAAAGAGGTAACTCGGCATTACTCATCATGGAGCGAACCATATCCAGTAGGGTACGATTCCTCCGCTCCGAAACACCGTTGTGCTGTGGTGTATAAGGAGGAGTAAGCTGAGAGAGAATACCATTCTCTTTTAAGTAATCTAGGAATTCCGTGCTTAGGTACTCCCCTCCCCTGTCAGACCGGAGGATCTTGATACTTTTGCCTGTCTGGTTCTCTACTTCGTTTCTGAATTCCTTGAATTTCTCAAAAGCTTCAGATTTGTGTTTCATCAGATACACATATCCGAACCTAGAGAGATCGTCAGTGAATGTGATGAAGTACGAGAACCCACCCCTTGCATGTATAGACATCGGACCACATACATCACTATGTACGAGTCCCAAGAGCTCGGTTGCTCTTTCTCCATGTCCGGTGAACGGAGATTTGGTCATCTTCCCTTTGAGACAAGACTGACAAGTTCCATAAGATGAAAACTCGAACGCATTCAAGAGTCCATCTTTATGCAACTTACTCAGTCTTTTCTCTCCGATATGACTAAGTCTACAATGCCACAAGTAGGATTCATTCGTATCTGAATTCTTCCTCTTGCGTGTGTTTTGTATATTGAGAACTGTATTCTGATTTAGAACGTAGATACCATTAAACAGTGTACCCTCTACAACCAGTACCTTATCAAGGTAAATGTTCATGATATTCTTTTCAAGAACAAACTTATATCTATCTTTATCGAGTAAAGAAATTGATATGATGTTGCAAACCATGGAGGGTACATAGTAGCAATCGTTCAAAATCATAGTCTTGCCATTTGGCAATACTAGGTGATATTCACCGACGGCTGCCGCATTAACTTGTGCTCCGTTCGCTACTTTGAGCGACATATCACCCGGTGCAACTTTCCTACTTTTTCTCAGTCCTTGCAATAAATTACAGATATGAGATCCTGATCCGGTATCAAGTACCCAGGAGGTAGGGCTGACCGTAAAACAGTTCTTAATTACAAGAACACCTGAAGTAGATGCAAAACCATGCTTCTTCTTCAACTGGGTATCCTGGAAATCCATACTTTCCTCTTTCCCATTCTCATACTTATGACTGTTGTCACAAGTTAGAGCTGAACCAACTTTCCCCAGTCCCGAATAAGAATTCGGTTCGGTCAAGCGATACATTTTATTATCTTGATTAGGGCGTGAAAAGGTTGTTGCCTGGAGAGAGAGAAAAGAAACACTCAGCGTATGCTCTTGCAAGATTAGATTGGTTTATTAATTTATCTAACCAGGATGTCTCCCACTGTTTCCTCAAATTCTTCTTAAAACCTTTTTAAAAGAAGAACTAGCCGGGTTTTGATTCACGTCACAATACTTAACCTTTCAGCCAGGCTAGTGTCGGTACTTCGAGGAAGGTTTTCCAACGCTTTCGCGAAGTTCCTTAATTAAAGAACCTCTTTTCCCTGGAGGCGTAACCCCGCTAACACCTTTCTAGACACCTACTAGGTTTATAGCATTGATCGTTAAGTGAAATGATCTCCCGAGAGTAAACCAACTCATCAGTGGGATCGGGATCCAACTGTCATTGTGTGATAACCTAGATGGAATCCACTCTAGTCACCACACTCCAGAAGGTATGCTAAATCTGCAAGTTTCAGTTCTTTTGAAACTCCCGATGTAGTTTTTGCCCCTAACTGTTCATGACCTTGACTAGGTCAACAAGCCACAAACTGTTAGACAAGTTCTACCCGTCATAATCCTGATTGCATTAGACCCACCCGTACGTGCCCTTGACTAGGTCAACAAGGCCGCACGACTGTCCTAACCAATCACATTTGCAATCCACAGAAAAATATTATTTAGCTACCGTTCACTACGTCTTGACTAGGTCAACAAACGCAGCACGAATACTAACTAACATTAATCCGAAATGACGGAGGGCTACGGCTGGGTTTTTGGCGAAAAACCCGTTAACGTATTGAACTTGATATCGTTGAAGGAACATGATTGCACCCTTTTTGAAAATATAGTGGCGAAAACTTTTTGCTAAAGAGGTCACTCCCTGTGAAGGGATCTCGGCTCTTTCCTCGTCGAATGAGGTGCAGGATATTCCAAATTGAATACCTCGATGCAAAGCAAGAATAATCGACTATAGTGAAGTTATTACCCTGACGCAAACTTTTGTCCAAGGGGTCACTCCCGGTGAAGGGATCTCGGCTCTTGCCTCGTCGACTGAGGTGCTGGGCATTCATAACCGAATACCGCGATGCAAAACAAAAATGAACGTCCTTGCAATAACAGCTTTTTGAAAAATTGTTCCAACAACGTCTTTTAGGTTTATTTTCTTGCATTAGTTCTTTTAATGCGTCCCATTATTTAAATCCTACCATTGCAGAAAACAACCAAAATATGACGTACGCTTATGCCATATGCATTCGCCACGGGGCCCCGTCATCACCCGTTAGGTTACTTAACTAACGACAGAGCGGGGGCTGGGCTAGCGCGGCTGTAATACATAAGCAACGCCTAAATAGAAAGCAATGATAGACATTACAGATCACAGATGAATACATTGGATATACTAGCAATCCGCAATCCTTTCGAGCCTGTAACGAAAAGCGGATTACACGGTCACGGTGAATAGCCAAATACCCCACCCAAGACCCCTACGGGTGCGGCAAACTACCCGCCAAGTACTCGGCAGTTTGTGCACCCCTCCATGGGTCTATCCTAGGAGCAAAAACAGTAAAAAGAATTATACAATGACGGCTACAACCCCGACCCGGTTGTGCGGCCAAACAAATAATATTATTACATCAATTTACATTTACAAATGAATGAAAGAAAAACAAAAGCTCATCTCACATCCACCCCGGCTATTCACCCGCGACAGTCCAACACATTCATATACACATTCCAATATCAAACACAGATCACAGAGATGTATAACCCCGACTAATCGACTTATAGCGATTAGCCGACGTTCAATACATGCAAACATCACAGATATAACCATCATAGTCAAAGTGCAGTGAAGTTCGGAAAAAATACGGAATTATAGGACCCCAAAAGTAAATTTCTGTTCTGGAAAATCTGGGAACATATAACATATTTTAAAAATCCCAAAACCAACACAGAGACACACTGCACGAAACCCGATCACCAGAAGACTCTAAACGGCGGCGGATCCGCGGCGCTAAGAATAGGTGAGGCCGCGGATCCGCGGCTGTTTGAAGGAATTAGGGGATCGTTTTTCTTGGGTGTTCACACAAAACCCTGAGCCGAATTTAGGTGTATAACAAATCTTGTTTTGACCAGAAAATTTTTTAACAGAAACTAGGATTTTGTAAAAGTTTGGTTTTTGGATTTTTCCGGTTCCGAACTTCGTTACACTTCACTACCAAGCTAGTTTAAGTGTAGTTAGGCTCTGATACCACTGTTAGGTCCACGTTACCTCTCCCGGTACTTTCGGGGTTGCGGAAACGGTAAATCAAAATTTTTCTAAACTTTGTAACATGGACCGTAAAACCCGGATCTTTGCTAAACTAAACTAGCATTCTTGCAAAGAAGAGTTAACTACTCGGCAAAGTGGTTATACCTCAACTTGAACTCCTTCACTTCTAGTTGTTGTTCTTCTTTGATGTTCTCTTCTTGTTGTTCTTCTCATTGCTTGCTCAATGGTTGATCCGGACTTCGGTCACCTCCGCGGCCTCCTTGAGTCGAAGACGATCCACCCGAGAGATGTACACCGAGCTCCACCTCAAGCCGAGGTAACTAGGGCAAGGAGATTGCTAATCTAGAAGCCCTAGGTTATGTAGAGAGGATGTATGGATGTGTTTGTCAAATAGAATCCTTTTTCTCTCAACACATGAGATCAAAGGAGAAATCAAGAGGAGAAAGAAGAAGGAGATTTTCTAGCAACCATGGAGCTTCTCATTTCAAGAGAGAGAATGAGAATAAGCAAATGAAAAGCTTAACCAAGAGAAAAGCTAACCATGGTTGCAATAATGCACAAACATTATCATTACAAATCCAATCAAGATAAAGGTGATGGCTACAAATGACATGACCATTATCATAACTAAATAAAAAGAAAACCAAAGAATACTTTAGATCTTCTAAGAAGATCCAAGTCAACTTTGGTCAAAAGGTCAACAAAGTCAAGATGGTCAAATGGTCAATGTAATTAGCCATAACAAAATTATCAATGAAAGGATTAGTAAATAATGTCCCCGGCTCATTATGGTTTTGACCAAACGAACTGTCGAAACCCTAATGAGTCCGCCTCAAAATGGTTTTGACCGAATCAACTGTCAAAACCCTAATGAGGCACCTCCTCCTTCATCGCTCCAGAAAACTGTGCATACACACCTGCATCCGTATTCCGTAGAATGCGGATGCGCAGAAGACAACAAATCCATCCATGCAATACTAGGATCCGGCTTAAACCAAAGCCCACTAGTATTGCCTGCCCGAACACCACACGCACACAAGTGTACGTAAGTGATCGCAGCCCTGCCGTAAAACCATACGGCCTCTACACGTTTCGCTCAGTGCAGGGAAACTCTCTGTGTGGGACTCTAAAGACTCGACACTACGCTGGCAGTGGGTTTAACCACAGACCGCAAGCGGCACTAGCTGTACGTAACGGTCCCCAGGTAGATGTCGATAAGAAAGCCGATGAGGTAAACCCATCCGAACTCCTACTGAGTCTGTATGTGACAATCTCCGTACAGTCCGGTCTGTTCGTCTGATACATCGCATGTCGGGCCTAAGGGGGCGGCAAGCGTTAGACCCCTAATAGCAGTACAAGTCGTGTCGGAGTGAAGCCCAGAACACCCTGAGATAACACTGGAACCTACCAGTATATCTCGCTTGCCCTGGCCAGGGACTACTCGTGTAATGGCTCTCCTAGACACAGCGCGATGTCAACCCCAATACCGGGAGAGACGAATACTGTCTAACCGTCACTGCCTCCAAGTGCTTCGGGACTGCTCCCAACTACTACCTGTTTGCACGACTCAGTAGAGCCGTGGTAGGGTAGTAATCAAAGAACAGTGGGAACACACTCGAGGCGAAGTGACAGTGTCAAGTCAGCGGACTAAGCTGTACTCATGTCACCTGGGAACTGATAACTGACGATAGGTATAATACCAACCATCAGTTCCCGACGAGTCCTGTCCAGTGTACTCGTAACCTAACGAGCACCCGCATACTATCTCAAGTACGACGTACCGACGGCTGTGGGACAGACCGTCTCCCATGCTGGGATGAGAAGCGCATACGCTAGTCTACTCCGGAGTATCGATGCCCTATCTCGGTACTCCCACGACTAGGGACGTGTATAAGGATGTGCTTGTAGATTACCCAGCCCCCACGAGTGTGATCGCCATCACAACGCCGGTAATCAAGCAAAGATCCTAAGGGCTCTACTAATGCGTATAGGTGATATAAATAAACACACATGTACACATTAAAGCAGAGGCAAACCAAGTAGCATACTACTATATTGAGCAAGATTGTCTGTACAACTGTGAATATCCCAAGCTTCCATCAAATAATATACATGCTAGTATGATACAGTAATGGCCTCTAGGGCATATACACTAACAGCACCCACCATCTTCATCGTCATCATCTAAGATGTGGGTACATTGCTAAATCAACGGTGCAAAAGTTGTAGAATCACATGAAATTTGGTGTATCCACATCTTAGATGATGACGATGAAGATGGTGTGTGCCGATCGTCGGAAAAAACTAGAGAGGGGGTATTTTTTCGACGTCATAGGAGGGAATTCTTTCCTATGGCATCTTTCCTCCATTATTCTCATATATATATAGGATTTTAAGATATCAAATAAGTAAAATATATTTTCAGTTAAACTATCATAACAAAATATCTTCAATTATATATATATATATATATATATTGTTTATATATGTTTGTAGAAAAAGAATTAGAAAGAGTAGATTTGTGTATGAGAGAATTTGCTGAGAGAGATTGGATTGGAAAGAGATTTTGTTAGGGAATATATATATATATAGGGAGAGGGAGAGAGTGAGGTTTAGTGAAATATAATTAGGGATATAGAAAAATATATGTAGATAGAATAGAATATGGAGAGAGAAATCTGTTGGGAAAGAAAATTGTTTGGAGAGAGAAAGAAAATAGTATTGGTTTTAAAAGAAGAGAGAATTATCAGGTGAAAAAGAGATAAGATCAGGGGAAGAGATACATGGTGATTGGAGAGAGAAAATTGAGTTAGTTTAGAAAAAAATATTTATATGGTTAAAAGATTTAACAGGGACTCATGACCTGTCAAAACTAAATATTTTAACTAAATAAACATCGTTAAACAAAATATCTTGTAAATAAGATTTAAAAAGTGGTAAAATCTTGTGTATATATATTGTTTAAAGAAATACCAAACAAAATATTTTTTGTTTAAACTATAATAATAAAATATAAATATGGTTATATAATAGTGTTAAACAAATAAATATTTAAATACCAATAATACGCCTATTTAACAAACTTGAAAAACCATAATTATATGCATATATCTTAGTTAAAAGTATTAAACTCTAAGTTATAATAATAATAAAACAAAACCCAATATATCCGAAAAGAAAAAGAAACGTATGATCGGACTAGGGTGTTACATAATTAGAGTATTTATTATAGTTTAGTCTTAAGAAGAAGTACAATTACAAAGAAGTTGACGTGTTTTATCAAAATTACATATGAAGTTGGTGGGGTGTATAAAAAGAACCCATTATTATTTATATGACCCCTCGCCTGTTTCTACATTGTTTAGCAGAAAACAAAAAATTGTGTTTGGCCTTGTTGTTTTGGAATTTTTCAAACCATTACGCTTTTTATATTTCTTTCTTGTGCCAAATGCGGCTGAAAATATAGTTCCCTTTATGTAAAGCTTAAAATTGTGCCGATTTCTTTGACTATATCAATACTATTCAGTGTATACTCAATGCTTCTAAAACTTCTCTTGGGAATCTTAAATGGAAAAGATTTAAGTTCACCTTTTAACCATGGCAATTAGTCAATGAACAGGGACTTGTACTGGAGAGCATGGTGTTGGTACTGGCAAAATGAAGGTATCGTATACTTTGCAACAGTCGTATTTTCTGCCCCTTTTGTTGGATTCGGGTCCTTACTATAATTTTGGCTCTGTTATTCCTACGAAGGAAATGTGGGTAAAACAGGAAGGCCCACAAGTTTGGTATTTTTTTTTTATCTGTGATGTGTGTGGCCAGGTTTCTCTAATAGCATGGAATGAAGGGAAATATAGCAATGTCCCAACGCTCCACAAAAGTTGATTTTTCTGGGAATTGACATGTAGGAATGTTATGACAAATTTCTATAGCAATTCGGTTGATATGGCCACAGTTAATAAGCCCTTGTGAGGTCTAGACAGCAAAAACAATGGTTGTGCAGGCTGTGCACAAACCCTGTGTATACACATCCTGCTATATATTCATCTGATTTGTGTATATGAAACTTAGCATGCACTTAAGGGTTTTTGGATGTTTAAATTATTTCTTCAAATAATCTCAGCCTATAACTTATACCCCGTAAATTTATTTTTTTATATATAAAATTGTAATTAAAAAAATTCATATTCTCAGTACCTTGAGGAGGAGCTGGGCATGGGAGCCTTGAGGACAATGAAGAGAATCAAGACGGCATTAGATCCCAACAACATCATGAATCCAGGGAAGCTGATTCCTCCTCATGTCTGTCTCTGAGGTGATCTTTATTTCTTTTCTCACTTCTAATTTTTCTACCTCATTTTGCAAATACGCATGGGGCATGGAGTTTCCTTTGCCGTTTAAAACAGTGAAAATTTTGTAAATCGATATCTTCCTTTTCGTTTCTTTTCATTATGTCTCTGAAAGAGGGATAGCTTCTTTCTAAATTTAATTGTTCCCTTGTCTTCTTATTTTGTGTTGATTATATATTAATCATCTTCCTATGTGCAGGTCATTACTCATAAAATAGTTTGTCCAGAGCGAATAAAGGAGATCAAAATAACTTATGTTAAGGACACTACTAGTTCTCAAAACAGCAGTTCTTAAAGGCCCGTAGATGATTGACAGTTTGGTGATGAACAATTAAAGGAAGGACGTTAGAGGATCCATGATTTGCGGCATTACCATGTATCTTGAGCATATTCAATCTTTATTCATGCTATGCATTATTCAAGTCAAATTTGCAGAGAGGGAGAGAAAGCTATGAGTACAAGAGTTAATATGTACTTAGCATGAATTGTAATGAATGCCCTTTTTCTTAATGAAAAACGATGTCAACTTGGTTTTCATGGAATCTGGTGCTGCTTAATCGCGATATGGAGAAAGGCTTCTGTATCTTGATGTTAAACCACAAGATAGTTTCCTTTATTGGTTTTTTGGTCTCTTTGTTTTCGTAGGTAAAAATAGAAAGTGATTTATCGGGCTTCTAGTGCAGGAGGGAGGGTAAAACAGGGTTCCTCTTGAAATGGAATTTTGGGGGGAAATTATTATTTTATTTTATTTTATTTTGTTTTAAATTATACCTTGCTCATATATTTAATAAGTAAAATAGACACTGTTCTTTCTCTATAACCGGTAATTTTATTATAGTAATTTGAATGTTCTTTATGGCAGATTGCTATATTATTATTTTCAAGAGAGATGTCTTGATTATGGTTCATTTAAATTTTTTACGTCATTTCTTGTTTGTTTTCCTTTTATTCCAACATATGTTTTTTTCTAAAATTTCTAATTATCTTATAAAATAATAACAATCATAATTTTTTTGAAGTAAGAAGCAGTGTAAAACCCTACTCAATTAAATTAAATATAAACAAAATTTACAATATATACATTGAGCATTCTCAAATCATGATGACCAAGCAAATTATGAAGTTATTTGAATAACATTCATATTTGAGAACTAAAAAAATAAAACCATGCCTCAAAGCTTTACATATTATTCTAATTTTGCTATCTATAATGAATAATGACAGAGAATTTGTCACCATTTTTTTTCCTTCTCATTTTTTGTGAAATCTAAACCTCCTACGTCCATTAAATTGAATGACAAACTCCATGCATGTTTGAAGACTTGCATTATACTTCTAGAAATGCAAACACGTTTGAATTGGTCAAATATTCTAAGACATTTATCGGTCATGGAGAAAAGGTTTTATGCAAGTAAGAAAATATCTTTTGTGCAATACTCCCTAAGTTGGATATTAAAAACAACGAATTCTTAAATCTAAGTTTCTAGAAACAAGGGTTAAAAATATAATATATATATTGAGGAAATGATAAGTATAAGCATTTATATTCAAGGAGTTATGTGCAGGTATTTGTATTTCTTTTTTCATGATACAGAGAGAGAGGGAAAATTGAGAAATTTTCTCTTTTCTATATTTCGATAAAGGAGGATATGTGGGCATCTTAGACTTAGGTTACAATAGCAAAGACACCAAGAATTAGCAAATAAATAAATATATAAACACAATAGTCTCTAGATCCTTCAAACATAATGTTGGATGCATGAGCCACTAGCTAAACATTTTTTTAGGAGAGTCCATTGATGTCCATGGCCAAACATTTTAAAGGACAGACTCTATATAAAGAAACCACTACCCTTCCTACTGATTTTGATTGTATTGGAGAAATCATATATTGCTAAAAAGATAAATAATGTGTAGTAGTCCAGCCACATTATTTAATTGCTATATTGGAGACCTCATATATTACTACAAGAAAATGAGGAAGTTGTATATTGCTAAAATTTGATAGTTGAAAGTTTGAAACGAGAATCTGCTTATCTAAAACAAAATATCATATAATATTAGTGGTTTGCTAAACTAGAGAAAGTATTCTGAACGACTCTAAAGTTTTGGGATGATATATGGAAATCTTCAATTTTTCAGGTTGGGGATACGGAGGTAAATAGGGTGCCATATGGGAAAAAAAGAACATTTTGGGGGTTCCCATCTTGGGTAGGGAGCATTTTAATTTTTATTCGACCTGTTTTTAAACTGAGTAAAGTTAGGCGGATCTCTCTCAGGCCCTAACCAACCAGCAGCCGCCGCCGCCTCCTCTTTTATCTCCTTAAAAAAAAAAGCAACCAACAACAAACCGTTAATAAAAAGCCTCATCTCTCTCTCTCTCTCTGCACTCTCAAAATTCTCTCGATTTCAAATCACTCAAAAAAAAAATCTCTCCGCTCTCAAATCTCTTGAAATCACGCTCTGTCTCTCTCGGGATCGAGAAATCTACAATTCGTTAGGGCTTCGTACGATGGCTTCGTGAGTAGAAGATATCACCGAGTAAAAACCGAATGTATGACGATATCCTAGGTCATACAATAATGTACTCATAATATACACTGAAACATCTAGAGGTGGCAATGGTACTAATCTAAGCATAAGTGTAATACCAATACTCGTGTCAATGTCTCAAGTAGCAACATGTCATAAATATATATATATATATATATATATATATATATATATATATGAATGCATCAAGAATGAATAATCATGAAATCAGGGTGTATCTGTATGAGAAAACTGAGTTCTTATCTTAGTAAAGTTTTAGTATAAAAACTGGAGTATCATCAGTGAAATCGACAGAAAATTCCGTGTCAAACATCGACACAATATCCTCAATATCTCGGGCTTCGTTAGTTCGGATCGGCTCATATCATCAAATCTCATGACTACGGTCGGTATCCTCCAGATATTCGCCGCGCTAGACATCACCAGTAGGTAGTCTGCCCCTGTCAGGATCATCGTCTACAACTCGAGCTTCTTGTCCCGGGTCACCATACCGGGTCCATCATGTACCCGAAACGATTCATCCTACTCCTCGAATCGGGTCTCGAAAACCAACTCCATTAGGAAAACTCATGGTGGACGACATATACATCATATCACGAGAAAACCACAACTTGCATTTTTAAAATGATAATGAGTTTATAAAATTCTTGCGGTTTTTCCCCAAATCCAGAAATCTCATGGAAAATCCATAATCCCAAATTAAGAGTTAATAAGCAGTGAATATCGGCATAAAGCCCCACAATATTGCATAACAGAATGAATATAAAAATGCATGGGGGATCTAAGTAACGAATGCAATATCTAAATTAGTATATGAGAACAAGTATACCAATAATATGTTGAAACTACAAGCTAGCAGGTTAAACCAATGAAACAACGTATTCTAAAGTGTACGTGACATGGCAATTACCGGTAATGATGTATGTGAGCCGGCAAACAAGTGTACGTGGAACATACACATCATCGGTAATGGTGCTGGTGTCCTAATAGATGTGATTCATAATAGCTAAAGAAACACATGTAATAAATATGCAATGAAATGAGAACAACATAAATATAACAGAAAAGTGAATAGTAAACGCAACATTATAAAATATACATATCTGTATACAAGTCATACAGTTTTAGTGTTTTGAAATAGCACGAATCGTGTTTTTTAGAAAAGTAGGGGCTACGGTGTTTTTGAGAAAAGATGTGTCCTTTGAAAAATCCGTAGCATCTCTCGGGTTGTCTTTTGAAAATACTCACGATTCGTTGGTTTTTAAAATAGGGATGACTCGAGCCTAGGTTAGCATCTATTTAACAACTAAGAGACTGAACTAAGAAACTAGTCGGAAGGATAAGAAAATCTACATATATTCCGAGTCGATATACCTAGTAGTCGGTGATCCAGCCTCATAGCGTCACGTACTGTATAATACATAGTACGGCATTCTCGAGTCAAGAGTGTGGATCAATCATCTTATATGTCTCGTACGATAATATGCATCGTACGGCATCCCCAAAATCAAGGGTACGGATCAATTATCATATATACATCATCATTCACATGGTATCATCATCGTATAATATCATGATCAGGAGTACAGTTCTAAAGTCTCGTACATTTAATATCATCAACTCACTTATTATCGTATGTAAAAATACATATCGCCCAACGATCTACTACAATATCATATCATATCATATATCATATCATGACTCAATCACATATCAGAATCTCACGGCATCATGCCCGGTCATATCGACTCATCTCCACATATCACATACTATCCTCATCACCCGTGTATATGTATGTGTGTGTGTGTGTGCACACATACACACACAAAATCAAGTGTGTGTGTACGCACGTATGTATGAGACTACCTATAACCCGCGATTCGCCACCAAGGTAATCATCCTATGGATAGGTCTTCCTCGATCAACCTAATCTAACATAAGGTCTTCCAAATACCATATTTACTAAGTATCCAAATTTACAAATATAATAATACTCCATTCTACAGTTGCAGAGGTGCTATACGCTATCCACCCGACTTCCCCCATAGATATACATCTACTCATCTTGATCCTCGCTTGCCGAAGTCAATAACGTCACGCTCTCCCTTATCATACGAAGTCCACGCGAAGGTACCTACATTTCAACGAATATCGTATCGTAAACGAGAATCAAATACGAGAAATCCGATACGGTATACGAAGGGTACATAGGTTAGAATCTACGAACTACGCATGCAAGAATAGCCAAACAAATCCTCGATGCCGATGTACAAACGTCAAACCACCGAGTTAAAACCCAAATACCAAAACCAAAGTTAAAACGAAATCGCAAAACGAAGCAGCAACATAAGAAAACACCTCCAGATTTTCCTCAGGTGACAATTGGGATATTTAGCATATAGAATAGCTCTATTTACTGGACAAAGGAGCCATGAAACAAGAACGAGACCAGGATTTCTTGGTCTGGCCGCAAATTGTGGCCAGAAGGCTTAAATTAGCGGCCACATTTTGGTTCTGTGGTCTCAGGTCTTTAAGGCACACTCACAATCACCTGCACATATCACTGTAATCGCTAAATAATTTTTAGGTACTCCGGGTAATAGCAGATCTCCAAACAATACCACAATTTCCACAAAAACCGATATCGACGAATTCAAAGTTCACATCTTGGTGTATAGTCTCTGGTTTTGTCCAGAATTCTAACACTAGAGGGGTTTTATGGCCTCTACTAATCTCAATTACACTTCACAACTCATAAAAACTCCTAACCCTCATCTAGAAAAATTCCAACATCACTAATCCTCTTTAGTTCTACTCTAAACTGTACTAGAAGATAAGGAGAAACAAATTTTAAACTAATGGTGTGGAAATATACCTCATTTGGCAACTCAAGAATTTTCTTGAGTTGGCCAAAGTCTTTAAAACCTCAACTTGGTTGGTCCATAGTGTTTGTAAGGGCCTTGGGATCATTTTTTGTGAAGGAAAAGTGATGTTTTGAGATGGTTTTGAGGGTGGCCATGAGGAGGTAGAGGAGGTGGAGGGTGGAGGATGAAGGAGATGAAGAAGAATGAAGAAAAGAAATGGAGTGAAGAAAATAATAAGGGGATGGCTCAAGACTAGAACCTTCTCTCTCCCTCTCTCTCTCGTCCTCTCAACCATGACACAAGTTATCTCATCCTCTCTCTCTCTCTTTCTCTCTTTTCATTTTCTCTTTTGTTTTAAAAGAAACAGACCAATTGAAATTAAAGAAGCCATGGTTCAAAACAATGAAATAAGTGTTTGCAACATACTTTGTTGCATGCCATGCACATGATTAATATTAATGCATAATTAGTGAAACACTAATCGGGTTTTATATTAATTTAAATATAACTAGTTGATTCATAAAATGCCCAAATCTCATAAATACCTTCAATCAATAATTCTTATTAATTTTCCAAATTATCGGTATATAATTATACCCTTTTATTAAAATGAATTCTCATACTTAATTATATTCGTAGAAATTATTATTTTAAATTATTTAAATTCCCAAAAATAATATTTTATTTTCTGAAATGTTACAATCTTCCCCCCTTAAATAAATTCGGTCCCCGAATTTAAATTTAAACCCTACAAATACTTAAAATATTTCAGTCAGTTACTCAAATCAACGGGGCTTCGAGTATCATGAATACATAAAACATGTCCTAGCGCAATACATGCGCAATGAGAACGAGTGTAAAACTCAAAATCAAAACTCCGTGAAGCGCCACGCAATCATTGGAGTTATGAAGAAAATACTATGTCAAATCCAATAAGAAAATCAAACATGATATCGATAGGGCAAGAACGTACATGCAGTACGCATCGTTGTAAAATCGTCAGAACCACCAAATGAAAGTGCATGCAAAACCCTTTTCAAATCGCCGCGCGATGCGCGTATCATGGCACAAGTGGCGGACGTTCATTGTAAGAAAAATAGCTATATATATATCTTTTGTTTAACATACACGTTCCGCCTTTCGAAAATAATTTAGAAGGGTTTCCTTTGTAAGGTTTCATGTCATCAGGGACACGTAAGAAAATATTGAGACTATAGCTCAATTTTGGAAATCGCTCGATGCATGTAAAATATAATCAGGTACTGTCCTCGGACTAGTCCTGCTCAGTTACTATACCATATAATATATGTCATAAAAACATGATGCTCAAAATGAAGTCAATCTCAAATATAGCATACAAAAATACCACATGTGTCAGGTGCGCACAGAAATCGAAACCAAATACAAGTGCCATAAATATGCACAGAAACAAAACTGAGTGCAATGAGTGTGTACAAAAACATCTGTCAAGTGCAACGAGTATGCATGACAACAATATCAGGAGCATCAGATATGCACGAAGAATCTCGATTTTTAGTGCATCTGGTGTGCACAAAATCGTATCAAGTGCGCCAGGTGTGCGCAAGAATCCCAGTCAAGTGCACAGGGTGCACGAAAAAGAATATCGAGTATAAAAATCGAAATCAACGGTATACGACATACACCAACTCAAAATCGTGTATACCGCGGTATATAATTCATAAACATGTGCAACTACGTGAACAAAACCATATCAAGTACTGAAAGCTCGTGTAAACTATGCCGAAAGAATAAATCAATCATATGTACACTATATGTATGAAATCAAAATCAAAAATCTTGGACCGCATAAAATCGAAATCGAGTGCAATGAATGTACACAAAACAAAAATCAGCACAACTGATACATAGAAATACGAATCATGTGCAACTATGGTGCACATAGGGAATATCAATTATAAAACGAAATTCTCAAAATACTAGAATCCAAAATAACGAAAACGTGATATCCGAATCACCAAATCGCAAATCATAAATACTGTCGTCGATATGCTCCTCCTTCAATGTCGAAGGGTGTCGGTGCATCCAAAGCTAGCAGAGCAAGCATCTACTTGCCTCCTGTTCACGGTCTGGCGCCTTCTGCCCTTAGGTCTTGTTTCTCTCTACGGCTTACCAGTTACATGACTCCTCGGCTCAACAGCCCGATACGGAGTAATGACGGAAACCGTTCCGCTCTGGCGCTTTCTCTGAAGATCTCCTGACCAATTAGTATTGTAACACCCTAGTTCATTTATACCAATTCCAGTTCTCGTATTTCCTTAATTGTGGTATTTTCCTGATTTATCGTGTTTTGGGTGCGAATAGTATTTTATATTTTACATTGCATTCGACCCGACCCGCTTGCTTGAACCTGTTTGATTCATATTTATACATTACCCTGACTTGTTACATAGACACGTGCATCTCATGTATACTGCATACTGGCATTTTACCATATAACATTTTAGGTCATGTAAAATAATTTAAAATTACATTTCATAGCCTGCATGATACCCCAAACCCCGTGGTAGCATCCGCGCATCTTGTTCTCGTCCCGTTCAGTGAAACGGACGTGTTTGGATGGCTACGCGCATGTACGTGCATCCGTTCTTAGGGGTATGCATTTTCGTTACCCGAGCATTCATTTTGAATTTTGAAAGTCGCACATATTTTTCGTATTTTAAATTTGAAGTTTTAGACCCGACCCGGGCGCGTTTTGAAATATTTTGGTATCCCGCCAAAATTCAATTTATTTAATTTTAAAATTTAGTTTAAATATTTTCATACGATTTCTTTAACAAACTGAAACCTCTTATCTAAAATTTTAAATCTAAAAATCTTTTAAAATTTTAAATCTAATTTCCTAACAAACTAACAACTCCTCTCTCTCTCTCCTCTGCATATATATATTTATATATATTTTATTTATTTAATTTTTCTTTCCTTATTTAATACATAGCTTCTTCTTTTTCTTCTTTCTTCTTTCTTTTTCTTGATTCCGGTGATCACGCCAGAGCCGTGCTCGTCGCTGACGATTCGAGTGATCTACTGAACGTACCTAACTTGTGTGATCACCCTCGTGCGTTGTTTGGAACCGTTCCGTGTACCGTGCGCGCGTCGCGATATTTCGCCGACGAAGGACGTTCCGTACACATCCGTTCTTGTTCCGTCTAGGCAAGTTAATCTTGCTACATGCTATATAATTCATTTTATACCTATTTAAATAAATACCATACCTATTGTTTAAATCTAGTACCCCATGTTTAATTTTATAACGTTTCGATGTTCCGTTTGCATCCGTTTATATCATTTTAAATGTAGATCATGAAAACTTATCTTGTGACATACTAGTTTATATTATACTGCATCCATATCATTTAAAATATATATCGTCGTAATATTTCTTATTATTATCTTTAATTAGTTTATAATCTGCATTTTATAATATTATACATTTGAAAATATTATAGTTTACGCAAGAAACGTCATCGCAAAGCGGATACGACAGATCTGAAATTTACTGTACACCTTACCTTACAAAATTCATTATAAATCATAGAAAAATCATTAGTATACGTTCTTTAGTTCGTTGCGAAGCTAACTCAGAGTAATATAACTCTATGAAATATTTACTTACAAAATAAATTATTTAAATAACGTAAAATGCAAATGAATATGTCTCTAAACTGCTGTCAAGGGAAATTCCAGCAGCAAACTTTCAACTTCGAATGTTCATAGATTTTTGTAGGGACAACCTGAGATACTTATACTTATAAAAATGAAAACCTTATTGAATTATCTTTGTTTTGGTATAAGACACGTCCATTTTGTAAAACGTTTGTTATTTTTAAGCTATTTTATAAATCAGGGTGACGCTGAATTTCTGAACGGAACTTTCTTGTGCATGGTTAATCAATACCACTTTTATAGTTATTAATTGCTTTGAATATGCTATCCATATTAATATTATTATATTAATATTTATATCAAATATTGCTTAGTTGTACATCCCACATTACCATTTTATAGTTTTATAACTTTAAGGATACCCGTTTGCATCCATCGCATTTAAGATACATATAATTGCATCCATAGATCACATTACTACATAATACTGTGATATTAACACTCCATGTTTAATAAATTGCATCCTAATTAATATTAAAATTATAAATGTAACCCTAATCGATAACTGTGCATCTGTATGCCTTAATCTGTACCTGATTGCATATCACATTACAATGTTCTATTTTATTGTGCTATTAGTACCCATGTTTGTTTTGTATACCCATGCTTATGCTAGTTGATTATGAGCACCCACATAACATTTTTGTGCTTCCTAACATGACCTGTTGCACTTCCTACCTGATAGGACATGTAACCGTACACTCTTGACATGACCTGACACCTAAATACACTACGTGACTTGACCTGATGTACCATGGCTTGACCTGTTACCTGATCTTGTGTCTAATGCCAACAAACCTAACATGTAGTCCTTACGGACCGTTCCCGTTGTCTATCCAGACAAACCCGCACCTACCTGATCCTGAGTTGGCATTAGTTCTTGATTACTTAAAATACCTGACTAGACACTTATAACTTGGGGATATGGGGAAATCATTGATGAAATCCTGACTTGTAACTCGACAGTTGCTTGCTTATACTGATCAGTTTTTACAGGCTAGGCCCGCCTCGTGATGATGCTGCTGACATCGTTGGCCTGTACCCTTTTCCTGTTAGTGCCTAGCGGCACGTCTCGGTTTCAGCCCGAGAGTCTTAGACCGTGGTCCCGGGCATGCACGGGATACTATTGAGTTACATCGATAATTCATCAAATTGATTTCAAAGACTTGAGAGTAGATAACCAACTGACCAGTTTAGTTTACTCACTGCACGCTACCTTTCACTGCCCTGATTTAGATTGCTTTACACCTGCTTTACTATTTATGATTATACTTGCATGTCTTGCTACCCTGTTTACATATTGTTGCTTGATGTTATGATGCGCTGACGTCTGGGTTTTGCATGGCCCCGATCCTTCTACCTTTGTTGCAGACTGATCAGGAGTATTGCCGCTGTTAGACCGAGCGGTGAAGTTCCTGTCGGTATGTAGTTTTACTTTCCAGGTGTTTCATTATTGTATCTTTTGCTTCCGCATATCATTATTTCTTGACTCATTCATTCTGGCTCATGGACATGTACTAGAGTTTAGTTTACTTTCCTGTTCTTGATATCTCTACAGCCGTAATGTGACTGTGGAGGGATTTTTCCTATCCACAGGTAGCATGGTTGGCTATGTCACGTGCCCATCTTAGCGTACTCTGGGAAGCGGGGCATGACAAGTATGGTCACTCATAACGTATCTCTTCAATGATGGAAAACTCTGGCCCACTGAGTGTGTGTGATACGACCGATCCTGGATCCAAGTCTTATCATGTAGCATTCCTGAAAGATCTTATCAGGGTCTCCTTCCCAATCTCATCTCTGCAGGTCTGCCTGGAAGTTGGCACTCTTTACTTAATCCGCTTCTCATTCCGGGACAGCTGCATACTTATCATTGTTGAGCCACGGCAGCGCCCCGGCCGTCTATCCGAGGCCAAAATGCGGAATCAAAGATTTTCTTAACTTTTAAACTGGCGCTACCGCGGACAATAAACCCGGATCGTAACCATTAACCTAATGCTAGCTAACAAGAGATGGGAATAGAAGTATACCAAACGATCCGTGTCCTTCGGTCTTCGTCTTCACTCCGATCTCCTGCGGAAACTCCGTTCATCTCCTCCTTGTCGGAAAGGGCACCACGTAGCCGGAATCTTTTACGGGCTCCCACCTCTGGACCGAGGCAACTCGAGCGCGAAGTTGGCTAGCCGACGCGTCCAAGAAGAGCTGTAGGCTAGTGTAGAATGGTTGTCTCATTTGGGGTAGTGAAGTTGCCATTGGTGATGGAGGAATGAGGTTAAAGAAAAATGGTGCTTTCATTTTTCCAAAACAAGAAGAATGAGATGAAGAAATATGTGCCACCATCAAAAATGAATCTCTCATTCTCTCTTGAACAAAATGGTGGAGGAAGAATCTCAAAAACAAGAAGGAAGGTGAGTGTAGGAAAAGCAAGAGGTGACCACATCCAAAGTAAACCTCACATCAACTCCTAATCAACTCCAATCCATTCTAATCACCATTAATGCAAAAGAAATGATGATAGAAAAGAATGGTATCAAAAGATGCTCTCATAATCAATCCATATGCAAGAAACCCCTCCACAAAATGTTATTTGCAAACTTGCAAATAACACCCTCCATCTGAAAAGTCCGGCCGGGAAAGAACAAAAGAAAACCGGCCGGAACGGAATGCAAACTGGCAACTTCATAAAACTGGTCCCGTAATAAATTACAGGAAAAACCCCGATACTGTGCATACACACCCGCATCTGTATTCCGACCGGATACAAATGCAAAGAGACAAAATCTACACTGTACTATACCAGGATCCGGCTTAAACCAAAGCCGGCCAGTAATATCCGTTCGATCCTGATCCGTGCAATACCGCACGTATCTGATCGAACCCTGCCATATATCCATACGGCCACTAGTACAAACCGTCCGATCCTGATCCGTGCAATACCGCACGTATCTGATCGGACCCTGCCATATCTCCATACGGCCTCTACAGCGCTTCGCCCGAAACTTGAGTAACTGTAAGTGTGGTGGACTCTAAAGACTCGTCAATACTATGGCTGTGGATTTAACCACTAGCACGTCAGAGGTATAAGCCAATACGTGACGGGCCACCAGCTATCGACCAAAAGGGACGTCGATGAGCGAACTCATCCTGACACCCTACTGAGCCTGTCAGTGACAATATCCGTACAGTCCGGTCCGTTCGTCTATGAGCATCGCATGGCGGGCCTAGGGGGTTGGTAAAAGTCAGACCCCCAAAAGCGGTACAAGTCGTGTCGGAGCGTAGCCCAGAACACCCTGAGATACTACTGGAATACCTACCAGTAAATCTCCTGCCTCGGCCGAGGGCTTTGTGTAATGGCTCTTCTAGACACAGCGCGACCTTACCCCCAATACCGGGAGAGACGAACCCCTGCAGATCCGCTCACTGCCTCCATGTGGCTCGGGACTGTACCCAACTAAAACCTGTTTGCACGACTCCTTTGAGCCGTGGTAGGGTAGTAATCAAAGCACAGTGGGAACTCACACGAGACAAATGACGATCTCAGGTCGATGAACTAACCTGTACACATGTCACCAGGGAACTGCTATCTGACATCTGGTATAAGACCAACTAGCATGTTCCCGGCGAGTCCTGTCCGGTGTACTCATAACCCAATGAGCACCTGTATACATCTTAGATGAACCAACTGACACTAGTGGCTTGTGAGACCGGCCACCGCCCCTCGTCGGGGTCTCGACTGTATACACTAGTCTACTAATGGAGTATCGATGCCCTGTCTCGAAACTCCTACGACTAGGGACCATTTAAGGATGTGCTTATAGACCGCCAGCTCTCACGTATATGATCGCCATCATACTGCTGGTAGTTAAGCAAGAATCGTAGGGGCTCTATCAACGTGCAATAGCGACCTGTCAGGTCACCTAAAGCAGTACACGATGATAAAGGTAAATCAGATAGCATACTATCATCTTGAGTAAGACTGTCCTACCGGGATAGGTCCTCCCTCAATCATTGCAATCACGTGCCTGTGATCCAATAATTGACTCTGAGGGCACTATCTCCAACAATCTCCCACTTGCACTCAAGGCTAATTATTGTGATGTCACGTACTCACAGCCCGTGTGATACCGAACACCCAACTCCTCTACTAGTCAGTCTCACAAGGCTCGTTTGCGAAACTATTGCGTTCGAGGAATAGCCTTAGTGAGTGGATCCGCTGTGGTGTTTCTTTCTATGTCTCTCTTTATCTCAAGTTTGCGGAGAAAGCCATCTCCCGAAAAGAGCAATACCTGTCTTAGAATGTGTCTGGATGTCTGATGGGACCTAGCTCATAAATGAACTCCAAATCCAAACTTCTTAGACAGTATCGTCAACTGAACTTAATCAGTATCCTGCGCCATGCCTTCCCTCAGTATCCACCTGGACCACCTGTCCAAAATACTGCCCCTCGTGAGAGGGAAAACTATAACTCTGACAGCCACTCTGCCATCCAGGTCACCTTGGAAGCCTGGAATGATAACTGTCTCCTAAAGGAGGCTGCTGTTATTATATCCCTAGAACATCAACTTATGTTCTAAAACTGCTCCCCATTGTTTCTCCAGGATTGGATTGATATCATCTTATTGCACCTACTGCAAGAACAACATCTGGTGTGGTACTTGACATCGCATGATCGGCTCAATTGCCTAAGCAAGTGATCTGCCAATCATGCGTATCCCTCTCCCCTTTAGTCTATAAGACACCTTTAGAGAGGGTGACTCCATCAACTGCAGGTACACTACCGTGCCAGGAGTCGTCCATTCTAAATACTCATAGAATGCTGTTTAAGTACCCAGATTGGGAAACTACCCAAATCTAGATCTAAAACCATAGATCTAGTAACCAGAATGTCTGATTTAATATCCAAGTCCTATGTGGAGAAACTACTGTGTGACAACCAAAGTATAACCGATCGTAGTGTAGGAGTATCACTTCCTACTCTGTGTATGTCATCCAAATACCAGGACATCACACCCTACTATCTTCTCAACAGATCCATCCACTATTCTGATGAAGTCAAACCTATGACTGTCACGTCAGAAATAGATGATCTTTCTCCGCTACATCTGCTTTAGTCTATAAATAGACATAAGCAACATGTCCACCAATGCTTCCGCTGCTCCCACTGACTACGATAACCCTCTGGCAGAGTCATATACACGTACACTTCTAAAGCTAGTTTAGAACGACGCTATACTCATCCTCCTGCCGGGTCTCACAGTCTGGAACAACAGCAATGGCAAGTCTGGGTAAACAAGAACCTCCCTGCCACCGTCCTTGAGCATACCGAAGTACCTCTCGAGTGCCTGAGGTTTCCCACCATATCTGCGGAGTGGCTAATGGAACGTCAAACCAGATTGAATCTTTAGGTTCCTGTGAAATCTTCAGTAATCGTTTGTGGTTCTGGAATCACTTCCAGTTCTACCATACTCCCACTACTGTTTTCTGAAAAAATCCATTTTTATTAAAACTGTGGCGAGTCAAGAACAATATCACTATTGATCTTTCTTATGGTAGAAAATCAACCCTCGTCATAGCCTGGGTCAACCCACAAACAGCCATTACAGAAACGTGCCTTGAGTTATCCAGAGTCTGGTTTTAAGCATAAGCCGGACAACTCCCCATACCTTAACATCGTTAAGATATGAACTGTTCTATATCCAATATAGAACCAGAGGCACTGATTTAATTGAACCAGATTCAAATCATGCAGCTATCTCCAGTGCATGTCAACTCAATGGAAAAAGGCCGATCAGCGTCACTCAACTTAGGAATGCTTCCAATTATGAGTAGCCCGAAAGAGAAGCAAGTTCTCTTAATCATTACTATCAACTGAATACCATACACAAGTATCTACATCTTCGATCACTTTGAAGAATCCCGATACTTGCAATACTTGGTTCTCTACTTTATTCAAATACCTATAACTTCTCAAAATTCAGACCCTGTGTTTCCACGAAACACCTGTCTAAAAACTAGAGAAGTCATAAGTAAACTGAATATAGTACGAGGACCATCCCCTCTGTCCTGATGGACCCTGGACAACATACAATAATCTGTATAAGTCCGTTGAGTCTGATAACTCATTCACTGTGTGTCGTAGGTTGAAAACTGTACTTACGGTTAAGAAAAATTACACCGCTGTTTAATGCTCCTTACCTAACCATCCACTGATATAGGTAAATGTCGTAGACATAATTTCAAAAAGGTATATCTCACTCTATAAAAATAGACGTACAGATATATCAATTTGAAATTGGTGCATAATAGCGGATATTCAAAACCAAAAAATTGCCGTCCGGCAAACCCAGGTGAATTCCTCAAATATCACCGATTACAACGAATCCCGATATAATGAGGATGATCACCCAATTCCCAATAACTTACTCCCACTCATCATCTGTAAAACCATACAGATGTGAGAATCAAACCTGGTAAATACATACCCTGGAGCAAGTGTCTAATTGGGAAATCTGCTTTCTTTTAACAGTACACAGTGAAACTGAAACATTGAAATGTTTCGTTGGGGTATCCTGGTATTCCTAGTAATGCCTCTTCCATTATCCAGATTCACAACTGTAACCGTATAATTCTTTGCCATTTCTCCAAATCCCTTTATATGTCTTTAGTCATTACCTTCTGTACACCCCTTTAGGCCAAATGGTTTTCTTCCTTCCCTACCGTTCGGCACTAGCCTATGGTTTGGAAGAAGACTATCCAATAAGCATAATGGGTGTACTGTCCTAATCCTAGGAGCACTCGCAATGCGAGAGAATGTGAAGATAAAAGACAACCGAATAAACATTATTCCTATTTCTCCTGAACCAGAGTCCATCCCCGAACTGGAACAAGTTCCTTTCGAGTTCGTATATAACCATACGATGGAGTATCCAATAAACTGTGGATCTTCGTAGTGATACGGAGTGTCCTGGAGAAATACAAAGGTGATTTAGGATTGGCGAAGAAATACTTGGTTTGGTCGTGAATATCAGTCGCAATTTACTTTGCCCTCCTACTAATCCCTTGCTTTGTCTTAACTTAATACCTTCTGCACACCATCGTTATGCTAATTGGTTTTCTTCATTCCCCACCGTTCGGCACCAGCCTGAGGTTTGGAAGAAGACTATCCAATTTGCGTAATAGGTGTACTACTCCTAAACCAAGGAGTTCTCCCAATCTGAGAGAAGGTAAAAGGAAAAGACAACTGAATAGTCCTATCCGTTTTTCGCCAGAACCGGAAACCATCCTCGAATTCCTTCGAGTTCGTATATAACCATACGATGGTTTTGTCCAATGGAAGTGGACGTTCGTAGTAATACGGGGTGTCCTGGAGAAAAGGGTAAAAGTAGGAGTGGCAATGAGGTTTGCAACTATGACAATCCAAAAGCCAGTGTTAAGAAGGTTCGGTTAACTTGGTCACTGAGTCATAGTCTTAGGGTCGGGTCAATGGTCGCTGCCAAAGAGAGAGAGAAAAGAAACGCTCAGTGTGCACTCTAACCTAGATCAGAATGGTTATCACTTTGTCAAATCTGGAAACCTCCCACTGTAACCTCAAATTCTTCTCCAAACCCGAAAGAAGAATTAGTCGGGATCACCCGAGGAGTAAGCCAACTCATCAGTGGGAATCGGGATCCAACTATCATCGCATGATAACGTGACGGAATCCACTCACGCTATCACACTCCAGAAGGTATGCGCATGCCTGGCAAGTTTCAGTCTCTTTAGAAACTCCCGATGTGTGTTTTTACCCCTAGGACCCAAGTGACCTTGACTGAGCCAACATATCAAAGGATCCTAGTCAAGTTCAACCCGTCATTATCTTGATTGCATTAGACCCACCCGCACGAGTCCTTGACTGAGCCAAAATGACTGTACGACTGTCCTAACCAATCACATATCCATAAGGCAGAAAAGCATTACAGAGCTACCGCACACTACGCCTCGGCTGAGCACGACATACGTAGCACGAATACTAAGCAATACTAATCTGAAATGACGGAGGGCTACGGCTGGTTTTTGGCGAAAAACCTTTAACGTAATGAACTTGATATCGTTGAAGGAACTGGATAACTTTTTTATAAAAATATAGTGACGAAAACTTTTGCTAAAGAGGTCACTCCCGGTGAAGGGATCTCGGCTCTTTCCCCGTAGAATGAGGTGCAGGATATTCCAACTGAATACCATGATGCAAAGCAAAAGTAATCGGCTATAGTGAAGTTATTGCCCTGACGCAAACTTCTGTCCAAGGGGTCACTCCCGGTGAAGGGATCTCGGCCCTTGCCTCGTCGACTGAGGAGCAGGATATTCCAACTGAATACCACGATGCAAAACAAAAGAGAACGTCCTTGCAATAACAGCTTTTTTAAAAAGTGTTCCAACAACATCAGAATAGGTTTGTTTTTAACTTGCATTGATCCGAATCAATGCTGTCCCATCAATTAATCACACCACAAAGAACGAAAATAATATGACGTACGTATATGCCATCCGCATTCGCCACTGGGTCCCGATTCTGTGAAGTGCTGGGTGGTCCATTCACATTGTTGAAGGGGGCTGCCTCGCTTCAGGTTTTGGCGGGTAACTTTCCACGCCCGTAGGGGTCTAGGATTTCATTGCACAGGCCATCCACACGACCAGGGGAACGTCGGGTTTCAGTAGCGGCTCTATGAAACCCGGGGATCGTAGATTATCTGTATTGTTCTGTGATGCTTATTACATTTCTGTGATGTTGCATTTTATCACGCCTTGAACGATTATTATATATTGCGATATATATACTAGTTGATGTTGTATATGTTTTACACCCGCTCTTGTCCAGTCCCGCTCTGTTGTTAGTTAAGTAACCTAACGGGTGATGACGGGACCCAGTGACGAATGCGGATGGCATATACGTACATCGTATTTTCGTTCTTTATTGGTGTGATCAATTGATGGGACTACATTGATTCGGATCAATGCAGGCTAAACAAACCTATTCTGATGTTGTTGGAACATTTTTCAAAAAGCTGTTATTGCAAGGACGTTTTCTTTTGTTTTGCACAGTGGTATTCAGTTGGAATATCCTGCACCTCAGTCGACGAGGTAAGGGCCGAGATCCCTTCACCGGGAGTGACCCCTTGGACAGAAGTTTGTGTCAGGATAATAACTTCACTATAGTCGATTACTTTTTGCTTTGCATCATGGTATTCAGTTGGAATATCCCGCACCTCATTCTATGGGGAAAGAGCCGAGATCCCTTCACCGGAAGTGACCTCTTTAGCAAAGGTTTTCGCTAATATATTTTTATAAAAAGCTATCCGGTTCCTTCAACGATATCAAGTTCATTACGTTAAAGGTTTTTCGCAAAAACCATTCGTAGCCCTCCGTCATTTCAGACGGGTAGCACTTAGTATTCATGCTATGTTTGTTGGCCAAAGTCAAGGCATAGTGTATGGTAGCTATTTGTTACCTTTCTGTTGCATAGATTGATGCGTTGGTTTGGGACAGTCGTACTGCTTTGTTGGCCAAAGTCAAGGGTAGGTACGGGTGGGTTCAAATTAACCTGGATAATGACGGGTAGAACTTGACATGTGACTTATGATTTGTTGGTCAAAGTCAAGATCATAAGAGCATGGGTAAAAATCACATCGGGAGTTTCTAAAGAAACTGAAACTTGCCAGATATGCGCATACCTTCTGTAGTGTGATAACGTGAGTGGATTCCATCACGTTATCATGCGATGATAGTTGGATCCCGATTCTCACTGATGAGTTGGTTTACTCCTCGGTTGATCCCGACTAATTCTTATTTCAGGTTTGGAGGAGAATTTGATGATACAGTGGGAGGTTTCCTGATCAGATAAATTGGTAACCATTATGATCTAGGTTAGAGTGCACGATGAGTGTTTCTTTTCTCTCTCTCTTTGGCAGCGACCATGGCCCGACCCTTGACTATGACTCAGTGACCAAGTTGACCGAACCTTCTTATAACACTGGCTTTTGGATTGTCTGAGTTGCATACCTCATTGCCACTCCTACTTTTACCCTTTTCTCTAGAACACCCCGTATTACTATGAACATCCACTTCCATTGGATAAAACCATCATATGGTTATATACGAACTTGAAGGAACTTGTTCCAGATTCGAGGATGGTTTCCGGTTCTGGAGAAAAAGAATGGGACTATTCAGTTGTCTTTTCCTTTTACCTTCTCTCAGGTTGCGAGTGCTCCTTGGATTAGGACAGTACACCTATTACGCTAATTGGATAGTCTTCTTCCAAACCATAGGCAGGTGCCGAACGGTAGGGAATGAAGAAAACCAATTAGCCTAACGATGGTGTACAGAAGGTATTAAGTTAAGACAAATAAAGGGATTAGTAAGAGGGCAAAGTAAATTGCGACTGCTATCATTCACGACCAAGCCAAGTATTTCATCGCCACTCCTACTTCACCTTTGTATTTCTCCGGAACACCCCGTATCACTACGAAGATCCACAGTTATTTGGATACTCCATCGTATGGTTATATACGAACTCGAAGGAACTTGTTCCAGTTCGGGGATGGATTCTGGTTCAGGAGAAATATGAATAAGGTTTATTCAGTTGTATTTTATCTTCACCTTCTCTCAGGTTACGAGTAATCCTAGGATTAGGAGAGTACACCCATTATGCTTATTGGATAGTCTTCTTCCAAACCATAGGCTGGTGCCGAACGGTAGGGAAGGAAGAAAACCATTTGGCCTAAAGGTGGTGTACAGAAGGTAATGACTAAAGACATATAAAGGGATTTGGAGAGATGGCAAAGAAATATACGGTTACAGTTGTGAATCTGATAATGGAAGAGGCATTACTAAGAATACCCGAATACCCCTTCGAAATATTTACATGTTTCAGTTTCACTGTGTACTGTTAAAAGAAAACTGATTTCCTAATTAGTCCTTGCTCCAGGGTATGTATTTACCAGGTTTGATTCTCACATCTGTATGGTTTTACAGATGATGAGTCGGAGTAAGTTATTGGGAATTGGGTGATCATCCTCATTATATCGAGATTCGTTGTAATTGGTGATATTTGAGGAAATCGCCTGGGTTGTTTGCTGGACGGTAAATATTTGGTTTTGAATATCCGTTGTTATGCACCAATTTCAAATTGATATATCTGTACGTTTATTTTTATAAAGTGAGATATAACTTTTTGAAATTATGTCCATGACATTTACCTATATCAGTGGATGGTTAGGTAAGGAGCATTAAACAACGGTGTAATTCTTCTTAACCATAAGTATAGTTTTCAACCTACGACACACAGGGAATGAGTTATTAGACTCAGGGGACTTATACAAAGTATTGTATGTTTTCCAGTGTCCATTAGGACAGAGGGGTTGGTACTCGTACTATATTCTGTTTACTTGTGACTTCTCTAGTTCTTAGACATGTGTTTCGTAGAAATACAAGATCCAAGTTTTGAGAAGTTATAGGTATATGAATAAAGTAGAGAACCAGATGTTGCAAGTATCGGGATTCTTCAAGGTGATCGAAGATGTAAATACTTGTGTATAGTATTCAGTTCATAGTAATGGTTTTGAGAAACTTGTTTCTCTTTCAGGTTACTCATATCTAGATGCATTCCTAAGTTGAGTAACGCTGATCGGCCTCCTTCCATTTAGTTGACATGCACTGGAGACAGCTGCATGATTTGAATCTGGTTCCAATTAAATCAGTGCCTCTGTTTCTATATTGGATATAGAACGGTTCATATCTTAATGATGTTAAGGTACGGGGAGTTGTCCGGCTTATGCTTAAAACCAGAATCTGGATAACTCAAGGCACGTTTCTGTAATGGCCGTTTGTGGGTTGACCCGGGCTATGACGAGGGTTGACTTTCTACCATCTGGAAGATCAATAGTGATATTGTTCTTGACTCGCCACAGTTTTAACAAAAATGGATTTTTTTTTAGAAAACAGTAGTGAGAGTATGGTAGAACTGGAAGTGATTCCAGAACCGCAAACGATTACTGAAAATTTGATAAGAACCTAAAGATTCAATCTGGTTTGACATTCCATTGGCCACTCCGCAGATAAGGTGGGTAACCTCAGGCACTCGAGAGGTACTTCGGTATGCTCAAAGACGGTGATAGGGGGGTTCTTGTTTACCCAATCTTGACACTGCTGTTGTTCCAGGCTATGAGACCCGGCAGGAGGATGAGTATAGCGTCGTTCTGAACTGTCTTTAGAAGTGCACGTGTATATGATTCTGACAGAGGGTTGCCGTAGTCAGTGGGAGCAGCGGAAGCATAGTGGACAAGTAGCTTATGTCTATTTATGGACTATAGCAGATATAGCGGAGATAGACCATCTATTTCTGATGTGATAGTTATAGGTTTGACTTCATCATAATAGGGGATGGATCTGTTAAGAAGGTAGTAGGGTGTGATGTCCTGGTATTTGGATGACATACACATAGTAGGAAATGAAATTCCTATACTACGATCGGTTATACTTTGGTTGTCACAACAGTGGTTTCTCCACAAAGGATTTGGATATCATATCAGATATTCTGGTTACTAGATCTATGGTTTTAGATCTAGATTTGGGTAGTGTCCCAATCTGGGTACTTAGACAACATTCTAAAGGTGTTTTAGAATGGACGACTCTTGGCACGGTTGTGTACCTGCAGGTGATGGAGTCACCCTCTCTAAAGGTGTCTTACAAACTAAAGGGGAGAGGGATGCGCATGATTGACATATCACTTGCTTAGGCAATTGAGTTGATCATGAGATGTCAAGTACCACACCAGATGTTGTTCTTGCACAAAATGCAATAAGTTGATATTAATCCTATCCTGGAGAAATGTTCGGAAGCAGTTTTAGAACATAAGTGGATGTTCTAAGGATATGATAACGACAACCTCTTTTAGGAGACAGTTTTCATTCCAGGCTTCCAAGGTGACCTGGATGACAGAGTGACTGCCAGAGTTATAGTTTTCCTCTGACGAGGGGTAGTTGTTTGGACAGGAGATCCAAGCAGATACTGAGGGAGGCGTGGTGCAGGACACTGATTAAATTCGGTTGGCGATACAGTCTAAGAAGTTTGGATTTGGAGTTCTTTTATGAACTAGGTCCCATCAGATATCCAGACATATTCTAAGACAGGTATTGCTCATTTCAGGAGATAGCTTTCTCCGCGAACTTGAGATAGAGAGAGACATAGAAAGAAACATCAAAGCGGATCTACTCACTGAGGCTATTCCTCGAACGCAATAGTTTCGCAAACGGACTTTGTGAGAGTGATTAGTAGAGGAGTTGGGTGTTCGGTATCACACGGGCTGTGAGTATGCGACATCGCAATAATTAGCCTTGAGTGCAAGTGGGAGATTGTTGGATATAGTGCCCTCACAGTCAATTATTGGATCACAGGCACGTGATTGCAATGATTGAGGGTAGGACAGTCTTACTCAAGATGATAGTATGCTATCTGGTTTATCTTTATCATTGTGTATTGCTTTAGGTGACCTTACAGGTCGCTATTACACGTTGATAGAGCCCTTAGGATTCTTGCTTGACTGCCAGCAGTATGATGGCGATCATATACGTGGGAGCTGGGGTCTATAAGCACATCCTTAAAGTGGTCCCTAGTCGTGGGAGTTTCGAGACTGGGCATCGATACTCCATTAGTAGACTAGTGTATACAATCGAGACCCCGATGAGGGGCGGTGGCCGGTCTCACAAGCCATTGGTGTCAGTTGGTTCACCTAAGATGTATACAGGTGCTCATTGGGTTATGAGTACACCGGACATGACTCGCAGGGAACATGCTGGTTGGTATTATACCTGACGTCAGACAGCAGTTCCCTGGTGACATGTGTACAGGTTAGTTCATCGACCTGAGATCGTAATTTGTCTCGTGTGAGTTCCCACTGTGCTTTGATTACTACCCTACCACGGCTCAAAGGAGTCGTGCAAACAGGTTTTAGTTGGGTACAGTCCCGAGCCACATGGAGGTAGTGAGTGGATCGGCAGGGGTTTCGTCTCTCCCGGTATTTGGGGTGAGATCGCGCTGTGTCTAGGAGAGCCATTACACGAAGTCCTTGGCCAAGGCAGGAGATTTACTGGTAGGTATTCCAGTAGTATCTCAGGGTGTTCTGGGCTACACTCCGACACGACTTGTACCGCTTTTGGGGGTCTGACTTTTACCAACCCCCTAAGCGCGCCATGCGATGCTCATAGACGAACGGACCGGACTGTACGGATATTGTCACAGACAGGCTCAATAGGGTGTTAGGATGAGTTCGCTCATCGACCTCCCTTTTGGTCAATACCTGGTAGCCCGTTACGTACAGCTAGTACCACTGATGTGCTAGTGGTTAAATCCACAGCCAAAGTATTGACGAGTCTTTAAAGTCCCCCACAGGCTGTTTCTCAAGTTTCGGGCGAAACGTTGTAGAGGCCGTATGATATATGGTAGGGTTCGATCATATACATGCAGTAGTGCACGGATCATGATCGGGCGGATCATACTAGTGGGATTTGTTTTAAGCCGGATCCTAGTATTAGATTTGTTGGATTACTTTAGTCTCATCGTATTCGCATTCGGTCGGAATGCGGATGCAGGTATGTATATACAGGTGAGGGGTATCCTTGTGATCCTTCATGAGTTTACTTTAGATGTTGCCGTATCTTTTATTGTTGTAAACATTTGGGTTAATGTTTACAAATGGAAATAATGAGCTAGAAATCATGATTAGGAGCATTAATTATGACACATGAACAAGTGGTGACTCATGGTCTCTTTCTTTGTGCATGTGTCATATTATGAGATTGATTTTGTGTTGATATGATAAGAAGAGAGAGAGAGAGGGCAGCCAAGAGGGGAGTTTGCTATTGTATTTTTCACACTCTCACTCTCTCATTTTATCATAGAAAAGATAAGAAAGAAAGGCTTCTTTTCTTCTTCCTCCTCTTGCTCACAACCTCCATTAATGGCATCATCTCTAACCTCCATCCATACACTCTTATGTGATGAGAATCAATGGATGCAAGAGACAAAGTGATGACACACATTCTCTACTTTTCCTTGGACACGTCGGCTAGCGAACTTCGTGCCCGAGTTGCTTCGGATGAAGCGGGAGCCCGTAAAATGACTCGAAGATGTAGTTCCCTTTCCGACGAGGAGATCGAGACCGAAGATGCCGCGAGGAGCTTGGGATGGTGGCCAAAGACCGAAGGACACGGATCGATCGGTATAGCCTTTCTAACTCTTCTCTTGTTTGCTAGTTGTAGGTTAATGGTTCGATCCGGGTTTATAGTGTACGATAGCGACGGTTTCAAGTTATGAAAAATTTTCGTTTCCGCATTTTGGCCTCGGACAGACGGCCGGGGCGCTGTCGTACACTTACATCAAGTCTCTGGCCTCAACGGAGAGGAACGTTATATCGTCCAGATCTCGTACGAAGCTCTTACTCCGCTTCCCTTCGGTAAAGACCAATTCGGAATCATCTCTTCGTAGTTATGTGGACGGCGCTCCAATTAGTTGTACTCATATTTACAGTCTCTTTCGAAGCTACAAACTCGGCCTCTCTAATGTCCTGTAGACAGTGTAGGGTGTTTTTCGTCACCCCATTGAGATGGGAATACGCGCGCGCTTGTCAAGCGTACTACAGATTCCTCCTGCCTAGGGTAGGCCGGGGTTTAATGATTGTGGGGATCCGAATCTCCGGCAGCCGCGGACTAAGCCGCCGTTAATTACCCCTCGCCTTTGGAGCGAGGGAACCTCCGATTGACGGGTTAAACTGGCCATGCGAACTCAATGTGCAGTGTACGTGTGTTGTGTTTTGAAAAGGGGTTTTTGGATATATCGAGAGCCACGCAGAGTTTTTACGGGGGTCCCGCTACCCGGATAGCGGGCTGGGGGTCAAGGGGGCTAGCAACCCCCTTACGGGGTGCGGGGCAGCGCCCCGTTAGAAATTTTTTTCTAACAGGGACAGTGTCGTGGAGCACGTGTGTGTGCAAATATGTATACATATGTATATGTATATGTATGTACATAAAAAGAGGGGGGAAAGGCATCCAAAGGATGCGTGGGGCAGCACCTTGGGCGCTGTGTGCTTAGGTATTGTGCGCTCAGGCGCTAGAGTGCCACGTGTCGGCACGTGGGCACTCTGCGCTTGAGCGCAAGCGCGCCACGTGTCGGCACCGAGGCGACTTGCGCTCGAGCGCTTGCGTTGGAGCGCAAGCGCGCCACGTGTCGGCACGGGTGCGACTTGCGCTCGAGCGCTTGCGCTGGAGCGCAAGCACGCCACGTGTCGACACCGGGGCGACTTGCGCTCGAGCGCTTGCGCTGGAGCGCAAGCGCGCCACGTGTCGGCACGTGGGCGCTTTGCGCTTGAGCGCTGAGCGCTGAGCGCTTGAGCGCAAGCGTGCCACGTGTCGGCACGCGAGCGCTCTGCGCTTGAGCGCCGGCGAGAAAAGGAGGCTTTTAGCCTAAGAAACAGAAGCTGTGCTTCAGAAAGAAAATATTTATTATGTATATATGTATGGAGTTAAACTCCTATGATGTTTTGAAGCTGATGAAGGGGGTTCTTCTTCTTCCTCCTGTTGTTTGGCCGGATCTTGAAGATCAAGAAGTAGGAGATTTTAAAAATCACTCCTTTTTGAGATCTGATGGGAGATCTGAGTTCCCCTTTGTGGGTTTTGTGGTGGAAAACTACTTAGTTTTGGAAAAGAAAGAGTAAAACTCTTGATTTAATTCAAAAAAAATGAGAAGGTTTAGAACCTTAGAAAAGGAGCAGGAGGCACAAAGAACACTAGTTTTTGGGGGAATGAAAAGTGTTTTTTTTATTCATCATCATGTTGCCTTATATAGGCTTACATATTTACATATAGCCCCTTGGGCTTTACAAAAATGGCATTTTAGCCATCCCATGGCTCATGTGCCATTTCAATTTTGCACATAAGCCATGGGCTTACAAAATATTGGCTTTATGCCCATTTTGCATACATTCATGTATAAAAAATTACATAGAAATTATTTATTACATGATTTTTTTGTTGGCATGGCGGAAGGCCGGACGCTTCGTGTTCGGGCTCAACCTGGGCATTGGCCCACTTGTTTGGGCTTGGGCCCACCTGGCTTGGGGTTGACCTTGACTTTGACTTGGTCAACCGGGGTGCAAATTTTGACTTCAACAGACAGCATCTGGCCACAACGTCCTCGGTAACTCATCCAAATCATCGGGGTAATACGCTCTCGCTCATCTTTTCTTGATTTACTCACAACATGCCTGTGTGAGGTCCTCTTCTAGCTGAAGTTAGTCTATCTGATGATCTCACATCGGAGTATCCAAACGAACAAAAAGTCCTAGTCTTATCCAAGGGTGACTAGCGATCTTCTATCATATCTTCGTGTGCAGACTCATGCTGCATTAGTTTCAAAGGTCTGGGGAGATATTTTATCAACTCAGCATCAGCTGGCTCATCTGTGTGCATAGTGGTCAACGTCTTAAACATCAAGAATAGATGGTACATTAACAGTCTTCACATTCTAGCTGGCCTCTAGCAGTAGCCCAATCATCTGGTGCTGATTTGATCGTTCGCGTCAATGAGAATTCTTAGTAAAACCAATACATCAAAACGCTCATGTCAATGGAAAACATGGTAAAACAATATATCGATGCAACCGTGTTTCACCGGAATTATGCCTGGTCAGTCCTCGTTCATGACGAGCCCGTGCTGACCGCACCTCTAGCCGCAGCTCTCTCTGCTCGTGTAACCGTGGTAACAGAAACCACAATCTGACATCGATGAGAAAAGATCATAGGAACGAATAGAAATATAGTGCCTAAGAAATGTACATCCTAAGGCTTCTTAAGCGGAGTAGCGTATCGTAAGTATGCCGCGGAACATACACACGGTACGTCACTCCACTTAAGTCGCCTGCTCCATCAACCAAGGTCAACCTACGCGACGAAAGTTCGGGTCTAATACCCCCTCGGCCAAGTCTAAGTTCCGTAAGGTCAAGCCTAGGTTCCGAATACACACACACACACACACACACACACACACACATACACACACGCCTTAGACTCTGCATAGTCAAACCTAGACTCGAATCAAGGTTAAACCTGGCTCTGATACCAACTTTGTCACGATCCGGAAAAAATGCATGTGACTGGCACTTGAATCAGGTGAAGTCTATAGGACCACACCTAATACAAGTAAGCCAAAAGCCCAGAAAATCTAAACCTTTTTTGAGGAAAATAGTGGAGGTGCAGTTTTGAAATAAGCTTTACTGAAATCAAGTTCTTCTTTAAAACATAGATAATAGTATACGAAAACACAATGTCTATATTTATCTTGAAGACATTTTCGTTATTAAAAATTTGGGCAGCACCTCCTTTGTTATTTTTAACCCGAAATTGGTACAAGCAATAATATATAAGGCATCCCCAAGCGGGAGCTAGCTCTTCGCCAAATGACGGAACAACCACGCAAGATAATATAAATATACAACGCCGAAGGGCGAGGATTAAAACTTAGAATGAAAGCAAGAAAACTAAGCATCATAAGAAAACCAGAAACATCAATAAATATATAAGCGCGACTCTAAGGCCGAAAGAATATACAACTGTGGTTATCCAAGTCTACTAAATATACAAGTCTGGTTAATGGAGCTTACTAGATACAACTGAAATAAATAAAAGTACAACGGTGGTCACGATGCAAGTGAACCCACCTACCAAAGCAATCACCCGGAAGAAAGTGGTGTGCCAGCGAAGCCGCCATGGAACCTGTACGGCTAAACCTGCAAGAAACTGTGGCACAACGGGGGTGAGTTGCCAACTCGTGAGTAGAAGACATCACCGAGTAGAAACCGAATGTATGACGATGTCCTAGGTCATACAATAATGTACTCATAATATACACTGAAACATCTAGTGGTGGCAATGGTACTAATCTAAGCATAAGTGTAATACCAATACTCGTGCCAATGACTCAAGTAGCAACATGACATATATATATGTATGAATGCATCAAGAATGAATAATCATGAAATCAGGGTGTATCTGTATGAGAAAGCTGAGTTCTTATCTTAGTAAAGTTTTAGTATAAAAACTGGAGTATCATCAGTGAAATCGACAGAAAAGTCCGTGTCAAGCATCGACACAATATCCTCAATATCTCGGGCTCCGTCAGTCCGAATCGGCCCATATCATCAAATCTCATGACTACGGTCGGTATCCTCCGGATATTCGCCACGCCAGACATCACCGGTAGGTAGTCTGCCTCTGCCAGGCTCATCGTCTACAACTCGAGCTTCTTGCCCCGGGGTACCATACCAGGTCCACCATGTACCCGAAACGGTTCATCCTACTCCTCGAATCGGATCTTGAAAACCAACTCCATCAGGAAAACTCATGGTGGATGCCATATACATCATATCACGAGAAAACCGCAACTTGCATTTTTAAAATGATAATGAGTTTATAAAATTCTTGCGGTTTTCCCCAAATCCAGGAATCTCATGGAAAATCCAAAATCCCAAAATCAAGAGTTAATAAGCAGTGAATATCGGCATAAAGCCCCCACAATATTGCATAACAGAATGAATATAAAAATGCATTGGGGATCTATGTAACGAATGCAATATCTAAACTAGTATATGAGAGCAAGCATACCAATAATATGTTGAAAATACCCGCTAGCAGGTTAAACCAATGAAGTAACGTATTCTAAAGTGTACGTGACATGGCAATTACCGATGATGATGTGTGTAAGCCAGCAAGCAAGTGTACGTGGAACATACGCATCATCGGTAATGGTGCTCGTGTCCTAACAGACGGGATTCATAATAGCTAAAGAAACACATGTAATAAATATGCAATGAAATGAGAACAACATAAATATAACAGAAAAGCGAATAGTAAACACAACATTATAAAATATATATATCTGTATACGAGTCATACAGTTCTAGTGTTTTGAAATAGCACGAATCGTGGTTGGTGTTTTTGAGAAAGATATGTCCTTTGAAAAATCCGTAGCATCCCTCGGGTTGTCCTTTGAAAATACTCACGATTCGTTGGTTTTTAAAATAGGGATGACTCGAGCCTAGGCTAGCATCTATTTAACAACTAAGAGACTAAGCTAAGGAACTAGTCGGAAGGATAAGAAAATCTATATATATCCGAGTCGATATACCTAGTAGTCGGCGATCCAGCCTCATAGCGTCACGTACTGTATAATACATAGTACGTCATCCTAGAGTCAAGAGTGCAGATCAATCATCTTATATGTCTCGTACGATAATATCCATCGTACGGCATCCCCAAAATCAAGGGTACGGGTCAATTATCATATATACATCATCATTCACATGGTATCATCATCGTATAATATCATGATCAGGAGTACAGTTCTAAAGTCTCGTACATTTAATATCATCAATTCACTTATTATCGTATGTAAAAATACATATCGCCCAACGATCTACTACAATATTATATCATATCATATCACAACTCAATCACATATCAGAATCTCACGGCATCATGCCCGGTCATATCGACTCATCTCCACATATCACATACTATCATCATCACCCGTGTATGTATGTATGTGTGTGTGTATATATATATATATACGCATACTCATATCACAACTCAATCACATATCAGAATCTCACGGCATCATGCCCGGTCATATCGACTCATCTCCACATATCACATACTTGTTAGTTATATGTATTCCCTAGAGGCCATTACTGTACATACGATGTATATTGTAGTGGATGCTAGGACATATATAGGGAGGACTTTCTTGCTCGACATGATAGTACGCTATCTGGTTGTATTTTATCTTAACATGTACTCTGATTGTCTCTATGTTACATGTTGATAAAGCCCTTAGGATATGTACTCGACTACTGGGACTATGATGAGATCATGCTATTGGGGCCACGGTAGTTGTTCAACACAGAAAACTGCATTTCAATACCGCTCATTCGTTATCTGTTTTGTTATTTATCGGTACGATTAACCGGTGTTTGCTCAGTAATACAGATTACAGGTATCCGTGACAAAATACTGGAAATACATTTAAAATCACGGAAATATCATTTGTGAGCCAACACTGCAACCAGAACTGCAAACCGACCGATATCCAAGAGTTATTCTGTAAACAAATAATGTGTACACATTTTGGTCCAACACGTCGCATGTGTACACACCAACTCTTGGAGCATGGACCATGGACCTAGGGGGCAACCATAAATCATGACACAAGTGGGTATGGTGCATTCAATGGATAAAGTGTTGGTGTGATTCAAAAATTCAAACATTCAAACTTCCCTCCAAAAGTTTAGTGCATTCAAATTCAAATTAAAGGAAAAGAACGGGACAAAAGTCTTATTGGAAAGCACACCAGTCAACACACGAAAAACGAGGCGATTCCCACTTACTTTGGCCGGCCAAACTCCCTCAAAAACCGGCCTGGCCGGCCCCCCTGTCCCCTGTGGGCCCCACTCTCTCACGCGCTGTTCCCTGCTACCACATGGTCTCGTTTTTATTGTTTTTTTATTCTAATTCGTTTGCCTATAAAAGGAAACCATGGGGCAAGGGTTCAAGACATACATTAGTCCAATTTTTTCACTCTTTAGTCTCATTTTGTCCAAGTTTTCTTTTGGTTTAGCTTGAGGGTGAGTGTGCTTCATCTTGGTTTCTTCTTCTTCTTCCCTTTTGAAGCTCTCTTTGGAGAGCTTGATTAAGAAGGTTGAACAAGTTACCAAATCTTGTATCTTGTTCTCAAGTGATTAATAAATTGTTGTTTCTTTTATTTACTTGCTTTCTTTTTATCATGTGTAACTAATCTTTATTTTGGTTGTGGTGTGGGTGAGGAAGTAAGATGGAAGGCTTTGCCTCCTACCTCTTGTTTATGTTTCATATGTTTAACTTATGATTCTAACCTAAATATTGTTTATGTATTGATATGATACGGTATTTTGATACATGGTTATTTGTAACCTCCTCATATGCCGTATTCATTCCTTTCCCATTTTCAATGTTTAAGTTAAAATCCATTTGGTGTTAAGTTTGCTAAGGTAGGATATGGTATTTTGTGATAAGGAGCTTGACAAACTCTGTGTTTCATATACTATATACCTTCACAAATACTTAGCAAACTCAACACCAATATCATTTGCTCTCACTAATCTCTTTGTGTTTTCATTGTTGTAGTATGCTTGCGAAACCCCGTGTTTAGCGTTGATACCCCAAGCTCGGACATACAAACGGTAAGTGACCAAAAGGGACACGTTTCGTGCCTTGCGGCGAATGTCGGACTTTGACGGTTTGTGCTCCGCAACCGCGTTGACAAGTCGTGCTTCAAGCCAGAATCAAGGTAAGGCCGGGCAACTCATAACCAAGGGAGTGTAGAGGTAAACGCCGCGATTCAAGCTTCCGAACCAAGCCACAACCATTCTTTCCTTATACTTGTTTTCTTGCTTTTTTTTGTTTTCATTATTTTATATATATTTGTGACAAACCCAATTCATTGATTTGTTAACCTTAAACAACGATACCTAATACTCAATTCCTTGTGGATCGACCCGTGCTTGCCGGCTCGCTACAACGCGCCGTGCACTTGCGGTTATAAATAGTAAAACGAGAACGATCTCCTGCGCGCATTCCGTTTTCCACCAAAACGCATCCATTTCCGAAACATACGCGTTTGCGCGCGCGGGAGAATTCCCAACAGTAGTTGACGAGTACATCCTATAATTGTTCCTAATCGAGGGTGTATCGAGACAGGGCATCGATGCACCAGAGTAGACTAGCGTATACGCATCTTGACCCATATGATGGGCGATGGATGATCCCATATCCATCGGTGTTTGACATCAAGGATGGTGTACGGGTGCTAAGTGGAGACTAGGTACACTGGACGGACTCGCCGAGAACTCCCAAATGGTATTATACCTTACGTCAGATGGCAGTTCTCCGGTGACACTGGTACAGAGTAGTCTGTTGACCCGAGATCTGTAAGTGCACGGCGGCGCCCCGGCCGTCAAACCGACGCCGGAATGCGGAAGCGGTGATAAACTTTAATTTTGCGGACCTAGCAAACCGGCACCACCGCGCACTAAACCCGGATCGGGCCATTAAACTAAATCTAGCTAACTACAAAGAGAAGGGGAAGAGATATACCGACGATCCAAGTCCTCCGGTCTTCTCGTCATGGTCCCGATCTCCTGCGGAAAATCCTGCCTCCTCCTCGTCGCCGGAAGTGCACCACATCGCCTACTTTGTTTACGGGCTCCCACCTCAATGCCGAGGCAACTCGGGCACGAAGCCGGCTACTCGACGTGCCCAAGATATACTGTAGAATATAATCTAGAGCTTAAGTCTCATTTGGGGTTATGGTTGCCATGGATGTGGAGGAATTTGTGCAAGGAATTTTTCATGGATGCTTGCTGGAAAGGAGATGGAGCATGCAATGTGTTGCTCGGCCAAAACACCCAAATGAATGCTCTCTCCCTCTCTGGAAATCAGCCCCTGCACCCCCAATTTTTTTTTTTTTGCTCAATGCAAACATATATATTAATTAATCCCACACCTCAACCACCTTTATTTCTCCAGCACACTCATTTTTGCCCATGCCCTCTTAATAAATTAATCCAATATTAAAACCACCAGCACAAGGGGGGGGGCCCACGAATTCATGAATGGAAATTATCCATACAAAAAACAAATCAAACCTCTCTCTTTCTCCAACAGTGGCCGGCCCCCAATCCCAATTTTCAACACAAAATCACATCAAAAACTTTAAACCCATACCCTCTTATTAAATGCAAGGAAGTGATTAGAATGGAATCTAATCATGACAAAGGCTACAATATGCAAGGAAGCCCTCCACTAAAAGTTATTTGCGAACTTGCAAATAACCCCTCCAACGGATAGTCCGGCCGCGAAGGAATAAAAGAAAAAACGGCCGGCACGGAATGCAAACTGGCAACCTCAGAAAACTGATCCCGTAATAAAATTACAGGAAAACCCCGTTACTGTGCATACACACCCGCATCTGTATTCCGACCGGATACAGATGCAATGAGACAAAATCTCCACTGTACTATACTAGGATCCGGCTTATACCAAAGCCGGCTAGTATTATCCGTTCGATCCTGATCCGTGCAATACCGCACGTATCTGATCGAACCCTGCCATATAACCATACGGCCTATAGTACAAACTGTCCGATCCTGATCCGTGCAATACCGCACGTATCTGATCGGACCTTGCCATATCTCCATACGGCCTCTACAACCTTTCGCCCGAAAGCTGAGTAACTGAATGTGGGGGACTCTAAAGACTCGTCAACACCTTGGTTGTGGATTTAACCACTAGCACGTCAGAGGTATAAGCCAATACGTGACGGGCTACCAGGTACTGACTAAAAGGGACGTCTGTGAGCGAACTCAGCCTGACAACCCTACTGAGCCTGTCAGTGACAATATCCGTACAGTCCGGTCCGTTTGTCTATGAGTATCGCATGGCGGGCCTAGGGGGTTGGTAAAAGTCAGACCCCCAAAAGCGGTACAAGTCGTGTCGGAGTGTAGCCCAGAACACCCTGAGATACTACTGGAATACCTACCAGTAAATCTCCTTGCCTCGGCCGAGGGCTTCGTGTAATGGCTCTCCTAGACACAGCACGACCTCACCCCCAATACCGGGAGAGACGAACCCCTGAAGATACGCTCACTGCCTCCATGTGGCTCGGGACTGTACCCAACTAAAACCTGTTTGCACGACTCCTTTGAGCCGTGGTAGGGTAGTAATCAAAGTACAGTGGGAACTCACACGAGACAAATAACGATCCCCAGGTCGATGAACTAACCTGTACACATGTCACCAGGGAACTGCCATCTGACGTCTGGTATATGACCAACTAGCATGTTCCCGGCGAGTCCTGTCCGGTGAACTCATAACCCAATGAGCACCTGTATACATCTTAGGTGATCCAACTGACACCAGTGGCTTGTGAGACCGGCCACCGCCCCTCGTCGGGGTCTCGACTGTATACACTAGTCTACTCGGGAGTATCGATGCCCTGTCTCGAAACTCACACGACTAGGGACCATTTAAGGATATGCTTATAGACCCCAGCTCCCACTTATATGATCGCCCTCATACTGCTGGTGGTCAAGCAAGAATCCTAGGGGCTCTATCAACGTGTAATAGCAACTTGTCAGGTCACCTGAAACAGTACACGATGATAAAGGTAAACCAGATAGCATACTATCATCTCGAGTGAGACTGTCCTACCGGGATAGGTCCTCCTTCAATCATTGCAATCATGTGCCTGTGATCCAATAATTGACTCTGAGGGCACTATCTCCAACAATCTCCCACTTGCACTCAAGGCTAATTATTGCGATGTCGCATACTCACAGCCCGTGTGATACCGAACACCCAACTCCTCTACTAGTCAGTCTCACAAATCCCGTTTGTGAAACTATTGCGGTCGAGGAATAGCCTCAGTGAGTGGATCCGCTTTGTTGTTTCTTTCTATGTTTCTCTATATCTCAAGTTCGCGGAGAAACCCATCTCCCGAAATGAGCAATACCTATCTTAGAATGTGTCTGGATGTCTGATGGGACATAGCTCATAAATGAACTTCAAATCCAAACTTCTTAGACCGTATCGTCAACTGAACTTAATCAGTATCCTGCGCCATGCCTCCCTCAGTATTGCCTTGGACCGCCTGTCCAAAATACTGCCCCTCATCAGAAGGAAAAACTATAACTCTGACAACCTCCTAGTCGTCCATGTCACCTTGGAAGCCTGGAATGATAACTGTCTCCCGAATAAGGCTGTCGTTATCATATCCCTAGAACATCCACTTATGTTCTAAAACTACTTCCGACTGTTTCTCCAGGATTGGATTAATGTCAACTTACTGCATCTAGTGCAAGAACAACATCTGGTGTGGTACTTGACATCTCACGATTGACTCAATTGCCTGAGCAAGTGATCTGCCAATCATGCACGTCCCTCTCCCCTTTAGTCTGTAAGATACCTTTGGAGAGGGTGACTCCATTACCTGCAGGTACACTACCGTGCCAGGAGTCGTCCATTCTAAATACTCTTAGAAAGCTGTCAAAGTACCCTGATTGGGAAACCACCCAAATCTAGATCTAAAACCATAGATCTAGTAACCAGTATGTCTGATATAGAATCCATTTTCTTTGTGGAGAAACAACTGTGTGACGACCAAAGTATAACCGATTGTGGTATAGGAGTTTCCTTTCCTACTCTGTGTATGTCATCCAAATACCAGGATATCACACCCTACTACCTTCTCAACAGATCCATCCCCTATTCTGATGAAGTCAAACCCATGACTGTCACGTCAGAAATTGATGATCTATCTCCGCTACATCTGCTTTAGTCTATAAATAGACCTAAGCTACCTGTCCACCATTGCTTCCGCTGCTCCCACTGACTACGACAACCCTCTGGCAGAGTCATATAGACGTACACTTCTAAAGCTAGTTTAGAACGACGCTATATTCATCCTACTGCCGGATCTCACAGTCTGGAATAACAGCAATGGCAAGTCTGGGTAAACAAGAACCTCCCTGCCACCGTCCTTGAGCATACCGAAGTACCTCTCGAGCGCCTGAGGTTACCCACCAAAATCTGCGGAGTGGCCAATGGAATGTCAAACCAGATTCAAATCATGCAGCTGTCTCCAGTGCATGTCAACTAAATGGAAGGAGGCCGATCAGCGTTACTCAACTTAGGAATGCTTCCAATTGTGAGTAACCCGAAAAAGAAGCAAGATCTCTTTTATCATTACTATCAACTGAATACCATACACAAGTATCTACATCTTCGATCACTTTGAAGAATCTCGATACTTGCTACACCTGGTTCTCTACTCTATTCAAATACCTATAACTTCTCAAAATTCGGACCCTGTGTTTCCACGAAACGCTTGTCTAAAAACTAGAGAAGTCATAAGTAAACCGAATATAGTACGAGGACCAACCCCTCTGTCCTGATGAACCCTGGACAACATACAATACTCTGTATAAGTCCCTTGAGTCTGACAACTCTTTCACTGTGTGTCGTAGGTTGAAAACTGTACTTATGGTTAAGAAGAATTACACCGCTGTTTAATGCTCCTTACCTAACCATCCACTGATATAGGTAAATGTCATAGACATAATTTCATAAAGGTATATCTCACTCTATAAAAATAGACGTACAGATATATCAATTTGAAATTGGTGCATAACAGCGGATATTCAAAACCAAATATTTGCCGACCGGCAAACTAACCCAGGTGACTTCCTCAAATATCACCGATTACAACGAATCCCGATATAATGAGGATGATCACCCAATTCCCAATAACTTGCTCCCACTCATCATCTGTAAAACTATACAGATGTGAGAATCAAACTTGGTAAATACATACCCTGGAGTAAGTATCTAATCGGGAAATCAGTTTTCTTTTAACATTACACAGTGAAACTGAAACATTGAAATGTTTCGATAGGGTACCCTGGTATTCGTAGTAATGCCTCTTCCAGATTCACGACTGTAACCGTATAATCCTCTGCCACCTCTCCAAATCCCTTCATATGTCTTTAGTCTTTACCTTCTGTACACCCCTTAAGCCAAATGGTTTTCTTCCTTCCCTACCGTTCGGCACCAGCTACGGTTTGGAAGAAGACTATCCAATAAGCATAATGGGTGTACTGTCCCAATCCTAGGGACACTCGCAATGAGAGAGGGTGAAGATAAAAGACACCTGAATAAATCTTATTCCTATTTCTCCTGAACCAGAATCCATCCCCGAACTGGAACAAGTTCCTTTCGAGTTCGTATATAACCATACGATGGAATATCCAATAAACTGTGGATCTTCGTAGTGATACGGAGCGTCCTGGAGAAATACAAAGGTGATTTTAGGATTGGCGAAGAAATACCTGGTTTGGTCATGAATATCTGTTGCAATTTACTTTGCCCTCTTACTAATCCCTTACTTTGTCTTAACTTAATACCTTTTGCACACCATCGTTATGCTAATTAGTTTTCTTCATTCCCTACCGGTCGGCACCAGCCTAAGGTTTGGAAGAAGACAATCCAATTTGCGTAATAGGTGTACTACCCCTAAACCAAGGAGTACTCGTAACCTGAGAGAGGGTAAAAGAAAAAGACAACTGAATAATCCTATCCGTTTTCTCCAGAACCTGAAACCATCCTCGAATAAATTCTTTCGAGTTCGTATCTAACCATACGATGGTTTTGTCCAATGGAAGTGGACGTTCGTAGTAATACGGGGTGTCCTGGAGAAAAGGGTAAAAGTAGGAGCGGCAATGAGGTTAGCAACTCTGACAATCCAAAAGCCGGTGTTAAGAAGGTTCGGTCAACTTGGTCACTGAGTCAAAGTCTTAGGGTCGGGTCAATGGTCGCTGCCAAAGAGAGAGAGAAAAGAAACACTCAGCGTGCACTCTAACCTAGATCAGAATGGTTACCAATTTATCTAATCTGGAAATCTCCCACTGTATCTCAAATTCTCCTCCAAACCAGAAAGAAGAATTAGTCGGGATTACCCGAGGAGTAAACTAACTCATCAGTGGGAATCGGGATCCAACTCTCATCGCATGACAACGTGACTGAATCCGCTCACGGTATCACACTCCAGAAGGTATGCGCATATCTGGCAAGTTTCAGTTCTTTTGAAACTCCCGATGTGATTTCTGCCCCATGCTCTTATGACCTTGACGAAGGTCAACAAATCATAAGTCACATGTCAAGTTCTACCCGTCATTATCCAGGGTTAATTTGAATCCACCCGTACAAGCCCTTGATGAAGGTCAACAAGGCTATACGACTGTCCCAAACCAACGCATCTATCTATGCAACAGAAAAGTAACAAGCAGCTACCATACACTATGCCTTGACGAAGGTCAACAAACATAGCATGAATACTACGTGCTACCCGTCTGAAACGACGGAGGGCTACGAATGGTTTCTGGCGAAAACCTTTAACGTAAAGAACATGATATCGTCGAAGGAACGGATAGCTTTTTTAAAATATAGTGACGAAAACCGTTGCTAAAGAGGTCACTCCCGGTGAAGGGATCTCGGCTCTTTCCCCGTAGAATGGGGTGCAGGATATTCCAACTGAATACCGCGATGCAAAGCAAAAGTAATCGGCTATAGTGAAGTTAATGCCCTGACGCAAACTTCTGTCCAAGGGGTCACTCCCGGTAAAGGGATCTCGGCCCTTGCCTCGTCGACTGAGGTGCTGGATATTCCAACTGAATATCACGATGCAAAACAAAAGTAAACGTCCTTGCAATAACAGCTTTTTGAAAAATGTTCCAACAACATCAGATTAGGTTTGTATTTAACTTGCATTGATCAAAATCAATGCAGTCCCATCAATTGATCACACCACAAAGAACGAAAATATACTGATGTACGTATATGCCATCCGCATTCGCCACTGGGTCCCGTCATTACCCGTTAGGTTAGCTAACTAACGACAGAGCGGGGACTGGACTAGCGCGGATGTAAAACATATACAACATCTACTAATATATATACCAATATATTATATTTCGCTCAAGGCGTGAATAAAATGCAACATCACAGAAATGTACAGCATCACAGAACAATACAGATATCTGGGATCCCCGGGTTTCACAGAGCCACTACTGAAACCCGACGTTCCCCTGGTCGTGTGGATAGCCTGTGCAATGAAATTCTAGACCCCTACGGGCACGGCAAGTTACCCGCCAAAACCTGAAGCGAGGCAGCCCCCTTCAGTGCCGTGAATGGACCACCCAGCACTTCACGGAATCCGGTAACTTGGGCACCCCTCCTGGGTCAACCTGTACCCCCTACGAGTGCGACGAATAGCCCTGCCAATCCTAGAGTGAAGCCCCCTTCGTCTCAATTCCATGAGATGCGGGCTTGTTGCCCTCTAGAACCCGGCTATCCGTGCACCCCTCCGCGGGGTAATCCTAGTACAGAAAGTAAAATATACATACAACGGGTACATCGACCGCAACCAGGTCGTGCCCCAAAATAATAATACAAACAGGCAGTGACGGCAGTCCACATGTCGGACGCTCGCCCCGCAATATCAAATGTACATAATACAACCACAACTGTACTAGCATTGCATCCAGACTATCCCCACGACCGATCCGCAACATCACAGCAAAAACAGAACATCAACGTGAAAATCACGTTCGCAAATCCGTCTAACCGGGCCATAGCAGTTAGACCGGATTTACCGATCAAGTGACATTCACGGTCGCAGATATAATGTAAATACTGTGAAAAATGTGTTTAAAATATCCGATCGATCAAAAATTAACAAGTGGGCCCCCAATCAAAACTGTAGCACTCACAGAAATCCTGGGCCCAATTTTAATATTCCAAAACCCATATTTTAAGCCCAGAAGGCCTCTGTAAAAAATTGGTGAAGTGATCTCCACAGTGTGCGGCGGAAGGGCGGCGGGAAGGGGGTTTTCGCGGCGGTTCCGCGCTCCCACTGTGGAGTTACTTCGTCGAATTTTTACAGAGCTCTTAGATTTTCCAGTACATCAATATTTTACAACCTGAAAAATTTTTCGAGACCAAAAATTTTCAACAGAAACTGATGCGAACTAAAATGCAGTTTTGGAACATTCGATCGATCGAAACAGAAAAACACATTACACCAAGCTAGACTATGTTAATGGCGAGGCTTTGATACCACTGTAAGTGCACGGCGGCGCCCCGGCCGTCAAACCGACGCCGGAATGCGGAAGCGGTGATAAACTTTAATTTTGCGGACTTAGCAAACCGGCACCACCGCGCATTAAACCCGGATCGGGCCATTAAACTAAATCTAGCTAACTACAAAGAGAAGGGGAAGAGATATACCGACGATCCAAGTCCTCCGGTCTTCTCGTCATGGTCCCGATCTCCTGCGGAAAATCCTGCCTCCTCCTCGTCGCCGGAAGTGCACCACATCGCCTACTTTGTTTACGGGCTCCCACCTCAATGCCGAGGCAACTAGGGCACGAAGCCGGCTACTCGACGTGCCCAAGATATACTGTAGAATATAATCTAGAGCTTAAGTCTCATTTGGGGTTATGGTTGCCATGGATGTGGAGGAATTTGTGCAAGGAATTTTTCATAGATGCTTGCTGGAAAGGAGATGGAGCATGCAATGTGTTGCTCGGCCAAAACACCCAAATGAATGCTCTCTCCCTCTTTGGAAATCAGCCCCTGCACCCCTAATTTTTTTTTTTTTTGCTCAATGCAAACATATATATTAATTAATCCCACACCTCAACCACCTTTATTTCTCCAGCACACTCATTTTTGCCCATGCCCTCTTAATAAATTAATCCTATATTAAAACCACCAGCACAAGGGGGGGCCCACGAATTCATGAATGGAAATTATCCATACAAAAAACAAATCAAACCTCTCTCTTTCTCCAACAGTGGCCGGCCCCCAATCCCAATTTTCAACACAAAATCACATCAAAAACTTTAAACCCATACCCTCTTATTAAATGCAAGGAAGTGATTAGAATGGAATCTAATCATGACAAAGGCTACAATATGCAAGGAAGCCCTCCACTAAAAGTTATTTGCGAACTTGCAAATAACCCCTCCAACGGATAGTCCGGCCGCGAAGGAATAAAAGAAAAAACGGCCGGCACGGAATGCAAACTGGCAACCTCAGAAAACTGATCCCGTAATAAAATTACAGGAAAACCCCGTTACTGTGCATACACACCCGCATCTGTATTCCGACCGGATACAGATGCAATGAGACAAAATCTCCACTGTACTATACTAGGATCCGGCTTATACCAAAGCCGGCTAGTATTATCCGTTCGATCCTGATCCGTGCAATACCGCACGTATCTGATCGAACCCTGCCATATAACCATACGGCCTATAGTACAAACTGTCCGATCCTGATCCGTACAATACAGCACGTATCTGATCGGACCTTGCCATATCTCCATACGGCCTCTACAACCTTTCGCCCGAAAGCTGAGTAACTGAATGTGGGGGACTCTAAAAACTCGTCAACACCTTGGTTGTGGATTTAACCACTAGCACGTCAGAGGTATAAGCCAATACGTGACGGGCTACCAGGTACTGACTAAAAGGGACGTCTGTGAGCGAACTCAGCCTGACAACCCTACTGAGCCTGTCAGTGACAATATCCGTACAGTCCGGTCCGTTCGTCTATGAGTATCGCATGGCGGGCTTAGGGGGTTGGTAAAAGTCAGACCCCCAAAAGCGGTACAAGTCGTGTCGGAGTGTAGCCCAGAACACCCTGAGATACTATTGGAATACCTACCAGTAAATCTCCTTGCCTCGGCCGAGGGCTTCGTGTAATGGCTCTCCTAGACACAGCACGACCTCACCCCCAATACCGGGAGAGACGAACCCCTGAAGATACGCTCACTGCCTCCATGTGGCTCGGGACTGTACCCAACTAAAACCTGTTTGCACGACTCCTTTGAGCCGTGGTAGGGTAGTAATCAAAGTACAGTGGGAACTCACACGAGACAAATGACGATCCCCAGGTCGATGAACTAACCTGTACACATGTCACCAGGGAACTGCCATCTGACGTCTGGTATATGACCAACTAGCATGTTCCCGGCGAGTCCTGTCCGGTGAACTCATAACCCAATGAGCACCTGTATACATCTTAGGTGATCCAACTGACACCAGTGGCTTGTGAGACCGGCCACCGCCCCTCGTCGGGGTCTCGACTGTATACACTAGTCTACTCGGGAGTATCGATGCCCTGTCTCGAAACTCACACGACTAGGGACCATTTAAGGATATGCTTATAGACCCCAGCTCCCACTTATATGATCGCCCTCATACTGCTGGTGGTCAAGCAAGAATCCTAGGGGCTCTATCAACGTGTAATAGCAACTTGTCAGGTCACCTGAAACAGTACACGATGATAAAGGTAAACCAGATAGCATACTATCATCTCGAGTGAGACTGTCCTACCGGGATAGGTCCTCCTTCAATCATTGCAATCACATGCCTGTGATCCAATAATTGACTCTGAGGGCACTATCTCCAACAAGATCGTCATAGAGTCTTGTGTGATTCCCACTGTGCTTTGATTTCCATCATACCACGTCCAAGAGAGCGTGCAGAAAGGTGGCTTTTGGGTACAGTCTCGAATCAAATGGAGGCAATGAGAGATAGGAGGGGATTCATCTCTCCCGGTATAGGGAGTTGATGTTGCGCTGTGTTCGATTGGCTATAAACGGAAATCCCTGGCCAGGGTTGTTGAGATTTACTGGTAAGTGTTATCAGTAGTTTCTCGAACTGTTATAGACCTCATATAGACACGACTTATCGAGCTACTGGGGTCTGATGTTTACCACCCCTAGGCGAGATATGCGACATATCAGATGACGAGACCGGACTGTACGGGAGTGTTACCGATTGGATTCACAGGAGAATGTACAGGCTTGCTTGTTGATCTTCTGAGCGCTCAATACCTGGGTAGCTGTTACGTTTAGCTGACCGCTTGCAGCTTGTGGGTGTTTGATATGATCATCACCTACTGCCGGCGTATTGACGATTCTTTTGAGTCCTACACAGAGGTTTCTTGGCTCAGGCAAAACGGAGTAGGAGCACATATATGATATGTGCGGGACCGAGGATAATGCAGTATGTGATACCGTATTGGATTCTCGCGATATGAGATATCGGCCGGGTATATGTGATATAGCCGGGTCATCGTATTAGTCGGTTATATGCAATATAGCCGGATTGTCGGATCAAGTGTTGATTCAATAATTTAATGTATAATAATATATATGATATATTAAATTACATTAACTAATATTAGCTCACTAAAAGATTCATTTTCTCACGGGATAATACATTGATATATATGCGATATATGTTAATTGTATTATTTTCTATTGTTACAAAATATATTGTATATGTGATATATAATATTGTAACATGTTAGGGTTACAAATTTAACAATGGTTTAAGGTATAAACTTGGTTAGGGTTTGGATTAGGGTTAGCTTTTGCATGAAGCTTCCATGAAGCTTCATGAAGCTTTGACTTTGTGGTTGCTTGATATTTTGTGAAGATATTATGTTAACCCAATCCAAACCATTAACTCTAGTTAACTCTCTACAAGAGTTAACTCCTTCATGCTTAACCCTTGGTTAGTTTTATAACCACTACAATAATTCATTGTTCATCACAAAAGGAAAAAGATTATTCATTCTTCTTCTTGCTTGAGTTCCTTCTTGAAAAGCTTTCTAGTTTTGCTTTTGTGATGAAAATGAGTGAGAAAAAGATTATAAATGAGGGCAAAAATCCTACTTCATTATCCTCATCTAACCTTGCCATTTAGATGAGGGTGTTCACTTCATTTTATGGGTGTTCACTTCATTTTATGAGTGTTAGCTTGTGTTAATGAAACTTCAAGGTAGATCATCTATGTTATCGAAGATCGGAAGCAAGGTTGCATCATTCTCTTCGTGAACCCTCTCGAGATTCCGGAACATGATGATCGCAGCGAAGGGACCTCAACACGGAGCTTAAGAAGTGAAGGACCGGATCTACAAAGGTTGTAATCTCTCTCACTTAGTGTTAAAGAGTTTAACATACTTGTTTTCGCCTAAACCCTAGTTTAAAGATCCGGCTTCGGGTTGTTCGGCACGGCTAATTTTTAAATCGGGTATGGTTGATGCCTCGTAGACCCTTGTGCGCGTGCATAGCAACCCTACAATGGTATCAGAGCCAAGCTAGAGTTTTAGGCGAAGTCTGAGCGAAGTTTAAAGTCCGATCGAACCCGGAAACCCCGACACGAACCCTTCTCTGAACATTTTCCAAAAATGTGATTTTTTATGAATTAAAATGCTCAGAAAAATAATCAGGAAAGACTAAGAATTACTATGAAGTACGGCCCACTAATTCGCTCACATGACCGTGGAACTGCGGCCAAACCAAGGGTTTGGCGGCGGTTCCGCGGCCAAACCAAGGGTTTGGCGGCGGTTCCGCGGCCAAAATTGTGAATTAGTCCCTGCAATTTTATATATTTATTCTTAGGTCCTTTCTTGGCAATTTGTTCTGGGAATTTTTTAATTCCACTCAAGTGTTGAGTTTTCTATGGTTGTATTGGGGACTGGTTGATTCGATCGGATAATTTAACTTTGTTTAGTTTGTCCGGGTAATTTTTAGAAACTGTTAAAAAGTTCGACCGGATATCAATAACTCACTTTTTCCCCAGTCGGAAATTTTTGTTAGTAATATGTATGCCCTAAAGGCCATTATATGGATAGTGGAAACTTGGACATATAATCTATAGAGATAGATGACTTTCTTGCTCAACATGATAGTATGCTATCTGGTTTACTTTATCTGTACATGTAGATTTAATCATTTACACATGTTGATAAAGCCCAAAGGATATTTGCTTGACAACTGTGATTATGATGCGGATCATACTAGTGGGTCACATGTAGTCTATAAGCATATCCTTGAACTGTTCCTAGTCGAGGGTGTATCGAGACAGGGCATCGATATTCCAGAGTAGACTAGCGTATACTATTCTTGTCCCATATGATGGGCGATGGATGATCCCATATCCATCTGGTGAGGAGACACCAAAGATTGTATGCGGGTGCTCAGTGGAGACTGGGTACACTGAACGGACTCACCGAGAACTCCTATGTGGTGTTATATCTATCGTCGGATAGCAGTTCTCAGGGAACACTGGTACAGGTTAGTCTGTAGACCCGAGATCGTCATAGAGTCTTGTGTGTCCTCCCACTATACTTTGATCTCCACCCTACCACGGCTCTACTGAGTCGTGCAAACAGGTGGTCTTTGGGTACGGTCCCGAGGCGCATGGAGGCAATGAGCGATAGGAGGGGTTTCGTCTCTCCCGGTATTGGGGGTTGATGTTGTGCTATGCTCGATTGGCTATAACATGAAGTCCCTGGCCAGGGCTGCTGAGATTTACTGATAAGAGTTATCAGTAGTTTCTCGATCTGTTATGAGCCATACACCAGCATGACTTATTAAGTTACTGGGGTCGACGATACCATCCCTAGACTCGATATGCAGCATATCTGACGAAGAGACCGGACTGTACGGTAAGTGTTGCCAGTTGGCTCGACGGGAGTTTTTACAGCTTCACTGGTTTTCTTCTGATCGTTTCAATACCCGGGTGGCCGTTACGTTTAGCTGACCTCTTGCGGCTTGTAGGTGTTTGATATGATCATCATCTACTGCCGGCGTATTGACGAGTCTTAGAGTCCCACAATGAAGTTTCCTGGCTCAGGCAAAAAGATGTGGTGTGCATATGAGATATGCGCGAGACCCGATTAAATACGGTTATGTGATAACGTATATTAATCGGGCATTTTCTATTTGTCCGATCGTATGAGATATGACCGATTTGCTAAATCAAGTGTTGATTTAACTAATTACATTTAGATTAATTCTTTAAGTAAATCCTTTTGTATGCATGCATGTATGCACATGATGATGTGTATGGACACATACATGCATACATAGTATCATGGTTGTTGATACAAGAATGGTGGCAATATAAGACTTATATTGAAGCTTTTAATTTGTATTTATCATTTTAAGTTAATGTAAAGAATATCCACTCATGCTTCTTTATTCTTTAGTGGGTAAGCTTTACTTAACTTAATGAAAAGAATTTCCACCCATGCTTAATTCTTTAGGAAAAGAATTTCCACTCACAATTATGGTGGTAATGGAATAATGGTGATTATTCCTTTCTTATCACTATAAATAGCTTCATATGTGATATGAAACAAGATGCACACAACAAAGGAAAAATTGTGAGTAAGGGTGTGAAGAATACAAGTTATCATATGTGATATGATAAAGAGCTCAAGCCACCATTATCTTCTTCTTCCTCTCTTGATTTCTTACTTGAGTGAAGTTGATAAAAGAAAGGATTTGAATTGAAGAACATAAACCACATCATCATACTACACACATCTAGCCGATTTGTGTAGGGTGTTTACTCTACTTCGTTTGCGAAACAAGTAAGGTAAGGAGCTTTGGGTAAAGGGACTTCGGGTGGATCATCGTGGACAAGGAAGGCTTCCATCGATCCGTTTCAAACTCTCATAGTGCCAAGGAGTCACCGAGGGAGATCTACAAAGGTTGTAATCTTTCCTCTTAGTGATAGTTTTACATTTGCATGTGATGCTTATTTGTATGAATCCCTAAAACTTCTAGTTTCGATTCTTGTCGAGTTAGCACCTCCAAAATTTTGATTATGGCATATGTGATGCTACCGAACCCTTGACGAAGTGCTAGGCCAGCCCTACAGTGGTATCAGAGCCAAGCTAGAGCTTTAGGCGATGCGTAGGCGATGTTAAACGTCCGATCGAACCACGAAACACCAATTTGGACCGCTCTCTGGAAATTTTTTGAAAATTGGATTTTTCCAAATTAAAAGGTCCTAAAAAATTCAGCAGGCAATTCTACAAATTACCATATAAAAAGTTTTTGATGAGGACTCCAAAGCGCCGCGGAAGGACGGCCAAAGCATGGCTTTGGCCGCGCATCCGCGGCCGTACAGGGGGCTCAGTGAAATTTTTTTATTGCACAGGACCTGATTAAATCCGTACATTCCTCTGGAATATTTTAAACTCACTCAAGTGTTGAGTGTTCTGGAGATAAATTGTATTTGGTGATTCGATTGGAAAAGTTTAACTTCGTTCAGATTTTCAGATTTTTAGAACGTGTTAAAATGTTTGAACGAATATTAGAAACACAATTTTTCCCGTATTGGAAAAATTCCAAGTGTTGGATTTTTCCCTAGTTCGAAACTTTCGAAAAACATGCAAGCGTATCTGTGGACACTCTAGAAGAACATAACCTTAACTCGATTATGTGACCGTCAAAATTATCACTGAACCTTAGGGTTTGTGGTAGTTTAGCGTTGCCACATGTGAGGCGTTGGTTTGGCCCTTCTACGGTTGGTCCATAAGGGGCTGTGGCATGTTCTAGAAAATTTTGAACTCGGCTCAAGTGTTGTGCAGTTTGGGAAATCTTGGGTGTTTGTTTATTCGATCGAAAAGTTTAACATTGTCTATTTATCTGAAATGTGATACAATATGTGGAATTCATATAGTTAGGCATGAAATACGAAGTATGTGATATTTCGAATTTATGATGTCTAAGGTGATTGTGGATTCCAAATGTTGTAGTTTTTCATTTTATTTTCTGCGACCGTAAGTGTAGTATGTGGTGTATTGCCGTTTTCGTTGCTATACGTCAACGACAATCGGGATACGCATACTTACTTACATTGATGATATGAGATATTATGTGTTGCTGAGATATGATGAGTAGGATTGTCGCGACTGAATAGCCGGGGGTTTTTATGTGAGATGAGAGTTTTATTTTTCATTCATGTATAAATCAATTGTATATTATTTACTTTTCCGCATTAGGATAGACCCAAGGAGGGGAGCACAAGTGACCGGGTTCTAGGATTCAGTGGGAGGCCATCTCGAGGAGTCGAGACCGGGTCTCCTAAACTCTAGAATTGGCGGGATCACTTGCCGCTCTTGTAGGGGTCTAAGGGTGTGGGCTTGGCTATTCATCACGACCGTGGAATCCGTATTTTCTATTGATGGCTCGATACAAAATACGGACATCCTAGATATCCTTTTATATGCTTCTGCTATTGATATTCTGTAATGTGATTACTTAGTATCTGAGACGAATGGATTATTATTATATATATGATATATAATAAACGTTGCTTATATTTTACACCCGCGCTAGTCCCGCCCCGCTATGCCGTTAGTTAAGTAACCTAACGGTGCATAACGGGACACTGTGGCGAATGCGGATGGTATAAGTGTACGTTCTATTCTGTGATGGCTTAGGAACTTAACTGATGGGATCACATTAATGAGATTAATGTAAAGAAAAGAAACCTAATGATGTTGTAGAATCAGATTTGAAACAAACTCGGCTTTTTATGAAAAATGCAAGTTTCAAGAAGATGCGGAGCTTAAGCCACTCCTTTTCTTAACCGTTTTGATTCTACAACGAGATCAAGTTCAAAGCGTTAAAGGTTTTCTTAAAAACCATCCGCAACCCTCCGTCATTTTAGGAAGTAGAGTACTTAGTATTCGTGCTGCGTATGTTGATTATAGTCAAGGCGTAGTGTACGGTAGCTAAGTGATGTCTTCCTACAAAGCATATGATGCGATTAGTTAGGACATTCATGTGATTATGTTGATCATAGTCAAGGGTCATATGGGTGGGTCTAATTAATCACGAAATGACGGGTAGAATTTGACTAGTACTTATGATATGTTGACCATAGCCAAGGTCATAAGTGACTAGGGGTAAAAACCATATCAGGAATTTCAAGAGTTGAAATTTGCAATGAGATTGCATACCATCTATATGATAGTTGGATCTCGATCTCACTGTAAGTAAATGTTACTTCTAGGAAAATTTTATTCCTGGCTAGTTTTCTTTTCAGGTTTTGAAAGAAAATTTGATAAAAGCAGTGGGAGACATCGATTAGATAAAATTATAACCAATCTAATTCTTTGAAAGAGCAATTCGCTAAGTGTATCCTTTTCTCTCTCCGAATGGCAGTTACAGATGTCAGGACTTAAGCTTCTACTTGAGAAAAATAAACTGACAGGACCAAATTATAAAGAATGGTTGAGGAACTTAAACATTGCACTTTCATATGATAAGGTATCATATGTCCTCAATACTGAAGCCCCACCCGTCCCAGGACCTGAATCATCTGTCGCGGATAGGGAGATCCGAAAAACTTGGGAAAATGACTGCAACATGGCCAAGTGCCTCGCGCTCGCTTCTATGGACAATGTCCATCAGAAGCAACACGATAATATGGATGTGCAATCCATCTTTCTTCACACAAAGGAGTTGTATGAAGAGCAATCTCGTACCTTGAGATACGAGGCATCTAAAAAGCTGTTTCAGATGCGAATGGCCGCTGGTGCATCAGTTGGAGACCATGTTTTGAAGATGATTGGTCTTATTGAAGAACTTGAGGGACTGGGATGGACTATGGATAATGAGCAATATACGGATATTGTTCTTCAGTCTCTCCCCCCTGCCTTTGCTCCGTTCATAGTAAATTTCAATATGAATGGTTTGGAGAAATCATTACCTGAACTTCTCAATATGTTGAGAAGTGCAGAGAACACATTGAAAACGGCAAGGACTCCCGCTCTGCTTGCTGGGCCATCTTCCTCTTCATTCCCAAAAGCTAAGGCCAAGGGAAAGAAGAAGAAGAAGTCCATCACACAGAAAGGTGGAGTTAGAAAGGCAAAGGGGAAAGACAAAGCCGGGGCTATGGGAAGTGGAAAAGGAGAATGTTTTTACTGTAAAAAGTCAGGACATTGGAAACGCAACTGTGCTGCATATCTTGCTGATCTCAAGAAGAAGAAGCATGCTGATGCTTCCACTTCAGGTGTGTTTGTAACTAAAAACTGCTTTTCTTTAAACTCTGCATCCTGGGTATTGGATACCGGTTCTGGTTCTCACATCTGCAATTGTATGCAGGGATTGAGAAATAGTAGAGTTTTAAAAATTGGAGATCATACTCTGCGGGTTGGAAATGGTTCCAATATACATGCTGTATCCGTGGGAGAGTATCATCTAGGGTTGCCTTCAGGAAGTATTTTGGTTTTGAACCCGTGTTATTTTGTACCAAGTATGCTGTGTAACATAATATCCGTTTCTTTGTTGGACAATGAAGGATATCATTTTATATTGCAAAATAATGTTATGAACATTAACCTGAATCAAGAGTTGATTGGGTACGGTATACTAAATAACGGTATTTACATCCTGAACCAACACACAGTTTTCAATATACAACATACTAGTAAAAGAAAGTTTTCAGATATAAATGAAGCTTTTCTTTGGCATTGTAGACTTGGTCATATTAATGAAACAAGACTAAACAAGCTACATAAAGATGGATATTTAAATTCGTTTGAATATAAATCTTATGCGACTTGCCAGTCTTGTATCAAAGGTAAAATGACCAAAACTCCGTTTAGTGGACACGGAGAGAGAGCTGGTGAACTCTTAAGCCTCATACATAGTGATGTATGCGGACCAATGTCTACACTTGCAAGAGGTGGTTTTTCATACTTCATCACTTTTACTGATGATTTCTCAAGATTCGGACACGTGTTTTTGATAAAGTACAAATCTGAAGCCTTTGAGAAATTCAAGGAGTATAAACTTGAAGTAGAGAAGCAAACAGGCTTGAGCATCAAGAAACTTCGATCGGATCGAGGTGGAGAGTATTTAAGTACAGAGTTTCTAGACTTCTTAAAAGAGAATGGGATTCTCTCTCAGCTCACTCCTCCTTACACACCGCAGCACAATGGTGTGTCAGAACGGAGGAATCGTACCCTATTGGATATGGTACGATCCATGATGTGTGATGCTGAGTTACCGCTTTCATTTTGGGGACATGCATTGGAGACAGCAATGTATCTATTGAACAGGGTGCCAACCAAGACCGTGTCTACCACTCCATATGAGATGTGGAATGGAAAGAGACCATCTCTTAAAAGGTTTAGGATTTGGGGTTGTCCGGCTTTTGTTAAAAAGCAGAATCCAGACAAACTCGAGACACGATCGGTCATGTGTAAATTTGTGGGGTATCCAAAACATTCGTATGGATATCTATTCTACCACAAAGAGGAACAAAAGGTGTTTGTTGCTCAGCATGCCACATTTTTAGAAAATGAGTTCTTTACGGAAAGTACTAATGGCAATGTGGTAGAACTAGAAGAGGTTCTAGAGACACAAATTAATCAGGAGGAATTGGTTGAAACCGATGTTGCAGTAGAACTTCAAGAACCTCAGCCGCTCAGGAGGTCTAGTAGAACTTCTCGCCCATCAGAGAGATACTATGGGTTTCTCATAGATGGTGATAGAGAAGATTGCATCATAGATGATGATGACCCTACTAGTTTTCAGCAAGCTATCATGAGTGGTGACTCAGTCAAATGGCTGGAAGCAATGAGATCCGAAATGGAGTTAATGTACACCAACAAAGTATGGACTTTGGACGTTGCACCTCCTGGGATAAAACCCGTTGGGTGCAAATGGATCTTTAAGAGAAAGATTGGTGTAGATGGACAGGTGGAGACCTATAAAGCAAGGCTTGTAGCGAAAGGTTTTCGTCAAAGACCAGGCTTGGACTATGATGAAACTTTCTCTCCGGTAGCAATGTTTAAATCCATTAGGATCCTACTTGCTATTGCTGCTCACTATGATTATGAAATATGGCAGATGGACGTGAAAACAGCATTTCTAAATGGTGATTTAGAAGAATGCGTTTTTATGGATCAGCCAGAGGGCTTCATTGATAGTGGGAGCAGCGGGAAAGCATGTAGATTGCTTAAATCCATTTATGGATTACAGCAGGCCTCAAGGAGCTGGAACATCTGCTTTGATGATACAATCAAAGAGTTTGATTTTGTCAGAAATGAAGATGAACCATGTATTTATAAGAAGATTGTAGGGAGTACTGTCACATTCCTCGTATTGTACGTAGATGACATTCTCCTGATAGGAAATGATGTTCCTATGCTACAATCGGTCAAACTATTCTTATCACAAAGGTTCTCCATGAAGGACCTGGGTGATGCCTCGCGCATTTTGGGCATTAGGATCTATAGAGATAGATCCAAGAGGTTATTGGGACTGTCCCAATCAAAGTACATAGACACCATTCTAAAGAGGTTTAGTATGGAAGATTCCAAGCGTGGTGCCTTGCCTGCTAGTCATGGAATCACTCTCTCTAAGAACTTCTGTCCGAAGACTGATGAAGAGAGAGCTCGCATGAGCGTTATACCCTACGCTTCAGCCGTGGGATCTATAATGTATGCGATGTTGTGTACTCGCCCTGATGTGGCTTATGCACTGGCTGTAGTAAGCAGGTATCAATCCAACCCAGGGGAGAAACATTGGATAGCAGTGAAGAACATTCTTAAGTACTTGCGAAGGACTAAAGAATTGTTCTTGGTGTATGGTAATGGGGATCTCCAGATGGAGGCCTTCACCGATTCAAGCTTCCAAAGTGACAAGGATGACAGTAAATCAATCTCAGGGTTTGTATTTACCCTAAATGGAGGAGCGGTTAGTTGGAAGAGTTCTAAACAGGACACCGTTGCAGACTCCACAATGGAAGCTGAGTATATTGCTGCAAGTGATGCTGCTAAGGAAGCCGTCTGGATGAAGAAGTTCATTGCGGAACTAGGAGTAGTTCCAACCATTATTGATCCAATACCATTGTATTGTGATAATAATGGAGCTATAGCATTAGCTAAAGAACCAAGGTCCCATCAGAAATCCAGACACATCCTAAGGAGATATCATCTGATCCGGGAGATAGTAGATCGCCAGGAGATCGAGATTCGGAGAGTAGATACAAAGGATAACACAGCGGATCCATTCACCAAGGCACTTCCACAGCCTCAGCATGAGCGACTGTTTGAAATGTTGGGTATGAGATACGCCAATAACTGGCCTTAGTGCAAGTGGGAGATTGCTAGTAATATGTATGCCCTAAAGGCCATTATATGGATAGTGGAAACTTGAACATATAATCTATAGAGATAGATGACTTTCTTGCTCAACATGATAGTATGCTATCTGGTTTACTTTATCTGTACATGTAGATTTAATCATTTACACTTGTTGATAAAGCCCAAAGGATATTTTCTTGACTACTGTGATTATGATGCGGATCATACTAGTGGGGCACATGTAGTCTATAAGCGTATCCTTGAACTGTTCCTAGTCGAGGGTGTATCGAGACAGGGCATCGATATTCCAGAGTAGACTAGCGTATACTATTCTTGTCCCATATGATGGGCGATGGATGATCCCATATCCATCTGGTGAGGAGACACCAAAGATTGTATGCGGGTGCTCAGTGGAGACTGGGTACACTGAACGGACTCACCGAGAACTCCTATGTGGTATTATATCTATCGTCGGATAGCAGTTCTCAGGGAACACTGGTACAGGTTAGTCTGTAGACCTGAGATCGTCATAGAGTCTTGTGTGTCCTCCCACTATACTTTGATCTCCACCCTACCACGGCTCTACTGAGTCGTGCAAACAGGTGGTCTTTGGGTACAGTCCCGAGGCGCATGGAGGCAATGAGCGATAGGAGGGGTTTCGTCTCTCCCGGTATTGGGGGTTGATGTTGTGCTATGCTTGATTGGCTATAACATGAAGTCCCTGGCCAGGGCTGCTGAGATTTACTGATAAGAGTTATCAGTAGTTTCTCGATCTGTTATGAGCCATACACCAGCATAACTTATTGAGTTACTGGGGTCGACGATACCATCCCTAGACTCGATATGCAGCATATCTGACGAAGAGACCGGACTGTACGGTAAGTGTTGCCAGTTGGCTCGACGGGAGTTTTTACAGCTTCGCTGGTTTTCTTCTGATCGTTTCAATACCCGGGTGGCCGTTACGTTTAGCTGACCTCTTGCGGCTTGTAGGTGTTTGATATGATCATCATCTACTGCCGGCGTATTGACGAGTCTTAGAGTCCCACAATGAAGTTTCCTGGCTCAGGCAAAAAGATGTGGTGTGCATATGAGATATGCGCGGGACCCGATTAAATACGGTTATGTGATAACGTATATTAATCGGGCATTTTCTATTTGTCCGATCGTATGAGATATGACCGGTTTGCTAAATCAAGTGTTGATTTAACTAATTACATTTAGATTAATTCTTTAAGTAAATCCTTTTGTATGCATGCATGTATGCACATGATGATGTGCATGGACACATACATGCATACATAGTATCATGGTTGTTGATACAAGAATGGTGGCAATATAAGACTTATATTGAAGCTTTTAATTTGTATTTATCATTTTAAGTTAATGTAAAGAATATCCACTCATGCTTCTTTATTCTTTAGTGGGTAAGCTTTACTTAACTTAATGAAAAGAATTTCCACCCATGCTTAATTCTTTAGGAAAAGAATTTCCACTCACAATTATGGTGGTAATGGAATAATGGTGATTATTCCTTTCTTATCACTATAAATAGCTTCATATGTGATATGAAACAAGATGCACACAACAAAGGAAAAATTGTGAGTAAGGGTGTGAAGAATACAAGTTATCATATGTGATATGATAAAGAGCTCAAGCCACCATTATCTTCTTCTTCCTCTCTTGATTTCTTACTTGAGTGAAGTTGATAAAAGAAAGGATTTGAATTGAAGAACATAAACCACATCATCATACTACACACATCTAGCCGATTTGTGTAAGGTGTTTACTCTACTTCGTTTGCGAAACAAGTAAGGTAAGGAGCTTTGGGCAAAAGGACTTCGGGTGGATCATCGTGGACAAGGAAGGCTTCCATCGATCCGTTTCAAACTCTCATAGTGCCAAGGAGTCACCGAGGGAGATCTACAAAGGTTGTAATCTTTCCTCTTAGTGATAGTTTTACATTTGCATGTGATGCTTATTTGTATGAATCCCTAAAACTTCTAGTTTCGATTCTTGTCGAGTTAATTTAGCACCTCCAAAATTTTGATTATGGCATATGTGATGCTACCGAACCCTTGATGAGGTGCTAGGCCAGCCCTACAGTTTTTTCAAAAGTTGGATTTTTTCTCGAGTTTAAGAACGTTCTAAGTCGTGCAAGCAACGCGGTGGACCCTCTAGAAGACAACAAACCTTAACTCGATTATGTGACCGTCTTGAACTGCCTCTGAACCTTAGGGTTCGTGGCTGTACGGCGTGCCACATGTGAGGCGTTGGCTTGACCCTTCTACGGCTGGACCATTGGTACTGTGGCATGTGATGGATGTTTTTAAACTGATTTCAAGTGTTGAGATATATTGGGGAAATCTTGGGTGTTTGATTATTCGATCAGAAAGTTTAACATTGTCTATTTATCTGGAATGTGATACAATATTTGGAATCCACGGGTAGTTATGAGATAACTAATTTGAATGTTATAAATCTAGCAGTTCAGTCTCAGATGATCGGTTGCCACAGAATTTTGATGTGATCAAAAGTCCGTCGCAATCACGTAGCGTACGCGGATACTCGCCGGGTAAACTCAACAGACAGCCACGCCCCATAGCCCCGACCAAGTGACTGTAGGAGAACCCCGTCGCCAAAAGCATCCGTTCGGGTGCTTGCGGCAGCGGTGTTCCGCCTTAGTGCACTTCATCGACGGCATCCGGGGATGCGGCCGTCTACTAAAGTTTGCGACGAGCATTCGATCAGGATGTCGGGAATCTTGTTGAATTGCCCGACTTGATATTGAAAAGAGTTTTCGATAATGAGACTAAAATGCGGGGTTTATAATTGTTAGGCATGCGATGTCTAAGGAGTTCATTTGGTTAGGCATGCGATGTCTAAGGAGGTTGCGGATTTCAACTGTTGTAGTTTTACACTTTCTTTTCTGTGACCGTAAGCGTAGTATGTGGTGTATCGCCGGCTTCGTTGCTATATATCAACGACAATCGGGATACGCATACTTGCTTACGTTGATGATATGAGATATTATGTGTTGCTGTGATATGTTATATTGGATCGTCGTGTTCTGAATAGCCGGGGTTTTATGTGAGAAGAGAGTTTTTCTTTTTCATTCATGTAAAATTCATTTGTATGTAATATTCTTTTATTGGGGCACTTCTGGGCTGAGGATGATGTCACCATTGTATATTATTTACTTTTCCGCATTAGGTAGACCCAAGGCGGGGAGCATAAGTAACCGGGTTCTAGGGTCCAGTGGGAGACCATCTCGAGGAGTCGAGACCGGGTCTCCTAACCCTAAAATTGGCAGTGTTGCTTGCCGCTCTCGTAGGGGTCTAGGGATGTGGGTTTGGCTATTCATCACGACCGTGAAATCCGTGTTTTATACAGGCTCGTATTGAAAACACGGACGTCCTAGTATATCCAATATTTCATATATGTTCTTCTGCTGCAATGTTCTGTGATGAGATCATATTACTTCCTGAGACGAATGTTTATATTATATATATGAGATATATATTATATATTGTTGATTCCGTTTCATATCTGATGCTTGTGAAGCATAATAAAATGCGACTTCATTAATGAGATTGATGAAACTAAAAGAAACCTAAAGATGTTGTAGAAACTTGTTTAAAAACTGGTAGCTCTAGTTCTTGCTTTGCATAGCGGTGTTCCTTGAAGAACATCCAGCACCTTATTCGATAAGGAAAGAGCCGAGATCCCTTCACCGGGAGTGACCTCTTTAGTGAAACTAGCAGATGCTACAAACTCGGTTTGTCTTTTGATTGCTTCTATAGTTCTTGCTTTGCACAGCGGTATTTGTGAAATATCCTGCACCTTATTCGATGAGGAAAGGGCCGACGATCCCTTCACCGGGAGTGACCCCTTTAGAAAAACTAGAAAAGCCTCAAAAACATTCCATTTAAAATCACTCGATTCTACAACGATATCAAGTTCTTTACGCTCATGGTTTTCTTAAAAACCTGCGTAGCCCTCCGTCATTTCAGATAAGTACTACTTAGTATTCGTGCTGCGGTAGTTTGACATGCGTCAAGGCGTAGTGTACGGTAGCTAACTAGTGCTTATCTGCTCGCATATGATGCGATTGGATTAGGGTATTCGTACGGCGTTGTTTGTCATGCGTCAAGGGTCATGCGGGTGGGTTTAATTCAATCAAGAAATGTACGGGTTGAACTTGACTAGCGGACTATGGGTTGTTTGGCATGCGTCAAGGTCGTAGCACGCTAGGGGTAAAATATTATTGGGAATTTCAAGTGTTGAAATTTGCAATGAGATTGCATACCTTCTGTGAGATAGTTGGATCCCGATACCCGCTGTGAGTAAGAGTTACTCCTGGGAGAGTTTTACACATTACAATTAGCCGATCAAGTAGGTGTCTAGAAAGGTGTTAACGGGGTTACGCCCCTGGGAAAACAAGGTTTATTTTAATTAGGTCCGTGCGAAAGCACGGGGAACCTCCCTCAAAGTACCGACACTGGCCTGGCTGAAAGATTGGCGAACTTGTAGCGTGTAATTAATCCCGGCTAGTCTTTCCTTTTAGGATTTGAAGGAAGATTTGATTAAAACAGTGGGAGACATCCTGATTAGATATATTAGATAACCAATCTAATCTTGCAAGAGCATACGCTGAGTGTTTTCTTCTCTCTCTCTCCAGGTAGCGACCATATCACGCCTTAATCAAGATAATAATACGGATATATTGACCGAACCCGCTTGCTATACTGAGCTGGGGAACGTTGGTCCCGCTCCAACATATAATTGTTATAAGACAGAGCAGGAAATTAGGGAATACCATATTTCCAGTGCCGCCCAAACGAAGAAAGTGCATGCTGATGCATCTTCTTCGGGTGTGTTCATTACAGAGAACTGTTTCTCATTATCCTTTACGTCCTGGGTATGAGATACCGGATCAGGATCCCGCATATGTAATCTGTTACATGGGCTACAGAAAGGTAGAGAACTGAGAACGGGTGATAAGTTTCATGAGACAGAAAACGGTGCAAGTGTTGCAGCCAAGTCTGTTGGTCACTATCACCCTGTATTACCAGAATACATTGATTCTGAACGAATGTTATTAGATACCGAACCTGATATACAACATCATATCAGTCTCTTTACAAGTAAAGAAAGGATATAATTTTGTATTGTTGGATAATGTTTTGAACATTTCCTATATCAAGAGTTGATCGGTTCAGGCACGTTATCTAAAATCATAGATGTTCTAAATCAAACTACAGTTCTTAAACGTATAGAATACACACAAGAGGAAGAGTTCAGAAATGAACAAATCCTTCTTGAGGCATTGTAGACTAGGTCATATCAATGCGACCCGACTAGCTGAAGTTATATTAAGATGCATATTTAAATTTGTTTGAATTTACATCTTATGAAACTTCCCGGTCATGTCACAAAGATAAGATGACCATAGCTCTGTTTATTGGAAACATAGAAAGAGTTAGTAAACTCTTGGGATTGATACATGCTGATGTATGAAGGTCCCCTGTCTACACATGCCAAGACCGGTTCTTTGTACTAAATTACATTCTCTGATGATCTCTCAAGATTCAGGCATATGTTCCTATTGAAACACAAGTCCGAACCTTTTGAGATATTCACAGAATGTAAGTTAGAAGTAGAGAACCAAAATACGGGTAAAAGTATTATGTCCTTTGATGTGATCAAGGAGGAGAATACTTGAGCACGGAATTCCTGGACTATTCTAAAGGAGAATGAGATTCTCTCTCAGCATTACTCCTCCGTATACACCACAGCACATCGGTGTATCGGGGCGGAGCAATAGCACCCTATATGATATGGTGTGCTCTATGATGAGTACTACTGAGTTTCCTATTTCCTTTTGGGTGTTATGCGCTTGAGAAGCTGCAAACTTATTAAATAGGGTTCAAATCAAAATCAGTTGCCTACCACTTCATATGTGATATGGAATGGAAAGAGCCCATATCTTAAGTTTGTTAAGATTTGGGATTGTCCAGTATATGTCTAAAAGCATAATCCGGACAAGCTCGAGGCAAAGTCAGATCTGTAGAAGTTTGTTGGATATCCCAAGCATTCGCAAGGGAATATCTTCTAGCAAACCGAGGAACAAAAGATGTTTTGTTTCTCAGCATGCCACCTTTGTGAAAGGGAATTTATTGTGAAAAAGTTAGTGGTCATGAGGTAGAACTGGAAGGAGTTCCAGCTATACAAACTATAGCAGATAATTTTGTAGAACCAATGGATTCAATAGTAACCAACGAACCTCAGCCTCTCCGCCGATCTAGTAGGGTTTCTCACCCACCTGAGAGATACTTTGGTTTCCCTATGACAGTGGGAGCGAGGATTGCATCATGAGATGATGACCCAACTAGTTTTGAGCTGGCCATCAGGAGTGGGACTCTGTAAGAATGGCTGGATGCTTATAGATCTGAGATGGAATCTTTATACACCAACAAAGTATGGACTTTGGTTGCTTTATCTGAAGGGTTAAATCCCCATCAGGAGCAAGTATATCTTGAGAAGATTACTTGGTGTACATGGAAAAGTTGAGACTTTCAAAGCTATGCTTAAGTCCATCCAGATCCTACTTGCCACGGCTACATACCATGACTATGATATCTGGTGGTTGGGTGTCATGACTGCTTTTCTAAATGATGTTTTAGAAGAGAACGTCTATAAGTACACAGCCAGAAGGCTTCGTAGATAGTGGGAGCAGCGGAAACGTGTGCAAGATATTTTATGTGATAAAACAGGCATCGCGGAGTTGGAACATCTGTTTTGATGTGGTAGTCAAAGAGTTTGACTTCATCAAAATGGTAGATAAATCTTGTATATACAAAAAGGTAGTAGGGAGTATGGTGGTGATCCTCGTAAAGTACGTGGATGACATACTCTTGATAGGGAAGGAGTTTCCTATGCTACGATCGGTCAATCTCCGCTTATCACAAGGATTCTCCATATAGGATTATAGTGATACCTCCTGAATCCTGGATTTTGGATTTATGAGATAGATCTAATTGGATGTTAGGATACTCACTAGTTGTGGTGAGATGGTATCAATCGATCCTGGGGAGAATCACTGGAAAGGTTCCAGGGTGATAAGGACAACTAAATGTCAGTGGCAGGCATTGTCTATACTCTCAGTGGAGGGACGGTATGTTGGAAGAGTTCCAAGCTAGATACCGTGACTTACTAGACGATTAAAGGCAAGATACATCGTTACCAAGGATACTACCAAAGAGGCAGTCTGGATATATATAAGTTCATGAGATGAACTTCGTTCCTACCATTGTGTGATAATGGAGTTGTGGCTTATGCCAAGGAATCCCCGTCCTATCAGAAATCCATATATAATTCTTAGGCAGTATCACCTGATCATGGAGATGGTTGATCTCCAGGGAGATCGAGGTTAGGAGAGTAGACACAGAGGACAATAGCGCGGATCCACTCACAAAGACCTTTTTCCCAGTAGAGACTTTTATGGATGGTTGAGTAAGAGATACTTCGACCACAGCTAATTGTTGGGTATGTGATACCACAACAGATGGCCCTAGTGCAAGTGGGAGATTGTTAGTTATATGTATGCCCTAGAGGCCATTACTGTACATACGATGTATATTGTAGTGGATGCTAGGACATATATAGGGAGGACTTTCTTGCTCGACATGATAGTACGCTATCTGGTTGTACTTTATCTTAACATGTACTTTGATTGTCTCTATATTACATATTGATAAAGCCCTTAGGATATGTACTCGACTACTGGGACTATGATGAGATCATACTAGTGGGGCCACGGTAGTCGACGAGTACATCCTATAATTGTTCCTAGTCGAGGGTGTATCGAGACAGGGCATCGATGCACCAGAGTAGACTAGCGTATACGCATCTTGACCCATATGATGGGCGATGGATGATCCCATATCCATCGGTGTTTGACATCAAGGATGGTGTACGGGTGCTCAGTAGAGACTGGGTACACTGGACAGACTCGCCGAGAACTCCCAGATGGTATTATATCTTACGTCAGATGGCAGTTCTCCGGTGACACTGGTACAGAGTAGCCTGTTGACCCGAGATCGTCATAGAGTCTTGTGTGATTCCCACTGTGTTTTGATTTCCATCATACCACGTCCAAGAGGGTGTGCAAAAAGGTGGCTTTTGGGTACAGTCCCGAATCACATGGAGGCAATGAGCGATAGGAGGGGATTCGTCTCTCCCGGTATAGGGAGTTGATGTTGCGCTGTGTTCGATTGGCTATAACCGGAAATCCCTGGCCAGGGTTGCTGAGATTTACTGGTAAGTGTTATCAGTAGTTTCTCGATTTGTTATAGACCTCATATCGACACGACTTATCGAGCTACTGGGGTCTGATGTTTACCACCCCTAGGCGAGATATGCGACATATCAGACGACAAGACCAGACTGTACGGGAGTGTTACTGATTGGATTCACAGGAGAATGTACATGCTTGCTTGTTGATCTTTTGAGCGCTTAATACCTGGGTAGCTGTTACGTTTAGCTGACCGCTTACAGCTTGTGGGTGTTTGATATGATCATCACCTTCTGCCGGCGTATTGACGATTCTTTAGAGTCCTACACAGAGGTTTCTTGGCTCAGGCAAAACGGAGTAGGAGCACATATATGATATGTGCGGGACCGAGGATAATGCGGTATGTGATACCGTATTGGATTCTCGCGATATGAGATATCGGCCGGGTATATGTGATATAGCCGGGTCATCGTATTAGTCGGTTATTTGTGAAATAGCCGGATTGTCGGATCAAGTGTTGATTCGATAATTTAATGTATAATAATATATATGATATATTAAATTACATTAACTAATATTAGCTCACTAAAAGATTCATTTTCTCACGGGATAATACATTGATATATATGCGATATATGTTAATTGTATTATTTTCTATTGTTACAAAATATATTGTATATGTGATATATAATATTGTAACATGTTAGGGTTACAAATTTAACAATGGTTTAGGGTTTAAACTTGGTTAGGGTTTGGATTAGGGTTAGCTTTTGCATGAAGCTTCCATGAAGCTTCATGAAGCTTTGACTTTGTGGTTGCTTGATATTTTATGAAGATATTATGTTAATCCAATCCAAACCATTAACTCTAGTTAACTCTCTACAAGAGTTAACTCCTTCATGCTTAACCCTTGGTTTGTTTTGTAACCACTACAATAATTCATTGTTCATCACAAAAGGAAAAAGATTATTCATTCTTCTTCTTACTTGAGTTCCTTCTTGAAAAGCTTTCTAGTTTTGCTTTTGTGATGAAAATGAGTGAGAAAAAGATTATAAATGAGAGCAAAAATCCCACTTCATCATCCTCATCTACCCTTGCTATTTAGATGAGGGTGTTCACTTCATTTTATGAGTGTTATCTTGTGTTAATGAAACTTCAAGGTAGATCATCTATGTTATCGAAGATCGGAAGCAAGGTTGCATCATTCTCTTCGTGAGCTCTGTCGAGAGTCCGGAACATGATGATCGCCGCGAAGGGACCTCAACACAGAGCTTAAGAAGTGAAGGACCGGATCTACAAAGGTTGTAATCCCTCTCACTTAGTGTTAAAGAGTTTAACATGCTTGTTTTCGCCTAAACCCTAGTTTAAAGATCCGGCTTCGGGTTGTTCGGCATGGTTAATTTTTAAATCGGGCATGGTTGATGCCTCGTAGACCCTTGTGCGCGTGCATAGCAACCCTACAATACTATCATCATCACCCGTGTGCGTGCGCGCGCGCACACACACACACACAAACAAAATCAAGTGTGTGTGTGTGCTCCCGTGTGTGTGAGACTACATATAACCCGCGATTCGCCACTAAGGTAATCATCTTATGGATAGGTCTCCCTAGATCAACCTAATCTAACATAAGGTCTTCCAAATACCATATTTACTAAGTATCCAAATTTACAAATATAATAATACTCTATTCTACGGTTGCGGAGGTGCTATACGCCATCCACCCGACTTCCCCCGTAGATATACATCTACTCACCTTGATCCTCGCTTGCCGAAGTCAATGACACCACGCTCTCCCTTGTCGTACGAAGTCCACACGAAGGTACTACATTTTAACGAATATCGAATCGTAAACGAGAATCAAATACGAGAAATCCGATACGGCATACGAAGGGTACATAGGTTAGAACCTACGAACTACGCATGCAAGAATAGCTAAACAAATCCTCGATGTCGATGTACAAACGTCAAACCACCGAGTTAAAACCCAAATACCAAAACCAAAGTTAAAACGAAGTCGCAAAACGAAGCAGCAACATAAGAAAACACCTCCAGATTTTCCTTAGGTGACAATTGGGATATTTAGCATATAGAATAGCAAAATTTACTGGACAAAGGAGCCATGAAACAAGAACGAGACCAGGATTTCATGGTCTGGACGTAAATTGTGGCCAGAAGGCTTAAATTGGTGGCCATATTTTAGTTTTGGGGTCTCGGGTCTTTAGGGTACACTCACAATCACCTGCACATATCACTGTAATCGCTAAATAATTTTTAGGTACTCCGGGTAATAGCAGATCTACAAACAATACAACAATTTCCACAAAAACCGATATCGACGAATTCAAAGTTCATATCTTGGTGTCTAGTCTCTGGTTTTGTTCAGAATTCTAACACTATAGGGGTTTTATGGCCTCTACTAACCTCAATTACACTTCACAACTCATAAAAACTCATAACCCTCATCTAGGAAAATTCCAACATTACTAATCCTCTTTAGTTCTACTCTAAACTATACTAGAAGATAAGGAGAAACTAATTCTAAACTAATGGTGTGGAAATATACCTCATTTAGCAACTTAAGAATTTTCTTAAGTTGCCCAAAGTCTTCAAAACCTCAACTTAGTTGGTCCATAGTGTTTGTAAGGGCTTTAGGATCATTTTTTGTGAAGGGAAAGAGATGTTTTGAGATTGTTTTGTGGGTGGCCATGAGGAAGTAGAGGAGATGGAGGGTGGAGGATGAAGGAGATGAAGAAGAATGAAGAAAAGAAATGGAGTGAAGAAAATAATAAGGGGATGGATCAAGACTAGAACCTTCTCTCCATTTCTCTCTCTCTCCCTCCCTCCCTCTCTCTCTCTCTCTCTCTCTCTTGTCCCCTCAACCATGACACAAGTCAGCTCACCCCCCTCTCTCTTTTCATTTTCTCTTTTGTTTTAAAAGAAATAAACCAATTGAAATTAAAGAAGCCATGGTTCAAAACAATGAAATAAGTGTTTGCGACATACTTTGTTGCATGCCATGCACATGATTAAGATTAATGCATGATTAGTGAAACACTAATCAGGTTTTTTATTAATTTAAATATAACTAGTTGTATAATAATTCATAGAATGCCTAAATCTCATAAATACCTTCAATCAATAATTCTTATTAATTTTCCAAATTATCGGTATATAATTATACCCTTTCATTAAGACGAATTCTTATACTTAATAATATTCGTAGAAATTATTATTTTAAATTATTTAAATTCGCAAAAATAATATTTTATTTTCTGAAATGTTACTGCCGATCAAGCCCCCATCACCTTCTCGACACCGTTGATCCCCCACCTCCTCACTGTACAGCTCCGAGCCCCTCACAGTGAAGGTAAATTTTTGTTTTTTAAAGAAATTTTTAGAAAATAATTGTTATTTTTAGGTTTTTAAATTAGTTAGTTTTGAATGTTAAGTTTAATTTGTTGATGATGAGTTAATTAGTTTAATTTCTCAAATACGTTGATGATCTTAAGATTGGGAGGTATGTGATAGAGTTGATATTTGTAAATAGTGGAGATGATGAATATGATGATTTAATTAGTTTAATTTAACATATGTTGTACAGTTGAAGTTTGTAAAGGGATGGAGCCTTTAATGGTGGTGAATTCTTCAATTGGGATTAGGGCAATTTCGATAGAGTAAACTACTCTTAAAATTTGTAAATGGCTTAAGCTTATTTTATTTTTTCCCCTCCTTCTAAAGTACATTATAAAGTTGTTTAACTATAAGAAAATGCTTCTTTTTTCATTGGTGATGCTATTATGCATGATTGCAATTGGAAGGGGATTCTTATAACTTGCAAATTTGTTTAAAAACTCTATTGTGATACAAACTCCTATGAATTGATTAGAAATCGAACTAAAAACCAAACTCAAAATCTAAATCCAAAACGTTACACTTGATTAAGAAAACCCTTAACTTTAAAAAACTTTACCCTAAACTAAAAACTTCAAAACTTTGAAATTGAAACGTAAACGTAAAACTAATCCAAATTAAATCTTAAACTAAGTGTATGATACTCGATGATAATTTTAAATTTTCATATACTCATCGATAATCGTATGTAAGAATCAAAATGCTCCGTAATCTTGTCTTTCAGTTATATGCGTACAGTTTTCGTCATGACATAAAACCACGTGAAGGTTGTCAATATCGAGCGTTAATCGTTTGTATCTGACATCCATCTCATAGTTTATGCGATGAAAAGATTAGTAACACTATAACAGATAGATTTTTCCAGTGTGGAAAAGTTATAAGTATATAAAGCAAACACCTACATTCATTTATGATGCCTCTTCTTATTGACGGACCGAAATCACCAGGAAATAATATCGACGTCTACCTCTGACCTCTGATCGAAGAGTTAAATCCTTATTCATTGATAGTATGGAGACTTACGATGCAAACACAGATACAACATTCATGATGCGTGCGGTTTTAATGTGGACAATTAATGACTTTCTTTCATATGGAATGCTATCAGGTTGATCCGTACATGGTTACAAAGCATACCCTTACTGCCAACAAGATACAACATCGAGATGGTTGAATTTTAGCAACAAGATTTCTTTTTACGGTCATTGTCGTTTACTGCCACCAGACCATCTCTACAGGTTTAACGATGTTCACTTTGATGGTCATCAGGAGCTTCATAGGCCTCCAGCCCCATTATCCAGAAAGGACGTGATTGCCCACTGGAATGATTATAATAATGTGGCCTTCGGGATAGATCTCAGAAGACAGGATACTCCACCCGGCTGGAACAACTTAAGCATTTTCAACGAATTACCATACTGACCAACAAATTTAGTGCATCATTATATGGACGTCATGCACATTGAGAAATGAGTATCCGAGCAATAGAAATCAACCAGAGGGTTATATTATGAAAGGTTATCTCCTAGATGAAGTAACCACATTTTATTCCCGCTATCTGGACGAAGACGTTGAAACGAAACTTAACATGTTCGGGCCACCGATTGTTTCTTACCCAAGGAACTATCGTCCCGCTCGTGCTGCTACCCGGACATAGGCTCATGGTGATGTCGCTGGAGGTATATACTGCACTCCAATTTTCGTTAATTCTTGCATTCGAAATATTGTTTGTATTATATTTCCGACATGCATATTTTAGATATCGGTTGTTGTATATGATCATTATGATCATGATTTTAGAGTGGTTTTGTATTGTGTTTGTTTATTTTGTGTTTTACATTTCTATATTTCGTTATATATTATGCGTGGGATGTTATTAATATAAATTTTTGTATTTGGGTATATAATATAGAGTGTGATATATTATTGTGTAATAGGCGAACAAAAAACAGAAGACGGTATTTTTATTAATTTTTTTTAAAGTTTGCCCCACGGTTAGCACCGTAGGGGTACAATTAGCCCCTATGGGTTCTACCATATAGGCAAAATATCAGAAAAAAATTGATACTCTATCCCTACGGTTTACACCGTAGGAGATAAGTTTGCCCGATATTAAAATGTTTTTTTAAATGTATATAATGATGATGCCCCTACGTTAGAAACCTTGGGAGCAGTGACCCCTACGGGTTTCACCGTAAGGGAAAATTTGTAATCGTAGGGGCATTTATCTGTCCCTACGGCTTTTGCCCCTACGGTTCCAACTGTAGGGGCAAGCCATATTCGTAGTAGTGTTTATACCTTTGTGTTCAAGTCCTTCGAGTCTTCTTATCCTCTTCTTAAGCTCCTCGTTTGTATGGATCGAGATTGATTATCGTCCTCCTCGTGTCGAAGAAGATCCACCCAGAGTCTATGGTTCAATCTCTAACCTCTAGAATGAGGTAACTAAACCATCTAGTTTGCTAATCTAGGTAGCTTAGGAGATGTAGAGAATGTTTATTGAATTAATTTGTCTTAATAACCCTAGGTTTCTCAACTCATGAGAGTGTTTAGGGTTTGAGGAAGGAGAAGAGAGCAAAGAAGGAAATAGAGTGTTTTGTGTAGAATGAGATGAAGAATGACTAAGTGTTGATAACTATGAAGCATATCTTTTGAATAATAATAATACAACCATACTTCAATAGTCATCCAAAGTGAATGAGTCATCAAAGTAGCAATGCTTCAACCATTCTTACAAAATACCTCATACCTCCACCTCATTATCCATTTAAACATAATGGATTTATCACAAATGAGGTGTCTTCTTCTAGAAGCACTCTTGTGGAATTACATGAATACCCCTCACCGTATATACATATCCGTATTCATACTACGAATACCAAGAGATGAAAATAATCCAATATTATAATACTAGAATGCGACTTAATCCTAAGCCCGCTAGTATTATCCGTCCGATTAAAATACATGTAGCTAGTATACGTATATGATCGAAACCCTGGACGTAAAACCATACGTCCGCTACATCGTTTCTCCTGAACCAGGAAAACCTTCTGTGTGGAACTCTAAAGACTCGACAGTACGCTGGCAGTGGGTTTAACTACAAGCACGTCAGTGACACTAGCTGTACGTAATGGCTACCCAGGTACCTGTCGAAAAGAAGGCTGACGAGCAAACTCGTCCAAACTCCTACTGATCCTGTCCGTGACAATCTCCGTACAGTCCGGTCTGTTCGTCTGAGAGTATCGTGTTAGTGTAATATGCCCTAGAGGCCATTATTATATAGTACTAGTTAGTATATTACATTTTGGAAGCTCGGGATATATACACGGATTTATGACAGTCTTGCTCAATATGGTAGTATGCTACTTGGTTTGTATGTATCTTAATATGTGTATGTTTCTTTTAACGTATCGCTAATACATATTGGTAGAGCCTTTAGGATCTTTGCTTGACTACCAGCGTTGTGATGGCATCACACTAGTAGGGGCTGGGTAGTCTACAAGCACATCCTTATACAGGTCCCTTGTCATAGGATTATCGAGACATGGTATCGATACTCCAGAATAGACTAGTGTATACGCTTCTCATCCCAGCAGGGGAGATGGTCTGTCCCACAGCCCCAAGAAAGACAGTTTAGCGAGCCCCCTTTTCTATCAGTAAGTCGTACAGGAGATAGTATGCAGGTGCTCATTGGGTTATGAGTTACACTGGACGGACTCATGAGGTACTGCTGGTTGGTACTATACCTATCGTCAAATAGCAGTTCCCAGGTGACATGAGTACAGCATAGTCCGTTGACTTGATACTGCTACTTCGCCTCAAGTGTGTTCCCACTGTTCTTAGATTACTACCCTACCACTGATCTATTGAGTCATGCAAACAGGTAGTAGTTGGGTGCAGTCCCGAAGCACTTGGAGGCAATGGCGGTTAGATAGGATTCGTCTCTCTCGATGTTGGGGGTTGATGTCGCGCTGTGATTCGGAAAGCCATTACACAAAGTCCCTGGCCAGGGCAAGCGAGATTTACTGGTAGGAACTCCAGTAGTTTCTCAGGGTGTTTTGGGCTGCACTCCGACACGACTTATTGCGCTATTAGGGGTCTGACGTTTACCGCCCCTAGGCCCGATATGCGATACTCTTAGATGAACATACCGGACTGTACGGAGATTGCCACATATAGGCTCAGTAAGAGTTCGGATGAGTTTGCTCGTCGGCCTTCTTATCGACAAATACCTGGATAGCCGTTACGTGCAGCTAGTACCACTGACGTGCTTGTGGTTAAACCCATTGCCAGCGTACTGTCGAGTCTTTAGAGTCCTACACAAAGGGTTTCCCTACTTCGGGCGAAATGATGTAGAGGTCGTATGGTTTTACGACAGGGTTCAATCACATACATGTACTTGTGCACGTATGATATTCAGGCAGACAATACTAGTAGGCTTTGGTTTAAGCCGGATCCTAGTATTTGATCATCGGATTATGTTTGTCTCATTGTATTCGTGTTTCTCGGAAATGGATACGGATATGTATATACGGATGCGAGGGGCATTCTTGTAATTACTCAAGTTTGCATCTAGATGATTACACCTCATTATTTAGTTTAGCATTTAGGTTAAATGCTTAATGAGGTGGATTATGAGGTGGAGAACTATATGGTATTTTAGTGAAAATTGAACATGGCTTCTTTTTGACTTTCTTGGACTCATTTGTGGCAAATGAAGACTTAGATATTTTGAGATATTTGTGAGATATTTGTGTGAGATATTTTTTCATTTGCCATTTAGTCTTCACATGAGCCATTTTCTTTATTCATTATCACAAATAGATTCTCTCTCCTCTCAAGCTTTCTTCATCTCCCTCAAGAACCCTAATTGTTTCATGAGTTGAGAATCTTAGGGTTTATGAGACTACTATATCCTTAGTCACTCTCTACTCACTCTAGGCTACTTGGTTTAGTACACCAAGTATCCTAGTTACCTCATCTTGGGGGTTAAAGCTCAAGGTTGGCACTCTCGGGTGGATCTTCTTCGACTTGGAGAAAACGACGAGGAGGCGCAATCCATTCTCACTTCGAGGAGCTCACGACAAGGAGAAGGACAACAAGGAGAAGAAGGACAAGTAGCTTGAGGTATAACTTTCTTACATAGTAGTTAAACCTCCAAAATCAAGGGAAATATGATATATGCAACATAAAATAGTAATATGAGCATATCAAGGGAAAAACGCTCTTTTAAATGAATCCAGTTTTTAAATATATCATGTGGTTTCCAATTTCTCCAAAATCAAATGCAACATCATATAAAGGTGTACATGTAGCTATGTATGCACGATGCATTCATACGCGCAATAGAACAAGGATCAATGTCTCAATGTCAATAATAATACAATACCGTATATGTGTATAGGTTGTGCGTGTCATGGCAATTACCGACGGTGTGGGTGTAGCATACAATTTAGTGCTCGTGCGACTTGAACCGTCAGTAATGGTGCAGTGTCCACTAGGTACTAAGTCAAGGCACAACAAGTAATGGTATGCAATGATACTCATGCACAATCAACATATATGAATATAAACATGCGGCTAAAATGTCATATCTAGCCCTGACGAATAACGCCATACGGGCGATTTCCCCGTAGATGTTAAATCTACTCACCGATGATCTCGAGCTAGGTAAATCCGACCACCTACTTTTCTTTCTTCGCAGCGTCCGAAGTCCCCGCCTGCGATCCTATTAACACAAAACACAATAACGCGTGGATTTAGCAAACTACGCAATAATAACGAACATAACGCCAATTTAACGAATCGGTTCCCTTAAGCTACAAAAGGGTTCGCTTAGCGGCTAACGTGTGTGGCAACAATCTAAAACAACCCTGAGTGCAGCAAGCTACACAAACAACGCGAACCGTGTCGGATAACTTAGCGCGCATAGTCCAAACACTAAAATACTAGTAATCTGTTCCCAGATTTTGCATACTGTCACTATATAAAAATCTAGCAGTACCAAACACTCTAAAACAACTGTAGACAGCTACCCCAAAAATCACAACACCCCAGGCTCCCAAAAACCCGAGCTTACAGGATTTCGCCTAAGTCTCGCCGGCCAAAACCGGTCAGGTGGGGTTCGTGCTTCAGGTGAACACTCAGGGCCTATAACAAAACACTACTATATTGCTAGATTATCCAGTAACCACTCGTGGTCACAGCAGATCACAGACATCCTAAAATGACATTAAAAATACGATATTACACCAAAACTATATCTTTATCGTTCTAGACAACAACTACTAGGCAATACAACATTAAAAGAACCCGATTAACAGTTTAGAGGTCATTACCTATCCACACTTGCTCAAAATCCTAGCTTTCCATGCTCCAAGTGCTCCTAGTGGCTTAATCTTGCCTTGTGAAGGGTTTTAGTGGGTTTAGTGGAGATTTTGTTTGGGTTTGTGAGGATTTGGGTTAGGGTTTCAGTTGGAGGGGGATGAGGGAATGAGATGAGGAAAGAATTGAGAATGAGATAATGAGAGTGTGAATGAGAGAATGTGAGTGAGTGTATGAGTGAGGGTGAGGGAAATGAGGGTGTGAGTTTAGTGTATGAGCCATGCCCCCCTCTTCTCTCTCCTCATTTAATGCAAGTCATGCTTGCCCCATGCTCATCATTCCCCCCTCTCTCTTCCTCTCTCAAGTCAACCAAAAATTCAAACCTTATTTTTAAAACCAAATAATTTAAATAAATACATATTTCAACTTAATGAAATGGGGTTAGGTGCCATGGCTACTTAAGCATGGTTAACTCTAATTAACCTTAGGTTAACATGCACAAGTGTGTGCAAGCCCGAAATAAATAATAATAAAATATTAATTAATCTTTATAAAATATGAGAAAACTATTTTGGTAAACTTTTTACTAAAAACCCGCATTATCGTTTAATTAACACTAATCGCATTCTAAGGTGTTACAAATAAGTGCAATAGGTGTACTCTCCTAATACTAGGAGCCCTCACAACCCGAGATAAGGTAAAGATAAAAGACAACCGAATAATCCTATTCAATTTCTCCAGAACCATCCTCGAACTGGAACAAGTTCTTTCGAGTTTGTATGTAACTATACGATGGCATATCCAATTAATATAGATCTTCATAGTGATACGGAGTATTCTGGAGAAATGCAAAGGGAATGTAGGAGCGGAAATGATATATGCGACTAAATGACAATCCAAAAACCAAAGTGTTTTTAAGAAGGTTCGGTTAACTTGGTTCATGAGTTTTTAAGGTCAGGTCATGGTCGCTTCCAAAGAGAGAGAGAGAAAAGAAACACTCAGCGTGCACACTAACCTAGATTAGATTGGTTAATCACTTTATCTAATCTGGATAGCTCCCACTATTTCCTCGAATTCTCCCTCAAACCCTAAAAGGAGAATTAGTCGGGATCAACTAAAATCGCCCGAGGAGTAACACCTACTCATCAGTGGGAATCGGAATCCAACTATCATCGCATGATAACTTGATGGAAGCCACTCAAGCCACCACACTCCAGAAGGTATGCGCATGCCTGGCAAGTTTCTTGTATGTTTGAAACTCCCGATGTGGTTTTTACCCCAAGCGGCTTATTGTTGGGTTCCTTAGAACGGCAGCAAGGTTTCAGGAGGCATCGTCCATGCCGTTTTCAAAAATTTGCCGTACTAAAGAACCCTAACCTAGAATCTTAACTAGAGAATTAGACGAAACTAGCATGCAAACAACTTTACATACAAAGTGTACAAGGAATACAATCTTTGTAGACCGGTCATTCACTTCAATATCTCCGTGTAGTAGTCCCTTCGCTCCAAGTAGTGATCTTCCAGACTTTAGTGAGGCTCCACAAGGTGAAATGAACAAGCTTGCTCGAAGTCTTCGAGGCCGAAGATGATCTACGTCGAGGAGACACTAACTCATGCTACCTCTTCACTATGTGATGAACTAGTGAAGAAACAATCCAATCTAAATGTCTAGTAGAGAAGAGGTTGATGAAGTAGGAATTTTGCTCACTTTAGAAATAATTTTCTCACTAATTTTCTTCACCTCTCATGAAGCTAGAAAGCTTGAGGAAGGAGATGAAGAAAGCAACCATGGAATGAAGCAAGTGAAGAATGAATCAAGTGGTGAGAATAGCAACCATTGGCGAGTTAATATCATTTACTAACTCATGTAGAGACTAAGCCATGGCTAAACAATAATGGTTAGGTTAATAAATATCTTCAAGTAAAACAAAATTAGTGGACTTGGTCAATGGTTCCACAAGCTTCTACAAGCTTCAACCATGTAACTAATTTCCAACTAATTTGATTTACTTTAAATAAACAAAACCTTACATTATTATAAGCATGATGTGAGTCTCATACATCCATGTAGCATGTGGCATCAAGCCTGACACAAAAGATGTACATTAATATATATCACATATATACTAAGTGTACACTAGTGAGAAAAAAATCTTAAGTGAGCTAATATTAGTTAATGTAAGATAATATATCAAATATATAATTATACATTAAATTATTAAATTAGAACTTGATTTAATAATCCGGCTATATCACATAAAACCGACTAATATCAAATATATCAACTTATCGAATCAACACTTGATTCGACAGCCCGGCTATATCACATATAACCGACCGATATCACATATCGCGAGAATAGAATACGGTATCACATACTCGTATTAATCTCGGTCCCGCACATATCACATATGTGCTCCTACTTCGTTTCGCTTGAGCCAGGAAAGCTCTGTGTAGGACTCTAAAGACTCGTCAATACGCCCGGCAGTAGGTGGTGATCATATCAGTCACCCACAAGCCGCAAGCGGTCTGCTAAAGTAACGGCCACCCGGGTATTGAGCGATCAGAAGATCAATAAGCAAGCATGCTCATACTCCTATGAATCCAATCAGTAACACTACCGTACAGTCCGGTCTCTTCGTCTGATATGTCGCATATCACAGCCTGGGGATGGTATAACGTCAGACCCCAATAGCCTGATAAGTCATGCCGATGCAAGGTCCATAATGGTTCGAGAAACTACTGATAACTCTTACCAGTAGATCTCAGCAACCCTGCCAGGGATTTCCTATTATGGCCAATCGAGCATTGCGCAAAATCAACCCCCAATACCGGGAGAGACGAATCCTCTCCTATTGCTCATTGCCTCCATGTGACTCGGGACTGTACCCAAAAACCACCGTTTTGCACGATCTCTTGAACGTGGCAAGGTGGAAATCAAAGCACAGAGGGAATCATACTGTAAGTCGATGTACAACACCCCATGACTTGCGGGGAGGCAGAATAATGAAAAACGATCTTGTTTTAGGCGTAAACATCGACTAACCGAGAATCTTTGCATAAACAATAACTAACAAGAAACCATAGAAGAGTTAACTACTATGATAAGTGATTATACCTAAAGAACCGAGTCCTTCGTCATGTCGTTCTCCACGTCCTCTATGGCCTTCTCTATGTAGTAGAAGATCCACCCGAGAGCTTTACTACAAGCTTCACCTCAAACTAGAGGTAACTAGGTTTCTTAAATCGCCAATCTAAGCAACCTAGGTGATATAGAGAATGATTAAGGATTAAGTAGTCTAATCTAATCCTTGTACTCAACACATGAGAGGGGAGGATTAGGGTTTGAAGAGGGAGAGCTTGAGGAGAGAGAAAGTGAGCAAGAGAAAATGAGATGAGATAATAAGCTATCATAATATATATCAAGCATTATGATTTATCCAACAAAAGAAAATGAATGATTAATCATCATGCTTAATAAATATAAGAGAGTGATTCATCTCCATGAGTCATTAAGCATTTATGATGCATTAATGACTTGGATGAATCACTCAAATGACTCACTAATCTCATTTAATGCATATGCCACCTTAACCCCCAAGTCACCATCTTCTAGAAGCTTCTCGCGCAATTACGAGAACGCCCCTCCTATCCGTGAAAACACGGAAAAACTTTAGACTGTATAAATCCAATAACCGGATACTAGAAACTGGCTTAAACCAAAGATGACTAGTAAAAACTGTCCGGATGTCGTACGCGCGTAAACACACGTATGCGTCCGAACCCTTGTCGTAAAACCATACGACCTCTATATCGTTTCGCCTGGAGTAGGGAAACTCTCTGTGTGGGACTCTAGAGACTCGACTACTACACTGGCAGTGGGTTTAACTACAGACCGCAAGTGGCACTAGCTGTACGTAACGGTCCCTAGGTAGATGTTGATAAGAAGGCCGATGAGAAAACCCATCCGAAGTCCTACTGTGTCTGATGTGACAATCTCCGTACAGTCCGGTCTGTTCGTCTAAGACTATCGCATATCGGGCCTAAGGGGCGGCAAGCGTCAGTCCCCTAATAGCGGTATAAGTCATGTCGGAGCGAAGCCCATTACACCCTGAGAAACTACTGTAACCTACCAGCAAATCTCGCTTGCCCTGGCCAGGGACTTTGCTGTAAGTCCACATTGCCCACCCCGGTGCTTACGGGGAGGCGGAAAACATAATAAAAATCGGATTTTTATCAACTATAGGCAACATGGACTATGCTTTAAGGATCTTTACTAAACAAAAACTTGCTAAAGCTAACTAGTAACTAGCTAAGAGCTAGAAAGGTTATACCTTTGGTCTTTTTGTCCTTCTCTCCTTGCTCCTAGAAGTAGTGGAAGGAGGTCACCTTGTCGTCTTCTCCCGTCAAAGAAAGATCCACCCGAAAGCCTCAACCTTTGGCTTCAACTCCAAGCTAGAAGTCACTAGGGTTCAAGAAGTGCTAGTCCTTCAACCCAAGATGAGAGTAGAGAAGATCAAGAGAGGGTTTTTCTCAAGCTCAAGTGTTTCTCAACACATGAGAGGGAGAGAGCTTGAGGGAGAGGAAGAACAAGAGAGAGAAAGGATATGATAGAATGAGAAATAATTGAGCCATTCTCACTAATATGTGTGAATTATTTTAATTGAATAATTAGCTAGATAATTGTCATGGTTAATCATGACATGACCATTATCATTTCAATTTGCAAAGATCAAAAAGCATCTTCCAAAAGAAATGATGATGGTCAAAGTGTCAACCTAGGTCAACAAGTCAAAGAAGTCAAATGGTCAACAACCATAACCATGGACAATTATTAAACTAATTATTAATTAACAATAATACACACATAAACATTAGGGTTAATAAAATGACAATAGCCATTAACCCTAATCAAGGTCCTCTCCCTCAATCTCAAGCAACTGTGCATACGCACCCGCATTCGTGATCCGAGGAACACGAATACACTGAGAAAAACCAATCTCAAATCATAAACTAGGATTCGGCTTAAACCAAAGCCCGCTAGTATAAACTGTCCGGACAGCAAACGTGCACAAGTGCGCGAATGTGAACGAACCCTGTCGCAAAACCATGCGACCTCTACTCATTTTGCCTAAAGGCGAATAGCTCTCTGTGTGGGACTCTAAAGACTCGACACTACGCTGGCAGTGGGTTTAACCACAGACCGCAAGCGGCACTAGCTGTACGTAACGGTCCCCAGGTAGATGTCGATAAGAAGACTGATGAGGTGAACCCTATCTGAACTCCTACTGAGCCTGTATATGACAATCTCCGTACAGTCCGGTCTGTTCGTCTGATACATCGCATGGCAGGCCTAGGGGGCGGTGAACGTCAGTCCCCTAATAGCGGTACAAGTCATGCCGGAGTGAAGCCCAGAACACCCTGAGATAACACTGGAAACCTACCAGTATATCTCGCTTGCCCTGGCCAGGGACTACTCGTGTAATGGCTCTCCTGGACACAGCGCGATGTCAACCCCCAATACCGGGAGAGACGAATCCTGTCTAACCGTCACTGCCTCCAAGTGCTTTGGGACTGCACCTAAAAACTACCTGTTTGCACGACTCCTTTGAGCCGTGGTAGGGTAGTAATCAAAGTGCAGTGGGAACACACTCGAGGCGAAGTGACAGTGTCAAGTCAACGGACTAAGCTGTACTCATGTCACCTAGGAACTGATAACTGACGATAGGTGTAATACCAACCAACAGTCCCCGACGAGTCCTGTCCAGTGTACTCGTAACCCAACGAGCACCCGTATACTATCTCAAGTACGACGTACTGACGGCTGTGGGACAGACCGTCTCCCACACTGGGATGAGAAGCGCATACGCTAGTCTACTCCGGAGTATCGATGCCCTGTCTCGATAGTCCAACGATTAGGGACCTGTACAAGGATGTGCTTATAGATCACCCATCTCCCACGAGTGCGAGCGCCATCACAACGCTGGTAATCAAGCAAAGATCCTAAGGGCTCTACTAATATGTATATCAGCAATATGCTAAAAGAAACACATGCACATATTAAAGCAGAGACAAACCAAGTAGCATACTACCATTTCGAGCAAGATTGTATATACAACTGTGAATATCCCAAGCTTCCATCTAGTAATATACAAACTAGTATGATACAGTAATGGCCTCTAGGGCATATACACTAACAATCTCCCACTTGCACTAAGGCCATGTACTGGCGTATCGAAGACCTATCATCTCGATCAGCCACTCGAACTGAGTCTGGGGCAAGGCCTTGGTGAATGGATCTGCTGTGTTATCCTCTGATGCAACTCTCCGGACCTCGATCTCCTGGCGATCCACGATCTCCCTGATCAGGTGATACCGCCTTAAGATGTGTCTGGATTTCTGATGGGATCTAGGTTCATTCGCTAAAGCTATAGCCCCGTTGTTGTCGCAATACAGAGGTATTGGGTCAACAATGGACGGAACCACCTGAAGTTCTCTCAAGAACTTCCTCATCCAGACAGCTTCTTTTACGGCATCAGATGCAGCGATGTATTCCGCTTCCATCGTCGAGTCAGCAACGGTTTCCTGTTCGGAGCTCTTCCAACACACCGCCCCTCTATTGAGGGTGAAGACAAAACCCGACATGGACTTGGAATCATCCTTGTCACTCTGGAAGCTGGAGTCAGCAAAGGCCTCAATCTGCAGGTCTTTTCCGCCATACACCAAGAACATCTCCTTAGTCCTTCTCAGGTACTTGAGAATGTTCTTTACTGTTATCCAATGTTTCTCCCCTGGGTTTGACTGATACCTGCTTACCACACTCAGTGCATAAGCCACATCCGGTCTGGTACACAACATCGCATACATTATAGAGCCTACCGCAGAAGCGTAGGGTATAATAGACATGCGATCCCTCTCCAAATCATTCTTGGGAGACATCTCTTTGGAGAGGGTGTAACACCTTAGAATGTGTTTTGTAGCTAATTATATTTTAATGTGTGGTTTTTAATAAAAAGTTTACCAAATTAAGTTTTAATATTTTATCCTATTTAATGAGTATTTTATTAGAATTTTGTTAGGCACACACACACTTGTGCATGTAAACTAGGATGTTAATTGTGGTTTAACCATTGCTTAATCTAGTGTTAAGTTTGGTTTAGGTGTTATGGTTGTTATTAGGAAATGAACTATGATTTGTATTTTAAAAGGGGTTTTATTTGTTTTGGTTGAAATGTTGACTTTTGAGAGAGAGAAGGAGCATGGGCTTCATGGTGAGCCATGCCTCTTAAGTGAAGTGAGAGAGAGTGAGAAGGGGGGGTTGTTTGTTTCTCTCATTTCTCACTCTCACTCTCATTTCCCTCACACTCTCACACACACACACACACTCACCTGAGAGAAGTTCAGCAGCAGCTGAAGCAAGCAGCAGCAACAACAGTAACAACAACAACAACAATATCAACAGCAGCCCCAGCACAAGGAGAAGCAGCAGCAGAAGCAACAGCAACACCAGAAGCTTCAGCAGCAGCAACAGCTCCAACACCAGCATCACCATCATCAGCTCCAGCATGATCATCATCAGTAGCAACATCATCATTATCAACAGTAGCAGCAGGAGCAGCAGGAAGCAACAGCAGTAGCAGGAGCTCCAGCAACCTATAGAAGCTCTTCTCCACTTCTTCACCTGTTCTCTAGGGTCCTTTTGGGTATATTTCTAAACCCTTTTTCCCTAGTTGCTTAGCTTGTGTGTTTATTAGCTTCGATTAGTTTTAAATTAGTGAGTTTAGTGCTAAATTATAGTGATTTGTGAGATGTTGTGACTAAGTGATGATTGTGTTGGTAAACCTAACCTATTTGAGTGTTGTTAGGTTCACTTGCACTGAGAATTCCCCAGATTTCACTAAAATACCATAAGGTTTCTAAATTGTGCAAATCGGTGTTTTTAAAGTGATATTTGTGACTTCTGAGATCTGCTATTGACCCGGACCCTACAGAAGAAAATTGAGAAGACTGGAGCATGTACACTAGGTATAGAGCACACCACCAGAACACGAGCCCCTCATTCAAAATCCTGGCCGCCAATTTCATCTTTTTGGCCGCAAATTGCTGCCAGGGTAGGGTGTTGGGTCTTGAGGTTTTGGGTAGGGTAGTCTGCAGTGTATTGTAGGGCTTCGGCATGTCTAGTTTTGTAATATTTGACCTGTAGGAAAATCTGGGACTATATATCGTTTTTGTGTCCGTTGTGTTTGCGCGATACGTGCGATACGTGAGTGGGTTCTGTGATCCAGCGTATCGCGGCGTGTCGCGATGGTTTTAGACGCGTATACACACGATTCAGCGTATCGTGCACACGCTCGTTTAGTTCGTGACGCGAGTTTCTCGTTTTGGTTCGATATCGCGTTTTGCGAGATATTTTGGCTTATATATGATTTTCATGTCGTATTTGCAGGTTTGCAGGTAGGAACTACGGACACGGCTACAGGGGGGAGCAGATGGTAGGATTCATCTAGCGTGGAGTGTAGGTGAGTAGATTTAACATCTACAGGGGAATCGCCCGCATGGCGTTATGCGTCTGGGCTATGATTCAATTACCTGTCGCACATTCTACGTCATTGTAGAATTGCGCCTTTACTGTTTTTCCTTAGATATTATTATATTGTGACTAGCAGCCGTAGGACACTGCACATATTATTGACGGTCCATGTTGCACGAGCACGGATTGTATGCTACACACACACCGTCAATAATTGCCATGTCACACACTACCCCTTATAGCTACTATTGCTTACCACACATGACATCTAGCCACCGGTATACCTGTAGTGTATCATACCTTTAGTGATAGGTACATTTGCACCTTGCGATACAGCTACAGGTATACCTTTTAGATATTATAGTTATACCGGGAGATATCTTGCTCATATTCTTCTTATACCCAGGGGGGTATACGACATCAGTTCCTATAGGTAGATACCTATACATTTCTACACCTGTATATTACACACATATTCTGTTGCAGATACCTATTTACTTTTATTGATGTCACTTAGCTGTATCATCTTGATTTCGCATACATCTGGTTCAGCTATATATACTTGTTTACCTGCTCGCATTCAGATACATCGCATATATTTATTCCTGGATTTGTACATTGTTTATCTGGATTTTATATGATGTTTTCGGGATTTGGGAACCGCGGGAGTTCATGAAATTATGCATACATGGAACAACCCGGTTTCCTTGATATGATATTTGAGCGTCCCCCATGAGTTTTATCGGTGCTGATTATATGCTCCATACGAGGTGTGGTTGCCGTATGAGAGTACATGGTGGGGCCCGGTATGGTTCCCCTCAGCAAGAAGATCGATGGGTTTGCCGATTGAGCCTGGAGGCGGGCGAGTACCTACCGGTGATTGGTTGGACCTGGCAGTTGTCCGGAGGATACTGGCCAGAGTCGAGAGATAGATACGGGATGATCTGTACTGTTGGGGCCGAGGGCCGACACCGCAGACGGACCCCGTGGGCCAATCCGGACTGACGGAGCCCGATATACGAGGTTTTCTGTGTCGATGCTTGGCACACTGTTTTCATGATATTTCTTTAACCTCCTTTTTGTATATATAACAGGGGATTTAGCCGTTGTTATATATACCCTTACACCAATATTAGTGGAATGGGACGCTAATATATGTGTATTGCCCCCATCATACTTATTTCTATGTATTTACCTTTAGGATGTTAGATTACTACTTGAGATTTGACTTGGGATATTAGGTGATTCATTGAGATTGGATATTGGATATGAAAGATATGGTCGACTTGTACATTCGAGATATAGGAGAGCTATTCGATATTGTACTTGAGGTGATGTGAAACCTATGTGATGTGAGAGCCCAGTGCGGGGGCCGATTCGAGGATTTGGGATGTGAGTGTTTTGAGGGATTGTGATCCTACCACGATGTCAGGATTCCATGGAAATGACATATTCCACCCTATACCTCACCCTTATCTACCTTATGCACAGATTCATATATTGGTAGTACCTATTAGTGTACCCTTATGATAGTTGCATATCTACATTTTCATATCCTTATGGCATAGTTATTGCACATTACTGCACTCTCCTTATTTCAGCATTTGCATGACATATTATTACTGTAATCGCATATCTTAGATTCATGCTGTACGTGCATTCCTGCGATTACCTGCATATGTTTTATACTATTCACGAGTTGGCAACTCACCCCCGTTGTGCCACAGGTGTTTCAGGTTTTTCCCCAGAGTAGTCGAGGCAGGCTATTCTTCTATTTCAGCTATCCAGCTACCATCCTTTGCTACAGATACCGCATCAGCTCACAGTACCTTTTGCTTAGGTGGGTTAGATGATTATCTGTATTTCCTATTGTACCTTCGTTGTATTTGTACTCTCCATCTACTATTGTATTATTGACTTAGAGACTTGGTGAGGACGTTATGTGTATTATTGTGGATTTGATGTCTTTTATATGCAGCTCTTTCTCTACTGTCTTTATTTTCTGTTGTATTCATCTTGACAAGTCTTTACAAAAAGGGGGTGTTGCTAAAATTTTAAAGAAAGAAAGTAAGACTTTTAAAGAATTTGGGTTGCGATTTAAAATGTTCCAAAACTTATATTATCTTTTCCGTATTTTTATGGTTTAGACTTCTGGGTTTTTGGCTTTCTTTTACTACGTTACGTCTTAGGGCGTTGCGTAGTATTAGGGCCGTCACGGGCCAATTCTGGGTCGTGACAGAGGGTGATCCCGTGACAAGCCGGTAAATTACCGGGCTTGGAATCTTCCATACTGAATCTCTTCAGTATGGCGTCGATGTACCTGGACTGCGAAAGTCCTAATATCCTCTTGGATCTGTCACGGTAGATCCGGATACCCAGAATCTATGAGGCATCACCCAGCTCTTTCATGGAGAACCTGTGTGATAAGAACCCCTTGACAGATTGTAGCATAGGAATGTCATTTCCTATTAAGAGAATGTCATCCACGTATAAAACGAGGAATACTACAGTTCTTGCTACAAATCTACAATAGATGCATGGTTCATCTGGATTTTTGATAAAGCCAAATTCCTTGACCGTCTCATCAAAACAGATGTTCCAACTCCGCTTTGCCTGCTTTAGTCCATAAATGGACTTAAGCAACTTGCACACCTTTCCGCTGCTCCCACTCTGAATGAAACCCTCTGGCTGATCCATATAGACACACTCCTCTAAATGACCATTTAGAAAAGCTGTCTATATGTCCATTTGCCAAATCTCATAATCGTGGAAGGCAGCAATGGCAAGACGGATCCGAATGGATTTCAGCATAGCTACTGGAGAAAAGGTTTCGTCGTAGTCCAAACCAGGTCACTGACGAAAACCCTTTGCAACCAGTCTAGCTTTATAGGTCTCAACCTGTCCATCTACACCAATCTTCCTTTTGAAGATCCACTTGCATCCTACGGGTTTTACCCCGTCTGGAGCAATGTCCAACGTCCATACTTTGTTGGTGTACATGGACTCCATCTCGGTCCGCATTGCATCCAGCCATTTTACCGAGTCGACGCTTTGAATGGCTTGCTGGAAGCTAGTAGGCTCATCACAATCTATGATGCAATCCTCTCTATCCCCGTCAATGAGAAAACCGTAGTATCTCTCGGGCGGATGAGACTGCCTACTACTCCTGCGGAGTGGCGTGGGAATGTCCTGATCTTTCGAACCCTCTGGTTCAACCAAGCTTTCAGTAATAGCTCGTGGTTCTGGAATTTCTTCCAGTTCTATTGTGCTCCCACTTAATTCTTTTTCTATGAACTGGTGTTCTAGAAAGTGGGCATGGCGAGAAACAAGGACTTTTTGTTCCTCTTCACAATAGAAGTAATATCCCTTAGAGTTCTTTGGATATCCCACAAACTTGCACTGTACTGAGCGTGCCTCGAGCTTGTCCGCATGCTGTTTTTTTACAAAAGCTGGACATCCCCATGTCTTAATATGATTAAGACAGGGTTTCTTCCCACACCACATCTGATATGGTGTAGTAGGCACAGTCTTAGTTGGAACCCGGTTCAAAAGGTATGCAGCTGATTCTAGCGCATATCCCCAAAACGATCGTGGCAACTCAGCGTTACTCATCATGGACCGTACCATATCCAATAGGGTTCGGTTCCGTCTCTCCGATACACCATTATGTTGCGGAGTGTATGGAGGAGTAAGCTGAGAGAGAATTCCATTCTCTTTTAAGTAACGCAGGAACTCGGCACTCAAGTATTCACCACCTCGATCAGATCTCAGTGTCTTTATACTTTTGCCTGTTTGTTTTTCTACTTCATTCTTATATTCCTGGAATTTTTCAAAAGCCTCGGATTTTTGTTTCATTAAGAAGACATAACCGTACCTTGAAAAGTCATCCGTAAAAGTAATGAAGTAAGAATAACCGCTTCGCGCATGTGTAGACATTGGACCGCACACGTCGCTGTGTACGAGTCCTAAGAGCTCGCTCGCTCTTTCTCCGTGTCCAGTAAACGGAGTCTTTGTCATCTTTCCCTTGAGACAGGATTGACAAGTTGCATACGATTGATATTCGAACGAATCCAAATATCCTTCTGTGTGTAACTTAGTCAACCTTCTCTCATTGATGTGACCCAGTCTACAATACCATAAGAAAGTTTTATTGATTTCTGGAGACTTTCTTTTGTGCGTATTCTGGACATTGAAAATCTGTGGTTGGTTTAATACGTATATACCGTTGTTCAATGTACCTGACCCAATCAAAGCTTGATTAAGGTGAATGTTCACTACATTACTTACAAATGCAAATTCATAACCTTCTTTAGATAATAAAGATACAGAAATGATATTACAGGTTGCATTTGGTACATAATAACAACTACGTAAAACCAAAAAATGTCCATCCGACAATCCCAGGTGATAGTCCCCCACGGCCTCAGCATCCATGCTAGCACCGTTCGCAACTCTGAGGGTCATGTCACCTGCCTTCAAAACTCTACGCTTTCTCAACGCCTGCAAAGAATTACAGATATGAGATCCTGATCCGGTATCCAATACCCAGGAAGTAGAGTTTATTGATAGACAGTTTTCAATAACATACACACCTGAAGCTGAAGCTGCAACTCGCTTCAAATCCTGTGTTCTGGCTTTCCAAGCCTTGCAATCCTATTTTCAGTGACCACTTTTGTGACAATAGAAGCATTCTTCCTTCCCCACTAGCTTCCCCGCTATCTTTGTTGCTTTACCTTTTCCCTTCGTATCCACTTTACCGACACCGCCTCTTGGTTTGGCGGGGGCTTTCTTCTTCTTACCCTTGGCTTTCGCCCTGGATCTAGAAGAGGAAGATCCTCCTACAAACAAAGTGGATGTCTCCCTACCTTTCTGTAGGGTGCCCTCAGCACTCCTCAACATGTTCAGAAGTTCGGAAAGTTCTACCTCCTTTCCTTGCATGTTGAAGTTAAGAATAAACTGGGCAAAAATGGAAGGAAGGGACTGGAGAATCAAATCAGTATAGAGTTCATTCTCCAACGTGGTCCCAAGGTCCGCGAGCTCCTCAATGTAGCCAATCATCTTAAGCACGTGTTCCGCTACCGATGATCCGACGGCCAACCTTGCCGAAAATAGCTTCTTCGACACTTCGTATCTTGCGATACGAGACTGCTCCCCATACAGTTCTTTTGTATGAAGAAATATGGACTCTAGGTCCATATTCTCGTGCCTCCGCTGATGTTCATTGTCCATCGAGGCTAATACGAGGCATTTGGCCTTCGCGCAATCTATCTCCCATGTCTTACGGATTTCCTTATCCGCGACGCTGGAGGTGGGACCCGGGACAGGGGGTGCTTTGGTGGTAAGGACATACCCCAACTTTTCGTAAGTGATTGCCATCTTGACATTCCTGAGCCAATCTTTGTAGTTTGGCCCTGTCAATATGTTTTTATCTAGTAATAACTTAAGTCCGGTCATCTTGAATGGTCGCTGCAATTAGGAGAGAGAAAAGAAACACTTTAGCATGATGCTCTTGCAAGTTTAGAGTGGTTTTTAATTTGTCTAAACTGGATGGCTCCCACTGTCTCTCGAATCCCTTCTCAAACCGTAAAGAAAGGATTAGTCAGGATTTCTCTCACCGTACAATACTTGCTTAACCGTTCAGCCAGGCCAGTGTCGGTACTTCGAGGGAGGTTTTCCAACGCTTTCGCGAAGTTCCTTAATTAAGTAACCTCTTTTCCCTGTGGGCGTAGCCCCGCTAACACCTTTCTAGAAACCTACTAAGTTTATAGCATTGATCGTTAAGTGAGAGTTTTCCCGAGGAGTAGCATATACTCACAGTAGGATCGGGATCCAAATATCATCGCGTGATAAAACCGAAGGAATCCTACCAGAATCATCACACTCCAAATGGTATGCAAAGCTAGCAAGTTTCAGTACTTATGAAACTCTCGATGTGGATTTTTGCCCCATGCTCTTATGACCTTGACTTTGGCCAAAATATCATAAGTCACATGTCAAGTTCCACCCGTCATTCTCCTGGTTAATTTGGACCCACCCGTACCTACCCTTGACTTTGGCCAAAATGGCAGCACGACTGTCCCACACCAACACATCTATCTATGCTGCACACGAATACCCAATAGCTACCAATCACTATGCCTTGACTTTGGCCAAAATACATAGCTTGAATACTTTTTGACCATTCATGTGGAATTACGGAGGGCTACGGATGGTTTTGGCGAAACCGTGAACGTAGTGAACTTGATCTAATCGATGGAACGAGATAGCTTTTAAAAGGAGTGGTTCAAGCTCCGCGTTTAAAAGTTTGGTTTTGAAAAGAACCGAGTGGTTTTCAAAGTGTTCCAATCGACTTTTACTTGGTTTATTTTCTTGCATTAGTTCTTTTAATGCATCCCATCATTTAATCCTACCATTGCAGAAAACAACCAAAATATGACGTACGCTTATGCCATTCGCATTCGCCACGGGGCCCCGTCATCTAGGTTACTTAACTAACGACAGAGCGGGGGCTGGGCTAGCGCGGCTGTAAAACATAAGCAACGCCTAAATAGTTATCATATATAAATATATAGCAATGATAGACATTACAGATCACAGATGAATACATTGGATATACTAGGAATCCGCAATCCGTTCAAGCCTGCAACGAAAAGCGGATTACACGGTCGCGGTGAATAGCCAAATACCCCACCCAAGACCCCTACGGGTGCGGCAAACTACCCGCCAAGTACCCGAAGCGAAGCAACCTCCCTTACCACCGTGAGTAGGCCACTCGGCACTTTGAGATACTCGGTAGTTTGTGCACCCCCTCCATGGGTCTATCCTAGGAGCAAAAACAGTAAAAAGAATTATATAATGACGGCTACAACCCCGATCCGGTTGTGTGGCCAAATAAATAATAATATTACATCAATTTACATATTACAAATGAATGAAAGCAAAGCAACACTCATCTCACATCCACCCCGGCTATTCACCTGCGACGATCCAACCCATTCATATACACAAACCATCATCAATCACAGATCACAGATATGTATAACCCCGACTAATCGACATATAGCGATTAGCCGACGTTCAATACATACAAACATCACAGATATAACCGTTGTAGTCAAAATGTATTGAAGTTCGAAAAAAATACGGATTTATAGGCCCCCAAAAATAAATTTCTATTCTGGAAAATCTGGGCACATATAACATATCTTAAAAATCCTAAAACCAAGCCAGAGATAGACTGCACCAAACTCGACCCAGTGAGGAGTCCAAACGGCAGCGGTTCCGCGGCAATAGCTTGCTATTGCCGCGGAAACGCGGCGGTTTAGACGACTCACTGGACCGGGTTTTGTGGTTATCTTTAAAAAACCCTGAGACGATTTTAGCAGTATAACAAATTTTGTTTTGACCAGAATTTTTTTTTTACAGAAACTAGGGTTTTTAAAACAAGGTTTTTTCGATTTTTACGTTTCGAACTTCGACACACTCCACTACTTAGCTAGTTTATGTTTAGTTAGGCTCTGATACCACTGTAAGTCCACGTTGCCCACCCCGGTGCTTACGGGGAGGCGGAAAACATAATAAAAATCGGATTTTTATCAACTATAGGCAACATGGACTATGCTTTAAGGATCTTTACTAAACAAAAACTTGCTAAAGCTAACTAGTAACTAGCTAAGAGCTAGAAAGGTTATACCTTTGGTCTTTTTGTCCTTCTCTCCTTGCTCCTAGAAGTAGTGGAAGGAGGTCACCTTGTCGTCTTCTCCCATCAAAGAAAGATCCACCCGAAAGCCTCAACCTTTGGCTTCAACTCCAAGCTAGAAGTCACTAGGGTTCAAGAAGTGCTAGTCCTTCAACCCTAGATCAGAGTAGAGAAGATCAAGAGAGGGTTTTTCTCAAGCTCAAGTGTTTCTCAACACATGAGAGGGAGAGAGCTTGAGGGAGAGGAAGAACAAGAGAAAGAAAGGATATGATAGAATGAGAAATAATTGAGCCATTCTCACTAATATGTGTGAATTATTTTAATTGAATAATTATCTAGATAATTGTCATGGTTAATCATGACATGACCATTATCATTTCAATTTGCAAAGATCAAAAAGCATCTTCCAAAAGAAATGATGATGGTCAAAGTGTCAACCAAGGTCAACAAGTCAAAGAAGTCAAATGGTCAACAACCATAACCATGGACAATTATTAAACTAATTATTAATTAACAATAATACACACATAAACATTAGGGTTAATAAAATGACAATAGCCATTAACCCTAATCAAGGTCCTCTCCCTCAATCTCAAGCAACTGTGCATACCCACCCGCATTCGTGATCCGAGGAACACGAATACACTGAGAAAAACCAATCTCAAATCATATACTAGGATCCGGCTCAAACCAAAGCCCGCTAGTATAAACTGTCCGGACAGCAAACGTGCACAAGTGCGCGAATGTGAACGAACCCTGTCGCAAAACCATGCGACCTTTACTCATTTTGCCTAAAGACGAATAGCTCTCTGTATGGGACTCTAAAGACTCGACACTACGCTGGCAGTGGGTTTAACCACAGACCGCAAGCGGCACTAGCTGTACGTAACGGTCCCCAGGTAGATGTCGATAAGAAGACTGACGAGGCGAACCCCATCTGAACTCCTACTGAGCCTGTATGTGACAATCTCCATACAGTCCGGTCTGTTCGTCTGATACATCGCATGGCGGGCCTAGGGGGGCGGTGAACGTCAGTCCCCTAATAGCGGTACAAGTCGTGCCGGAGTGAAGCCCAGAACACCCTGAGATAACACTGGTAACCTACCAGTATATCTCGCTTGCCCTGGCCAGGGACTACTCGTGTAATGGCTCTCCTGGACACAGCGCGATGTCAACCCCCAATACCGGGAGAGACGAATCTTGTCTAACCGTCACCGCCTCCAAGTGCTTCGGGACTGCACCCAAAAACTATCTGTTTGCACGACTCCTTTGAGCCGTGGTAGGGTAGTAATCAAAGTGCAGTGGGAACACACTCGAGGCGAAGTGACAGTGTCAAGTCAATGGACTAAGCTGTACTTATGTCACCTGGGAACTGATAACTGACGATAGGTATAATACCAACCAACAGTCCCCGACGAGTCCTGTCCAGTGTACTCGTAACCCAACGAGCACCCGTATACTATCTCAAGTACGACGTACTGACGGCTGTGGGACAGACCGTCTCCCACACTGGGATGAGAAGTGCATACGCTAGTCTACTCCGGAGTATCGATGCCCTGTCTCGATAGTCCAACGACTAGGGACCTGTATAAGGATGTGCTTATAGATCACCCAGCTCCTACGAGTGCGAGCACCATCACAACGCTGGTAATCAAGCAAAGATCTTAAGGGCTCTACTAATATGTATATCAGCAATATGCTAAAAGAAACACATGCACATATTAAAGCAGAGACAAACCAAGTAGCATACTACCATTTCGAGCAAGATTGTATATACAACTGTGAATATCCCAAGCTTCCATCAAGTAATATACAAACTAGTATGATACAGTAATGGCCTCTAGGGCATATACACTAACATTTGCGTAATGGCTCTCTGACACAGCGCGATATCAACCCCCAATACCGGGAGAGACGAATCATGTCTAACCGCCACTGCCTCCAAGTGCTCAGGACTGCACCCAACTACTACCTGTTTTCACGACTCCTTTAAGCCGTGGTAGGGTAGTAATCTAAGAACAGTGGGACACACTCGAGGCGAAGTAGCAGTGTCAAGTCTGCGGACTATGCTGTACTCATGTCACCTGGGAACTGTTCACTGACGACTGGTATAAAACCAACCAACAGTTCCCTATGAGTCCTGTCCGATGTACCCGTAACCCAACGAGCACCTGCATACTATCTCCAGTACGACGTACTGACGGCTGTGGGACAGACCATCTCCCCAACTGGGATGAGAAGCGTACACACTAGTCTACTCCGGAGTATCGATGCCCTGTCTCGATAATCCTACGACTAGGGACCAGAATAAGGATGTGCTTGTAGACTACCCAGCCCCTACTAGTGTGACTGCCATCATAACGCTGGTAGTCAAGCAAGATCCTAAGAGCTCTATCAATACATATGCTCACATATTATGATAGAAAAACCAAGTAGCATACTACCATGTTTAGCAAGACTGTTATATACATGTGAATATCCCAAGCTTCCATTAAGTAATATACAAACTAGTATGATACAATAATGGCCCCCAGGGCATATACACTAACAATCTCCCACTTGCACTAGGGCCATGTACTGGCATATCGAAGACCGATGATCTCGAGTAGCCTCTCGAACTGAATCTGAGGTAGGGCCTTTGTGAATGGATCAGCAATGTTCTCTTCAGTAGTAACTCTCCGAACCTCGATCTCCCGACGATCAATGATCTCCCTGATCAGGTGATACCGCCTTAAGATGTGTCTGGACTTCTGATAGGACCTTGGTTCCTTCGCTAAAGCTATAGCTCCGTTGTTGTCGCAATACAGAGGTATTGGATCAACAATGGTAGGAACCACCTGAAGTTCTGTTAGGAATTTCTTCATCCAGACTGCTTCTTTTGCGGCATCGCAAGCAGCTATATACTCCGCTTCCATCGTCGAGTCAGCAACGGTGTCCTGCTTGGAGCTCTTCCAGCAAACCGCCTCTCCATTGAGGGTAAAGACATAACCTGACATGGACTTGGAATCGTCCTTATCACTCTGGAAGCTGGAATCAGCATAGGCCTCTATCCTGAGGTCTTTTCCGCCGTAAACCAAGAACATCTCCTTAGTCCTCCTCAGGTACTTGAGAATGTTCTTTACTGCTATTCAGTGCTTCTCCCCTGGGTCTGACTGATATCAGCTTACCATGCTCAGTGCGTAAGCTACATCTGGTCTGGTGCACAACATCGCATATATTATAGAGCCTACCGCAGAAGCGTAGGGTATAATAGACATGCGTTCCCTTTCCAAATCAGTCTTGGGAGAAATCTCTTTGGATAGGGTGATTCCGTGACAAGCCGGTAGATTACCGCGCTTAGAATCTTCCATACTGAATCTTTTCAGTACAGTGTCGATATACCTGGACTGCGAAAGTTCCAACATCCTCTTGGATCTATCACGATAGATCCGGATCCCCAGAATGTAAGAGGCATCACCCAGTTCTTTCATGGAGAACTTGTGTGACAAGAATCCTTTGACAGAGTGTAGCATAGGAATGTCATTTCCTATCAATAGAATGTCATCCACGTACAAGACGAGGAATACGACAGTTCTTGCTACAACTTTACTATATATGCACGGTTCATCTGGATTTTTGATAAAGTCATATTCTTTGACTGTTTCATCAAAACAGATGTTCCAACTCCACGATGCCTGCTTTAGTCCATAAATGGACTTAAGCAACTTGCATACTTTCCCGCTGCTCCCACTCTGATTGAAACCCTCTGGCTGATCCATATAGACGCACTCTTCTAAATTACCATTCAGAAAAGCCGTCTTTACGTCCATCTGCCATATTTCATAATCATGGAAGGCAGCAATAGCAAGAAGGACCCGAATGGATTTGACCATAGCCACTGGAGAAAAAGTTTCGTCATAGTCCAAACCAGGTCTTTGACGAAAACCCTTTGCAACAAGTCTAGCCTTATAGGTTTCCACCTGTCCATCTACACCAATCTTTTTCTTGAAGATCCATTTGCATCCTATGGGTTTTACCCCATCTGGAGCAAAGTCCAAAGTCCATATTTTGTTGGTGTACATGGACTCCATTTCGGTCCGCATTGCATCTAGCCATCGTACCGAGTCGCCGCTCTGGATGGCTTGCTAGAAGCCAGTAGGTTCATCATCATCTATGATGCAATCCTTTCTATCCCCATCTATGAGAAAACCGTAGTATCTATCAGGCGGATGAGACGGCCTACTACTCCTGCGGAGGGGTGCGGTAATGTCCTGTTCTTCTTGAACTACCGGTTCTACCAAACTTTCAGTATTAGTTTGTGGTTCTGGAATTTCTTCCAGTTCTATTTCGCTCCCACTTGATTCATTTTCTAAAAACTGATGTTCTAGAAAATGGGCATTTCGAGAAACAAATTCCTTTTGTTCCTCTGCGTAATAGAATAGATATCCCCTGGAGTTCTTTGGATATCCCACAAACTTACACTTTACTGATCGTGCCTCGAGCTTGTCCACATGCTGCTTTTTAACAAAAGCTGGACATCCTCAAATCTTTATATACTGTAGATGGGGTTTCTTCCCACTCCACATCTGATATGGAGTGGTAGGCACAGTCTTGGTAGGTACCATGTTCAAAAGATATGCCGCTGATTCTAGCGCATAACCCCAAAAAGATCGCGGTAACTCAGCATTACTCATCATGGATCGTACCATATCCAATAGGGTTCGATTCCGTCTCTCCGATACACCGTTATGCTGTGGAGTGTATGGAGGAGTAAGCTGAGAGAGAATTCCTTTCTCTTTTAGGTAACCTAGGAACTCGACACTCAAGTATTCACCACCTCGATCAGATCTTAGTGTCTTGATACTTTTGCCGGTTTGGTTTTCTACTACATTCTTATACTCTTGGAATTTCTCAAAAGCCTCGGATTTATGTTTCATCAGATAAATGAATCCGTACCTTGAGTAATCATCCGTGAAAGTAATGAAATAGGAAAAACCACCTCTTGCATATGTAGACATCGGACCACATACATCGCTGTGTATGAGTCCTAAGAGCTCGCTCGCTCTTACTCCATGTCCAGTAAATGGAGTCTTTGTCATCTTTCCTTTGAGACAAGATTGACAAGTGGCATAAGTTTGATATTCGAACGAGTCCAAATATCCTTCTCTATGTAACTTAGTCAACCTTCTCTCATTGATGTGACCCAGTCTACAATGCCATAAGAAAGCTTTATTTAAATCTGGAGACTTTCTTTTTAGTGTGTTCTGGACATTGAAAATTTGGAGTTGGTTTAACACATATATACCGTTATCCAGTGTACCGGACCCAATCAAACCATGATTAAGGTGGATGTTGACAACATCACTTACAAACGTGAAATCATAACCTTTATTTGATAACAAGAAAACAGATATAATATTACACGTTAAGCTGGGTACACAAAAACAGTTATGTAAAACCAAAATGTGTCCACTCGTCAATCCCAGGTGATAATCCCTACGGACACAGCTCCCACGCTAGCTCCGTTAGCAACCATCAGGGTCATATCACCTTCCTTCAGCACTCTACGGTTTCTCAGTGCCTGCAATGAATTGCAAATATAAGATCCTGATCCGGTATCCAATACCCAGGAAGTAGAGTTGATTGACAGACAATTCTCAATTACAAACACACCTGAAGTCGAAGCCACAGCTTGCTTCGGTTCCTGGTTCTTGGCGTTCCACGCCTTGCAATCCTTTTTCCAGTGCCCTTTCCTATGACAATAGAAGCACTCATCCTGGGCCACTACTGGTACCGCAAACTTTTTCTTTCCCTTCCCTGCCACCTTACTAACACCTCCTCTAGGTCTGTTGGCGGCCTTATTCTTCCTTCCTTTGGTTTTAGCCTTGGACCCGGAAGAAGAAGTACCGCGAACAAACATAGCGGGTGTTTCCCTTGCCTTCTGCAAGGTGCCCTCTGCACTCCTCAACATGTTAAGGAGTTCTGAAAGTTCAACTTCTTTTCTTTGAATGTTGAAGTTCAGAATAAACTGGGCGTAGGTGGGAGAAAGGGACTGGAGAATAAGGTCTGTATAGAGCTCATTATCCAAAGTCGTCCCAAGGTCTGCGAGCTCTTCTATATAGCCAATCATCTTTAGGACATGTTCTCCAACCGATGATCCGACGGCCAAGCTCGCTTGAAACAGCTTCTTTGAGGTCTCGTATCTTGCTATACGAGATTGCTCCCCATACAGATCTTTTGTATGGAGAAATATGGATTCAAGATCCATATCCTTGTGCCTTCTCTAATGTTCATTGTTCATCGAGGCAAGCACGATTCACTTGGTTTTCGCGCAATCTAAATCCCAGGTTTTGCGGATTTCCTTATCCGCATTACTGGATTTGGGACCTGGGACTTCAGGTGCCTTAGTGGTGAGGACATACCCCAATTTGTCATAAGTCAAGGCCATTTTGACATTCCGCAGCCAATCTTTATAGTTTGGCCCTGTCAGTATATTTTTCTCTAAAAGTAACTTAAGTCCAGTCATTTTCAGGGTCGCTGTAATTAGGAGAGAGAGAAGAAAACTCTTTAGCATGATACTCTTGCAAGTTTAGAATGGTTTTTAATTTATCTAAACTGGATGGCTCCCACTGTTTCTCGAATCCTTCCTCAAACCATAAAAGAAGAATTAGCCAGGACTATTCTCACTGTACAATACTTGCTTAACCGTTCAGCCAGGCTGGTGTCGGTACTTCGAGGGAGGTTTTTCAATGCTTTCGCGAAGTTCTTGAATTAAATAACCTCTTTTCTCTGGGGGCGTAACCCCGCTGACACCTTTCTTGACACCTACTTGGTTTATAGCATTGATCGTTAAGTGACGAATATCCTGATGAGTAGCTTATACTTACAGTAGGATCGGGATCCAAATATCATCGTATGATAATGTTGAAGGAATCCTACCAACATTCATCAAACTCCAAATGGTATGCAACTCTTTGCAAATTTCAGTTTCTTTAGAAATTCCCGATATATATTTTTGCCCCATGCTCTTATGACCTTGGCGTTAGGTCAAAATGTCATAAGTCACATGTTAAGTTCTACCCATCATTATCTTGTTAATTTGAACCCATCCGTATATATTCTTGACGTTCGGCCAAAATGATAATACGACTGTCCCAAACTAACTCATCTATCTATGCGACAAATGAATACCCAGCAGCTACCAAACACTATGCCTTGGCGTTAGGTCAAAATACATAGCTTGAATACTACTGAATACCCAAATGAAATGACGGAGGGCTACGAATGGTTTTGGCGAAACCGTGAACGTAGTAAACTTGATATGACCGAAAGAACCTGATAGCTTTTAAAAGGAGTGGTTAAAGCTCCGCAATTTAAAAATATCATCTGGTTTAAAATAACCGAGTGGTTTCTTTTAAATTGTTTCAACGATTCATCTTTTGGTTTATTTCCTTTGCATTATAAATAATGCGTCCCATCATTAACCTATCACTGTAGAAAACAACAAAAATACAACATCCTCTTATGCCATCCGCATTCGCCACTGGGTCCCGTCATCACCCGTTAGGTTACTTAACTAACGACAGAGCGGGGACTGGGCTAGCGCGGGTGTAAAACATAAGTGACCTCTAAAGAGCTATCATATATAGATATTGTACATTCGTTAGACGCAATAATAGGCATTCCAGATCTCATATGAACTTTATTGGATTTGCAAGCAATCCACATTTGTTTAGAGCCTGCAACAAAAGACGGATTACACAGTTGTGATGAATAGCCATTACCCCACCCTAGACCCCTACGGGTATGACAAACTACCCGTCAAATACCCGAAGTGAAGCGGTCTCCCTCAACAAAGTGAGTAGGCCACTAAACACTTCAAAGTACCCGGTAGTTTGTGCACCCCATCTTGGGTCTATCCTAGGAGCAAAAAACAGTAAAATGAAATAATACAACGGTGGATACAACTACAACCTGGATGCGCCCCACAAAATAATATTACAACATATTACAATTACATCGAATGAATGAATATAACAACCCATCTCAAACCCCGTCTAATCATCACAACAGTCTAATACAGTTCACAACCACAAACAGTAAAAACCATTACAGAAATGTGCAACCCCCTGCCAACCGACATACTAGCAGTTAGGAGAGGTTTACGAACACATTATACAAACACAGATATAATCATATTAGCAAACATCGTAAAATTTCGATCGAGCAAAACACTTTAGATTCTACTCCAAAACTTCTCTGTGCACCTGAGATCTTAGCAGAAAATAAAATATCCCAGAAACATTATTATTAACACCTAGGAGTTACTAAGAAATTTGGGCTGACTCGGGCCTAACTCGGCCGCGGTTCCGTGGCGGATCGCATGGATCCGCCGCGGTTCCGCGGTGAGTTAGCCGAGTCACAGGTCCAAATTTCTGCAGTAGCCCTGTAAGTCCACGTTGCCCATCCCGATGCTTGCGGGGAGGCGGAAACGGTATAAAAATCGACTTTTTCTACACTACGCAACATGGACTAGACAAAGGCGGGATCTTTACTAAACAAAAACTAACTAAAAGCTAACTAGAATTAGCTACATGGAAGAAAGGTTATACCTTGGGCTTTATGTCCTTCTCTCCTTGCTCCTTGGAGTGGAAGAAAGAGATCACCTTGTCGCCTTCTCTAGTCGAAGAAGGATCCACCCGAGAGCCTCAACCTTTGGCTTCAACTTCAAGCTAGAAGTAACTAAAGTGCTAGGAGTGCTAATCCTAGAACCTTAGATGAGAGTAGAGATTACTTTGGAGAGGTTTAAATCAAGCTCAAGTGTTTCTCAACACAAGAGAGGGAAGAGCTTGAGAGAGAGGAAGAGGAGGAGAGAGAATCAATATGATAGAATGAGAGAATAATAGAACCATTCTCACATATATGTGTGAATTATTATAAAAAGATAATTAGCAAGATAATTGTCATGGCTTAATCAAGACATGACCATTATCATTTCATATTTAATGCAAATTGCAAGGATCAAAGAGCATCTTTCATATGGAATGATGATGGTCAAAGTGTCAACCTACATCAACAAGTCAAGAATGGTCAAAATGTCAACAACCCTAACCATGCACAATTATATATAACTAATATCAATTAATCATAATACACACATAAGCATTAGGGTTAATAAAATGACAATGGTCATTAACCCTAATCAAAGTCCTCTCCCTCTGTCTCAATCAACTGTGCATACGCACCCGCATTCGTGATCCGAGGAACACGAATACAAAGAGATAAAACCAATCCCAAATCATATACTAGGATCTGGCTTAAACCAAAGCCCGCTAGTATAAGCTGTCCGGACAGCAAACGTGCACAAGTGCGCGGATGTGAACGAACCCTGTCACAAAACCATGCGACTTCTACTCATTTTGCCTAAAGGCGAATAGCTCTCTGTGTGGGACTCTAAAGACTCGACACTATGCTGGCAGTGGGTTTAACCACAGATCGCAAGCGGCACTAGCTGTACGTAACGGTCCCCAGGTAGATGCCGATAAGAAGACTGACGAGGTGACCCCATCTGAACTCCTACTGAGGCTGTATGTGATAGTCTCCGTACAGTCCGGTCTGTTCGTCTGATATATCGCATGGCGGGCCTAGGGGGCGGTGAACGTCAGTCCCCTAATAGCGGTACAAGTCGTGTCGGAGTGTAGCCCAGAACACCCTGAGATAACACTGGAAACCTACCAGTATATCTCGCTTGCCTTGGCCAGGGACTACGTGTGTAATGGCTCTCCTGGACAGAACGCGATGTCAACCCCCAATACCGGGAGAAACGAATCCTGTCTAACCGTCACTGCCTCCAAGTGCTTCGGGACTGCACCCAAAAACTACCTGTTTGCACGACCCCTTTGAGCCGTGGTAGGGTAGTAATCAAAGTGCAGTGGGAACACACTCGAGGCGAAGTGACAGTGTCAAGTCAGCGGACTAAGCTGTATTCATGTCACCTGGGAACTGATAACTGACGATAGGTATAATACCAACCAACAATTTCCGACGAGTCCTGTCCAGTGTACTCGTAACCTAACGAGCACCCGCATACTATCTCAAGTACGACGTACTGACGGTTGTGGGACAGACCGTCTCCCACGCTGGGATGAGAAGCGCATACGCTAGTCTACTCCGGAGTATCGATGCCCTGTCTCGATAGCCCAACGACTAGGGACCTGTATAAGGATGTGCTTATGGATTACCCAGCCCCCACGAGTGTGAGCGCCATCACAACGCTGGTAATCAAGCAAAAGATCCTAAGGGCTCTACTAATATGTATATAAGCGATATGCTAAAAGAAACACATGCACATATTAAAGCAGAGACAAACCAAGTAGCATACTGCCATTTTGAGCAAGACTGTCTATACAACTGTGAATATCCCAAGCTTCCATTAAGTAATATACAAGCTAGTATGATACAGTAATGGCCTCTAGGGCATATACACTAACAATCTCCCACTTGCACTAAGGCCATGTACTGGCGTATCGAAGACCTATCATCTCGATCAGCCGCTCGAACTGAGTCTGGGGTAGGGCCTTCGTGAGTGGATCTGCAGTGTTGTTCTCCATATTTACTCTCTTCACCTCGATCTCTCGGTGATCTACGATCTCCCTGATCAGGTGGTACCGCCTCAAAGTATGCCTGGTCTTCTGATGGGACCTGGGTTCCTTCGCTAAAGCTATAGCGCCGTTGTTTTCGCAATACATCGGTATTGGATCAACAATGGTAGGAACCACCTGAAGCTCCGTGAGAAACTTCTTCATCCAGACAGCTTCCTTTGCGGCATCGCAAGCAGCTATGTACTCCACTTCCATAGTTGAGTCTGCAACGGTCTCCTGCTTGGAACTCTTCCAGCAAACCGCCCCTCCATTGAGGGTAAAGACATAACCCGATATGGACTTGGAGTCATCTTTGTCACTCTGGAAGCTGGAGTCAGCAAAGGCCTCAAGCTGGAGGTATTTTCCGCCATACACCAAGAACATCTCCTTAGTCCTTCTCAGGTATTTGAGAATGTTCTTTACCGCTATCCAGTGTTTCTCCCCTGGGTTCGACTGATACCGGCTTACAACGCTCAATGCGTATGCTACATTTGGTCTGGTACACATTGCATACATTATAGAGCCTACCGCAGAAGCGTAGGGTATAATAGACATGCGATCCCTTTCCAAATTAGTCTTGGGAGACATCTCTTTGGAGAGGGTGATCCCGTGACAAGCCGGTAAATTACCGCGCTTGGAATCTTCCATACTGAATCTTTTCAGTATGGTGTCGATGTACCTTGACTGTGAAAGTCCCAACATCCTCTTAGATCTATCACGATAGATCTGGATCCCCAGAATGTAGTTGGCATCGCCCAGGTCCTTCATGGAGAACCTCTGCGACACAAATCCTTTGACTGACTGTAGCATAGGAATATCATTTCCTATTAGGAGAATATCATCCACGTACAAGACGAGGAATACTACAGTTCTCCCTACAATCTTACTGTAAATGCATGGTTCATCTGGGTTTTTGATAAAGTCAAATTCTTTGACAGTATCATCAAAGCAGATGTTCCAACTCCGCGATGCCTGCTTAAGTCCATAGATGGACTTTAGCAACTTGCACACTCTACCGCCGCTCCCACTCTGAATGAATCCCTCCGGCTGATCCATATAGACGCACTCTTCCAAATTTCCATTTAGGAAAGCCGTCTTTACGTCCATCTGCCAGATTTCATAATCGTGGAAGGCAGCAATGGCAAGAAGGATCCGAATGGATTTCAGCATAGCCACTGGAGAAAAGGTCTCGTCATAGTCCAAACCAGGTCTTTGACGAAAACCCTTTGCAACAAGTCTAGCTTTATAGGTCTCAACCTGCCCATCTACACCAATCTTCTTTCTGAAGATCCATTTGCAGCCTACGGGTTTTACCCCTTCTGGAGCAAAGTCCAAAGTCCAAACTTTGTTGGTGTACATAGACTCCATCTCGGCCCGCATTGCATCCAGCCATTTTACCGAGTCACCGCTCTGAATGGCTTGCTGGAAGCTAGTAGGCTCACCATAATCCATAGCGCAATCCTCTCTATCCCCGTCAATGAGAAAACCGTAGTATCTCTCGGGCGGATGAGACTGCCTACTACTCCTGCGGAGTGGCGCTGGGATGTCCTGTTCTTTCAAACCCTCTGGTTCTACTAAGCTTTCAGTAATAGCTTGTGGTTCTGGAGTTTCTTTCAGTTCTATTGCGCTCCCACTTATCTGGTTTTCCAAAAACTCAGTTTCCAAGAAGCGGGCATGACGAGAAACAAAAACCTTTTGTTCCTCTGCGTAATAGAAAAGATACCCCTTGGAGTTCTTTGGGTATCCCAATAACTTACACTGTACTGAACGTACCTCGAGCTTGTCCGCATGCTGCTTTTTTACAAAAGCTGGACATCCCCATGTCTTAATGTGATTAAGATAGGGTTTCTTCCCACACCACATCTGATATGGTGTAGTAGGCACAGTCTTAGTTGGAACTCGGTTCAAAAGGTATGCAGCTGATTCTAGTGCATAACCCCAGAAGGATCGCGGCAACTCAGCCTTACTCATCATGGAACGAACCATATCCAATAGGGTTAGATTCCTCCTTTCCGATACACCGTTGTGTTATGGTGTGTATGGAGGAGTAAGCTGAGAGAGAATTCCATTCTCTTTTAAGAATCCCAGAAACTCGGCACTCAAGTATTCACCACCTCGATCAGATCTCAGTGTCTTGATACTTTTGCCTGTTTGTTTTTCAACTTCATTCTTGTATTCCTGAAATTTCTCAAAGGCCTCGGATTTGTGCTTCATCAAGAAGACATATCCATACCTAGAGAAATCGTCTGTGAAAGTAATGAAGTATGAATAACCACTTCGTGCATGTGTAGATATTGGACCACACACGTCACTGTGTATGAGTCCCAAGAGCTCGCTTGCTCTTTCTCCGTGTCCAGTGAACGGAGTCTTTGTCATCTTTCCCATGAGACAAGATTCACAAGTGGCATAAGAATGATACTCAAACGGATCTAAGTATCCTTCTTTATGTAACTTTGTTAACCGTGTCTCATTAATGTGACCCAGTCTACAATGCCATAAGAAAGCCTGATTTATTTCCGGAGACTTTCTTTTAAGTGTGTTCTGGACACTGAAGACCTGAGCTTGATTCAAAACGTATATACCGTTTTTCAATGTACCTGACCCAATCAGTACTTGATTTAGGTGGATGTTTACTACATCGCTTACAAAAGTAAAATCATATCCTTCCTTAGAAAGTAAGGATACGGATATGATGTTACAAGTCGCACCTGGTACATAAAAACAGTCACGCAGAATCAATATCTGCCCAGTTGTCAGTCCTAGATGATATTCCCCAACGGATTCAGCATACATGCTCATTCCGTTAGCAACCCTGAGAGTCATATCACCTTTCCTGATAACCCTACGGTTTCTCAGAGCCTGTAACGAATTACAGATATGAGATCCTGATCCGGTATCCAATACCCAGGAAGTAGGGTTAATGGACATACAGTTCTCTATTACAAACACACCCGAAGCCGAAGCCATAACATGCTTCGAATTCTGGCTACTGGCTTTGCAGGCTCTGCAATCCTTCTGCCCATGTTCATTCCCTTAACAATAGGAACATCCCTCTTTTACTGCATCCATTCCCGAAACTTCTGCCTTTCCCTTTCTTTCTACTTCCCTGGTTTCCTTCAGGGTAGTAGGTAGAGACTGTTGAACTAAGTCAGCATCTGACCCGTTCTTCAACGTGGTCTTCAGGTCCGAGAGCTCAAAAGAGCTGGTCTCTCTAAGGACGTTGCCCCCTACAGATGACCCGATAGCCAACCTTGCTGGAAGCAATTCGTTCGAGGTCTCATATCTTGCGATACGAGATTGCTCTCCATATAAAACTTTGTTATGGAGAAAGATAGAAGCTGAGTCCATCTTCTCGTGCTGTCTCTGGTATATACCATCAACTGAGGCTAACACGAGGCACTTGGCTTTCGCACAGTCTTCTTCCGATGTCCTACGTATATCAATATCCGTGACAGGGGAAACTGGACCTGAGACGGCAGGGGTTGGATCAGTCAAGAGGTGTCCCAGCTTGTCCTGGGCAATGGACATCTGGACAGACCTTTGCCAGTCATAACAGTCAGATTCAGTCATTTTATTATCTAGATGTAACCTAGGTGCGGTCATTGGGTCGCTGCAATTAAGAGAGAGAAGAAAACACTTAGCATGATGCTCTTGCAAGTTTAGATTGGTTTTTAATTTATCTAAACAGGATGGCTCCCACTGTCTCTCGAATCCCTCCTCAAACCATAAAGGAAGAATTAGTCAGGATCAATCTCACCGTACAATACTTGCTTAACCGTTCAGCCAGGCCAGTGTCGGTACTTCGAGGGAGGTTTTCCAACGCTTTCACGAAGTTCCTTAATTAAGTAACCACTTTTCCCTGTGGGCGTAGCCCCACTAACACCTTTCTAGACACCTACTAGGTTTATAGCATTGATCGTTAAGTGAGAGATTTCCCGAGGAGTAGCATATACTCACATTAGGATCGGGATCCAAATATCATCGCGTGATAAAACCGAAGGAATCCTACCAGAATCATCACACTCCAAATGGTATGCAGAGCTAGCAAGTTTCAGTAATTATGAAACTCCCGATGTGGATTTTTGCCCCATGCTCTTATGACCTTGACCTTGACCAACAAATCATAAGTCACATGTCAAGTTCTACCCGTCATTATCCAGGTTAATTTGAACCCACCCGCACATACCCTTGACTTTGGCCAACAAGGCAGTACGACTGTCCCAAACCAACGCATCTATCTATGCTACATATGAATACCCAATAGCTACCAAACGCTGTGCCTTGACTTTGGCCAACAAACACAGCTTGAATACTATTGACTATCCATACGAAACGACGGAGGGCTACGGATGGTTTTGGCGAAACCGTGAACGTAGTGAACTTGATATAATCGATGGAACGAGATAGCTTTTAAAAGGAGTGGTTCAAGCTCCGCGTTTAAAAGTTTAGTTTTGAAAAGAACCGAGTGGTTTTCAAAGTGTTCCAATCGACTTTTACTTGATTTATTTTCTTGCATTAGTTCTTTTAATGTGTCCCATCATTTAATCCTACCATTGCAGAAACAACCAAAATATGACGTACGCTTATGCCATTCGCATTCGTCACGGGGCCCGTCATCACCCGTTAAGTTACTTAACTAACGACAGAGCGGGGGCTGGGCTAGCGCGGCTGTAAAACATAAGCAACGCCTAAATAATTATAGTATATAGATATATAGCAATGATAGACATTACAGATCACAGATGAATACATTGGATATACTAGGAATCCGCAATCCATTCGAGCTTGCAACGAAAAGCGTATTACACGGTCACGGTGAATAGCCAATACCCCACCCAAGACCCCTACGGGTGCGGCAAACTACCCGTCAAGTATCCGAAGCGAAGCAACCTCCCTCAACACCGTGAGTAGGCCACTCGGCACTTCGAGATACCTGGTAGTTTGTGCACTCCCTCCATGGGTCTATCCTAGGAGCAAAAACAGTAAAAAGAATTATACAATGACGGCTACAACCCCGACCCGGTTGTGCGGCCATACAAATAATAATACATCAATTTACATGTTACATGAATTGAAAGAAAAAAAAACTCTCGTCTCACAAAACCCCCGGCTATTCACCCGCGACAATCCAACGCATTCATATACACATACCATCAACAAACACAGATCACAGATATGTATAACCCCCACTAATCGACGTATAGCGATTAGCAGACGTTCAATACATATAAACATCACAGATAAAACCCATTACTCAAAGTGTAGTGAAGTTCGATCAAAAATACGGATTTATAGGCCCCCAAATACAAATTTCTTTTCTAGAAAATCTAGGCACAAATAAACCATCTTACAAATCCCAAAACCTTACCAGACGAATACTGCACCAAACCCGGTCCAGAACAGAGTCAAAACGGCCGCGGTTCCGCGGCAATAGGCATGATTTTGCCGCGGAACCGCCGCGCTTTGAACTGTTCACTTGACCGTTTTTGGTGTGCTTCTTCACAAAACCCTGAGCCGATTTTTGAAGTATGATTTTTTATTTTTTGAGCAGAAAAAATTTCAACAGAAACTTAGGGTTTTGTATTTTTTAGTTTTGCGATTTCCCCGATCAAACTTCCATACACTTTACTAACTAGCTACTTTATGTTTAGTTAGGCTCTGATACCACTGTAAGTCCACGTTGCCCACCCCGGTGCTTGCGGGGAGGCGGAAACGGTATAAAAATCGAATTTTTCTACACTAGGCAACATGGACTAGACAAAGGCGGGATCTTTACTAAACAAAAACTAACTAAAAGCTAACTAGAATTAGCTACATGGAAGAAAGGTTATACCTTGGGCTTTATGTTCTTCTCTCCTTGCTCCTTGGAATGGAAGAAAGAGATCACCTTGTCGCCTTCTCTAGTCGAAGAAGGATCCACCCGAGAGCCTCAACCTTTGGCTTCAACTTCAAGCTAGAAGTTACTAAAGTGCTAGGAGTGCTAATCCTAGAACCTTAGATGAGAGCAGAGATTACTTTGGAGAGGTTTAACTCAAACTCAAGTGTTTCTCAACACATGAGAGGGGAGAGCTTGAGAGAGAGGAAGAGGAGGAGAGAGAATCAATATGATAGAATGAGAGAATAATAGAACCATTCTCACATATATGTGTGAATTATTGTAAAAAGATAATTAGCAAGATAATTGTCATGGCTTAATCAAGACATGACCATTATCATTTCATATTTAATGCAAATTGCAAGGATCAAAGAGCATCTTTTATATGGAATGATGATGGTCAAAGTGTCAACCTAGGTCAACAAGTCAAGAATGGTCAAAATGTCAACAACCCTAACCATGCACAATTATATATAACTAATATCAATTAATCATAATACACACATAAGCATTAGGGTTAATAAAATGACAATGGTCATTAACCCTAATCAAAGTCCTCTCCTTCTGTCTCAATCAACTGTGCATACGCACCCGCATTCATGATCCGAGGAACACGAATACAAAGAGATAAAACCAATCCCAAAACATATACTAGGATCTGGCTTAAACCAAAGCCCGCTAGTATAATCTGTCCGGACAGCAAACGTGCACAAGTGCGCGGATGTGAACGAACCCTGTCGCAAAACCATGCGACCTCTACTCATTTTGCCTAAAGGCGAATAGCTCTCTGTATGGGACTCTAAAGACTCGACACTACGCTGGCAGTGGGTTTAACCACAGACCCAAGCGGCACTAGCTGTACATAACGGTCCCCAGGTAGATGCCGATAAGAAGACTGACGAGGTGACCCCATCTGAACTCCTACTGAGCCTGTATGTGACAGTCTCCATACAGTCCGGTCTGTTCGTCTGATACATCGCATGGCGGGCCTAGGGGGCGGTGAACGTCAGTCCCCTAATAGCGGTACAAGTTGTGTCGGAGTGTAGCCCAGAACACCCTGAGATAACACTGGAAACCTACCAGTATATCTCGGTTGCCCTGGCCAGGGACTACTTGTGTAATGGCTCTCCTGGACACAGCGCGATGTCAACCCTCAATACCGGGAGAGACGAATCCTGTCTAACCGTCACTGCCTCCAAGTGCTTCGGGACTGCACCCAAAAACTACCTGTTTGCACGACCCCTTTGAGCCTTGGTAGGGTAGTAATCAAAGTGCAGTGGAAACACACTCGAGGCGAAGTGACAGTGTCAAGTCAGCGGACTAAGCTGTACTCATGTCACCTGGGAACTGATAACTGACGATAGGTATAATACCAACCAACAGTTCCCGATGAGTCCTGTCCAGTGTACTCGTAACCTAACTAGCACCCGCATACTATCTCAAGTACGACGTACTGACGGCTGTGGGACAGACCGTCTCCCACGCTGGGATGAGAAGCGCATACGCTAGTCTACTCCGGAGTATCGATGCCCTGTCTCGATAGTCCAACGACTAGAGACCTGTATAAGGATGTGCTTATGGATTACCCAGCCCCCACGAGTGTGAGCGCCATCACAACGCTGGTAATCAAGCAAAAGATCTTAAGGGCTCTACTAATATGTATATAAGCGATATGCTAAAAGAAACACATGCACATATTAAAGCAGAGACAAACTAAGTAGCATACTGCCATTTTGAGCAAGACTGTCTATACAACTGTGAATATCCCAAGCTTCCATTAAGTAATAAACAAGCTAGTATGATACAGTAATGGCCTCTAGGGCATATACACTAACAAGCCCTAGTTTTTCCTGCTTGTTATTCTGTAGCTCCCTGAAAAATTTTTAGAGCCAGTTTTAAATTCGACAGAAACTGTGATAATTCGATGATGTTTCCGGTTCTTTTTCCGTTCGAAATTCTTACGACTTTGCTAATGAGTTAATTATTGTTTAGCGAGGCTCTGATACCACTGTAAGTCGATGTACAACACCCCACGACTAGCGGGGAGGCGGAATAATGGAAAACGATCTTGTTTTAGGCGCAAACATCGACTAACCAAGAATCTTTTCATAAACAATAACTAACAAGAAACCATAGAAGAGTTAACTACTATGATAAGTGATTATACCTAAAGAACCGAGTCCTTCGTCTTGTCGTTCTCCACGTCCTCTACGGCCTTCTCTATGTAGTAGAAGATCCACCCTAGAGCTTTACTACAAGCTTCACCTCAAACTAGAGGTAACTAGGTTTCTTAAATCACCAATCTAAGCAACCTAGGTGATATAGAGAATGGTTAAGGATTAAGTAGTCTAATCTATTCCTTGTACTCAACACATGAGAGGGGATGATTAGGGTTTGAAGAGGGAGAGCTTGAGGAGAGAGAAAGTGAGCAAGAGAAAATGAGATGAGATAATAAGCTATCATAATATATATCAAGCATTATGATTTATCCAACAAAAGAAAATGAATGATTAATCATCATGCTTAATAAATATAAGAGGGTGATTCATCTTCATGAGTCATTAAGCATTTATGATGCATTAATGACTTGGATGAATCACTCAAATGACTCACTAATCTCATTTAATGCATATGCCACCTTAACCCCCAAGTCACCATCTTCTAGAAGCTTCTCGCGCAATTACGAGAACGCCCCTCCTATCCGTGAAAACACGGAAAAACTTTAGACTGTATAAATCCAATAACCGGATACTAGAAACTGGCTTAAACCAAAGCCGACTAGTAAAAACTGTCCGGATGTCGTACGTGCGTAAACACATGTATGCGTCCGAACCCTTGTCGTAAAACTATACGACCTCTATATCGTTTCGCCTGGAGTAGGGAAACTCTCTGTGTGGGACTCTAGAGACTCGACTACTACGCTGGCAGTGGGTTTAACCACAGACCGCAAGCGGCACTAGCTGTACGTAACGGTCCCCAGGTAGATGTCGATAAGAAGGCCGATGAGGAAACCCATCCGAACTCCTACTGAGTCTGATGTGACAATCTCCGTACAGTCCGGTCTGTTCGTCTAAGACTATCGCATATCGGGCCTAGGGGGCGGCAAGCGTCAGCCCCCTAATTGCGGTATAAGTCGTGTCGGAGCGAAGCCCATTACACCCTGAGAAACTACTGGAACCTACCAGCAAATCTCGCTTGCCCTGGCCAGGGACTTTGCATAATGGCTCTCTGACACAGCGCGATATCAACCCCCAATACCGGGAGAGACGAATCCTGTCTAACCGCCACTGCCACCAAGTGCTCGGGACTGCACCCAACTGCTACCTGTTTGCACGACTCCTTTGAGCCGTGGTAGGGTAGCAATCTAAGAACAGTGGGACACACTCGAGGAGAAGTAGCAGTGTCAAGTGTGCGGACTATGCTGTACTCATGTCACCTGGGAACTGTTCACTGACGACTGGTATAAAACCAACCAACAGTTCCCTGTGAGTCTTATCCGGTGTACCCGTAACCCAACGAGCACCTGCATACTATCTCCAGTACGACGTACTGACGGCTATAGGACAGACCATCTCCCCAACTGGGATGAGAAGCGTAGACACTAGTCTACTCCGGAGTATCGATGCCCTGTCTCGATAATCCTACGACTAGGGACCTGAATAAGGATGTGCTTGTAGACTACCCAGCCCCCACTAGTGTGACTGCCATCACAACGCTGGTATTCAAGCAAGATCCTAAGAGCTCTATCAATACGTATACTCACATATTAAGATAGAAAAACCAAGTAGCATACTATCATGTTTAGCAAGACTGTTATATACATGTGAATATTCCAAGCTTCCATTAAGTAATATACAAACTAGTATGATACAATAATGGCCCCTAGGGCATATACACTAACACATACAAGACTCTATGACGATCTCTGGTCGACAGACTAACTTGTACCAGTGTCACCAGAGAATTGCTATCTGACGATAAATATAATACCATCTAGGAGTTCTCGGTGAGTCCGTTCAATGTACCTAGTCTCCACTGAGCACCCGTATACCATCTATGATGTCAAACACCAATGGATATGGGATCATCCAACGCCCATCACATGGGTCGAGAAGCGTATACGCTAGTCTACTCTGGAATATGTAAGTCCACGTTGCTCACCCCGGTTCTTACGGGGAGGCGGAAACGGCGAAAAACAATTATTTTAGCGCAAGGCAACATGGACTCAAAAGCAAGGATCTTGGCTAAACTAGAAACTAGCAAACAAGTAGAGGCTTTAACTACTATGCTGTAGAAAATATACCTCACGAAACCGGTCCTTCGGGTCTTCTCTCCGCTGTCCGGCTCGTCCATCCACGCTCCGAGGGTCGATCCGGATCTTGGTCACCTCCGCGGCCTTCTTGAGTCGAAGACGATCCACCCGAGAGTTGTACACCGAGCTCCACCTCAAGTCGAGGCAACTAGGGCAACGAGATCGCTAATCTAGATCCCCTAGGTTGTGTAGAAGAGAAAGATGGAAGTGTTTGTCTATGTGGATTCTTTTTCTCTCAACACATGAGATCAAAAGAATTTATCAAGAGGAGGAAGAAGGATAAACTTTAGCAACCATGGAGATTTTCTTTTCTTCTCACTTCAAGAGAGAGAATGAGAAGAGAATAATGAAAAAAAGGGTTAACTAAAGAGAATCAACCATGGTTGCAATAATACACCCAAAACCATCATTACTAATCCTATCATGATAAAGTTGATGGCACAAATGACTTGACCATTTTCATAACTCAAGAAATAAAAAGAAAATCAAGGAAGAGTGTAGACCTCTCTTGAAGGTCAATGGTCAACTCCGGTCAACGGGTCAACAAAGTCATGAGAGGTCATGGTGGTCAAATGGTCAATGCAATTAGCCATCACTAAACTATCACTAAAAGGATTAGTAAACAATGTCTCCGGCTCATAACGGTTTTGACCAAACGAATTGCCAAAACCCTAATGAGCCTGCCACATAACGGTTTTGGCCGAACCATCTGCCAAAACCCTAATGGGGCACCTCCTACTTCATCGCTCCTCGAAACTGTGCATACACACTTGCATCCGCATTCCGTAGAATGCGAATGCACAGTAGACAAATCAAATCCATCCGTGCAATACTAGGATCCGGCTTAAACCAAAGCCCACTAGTATCGCTTGCCCGAACAGCATACGCACACAAGTGCACGTAAGTGATCGTAGCCCTGCCGTAAAACCATACGGCCTCTACACGTTTCGCTCAATGCAGGGAAACTCTCTGTATGGGACTCTAAAGACTCGACACTATGCTGGCAGTGGGTTTAACCACAGAATGCAAGAGGCACTAGCTGTACGTAACGGTCCCCAGGTAGATGTCGATAAGAAGGCAGATGAGGTAAACCCATCCGAACTCCTACTGAGCCTGTATGTGACAATCTCCGTACAGTCCTGTCTGTTCGTCTGATACATCGCATGGCGGGCCTAGGGGCCGGTGAATGTCAGTCCCCTAATAGCGGTACAAGTCGTGTCGGAGTGTAGCCCAGAACACCCTGAGATAACACTGGAAACCTACCAGTATATCTCGCTTGCCCTGGCCTGGGACTACTTGTGTAATGGCTCTCCTAGACACAGCGCGATGTCAACCCCCAATACCGGGAGAGACGAATCCTGTCTAACCATCACTTCCTCCAAGTGCTTCGGGACTGCACCCAACTACTACCTGTTTGCACGACTCCTTTGAGCCGTGGTAGGGTAGTAATCTAAGTACAGTAGGAACACACTCGAGGCGAAGTGACAGTGTCAAGTCGGCGGACTAAGCTGTACTCATGTCACCTGGGAACTGATAACTGACGATAGGTATAATACCAACCAACAGTTCCTGACGAGTCCTGTCTAGTGTACCCGTAACCTAACGAGCACCCGCATACTATCTCAAGTACGACGTACTGACGGCTGTGGGACAGACCGTCTCCCCCGTTGGGATGAGAAGCGCATACGCTAGTCTACTCCGGAGTATCGATGCCCTGTCTCGATAGTCCTACGACTAGGGACCTGTATAAGGATGTGCTTATGGATTACCCAGCCCCCACGAGTATGACTGCCATCACAATGCTGGTAATCAAGCAAAGATCCTAAGGGATCTACTAATATGTATAGAAGCGATATGCTAAAACAAACACATGCACATATTGAAGTAGAGACAAACCAAGTAGCATACTACCATTTTGAGCAAGATTGTCTATACAACTGTGAATATTCCAAGCTTCCATTAAGTAATATACAAGCTAGTATGATACGGTAATGGCCTCTAGGGCATATACACTAACAATCTCCCACTTGCACTAAGGCCATATACTGGCGTATCGAAGACCTATCATCTCGATCAGCCGCTCGAACTGAGTCTGGGGTAGGGCCTTCGTGAGTGGATCTGCAGTGTTGTTCTCCGTATTTACCCTCTTCACCTCGATCTCCCGGCGATCTACGATCTCCCTGATCAGGTGGTACCGCCTCAAAATGTGCCTGGACTTCTGATGGGACCTGGGTTCCTTCGCTAAAGCTAAAGCGCCGTTGTTGTCATAATACAGTGGTATTGGACCAACAATGGTAGGAACCACCTGAAGCTCCGTGAGGAACTTCTTCATCCAGACAGCTTCCTTTGCGGCATCGCAAGCAGCTATGTACTCCGCTTCCATAGTTGAGTCTGCAACGGTCTCCTGCTTGGAACTCTTCCAGCAAACCGCCCCTCCATTGAGGATAAAGACATAACCCGACATGGACTTGGAGTCATCTTTGTCACTCTGGAAGCTGGAGTCAGCAAAGGCCTCGAGCTGGAGGTCTTTTCCGCCATACACCAAGAACATCTCCTTAGTCCTTCTCAGGTACTTGAGAATGTTCTTTACCGCTATCCAGTGTATCTCTCCTGGGTTTGACTGATACCGGCTTACAACGCTCAATGCGTATGCTAAATCTGGTCTGGTACATAACATCGCATACATTATAGAACCTACCGCAGAAGCGTAGGGTATAATAGACATGCGATCTCTTTCCAAATCAGTCTTGGGAGACATCTCTTTGGAGAGGGTGATCCCGTGACCAGCCGGTAAATTACCGCGCTTGGAATCTTCCATACTGAATATTTTCAGTATGGTGTCGATGTACCTTGACTGTGAAAGTCCCAACATCCTCTTAGATCTATCACGATAGATCTGGATCGCCAGAATGTAGTTGGCATTGCCCAGGTCCTTCATGGAGAACCTCTGTGACAAGAATCCTTTGACTGACTGTAGCATAGGAATATCATTTCCTATTAGGAGAATGTCATCCACGTACAAGACGAGGAATACAACAATTCTCCCTACAATCTTACTGTAAATGCATGGTTCATCTGGGTTTTTGATAAAGTCGAATTTTTTGACAGTATGATCAAAGAAGATGTTCCAACTCTGCGATGCCTGCTTAAGTCCATAGATGGACTTGAGCAACTTGCACACTTTACCGCTGCTCCCACTCTGAATGAATCCCTCTGGCTGATCCATATAGACGCACTCTTCCAAATTTCCATTTAGGAAAGCCGTCTTTACGTCCATCTGCCAGATTTCATAATCGTGGAAGGCAGCAATGGCAAGAAGGATCCGAATGGATTTCAGCATAGCCACTGGAGAAAAGGTCTCGTCATAGTCTAAACCAGGTCTTTGACGAAAACCCTTTGCAACAAGTCTAGCTTTATAGGTCTCAACCTGCCCATCTACACCAATCTTCTTTCTGAAGATCCATTTGCAGCCTACGGGTTTTACCCCTTCTGGAGCAAAGTCCAAAGTCCAAACTTTGTTGGTGTACATGGACTCCATCTCGGTCCGCATTGCATCCAGCCATTTTACCGAGTCACCGCCCTGAATGGCTTGCTGGAAGCTAGTAGGCTCACCATAGTCCATAGTGCAATCTTCTCTATCCCCGTCTATGAGAAAACCGTAGTATCTCTCGGGCGGATGAGACTGCCTACTACTCCTGCGGAGTGGCTCTGGGATGTCCGGTTCTCTTGAAACTTCTGGTTCCTTCAAGCTTTCAGTAATAGTTTGTGGTTCTGGAATTTCTTCCAGTTCTATTGCGCTCCCACTTATCTGATTTTCTAAAAATTCAGTTTCCAAGAAGTGGGCATGCTGAGAAACAAAAACCTTTTGTTCCTCTGCGGAATAGAAAAGATACCCCATGGAGTTCTTTGGGTATCCCACAAACTTACACAGTACTGAGCGTGCCTCGAGCTTGTCTGCATGCTGCTTTTTTACAAAAGCTGTACACCCCCATGTCTTAAGGTACTTGAGACAGGGTTTCTTCCCACTCCACATCTGATATGGGGTGGTAGGCACAGTCTTGGTTGGAGCCTTGTTCAAGAGATATGCAGCTGTTTCTAGTGCATAACCCCAGAAAGATCGCGGCAACTCAGCCTTACTCATCATGGAACGAACCATATCCAATAGGGTTCGATTCCGCCTTTTCGATACACCGTTGTGTTGTGGTGTGTATGGAGGAGTAAGCTGAGAGATAATTCCATTCTCTTTTAAGTTGCCCAGAAACTCGGCACTCAAGTATTCACCACCTCGATCAAATCTCAGTGTCTTGATACTTTTGCCTGTTTGTTTTTCAACTTCATTCTTGTATTCTTGAAATTTCCCAAAGGCCTCGGATTTGTGCTTCATCAAGAAGACATGCACATACCTAGAGAAATCATCTGTGAAAGTAATGAAGTATGAATAACCACTTCGCGCATGTGTAGACATTGGACCACACACATCACTGTGTATGAGTTCCAAGAGCTCGCTTTCTTTTTCTCCGTGTCCAGTGAACGGAGTCTTTGTCATTATTCCCATGAGACAAGATTCACAAGTGGCATAAGACTGATACTCGAACGGATTCAAGTATCCCTCTTTATGTAACTTTGTTAACCGTGTTTCATTAATGTGACCCAGTCTATAATGCCATAAGAAAGCCTGATTTATTTCCGGAGACTTTCTTTTAAGTGTGTTCTGGATACTGAAAATCTGAGCTTGATTTAATACGTATATCCCATTTTGAAATGTACCTGACCCAATCAGAACTTGATTTAGGTGGATGTTGACTACATCGCTTACAAAAGTAAAATCATATCCTTCCTTAGAAATTAAGGATACAGATATGATATTACAAGTCGCACCTGGTACAAAAAAACAGTTACGCAGAATCAATATCTGCCCATTTGTCAGTCCTAGATGATATTCCCCTACGTGTTAGGTCCACGTTACCTCTCCCGGTACTTTCGGGGTTGCGGAAACGGTAAAACAAAAATTTTTCTAGACTTGGTAACATGGACCGTAAAAGCCGGATCTTTGCTAAACTACACACTAGCATCCTAACTAGAGGTTTATCTACTCGGTTAGGGGTTATACCTCAACTTGAACTCTTTCTCTTCTTGTTGTTCTTCTTCTTGCTTGCTCTTTGTAGTAGTTTGAATGGCTTCCCCTCCTCGTCTCCTCTTTGCCGAAGATAGATCCACCTGAGGGCTTCATCCTTGGGTTCCTTTCTCGATCTTGAGAAAACTAAGGTATCCGGTTTGCTAGACCTTTTACCTTAGAGTGAGTAGAATGTACTTTGGGGTGTTATATCTTCAAGGAGATGATTCTCAACACATGAGATTTGCTCTCCTTGAACTAGAGGAGGAAGAAGATGAAGTGAAGAGAGAGAAACCAAATGATAGAATGATATGGTATTTTTACAACCATAACATATATGTGATTTTCTAATAATAATATTAATTCAAAATGAAAAAGGTGATGGATGGATTGAAGAGACCATTATCATATCACAATAAATGAATTTTGCAAAGATCAAAGAGTATCTAAAAAGGGTAATGATGATGGTCAATGTTTCAAACCTAGTCAACTAGTCAACCATGGTCAACAAGTCAACAAACCCATCCATGACACAATTTCATTTAATTAATATTATTAATTGATAAATCACAAGATCATTAGGGTTTGGAAAAAGACGACTGTCAACTGTGCATACACACCCGTTCCAAAACCCTAATGAACAAACTCTTCCTCCGCCTCAATCAACTGTGCATACACACCCGCATTCATGTTCCGAGGAACATGAACACAATGAGATAAAACTAACCCCAAAGCATATATTAGGATCCGGCTCAAACCAGAGCCCGGTAGTAATGACTGTCCGGACACCAAACGTGCACAAGTGCGTGGATGTGAACGAACCCTGTCGCAAAACCATGCGACCTCTACTCAGTTTTGCCGAAAGGCGAGTAACCCTCTGTGTGGGACTCTAAAGACTCGACACTACGCTGGCAGTGGGGTTAACCACAGACCGCAAGCGGCACTAGCTGTACGTAACGGTCCCCAGGTAGATGCCGATAAGAAGACTGATGAGGTGAACCCATCCGAACTCCTACTGAGTCTGTATGTGACAACCTCCGTACAGTCCGGTCTATTCGTCTGATACATCGCATGGCGGGCCTAAAGGGGCGGTAAACGTCAGTCCCCTAATAGCGGTACAAGTCGTGTCGGAGTGAAGCCCAGAACACCCTGAGATAACACTGGAAACCTACCAGTATATCTCGCTTGCCCTGGCCAGGGACTACTCGTGTAATGGCTCTCCTAGACACAGCGCGATGTCAACCCCCAATACCGGGAGAGACGAATCCTTTCTAACCGTCACTGCCTCCAAGTGCTTCGGGACTGCACCAAACTACTACCTGTTTGCACGACTCAGTAGAGCCGTGGTAGGGTAGTAATCAAAGAACAGTGGGAACACACTCGAGGCGAAGTGACAGTGTCAAGTCAGCAGACTAAGTTGTACTCATGTCACCTGGGAACTGATAACTGACGATAGGTATAATACCAACCATCAGTTCCCGACGAGTCCTGTCCAGTGTACTCGTAACCTAACGAGCACCCGCATACTATCTCAAGTACGACGTACTGACGGCTGTGGGACAGACCGTCTCCCGTGCTGGGATGAGAAGCGCATACGCTAGTCTACTCCGGAGTATCGATGCCCTATCTGGATAACCCCACGACTAGGGACGTGTATAAGGATGTGCTTGTGGATTACCCAGCCCCCACAAGTGTGATCGCCATCACAACGCCGGTAATCAAGCAAAGATCCTAAGGGCTCTACTAATGCGTATAGGTGATATAATGAAGAAACACACATGTACACATTAAAGCAGAGACAAACCAAGTAGCATACTACTATATTGAGCAAGATTGTCTGTGCAACTGTGAATATCCCAAGCTTCCATCAAGTAATATACATACTAGTATGATACAGTAATGGCCTCTAGGGCATATACACTAACACTACGGATTCAGCATACATGCTCATTCCGTTAGCAACCCTGAGAGTCATATCACCTTTCCTGATAACCCTACGGTTTCTCAGAGCCTGTAACGAATTACAGATATGAGATCCTGATCTGGTATCCAATACCCAGGAAGTAGGGTTAACTGACATACAGTTCTCAATTGCAAACACACCCGAAGCCGAAGCCACAACATGCTTCGAATTCTGGCTACTGGCTATACTAGCCCTGCAATCTTTCTGCCAATGTTCATTCCTGTAACAATAGGAACGTCCCTCTTTCACTATATCCATTCCCGAAACTTCTGCTCTTCCCTTTCTTTCTACTTCCCTGGTTTCCTTCAGGGTAGTAGGTAGAGACTGTTGAACTAAGTCAGCATCTGACCTATTCTTCAACGTGGTCTTCAGGTCCGTGAGCTCAAAAGAGCTGGTCTCTGTAAGGACGTTGCCCCTTACAGATGACCCGATAGCCAACCTCGCTGGAAGCAATTCTTTCGAGGTCTCATATCTTGCGATACGAGATTGCTCTCCATATAAATCTTTGTTATGGAGGAAGATAGAAACTGAGTCCATCTTCTCGTGCTGCCTCTGGTATGCACCATCAACTGAGGCTAACACGAGGCACTTGGCTTTCGCATAGTCTTTTTCCGATGTCCTATGGATATGAATATCTATGACAGGGGAAGCTGGACCTGAGACGGCAGGGGTTGGATTAGTTAAGGGCTGTCCCATCTTGTCATGGGCAATGGACATCTGGACAGACCTTTGCCAGTCACAACAGTCAGATTCAGTCATTTTATTATCTAGATGTAACCTAGGTGCGGTCACTAGGTCGCTGCAATTAAGAGAGAGAGAAGAAAACACTTAGCATGATGCTCTTGCAAGTTTAGATTGGTTTTTTAATTTATCTAAACAGGATGGCTCCCACTGTCTCTCGAATCCCTCCTCAAACCATAAAGGAAGAATTAGTCGGGATCAATCTCACCGTACAATACTTGCTTAACCGTTCAGCCAGGCCAGTGTCGGTACTTCAAGGGAGGTTTTCCAACGCTTTCGCGAAGTTCCTTAATTAAGTAGCCTCTTTTCCCTGTGGGCGTAGCCCCGCTAACACCTTTCTAGACACCTACTAGGTTTATAGCATTGATCGTTAAGTGAGAAAGTTCCCGAGGAGTAGCATATACTCATAGTAGGATCGGGATCCAAATATCATCGCGTGACAAAACTGAAGGAATCCTACCAGAATCATCACACTCCAAATGGTATGCAACGCTAGCAAGTTTCAGTACTTTTGAAACTCCCGATGTGGATTTTTGCCCCATGCTCTTATGACCTTGACGAAGGTCAACAAATCATAAGTCACATGTCAAGTTCTACCCGTCATTGTCCAGGTTAATTTGAACCCACCCGTACATACCCTTGACGAAGGTCAACAAGGTAATACGACTGTCCCAAACAAACGCATCTATCTATGCTACATATGAACACCCAACAGCTACCAATCACTATGCCTTGACGAAGGTCAACAAACATAGCTTGAATACTATTGAATATCCATACGAAATGACGGAGGGCTGCGAATGGTTTTGGCGAAACCGTGAACGTAGTGAACTTGATATAATCGATGGGACAAGATAGCTTTTAAAAGGAGTGGTTCAAGCTCCGCATTTAAAAAGCTGGTTTTAGAAAAGAACTGAGTGGTTTTGAAAGTGTTCCAACGACTTTTACTTGGTTTATTTTCTTGCATTAATTCCAATGTGTCCCATCATTTAATCCTACCATTGCAGAAAACAACCAAAATATGGTGTACGCTTATGCCATCCGCATTCGCCACGGGGCCCCGTCATCACTCGTTAGGTTACTTAACTAACGACAGAGCGGGGGCTGTACTAGCACGGATGCAAAACATAAGCAACACCTAAATAGATATCATATATAGATATATAACAATGATAGTCAATCCAGATCACAGATGAACACTTTGGATATACTAGGAACCCGCGATTCGTTCGAGCCTGCAACGAAAAGAGGATTACACGGTCGCGATGAATAGCCAAAACCCCATCCTAGACCCCTACGGGTGCGGCAAACTACCCGCCAAGTACCCGAAGCGAAGCAACTGTAGGGTTCCTAGGCACACTAATGAGGTCTCACAAGGCATCAACCATGCCAATTTCAAAAATTACAAGTGCCGAGAAACCCTAATACAGATCGTTAACTAGAATTTTAGGCGAAACATGCAACTAGTTAACAACTTAACTAAGAGGGAATGAAAATACAACCTTTGTAGATCCGGTCCTCCACCTCCATAGCTCCGTGATGATGTTCCCTCGCTGCGATCATCGGATCCCGGGCTCTAGCGTCGGCTTCATCGGAGAAATGGGCGGGCTAGGTCGTCGACTTCGATGCCGAAGATGATCTACGTCGAGGCAACACAAGGTCAAGCTCCCACTTCACCAAGTCATGAAATTTGTGAAGAAAACACCCTATACAACTTGGCAAGTGGTAGAGGATGAAGAAATAGAAAGTGGGTTCACTTTAGAATTGGATTTCTCACTCTTTTTCTCATTTCACCATTGAAGCTAGCAAGCTTCTTTCTTGAAGAAGAAGAAGAAGATAATATGATAAGTATTTCCAAAATAGAAAATAATATGATACTTATCATATTGCAACCATGGTTATGTGTAGAGAGTAAACTAAGGTTAGGTGAATGGTTAGGTTAGGCATGAAACAAAAATGGTAGACTTTTTCAAAGCTTTATGAAGCTTCAATGTAAAACAAAGAAAGCTACCATTTCTCTTTTCGCCAAAAGAAATAAATAAATAAATGAATAATAAATTAAAACCCTAACCATTTACTTAACCAAGGTTTAAATTAAACATACACCCAAACATGCATGTATCATCAAACATGATACAATCAAGTGCACAAAAAATATATCACATATACAATGTGCACTTCAAGTGAGAAAATCCATTTTAAGTGAACCAATACTAGTTAATGCAAAGTAATATATCAAATATATAATTATGCGTTAAATTATTAAATCAACACTTGATTTAACGATCCGGTCATATCGCATATGACCGACTAATATCCAATGTATCGGCTTATCGAATCAATCCTCGATTCGATAACTAGGTTATATCGCATACAACCAATCGATACATTCATCGCGAGAATAGAATACGGTATCACATACACGCATTATTCTCGGTCCCGCACATATCTCATATGCGCTCCTATTTCATTTCGCTTGAGCCAGGAAACCTCTGTGTTGGACTCTAAAGACTCGTCAATACGCCGGCAGCAAGTGATGATCATATCAAACACCCACAAGCCGTAAGCGGTCTGCTAAACGTAACGGCCACCCGGGTATTGAGCGATCAGAAGATCGACGAGCAACCCCTCTCACACTCCTGTGAATCCAACCAGTAACACTTACCGTACAGTGTAGGGTTGCTATGCACGTGCACAAGGGTCTACGAGGCATCAACCATGCCCGATTAAAAATTAGCCGTGCCGAACAACCCGAATACGGATCTTTAAACTAGAGATTAGGCGAAAACTAACATGTTAACAACTTTAACACTAAGTGAGAGGGATTACAACCTTTGTAGATCCGGTCCTTCGCTTCATATGCTCCGTGTTGTGGTCCCTTCGCTGCGATCATCGGGTTCCGGACTCTCGAGAGGTTCCACGAAGAGAAAGATGCAACCTTTGCTTCCGATCTTCGATACTAAGATGATCTACCTTGAAGTTTCGTTAACACAAGCTTACACTCACTAATCGAAGTGAACACCCTCATCTAAATGGCAAGGGAAGATGAGGATGATGAAGTAGGATTTTTGCTCTCTTTATTTATCTTTTTCTCATATTTATTCATCACTTTGGAAAAATCTAGCAAGCTTTTTCATGAAGAGTGAAGGAAGAAGAATATGAATCTGATAATAATCCTTTTGTGATGAATAGGAAAAGAATAATATGATGAATTATGCAACCATGGTCAAGTGAACCTTTGTAGAGAATTAACTAGGGTTAGGGTTTGGGTTGGGTTAAAGCATGAGTCACTTGAAAATATCTTTCACAAAACAAAACCAAAACCTTCTAGAATCATCTAGAAAGCTTAACCCTAATCCAAACCCTAATCATGTTTAAACTCCACTAAACATGTTGCATTAGTTATCATATCATGTTACAATATTATATATCACATATATAATATTTATTGTAACCAAATAAAATAATACAATTAACATATATCGCATATATATCAATGTATTATCCGAGTGAGAAAAAGAATCTTTTAGTGAGCTAATATTAGTTAATGTAATTTAATATATCATATATATTATTATACATTAAATTATCGAATCAACACTTGATCCGACAATCCGGCTATATCGCATATAACCGACTAATATTTATCCGTACTGATTCATCGAATCAACACTTGATCCGATGACCCGGCTGATATCAAATATCGCGAGAATATAATACGGTATCACATATCGCATTATCCTCGGTCCCGCACATATCTCATACGTGCCCCTACTCCGTTTTGCCTGAGCCAAGAAACCTCTGTGTAGGACTCTAAAGAATCGTCAATACGCCGGCAGTAGGTGATGATCATATCAAACACCCACAAGCTGCAAGCGGTCAGCTAAACGTAACAGCTACCCTGGTATTGAGCGCTCAGAAGATCAACAAGCAAGCCTGTACATTCTCCTGTGAATCCAAACAGTAACACCCCCGTACAGTCCGGTCTCGTCGTCTGATATGTTGCATATCTCGCCTAGGGGTGGTAAACGTCAGACCCCAGTAGCTCGATAAGTCGTGTCGATATGAGGTCTATAACTCTTCGAGAAATTACTGATAACACTTACCAGTAAATCTCAGCAACCCTGGCCAGGGATTTCCGGTTATAGCCAATCGAACACAGCACAACATCAACTCCCTATACCGGGAGAGACGAATCCCCTCCTATCGCTCATTGCCTCCATGTGATTCGGGACTGTACCCAAAAGCCACCTTTTTGCATGCCCTCTTGGACGTGGTATGATGGAAATCAAAGAACAGTGGGAATCACACAAGACTCTATGACGATCTCGGGTCAACAGACTACTCTGTACCAGTGTCACCGGAGAACTGCCATCTGACGTATGGTATAATACCATCTGGGAGTTCTCGGCGAGTCCGTCCAGTGTACCCAGTCTCTACTGAGCACCCGTACACCATCCTTGATGTCAAACACCGATGGATATGGGATCATCCATCGCCCATCATATGGGTCAAGATGCGTATACGCTAGTCTACTCTGGTGTATCAATGCCCTGTCTCGATACACCCTCGACTAGGAACAGTTATAGGATGTACTCGTCGACTACCGTGGCCCCACTAGTATGATCTCATCATAGTCCCAGTAGTCGAGTACACATCCTAAGGGCTTTATCAACATGTAACATAGAGACAATCAGAGTACATGTTAAGATAAAGTACAACCAGATAGCACACTATCATGTCGAGCAAGAAAGTCCTCCCTATATATGTCCTAGCATCCACTACAATATACATCGTATGTACAGTAATGGCCTCTAGGGCATACATATAACTAACAATCTCCCACTTGCACTAGGACCATCTGTTATGGTATCGTATACCCAACAATTAGCTGCGGTTGAAGTATCTCATACTCAACCATCCCATAAAAGTTTCTACTGGGAAAAAGGCCTTTGCGAGTGGATCCGCGCTGTTGTCCTCTGTGTCTACTCTCCTAACCTCGATCTCCCTGGAGAACAACTATCTCCATGATCAGGTGATACTGCTTAAGAATTATATCTGGATTTCAGATGGAACGGTAGTTCCTTGGCTAAAGCCACAACTCCATTGTCACACAATGGTAGGAACGAAGTTCATCTCATGAACTTATATATCCAGACAGCCTCTTTGGTAGCATCCTTGGTAACGATGTATCTTGCCTTTAATCGTCTAGTATGTCACGGTATCTAGCTTGGAACTTTTCCAACATACCGTCCCTCCACTTAGGGTAAAGACAATGCATGCGACTGACATTCAGTCATTCTTATCACCCTGGAACCTTTCCAGTGATTTTCCCCAGGATCGATTGATACCATCTCACTACAACTAGTGAGTATCCTAACATCCAATTAGATCTATCTCATAGATCCAAAAACCCAGGATTTAGGAGGTATCATTTTGATCCTATATGGATAATCCTTGTGATAAGCGGAGATTGACCGAGCGTAGCATAGGAAACTCCTTCCCTATCAAGAGTTTGTCATCCACGTACTCTACGAGGATCATCAACATACTCCCTACTACCTTTTTGTATATACAAGGTTCATCTACCATTTTGATGAAGTCAAACTCTTTGACTACAACATCAAAAGAGATGTTCCAACTCCGCGATGCCTGCTTTATCCTATAAAGCATCTTGCACACGTTTCCGCTGCTCCCACTGTCTACAAAGTCCTCTGGCTGTGTATTTATAGACGCTTTCTTCTAAAACAACATTTAGAAAAGCAGTCATGACACCCAACCACCAGATATCGCAGTCATGGTATGTAGCCGTGGCAAGTAGGATCTGGATGGACTTAAGCATAGCTCCTTAGAAAAGGTTTCATCATAAGCCACAGCTGGTCTACGATGCAAACCTTTAACAAGTCTAGCTTTGAAAGTCTCAACTTTTCCATGTACACCAAGTAATCTTCTCAAGATATACTTGCTCCTGATGGGGATTTAACCCTTCAGATAAAGCAACTAAAGTCCATACTTTGTTGGTGTATAAGGATTCCATCTCAGATCGATAAGCATCCAGCCATTCTTACAGAGTCCCACTCCAGATGGCCAGCCCGAAACTAGTTAGGTCATCATCCCATGATGCAATCCTCGCTCCCACTGTCATAGAGAAACCGAAGTATCTCTCAGGTGGGTGAGGAACCGTACTAGATCGGCGGAGAGGCTGAGGTTCGTTGGAAACTATTGAATCATTTGGTTCTACCAAATCATCAGCTGCAGTTTGTATAGCTGGAACATTTCCAGTTCTACATAACAGACCTTGGCTCGAGCTTGTCCGGATTTTTCTTTTAGGCATAAGCCGGACAACCCAAATCTTAACAAACTTAAGATATGGGCTCTTCCCTTTCCATATCACATATGAAGTGGTAGACAACTGATTTGATTTGAACCCTATTCAATAGGTATGCAGCTTCTCAAGTGCATAACTCCCTAAAGGAAATAGGAAACTCAGCAGTACTCATCATAGAGCACACCATATCACATAGGGTGCTATTGCTCCGTCCCGATACACCGACGTGCTGTGGTGTATACGGAGGAGTAATGCTGAGATAGAATCTCATTCTCCTTTAGAATAGTCCAGGAATTCCATGCTCAAGTATTCTCCTCCTTGATCACATCAAAGGACATAATACTTATACCCGTATGTTGGTTCTCTACTTCTAACTTATATTCTGTGAATATCTCAAAAGGTTCGGACTTATGTTTCAACTGGAACATATGTCTGAATCTTGAGAGATCATCAGAGAATGTAATGAAGTACAAAGAACCGGTCTTGGCATGTGTAGACAGGGGACTTTCATATATCAGCATGTATCAATCCCAAGAGTTCACTAACTCTTTCTCTGTTTCCAATAACCAGAGCTATGGTCAGCCTATCTTTGTGACATGACCGGCAAGTTTCACAAGATGTAAATTCAAACTAATTTAAATATGCATCTATATGTAACTTAGCTAGTCGGGTCGCATTGATATGACCTAGTCTACAATACCTCAAGAAGGATTCGTTCATTTCTGAACTCTTCCTCTTGTGTGTGTTCCGTATACTAAGAACTGTAGTTTGATTTAGAACGTCAATGCTTTTAGATAACGTGCCTGAACCGATCAACTCTTGATATAGGAAATGTTCAAAACATTATCCAACAATACAAAATTTTATCATTTCTTTACTAATAAAGAGACTGATATGATTTTGTATATCGGTTCGGTATCTAATAACATTCGTTCAGAATCAATGTATTCTGGTAATACAGGGTGATAGTGACCAACAGACTTGGCTGCAACACTTGCACCATTTTCTGTCTCATGAAACTTATCATCCGTTCTCAGTTCTCTACCTATCTGTAGCCTTATGTAACAGATTACATATGCGGGATCCTGATCTGGTATCTCATACCCAGGACGTAAAGGATACTGAGAAACAGTTCTGTGTAATGAACACACCCGAAGATGATGCATCAGCATGCACTTTCTTCATTTGGGCGGCACGGGAAATCTGGTATTCCCTAATTTCCTGCTCTGTCTTATAACAATTATAAGTTGGAGCGGGACAAACGTTCCCCAGCTCAGTATAACAAGCGGGTTCGGTCAATAATCCGTATTATTATCTTGATTAAGGCGTGAAATGGTCGCTACCTGGAGAGAGAGAGAAGAAAACACTCAGCGTATGCTCTTGCAAGATTAGATTGGTTATATAATATATCTAATCAGGATGTCTCCCACTGTTTTAATCAAATCTTCCTTCAAACCCTAAAAGGAAAGACTAGCCGGAATTAATTACACGCTACAAGTTCGCCAATCTTTCAGCCAGGCCAGTGTCGGTACTTTGAGGGAGGTCCCCCGTGCTTTCGCACGAACCTAATTACAGTAAACCTCATTTTCCCAGGGGCGTAACCCCGTTAACACCTTTCTAGACACCTACTTGATCGGCTAATTGTAATGTGTAAAAACTCTCCCAGGAGTAACTCTTACTCGCAGCGGGTATCGGGATCCAACTATCTCATAGAAGGTATGCAATCTCATTGCAAATTTCAACTCTTGAAATTCCCAATAATATTTTGCCCCTAGCAGCTATATGACCTTAACATGGTCAACAAATCATAAGTGCTAGTCAAGTTCAACCCGTCATTTCCCGATTGAATTAAACCCACCCGCACGACCCTTAACATGGTCAACAAAGTCGCACGACTACCCTAATCCAATCGCATCATATGCTTATACAGATAAGCACTAATCAGCTACCGCACACTACGCCTTAACATGGTCAACAAACGTAGCACGAATACTAACTAGTACTTATCTGAAATGACGGAGAGCTACGACAGGTTTTTATGAAAACCCTTTGCGTAATGAACTTGATATCGTTGTAGAATCGAGTGATTTTAAATGGAGTGTTTTTGAGGCTTTTCTAGTTTTGCTAAAGGGGTCACTCCCGGTGAAGGGATCGTCGGCCCTTTCCTCATCGAATAAGGTGCAGGATATATCACATATACCACTATGCAAAGCAGAAACTATAGAAGCAATCAAAAGACAAACCGAGTTTGTAGCATCTGCCAGTTATTGCTAAAGGAGTCACTCCCGGTGAAGGGATCTCGGTCCTTTCCTTATCGAATAAGGTGCTGGATGTTCTACAAGGAACACCGCTATGCAAAGCAACAACTAGAGCTACCAGTTTTTATTAAACAAGTTTCTACAACATCTTAGGTTTCTTTTATTTCATTAATCTCATTAATGAAGTCCCATTTTATTATGCTTCACAAGCATCTCTTTTGAAACGAAATCTGCAATATAACATATATCTCATATATATAATATAAACATTCGTCACAGGCAGTAATATGATCTCATCACAGAACATTGCAGCAGAAGAAAATATATGAAATATTGGATATACTAGGGCGTCCGTGTTTTCAATACGAGCCTGTATAAAACACGGATTCCACGGTCGCGATGAATAGCCAAACCCACATCCCTAGACCCCTACGAGAGCGGCAAGTAACACTGCCAATTCTAGGGTTAGGAGACCCGGTCTCGACTCCTCGAGATGGTCTCCCACTGGACCCTAGAACCCGGTTACTTGTGCTCCCCGCCTTGGGTCTACCTAATGCGGAAAAGTAAATAATATACAATGGTGACATCTTCCGCTACCTGGAAGTGCCCCAATAAAAGAATATTACATACATAAGAATTTTACATGAATGAAAAAGGAAAACTCTCATCTCACATAAAACCCCCCGGCTATTTAAAACGCGACGATCCAATATAACATATCACAGCAACACATAATATCACATATCATCAACGTAAGCAAGTATGCGTATCCCGATTGTCGTTGATGTATAGCAACGAAGCCGGCGATACACCACATACTACGCTTACGGTCACAGAAAAGAAAGTGTAAAACTACAACAGTTGGAATCCGCAACCTTCTTAGACATCGTATGCCTAACCAAATGAATTCCTTAGACATCACATGCCTGACAATTATAAACCCCGCATTTTAGTCTCATTATCGAAAACTCTTTTCAATATCAAGTCGGGCAATTCAACAAGATTCCCGACGTCCTGATCGAATGCTCGTCGCAAACTTTAGTAGACGGCCGCACCCCCAGATGCCGTCGACGAAGTGCACTAAGGCGGAACACCGCTGCCGCGAGCACCCGAACGGATGCTTTCGGCGACGGGGTTCTCCTACAGTCACTTGGTCGGGGCTATGGGGCATGGCTGTCTATTAAGTTTACCCGGCGAGTATCCGCATACGCTACGTGATTGCGACGGATTTTTGATCACATCAAAATTCCGTGGCAACCGATCATCTGAGACTAAACTGCTATGTTTATAATATTCAAATTAGTTATCTCATAACTACCTGTGGATTCCAAATATTGTATCACATTCCAGATAAATAGATAAAGTTAAACTTTCCGATCGAATCATCAAACACCCAAGATTTCCCCAATATATCTCAACTCTTGAAATCAGTTTAAAAACATCCATCACATGCCACAGTACCAATGGTCCAGCCGTAGAAGGGTCAAGCCAACGCCTCACATGTGGCACGCCGTACTGCCCCAAACTCTAAGGTTCATAAGGCAGTTCAAGACGGTCACATAATCGAGTTAAGGTTTGTTGTCTTCTAGAGGGTCCACCGAGTTACTTGCACGACTTAGAACATTCTTAAACACGAGAAAAAATCCAACTTTTGAAAAAATTTCCGACAGGGGAAAAAGTGAGTTATTGATATCCGTTCGAACTTTTTAACAGTTTCAAAAAAATATCCGGAAAACCACATAGACAAAATTAGACATCCGGGTCGAAACATCGAATCCCCAAAACAACCCCAGAAAATTCAACTCTTGAATAAATATTAAAAATTCCCAGAAAATCCTGCATAATAAAATAGGAGTTACTGTGCAAACAGGGAATGATGACGTCATCAATGTGCCGCGGAACCGCCGCAGAAGGCATGCTTCTGCCGCGGTTCCGCCGCACTTTTTACTGTTCATGGGAAAAATTTTGCACCGTAATTCTTAGAATTCCCTGCTGAATTTTTTAAGCATTTTTAATCTGGAAAAAACCCAGTTTTTAGAAAAAGTCCAGAGAGCGGGTTTTATCGGGGTTTCGGGTTTCGATCAGACTTTAAACTTCGTCTAGACTTCGCCTAAAGCTCTAGCTTGGCTTTGATACCACTGTAGGGTTGCTATGCACGCGCACAAGGGTCTACGAGGCATCAACCATGCCCGATTAAAAATTAGCCATGCCGAACAACCCGAATACGGATCTTTAAACTAGAGATTAGGCGAAAACTAACATGTTAACAACTTTAACACTAAGTGAGAGGGATTACAACCTTTGTAGATCTGGTCCTTCACTTCATATGCTCCGTGTTGTGGTCCCTTCGCTGCGATCATCGGGTTCCGGACTCTCGAGAGGTTCCACGAAGAGAAAGATGCAACCTTTGCTTCCGATCTTCGATACTAAGATGATCTACCTTGAAGTTTCGTTAACACAAGCTTACACTCACTAATCGAAGTGAACACCCTCATCTAAATGGCAAGGGAAGATGAGGATGATGAAGTAGGATTTTTGCTCTCTTTATTTATCTTTTTCTCATATTTATTCATCACTTTGGAAAAATCTAGCAAGCTTTTTCATGAAGAGTGAAGGAAGAAGAATATGAATCTGATAATAATCCTTTTGTGATGAATAGGAAAAGAATAATATGATGAATTATGCAACCATGGTCAAGTGAACCTTTGTAGAGAATTAACTAGGGTTAGGGTTTGGGTTGGGTTAAAGCATGAGTCACTTGAAAATATCTTTCACAAAACAAAACCAAAACCTTCTAGAATCATCTAGAAAGCTTAACCCTAATCCAAACCCTAATCATGTTTAAACTCCACTAAACATGTTGCATTAGTTATCATATCATGTTACAATATTATATATCACATATATAATATTTATTGTAACCAAATAAAATAATACAATTAACATATATCGCATATATATCAATGTATTATCCGAGTGAGAAAAAGAATCTTTTAGTGAGCTAATATTAGTTAATGTAATTTAATATATCATATATATTATTATACATTAAATTATCGAATCAACACTTGATCCGACAATCCGGCTATATCGCATATAACCGACCAATATTTATCTGTACCGATTCATCGAATCAACACTTGATCCGATGACCCGGCTGATATCAAATATCGCGAGAATATAATACGGTATCACATATCGCATTATCCTCGGTCCCGCACATATCTCATACGTGCCCCTACTCCGTTTTGCCTGAGCCAAGACACCTCTGTGTAGGACTCTAAAGAATCGTCAATACGCCGGCAGTAGGTGATGATCATATCAAACACCCACAAGCTGCAAGCGGTCAGCTAAACGTAACAGCTACCCAGGTATTAAGTGCTCAGAAGATCAACAAGCAAGCCTGTACATTCTCCTGTGAATCCAAACAGTAACACTCCCGTACAGTCCGGTCTCGTCGTCTGATATGTTGCATATCTCGCCTAGGGGTGGTAAACGTCAGACCCCAGTAGCTCGGTAAGTCGTGTCGATATGAGGTCTATAACTGTTCGAGAAACTACTGATAACACTTACCAGTAAATTTCAGCAACCCTGGCCAGGGATTTCCAGTTATAGCCAATCGAACACAGCACAACATCAACTCCCTATACCGGGAGAGACGAATCCCCTCCTATCGCTCATTGCCTCCATGTGATTCGGGACTGTACCCAAAAGCCACCTTTTTGCACGCCCTCTTGGACGTGGTATGATGGAAATCAAAGCACAGTGGGAATCACACAAGACTCTATGACGATCTCGGGTCAACAGACTACTCTGTACCAGTGTCACCGGAGAACTGCCATCTGACATATGGTATAATACCATCTGGGAGTTCTCGGCGAGTCCGTCCAGTGTACCCAGTCTCTACTGAGCACCCGTACACCATCCTTGATGTCAAACACCGATGGATATGGGATCATCCATCGCCCATCATATGGGTCAAGATGCGTATACTCTAGTCTACTCTGGTGTATCGATGCCCTGTCTCGATACACCCTCGACTAGGAACAGTTATAGGATGTACTCGTCGACTACCGTGGCCCCACTAGTATGATCTCATCATAGTCCCAGTAGTCGAGTACACATCCTAAGGGCTTTATCAACATGTAATATAGAGACAATCAGAGTACATGTTAAGATAAAGTACAACCAGATAGCACACTATCATGTCGAGCAAGAAAGTCCTCCCTATATATGTCCTAGCATCCACTACAATATACATCGTATGTACAGAATGGCCTCTAGGGCATACATATAACTAACATACAGTCCGGTCTCGTCGTCTGATATGTAGCATATCTCGCCTAGGGGTGATAAACGCCAGACCCCAATTGCTCGATAAGTCGTGTCGATATGAGGTCTATAACAGTTCGAGAAACTACTGGTAACACTTACCAGTAAATCTCAGCAACCCTGGCCAGGGATTTCCGGTTATAGCCAATCGAACACAGCGCAACATCAACTCCCTATACCGGGAGAGACGAATCCCCTCCTATCGCTCATTGCCTCCATGTGATTCAGGACTGTACCCAAAAACCACCGTTTTGCACATCCTGTTGGACGTGGTAAGGTGGAAATCAAAGCACAGTGGGAATCACACAAGACTCTATGACGATCTCGGGTGTACAGACTAACCTGTACCAGTGTCACCAGAGAACTGCCATCTGACGTAAGGTATAATACCATCTGGGAGTTCTCGGCGAGTCCGTCCAGTGTACCCAGTCTCCACTGAGCACCCGTATATCATCTCTGATGTCAAACACCAATGGATATGGGATCATCCATCGCCCATCTGTATGGGTCAAGAAGGTATACGCTAGTCTACTCTGGTTTATCGATGCCCCGTCTCGATACACCCACGACTAGGGACGTTGAAGGATGTACTTATGGACTACTATGTCCCCACTAGTATGATCTGCAGCATAGTCCAGGTAGTCAAGTACACATCCTAAGGGCTTTACCAACATGTAACAGAGAGACAATCAGTATACACGTTAAGGTAAAGAGTAACCAGATAGCATACTATCATGTCGAGCAAGAAAGTCCTTCCTATATATGTCCCAGCATCCACTACAATATACATCCTATGTATAGTAATGGCCTCTAGGGCATACATATAACTAACAATCTCCCACTTGCACTAGGGCCATCTGTAGCAGTGGTTGCAGTATCTCATACTCAACCATCCCATAAAAGTCTCTCTCTGGGAATAGGCCTTCGTGAGTGGATCCGTCGTGTTATCCTCTGAGTCTTCTCTCCTAACCTCGATCACCTTGGAGATCAGCCATCTCCTTGATCAGGTGATACTGCCTTAGAATTATATCTGGATCACTGATGGGATGGGCGTTCCTTGGCATAAGCCACAACTCCATTGTCACACAATGGCAGGAACGAAGTTCATCTCATGAACTAATATACATCTAGACTTTCTCTTTGGTAGTATCATAAGTAGAGATATATCCAGCCTTTATCGTCTAGTATGCCACGGTATCTAGCTTGGAACTCTTCTAACATACCGTCCTTTTACTGAGGGTAAAGACAATGCCTGTGACTGACATTCAGTCGTCTTTATCACCCTGGAACCTTTCCAGTGATTCTCCCTAGGATCAATTAATACCATCTCACTACATCTAGTGAGTATTCTAACACCCAATAACATCTATCTCATAGATGAAAACTCAGGATTTAGGAGGTATCACTTTGATCCTATATGGATAATCCTTGTGATAAGCGGAGATTGACCGAGCGTAGCATAGGAAACTCCTTTCTTATCAAGAGTACGTCATCCACGTACTCTACGAGGATCACTACCATACTCCCTACTACCTTTTTGTATATACAAGGTTCATCTACCATTTTGATGATGTCAAACTGTTTGACTAAATCATCAAAACAGATGTTCCAACTCCGCGATGCCTGCTTCATCACATAAAACATCTTGCACACGTTTCCGCTGCTCCCACTATTTACGAAGCTCTCTGGCTGTGTACTTATAGACTCTCTCTTCTAAAACACCCTTTTAGAAAAGCAGTCATGACACCCAACCGCCAGATATCGTAGTCATGGTATGTAGCCGTGGCAAGTAGGATCTGGATGGACTTAAGCATAGCCACTGGAAAATGGTTTCATCATTATCCACGCCTGGACAATGACGAGAACCTTTAACAAGTCTAGCTTCGAAAGTCTCAACTTTTCCATGTACACCAAGTAATCTTCTCAAGATATACTTGCTCCTGATGGGGATTTAACCCTTCAGATTAAGCAGCCAAAGTCCATACTTTGTTGGTGTATAAGGATTCCATCTCAGATCGCTAAGCATCCAGCCATTCTTACAGAGTCCCACTCCTGATGGCCAGCTCGAAACTAGTTGGGTCATCATCTCATGATGCAATCCTCACTCCCACTGTCATAGAGAAACCGAAGTATCTCTCAGGTGGGTAAGGAACCCTACTAGATCGGCGGAGAGGCTGAGGTTCGTTGGAATCTACTGAATCCTTTGGTTCTACCAAATTATCTGCTGTAATTTGTATAGCTGGAACCTTTCCAGTTGTACATAACAGACCTAGCCTCGAGCTTGTCCGGATTTTGCTTTTAGATATAGGCCGGACAACCCCAAATCTTAACTAACTTAAGATATGGGCTCTTCCCTTTCCGTATCACATATGAAGTGGTAGGCAACTGATTTGATTAGAACCCTATTCAATAGGTATGCAACTACAAAAGTGCATAACTCCCAAAAGGAAATAGGTAACTCAGTAGTACTCATCATAGAGCACACCTTATCATATAGGGTGTAATTGCTCCACCCCGATACACCATCGTGCTATGGTGTATGCGGAGGAATAATGCTGAGAGAGAATCTCATTCTCCTTTAGAATAGTCCAGGAATTCCGTGCTCAAGTATTCTTCCCCTTGATCTCATCAAAGGACATAATACTTATACCCTCATTTTGGTTCTCTACTTCTAACTTATATTCCGTGAATATCTCAAAAGGTTCGGACTTGTGTTTCAACAGGAATATATGTCTGAATCTTGAGAGATCATCAGAGAATGTAATGAAGTACAAAGAACCGGTCTTGGCATGTGTAGACAGTGGACCTTTATACATCAACATGTATCATCCCAAGAGTTCAATAACTCTTTCTCTGTTTCCAGTAAACAGAGCTATGGTTATCTTATCTTTATGACATGACTGGCAAGTTTCACAAGATGTAAATTCAAACTAATTTAAATATGCATCTAAATGCAACTTCAGCCAGTCGGGTCGCATTGATATGACCTAGTCTACAATGCCTCAAGAAGGATTCGTTCATTTCTGAACTCTTCCTCTTGTGTGCGTTTTATATACTAAGAACCGTAGTTTGATTTAGAACATCAATGCTTTTAGATAACGTGCCTGAACCGATCAACTTTTGATATAGGAAATGTTCAAAACATTATCCAACAATATAAAATTTTATCATTTCTTTACTAATAAAGAGACTGATATGATTTTGTATATCAGGTTCAGTATCTAATAACATTCGTTCAGAAACAATGTATTTGTAATACAGGGTGACAGTGACCAACAGACTTGGCTGCAACACTTGCCCTGTTTTCTGCCTCATGAAACTTATCACCCGTTCTCAGTTCTCTACCTTTCTGTAGCCCTATGTAACAGATTACATATCTGGGATCCTGATCTGGTATCAAATACCCAGGACGTAGAGGATACAGAGAAACAGTTCTTTGTAATGAACACACCCGAAAGAGATGCATCATATGCACTTTCTTCGTTTTGGTGGCACGGGAATTCTGGTAATCCCCAATTTCCTGCTCTGTCTTATAACAATTATAAGTTGGAGTGGGACCAACGTTCCCCAGCTCAGTATAACAAGCGGGTTCGGTTAATATTCCGTATTATTATCTTGATTAAGACGTGATATGGTCGCTACCTGGAGAGAGAGAGAGAAGAAAACACTCAGCGTACGCTCTTGCAAGAATAGATTGATTATTATTTTATCTAATCAGGATGGCTCCCACTGTTTTTATCAAATCTTCCTTCAAACCCTAAAAGGAAAGACTAGCCGGGATTAATTACACGCTACAAGTTTGCCAATCTTTCAGCCAGGCCAGTGTCGGTAGTTTGAGGGAGGTCCCCCGTACTTTCGCAAGAACCTAATTAATGTAAACCTCTTTTTTCCAGAGGCATAACCCCGTTGACACCTTTCTAGACACCTACTTGATCGGCTAATTGTAATGTGTAAAACTCTCCCCGGAGTAACTCTTACTTGCAGCGGGTATCGGGATCCAACTATCTCATAGAAGGTATGCAATCTCATTGCAAATTTCAACACTTGAAATTCCCGATAATATTTTACCCCTAACCTCCTATGACCTTGACAAAGGCCAACAAACCATAGGATGCTAGTCAAGTTCAACCCGTCATTTCCTGATTGAATTAAACCCACCCGCACGACCCTTGACAAAGGCCAACAAGGTCTCACGACTACCCTAACCCAATCTGCATCATATGCATAAGCAGATAAGCACCAGTCAGCTACCGCACACTACGCCTTGACAAAGGCCAACAAACGCAGCACGAATACTAACTACTACTTATCTGAAATGACGAAGGGCTACGACAGGTTTTTCTGAAAACCTATTGCGTAATAAACTTGATATCGTCGTAGAATCAAATGATTTTGAAATGGAGTGTTTTCGAGGCTTTTCTAGTTTTGCTAAAGGGGTCACTCCCGGTGAAGGGATCGTCGGCCCTTTCCTCATCGAATAAGGTGCGGGATATATCATATATATCACTGTGCAAAGCAAAAACTCTTAAAAGCAATCAAAAGACAAACCGAGTGTGTAGCATCTGCCAGTTATTGCTAAAGGAGTCACTCCCGGTGAAGGGATCTCGGTCCTTTCCTTATCGAATAAGGTGCAGGATATATCATATATACCACTGTGCAAAGCAAGAACTGTAGCTACCTGTTTTATTTTGAAATTCGAAATTCGATTCTACAACATCTTTAGGTTTCTTTTATTTCATTAATCTCACTAATGAAGTCCCATCATTTAAAACACCTAAACATCACAGATAAATACGACGTACACTTATGCCATCCGCATTCGCCTCGATGTCCCCTCATGCACCGTTAGGTTAGGTAACTAACGGCAAAGCGGGGCAGGGCTAGCGCGGGTGTAAAACATAAGTAACGTCTATATAATATATCATATATACTATATACAGTATCCATCACAGAACATATCACATGATCACATCACAGATATCGCAGCAGAAGAATCATATGAAATATTGGATATACTAGGACGTCCGTGTTTTCAATACGAGCCAGTATAAAACACGGATTCCACGGCTGCGATGAATAGCCAAACCCACACCCCTAGACCCCTACGAGAGCGGCAAGCAACCCTACCAATTCTAGAGTTAGGAGACCCGGACTCGACTCCTCGAGTTGGTCTCCCACTGGACTCTAGAACCCGGTTACTTGTGCCCTCCTACTTGGGTCTATCCTAGTGCGAAAAAGTAAATAATATACAAAAGATGACATCTTCCGCAACCTGGAAGTGCCCCAATAAAAGAATATTACATACAAGTTTTTACATGAATGAAAAAAGAAAAACACTCATCTCACATAAAAAAACCCCGGCTATTCAAACACGACGATCCAATATAACATATCCAGCAACACATAACATCACATGTCATCAACGTAAGTAAATATGCGCATCCCAATTGTCGTTGACATGTAGCAACGAAACCGGCGACATCACATATTACACTTATGGTCACAGAAAAGAAAGTGTAAAACTACAACCGTTGGAATCCGCAACCTTCATAGACATCGCATGCCTAATCAAATGAATTCCTTAGACATCGCATGCCTAACAATTATAAACCCCGCATTTTAGTCTCATTATCGAAAACACTTTTCAATATCAAGTCGGGTAATTCAACAAGATTCCCGACATCCTGATCGAATGCTCGTCGCAAACTTCAGTAGACGGCTGCACCCCCGATGCCATCGACGAAGTGCACCAAGGCGGAACACCGCTGCCGCGAGCACCCGAACGGATGCTTTCGGCGACGGGGTTCTCCTACAGTCACTTGGTCGGGGCTAAGGGGTGTAGCTGTCTATTAAGTTTACCGGCGAGTATCCGCATACGCTACGAGATTGCGATGGACTTTTGATCACATCAAAATTCCGTGGCAACCGATCAAGTGAGACTAAACCGCTAGATTTATAACATTCATTCAGTTGTCTCATAACTACTTGTGAATTCCAATTATTGTATCACATTCCGGATAAATAGAAAATGTTAAACTTTCCGATCGAACAATCAAACACCCAAGTTTTCCCGAAACAGCTCATCACATGAAATAAGTTTAAAAACATTCACTTCGTGCCTCAGTACCAACGGTCCAGCCGTAGAAGGGTCAAGCCAACGCCTCACATGTGGCACGCCGTACTGCCCCAAACCCTAAGGTTCAAAGGGCAGTTCAAGACGGTCGCATAATCGAGTTAAGGTTTGTTGTCTTCTAGAGGGACCATCGCGTTACTTGCACTACTTAGAACGTCGTTAAACTACGGAAAAATCTAACAATTGAAAATTTCCCGGCAGGGGAAAAAGTGGGTATTTTTATTCGGTCGAACTTTTTAACATATTCTAAAGTTACCCGGAAAAACACATAGACAAAGTTTGAAATTTTCGATCGAATCATCGAAGCTCCAAAACATCCCAGAAAACTCAACTCTTGAGTGAAAATTAAAAATTCCCAGAAAACTCAGCACCTGAATAGACAAATTACTGTGCAAAAAAGGAAGTCTAATCTCATTACTTGGCCGCGGAACCGCCGCAGAAGCCAAGCTTCTGCTGCGGTTCCGCCACACTTTAGCCGTATCACTTGTTCAATTTTGCACCATAATTCTTAGAATTTCCTGCTGAATTTTTTTAGAATTTTTAATCTGGAAAAAACCCAGTTTTGAAAAAATATCCAGAGAGGGGTCATGGATTGGCGTTTCGGGTTCGATCAGGTTTCTAACTCCGTCTACGCATCGCCTAAGGCTCTAGCTAGGCTCTGATACCACTGTAGGGTTCCTAGGCACACTAATGAGGTCTCACAAGGCATCAACCATGCCAATTTCAAAAATTACAAGTGCCGAGAAACCCTAATACGGATCGTTAACTAGAATTTTAGGCGAAACATGCAAATAGTTAACAACTTAACTAAGAGGGAACGAAAATACAACCTTTATAGATCGGTCCTCCACCTCCATAGCTCCGTGATGATGTCCCCTCGCTGCGATCATCGGATCCCGGGCTCTAGCGTCGGCTTCATCGGAGAAATGGGCGGGCTAGGTCGTCGACTTCGATGCCGAAGATGATCTACGTCGAGGCAACACAAGATCAAGCTCCCACTTCACCAAGTCATGAAACTTGTGAAGAAAACACCCTATATAACTTGGCAAGTGGTAGAGGATGAAGAAATAGGAAGTGGGTTCACTTTAGAATTGGATTTCTCGCTCTTTTTCTCATTTCACCATTGAAGCTAACAAGCTTCTTTCTTGAAGAAGAAGAAGAAGATAATATGATAAGTATTTCCAAAATAGAAAATAATATGATACTTATCATATTGCAACCATGGTTATGTGTAGAGAGTAAACTAAGGTTAGGTGAATGGTTAGGTTAGGCATGAAACAAAAATGGTAGACTTTTTCAAAGCTTCATGAAGCTTCAATGTAAAACAAAGCAAGCCACCATTTCTCTTTTTGCCAAAATAAATAAATAAATAAATGAATAAATAAATTAAAACCCTAACCATTTACTTAACCAAGGTTTAAACTAAACATACACCCAAACATGCATGTATCATCAAACATGATACAATCAAGTGCACAAAAAATATATCACATATACAATGTGCACTTCAAGTGAGAAAATCCATTTTAAGTGAACCAATACTAGTTAATGCAAAGTAATATATCAAATATATAATTATGCATTAAATCATTAAATCAACACTTGATTTAACGATCCGGTCATATCGCATATGACCGACTAATATCCAATGTATCGGCTTATTGAATCAATTCTCGATTCGATAACTAGGTTATATCGCATACAACCAATCGATACATTCATCGCGAGAATAGAATACGGTATCACATACACGCATTATTCTCGGTCCCGCACATATCTCATATGCGCTCCTATTTCGTTTCGCTTGAGCCAGGAAACTTCTGTGTAGGACTCTAAAGACTCGTCAATACGCCGGCAGCAAGTGATGATCATATCAAACACCCACAAGCTGCAAGCGGTCTGCTAAACGTAACAGCCACCCGGGTATTGAGCGATCAGAAGATCGACGAGCAAGCTCGCTCACACTCCTGTGAATTCAACCAGTAACACTTACCGTACACTCCGGTCTCGTCGTCTGATATGTAGCATATCTCGCCTAGGGGTGGTAAACGTCAGACCCCAATAGCTCGATAAGTCGGGTCGATATGAGGTCTATAACAGTTCGAGAAACTACCGGTAACACTTACCAGTAAATCTCAGCAACCCTGGCTAGGGATTTCCGGTTATAACCAATCGAACACAGCACAACATCAACTCCCTATACCGGGAGAGACGAATCCCCTCCTATCGCTCATTGCCTCCATGTAATTCAAGACTGTACCCAAAAACCACCGTTTTGCACGCCCTCTTGGATGTGGTGTTAGTGTATATGCCCTAGAGGCCATTACTGTATCATACTAGTATGTATATTACTTAATGGATGCTTGGGATATTCACCTTGTATATACAATCTTGCTCAAAATATTAGTATGCTACTTGGTTTGTTTCTACTTCAATGTGTACATGTGTTTATTTTTGTATATCGCCTATACGCATTAGTAGAGCCCTTAGGATCTTTGCTTGATTACCAGCGATGTGATGGCCGTCATACTAGTGGGGCTGGGTAATCTATAAGCACATCCTTATGCAGGTCCCTGGTCGCAGGACTATCGAGACAGGGCATCGATACTCCGGAGTAGACCAGCGCATGCGCTTCTCATCCCAGTATGGGAGACGGTCTGTCCCACAGCCGTCAGTACGTCGTACTTGAGATAGTATGCGGGTGCTCGTTAGGTTACGGGTACACTGGACAGGACTCATCGGGAACTGACTAGTTGGTATTATACCTATCGTCAGTTATCAGTTCCCAGGTGACATGAGTACAGCTTAGTCCGCTGACTTGACACTGGAACTTCGCCTCAAGTGTGTTCCCACTGCACTTTGATCACTACCCTACCACGGCTCAAAGGAGTCGTGCAAACAGGTGGTGGTTGGGTGCAGTCCCGAAGCACTTGGAGGCAGTGACGGTTAGACAGGATTCGTCTCTCCCGGTATTGGGGGTTGACATCGCGCTGTGTCTAGGAGAGCCATTACACGAGTAGTCCCTGGCCAGGGCAAGCGAGATATACTGGTAGGTTTCCAGTGTTATCTCAGGGTGTTTTGGGCTTCACTCCGGCACGACTTGTACCGCTATTGGGGGACTGACGTTTACCGCCCCCTAGGCCCGCCATGCGATGTATCAGACGAACAGACCGGACTGTACGGAGACTGTCACATTCAGACTCAGTAGGAGTACAGATGGGGTTTCACCTCGTCACCCTTCTTGTCGACATCTACCTGGGGACCGTTACGCACAGCTAGTGCCGCTTGCGGTCTGTGGTTAAACCCACTGCCAGCGTAGTGTCGAGTCTTTAGAGTCGCACACAGAGGGTATTCGCCTCTGGGCAAAACAGAGTAGAGGTCGCATGGTTTTGCGACAGGGTTCGTTCTCATCCGCGCACTTGTGCACGTTTGGAGTCCGGACGGATATTACTGGCTGGCTCTGGTTTGAGTCAGATACCGGTATTTGTTTTGGGGTTGCTTTTATCTCTCAGTATTCATGTTCCTCGGAACAAGAATGCAGGTGTGTATGCACAGTTCTTTTTTAGGAGGAGGAAGATGATTTTTCATTAGGGTTTCGGAACGGGTGCGTATGCACAGTTGACAGTCGTCTTTTTCCAAACCCTAATGGATTTATGTTATATCAATTAATAATATATAATAAAATGAAATTGTGTCATGGTTGGTTTTTTATGTTGACTTGTTGACCATGGTTGACTTGTTGACCATGGTTGAACTTTTGACCATCATCATTACAAATGAAAGATACTCTTTGATTCTAGCAAAACCTTTTAATGCTTGTAATGATAATGGTCATTCAAAAACTTTCCATCAACCTTTTCATTTTCATTATCATTATTATTTGATAATTCTTTTTCTTTTGCATTATGGTTGCAAGAAGGAAAAGAGAGCTCATTCTTTTCATAACCATTCTCTCTCTTCATTTCATCTTCTTCTTCCTCTAGCTAAAGAGAACCCTTCTCATGTGTTGAGAATCCTTCTCTTTAAAAAGAAAAACAACCCCTAGTCACTCTCTACTCATTCTAGGATCAAGGTTTAGCAAGCCGGAAACCCTAGTTCACTCAAAGCACGAGGAAGAGCCCAAAGGTTGAACTCTCGAGGTGGATCCATCTTCGACGGAAGAAGGCGACAAGAAGAGAACCATCAACCTCTATAAAGTTTGAAGAAGAAGGAGTTCAAGTTTAGGTATAACCATCTCCATCCGAGTAGCTAACTCTCTTTAGCAAAGTTTGCTAGTTTAGTTTAGACACGATCCCGACTTTGTTTAGTCCATGTTGCCTCTTGCGATAAAAATTTGTTTTTTTATACCGTTTCCGCCTCCCCGTAAGAACCGGGGGTCGCAACGTGGACTTACAGTGGTATCAGAGCCTAACTAAACTTAAACTAGCTTGGTAGTGAAGTGTAACGAAGTTCGGAACCGGAAAAATCCAAAAAACAAACTTTTACAAAACCTGAGTTTCTGTTGAAATTTTTTTGGCTCAAAATGATAAAATTTATATACCTAAATTCGGCTCAGGGTTTTGTGTGAACACCCAAGAAAAACGTTGCCCTAATTCGTTCAAAGCGCCGTCCTTCCGCCGCATTAGGTAGGTATTTGCCGCGGAAGAGCCGCGGTTTGTCGTCTTCTGTGCATCGTTTTTCGTGCAGTGTGTGTCTGTGTTGGTTTTGGGATTTTTGAAATATATTATATGTGCCCAGATTTTCCAGAAAAGAAATTTCCTTTTGGGGTCCTATAATTCCGTATTTTTTCCGAACTTCACTGCACTTTGACTATGATGGTTATATCTGTGATGCTTGCATGTATTGAACGTCGGCTAATCGCTATAAGTCAATTGGTCGGGGTTATACATGATCTGTGTTTGATATTGGAATGTGTATATAAATATGTTGGATTGTCGCGGGTGAATAGCCGGGGGTTGTGAGACGAGAGTTTTCTTTTCTTGCAATTCATGTAAATTTGTAAATTGATGTAATAATTATTTGTATGGCCGCACAACCGGGTCGGGGTTGTAGCCGTCATTGTATAATTTCTTTTTACTGTTTTTGCTCCTAGGATAGACCCATGGAGGGGTGCACAAACTAACGGGTATGCCGAAGTGTCGAGTGGCCTACTCATGGAGATGAGGGAGGTTGCTACGCTTCGGGTACTTGGCGGGTAGTTTGCCGCACCCGTAGGGGTCTTGGGTGGGGTATTGGCTATTCACCGCGACCGTGTAATCTGTTTTTGTTACAGGCTCGTACAAATTACAGATTCCTAGTATATCCAATGTATTTATCTGTGATCTGAAATGTTTATCATTGCAGTATATCTATATATGATATTATTTAGGCGTTGCTTATGTTTTACAGACGCGCTAGCCCAGCCCCCGCTCTGTCGTTAGTTAAGTAACCTAACGGGTAATGACGGGCCCAGTGGCGAATGCGAATGGCATAAGCGTATGTCATATTTTGGTTGTTTTCTGCAATGGTAGGATTAAATGATGGGACGCATTAAAAGAACTAATGCAAGAATATCACGCATTAAAAGAACTAATGCAAGATAATAAACCAAGTTAAAGTCGTTGGAACACTTTCGAAAAACCACTCGGTTCTTTTCAAAACCAACTTTTAAATGCGGAGCTTGAGCCACTCCTTTTAAAAGCTATCTCGTTCCATCGACCAAATCAAGTTCACTACGTTCACGGTTTTGCCAAAACCATTCGTAGCCCTCCGTCGTTTCACATGAATAGTCAATAGTATTCAAGCTGTGTTTGTTGGCCAAAGTCAAGGCATAGTGATTGGTAGCTATTGGGTATTCATGTGCAGCATAGATAGATGCGTTGGTTTGGAACAGTCGTACTGCCTTGTTGGCCAAAGTCAAGGGTATGTACGGGTGGATTCAAATTAACCTGGAGAACGACGGGTAGAACTTGACATGTGACTTATGATTTGTTGGCCAAAGTCAAGGTCATAAGAGCATGGGGCAAAAATCCACATCGGGAGTTTCATAAGTACTGAAACTTGCTAGATTTGCATACCATTTGGAGTGTGATGATTCTGGTAGGATTCCTTCAGTTTCGTCACGCGATGATATTTGGATCCCGATCCTACTGTGAGTATATGCTACTCCTCGGGAAATTTCTCACTAATCGATCAATGCTATAAACCTAGTAGGTGCCTAGAAAGGTGTTAGCGGGGCTACGCCCCCAGGGAAAAGAGGTTCTATAATTAAGGAACTTCGCGAAAGCGTTGGAAAACCTCCCTCGAAGTACCGACACCGGCCTGGCTGAACGGTTAAGCAAGTATTGTGCGGTGGGATTGATCCTGACTAATTCTTCCTTTATGGTTTGAGGAGGGATTCGAGAAACAGTGGGAGCCATCCTGTTTAGACAAATTAAATTCCATTCTAAACTTGCAAGAGCATCATGCTGAGTGTTTCTTCTTCTCTCTCCTAATTGCAGCGACCAATCAACATGACTGGACTTAAGTTACTCCTAGATAAAAACAAACTGACAGGGCCAAACTACAAAGATTGGCTCAGGAATGTCAAGATAGCAATCACTTATGACAAGCTGGGGTATCTTCTTACCACCAAAGCTCCCCCTGTCCCTGGTCCAACTTCCAGTGTCGCGGATAAGGAAATCCGCAAGACTTGGGAGATTGATAGCGCGAAGGCCAAATGCCTCCTGCTTGCCTCGATGGACAACGAACATCAGAGGAGGCATGAGAATATGGACATGGAGTCCATATTGCTTCATACAAAAGAACTGTATGGAGAGCAATCACGTATCGCAAGATACGAAGCGTCGAAAAAGTTATTTTCGACAAGAATGGCCGTCGGATCATCAGTAGCCGAGCACGTGCTAAAGATGATCGGCTACATTGAGGAGCTCGCTGACCTAGGGATCACATTAGAGAGTGAGCTATATACGGATATAGTTCTCCAGTCCCTTCCTTCCATTTACGCCCAGTTCATACTGAACTTCAACCTACAAGAAAAAGAGGTTGAACTTTCAGAGCTCCTCAACATGCTGAGGAGCGCAGAGGGCACCCTACAGAAAGGTAGGGAAACATCCACTTTGTTTGTAGGAGGATCATCTTCTTCTAGGTCCAAGGCGAAAGCCAAGGGAAAGAAGAAGAAAGCCCCCGCCAAACCAAGGGGCGGTGTTAGTAAAGTGGATACGAAGGGAAAAGGTAAAGCAACAAAGATAGCGGGGAAGCTTGTGGATAAGGAAGAATGCTTCTTTTGTCATAAGAAAGGACACTGGAAGAATGATTGCAGGGCCTGGAAGGCCAGAACACAGGAATTGAAGCAGGTTGCAGCTTCAGCTTCAGGTGTGTATGTTATTGAAAACTGTCTTTCAATAAACTCTACTTCCTGGGTATTGGATACCGGATCAGGATCTCATATCTGTAATTCTTTGCAGGCGTTGAGAAACCGTAGGGTTTTGAAGGCAGGTGACATGACCCTCAGAGTTGCGAACGGAGCTAGCATGGATGCTAAAGCCGTGGGGGACTATCACCTGGGAATGTCAGATGGACATGTTTTGGTTTTGCGTAATTGCTTTTTTGTACCCAACGCAACTTGTAATATCATTTCTGTATCTTTAGTTTCTAAAGAAGGTTATGAATTTGCGTTTGTAAGTAATGTTGTAAACATTCACCTTAATCAAGTTTTGATTGGGTCAGGTACTTTGAGTAATGGTATATAAGTATTAAACCAACCACAGATTTTTAATGTCCAGAATACACACAAAAGAAAGTCTCCAGAAATAAATCAGACTTTCTTATGGCATTGTAGATTGGGTCACATCAATGAGAGAAGGTTGACGAAGTTACATACAGAAGGGTATTTGAATGCGTTCGAATATCAGTCGTATGCCACTTGTCAATCCTGTCTCAAGGGAAAGATGACAAAGACTCCGTTTACTGGACATGGAGTAAGAGCGAGCGAGCTCTTGGGACTCGTACACAGTGACGTGTGCGGTCCAATGTCTACACATGCCCGAAGCGGACATTCTTACTTCATTACTTTTACGGATGACTTCTCAAGGTACGGTTATGTCTTCTTAATGAAACATAAGTCCGAGGCCTTTGAAAAATTCCAGGAGTATAAGAATGAAGTAGAGAAACAGACCGGCAAAAGTATTAAGATTCTAAGATCGGATCGAGGTGGAGAATACTTAAGTGCCGAGTTCCTGGACTATTTAAAAGAGAACGGAATTCTCTCTCAGCTTACTCCTCCTTACACCCCGCAACATAACGGTGTATCGGAGAGACGGAACCGCACCCTATTGGATATGGTGCGGTCCATGATGGGTAATGCTGAGTTACCGCGATCATTCTGGGGGTATGCGCTAGAATCAGCTGCGTACCTTTTGAACCGAGTTCCGACTAAGACTGTGCCTTCCACACCATATGAAATGTGGTGTGGGAAGAGACCCTATCTTAAGCACATTAAGACATGGGGATGTCCGGCTTTTGTTAAAAAGCAGCATGCGGACAAGCTCGAGGCACGCTCAGTACAGTGCAAGTTTGTGGGGTATCCAAAGAACTCAAAAGGATATTTCTTCTACCGTGAAGAGGAACAAAAAGTTCTTGTTTCTCGTCATGCCTACTTCTTGGAAACTGAGTTTTTGGAAAACCAGATAAGTGGGAGCACAGTAGAACTGGAAGAAATTCCAGAACCACGGACTGTTACTGAAAGTTTAGTGGAACCAGAAGGTTCGGAAGAACAGGACATTCCTACGCCGCTCCGCAGAAGTAGTAGGCAGTCTCATCCGCCCGAGAGATATTACGGTTTTCTCATAGACGGGGATAGAGAGGATTGCATAATAGATTATGATGAGCCTACTAGCTTCCAGCAGGCCGTTCAGAGCGTTGACTCAATGAAATGGCTGGATGCAATGCGGACCGAAATGGAGTCCATGTACACCAACAAGGTATGGACGTTGGACATTGCTCCAGACGGGGTAAAACCCGTAGGATGCAAGTGGATCTTCAAAAGGAAGATTGGTGTAGATGGACAGGTTGAGACCTATAAAGCTAGGCTGGTAGCAAAGGGTTTTCGTCAAAGACCTGGCTTGGACTACGACGAAACCTTTTCTCCAGTAGCCATGCTGAAATCCATTCGGATCCTTCTTGCCATTGCTGCCTTCCACGATTATGAGATCTGGCAAATGGACGTAAAGACAGCTTTTCTAAATGGAAATTTAGAGGAGTGTGTCTATATGGACCAACCAGAGGGTTTCATTCAGAGTGGGAGCAGCGGAAAGGTGTGCAAGTTGCTTAAGTCCATCTATGGACTAAAGCAGGCATCGCGGAGTTGGAACATCTGCTTTGATGAGACGGTCAAAGAATTTGGCTTTATCAAAAATCCAGATGAACCATGCATCTATAGTAGATTTGTAGCGAGAACTGTAGTATTCCTCGTTTTGTACGTGGATGACATTCTCTTAATAGGAAATGACATTCCTATGCTACAATCTGTCAAGGGGTTCTTGTCACACAGGTTCTCCATGAAAGACCTGGGTGATGCCTCATACATTCTGGGTATCCGGATCTACCGTGACAGATCCAAGAGGATATTAGGACTTTCACAGTCCAGGTACATCGACACCATACTGAAGAGGTTCAGTATGGAAGATTCCAAGCGCGGTAACCTACCGGCTTGTCACGGGATCACCCTCTCTAAAGAGATGTCTCCCAAGACTGATTTGGAGAGGGATCGCATGTCTATTATACCCTACGCTTCTGCGGTAGGCTCTATAATGTATGCGATGTTGTGTACCAGACCGGATGTAGCTTATGCACTGAGTGTGGTAAGCCGGTATTAGTCTAACCCTGGGGAGAAACACTGGATAGCGGTAAAGAACATTCTCAAGTACCTGAGAAGGACTAAGGAGATGTTCTTGGTGTATGGCGGAAAAGACCTCCAGATCGAGGCCTTTGCTGACTCCAGCTTCCAGAGTGACAAGGATGATTCCAAGTCCATGTCGTGTTTTTTCTTTACCCTCAATGGAGGGGCGGTGTGTTGGAAGAGTTCCAAACAGGAAACCGTTGCAGACTCGACGATGGAAGCGGAATACATCGCTGCATCTGATGCCGCAAAAGAAGCTGTCTGGATGAGGAAGTTCTTGAAAGAACTTCAGGTGGTTCCGTCCATTGTTGATCCAATACCTCTGTATTACGACAACAACGGGGCTATAGCTTTAGCGAAGGAACCCAGGTCCCATCAGAGATCCAGGCACATCTTGAGGCGGTATCACCTGATCAGGGAGATCGTGGATCGCAAGGAGATCGAGGTTCGGAGGGTTGCTTCAGAAGAGAACACTGCAGATCCATTCACCAAGGCCTTGCCCCAGACTCAGTTCGAGCGGCTGATCGAGATGATAGGTCTTCGATACGCCAGTACATGGCCTTAGTGCAAGTGGGAGATTGTTAGTGTATATGCCCTAGAGGCCATTACTGTATCATACTAGTATGTATATTGCTTAATGGATGCTTGGGATATTCACCTTGTATATACAGTCTTGCTCAAAATAGTAGTATGCTACTTGGTTTGTTTCTACTTCAATGTGTACATGTGTTTATTTTTGTATATCGCCTATACGCATTAGTAGAGCCCTTAGGATCTTTTCTTGATTACCAGCGATGTGATGGCCGTCACACTAGTGGGGCTGGGTAATCTATAAGCACATCCTTATGCAGGTCCCTGGTCGCAGGACTATCGAGACAGGGCATCGATACTCCAGAGTAGACCAGCGCATGCGCTTCTCATCCCAGTATGGGAGACGGTCTGTCCCACAGCCGTCAGTACGTCGTACTTGAGATAGTATGCGGGTGCTCGTTAGGTTACGGGTACACTGGACAGGACTCGTCGGGAACTGACTAGTTGGTATTATACCTATCGTCAGTTATCAGTTCCCAGGTGACATGAGTACAGCTTAGTCCGCTGACTTGACACTGGAACTTCGCCTCAAGTGTGTTCCCACTGCACTTTGATCACTACCCTACCACGGCTCAAAGGAGTCGTGCAAACAGGTGGTGGTTGGGTGCAGTCCCGAAGCACTTGGAGGCAGTGACGGTTAGACAGGATTCGTCTCTCCCGGTATTGGGGGTTGACATCGCGCTGTGTCTAGGAGAGCCATTACACGAGTAGTCCCTGGCCAGGGCAAGCGAGATATACTGGTAGGTTTCCAGTGTTATCTCAGGGTGTTTTGGGCTTCACTCCGGCACGACTTGTACCGCTATTGGGGGACTGACGTTTACCGCCCCCTAGGCCCGCCATGCGATGTATCAGACGAACAGACCGTGTAGGGTTCCTAGGCACCCTAATGAGGTCTCACAAGGCATCAACCATGCCAATTTCAAATTTTACGGTGCCTACAAACCCTAAACTACGGATCGTCGGCTAGATGTCTAGGCGAAAAACTAACTAGTTAACACTTAACTAAAAGTTTAACGGAAATACAACCTTTGTAGATCCGGTGCTCCTCCTCCATAGCTCCGCAACGAGGTCCTCTCCGCTGTCCAAGTCAAATCCGGGCTCTAGAGTCGGCTTCGTCGGAGAATGGGCAAGCTAGGTCGTCGATGTCCATGCCGAAGATGATCTACGTCGAGGCATCGCTAGATCAAGCTCACAACTTCACCAAGTCATGAAACTTATGAAGTAAACACACTCTACTACTTGGCAAGAGGTAGAGGATGAAGAAATAGGAAGTGGGTAGACTTTAGTTTTGGATTTCTCACTCTTTTCCAACAATCACCATTGATGGACTTCAAGCTTCTTCACTTGAAGCAAGGAAGAAGAAGAAGGAAATGTTATGATAAGTTAAAATAAAAAGAAAAGAATAATCCAATCTTTATCATAACTTAACCATGGTTATGTGTAGAGATTGAACTAGGGTTAAATCAAATGGTTAGGTTAAGCATGAGATAAGAATGGTGGACAAAGTCAAAGGTTCATGAATCTTCATGAAAAAACAAAGAAAGCCTCCATTCTTCTCATTTCATTTTCCAAAAAGAAAATAAATAAATAAATAAATAAATAGATATGAAAAACAAAACCCTAACCATTTGAATAACCATGGTTTAATCTTTACACAAACTCAAGTTAGCATGCATCATCAAACATGATACATACAAGTGCACAAAAACATATCGCATATGCAATGCGCACGAACCAAGTGAGAAAATCCGTCTAAAGTGAACCGATACTAGTTAATGCAAAGTAATATATCAAATATATAATTATACATTAAATCATTAAATCAACACTTGATTCAATGATCCGGTCATGCGCACATAACCGACTGGTATCATTAGTAACATCTTATCGAATCAACACTTGATCCGATAACCCGGCTATATTGCATATAACCGATCAATGTCACATCGCGAGAATCGAATACAGTATCACATACTCGTATTATTCTCGGTCCCGCACATATCTCATATGCGCTCCTATTTCGTTTCGCTTGAGCCAGGAAACCTCTGTGTAGGACTCTAAAGACTCGTCAATACGCCGGCAGCAGGCGATGATCATATCAAACACCCACAAGCCGCAAGCGGTCTGCTAAACGTAACGGCCACCCGGGTATTGAGCGATCTGAAGATCGACGAGCAAGCCTGCTCACACTCCAGTGAATCCAACCAGTAACACTACCGTACAGTCCGGTCTGATCGTCTGATATGTCGCATATCTCGCCTAGGGGTGGTAAACGTCAGACCCCAATAGCTCAATAAGTCGTGTCGATATGAGGTCTATAACTGTTCGAGAAACTACTGGTAACACTTACCAGTAAATCTCAGCAACCCTGGCCAGGGATTTCCTGTTATAGCCAATCGAACACAGCGCAACATCAACTCCCTATACCGGGAGAGACGAATCCCCTCCTATCGCTCATTGCCTCCATGTGACTCGGGACTGTACCCAAAAACCACCATTTTGCACGCCCTCTTGGACGTGGTAAGATGGAAATCAAAGCACAGTGGGAACCACACAAGACTCTATGACGATCTCGGGTCAACAGACTACTCTGTACCAGTGTCACCAGAGAACTGCCATCTGACGTGAGGTATAATACCATCTGGGAGTTCTCGGCGAGTCCGTCCAGTGTACCCAGTCTCTACTGAGCACCCGTATATCATCTCTGATGTCAAACACCAATGGATATGGGATCATCCATCGCCCATCTGTATGGGTCGAGAAGGTACACGCTAGTCTACTCTGGTATATCGATGCCCCGTCTCGATACACCCACGACTAGGGACTTTGAAGGATGTACTTATGGACTACCATGTCCCCACTAGTATGATCCGCATCATAGTCCAGGTAGTCAAGTACAGATCCTAAGGGCTTTACCAACATGTAACAGAGAGACAATCAGCATACACGTTAAGGTAAAGAGTAACCAGATAGCATACTATCATGTCGAGCAAGAAAGTCCTCCTTATATATGTCCCAGCATCCACTACAATATACATCCTATGTACAGTAATGGCCTCTAGGGCATACATATAACTAACAATCTCCCACTTGCACTAGGGCCATCTGTAGCAGTGGTTTGAAGTATCTCATACTCAACTATCCCATAAAAGTCTCTCTCTGGGAACAGGCCTTTGTGAGTGGATCCGCTGTGTTGTCCTCTGAATCTACTCTCTGAACCTCGATCACCCTGGAGATCAACCATCTCCATGATCAGGTGATACTGCCTTAGAATATGTCTGGATCACTGATGGGACCGGCGTTCCTCGGCATGAGCCTCAACTCCATTGTCTCACAATGGTAGGAACGTAGTTCATCTCATGAACCAATATACACCCAAACAGCCTCTTTGGTAGCATCTTAAGTAGCGATGTATCCTGCCTTTATCATCTAGTATGTCACGGTATCTAGCTTGGAACTCTTCCAACATACCGTCCCTTTACTGAGGGTTAAGACAATGCCTGCGACTGACATTCAGTCGTCTTTATCACCCTGGAACCCTTCCAGTGATTCTCTCCAGGATCGTTTGATACCATCTCACTACAACTAGTGAGAATCCTAACATCCAATTAAATCTATCTCATAGATCCAAAATCCAGGATTTAGGAGGTATCACTTTGATCCTATATGGAGAATCATTGTGATAATCGGAGATTGATCGAGCGTAGCATAGGAAACTCCTTCCCTATCAAGAGTATGTCATCCACGTACTCTACGAGGATCGTCACCATACTCCCTACTACCTTCTTGTTTATACAAGGTTCATCTACCATTTTGATGATGTCAACTTCTTTGACTAATCCATCAAAACAGATGTTCCAACTCCGCGATGCCTGCTTTATCCTATAAAGCATCTTGCACACGTTTCCGCTGCTCCCATTGTCTACGAAGCCCTCTGGCTGTGTACTTATAGACACTCTCTTCTAAATCATCATTTAGAAAAGCAGTCGAGACACCCAACCACCAGATATCGTAGTCATGGTATGTAGCCGTGGCAAGTAGGATCTGGATGGACTTAAGCATAGCTACTTGAAAAGGTTTCATCATTATCCACGCCTGGTCGATGATGAAAAGCTTTAACAAGTCTAGCTTTGAAAGTCTCAAATTTTCCATCTACACCAAGTAATCTTCTCAAGATATACTTGCTCCTGATGGGGATTTAACCCTTCAGATATAGCAACCAAAGTCCATACTTTGTTGGTGTACATGGATTCTATCTCAGATCGCTAAACATCCAGCCATTCTTACAGAGTCTTACTCCAGATGGCCAGCTCGAAACTAGTTGGGTCATCATCTCATGATGCAGTCCTCGCTCCCACTGTCTTAGAGAAACCGAAGTATCTCTCAAGTGGGTGAGGAACTCTACTAGATCGGCGGAGAGGCTGAGGTTCGTTGGTATCTACTGAATACTTTGGTTCTATCAAATCATCAGCTGTAGTTTGTATAGCTGGAACACTTCCAGTTCTACATAATAGACCTTGCCTCGAGCTTGTCCGGATTTTTGCTTTTAGACATAGGCCGGACAACCCCAAATCTTAACTAGCTTAAGACATGGGCCCTTCCCATTCCATATCACATATGAAGTGGTAGGCAACTGATTTGATTTGAACCCTATTCAATAGGTATGCAGCTTCTCAAGCGCATAACTCCCAAAAAGGAAACAGGTAACTCAGTAGTACTCATCATAGAGCACACCTTATCATATAGGGTGTGAATGCTCCGCCCCGATATACCATCGTGCTATGGTGTATACGGAGGAGTAATGCTGAGAGAGAATCTCATTCTCCTTTAGAATAATCCAGGATTTCCGTGCTCAAGTATTCTCCTCCCTGATCTCATCATAGGACATAATACTTATACCCGTATTTTGGTTCTCTACTTCTCGCTTATATTCTGTGAATATCTCAAAAGGTTCGGACTTGTGTTTCAACAGGAACATAGGTCTGAATCTCGAAAGATCATCAGAGAATGTAATGAAGTATAAAGAAACGGTCTTGGCATATGTAGACAGGGGACCTCTATACATCAACATGTATCATCCCAAGAGTTCACTAACTCTTTCTCTGTTTCCATTAAACAGAGCTATGGTCATCTTATCTTTGTGACATGACTGGCGAGTTTCACAAGATGTAAATTCAAACTGATTTAAATATACATCTTTATGTAACTCTAGCCAGTCGGGTCGCATTGATCTGACCTAGTCTACAATACCTCAAGAAGGATTTGTTCATTTCTGAACTCTTCCTCTTGTGTGTGTTCCATATATTAAGAACTGTAGTTTGATTTAGAACATCAATGCTTTTAGATAACGTGCCTGAACCGATCAACTTTTGATATAGGAAATGTTCAAAACATTATCCAACAATACAAAATTTTATCATTTCTTTACTGATAAAGAGACTGATATGATTTTGTATATCAGGTTCGGTATCTAATAACATTCGTTCAGAATCAATGTATTGGTAATACAGGGTGACAGTGACCGACAGACTTGGCTGCAACTCTTGCCCCGTTCTCTGCCTAATGAAACTTATCACCCGTTCTCAGTTCTCTACCTTTCTGTAGCCCTATGTAACAGATTACATATCTGGGATCCTGATCTGGTATCACATACCCAGGACGTAGAGGATACAGAGAAACAGTTCTTTGTAATGAACACACCCGAAGATGATGCATCAACATGCACTCTCTTCGTTTGGGCGGCACGGGAATTCTGGTATTCCCCAATTTCCTGCTCTTTCTTATAACAATTATAAGTTGGAGCGGGACCAACGTTCCCCAGCTCAGTATAACAAGCGGGTTCGGTCAAAAATCCGTATTATTATCTTGATTAAGGCGTGATATGGTCGCTACCTGGAGAGAGAGAGAAGAAAACACTCAGCGTGCGCTCTGTCAAGAATAGATTGGTTATTATTTTATCTAATCAGGATGGCTCCCACTGCTTTTTATCAAATCTTCCTTCAAACCCTAAAAGGAAAGAATAGCCGGGATTAATTACATACTACAAGTTCGCCAATCTTTCAGCCAGGCCAGTGTCGGTACTTTGAGGGAGGTCCCCCGTGCTTTCGCACGAACCTAATTACTGTAAACCTCGTTTTCCCAGAGGCGTAACCTCGTTGACACCTTTCTAGACACCTACTTGATCGGCTAATTGTAATGTATAAAACTCTCCCAGGAGTAACACTTACTCGCAGCGGGTATCGGGATCCAACTATCTCATAGAAGGTATGCAATCTCATTGCAAATTTCAACACTTGAAATTCCCGATAATATTTTGCCCCTAGCAGCTATATGACCTTAACATAGTCAACAAATCATAAGTGCTAGTCAAGTTCAACCCGTCATTTCCCGATTGAATTAAACCCACCCGCACGACCCTTAACATAGTCAACAAAGTCGCACGACTACCCTAATCCAATCGCATCATATGCTAATACAGATAACCAATAGTTAGCTACCGCACACTACGCCTTAATATAGTCAACAAACGTAGCACGAATACTAACTAGTACTTATCTGAAATGACGGAGGGCTACGACAGGTTTTTCTGAAAACCTATTGCGTAATGAACTTGATATCGTTGTAGAATCAAATGGTTTTAAAATGGAGTGCTTTTGAGGCTTTTCCAGTTTTGCTAAAGGAGTCACTCCCGATGAAGGGATCGTCGGTCCTTTCCTCGTCGAATGAGGTGCGGGATATATCACATATATCACTGTGCAAAGCAAAAACAGTTAAAAGCAATCAAAAGACAAACCGAGTGTGTAGCATCTGCCAGTTATTGCTAAAGGAGTCACTCCCGGTGAAGGGATCTCGGTCCTTTCCTTATCAAATAAGGTGCAGGATATATCTCATATACCGCTGTGCAAAGCAAGAACTGTAGCTACCTGTTTTATTTTGAAATTCGATTCTACAACATCTTAGGTTTCTTTTATTTCATTAATCACATTAATGAAGTCCCATCATTTAAGTACCTAAACATCACAGATAAATACGACGTACACTTATGCCATCCGCATTCGCCTCGATGTCCCCTCGTGCACCGTTAGGTTAGGTAACTAACGGCAGAGCGGGGCAGGGCTAGGACGGGTGTAAAACATAAGTAACGTCTATATAATATATCATATATACTATATACTGTATCTATCACAGAACATCACATGATCACATCACAGATATCGCAGCAGAAGAATCATATGAAATATTGGATATACTAGGACGTCCGTGTTTTCAATACGAGCCAGTATAAAACACGGATTCCACGGTCGCGATGAATAGCCAAACCCACACCCCTAGACCCCTACGAGAGCGGCAAGCAACCCTACCAATTCTAGAGTTAGGAGACCCGGACTCGACTCCTCGAGTTGGTTTCCCACTGGACTCCAGAACCCGGTTACTTGTGCCCTCCTCCTTGGGTCTATCCTAGTGCGGAAAAGTAAATAATATACAAACGGTGACCACTTCCGCAACTTGGAAGTGCCCCAATAAAAGAATATTACATACAAGTTTTTACATGAATGAAAATGAAAAACACTCATCTCACATAAAAACCCCCGGCTATTCAAACACGACAATCCAATATAACATATCCAGCAACACATAACATCACATGTCATCAACGTAAGTAAATATGTCCATCCCAATTGTCGTTGACATATAGCAACGAAACCAGCGATATCACATATTACACTTACGGTCACAGAAAAGAAAGTGTAAAACTACAACAGTTGGAATCCGCAAGCACCTCAGACATCGCATGCCTGACCAAATGAATTACTTAGACATCACATGCCTAACAATTATAAACCCCGCATCTCAGTCTCATTATCGAAAACACTTTTCAATATCAAGTCGGGCAATTCAACAAGATTCCCGACATCCTGATCGAATGCTCGTCGCAAACTTCAGTAGACGGCCGCACCCCCGTTACCGTCGACGAAGTGCACCAAGGCGGAACACCGCTACCGCGAGCACCCGAACGGATGCTTTCGGCGACGGGGTTCTCCTACAGTCACTTGGTCGGGGCTATGGAGTGAGGCTGTCTATTAAGTTTACCCGGCGAGTATCCGTGTACGCTACGTGATTGCGACGGACTTTTGATCACATCAAAATTCCGTGGCAACCGATCAAGTGAGACTAAAGTGCTATGTTTATAACATTCATTCAGTTATCACATAACTATTTGTGAATTCCAATTATTGTATCCCATTCCAGATAAACAGAAAATGTTAAACTTTTCGATTGAACATTCGAACACCCAAGTTTTCCCGATACAGATCAACACATGAAATAAGTCTAACAACATTCAGTTCGTGCCTCAGTACCGACGGTCCAGCCGTAGAAGGGTTAAGCCAACGCCTCACATGTGGCACGCCGTACTGCCCCAAACCCGAAGGTTCATAGGGCAGTTCAAGACGGTCACATAATCGAGTTAAGGTTTGTTGTCTTCTAGAGGGTCCATCGAGTTACTTGCACTACTTAGAACGTCGTTAAACTACGGAAAAATCCAACACTTGGAAATTTCCCGACAGGGGAAAAATTGGGTATTTATATCCGGTCGAACTTTTTAACATATTCTAAAATTATCCGGAAAGCCACACAGACAAAATTTGATACTCCGATCGAAACACCGACTCCCCAAAATAATCCCAGAAAATACAACTCTGGAATAAATTTTAAAAATACCCAGAAAATCCAGCATAAAATAATAGGAGTTACTGTGCAAACAGTGTACGATGACGTCATCATTCCGCCGCTGAACCGCCGCATAAGGCAGGCTCATGCCGCTGATCCACCGCGGTTTGTACTGTTCATCGGAAAAATTTTGCATCATAATTCTTATTTTTTCCTACTGAATTTTTTAGAAATTTTTAATTTGAAAAATTCCACGTTTTCTGAAAACGTCCAGAGAGCATTTTCCGGTTGGGGTTTCGGGTCGTTCGGACTTCAAAATCCGTCTAGACTTCGCCTAAGGCTCTAGCTAGGCTCTGATACCACTGTAGGGTTCCTAGGCACCCTAATGAGGTCTCACAAGGCATCAACCATGCCAATTTCAAATTTTACGGTGCCTACAAACCCTAAACTACGGATCGTCGGCTAGATGTCTAGGCGAAAAACTAACTAGTTAACACTTAACTAAAAGTTTAACGGAAATACAACCTTTGTAGATCCGGTGCTCCACCTCCATAGCTCCGCAACGAGGTCCTCTCCGCTGTCCAAGTCAAATCCGGGCTCTAGAGTCGGCTTCGTCGGAGAATGGGCAAGCTAGGTCGTCGATGTCCATGCCGAAGATGATCTACGTCGAGGCATCGCTAGATCAAGCTCACAACTTCACCAAGTCATGAAACTTATGAAGTAAACACACTCTACTACTTGGCAAGAGGTAGAGGATGAAGAAATAGGAAGTGGGTAGACTTTAGTTTTGGATTTCTCACTCTTTTCCAACAATCACCATTGATGGACTTCAAGCTTCTTCACTTGAAGCAAGGAAGAAGAAGAAGGAAATGTTATGATAAGTTAAAATAAAAAGAAAAGAATAATCCAATCTTTATCATAACTTAACCATGGTTATGTGTAGAGATTGAACTAGGGTTAAATCAAATGGTTAGGTTAAGCATGAGATAAGAATGGTGGACAAAGTCAAAGGTTCATGAATCTTCATGAAAAAACAAAGAAAGCCTCCATTCTTCTCATTTCATTTTCCAAAAAGAAAATAAATAAATAAATAAATAAATAGATATGAAAAACAAAACCCTAACCATTTGAATAACCATGGTTTAATCTTTACACAAACTCAAGTTAGCATGCATCATCAAACATGATACATACAAGTGCACAAAAACATATCGCATATGCAATGCGCACGAACCAAGTGAGAAAATCCGTCTAAAGTGAACCGATACTAGTTAATGCAAAGTAATATATCAAATATATAATTATACATTAAATCATTAAATCAACACTTGATTCAATGATCCGGTCATGCGCACATAACCGACTGGTATCATTAGTAACATCTTATCGAATCAACACTTGATCCGATAACCCGGCTATATTGCATATAACCGATCAATGTCACATCGCGAGAATCGAATACAGTATCACATACTCGTATTATTCTCGGTCCCGCACATATCTCATATGCGCTCCTATTTCGTTTCGCTTGAGCCAGGAAACCTCTGTGTAGGACTCTAAAGACTCGTCAATACGCCGGCAGCAGGCGATGATCATATCAAACACCCACAAGCCGCAAGCGGTCTGCTAAACGTAACGGCCACCCGGGTATTGAGCGATCTGAAGATCGACGAGCAAGCCCGCTCACACTCCAGTGAATCCAACCAGTAACACTACCGTACAGTCCGGTCTGATCGTCTGATATGTCGCATATCTCGCCTAGGGGTGGTAAACGTCAGACCCCAATAGCTCAATAAGTCGTGTCGATATGAGGTCTATAACTGTTTGAGAAACTACTGGTAACACTTACCAGTAAATCTCAGCAACCCTGGCCAGGGATTTCCTGTTATAGCCAATCGAACACAGCGCAACATCAACTCCCTATACCGGGAGAGACGAATCCCCTCCTATCGCTCATTGCCTCCATGTGACTCGGGACTGTACCCAAAAACCACCATTTTGCACGCCCTCTTGGACGTGGTAAGATGGAAATCAAAGCACAGTGGGAACCACACAAGACTCTATGACGATCTCGGGTCAACAGACTACTCTGTACCAGTGTCACCAGAGAACTGCCATCTGACGTGAGGTATAATACCATCTGGGAGTTCTCGGTGAGTCCGTCCAGTGTACCCAGTCTCTACTGAGCACCCGTATATCATCTCTGATTTCAAACACCAATGGATATGGGATCATCCATCGCCCATCTGTATGGGTCGAGAAGGTACACGCTAGTCTACTCTGGTATATCGATGCCCCGTCTCGATACACCCACGACTAGGGACTTTGAAGGATGTACTTATGGACTACCATGTCCCCACTAGTATGATCCGCATCATAGTCCAGGTAGTCAAGTACAGATCCTAAGGGCTTTACCAACATGTAACAGAGAGACAATCAGCATACACGTTAAGGTAAAGAGTAACCAGATAGCATACTATCATGTCGAGCAAGAAAGTCCTCCTTATATATTGTCACGACCCGAAAGTACGGAACGTGACCGGCACTTAGATTACGAAGCGTCTAGAGGCGCCACGTAACCTAAGTAAGCCGAAGCCCAGAAATCTAAACCATAGAAGAAGAAGAAGAAGAAGAAGAAGAAAAAGAAAACAAGTTTAAAAGCATCAGCAATTTTCCCAAAAATTTCGGCAGAGTCTCCTCTGTAAAAACTGGCCCCCAAACGGGTACAACAAGTATAATATACATAAACAATAAAAAGCATCCCCAACCGGGTGCTAGCTCAACGCCAACAGGCGGAGACAACCACAACAATCACAGTAATATACAACGCCAAAGGGCGAGGCTCAAATCTCAAAAGAAAACAAAAACCACCAGATCAGAATAACACATGCGCGACTCTAAGGTCGAAATAAACAACTGGTCCAATAAACTTATCAAGTAATACAAATATGGTTGATGGAGCTTTCTAGATACAAATGAAATAATAAAAATACAACGGCGGTTCAGATACAAATGAACCAACCTACCGTGCAAATCACCCGAAATGAAAATGATGTGCCAGCAACTACCAAGGGAAACCTGTACATCGCACCTGAAAAGAATTTGGCACAACGGGGGTGAGTTGCCAACTCGTGAGTAGAAGACATCTACGAAAAGAAATCGAATGTACGACGCTAACCTAGGTCATAATAGCACACTACTATATCCCAAACATCTAGTAATAGCAGGGTAATACTACGTATAAGTGCAAATACTCCTTGTCGTGTCAGTGCCTCATATAATACTATGCCATATGAAATGAAATGCATGCACCATGAATGTAAAGTAACAAATCCTGAAATCCAGATATATATGTATAAGAAATCTGTAGCTGTTATCATCGTAAAATGTGTATAAGAATCTGAAATCTCAACAATGAAATCCATAGAAATCCGTGTCAAGCATCGACACAACACATGTAGTCTCAAGTCTCAATATGTCGGGCTCCGTCAGTCCGGATCGGCCCATATCATCAAATCTCACGACAACGGTCGGTATCCTCCGGATATCCGCCGCGCCAGACATCACCGGTAGGTAGCCTTCCCCTGCCAGGCTCATCGTCTACAACTCGATCTTCTTGCCCCGGGGTACCATACCGGGCCCACCATATACCCGAGACGGTTCATCCACTCCTCGAATCGGGTCTCGAAATCCATCAGAAAACACGAAATCTCATGGTGGACGACACATACATCACGAGAAAACCGCATCTTATTTAAAAAGAAAGGAGGAGAGAGAGAAAAGTTTTTATATATATTCTTGCGGTTTTCCCCAAAAAAATCCAGAAATCTCAAAATCATGAGTAGTATATGATAAATGTCGGCATATGCTCATAATACTGTGCGATAACATAAAAATATGAATGCAGGAATGTCTAAGTTATGAATATCTTGTCTATACTAACATCAGAGAGTAATCACAATATTATATCGGTTTAGTTGTTAACTGATTCTATCAACAAAATATAATATGATCTAAAGTGTACGTGACATAGCAATTACCGATGATGATGTGTGTGAGCCGGCAAATAAGTGTGCGTGGAATATGCGCATCATCGGTAATGGTGCTGGTGTCCTAACAGGTAAGGTTTATACTGTTATAGCAACATATGTATGAACATGCAATATTATGATTACAGTGTGGAAGTAAAGACGAATGTGCGTTATCCACTCATTTAATATACTTATACTACTACCACTATATGACGCAACCCTAACCTAGTGTCCATCTATCCTCTTAAGAACTAGTCATTAAGAAACTAAAGTCTACCTAAGGTCTGAATCAATATCTCTAATAGTCGGCGATCCCGCCTCAATAGCGTCACGTACGTAGTACGGCTTCCTCGAATCAAGAGTGCGGATCAATCATCAAATCTAAGCCTCGTACGGTAACATCCATCGTACGGCATCCCAATATCGGGGTACGGTCAAGTATCTCCTAGGTGTCTCATCATTCGTATAATGTCATCCTCAGGAATGTCATGTCCTATGTATCGTGTTGTGATTAAGTCATACGGATATCATATCGTCCTCAAGTCACACCTCTATAGTATCGACATCAGGTCGCACCTATGTGATGTCGTAATCAAGTCATACATATCCCATAGCACAATCAGTCACGAGTTATAGTCCGGGTTCTAGCGTCCCATGTACATCAATATCACCACCACTCCTTACAACTTATATATTCATGTTCACTATCTCATTCTCTAATGATCCGCTAACACTTTATTTCGACTGTATAGTCAAGAATCACGGCATCAAGCCCAGTTATACTGTTTCATCATACCTCGGATATCATATCACATCAATGAATCACCTATACGTGTTGTATATATATGTATATACCTATACCTAGTTATATATATATACACATACACGTACCCCATATCGAGTTCCCGTGTGTGCGTGGGTGTGTTTCTATCTGAAACCTACGAATCTCTTCCAAGGTACTCATCCTCTGATATGGCTTTCCTAAATCAGTCTAGTACAGCCTAGGGTCAATACTAGGGTCCTACTAGGGTCACGTCTGGTTTCCTAATGTCAATAGGTACTAATCCTATTCTACGTTGCGGGGGTGCTAAACGCCATCCACCCGACTTTCCCCCGTAGATATGCATCTACTCACCTGGTCCATGTCAGCTGAAGACGGTGTCGCCATCCTCCTCTTCATCGCCCGCAGTCCACGTGGGGGTACCTAGACGCAAACATATAAAGAGCATCGTAACTAGAATCACGTACAATAGTCAAACGATACAAAGAACAATCATAGGTTAAAACCTATGTCCCGTCCAAGCAAAAGAACCAAATACCACTCGATATCGGCGTACAAACTCCGATGGATCGAGATAAGTATCAACAGATAACTCATAGGTTTAAAACACATTACTTATATTGCAAAACATGATCAAATTCATCGAAACACTAAAATCGATCAAATCGTCCGTTTCCGAAAAACCCGAAAATGCCAATTTACCGTTTTTCATGAAAACTTGACATTTAAATGAAACCAAGGGTCATAAAACTCATTAAATAGCATAACTAGACTATACAACCCCTTACTATATTTTTATTGCACAATTTTGCATTAGTTTGAAATTTCAAGTTTGCAACCATTAGCAATTTTCAACACCTTTCAAGAAAAATTCACCATTCCACTACAACACTTGATTTTGTATGAATTAATGTATCAAACTACAATTTACAATGATAAGGATATAATGAAACCTTAATTTATATTTTAAATCTCATTTATTTAATAATTTCCAAAAACTAGTTAGCAAAATAGCAAATTTTTATCAAAATTTATCAATTATCAATAATACTAGTAACTAAACTAAGTTTTCCCATTCCTTTAACATGTCAATATCCTCATTTAAACAACAATCTATTGTTACAAACATTCATTGGAATTTATCTCACCAATATATAAAATATATAGAAATCTAGTTTGCTAAAAAAAATGGTTTAATTTAACCATTTTGGATAAACAATGTACAATCTATCCTCCATACAAGAATCTCCACTTCTAAAAATGTTAAACTAGTTATAATAACCCTAATTAATTAATAAAAATCATAACTTTATTTTACAACCCTAACTTGAATTTTTAAAACTTAGAATTAGAATTAATTCATTAAATCAATTTATGCTAGAATGAAACATTAAACAATAATAATTCAAAAGAACAAGATTTATACCTTCACACAAGAAATCCAAAGTTGAAAATGAGCCTCAAAAATACATTCTTTCCATCTCCAAAATCCATGCAAAGAAGAGCAAGGAATAGAGGGTATGACTTTATTAGGATTTTGTGGATTTTTATTTGGATTTTTAATGAATTTTTGATGGATTTTGCAACAAAAATGAAATGGGAAATGGGGGGGCTGCCATGATAAGGAGGCCGGCCAAACTTGGGGGAGGAAAGGGAGAAAGAAGACAATGAGGAATTGTGTAGAAACTTCACTCAAAACATCACCATCTTTAAGTCTTTTCATGATTTATTTGTTTTCTTTTCATTTCTTTACTAAAACATCCTAGAAAACTCTAGAAAAGTGGGAAAATTTGCAAATAAATTTTGCATGATACACACTAATTTCTAATATGCCATGGTTCATTTTTACAAATTAAAACCATTTAAATTGTAATTTACACTAATTTAGTGCAAAAAATAAAGTTTATGTTAATATTTAAAATAATTAATTTAGGAAAAATATTTTATTAAACTAAAAATTTATAAGTGGATAAATAAACACTATTTACTAGTAATTACATAATTAAATAGGTATTTTTGAATTTATAATGAAAAACAATTGCGGTTTGATTTTACGAAAAATACATTTTATTTTACCGAAAATCAAAATTTCACTTACACAATTTTATTCATTTAATTAATTATTTAATTATTTTTAAAACGTTACAATCTTCCCCCCTTTAGGAAATTCGGTCCCCGAATTTAAATTAAAACTCCCCCTCCAAACACTAAAACATTTAGCAAACATTCAAATCGTCGGGGCTCCGAAATTATCAATACATAACAAAAATCAACTCCGTCAAGCATAATGCAATCATCGGAGTTATGGAAAGAATAAAATATCAAAACCCAATATGAAAACCATCCTAATATATCTCAATCTATAACTTATATATATAGTGTGCATCACAGTAAAACCGTTCAAATATCCGGATAAGGGAATATGCAACCTCTTTTTGAAAATTGCCGTGTGATGCACGTGTCATGGCATAAGTAGCGGACGTTTTAAAAAAATAACTATATATATATATATATATATATCTTTTATTTAACATACACGTCCCGCCTGATTACTAAATCAAATAATAATCATTATGAAAATATACTGCTCAAACTGAAATCAATCCCAATCACATCAATAAAATATCATGTGCGTCCGGTGCGCACTGAAATCGAAACCAAATACAGATACCATGAATACCCACAAAACAAAACTAAGTGCAACAGGTGTGCACCAAAAACATCTGTCAAGTGCAACGGGCGTGCACGACTCAATATCAGGTGCATCTAATCTGCACAAAACCCCGATTTAGTGCATCTGGTGTGCACAAAATCGTATCAAGTGCGCCAAGTATGCGCAAGAATCCTAATCAGGTGCACATGGTGCACGAAAACATACATCGAATATCAAAATCGAAATCACAGCACAAAAATGCATGAAAACTAGGTCGAAACATATGTCAAAATCATGTGTAACCCCTATGCACGAAATCAACTCAAAATCTCAAAATATGTAAAACCAAATCAAGTGTACTGGGTGTATACTAAGCAACATTAATACAACTGATATATGAAACACAGATAGAATATAATGAAGGTACACATAAGAAATACCAATCGTAGAAAAAAAATCCTCAAAATACCAAAATCCAATAACAGAAATATGAAACTCAAATCACCGAGTCACATCGTAATCACTATCGTCAATGTGCGCCTCTTTCCTCTGATGTCTGCTGCTTCACACTTGTCTCTTCATAAGTGTGCTGACTGCGCTACCAACGGCAATTCTCATATCTAGAGTCTCCCACATAGTCGACCCCTTCACTTGATACCCGGACTACATTAAACTTCTCGATCGATCCTTCAAAATCCCATAATTCCCCGAGAGCTCAACACTCAAGCACAGTTTAAAAAATATCCGGTACATACCCCAGCATCGATGATCCAGCTGTAGAAGGGCAAACCCAAGCCTCACTAATGGCACAGCGGAACTGCCGTAAACCCTAAGGTTCAAGGGCGTTCTCGTGGTCATTATGTCGAGTTAGGGTTTCATTCTTCTAGAGGGTCCATCGAAATACCTGCATGTTCTTCCGAATACTTTAAACTTAGGAAAATGGTTTTCTGATAATCGTTCGAACCTTTTAACTTCATCCGGACGGCATGTGAATACCCTTCGACCGCACGCTAAGCAATGCTTCAATCCTCAAGAATAACCAATACTCTAATGGTTATCGCATTCGAGCCGCAGCTTCCTCTGCCCGTGCGCTCGTGGTAACAGAACCACCCTCCGACATTGACGAAGATAGATCAAGGAACGAATGAAATACGGTGCAAGCAAATGTACATCCTAAGGCTCCTTAAGCAGAGTAGCGTATCGTAAGTATGCCGCGGACCATACCCACGGTACGTTACTCTACCTAACTCGCCTACTCCATCAACCAAGGGTCACCTAGACTTATACAGGGTTAAACCTAGCGCTCTGATACCAACTTTGTCACGACCCGAAAGTACGGAACGTGACCGGCACTTAGATTACGAAGCGTCTAGAGGCGCCACGTAACCTAAGTAAGCCGAAGCCCAGAAATCTAAACCATAGAAGAAGAAGAAGAAGAAGAAGAAGAAGAAAAAGAAAACAAGTTTAAAAGCATCAGCAATTTTCCCAAAAATTTCGGCAGAGTCTCCTCTGTAAAAACTGGCCCCCAAACGGGTACAACAAGTATAATATACATAAACAATAAAAAGCATCCCCAACCGGGTGCTAGCTCAACGCCAACAGGCGGAGACAACCACAACAATCACAGTAATATACAACGCCAAAGGGCGAGGCTCAAATCTCAAAAGAAAACAAAAACCACCAGATCAGAATAACACATGCGCGACTCTAAGGTCGAAATAAACAACTGGTCCAATAAACTTATCAAGTAATACAAATATGGTTGATGGAGCTTTCTAGATACAAATGAAATAATAAAAATACAACGGCGGTTCAGATACAAATGAACCAACCTACCGTGCAAATCACCCGAAATGAAAATGATGTGCCAGCAACTGCCAAGGGAAACCTGTACATCGCACCTGAAAAGAATTTGGCACAACGGGGGTGAGTTGCCAACTCGTGAGTAGAAGACATCTACGAAAAGAAATCGAATGTACGACGCTAACCTAGGTCATAATAGCACACTACTATATCCCAAACATCTAGTAATAGCAGGGTAATACTACGTATAAGTGCAAATACTCCTTGTCGTGTCAGTGCCTCATATAATACTATGCCATATGAAATGAAATGCATGCACCATGAATGTAAAGTAACAAATCCTGAAATCCAGATATATATGTATAAGAAATCTGTAGCTGTTATCATCGTAAAATGTGTATAAGAATCTGAAATCTCAACAATGAAATCCATAGAAATCCGTGTCAAGCATCGACACAACACATGTAGTCTCAAGTCTCAATATGTCGGGCTCCGTCAGTCCGGATCGGCCCATATCATCAAATCTCACGACAACGGTCGGTATCCTCCGGATATCCGCCGCGCCAGACATCACCGGTAGGTAGCCTTCCCCTGCCAGGCTCATCGTCTACAACTCGATCTTCTTGCCCCGGGGTACCATACCGGGCCCACCATGTACCCGAGACGGTTCATCCACTCCTCGAACCGGGTCTCGAAATCCATCAGAAAACACGAAATCTCATGGTGGACGACACATACATCACGAGAAAACCGCATCTTATTTAAAAAGAAAGGAGGAGAGAGAGAAAAGTTTTTATATATATTCTTGCGGTTTTCCCCAAAAAAATCCAGAAATCTCAAAATCATGAGTAGTATATGATAAATGTCGGCATATGCTCATAATACTGTGCGATAACATAAAAATATGAATGCAGGAATGTCTAAGTTATGAATATCTTGTCTATACTAACATCAGAGAGTAATCACAATATTATATCGGTTTAGTTGTTAACTGATTCTATCAACAAAATATAATATGATCTAAAGTGTACGTGACATAGCAATTACCGATGATGATGTGTGTGAGCCGGCAAATAAGTGTGCGTGGAATATGCGCATCATCGGTAATGGTGCTGGTGTCCTAACAGGTAAGGTTTATACTGTTATAGCAACATATGTATGAACATGCAATATTATGATTACAGTGTGGAAGTAAAGACGAATGTGCGTTATCCACTCATTTAATATACTTATACTACTACCACTATATGACGCAACCCTAACCTAGTGTCCATCTATCCTCTTAAGAACTAGTCATTAAGAAACTAAAGTCTACCTAAGGTCTGAATCAATATCTCTAATAGTCGGCGATCCCGCCTCAATAGCGTCACGTACGTAGTACGGCTTCCTCGAATCAAGAGTGCGGATCAATCATCAAATCTAAGCCTCGTACGGTAACATCCATCGTACGGCATCCCAATATCGGGGTACGGTCAAGTATCTCCTAGGTGTCTCATCATTCGTATAATGTCATCCTCAGGAATGTCATGTCCTATGTATCGTGTTGTGATTAAGTCATACGGATATCATATCGTCCTCAAGTCACACCTCTATAGTATCGACATCAGGTCGCACCTATGTGATGTCGTAATCAAGTCATACATATCCCATAGCACAATCAGTCACGAGTTATAGTCCGGGTTCTAGCGTCCCATGTACATCAATATCACCACCACTCCTTACAACTTATATATTCATGTTCACTATCTCATTCTCTAATGATCCGCTAACACTTTATTTCGACTGTATAGTCAAGAATCACGGCATCAAGCCCAGTTATACTGTTTCATCATACCTCGGATATCATATCACATCAATGAATCACCTATACGTGTTGTATATATATGTATATACCTATACCTAGTTATATATATATACACATACACGTACCCCATATCGAGTTCCCGTGTGTGCGTGGGTGTGTTTCTATCTGAAACCTACGAATCTCTTCCAAGGTACTCATCCTCTGATATGGCTTTCCTAAATCAGTCTAGTACAGCCTAGGGTCAATACTAGGGTCCTACTAGGGTCACGTCTGGTTTCCTAATGTCAATAGGTACTAATCCTATTCTACGTTGCGGGGGTGCTAAACGCCATCCACCCGACTTTCCCCCGTAGATATGCATCTACTCACCTGGTCCATGTCAGCCGAAGACGGTGTCGCCATCCTCCTCTTCATCGCCCGCAGTCCACGTGGGGGTACCTAGACGCAAACATATAAAGAGCATCGTAACTAGAATCACGTACAATAGTCAAACGATACAAAGAACAATCATAGGTTAAAACCTATGTCCCGTCCAAGCAAAAGAACCAAATACCACTCGATATCGGCGTACAAACTCCGATGGATCGAGATAAGTATCAACAGATAACTCATAGGTTTAAAACACATTACTTATATTGCAAAACATGATCAAATTCATCGAAACACTAAAATCGATCAAATCGTCCGTTTCCGAAAAACCCGAAAATGCCAATTTACCGTTTTTCATGAAAACTTGACATTTAAATGAAACCAAGGGTCATAAAACTCATTAAATAGCATAACTAGACTATACAACCCCTTACTATATTTTTATTGCACAATTTTGCATTAGTTTGAAATTTCAAGTTTGCAACCATTAGCAATTTTCAACACCTTTCAAGAAAAATTCACCATTCCACTACAACACTTGATTTTGTATGAATTAATGTATCAAACTACAATTTACAATGATAAGGATATAATGAAACCTTAATTTATATTTTAAATCTCATTTATTTAATAATTTCCAAAAACTAGTTAGCAAAATAGCAAATTTTTATCAAAATTTATCAATTATCAATAATACTAGTAACTAAACTAAGTTTTCCCATTCCTTTAACATGTCAATATCCTCATTTAAACAACAATCTATTGTTACAAACATTCATTGGAATTTATCTCACCAATATATAAAATATATAGAAATCTAGTTTGCTAAAAAAAATGGTTTAATTTAACCATTTTGGATAAACAATGTACAATCTATCTTCCATACAAGAATCTCCACTTCTAAAAATGTTAAACTAGTTATAATAACCCTAATTAATTAATAAAAATCATAACTTTATTTTACAACCCTAACTTGAATTTTTAAAACTTAGAATTAGAATTAATTCATTAAATCAATTTATGCTAGAATGAAACATTAAACAATAATAATTCAAAAGAACAAGATTTATACCTTCACACAAGAAATCCAAAGTTGAAAATGAGCCTCAAAAATACATGCTTTCCATCTCCAAAATCCATGCAAAGAAGAGCAAGGAATAGAGGGTATGACTTTATTAGGATTTTGTGGATTTTTATTTGGATTTTTAATGAATTTTTGATGGATTTTGCAACAAAAATGAAATGGGAAATGGGGGGGCTGCCATGATAAGGAGGCCGGCCAAACTTGGGGGAGGAAAGGGAGAAAGAAGACAATGAGGAATTGTGTAGAAACTTCACTCAAAACATCACCATCTTTAAGTCTTTTCATGATTTATTTGTTTTCTTTTCATTTCTTTACTAAAACATCCTAGAAAACTCTAGAAAAGTGGGAAAATTTGCAAATAAATTTTGCATGATACACACTAATTTCTAATATGCCATGGTTCATTTTTACAAATTAAAACCATTTAAATTGTAATTTACACTAATTTAGTGCAAAAAATAAAGTTTATGTTAATATTTAAAATAATTAATTTAGGAAAAATATTTTATTAAACTAAAAATTTATAAGTGGATAAATAAACACTATTTACTAGTAATTACATAATTAAATAGGTATTTTTGAATTTATAATGAAAAACAATTGCGGTTTGATTTTACGAAAAATACATTTTATTTTACCGAAAATCAAAATTTCACTTACACAATTTTATTCATTTAATTAATTATTTAATTATTTTTAAAACGTTACATATATGTCCCAGCATCCACTACAATATACATCCTATGTACAGTAATGGCCTCTAGGGCATACATATAACTAACAGACCGGACTGTACGGAGACTGTCACATTCAGACTCAGTAGGAGTACAGATGGGGTTTCACCTCGTCAGCCTTCTTGTCGACATCTACCTGGGGACCGTTACGCACAGCTAGTGCCGCTTGCGGTCTGTGGTTAAACCCACTGCCAGCGTAGTGTCGAGTCTTTAGAGTCCCACACAGAGGGTATTCGCCTCTGGGCAAAACAGAGTAGAGGTCGCATGGTTTTGCGACAGGGTTCGTTCTCATCCGCGCACTTGTGCACGTTTGGAGTCCGGACGGATATTACTGGCTGGCTCTGGTTTGAGTCAGATACCGGTATTTGTTTTGGGGTTGCTTTTATCTCTCAGTATTCATGTTCCTCGGAACAAGAATGCAGGTGTGTATGCACAGTTCTTTTTTAGGAGGAGGAGGATGATTTTTCATTAGGGTTTCGGAACGGGTGCGTATGCACAGTTGACAGTCGTCTTTTTCCAAACCCTAATGGATTTATGTTATATCAATTAATAATATATAATAAAATGAAATTGTGTCATGGTTGGTTTTTTATGTTGACTTGTTGACCATGGTTGACTTGTTGACCATGGTTGAACTTTTGACCATCATCATTACAAATGAAAGATACTCTTTGATTCTAGCAAAACCTTTTAATGCTTGTAATGATAATGGTCATTCAAAAACTTTCCATCAACCTTTTCATTTTCATTATCATTATTATTTGATAATTCTTTTTCTTTTGCATTATGGTTGCAAGAAGGAAAAGAGAGCTCATTATTTTCATAACCATTCTCTCTCTTCATTTCATCTTCTTCTTCCTCTAGCTAAAGAGAACCCTTCTCATGTGTTGAGAATCCTTCTCTTTAAAAATAAAAACAACCCCTAGTCACTCTCTACTCATTCTAGGATCAAGGTTTAGCAAGCTGGAAACCCTAGTTCACTCAAAGCACGAGGAAGAGCCCAAAGGTTGAACTCTCGAGGTGGATCCATCTTCGACGGAAGAAGGCGACAAGAAGAGAACCATCAACCTCTACAAAGTTTGAAGAAGAAGGAGTTCAAGTTTAGGTATAACCATCTCCATCCGAGTAGCTAACTCTCTTTAGCAAAGTTTGCTAGTTTAGTTTAGACACGATCCCGACCTTGTTTAGTCCATGTTGCCTCTTGCGATAAAAATTTGTTTTTTATACCGTTTCCACCTCCCCGTAAGAACCGGGGGTCGCAACGTGGACTTACATGTGGTAAGGTGGAAATCAAAGCACAGTGGGAATCACACAAGACTTTATGACGATCTCGGGCCTACAGACTAACCTGTACCAGTGTCACCAGAGAACTGCCATCTGATGTAAGGTATAATACCATATGGGAGTTCTCGGCGAGTCCGTCCAGTGTACCCAGTCTCCACTGAGTACCCGTATATCATCTCTTATGTCAAACACCAATGGATATGGGATCATCCATCGCCCATCTGTATGGGTCGAGAAGGTATACGCTAGTCTACTCTGGTTTATCGATGCCCCGTCTCGATACATCCACGACTAGGGACCTTGAAGGATGTACTTATGGACTACTATGTCCCCACTAGTATGATCTGCATCATAGTCCAGATAGTCAAGTACACATCCTAAGGGCTTTACCAATATGTAACAGAGAGACAATCAGTATACACGTTAAGGTAAAGAGTAACCAGATAGCATACTATCATGTCGAGTAAGAAAGTCCTCCCTATATATGTCCCAGCATCCACTACAATATACATCCTATGTATAGTAATGGCCTCTAGGGCATACATATAACTAACAGCAACCTCTCTCAACTCGTGAGTAGGCCACTCGGCACTTCGAGTTACCCGGTAGTTTGTGCACCCCACCTTGGGTCTATCCTAGGAGCAAAAACAGTAAAAAGAAATTATACAATGACGGCTACAACCCCGACCCGGTTGTGCGGCCATACAAATAATATTACATAAATTTACAAATTTTACAATGAATGAAAGAAAAAGAAACTCTCATCTCACATCCATTCCCGGCTATTCATTCGCGACAATCCAACGAGTTCATATACACAAACCATAAACATTACAGATCACAGATATGTATAACCCCCACTAATCGACGTATAGCGATTAACGGACGTTCAATACATATATCACAACACAGACAATATCCATTAGCCAAAGTGTATGGAATATCGATCAAAATACGGATTTGTAACCACCCCAAAAGTCATTTTGTTCTCTGGAAAATATGGGTAGAAACAACATGTATTAAAAATCCCAAAACAGCCAAATAAAAACACTGCAGAAAACTCGGTCCATGGCCGAGTCAACTCGGCCGTGGATCCGCGGCAGAAAGCATGTTCTTGCCGCGGATCCGCGGCGCTTTGACCGAGTCACTGGATCGTTTTTCTAGTGTGTTTTTACAAAATCCTTAGACGAATTTTCATGTATGCTAAATTATTTTTACAGCAGTATAAAAATTCAACAGAAACATGGTTTTTCTCGGACTTGATTTGTGATTTTTTCTGATCGATATTCTTAACACTTTGCTAACTTGCTAGTTTATGTTTAGCTAGGCTCTGATACCACTGTAAGTTCACGTTGCTCACCCCGGTTCTTACGGAGAGGCGGAAACGGCGAAAAACAATTATTTTAGCGCAAGGCAACATGGACTCAAAAGCAAGGATCTTGGCTAAACTAGAAACTAGCAAACAAGTAGAGGCTTTAACTACTATGCTGTAGAAAATATACCTCATGAAACCGGTCCTTCGGGTCTTCTCTCCGCTGTCCGGCTCATCCATCCACGCTCCGAGGGTCGATCCGGATCTTGGTCACCTCCGCGGCTTTCTTGAGTCGAAGACGATCCACCCGAGAGTTGTACACCGAGCTCCACCTAAAGCCGAGGCAACTAGGGCAACGAGATCGCTAATCTAGATGTCCTAGGTTGTGTAGAAGAGAAAGATGGAAGTGTTTGTCTATGTGGATTCTTTTTCTCTCAACAATGAGATCAAAAGAATTTATCAAGAGGAGGAAGAAGGAGAAACTTTAGCAACCATGGAGCTTTTCTTTTCTTCTCACTTCAAGAGAGAGAATGAGAAGAGAATAATGAAAAAAAGGGTTAACTAAAGAGAATCAACCATGGTTGCAATAATACACCCAAAACCATCATTACTAATCCTATCATGATAAAGTTGATGGCACAAATGACTTGACCATTTTCATAACTCAAGAAATAAAAAGAAAATCAAGGAAGAGTGTAGACCTCTCTTGAAGGTCAATGGTCAACTCCGGTCAATGGGTCAACAAAGTCAAGAGAGATCATGGTGGTCAAATGGTCAATGCAATTAGCCATCACTAAACTATCACTAAAAGGATTAGTAAACAATATCTCCGGCTCATAACGGTTTTGACCAAACGAATTTCCAAAACCCTAATGAGCCTGCCACATAACGGTTTTGGCTGAACCATCTGCCAAAACCCTAATGGGGCACCTCCTCCTTCATCGCTCCTCGAAACTGTGCATACACACCTGCATCCGCATTCCGTAGAATGCGAATGCACAGTAGACAAATCAAATCCATCCGTGCAATACTAGGATCCGGCTTAAACCAAAGCCCACTAGTATCGCCTGCCCGAACAGCATACGCACACAAGTGCACGTAAGTGATCGTAGCCCTGCCGTAAAACCATACGGCCTCTACACGTTTCGTTCAGTGCAGGGAAACTCTCTGTGTGGGACTCTAAAAACTCGACACTACGCTAGCAGTGGGTTTAACCACAGACCGCAAGCGGCACTAGCTGTACGTAACGGTCCCCAGGTAGATGTCGATAAGAAGGCCGATGAGGTAAACCCATCCGAACTCCTACTGAGCCTGTATGTGACAATCTCCGTACAGTCCGGTCTGTTCGTCTGATACATCGCATGGCGGGCCTAGGAGGCGGTGAACGTCAGTCCCCTAATAGAGGTACAAGTCGTGTCGGAGTGTAGCCCAGAACACCCTGAGATAACACTGGAAACCTACCAGTATAACTCGCTTGCCCTGGCCAGGGACTACTTGTGTAATGGCTCTCCTAGACACAGCGCGATGTCAACCCCCAATACCGGGAGAGACGAATCATGTCTAACCGTCACTGCCTCCAAGTGCTTCGGGACAGCACCCAACTACTACCTGTTTGCAAGACTCCTTTAAGCCGTGGTAGGGTAGTAATCTAAGTACACTGGGAACACACTCCAGGCAAAGTGACAGTGTCAAGTCGGCGGACTAAGCTGTACTCATGTCACCTGGGAACTGATAACTGACGATAGGTATAATACCAACCAACAGTTCCCGACGAGTCCTGTCCGGTGTACTCGTAACCTAACGAGCACCTGCATACTATCTCAAGTACGACGTACTGACGGCTGTGGGACAGACCGTCCCCCCCGCTGGGATGAGAAGCGCATACGCTAGTCTACTCCGAAGTATCGATGCCCTGTCTCGATAGTCCTACGACGAGGGACCTGTATAAGGATGTGCTTATGGATTACCCAGCCCCCACGAGTATGACTGCCATCACAACGCTGGTAATCAAGCGTTATGCTAAAAGATACACATGCACATATTGAAGTAGAGACAAACCAAGTAGCATACTACCATTTTGAGCAAGATTGTCTATACAACTGTGAATATCCCAAGCTTCCATTAAGTAATATACAAGCTAGTATGATACAGTAATGGCCTCTAGGGCATATACACTAACAGAATATCGATGCCCCGTCTCGATACTCCCATGACTAGGAACATTTGAAGGATGTACTTACCGATTACCTCTTCCCCACTAGTATGATCTGCATCATAATCCTGGTAGTCAAGTACTCATCCTAAGGGCTTTATCAACATGTAATAGAAAGACAATAAGTATACATGTTAAGATAAAGTGCAACCAGATAGCATACTATCATGTCGAGCAAGAAAGTCCTCCCTATATATGTCCAAGCATCCACTACAATATACATCGAATGTACAGTAATGGCCTCTAGGGCATACATATAACTAACACTTATGACCTTGACAGAGGTCAACATATCATAAGTCGCAAGTCAAGTTCAACCCGTCGTTGTTCTGGATTAACTTAGACCCACCCGCATGTTCATATCAGATTTTTGCATTTTCATACCGCCAAATTTTTATCACATTGCATATCCGTAGATACTCTTGAGCCGTGTTTGCTAGTCAATTGCAGGATACAGGTTCTCGGTTCTAAAACGGTGAAATTCATGGAAAACACGAAAAAAGTCCGGGTTCCTGCCAACCACAGATAAAACACGGTCTCCGCTCTTCATCCGTATGTTGCCAGATACCAGTTTAAGAAGACAAAAGGTCAAATCAATGTCACCTTCATGCACAAGGCTCCATGGTAGCACAAAATCCAAGAGATCTACGCGGAGCTCGAGGCAATCATGACAAAATCTTGACAAAAAGTCCACCTTTCCCTCAACAGAAATTCTGGAAAAATCGGGGAGCCAAATTGAGAAAATATATCTACCAGAATAATGTAGATATCAGATCAGGCCAGCACAAGAAATTGGGGGGCCCAATTCATCTAAACGGCCGCGGAAGCGCGGCCAAAGGGTGGTATTGGCCGCCCTTCCGCGGCCATCTTGGCGCCAAGTGTGCAGGGTTTTCTGGGGCACTTTGGTCTTTTCCTATGTGCTCTGTTGGTTGCCCTAGATCTCCATTCTCCAGCCTATAAATAGCCCAGAATTCTGTGAAGGAAGGGTCCAATTCTTGTATTTCTTTTGCTAGGTTTTAGTTTACATGTTCTTCTTCCTCTTCTCACCTCTTCTCCATTAAACTTGTAAGTGAGCTTTTGAGTGAAGAGTGATGAATAAAGAAGACCATTTTTATTATCATGCTTGTCTCTTTCTTTACTTGTTATAATTGTTGTAAGTTTAAATTCGTTAAGTAGTTGTTATTTCCTTGTTGTTTCTTTCTTCTCTTTTTTCTTTATCTTTACATATGACAATGATACTTACGCTTGATCCTCGCCAAGGTGAGGTCGCAAATAGTTAGTCATATTCTTCTAATCTCCTTCTTTCTATCTTCCTCTTTTGTGTTGTTTTATTTTTCCGTATTATGATGTGTGAGTAGTTCATTCTTGTTAGGGTAGGATAAGGGAAGTTTGAGAGAAGGAAATCTCTCTCACTCTTTCCTTGCCCAACAGCTTAAATCGACTCCCGTTAACCCAACCACGATCCGCTCCTTACGGCACCCTATCCTACATGATAGCGGTGATTCCGTAGTGAGACCGGTTGTGGTTGGATTAACCGGAGGTTATGGCTAAGAGCCAAGAACGGACGGACAAGCACCAAAAGGAAGACTTATGCGTTGGAAAGCCTAGCTTATACTCGCAAAGTCCTTCCTAGTCGTGCTAATCCCCGTTGTTGCCGATTACCGTAACACGATATTAAGAAGGGCAACGAAAGATGTGGAGACTCCTAACTCAAACTAACCTAATCCTAACCCTAACATGCTCTCTTTAAATATCAACTCAACACTTAGATAACTACAAACAAAAATCTGAACAACCGGACTTAACTCGTCGAAAAACACATAGAAAAAGATTCCCATCTCCCTGCGGACGACCCGTACTCAACCGGCTAGCTACGTGCGAAACCGTCTTGATTGCGGTATTTAAACTAGAACTTGAACACGCTCGTATCCTAACAATCAAATGGCGCCGTTGCCGGGGAGACGGTAGTTTATTTCCTTGTGTAATTTCGGGTTAATTTGTAAGTATATAAAAAAAAAACGAAAAAAAAATATACTTTGTAAAAGAAACCATCTTGTTATTCTTGATTAGTTTTTGTGCAAGTGTGCAGGAAATACGAAGCACAAGATCGACGCCAAAGACGTTGGAAATACGGAGTTCAAGTACAGTGCCAAAGACGTGGGAAGATAGACCCACATTTTCGCGGCTACACCGCGATGGACAAAAACGAAGCATCCGGTCTACTGTACAAATCTGGAGCAAATACAGTGAGCCATTCAAGATTCAGTACATTCAGACAAGCAGAGGAACCCCAACAGAGAACACCCCAAAATTTCAGAGCCCCAATTCCTCAACCTAGCCGCGGATCCGCGGCCTAAGTAGGTGTTTAGCCGCGGAACCGCGGCCATTCAGTGCCTTCAGGGTGCAATTTTTCTCTCTGTAAGTCTCTCTGCCTCTCTCCACTCCTCTGAACTCCAATAAACTGTGTTTTCTGCAGCCTTCTTTGCGCAAATTCTTCTCCCCCTTCCAATAAACTGTTCTTGTGCAGGATTCTTTGCGCCGCAAATAAAAATTGTTTGCAGTTGATTTGTTACTGTTTTGCATTCTTTAATACGAACTTAAGGGGCTTGAAACCAATCCAGATTGGGTGGGGATTTCATCACCCTTCCCAGGACCCCGGAAATCACTAAAGCATATGCATTGTCCATTGTAAATTAAAAAATACTAGACTTCAGCCCTAAGGACTTCGCGCTCATTAGGAGAAGATAAACCTTGTTTAGAACCTCGCTTAACCGTATATTGTTTACGGGGTGTCTAGGAAAGTGTTAAAGGCGCAACCGCCGAAAGAGAAAGGGTTATTTAATTAAGAAACTTCGCGAAAGCGTTGGACAACCTCCCCTTATCTCTGCACTTACCTGGCCTCGTGATCGGTGTATTGTTAAGCCCGTTTCTCGACATTGTTTAACTTCGACAATCAAGTTCAGGAGCAGGTCTAGTAGACCTAGGCGGCCGTAGATCTAGGTGTGATTGTGCATATCTTGTTTGTGATTGCTTAAGCCGTATTTCCGTACATATTTCTGTAAATCTCTTTCTAAAAAAAAAAAAAAAGAAAAAAAAAGAAAAAATCAAAAACTTTTATAAAAACTTGCCCTTTTGTCGCCAAATCCATTTTCACCCACCACCCATCGTCTTTCTCTGCTTTGACTATACTAAACTCGTTTAGTGTATGTCCGCTTGGACTCGGGACACTAGCGCCCGTCTAGTCCGCGTTACGTTAGTCGCGACCGACTACGCGATCGACTCCGAAGTCGATACTCCGTCCACTCCTCTTTCACCCCTTCCTTTGCCGGCCAACTCCGACGTTGACCGGAATTCTGTTCATACATCTTCACCTTCACCTTCACCTTCACCAACCTCTTCTTCCGCGATGTCGGGATTTAATCCGAACATCTCTTTGACCACCGCTGGATTGGCTCCACCTCCTACGGAGACCAATCTTCCACCACCTCCGCCTGTTGTAGCGCCGCAGCGAATTGCGCTCCAGGATCGTTTCTATCCTACCCGTTCTGCACTTCCCACCTGCCTTTCTCTTCCTCCGGCCAATGGGGACAACTTTGAAATTAAGCCCCATTTCATCAACATGCTTCCACGTTTTCATGGGCTTGAATCTGAAGATGCCTATATCTTCATAAACAAATTTCAAAACGTCTGTGCCATGATGAAAACCACCCAGCTGTCGGACGATGCTATACGTCTACGGGTCATTCCGTTCACTCTATGCGATCTCGCTGAAAAATGGCTGTATAGCACCGCTTCCCACTCAATCACCAGCTGGGACGAGTTTGTTAAAGCGTTTCTAAAAAAATTCTACCCAAATCATAAGACCGCAAGAATTCGAAATGAAATCAACCAATTCTCCCAGCTTCCTTCTGAACCCTTCTGGAAGTGCTTTGACCGGTACAAAGACCTTCTTGTTCAGTGTCCTCACCACGGTATAGAGAAATGGCAGCTCTGCCAAACCTTATACGAGGGACTGAACCCAGCAACGAAGCAGTTGCTGGAAACCATCTGTCAGGGCCACTTCCTATCGAAATCTGACGAGGAAGCGTGGCAGTTCTTTGACGATCTTGCGGAGCAAACGCTACAGTGGGAGAGCACCAGACCGACTTCTTCTTCTTCTACCTCCACTTCTACCGGTCAGTCTAGGGTAGGAATCCACCAACTTGACGTCTCTATTGCGATGAAAGCTGAAATGGCTGCGATAACACGAAAGCTTGAAGCGATAGAGAGCAAATTTTCTGCTCCTTCTCCTGCCCCTGTTCTCCCCCTTCGTACCATCTGCGCTTGTTGTTCTGATCCTTCCCATTTGACTGAAGAGTGTCCTTACAATCCACCATCGCAAGGACATGATCAGGTTAATGCATTCCAGCAAAGACCGAGGAATGATCCATACTCTTCCACCTACAATCCCGGTTGGAGGAACCACCCCAATTTCGCCTGGAATCAGAATCAGAATCAATTCCAGGGCAACAATTTCCAAAGGGCCCCTCCGCCGCAACAACAAGCGCAACAACAAACTCAGCATCAATATCAGCAGCCCTTCCAACCCCAACCTTTCCAAAACCAGACGAACAACTTTGCACCGAACAATTCTTTTCCACCAAACAACTTTGTTCCGTCGAACAACGATAAGGTTTCCTCGCTCGAGCGAAGTCTGGAGGCATTTGTTAAACAATCGACTCAATCCACCGCCAACATCCAGTCTTCGATTCAATCTTTAGTGCAACACACTGCCGCACACGGGCAAAGCATCAAGACCATTGAGGCCCAGATTGCACAGCTGAACGCGGCCTTGAGCGAGCGAGAGAAGGGGAAGCTCCCGTCCCAGCCACTTCCAAATCCCGGTCACCCACATAATGCACATGTTGCTCTTGAACAACAAAACCATAATGTGAGTGCCGTGACTACGCTGAGATCGGGAAGGATGCTGCAAAACAACATTGGCAAGCGAATCATCGATGACACCCCGGCCGCCGCTTCTTCTTCTTCTCCTTCTTCTTCGTCTTCCGAGCCTATTCTCCGTTCTTCACAAGGCTCCCCTTCCTCTTCTTCTGCTCTGAACGGACCCACTTCTCACTCTACGAAAACACCTATTCTGGGATCCGTTCCAACTCCAAAATCTCCTCCTCCAGCACTAGACTCAACCAATTTTCAAAATGTTCCATTTCCAAACCGGTTGAGATCTAATAAACAAAATCCTCAAATGGAGAAGATTTTGGAGTTATTCAAGCAAGTTAACATTAACATTACTCTTTTAGATGCTGTCCAACAAGTCCCGTCTTACGCGAAAATCTTAAAGGACTTGTGCACGAAAAAGAGGAAGTCTCAGGTACCCAAGAAAGTTTTCTTGGCTAGTGCTGTGAGTGATGCCCTTACCCAATCTTTACCACAAAAACGAAAGGACCCTGGCTGTCCTACGATTTCAATTACCATTGGGGATAAGAACATCAACCGCGCACTATTAGATCTTGGTGCCAGTGTTAACTTGCTTCCGTATTCAGTATACGAGCAATTAGGCGTCGGAGAGTTGAAACCCACACACTGCACTCTCTAAATGGCCGACCGATCGATCACCCACCCTAGGGGTGAGCTAGAGGATGTGTTGATAAGAGTCGGGGACTTCATATTCCCCGTTGACTTCATTGTATTAGATACACAGCCTGTAGCTAACCCCCGGAATCAAATTCCGGTGATACTCGGTCGCCCATTTCTCGCAACCTCAAATGCTGTGATCAATTGTCGCAATGGTTCGATGAACCTCTCTTTTGGAAATATGACGATTGAACTCAACATTTTTAGGTTGGGGAATCAGCCCGCCGAACCTAATGCTCATATACTGGACGTCTGCTCGATCCAGGAGATCACCCCCGAAGAGTGTGAATTCGAGGAGTTTCTGTTTGATCACGATAATCTTGACGCCACTAGTGCGTTTCTCTTCGAACCTGCTGCTGTTTCTGCGCCCGACAACGACTACGAGTGTTTCACGTTTTCGAACGATCTTAGCTGCGCACAACCCGAGTTTGAATCCTTCGACTTTCCGGATGAGTTACCTGAACCATCCGACTCGGTTGCCTACACTCGTTTTGAACCTTTGCTGGAGTCCTTTGAGTTCGAGACCTTTGCACCGGTCTTGCCTTCCATCGTTTCACCTCCAACGCTCGAACTCAAGCCTTTGCCGTCTCACCTTAAGTACGCTTACTTAGGTGAGAACGAGACCCTACCTGTCATCATTTCGGCTTCTCTAGCTCCAGAGCAAGAGAAAGCCCTTCTCACGGTCTTGCACAGCAACAGGCAAGCTTTTGGCTGGTCCATGGCGGACATCAAGGGGATTAGTCCCCTGATCGTTGAGCATCACATTCATCTGATGGATGATGCCAAACCAGCCCGGGATCCACAAAGACGTCTTAATCCAGTCATGAAGGAGGCTGTGAAGAAGGAGATCGTCAAATGTCTAGATAGTGGTATCATTTACCCTATCTCTGATAGCCAGTGGGTTAGCCCCATTCATGTTGTCCCCAAGAAGTCGGGCATCACGGTCATAACCAACGAGGCAAATGAGTTAATCCCTACTCGCACCCAAACTGGGTGGCGAGTTTGCATTGATTACAGAAAACTCAACGCCGCAACGTGGAAAGACCACTTTCCACTACCCTTCATTGACCAGATGCTTGAACGATTGGCCGGACATGAGTACTATTGCTTTCTAGATGGCTACTCTGGCTACAATCAAATTCCCATCGCCGAAAAAGACCAGGACAAGACCACTTTCACTTGTCCTTTCGGCACATTTGCATATCGACGCATGCCCTTTGGGTTATGCAATGCGCCCGCTACCTTCCAGCGGTGTATGATGGGAATTTTCTCTGACATGGTGGAAAATTTTTTGGAGATTTTCATGGATGACTTCTCCATCTTCGGCGACTCCTTTGACGAGTGTTTGCTGCATCTCGACGCTGTCCTTACCCGATGTAAGGACAAGAATCTCACTTTGAACTGGGAGAAATGCCACTTCATGGTGCGCGAAGGTATTGTCTTAGGACATATCATCTCGCAAAATGGCATAGAGGTTGACAAAGCTAAGATTGAGGTCATTTCCAATCTGCCTCCTCCCCGATGCGTCAGAGATATCCGAGCCTTCCTTGGCCATGCCGGTTTCTATAGACGGTTTATCAAGGACTTTAGCAAGATCGCTAGGCCCTTGACTCTTTTGCTGGCCAAGGATACACCTTTCGACTTCAACTCGAGCTGTGTGACTGCATTCGAGTCACTGAAACGCTCACTCACTTCTGCTCCCGTTCTTTCTTCTCCTGACTGGACGCACCCATTCGAGATCATGTGCGATGCATCCGACTTTGCCATCGGTGCTGTCCTTGGACAGCACATCAACAAGATGCCGCACGTGATCTACTACGCTAGCCGAACCCTGAACGACGCCCAACTTAACTATACGACAACTGAGAAGGAATTCTTAGCTGTTGTATTTGCTTTAGAAAAGTTCAGGCCCTACCTCATCGGCTCTCCAGTCATCGTCTACACGGACCATTCAGCTCTGCGCCATCTTTTTGCGAAGAAAGATGCCAAGTCTCGGTTAATCCGTTGGATCCTCTTGCTTCAAGAGTTTGACCTTGTCATTAAGGACAAACGAGGATGTGAAAACGTGGTTGCCGACCATCTCTCGCGACTTCCTTCTTCGCCTTCGCTTCCAATTCCGATAAACGACGTTTTTCCGGACGAACAACTCTTGACAGTATCGTGCGAACCCTGGTTCGCAGATATTGTGAACTATTTGGCCACGGGATTGCTACCGACCGAATGGTCGAGTCAGGACAGACTTCGCTTCTTATCCCAAGTAAAACACTTTTACTGGGACGAACCCTACTTGTTCAAGTACTGTCCCGACCAGATCATTCGTCGGTGTGTCCCTAATGAGGAATTCAAGAGTGTGCTGTCATTTTGCCACGATCAAGCGTGTGGCGGGCATTTTAGGCCCAGGAAGACAGCTGAGAAGATCTTGCAATGTGGTTTCTACTGGCCACAACTCTTCAAAGATGCTTATGACTATTGCAAGACTTGCTCCCGGTGCCAACACATGGGCCGGATATCCCGGAGGAATGAGATGCCGCTCCAACCGATCTTGGTTGTGGAGATTTTCGATGTTTGGGGGATAGACTTCATGGGGCCGTTTCCCAGCTCTTTTGGGAACTTGTACATCCTTCTAGCTGTTGATTACGTCTCTAAATGGGTCGAGGCTGTGCCCAGCCGAACTAACGACAACAAGGTTGTCGTTAGGTTCCTTAAAGAAAACATTTTCTCACGGTTTGGGCACCCCCGAGCGATCATTAGCGACAATGGAAGTCATTTCTGCAATAAAACTTTCGAGGCCTTGATGCGGAAATACTCCATTAATCATAAGCTTTCTATGCCCTACCACCCCCAAACCTGCGGGCAGGCCGAAGTTTCAAATCGGCAAATCAAGCAGATACTGGAGAAGACGGTTTCCAAGAACTGTAAGGATTGGTCTCTGAAACTCACTGATGCCCTTTGGGCATTTAGAACCGCTTATAAGACCGACCTTGGCATGTCTCCCTATCGGCTTGTGTACGGAAAAGCCTGCCACCTTCCTGTCGAAATCGAGCATCGCGCGTTTTGGGCGATAAAGGAGCTGAATCTATCTCTGGAGGACACGGGCAGCCATCGGAAGCTGCAGCTGAACGAACTGAGCGAGCTTAGGGATGAGGCTTACGACAACGCGGTTGTCGTTAAGAATCGAACGAAGGTGTTTCATGATAAACACCTTTTGCGCAAAACCTTCGTACCTGGTCAGCAGGTACTTCTTTACGACACCCGACTTCACTTCCATCCTGGAAAGCTCCGATCTCGCTGGAAAGGGCCGTATTTTGTGCGGAATGTGTATCCGCAGGGCGCTGTGGATTTGGAAAATCCAAAGGACGGTTCAATTTTCAAAGTGAACGGACACCGCTGCAAACCGTACCTTAGCGCCGAACCAACAGAGGAGCTCCTGTTCTTACAGGAGCCGGTTTACCCTGAATGATCTTCCTCTGCCTACCCCCAAACTTCGGTTATCCAGCCAAAAACAGCGGACACTGTTCCAAATAAGTTTGGGGGTATGTACAAACCATTTTTTTGTGTATATTCTTTTTCTTTAAAAACAAAAACAAATAAAAATTGTATATCGCTACCGACAATTTTGAACCTTCAAACTGATCTCTTCATGCAACGACAGTGAGGACACTGTCCAGTTTAAGTTTGGGGGTACGCTCGGTACGCATTTCTTACCTTCGCATTCATATGTATATTTTGCATCTGCATATTAAAATCCATAAAATCCATAAAAATCTGAAAATTTTCTAAAAAAATATAAAAACTTTTTTTCAAGTTAGCTTGTGGAAGAACTTTGATTCAACATTTCGACGGTTTTTGTTTGAAAAAATAGGAATAACTAAATCTTATGTTTGGATTTTGAAAACCTGAAAGATAACTCTCCTTTGAAGTTAACTATAGCTGATATACGTCTTTACATCACACTACACGTGTCGTAAGATTTTGGGAATTAGATGACAAGTCTTTCATGTTTAAACTTTTAAACAGATAAATGATTTTCTGAGGATCAAATAGGTTTGTTCTGAAATAAGTAATGTCAAGAATAGTCTATGAAGTAAAGCGAATATGAAGGAATGTTATTGATGCCGTAATTGGAGCTAAGTCTGAAAAATAACCCATCTAAAAACTTGATTGGAATGATTACACACCAAACCCACTAGACACGTATTTTATCCAAAAAATATTTGAACTGCCGGTTATATCTCCGTTCGTATTAAATCATCTGATTTTCACGCCAAACTGTCTTTTGTTTTTGGACCTAGGTAACTTGAGTAATTAAGTCCGCTGGGGTGTTTCTACACCTAATGCCCTAAAATCAACTGGTTTGGGTGCATTGGCCCAAAGCTCGCTAAGAAGCCTAGAAAGTCCAGGTTAAAACAAAGTCAAGCAAGTGTTCTCTCCGAGTTAAAATTCCTAACGGTTCTTTGTGTGAGAATAATCTTGATAAAAGACAGGCTTTTATAAAAAAAATTTTTTTAACGGAGATATGAGGGTTTTATTCTATGATAAAGACTGTTGCACGTTCACAGAGGTGTGTATGAAATGAAAACAAGAAAAAGGTGGAGTGAAAAATACGACTTAGTTTCCTGTTATGGAAGATAGAAATTCTGAAGTTGAAACCTTACTGGAAAACGAAACTTGAAAAATGCTTAACTCTTTATAAAACTTATGTGATCCTTTTTAAATTGTTATCTGGGCTTTATTGTGCGACATGATGACTTTCTTCGACCTTTCGGGAACTTAACGACACTATTTGCACTGCACGTAAAGACATATAAAATCTGTAGTTAAATAAGAAGCGAGGTGTGAAAAATAAAGGTTCGATAGTCTAGACTTAGGATTATAGAATTGTTATTTTCTAAAACAAAACTTTAGGGTTTGAATCTTAGTTATTTTACAAAACCAACTTGACCGGATTTTGTGGGTAGTATCCGCTGAAAACCCTCAGGAGACAACACTCCTCCTACTAGGGACACCTAGAGGTTTAACGGCTTGTTGCACATGCTCAGTGCAATCGCGTTCCCTGCGAAAGTGAGGTTAGGAAATTTTTTGTGAATAAATGGACTTTGCTCGGGACGAGCAAATGATAAGTTTGGGGGTATTTGTTCATATCAGATTTTTGCATCTTCATACCGCCAAATTTTTATCACATTGCATATCCGTAGATACTCTTGAGCCGTGTTTGCTAGTCAATTGCAGGATACAGGTTCTCGGTTCTAAAACGGTGAAATTCATGGAAAACACGAAAAAAGTCCGGGTTCCTGCCAACCACAGATAAAACACGGTCTCCGCTCTTCATCCGTATGTTTCCAGATACCAGTTTAAGAAGACAAAAGGTCAAATCAATGTCACCTTCATGCACAAGGCTCCATGGTAGCACAAAATCCAAGAGATCTACGCGGAGCTCGAGGCAATCATGACAAAATCTTGACAAAAAGTCCACCTTTCCCTCAACAGAAATTCTGGAAAAATCGGGGAGCCAAATTGAGAAAATATATCTACCAGAATAATGTAGATATCAGATCAGGCCAGCACAAGAAATTGGGGGGCCCAATTCATCTAAACGGCCGTGGAAGCGCGGCCAAAGGGTGGTATTGGCCGCCCTTCCGCGGCCATCTTGGCGCCAAGTGTGCAGGGTTTTCTGGGGCACTTTGGTCTTTTCCTATGTGCTCTGTTGGTTGCCCTAGATCTCCATTCTCCAGCCTATAAATAGCCCAGAATTCTGTGAAGGAAGGGTCTAATTCTTGTATTTCTTTTGCTAGGTTTTAGTTTACATGTTCTTCTTCCTCTTCTCACCTCTTCTCCATTAAACTTGTAAGTGAGCTTTTGAGTGAAGAGTGATGAATAAAGAAGACCATTTTTATTATAATGCTTGTCTCTTTCTTTACTTGTTATAATTGTTGTAAGTTTAAATTCGTTAAGTAGTTGTTGTTATTTCCTTGTTGTTTCTTTCTTCTCTTTTTTCTTTATCTTTACATATGACAATGATACTTACGCTTGATCCTCGCCAAGGTGAGGTCGCAAATAGTTAGTCATATTCTTCTAATCTCCTTCTTTCTATCTTCCTCTTTTGTGTTGTTTTATTTTTCCGTATTATGATGTGTGAGTAGTTCATTCTTGTTAGGGTAGGATAAGGGAAGTTTGAGAGAAGGAAATCTCTCTCACTCTTTCCTTGCCCAACAGCTTAAATCGACTCCCGTTAACCCAACCACAATCCGCTCCTTACGGCACCCTATCCTACATGATAGCGGTGATTCCGTAGTGAGACCGGTTGTGGTTGGATTAACCGGAGGTTATGGCTAAGAGCCAAGAACGGACGGACAAGCACCAAAAGGAAGACTTATGCGTTGGAAAGCCTAGCTTATACTCGCAAAGTCCTTCCTAGTCGTGCTAATCCCCGTTGTTGCCGATTACCGTAACACGATATTAAGAAGGGCAACGAAAGATGTGGAGACTCCTAACTCAAACTAACCTAATCCTAACCCTAACATGCTCTCTTTAAATATCAACTCAACACTTAGATAACTACAAACAAAAATCTGAACAACCGGACTTAACTCGTCGAAAAACACATAGAAAAAGATTCCCATCTCCCTGCGGACGACCCGTACTCAACCGGCTAGCTACGTGCGAAACCGTCTTGATTGCGGTATTTAAACTAGAACTTGAACACGCTCGTATCCTAACAATCACCGCACAGGCCCTTGACAGAGGTAAACATGACTATGCGACTGTCCTAAATAATCGCATATCTATGCAACAAACATGCATTACCCAGCTACCATTCATTGTGCCTTGACAGAGGTCAAAATACACAACATGAATACTAAGTAATACCTGTAAGAAATGACGGAGGGCTACGACTGGTTTTTGGTGATAAACCTTTAACGTAAAGAACTTGATATCGTTGAATAAACCGAGTGGTTTTACAAATATATAGTGGCACAAACTTTTGCTAAAGAGGTCACTCCCTGTGAATGGATCTCAGCTCTTTCCTCGTCGAATGAGGCGCAAGATATTCCAAACTAAATACCACGATGCAAAGCAAAAGAATCGAATATAGTGAAGTTATTATGATGACATAAACTTTTGCTCAAGAGGTCATTCCCGATGAAGGGATCTAGCTCTTGCCTCGTCGAATAAGGTGCTGGATATTCATAACAGAATACTGCTATGCAAAGCAAAAGGAAACGTTTATAATGTCAGTTTTTAAAAATCTTGATTCCAACAACATCATATAGGTTTGTTTTCCTTGCATTAATCAGAATTAATGCAGTCCCATCAATTAAACCATATCACACCAGAAAATAACGAAAATACAATGTATGTATATGCCATTTGCATTCGCCATATCTCCAAAAGGAAAGAGGCAACTCAACAGTACTCATTATAGAGTGCGCCATATCTCATAGGGCGTGATACCTCCATCCTGATACACCGTTGTGTTGTGGTGTACTCGAAGGAGTAAGCTTAGAGAGAATCACATTTTCCTTTTAGAAACTCCAGGAACACCATGCCAAAGTATTCTCCTCCTCGATCACATCGAAGGACTTTAATACTTCTACCCATTTGGTTCTCTACTTCGTACTTATATTCCTTGAATTTCTCAAAAGCTTCAGACTTGTGTTTCAACAGGAACACATGTCCGAATCTTGAGAGATCATCGATGAATGTAATGAAGTACAAAGAACCAACCCTGGCATTGTGTAGACATAGGACCGTATATATCATCATGTATCCGTCCCAAGAGTTCACTAACTCTTTCTCCGTTTCCAGTAAACGGAGTATTGGTCATTTTACATTTGAGACAAGACTGGCAAGTATCATAAGATGAAAATTTCGAACAGATTTAAATATTCATCCTTATGTAACTTAGCTAGCCGTGTCGCATTGATATGACCTAGTCTACAATGCCACAAGAAGGATTCGTTCATTTCTGAACTATTCCTCTTGTGTGTGTTCTATATATTTTGAACTGTGGTTTGATTTAGAACGTATATGCCATTACATAACGTGCCTGATCCAATCAACTATTGATTAAGGAAAATGTTCACAACATTATCCATCAATACAAAATTATATCCTTCTTTAACTTATTAAAGAAACCGATGTAATGTTGTATATCAGGGTCGGTATGTAATAACATTCGTTCAGAATCAATGTATTAATATAAGGTGATATTTGCCAACTGATTTGGCTGCAACACTTGCACCACTCTCTACACTTAGAGACATATCACCCATTCCCAGTTCTCTATCTTTCTGTAGCCTATGTAACATATTACATATGTGGGATCCTGATCCTGTATCACATACCCAGGACGTAGAGTATACTGAGAAACAGTTCTTGGTAATGAACACACCCGAAGAAGATACATCAATATGCACTTTCTTTGATTGGGCTGCATGGGAATCCTGGTATTTCCCTATCTCCTGCTCAGACTCATAACAATTATAAGAAAGAACGGAACCAACGTTCCCTAGCTCAGTATAATAAACAGGTTTGGTCAATGCATCCATATTATTATCTTGATTAAGGTGTGACATGGTCGCTACCAGGAGAGAGAGAGAAGAAAACACTCTACGTGTGCTTTTGCAAGATCAGGTTGGTTATTATTTTATCTAATCAGGATGGCTCCCACTGTTTTTATCAAATCTTCCTTCAAACCCTAAAAGGTAAGACTAGCCGGGATTAATTACACTCTACAAGTTCGCTAATCTTTCGTCCAGGCTAGTGTCGGTACTTTGAGGGAGGTTCCTCGTGCTTTCGCACAGACCTAATTAAAATAAACCTCGTTTTCCCAGGGGCGTAACCCCGTTAACACCTTTCTAGACATCTACTTGATCGGCTAATTATAATGTGTAAAACTCTCCCAGGTGTAACTCTTACTCACAGTGGGTATCGGGATCTAACTATCTCATAGAAGGTATGCAATCTCATTGCAAATTTCAATACTTAAAATTCCCGATAATATTTTGACCCTAGCGTCCTATGACCTTGACACAGGCCAACAAACCATAGTCCGCTAGTCAAGTTCAACTCGTACATTTCATGATTGAATTAAACACACCCGCACGACCCTTGACGCAGGCCAACAAAGTCGCACGACTATCCTAATCCAATCGCATCATATGCAGCAGATAAGCACTAGTTAGCTACCGCACACTACGCCTTGACGCAGGCCAACAAACGCAGCACAAATACTAAGTAGTACTTATCTGAAATGACGGAGGGCTACGACAGGTTTTTAATAAAACCTTTTGCGTAATGAACTTGATATCGTTGTAGAATCAAGTGATTTTGAAAAGGAGTGTTTTTGAGGCTTTCACTAGTTTTGCTAAAGAGGTCACTCCCGGTGAAGGGATCTCGGCTCTTTCCTAATCGAATGAGGTGCTAGATGTTTCACAAATACCACTATGCAAAGCATGGACTAAAAAAGCAGTCAAAAACAAAACCGAGTGGGTTGTAGCATCTGCCAGTTTTGCTAAAGATACACTCCCGGTGAAGGGATCTCGGCTTTTTCCTTATCAAATAAGGTGCTGAATATTCTACAAGGAATACCGCTATGCAAAGAAAGAACTAAAACTACCAATTTTAAAACAAGTTTCTACAACATCTTTAGATTTCTTTTCTTTTCATTAATCTCATTAATGAAGTCCCATCAATTATGCTTCCTAAGCATCACAGAAGAAACGAAAGCAACAATATTTATTATATATCATATATATAATATAAGCATTCGTCTCAGAATATCAAGTGATCACATCACATAATATCAGCACCAGAAGTCCACATATGAAATATTGGATATATTAGGAATTCCGTGTTTTAAATTAAGCCAGTATAAAACACGGATTCCACGGTCGCGATGAATAGCCAAACCCACATCCCTAGACCCCTACGAGAGCGGCAGGCAACCCTACCAATTCTAGAGTTAGGAGAGCCGGTATCAACTCCTTGAGATGGTCTCCCACCGGATCCTAGAACCCGATTACTTGTGCTCCCCGCCTTGGGTCAATCCTAATATACATCAATGGTGACATCATCCTCAACCCGGAAGTGCCTCAATAAAAAAATATTACATACAAGTTTTTACATGACTGAAAATGAAAAACTCTCATCTCACATAAAAAAAAACCCGGCTATTCAAAACACGACGATCCAATATAACATATCACAGCAACACATAACATCACATGTCATCAACGTAAGTAAATATGCATATCCCAATTGTCGTTGACATATAGCAACGAAACCGGCGATACACTACATATTACACTTACGGTCGCAAAAAAGATAGTGAAAAACTATAACAATTGGAATCCGCAACCACCTTAGACATCATAAACCCAATGTATCACATACTTTGGATTTCATGCCTAACAAATGAATTCCTTAGACATCACATGCCTAACAATTATAAACCCCACATTTTAGTCTCGATATTGAAAACACTTTTCAATAACAAGTCGAGCAATTCAACAAGATTCCCGACATCCTGATCGAATGCTCGTCGGAAACTTTAGTAGACGGACGCACCCCCGATGCCGTCGACGAAGTGCACTTAGGTGTAACACCGCGGCCGTGAGCACCCGAACGGATGCTTTAGGAAACGGGGTTCTCCTATAGTCACTTTGTCAGGGCTATGGGGCATGGCTATCTAGTAAAATTACCCGGCGAGTATCCGCGTATGCTTCGTAATTGCGAGGGACTTTTGATCCACATCAAAATTCAGTGGCAACTGATCAAATGAGACTAGACTGCTAGATTTATAAAATTCAAATTAGTTTTCACAAAACTAATTATGTGGATTCCAAATATTATATCATAATCACAGATAGCTAGACGATATTAAACTTTTCGATCGAATCAACAAACACCCAAAATTTCCCAAAGAGCTCAACACTTGAGTGGAGTTTAAAAAGTACCCAGAACATACCACAGCACATATGGACCAACCGTAGAAGGGTCAACCCCTGCCTCACCTATGGAGCCGCGGAACTACCGCAAACCCAAGGGTTTGGTGGTGGTTCCGGCGGTCACAGAATCGAGTTAGGGTTTCGTTCTTCTAGAGGGTCCATAGAAAACACCTGCATGATTTTCTGAAGATTTTAAATATGGAAAAATCAACTCTTAGAAAATTTCCAGCGAGGGAGAAAATGGGTTATTGATATCCGTTCGAACTTTTTAACGTCTTCTAAATAACCCGAAACGATGTTAGAATTACGACTACGAAGCACTCCGAATTGCCTTTGCATAAAGATAACATTACATGCAATCTTAGCAAAAACAAGCAACACCTGAAACACCAAAACCCAGAGCCTAAAGCACCAAACCAAGATGAACCCCAAACTCATGTCCCAGACCGGCCAGGCCGGTTTTTCTGCATGTTTCGCCGGGTCAAATTAAGCGAAATGGGTTCGTTTTGGTCTCGTGTTCATATTACATCTCATGCAACATTCTGCAGATGCTTAAAAAAAATTAGACGCTATGAAAATTTTGACAGAAACTAGGTTTTTGTTTTGTGTGTTTCGGAGTTGTTTCAGTTTCATAATCCTACAAACATCGTTTAATTCTCTAGCATGGCTCTGATACCACTGTTGGGTTCCTTAGGGCGGCAGCAAGGTTTCAGGAGGCATCGTCCATGCCGTTTTCAAAATTTTGCCATACTAAAGAACCCTAACCTAGAATCTTAACTAGAGAATTAGATGAAACTAGCATGCAAACAACTTTACATACAAAGTGAACAAGGAATACAACCTTTGTAGACCGGTCCTTCACTTCAATAGCTCCGTGTAGTAGTCCCTTCGCTCCAAGTAGTGATCTTCCGAACTCTAGTGAGGCTCCACAAGGTGAAATGAACAATCTTGCTCGAAGTCTTCGAGGCCGAAGATGATTTACGTCGAGGAGACACTAACTCATGCTACCTCTTCACTATGTGATGAACTAGTGAAGAAACAACCCAATCTAAATGGCTAGTAGAGAAGAGGTTGATGAAGTAGGAATTTTGCTCACTTTAGAAATAATTTTCGCACTAATTTTCTTCACCTCTCATGAAGCTAGAAAGCTTGAGGAAGGAGATGAAGAAAGCAACCATGGAATGAAGCAAGTGAAGAATGAATCAAGTGGTGAGAATAGCAACAATGGGTGAGTTAATATCATATACTAACTCATATAGAGATTAAACCATGGCTAAACAATAATGGTTAGGTTAATAAATATCTTCAAGTAAAACAAAATTAGTGGACTTTGTTAATGGTTCCACAAGCTTCTACAAGCATCAACCATGTGACTAATTTCCAACTAATTTGATTTACTTTAAATAAACAAAACCTTACATTATTATAAGTATGGTGTGAGTCTCATACACCCATGTAGCATGTGGCATCAAGCATGACACAAAAGATGTACATTGATATATATCACATATATACTAAGTGTACACTAGTGAGAAAAAGAAATCTTAAGTGAGCTAATATTAGGTAATGTAAGATAATATATCAAATATATAATTATATATTAAATTATTAAATCAACACTTGATTTAATAATACGGCTGTATCACATACAACCGACTAATATCAAATATATCAACTTATCGAATCAACACTTGATTCGACAGCCCGGCTATATCACATATAACCGACCGATATCATATATCGCGAGAATAGAATATGGTATCACATACTCGTATTAATCTCGGTCCCGCACATATCACATATGTACTCTTACTTCGTTTCGCTTAAGCCAGGAAAGCTCTGTATAGGACTCTAAAGACTCGTCAATACGCCGGCAGTAGGTGGTGATCATATCAGTCACCAACAAGCCGCAAGCGGTCTGCTAAACGTAACGGCCACCCGGGTATTGAGTGATCAGAAGATCAACAAGCAAGCCTGCTCATACTCCTGCGAATCCAATCAGTAACACTACCGTACAGTCCAGTCACTTTGTCTGATATGTCGCATATCACAGCCTGGGGGTGGTATAACGTCAGACCCCAATAGCCTGATAAGTCATGCCGATGCAAGGTCCATAACAGTTCAAGGAACTATTGATAATTCTTACCAGTAGATCTCAGCAACCCTGGCCAGGGGTTTCTGAAAGGTTCCTAGGCACCCTATAGAGGTCTCACAAGGCATCGAACATGCCAATTTCAAAAATTATGGGTGCCGCGAAACCCTAACGCGGATCTTAGACTAGAATTCTAGGCGAAACACAAAACTAGTTAACTACTTAACTAGAAGTGAGAAGCTACAACCTTTGTAGATCCGGATTTCCACTTCCTTAGCTCCACGTAGGTGTCCTCTCGCAGTCCATCATGAATCCCGAACCCAATCGTCGGCTTCATCGGAGAAACGGGCGAGCTAGGTCGTCGGCTTCGTGTCAAAGACGATCTACGTCGAGGTTGCACTAGTTCAAGCTCCGACTTCACAAAGTTGTGAAACTTGTGAAGAAAACACCCAAAACAACTTGGCAAGAGGTAGAGGGTGAAGAAATAGGAGGTGGGTTCACTTTAGAATTGGATTTCTCTCACTAGAACTCAAGTTTCCATTAAAGTAGCAAGCTTTTTCTTTTTAGAAGAAGAAGATGATCAAGCTAGTTATGATAAGTTCTACTTTAAAATGAAAAGAAAATACAAACTTATCATAACTTTAACTAGGGTTAAGTGTAGAGAATAAACCATGGTCATTTGAGTGGGTTAGGGTTAAGCATGAAGACAAGAATGGTTAGCAAAGTCAAAGCTTCATGAAGCTTCAATATGAAACAAAAATTGCCACCATTTTCATCTTAAAGTTTATCCAAATAAATGAATAAACAAATAAATGAATAAATGCATAATCAAAACCCTAATCTCAAGTTAACTATGGTTTAATTCTATACACTTAACCATATGATCAAGTATCATCAAACATGATACATATATTTGCACAAAAGTATATCACATATACAATGTGTAAATCAAGTGAGAAAAATCCGTTTGAAATGAACCAATACTAGTTAATGCAAAGTAATATATCAAATATATAATTATACATTAAATCATTAAATCAACACTTGATTCAATGATCCGGTCATGTCGCACATAACCGACTAGTATTCAATGCATCGATTTATCGAATCAATGATTCGATAACTAGGTCATATCTCATACAACCAATCGAAACATTAATCGCGAGAATCAAATACGGTATCACATACACGCATTATTCTCGGTCCCGCACATATCTTATATGCACTCCTATTTCGTTTCGCTTGAGCTAGGAAACCTCTGTGTAGGACTCTAAAGACTCGTCAATACACCGGTAGCAGATGATGATCATATCAAGCACCCACAAGCCGCAAGCGGTCTGCTAAACGTAACGGCCACCCGGGTATTGAGCGATCAGAAGATCGACGAGCTAGCCCGCTCACACTCCTGCGAATCCGACCAGTAACACTTACCATACAGTCCGGTCTCTTCGTCTGATATGTCGCATATCAAGTCTAGGGGTGGTAAACGTCAGACCCCAATAACCCGATAAGTCGTGCCGATGTGAGGCTCATAACGGGTCGAGAAACTACTGGTAACACTTACCAGCAAATCTCTGATCAGCCCTGGCCAGGGACTTCCCTGCTACGGCCAATCGAGCACTGCGCAACATCAACCCCAAATACCGGGAGAGACGAAACCCCTCCTATCGCTCATTGCCTCCATGTGACTCGGGACTGTGCCCAAAGACCACCGTTTTGCACGCCCTCATGGACGTGGTAAGGTGGAGATCAAAGCACAGTGGGAATCACACAAGACTCTATGACGATCTCGGGTCTACATACTAACCTGTACAAGTGTCACCTGAGAACTGCCATCTGACGTGAGGTATAATACCATCTGGGAGTTCTCGGCGAGTCCGTCCAGTGTACCCAGTCTCCACTGAGCACCCGTACACCATCTCTGATGTCAAACACCAATGGATATGGGATCATCCATCGCCCATCTCATGGGTCGAGAAGCGTATACGCTAGTCTACACTGGTATATCGATGCCCCGTCTCGATACACCCACGACTAGGGACCTTGAAGGATGTACTTATGGACTACCATGTCCCCACTAGTATGATCTGCATCATAGTCCAGGCAGTCAAGTACACATCCTAAGGGCTTTACCAACATGTAACTATAAGACAGTTTAAAGAGACAAGTGTTCATGTTAAGATAAAGAGTAACCAGATAGCATACTATCATATCGAGCAAGAAAGTCATCTCTATATATGTCCAAGCATCCAATATAATATACATCATCTGTACAATACTGGCATCTAGGGCATACATACAACTAACAATCTCCCACTTGCACTAGGGCCAGCTGCTGTAGTATCGCATACCGAGCATCCCGAAGAGTCTCTCAAACTGTATCTGGGGAATGGCCTTCGTGAGTGGATCCGCGGTGTTGTTCTTCGTGTCAACCCTCCTGACCTCGATCTCCCGGCGATCAACTATCTCCCGGATCAGGTGATACCGCCTCAGAATATGCCTGGATCGCTGATGGGAACTGGGTTCCTTGGCCAAAGCCACCGCTCCATTGTTATCGCAATACAAAGGTATTGGATGCTCAATGGATGGAACCACTCCAAGTTCTGTAATGAACTTCTTGATCCAGACAGCCTCTTTGGCAGTATCGTTGGCAGCGATGTATTCAGCCTCCATCGTCGAGTCTGCCACGGTTTCCTGCTTGGAACTCTTCCAGCTAACCGCCCCTCCGTAAAGGGTAAAGACAAAGCCCGACTGCGACTTAGAGTCATCCTTATCACTCTGGAAGCCTGAATCGGTAAAGGACTCCACTTGGAGTTCTCCGTTACCATACACCAAGAACATATCTCTAGTCCTTCGCAAGTACTTGAGAATGTTCTTCACAGCTGTCCAGTGACTCTCTCCAGGATCTGCTTGATACCGACTCACTATACTTAGTGAGTATGCTACATCGGGTCTGGTACATAGCATCGCATACATGATAGAGCCCACTGCCGAAGCATAGGGTATCCCTTGCATGCGAGCTCTCTCCAAATCAGTCTTGGGAGACATCTCTTTGGAGAGAGTGAGTCCAGAGATCGTGGGTAAGTTCCCACGCTTGGATTCTTCCATACTAAACCTCTTTAGTATGGTGTCAATGTACCTGGATTGGGACAATCCCAATATCCGTTTGGATCTATCTCTATAGATCCTAATTCCCAATATGCAGGAGGCATCACCAAGATCTTTCATTGAGAATCTTTGTGATAAGAAGAGCTTGACCGATTGCAGCATAGGAATATCATTTCCTATCAAGAGTATGTCGTCCACGTACAATACGAGGAAGACAACCTTACTCTCTGCCACCTTCTTGTAGATACAAGGTTCATCTGGATTTTTGACGAAATCAAACTCTTTGATAACGACGTCAAAGCAGATGTTCCAACTCCATGATGCTTGCTTTAATCCATAAATGGATTTAAGCAGCTTGCACAACTTCCCGCTGCTCCCACTCCTTCCCGCTGCTCCCACTGTCTATGAAGCCCTCTGGCTGAGTCATGTACACGCACTCTTCTAAATCACCGTTTAGAAAGGCGGTCTTAACATCCATTTGCCAGATTTCGTAATCATGATATGCAGCGATGGTAAGCATGATCCGGATGGATTTAAGCATAGCCACTGGAGAAAAGGTCTCGTCATAGTCCACACCTGGTCTTTGACGAAAACCCTTTGCTATAAGTCTAGCTTTGAAAGTCTCCACTTTCCCATCTACACCAAGTTTCTTCTTGAAGATCCACTTGCTCCCAATGGGTTTTACCCCTTCAGGAGCAACGTCCAAAGTCCATACTTTGTTGGTGTACATGGATTCCATCTCGGACCGCATAGCATCCAGCCATTTCACTGAGTCCCCACTCGTGATGGCCTGCTCGAAGCTAGTTGGGTCATCATCCTCCATGATGCAATCCTCGCTCCCACCGTCCATGAGAAAACCGTAGTATCTCTCAGGTTGGCGAGGAACCCTACTAGATCGGCGGAGTGGCTGGGGTTCATCAGGTACTACTGAATCCTCTGGTTCCACTAGATCTTCTGTAGTGTTTTGTTCAGCTGGAACCTCTTCCAGTTCTACCTCAGAGCCACTAATCTCTTTTTCAAGAAATTCCTTTTCCAAAAAGGTGGCATGTTGAGCAACAAATACTCTTTGTTCCTCACTGTGGTAAAAGATATACCCTCACGAATGTTTGGGATATCCAACAAATTTACACAATACCGACCTTGCCTCGAGTTTGTCCGGTTTTTGTCTTTTGACATAGGCTGGACAACCCCATATCTTTATGAAATTAAGATATGGTCTCTTCCCTTCCCATATCTCATATGGTGTGGTAGGCACAGATTTGGTGGGAACCCTATTCAGTAGGTATGCTGCCGTTTCCAGTGCATATCCCCAGAAGGAAACAGGTAACTCAGCTACACTCATCATAGAGCGCACCATATCTAATAGGGTGCGGTTTCTCCGCTCCGATACACCGTTGTGCTGTGGTGTATATGGAGGAGTTAGCTGAGAGAGAATCCCATTCTCTTTTAGGAAGTCCAGGAATTCAATGCTCAAGTATTCTCCTCCTCGATCAGATCGTAGGATTTTAATACTTTTTCTGGTTTGGTTCTCAACTTCTTGTTTATATTCTCTAAATTTCTCAAAAGCTTCTGATTTGTGTTTTATCAGGAACACATATCCGAATCTTGAGAGATCGTCAATGAATGTAATGAAGTACGAAGAACCATCCCTGGCATGTGTAGACATGGGACAGCATACATCACTATGTATCAGTCCCAAGAGTTCGGTAACTCTTTCTCCGTGTCCCGTAAACGGAGTTTTGGTCATCTTGCCTTTGAGACATGACTGGCAAGTGTCATAAGATGAAAATTCAAACGAATTTAAATATCCATCTTTATGCAACTTAGCTAGTCGTGTCGCATTGATGTGGCCCAGTCTACAATGCCACAAGAAGGATTCGTTGAGTTCAGAACTCTTCCTCTTGTGTGTGTTTGTTATGCTCAGAACTGTTGATTGATTTAGAACATAAATGCCATTGCACAACGTGCCTGATCCAACCAACTTTTGGTTACGGAAAATGTTCATAACATTGTCCTGTAATACAAAATTATATCCCTCTTTACTTAATAAAGAAACCGATATAACGTTGCATATCAGGTTCGGCATGTAATAGCATTCGTTCAGAACCAATGTATTACCAGTTGGTAATACAAGGTGATATTCTCCGACAGTCTTAGCTGCAACAATTGCACCATTTCCAACTCTAATGTCTTTATCACCTTCTCCAAGTTCTCTTCCTTTTCTAAGCCCATGTAACTGATTACATATATGGGATCCTGATCCGGTATCTAATACCCAGGACGTAGAGCAAATGGAGAAACAGTTCTCAGTAACGAACACACCCGAAGAAAATGCATCAACATGTACTTTCTTCATTCGGGTGGCATGGGAATCCTGGTATTCCCCTATATCCTGTTCATTCCTATAACTCTTATAAGAAGGAACGGAACCAACGTTCCCCAGCACAGTATAACATGCGGGTTCGGTCAATACATCCATATTATTATCTTCATTAGGGCATGAAATGGTCGCTACCTGGAGAGAGAGAGAAGAAAACACTTTAGCGTATGCTCGTGCAAGATCAGATTGGTTATTATCTTATCAAATCAGGATGGCTCCCACTGCTTTTTATCAAATCTTCCTTCAAACCCAAAAAGGAAAGACTAGCCGGGATTAATTACACACTACAAGTTCGCCAATCTTTCAGCCAGGCCAGTGTCGGTACTTTGAGGGAGGTCCCCCATGCTTTCACACGAACCTAATTAATGTAAACCTCGTTTTCCCAGAGGCGTAACCCCGTTGACACCTTTCTAGACACCTACTTGATCAGCTAATTGCAATGTGTAAAACTCTCCCAGGAGCAACTCTTACTCGCAGCGGGTATCGGGATCCAACTATCTCATAGAAGGTATGCAATCTCATTGCAAATTTCAACACTTGAAATTCCCGATAATCTTTTTCCCCAAGCATCCTATGACCTTGACGGAGGTCAACAAACCACAGGGTGCAAGTCAAGTTCAACCCATCATTTCTTGATTGAATCAAACCCACCCACACGACCCTTGACGGAGGTCAACAAGGTCGTACGACTACCCTAATCCAATATGCATCATATGCATAAGCAGATAAATACTAGTTAGCTACCGCACACTACGCCTTGACGGAGGTCAACAAACGTAGCACGAATACTAAGTAGGATTTATCTGAAATGACGGAGGGCTACGACAGGTTTTTCTGAAAACCTATTGCGTAATGAACTTGATATCGTTGTAGAATGAAGTTTTGAAATGGAGTGATTTTGAGGCTTTTCTAGTTTTGCTAAAGGGGTCACTCCCGGTGAAGGGATCGTCGGCCCTTTCCTCGTCGAATGAGGTGCGGGATATATCATATATATCACTGTGCAAAGCATAAACTATAGATGCAATCAAAAGTCAAACCGAGTGTGTAGCATCTGTCAGTTATTGCTAAAGGAGTCACTCCCGGTGAAGGGATCTCGGTCCTTTCCTCATCGAATAAGGTGCAGGGTATATCATATATACCGCTATACAAAGCAAGAACTGTAGCTACCCGTTTTATTTTAAAATTCGATTCCACAACATCTTAGGTTTCTTTCCATTCATTAATCACATTAATGAAGTCCCATCATTTAAATACCTAAACATCACAGATAGATATGACGTACACTTATGCCATCCGCATTCGCCTCGATGTCCCCTCGTGCACCGTTAGGTTAGGTAACTAACGACAGAGCAGGGCAGGGCTAGCACGGGTGTAAAACATAAGTAACGTCTATATAATATATCGTATATACTATATACTATATCCATCACAGAATCACATCACAGATATCGCAGCAGAATAAACATATGAAATATTGGATATACTAGGACGTCCGTGTTTTCAATACGAGCCAGTATAAAACACGGATTCCACGGTCGTGATGAATAGCCAATCCCACACCCCTAGACCCCTACAAGAGCGGCAAGCAACCCTGCCAATTCTAGGGTTAGGAGACCCGGACTCGACTCCTCGAGTTGGTTTCCTACTGGACCCCAGAACCCGGTTACTTGTGCTCCCCTCCTTGGGTCTATCCTAATGCGGAAAAGTAAATAATATACAAAAGGTGACAACTTCCGCAACCTGGAAGTGCCCCAAATAAAAGAATATTACATACAAGTTTTTACATGAATGAAAATGAAAAACACTCATCTCACATAAAAACCCCCGGCTATTCAAACACGACGATCCAATACAACATATCCAGTAACACATAACATCACATGCCATCAACGTAAGTAAGTATGCATACCCCAATTGTCGTTGACGTATAGCAACGAAACCGGCGATATGAACATACTACACTTACGGTCACAGAAAAAGAAAGTGTAAAACTACAACAATTGGAATCCGTAACCACTTTAGACATCGCATGCCTAATCAAATGAAATACTTAGACATCACATGCCTAACAGATATAAATTCTGCATTTTAGTCTCATTATCGAAAACTCTTTTCAATATCATATGGGACTAAACTGCTAAATTTATAACATTCATTCAGTTATCTCATAACTGTCTGTAAATTCCAATTATTGTATCACATTCCAGATAAACAGAAAATGTTAAACTTTCCGATCGAACAGTCGAATACCCAAGTTTTCTCGATACAGCTCAACACATGAAATAAGTCTAACAACATTCAGTTCGTGCCTCAGTACCAACGGTCCAGCCGTAGAAGGGTCAAGCCAACGCCTCACATGTGGCACGCCGTACTGCCCCAAACCCGAAGGTTCAAAGGGCAGTTCAAGACGGTCACATAATCGAGTTAAGGTTTGTTGTCTTCTAGAGGGTCCATCGCGTTACTTGCACTACTTAGAACGTCGTTAAACTACGGAAAAATCCAACACTTGGAAATTTTCCCGACAGGGGAAAAATTGGGTATTTATATCCGGTCGAACCTTTTAACATGTTCTAAAAATTATCCGGAAAAACGCAAAGACGAAATTTGATACCCCGATCGAAACACCGAAGCTCTAAAACACCCCAGAAAATCCAACTCTTGAATAATTATTAAAAATACCCATAAAACTCAGCTGAAGAAAAGATGAATTACTGTGCAACATAAATTGGGTAATGTGAACAGTTGGCGGCGGAACCGCGGCAGAAGCCATGCTTCTGCCGCGTTTCCGCGGCTGTTTGGAAGCCTCATGATCTCGTGTTTCACCATAATTCTTAGATCTTCCTGCTGAATTTTTTACGCATTTTTAATATTGAAAAATCCCAGATTTTAGAAAATGTACAGAGAGCATGTTTAGTTTAGGGTTTCGGGTTCGTTCGGGCTTCAAATTGCGTCTAGACTTCGCCTAAGGCTCTAGCTAGGCTCTGATACCAGTGAAAGGTTCCTAGGCACCCTATAGAGGTCTCACAAGGCATCGAACATGCCAATTTCAAAAATTATGGGTGCCGCGAAACCCTAACGCGGATCTTAGACTAGAATTCTAGGCGAAACACAAAACTAGTTAACTACTTAACTAGAAGTGAGAAGCTACAACCTTTGTAGATCCGGATTTCCACTTCCTTAGCTCCACGTGGGTGTCCTCTCGCTGTCCATCATGAATCCCGAACCCAATCGTCGGCTTCATCGGAGAAACGGGCGAGCTAGGTCGTCGGCTTCGTGTCAAAGACGATCTACGTCGAGGTTGCACTAGTTCAAGCTCCGACTTCACAAAGTTGTGAAACTTGTGAAGAAAACACCCAAAACAACTTGGCAAGAGGTAGAGGGTGAAGAAATAGGAGGTGGGTTCACTTTAGAATTGGATTTCTCTCACTAGAACTCAAGTTGCCATTAAAGTAGCAAGCTTTTTCTTTTTAGAAGAAGAAGATGATCAAGCTAGTTATGATAAGTTCTACTTTAAAATGAAAAGAAAATACAAACTTATCATAACTTTAACTAGGGTTAAGTGTAGAGAATAAACCATGGTCATTTGAGTGGGTTAGGGTTAAGCATGAAGACAAGAATGGTTAGCAAAGTCAAAGCTTCATGAAGCTTCAATATGAAACAAAAATTGCCACCATTTTCATCTTAAAGTTTATCCAAATAAATGAATAAACAAATAAATGAATAAATGCATAATCAAAACCCTAATCTCAAGTTAACTATGGTTTAATTCTATACACTTAACCATATGATCAATTATCATCAAACATGATACATATATTTGCACAAAAGTATATCACATATACAATGTGTAAATCAAGTGAGAAAAATCCGTTTGAAATGAACCAATACTAGTTAATGCAAAGTAATATATCAAATATATAATTATACATTAAATCATTAAATCAACACTTGATTCAATGATCCGGTCATGTCGCACATAACCGACTAGTATTCAATGCATCGATTTATCGAATCAATGATTCGATAACTAGGTCATATCTCATACAACCAATCGAAACATTAATCGCGAGAATCAAATACGGTATCACATACACGCATTATTCTCGGTCCCGCACATATCTCATATGCACTCCTATTTCGTTTCGCTTGAGCTAGGAAACCTCTGTGTAGGACTCTAAAGACTCATCAATACACCGGTAGCAGATGATGATCATATCAAGCACCCACAAGTCGCAAGCGGTCTGCTAAACGTAACGGCCACCCGGGTATTGAGCGATCAGAAGATCGACGAGCTAGCCCGCTCACACTCCTGCGAATCCGACCAGTAACACTTACCATACAGTCCGGTCTCTTCGTCTGATATATCGCATATCAAGTCTAGGGGTGGTAAACGTCAGACCCCAATAACCCGATAAGTCGTGCCAATGTGAGGCTCATAACGGGTCGAAAAACTACTGGTAACACTTACCAGCAAATCTCTGATCAGCCCTGGCCAGGGACTTCCCTGCTACGGCCAATCGAGCACTGCGCAACATCAACCCCAAATACCGGGAGAGACGAAACCCCTCCTATCGCTCATTGCCTCCATGTGACTCGGGACTGTGCCCAAAGACCACCGTTTTGCATGCCCTCATGGACGTGGTAAGGTGGAGATCAAAGCACAGTGGGAATCACACAAGACTCTATGACGATCTCGGGTCTACAGACTAACCTGTACAAGTGTCACCTGAGAACTGCCATCTGACATGAGGTATAATACCATCTGGGAGTTCTCGGCGAGTCCGTCCAGTGTACCCAGTCTCCACTGAGCATCCGTACACCATCTCTGATGTCAAACACCAATGGATATGGGATCATCCATCGCCCATCTCATGGGTCGAGAAGCGTATACGCTAGTCTACACTGGTATATCGATGCCCCGTCTCGATACACCCATGACTAGGGACCTTGAAGGATGTACTTATGGAATACCATGTCCCTACTAGTATGATCTGCATCATAGTCCAGGCAGTCAAGTACACATCCTAAGGGTTTTACCAACATGTAACTATAAGACAGTTTAAAGAGACAAGTGTTCATGTTAAGATAAAGAGTAACCAGATAGCATACTATCATATCGAGCAAGAAAGTCATCTCTATATATGTCCAAGCATCCAATATAATATACATCATCTGTACAATACTGGCCTCTAGGGCATACATACAACTAACAGTTTCCTATTATGGCCAATCGAGCATTGCGCAACATCAACCCCCAATACCGAAAGAGACGAATCCCCTCATATCGCTCATTGCCTCCATGTGACTCGAGACTGTACCCAAAAACCACCGTTTTGCATGATCTCTTGAACGTGGTAAGGTGGAAATCAAAGCACAGTGGGAATCACAAGAGACTCTATGACGATCTCGGGTCGACATTCTAACCTGTACCAGTGTCACCAGAGAACTGCTATCTGACGATAGGTATAATACCATCTAGGAATTCTCGGCAAGTCCGTTCAGTGTACCCAGTCTCCACTGAGCACCCGTATACCATCTCTGATGTCAAACACCAATGGATATGGGATCATCCATCGCCCATCACATAGGTCGAGAAGCGTATACGCTACTCTACTCTGGAATATCGATGCCCCGTCTCGATACTCCCACGACTAGGAACATTTGAAGGATGTACTTACCGACTATCTCTACCCCACTAGTATGATCTGCATCATAATCCCGGTAGTCAAATACTCATTCTAAGGGCTTTATCAACATGTAATAGAGAGACAATAAGTGTACATGTTAAGAAAAAGTGCAACCGAATAGCATACTATCATGTCGAGCAAGAAAGTCCTCCCTATATATGTCCAAGCATCCACTACAATATACATCGAATGTACAGTAATGGCCTCTAGGGCATACATATAACTAACACTTATGACCTTGACAAAGGTCAACATATCATAAGTCGCAAGTCAAGTTCAACCCGTCGTTGTTCTGGATTAACTTAGACCCACCCGCACAGGCCCTTGACAGAGGTCAACATGACTATGCGACTGTCCTAAATAATCGCATATCTATGCAACAAACAAGTATTACCCAGCTACCATTCACTGTGCCTTGACAGACGTCAAAATACACAGCATGAATACTAAGTAATACCTGTAAGAAATGACGGAGGGCTACGACTGGTTTTTGGCGAAAAAACTTTAACGTAAAGAACTTGATATCGTTGAATAAACCGAGTGGTTTTACAAATATAAAGTGGTGCAAACTTTTGCTAAAGAGGTCACCCCCTGTGAAGGGATCTCGGCTCTTTCCTCGTCGAATGAGGTGCAGGATATTCCAAACTAAATACCACAATGCAAAGCAAAAGAATCGACTATAGTAAAGTTATTACGATGACGTAAACTTTTGCTCAAGAGGTCATTCCCGATGAAGGGATCTCGGCTCTTGCCTCGACGAATGAGGTGCTGGATATTCATAACCGAATACGGCTATGCAAAGCAAAAGGAAATGTCTGTAATATCAGTTTTTAAAAAAACTTGATTCCAACAACATCATATAGGTTTGTTTTCCTTGTATTAATCAGAATTAATGCAGTCCCATCAATTAAACCATATCACACCAGAAAAGAACGAAAATACAATGTACGTATATGCCATCCGCATTCGCCACGGGGTCCCGTCGTGCACCGTTAGGTTACTTAACTAACGACAAAGCGGGGGTTGGACTAGCGCGGATGCAAAACATATACAACATCTACTGGTGTATATATATATATATATATATATATATATATATATATATATATAACATTCGTCCCAGGCATGATATAAGCAACATAACAGAATCTCAGCAAGCAACACAGAATGGTGGATAATCTTGGAGCCTCGGGTTTCATTTGAACCGCAAATGAGACCCGATGTTCCATGTCGTGTGGATATCCCGTGCAATGAAAACCTGGACCCCTACGAACGCGGCAAGTTACCCGCCAATCCCAGTAGTGAGGCAACCCCAATCAACAAAGTGAATGGGCCACCCAACACTTCACGGAATCCGGTAACTTGAGCGCCCCTCCGTGGGTCAACCTGTACCCCTTACGAAGACCCCTTACGAATGCGTCGAATAGCCTGCCAATTCTAGAGTGAGGCCCCCTCCATCTCAACGCCATGAGATGCGGGCCCGTTTCCCTCTAGAATCCGGCTATTCGAGCACTCTACTACGGGGTAATTCTAGTACAGAAAAAGAAAATATATGTACAAGGGTGACATCGACCTCAACCCGGTCGTGCCCCAAACAAAAAATATACAAACTGGCAGATACGGCAATCCACATGTCGGACGCTCGCCCCGCAATATCAAATGTACAAATGAAACGGAACCGTACAACTATCATTTCACCACCGGCTATCCACCACGACTATCCAACCATAATCTCAGCACAACACAGAACATCAACGTGAATGTCATATTCGCAAACCCGTCTAATAGAATATATAGCAGTTAGACAAGTTATACCGCTCTAATGACATTCACGGTCGCAGATAGTAATGTATGTACTAAAAAGTTTTAAATAGTGTTAAAAATAGTGACTTCGAAATACTCCGTATTGCCCCCAAACCAAAGATAACACAATATGCAATCTGGGCAAAAACAAAAAATTCCAAAAATCCAATATTCAAGATCCCAGAACACACCAAAAAATTCAAGACCTAATTCCCCACTAAAACCGGCGACGCCGGTATTTTCCCCGTTCTCGCCGGACGTACTAAGGATTTTGGGGCTCATTTTTAAAATGTGTTCTACTTATAAGATAAATAGCCTTCTGCAAATGTTTTAAAAATATTTAGAAGACTGAAAATTCAACAACAACTTGAATATTTTCCGTGTTGTTTCGGAGTTGTTTCGGTTTCGTTACTTTATACATCGTTTAAACTGCTAGCTAAGGGTTTATGGATTGGCTCTGATACCATGTTGGGTTATGTCAGCGCCCTGGCCATCTACCGTGACCGAATGCGGAACAAAAAATTTATAAAACTGGTGCTAGAACAACCCCATAATACGGATCGACCATTAACCCTAAGCTAGCAAACATAAAGACGAGTTAAGAATGGTTATACCGAATGATCCATGTCCTTCGGTCTTTAACCATCTTCCCTAGCTCCTAGAGGACACCATGATCAAGCTTGATCGCCGGTCTCCCTCCATCGAAGATGGTCTACCTGAGGATTTATAATTCGAGCTCCAACCTCATAGCCGAGGTAACTAGAGTACCTAGTTCGCTAAACTAGATAGCCTAGAGAATGTAGAATCTGATGATGGATTAATTTGTCTCCAAACATCCTAGATTTCTCAACACATGAGACTTGAAGGGTGGAGGTAGAAGAAGAAGCTTGAGGATGAGAGTGTGAAGCAAAAATGGAAAAAATGGCTAAGTGTTGTGAACCAAGAATGAATCATCAAACCTCTCAAAATATCTCACAACACTAATAATATCAAGCATGCTAGAATAGTGCCCATGAGTCACCCCATAAGTCACCACAAAGCTATGCTTCATTTAAAGCCAAGCAACACCTCATCCTCCACCTCATTAAACCATTTAAACAAATGGTAAAAACTAAAATGAGGTGGCATCTTCTAGAAGCACCTTGTAATAAATTACAAGAATACCCCTCATCCGTATATACATATTGTAAGTCGATGTCGCGCACCCCACGTGTTCGTGGGGAGGCGGAATTTGCCAAAAATGATTTTTACGAGCTTCACAACACCGACTAGAACCAAGGATCGTCCATAAACCCTAGCTAGCAATCTACTTGAGGTTTAACTACTCGGATACGAAGTTATACCTCACGATACATGTCCTTCGGGCCTTCATCGCTGTCCTCTTCATCGTCGTAGGCTCCAAGGATCGATCCGGATCGTATCTTCTTCGACGGCCTTCTTGAGTCAAAGATGATCCACCCGAGAGTCTATAGTCCGAGCTCCACCTCAAAACCGAGGTAACTAGGGCAACAAGCTTGCTAAATTTGATGGCCTAGGTGATGTAGAGTATGAAGATGAATTTATTTGTCTCTTGAAACCCTAGGATTCTCAACACATGAGAGCTTTTAGGGTTTTGAAGTGAGGAAGAAGAAGAGAGCTAGCTTGAAGAAAGAGAAATGATTTTTGATAATTATAATGATAAATGAAAATGAGATGGCTAACTTGACATGACCACAAGCATGGCATGAAAAATATCTCATCAAAATATCTAGGTCACAAAATATCTCACAAAAATATCTAAGTCAAATAGTCAAACCAACTCAAGTGGTCAAGCCAAATCAAAAGGTCAAACAAAGTCAAGTAGTCAAAACTAGTAGCCATGCTTCAATTATTATTTACAAAAATAACAAATACTTTCATCCACCTCATAATTGTTTTAATCAAGTAAATGGTCAAAACCCTAATGAGGTGTCTCTTTCTGTGCTCCTCTCATCCGTATATACATACCCGTATTCGTGTTCCGAGAAACACGAATACAAAGAGATGAAACTGATCCATCAATATAATACTAGGATCTGGCTTAAACCAAAGCCCACTAGTATTATCCGCCCGAACATCATACGCGCACAAATGTACATAAGAGATCGAAGCCCTGCCGTAAAACCATACGGCCTCTACACCTTTTGCCCAGTGCAGGGAAACTCTTTGTGTGGGACTCTAAAGACTCGACACTACGCTGGCAGTGGGTTTAACCACAGGCCGCAAGCGGTACTAGCTGCACACAATGGTCCCCAGGTAGATGTCGATAAGAAGGCCGATAAGAAAAACCCATCCGAACTCCTACTGAGCCTGAATGTGACAATATATGTACAGTCCGGTATGTTCGTCTAAGAGTATCGCATATCGGGCATAGGGGGCGGCAATCGTCAGACCCCTAATAGCGCAATAATTCATGTCGGAGAGTAGCCTAATACACCCTGAGAAACTACTGGAATACCTACCAGTAAATCTCGCTCGCCTTGGCCAAGGACTTTGTGTAAAGGCCTTTCGAACACAGCGCGATATCAACCCCCAATACCGGGAGAGACGAATCATATCTAACCGCCACTGCCTCCAAGTGCTTCAGGACTGCACCCAACTACTACCTGTTTGCATGACTCCTTTGAGCCGTGGTAGGGTAGTAATCAAAGTACAATGGGAACACACTCAAGGCGAAGCAGCAGTGTCAAGTCGACGGACTAAGCTGTACTCATGTCACCTGGGAACTGCTACTCGACGACAGGTATAATACCCACCAACAGTTCCCGACGAGCCATGTCCAGTGTACTCATAACCTAATGAGCACTTGCATACTATCTCCAGTACGACGTACTTATGGCTGTGGGACAGACCATCTCCCTTGCTGGGATGAGAAGCGTATACACTAGTCTACTGTGGAGTATCGATGCCCTGTCTCGATAATCCTACGACTAGAGACCTGATCAGTCGAAAATACTGTATCTTTTAACCGAAAATTTCCCTATCATTTGCATTCATATAGAAGTATTCGGCATTCATATAACACATATTAGCAAATCAGTCGTTAAATATCAGATTGCATGTGTTAGACTCTAAAACCAGCACTATAAAGGAAATTGACGGCATTTCATAGCATGGCATCATTTCTATATATCGCAACTTGTGTTTCGAAGTCTATGCAGGACATTACAGAAGATCGGTCAAATTTACAAACGAAGACTGTTAAAAAGACGCCAACTCATGGATTTGGAATCTGGTATTGATCTAAGAAGCATTAAGGAATTCAACATAGCAGGAAATGCATCAAAAGACATCAGGAAGCAACACTGCAAGTTTGAAGCCCCAAGCCAACAAAGTGCCCGCGGAACCGCGGCCGGAGCCGCCTTGCGCCGCGGTTCCGCGGCGGCTTGCCCACGTCACCTCATCTGATTCAGCTTATTACTCTTACCTCAGGTCCTACACCTCAGAAAACCTAAGCAAGTTCCAGAAGACTCCAGAAGCTTCTGCTAGTTCAGCAAACTTAGGGTTTCTAAACTAACATTCCTAGCTTAAAGTCTAAGCTAAAGCTCCTAACTAACTTTCAACAAACTTTAGGAGGGAATTGAAAATTCAAATACCTAGACCTAGGGTTTGGGAAACCTATAAATAGACCCCTAGGCTCACTTGTAATATGATCCATTATCATCCAATCTCATATATTGAAAATCAATTTTGTGGGTTGATCATTAGTTGTTGATTAGAAACCCTAGTTCTTCATCTACCCACATTCTTGCCACCTCCAAACCCTAACCCTAATCCAATCTAGAAATACCCAATTCAAGATCCATGGAGATCAAGCAAAGCAAGTCTTCAAGCAACCTTTAGAAGCAAAGCCGGTATTCAACGGAGCACGAGATCGAAGCGATCCAAGACTCAAGAAGCCGAGCGATGCAAGATTCGACGAGCCAAGTTCCTACCTCTTGTAAATCTTGAGAGTTGTAACTACTTGTTGATGTAATGAAGGTGAAGATTCTTCAACTTGTTTACATTTCAATTCAAGCATTATGATTCATTTAGATTCTTGAATATGTACTTTGTGATGATGCTTGAATAAAACTCCGCCCGTGGAGGAATCGAAACAATTGTAAAATGATGATGTTGATGAATTGTTAAACGTTTTCTTAAGTCTTAAAGCAATTGTAAATTCTTGAAAATCGATTGATTGATGATCTAGATCGATGCGAATGTGTTCTTGATTCCTTTCGCATGATCTAGAGATCGACAATTGATCATTCGACTTTCAAGAAGCTATCTAGTGAATGTTATTCATCGAAAGGATAAAGGATAGGATGGGGGAACCCTAATTCCTCGCAAGATCCTTAATCCTCGATGAATTCGACATCGATTTAGCATCAATTTGTTACTAGATAAGAAATCGTAATCTTGAATCTTCATCACATCTACAATTTACTCGATTCCTACGAGCTTTACTTCAAATCTTGAAACCCTAAAGTGATTGGAACTCTATCGAAACTCGATTCTCAATTGTTTATCATTTTCTTGATTCTTGATTAGAATAGTGACACTTGAAACTCATCGATAAAAATCTTGGATCATGTTTTCTTTTCTTTTCTATTAACTTTTCAATTCAAACAAATCAAAATTACAAACGAATCGCACAATCCCTGTGGACGATCCGCACTCGCTAATGATCTACATCTGACACCGTAGTTGATTGCGGTCAAAAAATAATTCTTTGATTGTGAATTTTATTCATTTTTCTAAATACCGACACAAAGAAACTTATTCGAGTTACACGACACAATCGGAATTAAAGAATCAATCAAATGGCGCCGTTGTCGGGGATCGCGCGCTAATTCGTTTTATATTAAAATTTGAATTGAAAGATTTATTCCATTGTAATTTTGTGATCAAAATTCGCGTAAAATCTAAACGATTTGTAGTGGTTCATTGCAAGGAGATCTGGAGCTTGCTGTGCAATTGAAATAATTTTTGGAAAATTCCAGAGAGCTGAAGGAGTGAACAACAGCTTGCTGTTAAAGTTTGGTGCAGTGAACATCACCTACGGGCGCATTTCCGCGGTCTGAGCCACCATCTGCGGCGGTTCCACGGCTTGGTAAAGTCGTCTCTACACAAAAATCCCACAGTGAGTTCTTACTTTCTTATCTCCTTCTAAAATCTGCTCCAATTAACATTTTGTGCAGGTTTCTTTGCAAATAATCGCAGCGCGCAAATAGCAAAATTAAATTGTGCTTGTTTTGATTCTTGTGGTTGTTTGCATAATTAATACGGACATTAAGGGGCAAAGACCAAATCCAGATTAGGCGGGGAGTTCATTACCCTTCCTAAGCCCCGAAATTCGCAAAACTTGCATCCGCATTTACCCCAATTAACTAAAAAAGATCTAGAGATGACTCTAAGGACCGTCGCGCTCACTTAGGACAGAAGAAGGGCGTGGGTAATTCATTTCTTATCCGCGTTTCTCTTGTGGTGTCTAGGCAAGTGTGTCGAAGGCTAGTGGTTACTTAATTAGGCCCACTACTTACGTAGTGGAGAACCGCCCACTTACCTGGCACTTACCTGGCCACAGGAGAGACAAAGAGGCAGTGGAGGATTTATCCTGCGTCTTGTCTTCTGGCAGTTAGGAGCGGTCTAGAGATCTGACCTAGGCGACCCCTAGACTTAGGGTTTTGTGTGTTGCATTTGTTGTGTTGCATCATATTTTCAAAAATCCGTCCTATTTTCAAAACAAACACCGCATTCATTCATTCATTACCCCTAATTATAAAGCCACGCTGCCACTTGTACTAACCTTTTTTAGTACAAGATAGGCTGGACACGGGATTCTAGTGCCCGTTTAGTCCGCGTACCCTTTATCGACTCCGAAGTCGGTATTTCTCCATTTACTTCTTCTTTATCCACCACCACACCCAGATCGATGGATCCACCTCCATCGAACTTCTTTAACCCTAATCTGCCGCCGTCCGTTGGTGCGTAGAATCCACCCCGCATCTCTCTCCAAGAGAGGTGCTATCCACTGCGAGGTCCTCTTTCGACCTGCTTATCCATTCCACCAGCCAACGGGGATAATTTTGAAATTAAACCCCAATACATCAACCTTTTACCCAAATTCCACGGACTCGAGACTGAGGACGCTTACGTTTTCATTACCAAATTTGAAAACGTATGCGCAATGATGGGTACGTCACAAATTTCAGTGGATACTATGCGTCTACGACTTCTTCCATTTACTTTGTGCGATATAGCCGAGAAGTGGCTATATAACACTACAACACACTCTATTACGAATTGGGAAGAATTCGTCGCGGCATTCCTTAAGAAATTTTACCCAATGCAAAAGACAGCTCGAATCCGTAGTGAACTTAATCAATTTACCCAGCTCTCTACTGAACCATTCTCTAAATGCTTTGAACGTTTCAAGGATCTATTGGTTCAATGTTCTCATCACGGCATCCCGAGATGGGATCTTTGCCGAATCATTTATGAGGGCATTAACCCAAACACTAAACAGAACCTTGAAAACATGTGTCAAGGTACTTTTATGACCAAGGATGATGGGGAAGCTTGGAAATTTTTAGAAGAGTTCGCTGAAAAATCAGTACAGTGGGAGAGTGGAACCCAATCATTGAATAGGGGTGGCGTACACCAAATAGATGTGTCCATAGGTGTTCGAGCTGAGATGACAGCAATGCAAAAGAAGCTCGATGCTATGGAACACAAATTTTCTGCAGCGTCCCTAAACCCAATGTCGCTCCCCAAAACTGTATGTGGCTGCTGTTCTGATCCGTCTCATTTAACGAAAGAATGTCCATTAAACTCTGCGTTTCAAGGTCACGAGCATACTAATGCCGCATTTCAAAGACCTAGAAACGATCTATATTCTTCCATGTACAATCAGGGTTGGAGGAATCACCCGAATTTTGCTTGGAACCAACAACAATCTAAAAACACGGTTCCAAGCCAAAATAATTTTCAAAGGGCTCTTCCACCACAACAGCAACCACTTCAACTTACTCAGCACCCCTACCAGTCACAAAATTTCCACAACCAGGTCAACACTCCTGCACAGTCTAATCCTATGCAGTTGACCGGTTCTGACGAACTCTCTCAATTCACTCAAACCATGAAATCACTTTTGTCAAATTTCATAGAGGTTTCGGCTGAGGTTAGAACTTCCGTCAGTGAGATAAAGAAAAACTCAGCGTCCCAAGCTGAGAGTATCAGATCAATGGAAGCTGAAATTGCACGACTTAAAGCCGAGATGAGTGCGAGAGAAAAAGGGAAACTTCCTTCTCAACCCCTACAGAATCCTGGGCATTACAATGTAAATGCCGTCACAACGTTGAGATCGGGAAGAGTGCTGAACAATCATGTCGGGGAAGGAATTGATGATATTGAAAATCCTATCAATAACACCCCGGCTGAGACTTTTCCTCACACACACACACTTCTACTTCTGATCCTTGTTCTTCTACCCCACCACTTTCTCGCGAGCCTATTCTCCATTTCCCACTAGGCTCGACACCTCATTATAGTTCTCCACAGACAGTCCCCACTCCTCTTTTGGGATCTCGTCTACCCCCTCTTCCTTCTCCTATGATGGACCCGACGCTTATTGCAAAAGCTCCTTACCCGAATCGGTTAAGGGGTAATAGAACGAGTCCTCATATGGAGAAAATTATGGAAATGTTCAAACAAGTTAACATCAACATCCCTCTCCTAGATGCGATTCAACAAGTCCCCGCTTATGCGAAAATTCTTAAGGACTTGTGCATTAGGAAGAGGAAGACTCAAGTGCCGAAGAAGGTCTTTATGTCTAATAATATTAGCACTGCTTTTATCCCCCAGCTACCAAAGAAACGTAAGGACCCAGGATGTCCTACAATATCGATTTCTATTGGGGGTAAAAACATAAATCGTGCTCTTTTGGACCTTGGCGCAAGTGTTAACCTACTTCCATATTCTGTATATGAGCAATTAGGGATTGGAGAGCTGAAACTTGCTCACTGCACTCTCCAAATGGCAGACCGTTCAATCACCAAACCAAGGGGTGAACTAGAGGATGTATTGAAAAAGGTCGGGGAATTTGTTTTCCCTGTAGACTTCATTGTACTCGACACACAACCTGTAGCAAACCCCCAGGGCCTGTAAGTGCACGGCGGCGCCCCGGCCGTCAACCCGACGCCGGAGTGCGGAAGCGATGATTTACTTTAAACTTTAAAACCGGCACCACCGCGCACTATAAACCCGGATCGTGCCATTAATCTAGTCCTAGCTATCTAGAGAGGGGGTAGAGAGATATACCGAGCGATCCGTGTCCTTCGGTCTTCTCGTCGTCGTCCCGATCTCCCCGCGGAATCTCCGGTCTCCACCATGTCGCCGGAAGGGCACCACGTCGCCGGCTTCTTTTACGGGCTCCCACCTCTGGTCCGAGGCAACTCGGGCACGAAGTTGGCGAGTCGACGTACCCAAGATTTGCTGTAGAATATGTGTAGTGCTCTATGTCTCATTTGGAGTTATGAAGTTGCCTTATTGGTGGAGGAAAATGAAGTATGGAATTTTTGGTGAACTTGGGGATTTTGCAAACATCAAGAGAACAAAAATTCCCCACCAAAAATTTTGGGCAGCCCTTCACCCTCATGTGGCCGGCCATCTCTAGAGGAGGAGAAGAGATAGGAGTGTGTATGTATCAAAATATGAGAGTGTGCCCATAATGCAAGAGAGAGGTCAAAATGATATCATGAAAAGAAAATGATCACAAACTCAAACCCACACTCCATCAACCATCACCCTTCATTATCATCAACAATCATGACTCTAAAAGTCAAGCCATCATGAAGTGAGCAAGTCAAATGATGGTGCAACCATCATGACACAAGAATATGCAAAGACAACCCTCCACAATGCTAATTTGCACAAATGCATATAAGCCCTCCTCCACCAATCTTCGGCCAATGAAGGATGCAAAGAAAAATGGCCGAAACGGAAAGCAAACTGGCAACTCCAGAAAACTGATCCTGTAATAAATTACAGGAAAATCCCGCTACTGTATATACATACCCGCATTTGTATTCCGACCGAAATACAAATGCAATGAGACAAAATCTACACTATACAATACTAGGATCCGGCTTAAACCAAAGCCGGCTAGTATTATCCGTCCGATCATGATCCGTGCAATACCGCACATATCTAATCGAACCCTGCCATATCTCCATACGGCCTCTACAGCGTTTCGCCGGAAAACTTGAGCAACTGTCTGTGGGGGACTCTAAAGATTCGTCAATACTATGGCTGTGGATTTAACCACAAGCACGTCAGAGGTATTAGCCATACATGACGGGCTACTAGCTATTGACCAAAAGGGACGTCGATGAGCGAACTCATCCTGACACCCTACTGAGCCTGTCAGTGACAATATCCGTACAGTCCGGTCCGTTCGTCTATGAGCATCGCATGGCGGGCCTAGGGGGTTGGTAAAAGTCAGACCCCCAAAAGCGGTACAAGTCGTGTCGGAGTGTAGCCCAGAACACCCTGAGATACTACTGAAATACCTACCAGTAAATCTCCTGCCTTGGCCAAGGACTTCGTGTAATGGATCTCCTAGACACAGCGCGACCTCACCCCCAATACCGGGAGAGACGAACCCCTGAAGATCCGCTCACTGCCTCCATGTGGCTCGGGACTGTACCCAACTAAAACCTGTTTGCACGTCTCCTTTGAGCGTGGTAGGGTAGTAATCAAAGTACAGTGGGAACTCACACGAGACAAATGACGATCCTCAGGTCGATGAACTAACCTGTACACATGTCACCAGGGAACTGCTATCTGACATCAGGTATAATCCCAACTAGCAGGTTCCCGGCGAGTCCTGTTCGGTGTACTCATAACCCAATGAGCACCTGTATACATCTTAGGTGAACCAACTGACACCAGTGGCTTGTGAGACCGGCCACCGCCCCTCGTTGGGGTCTCGACTGTATACACTAGTCTACTCTTGAGTATCGATGCCCTGTCTCGAAACTCCCACGACTAGGGACCATTTAAGGATGTGCTTATAGACTACCAGCTCCCACGTATATGATCGCCCTCATACTGCCGGTAGTCAAGCAAGAATCCTAGGGGCTCTATCAACGTGCAATAGTGACCTGTAGGGTCACCTAAAGCAGTACACGATGATAAAGATAAACCAGATAGCATACTATCATCTTGAGTAAGACTGTCCTACCGGGATAGGTCCTCCCTCAATCATTGCAATCACGTGCCTGTGATCCAATAATTGATTCTGAGGGCACTATCTCCAACAATCTCCCACTTGCACTCAAGGCTAATTATTGCGATGTCGCATACTCACAGCCCGTGTAATACCGAACACCCAACTCCTCTACTAGTCAGTCTCACAAAGCTTGTTTGCGAAACTATTGCGTTCGAGGAATAGCCTCAGTGAGTGGATCCGCTTTGATGTTTCTTTCTATGTCTCTCTTAATCTCAAGTTCACGGAGAAACCCATCTCCCGAAATGAGCAATACCTGTCTTAGAATGTGTCTGGATGTCTGATGGGACCTAGCTCATAAATGAACTCCAAATCCAAACTTCTTAGATTGTATCGTCAACTGAACTTAATCAGTATCCTGCGCCATGCCTCCCTCAGTATTGCCTTGGACCACCTGTCCAAAATACCGCCCCTCGTCAGAAGGAAAACTATAACTCTGACAACCTCCTTGTCGTCCAGGTCACCTTGGAAGTCTGGAATGATAACTGTCTCCCGAATGAGGCTGTCGTTATCATATCCCTAGAACATCCACTTATGTTCTAAAACTGCTTCCGACTGTTTCTCTAGGATAGGATCAATGTCAACTTATTGCATCTAGTACAAGTGTAAGACTACGGTAGCGCCCCGGCTGTCTACAGACGCCAAATGCGGAACAAAAAACTTTTAACTGGCGCTATCGTATACTTTAACCCGGATCTTCCATTATTGCTAAACTAACAGACTGTAAAGAGTGTAGAAAGGTTATACCGAACGATCGAGTCCTTCGTTCTTTAACCATCATCCCACGCTCCGTTGCGGCTGCTCCGATCTCGTCGATCTCCGATCTGCTCGTCCAAGTGGCACCACGTCTCTGATTCTTTAAACGGGCTCCCGCCTCTGACTTGAGGCAACTCGGTCGTCAAGTTTACTAAAAGAGACGACCAAGAATGATGTAGAGAATGAGTAGATGACTTTGTCTCACTTCGTCCAAAACCGTGGACGATCGGTTAATGAAGTTGCCGAGGAAATTGGGTGATGGAATGAAATGAACTGTGAAATTCCATGCACCCCAAATACTATCATAATCTTTTTCTCCAAATGAAACATCAAGTGAGAGTGTGAGAGAGAGAGGGGAGGGGCCGGCCGTATATAGATGGAGGGAGGTGAGTGTAGGAGAGAAGAGGGTGACCATAAAAAGCTTCTCACTCAAAATATCAAGAACAAATATCCTTAAGTAAACAAAACATCATTAATGCAAATGGTGATTCATTAACCTAGTCACCATTGCATTAATGGCTCCATTAAAGCACTAATGACCCACTAGCCTCATCACCACTTCTAGAAGCTTCTAGAATGATGACTCACCCTTATCCAAGAAAAGATAAATCCGTCTTTAACCGAATGTTAAAAGACGGCTGATAGAAAACTGGAAACTGGCAACTTCCAAAAGTGATCCTGAAACGACTTTCAGGATAACCCCGTAACTGTATAATTATACCCGCATTTGTATTACGACCGAATACAAATGCAACTGAGACAAAGATATTATATCTACTCAATATAATACTCGGATCCGGCTTAAACCAAAGCCGACCAGTATCATCTGCCCGAAAAATAACACGTGCGTAAACGCACGTGAATTTTCCGAACCCTGCCATAAAACCATATGGCCTCTACAACGTTTCGCCCGAACTTGGGAAACTGTCTGTGGGGGACTCTAATGACTCGTCAGTACCCTGGCAGTGGGTTTAACCACAAACCGTCAGCGGCACTAGCTATGCATAACGGCTGCCCATGGACTGACCTCAAGGGAGGCTGATGAGCGAACTCATCCAGAAACCCTACTGAGCCTAACAGTGACAATGTATATACAGTCCGGTCCGTTCGTCTATGAGTATCGCATATCTGCCTAGGGGGCTAGTAACGTCAGACCCCCAATAGCAGTATAAGTCGTGTCGGAGTGTAGCCCAATAACATCCTGAGATACTACTGGAGTACCTACCAGTAAATCTCCTGCCACGGCCGTGGGCTTTGTGTAATGGCTCTCCTAGACACAGCACGATCTCGCCCCCAATACCGGGAGAGACGAATCCCCTGCCGATCCGCTCACATGCCTCCATATGGCTCGGGACTGTACCCAAAAGCTACCTGTTTGCACGACTCCTTTGAGCTGTGGTAGGGTAGAAATCAAAGCACAGTGGGAACTCACACGAGACAAATGACGACCTCAGGTCGATGAACTAACCTGTACACATGTCACCAGGGAACTGCTATCTGACGATAGGTATAGTACTAACTAGCAGATTCCCGGCGAGTCCTGTCCGGTGTACTCATAACCCAATGAGCACCTGTATACATCTTAGGTGATCCAACTGACACCAGTGGCTTGTGAGACCGGCCACCGCCCCTCGTTGGGGTCTCGACTGTACACACTAGTCTACTCCGGAGTATCGATGCCCTGTCTCGAAACTCCCACGACTAGGGAACACAATTAAGGATATGCATATAAACTACCCAACTCTCACGTATATGATCGCCATCATACTGTTGGTAGTAAAGCAAGATCCTAAGGGCTCTATCAAAGTGTAACATGTAATCAGTCACCTGAACATGTACACGACTGATAAAGGCAAACCAGATAGCATACTATCATTTCGAGTAAGACTGTTCTACCGGTATAGGTCCTCCGCAATCATTGCAATCACGTACCTGTGATCCAATAATTGACTATGAGGGCACTATCTCCAACAATCTCCCACTTGCACTCAAGGCTAATTATTGCGATGTTGACTACTCACAGCCCGTGTGAAACCGAACATCCAACTCCTCTACTAATCAGTTTCACAAAACCCGTTTGTAAAATCATTGTGTTCGAGAAATAGCCTCAGTGAGTGGATCCACCAGGATGTTTCTTTCTATATCTCTCTTAATCTCAAATTCGCGGAGAAAGCCATCTCCCAAATCGAGTAATACCTGTCTTAGAATATGTCTGGATATCTGATGGGACCTAGTTCATAAATGAACTCCAAATCCAAACTTCTTAGACCGTATCGATCACTGAACCTAATCAGTATCCGGCACCAAGCCTCCCACAGTATCCTCTTGGACCACCTGTCCATAATACTGTCCCTCTTCGTCAGAGGGAAAAACTATAACTCTGACAATCACTCTGTCAACCATGTCACCTTTGAAGTCTGGAATGATAATCGTCTCCCGAAGGAGGCTGCCGTCATCAATTCCGTAGAACATTCACTTATGTTCTAAAACTGCTTCCTTATGTTTCTCCAGGATTGGATTAATACAAACTTATTGCATCTAGTGCAAAAATAACATCTGGTGTGGTACTTGACATCTCACGATTGACTCAATTGCCTAAGCAAGTGATCTGTCAATCATGCACATCCCTCTCCGCTTTAGTCTATACGACACCTTTAGAGAGGGTGACTCCATCACCTGCAGGTACACCACCATGCTAGGAGTCTACTATTCTAAAAACCATTAGAATACTGTCAAAGTACCCACATTGGGAAACTATCCAAATCCAGATCTAAAACCATAGATCTAGAAACCATAAAGTCAAATACTATATCCATATCCTGTGTGGAGAAACAACCGTGTGACGACCACAGTACAACCGATCGTAGTATAGGAATTTTACTTCCTACTGTATGTATGTCATCCAGATACCATGACATCACACCCTACTACCTTCTTAACAGATCCATCCCCTATCCTGATTGAAGTCAAACCCATGACTGTCACATCAAAATCAGATGATCTATCTCCGCTATAACTGCTCAAGTCTATAAATAGACATAAGCTACTTGCCCACTATGCTTCTGCTGCTCCCACTGACTACGACAACCCTCCTACCGGGTCTCATAGCCTGGAACAACAGTAGTGTCAAGTCTGGGTAGATAAGAACCTCCCTGTCACCGTCCTTGAGGCTACCGGAGTACCTCTCAGGTGTCTGAGGTTACCCATCATATCTGCGGAGTGGCTATTGGTATGTCAAACCTGATTGAATATATAGGTCCTATTAAATTTTCCGTAATCGTTCGCGGTTCTGGAATCACTTCCAGTTCTACCATACTACCACTACTGTTTTCTGAAAAAGATCCATTTTACTAAAACTGTGGTGAGTCAAGAACAATATCACTATTGATCTTCCAAATGGTAGAATATCAACCCTCGTCATAGCCAGGGTCAACCCACAAATAGCCATTACATAAACGTGCCCTGAGTTATCCAGAGTCTGGTTTTAAGCATAAGCTGGACAACTCCCCGTACCTTAATATCTTTTAAGGTACGAACTATTCTATATCCAATATAGAAACTTTGGCACTTATTTAATTGGAACCAGATTCAAATCATGCAGCTGTCTCCAGTGCATATCAACTTAATGGAAAGAGGCTAATCAGCATTACTCAACTTAGGAATCCATCCATTTATGAGTAATCTGAAAGAGAAACACGTTTCTCAAAACCATCACTATTATCTGAATACCAATCACAAGAATCTACATCTTCGATCTCTTTGAAGAATCCCGATACTTGTGATACCTGGTTCTCTACTTTATTCTTATACCCACAACTTCTCAAAACTTAGACCTTGTATTTCTACGAAACACTTATCTAAATACTAGAGAAGTTATAAGTAAACAGAACATAGTACGAGGACCTACCCCTTTGTCCTGATGGACACTGGACAACATACAATACTCTGTATAAGTCCGCTGAGTTAAACAACTCAAAACCTGTCCGTTGTAGGTGGAAAACTGTACCCTGGCGATTTCCTCAAATATCACCAATTACAACGAATTCCGATATAATGAGGATAATCACCTAATTCCCAATAACTTACCCCCACTCATCATCTGTAAAACCATACAGTTATGAGAATGAAACCTGGTAAATACATACCCTTGGAGTAAGTGTCTAATCGGGAAAACAGTTTTTCTTTAACAATGCACTGAAACATGAAAATGTTTCGTAGGGGTATCCTGGTATTCATAGCAATGCCTCTTCCATAATCCAATTCATGACTTCAACCGTATATTTTATTGCCATCTCTCCAAATCCCTTTATTTGTCTTTAGTCGTTACCTTCTGTACACCATCGTTAGGCTAAATGGTTTTCTTCCTTCCTTACCGTTCGGCACCAGCCTATGGTTTGGAAGAAGACTATCCAGTAAGCATAATAGGTGTACCCTCCTAAACCAAGGAGTACTCGTATCTTGAGAGAAGGTGATGATAAAAGACATCTGAATAATACCTTATTCTTTTTAAAGGTGAAATAGGAGTGGCGATGAAGTAAGCGGTTTGGTCGTGAATGATAACAGTCGCAATTTACTTTGCCCTCTTTCTAATCCCTTTATTTTGTCTTTACATATTACCTTCTGCACACCCTACTCAGGCTAATTGGTTTTCTTCATTCCCTACCTTTCGGCACCAGCCTATGGTTTGGAATAAGACTATCCAATAACTGTAATAGGTGTACTCTCCTAAACCAAGGAGCTCTCGCAACCTGAGAGAAGGTGATAATAAAAGACAACTGAATAAACCAATTCTATTTCTCCTGAACCTGGATCCATCCTCAAAGAAGTCCCTTCGAGTTCGTATATAACCATACGATGGATCTATCCAATGGAAGTGGATGTCCGTAGTAAAACGGGTGTTCTGAGAAATACAAAGGGTAAAAGAATGAGTGGCAATGACTTATGCAACTCAGACAATCCAAAAACCAGTATTTTAAGAAGGTTCGGTCAACCTGGTCACTGAGTCATAGTCTAGGGTCGGTCAAAGGTTGCTGCCAAAGAGAGAGAGAAAAGAAACACTCTGCGTGCACTCTAACCTAGATCAGAACGGTTATCACTTTATCTAATCCGGAAACCTCCCACTGTCCTGTCAAATTCTCCTCCAAACCTGAAAGAAGAATCAATCGGGGTCACCCGAAGAGTAAACCAACTCATCAGTGGGAATCGGGATCCAACTCTCATCGCATGATAACGTGACGGAATCCACTCGCGTTATCACACTCCAGAAGGTATGCGCATGCCTGGCAAGTTTCAGTTTCTTTAGAAACTCCCGATGTTATTTTTACCCCATGCTCTTATGATCGTGACTAAGGGCCAACCCATCATAAGTCACATGTCAAGTTCTTCCCATCATTATCTTGTTAATTTGAACCCACCCGTACTCGCCCTTGACTAAGGGCCAACAAGGCTGTACGACTGTCCCAAACCAACGCATCTATCTATGCAACATATGAACACCCCAGCAGCTACCAATCACTATGTCCTAGCTAAGGGCCAGACCAACATAGCTTGAATACTACTGACCATTCATATGAAATGACGGAAGGCTACGACTGGTTTTTGGCGAAAAACCTTTAACGTAGTGAACTTGATATCGCTGAAGGAACCTGATAGCTTTTTAAAATATAGTGGCGAAAACCTTTCGCTAAAGAGGTCACTCCCGGTAAAGGGATCTCGGCTCTTTCCTCGTGGAATGAGGTGCAGGATATTCCACTGAATACCGCTATGCAAAGCAACTTGTAATCGACTATAGTGAAGTTATTACCCTGACGCAAACTTCTGCCCAAGGGGTCAGTCCCGGTGAAGGGATATCGGCCCTTGCCCCGTCGAATGAGGTGCAGGATATTCCACTGAATACCGCTATGCATAACAAAAGAAAACGTCTTTGCAATAACACGTTTTAAATTTGTTCCAACAACTGTAAACAGGTTTGTTTTCCTTTGCATTGATCAGAATCAACGCAGTCCCATCAATCAATCACACCAGAAAAGAACGAAAATAAAATGTACGTATATGCCATCCGCATTCGTCACTGGGTCCCGTCATCACCCGTTAGGTTACTTAACTAACGACAGAGCGGGGACTGGACTAGCGCGGGTGTAAAACATATACAACATCTAATAGTATATAAACCAATATACAATAATCGCTCCAGGCGTGATAATATGCAACATTACAGAAAAGTAATAAGCATCACAGAACAATACAGATAATCTGGGATCCCCGGGTTTCACAGAGCCACTGCTGAAACCCGACGTTCCCTTGTCGTGTGGATAGCCTGTGCAATGAAACTTAGACCCCTACGGGTGCGGCAAGTTACCCGCCAAAACCTGAAGCGAGGCAGCCCCCTACAGCAAAGTGAATGGACCACCCTGCACTTCACGGAATCCGGTAATCTTGGGCACCCCTCCTTGGGTCAACCTGTACCCCCTACGAGTGCGGCGAATAGTCTGCCAATTCTAGAGTGGGGCCCCTCTGCCTCTCAAAGCCATGAGATGCGGACCCGTTTCCCCTCCAGAACCCGGCTATCCATGCACTCCGTCGTGGGGTAAAACCTAGTACAGTAATGAAAAATAGTACAACAGGTACATCGACCGCACCCTGGTCGTGCCCCAAAAGAATATTATACAACAGGCAGTGACGGCAGTCCACATGTTGGACGCTCGCCCCGCAATATCAAATGTACAAATAAACTCAAACTGTACTACCATTGCACACTGCTATCCACCACGACAAATCCGCAACATCACAGCACAACACAGAACATCAACGCGAATGTCATGTTCGCAAACCCGTTTAAAAGAACTATAGCAATCGGACGCGGTTTACCGATCAAATGAAATTCCCGGTCGGAGATATAATGTAAGCACTGTAAACTAACATGTTTAAATTTCGATCGACAAAATATCACAAAGTGGGTCCCACGAACAACTGGTGAACAGTAACAAAATCTGGACCCAAAAGATATATACCAAAAACCACAAATTCCAGAGAAGAACCCACTGACCAAATTTGGGAGCATGATCTCACCAAGTAGCCGCGGATGCGCGGCCAAACCATGGGTTTGGTCGCGTTTCCGCGGCGGTCTGGTGGGGTCACGAGCCCAAATTTTGTCGGTGTTCTTATAAAACCCTGCACAATTTTCTGAGATGTGTAGAAAAATTTTTGGACACCATTTAAAATCAACAGAAACTGTCAAATTGAAAAAATGTGATTTTTGATTTCCGGTTCGATCGATGTTTTAAACGCGTTAGCACAAGTTAGTATAGCAAAATGGTTAGGCTCTGATACCACTGTAAGTCTACGGTAGCGCCCCGGCTGTCTACAGACGCCAAATGCGGAACAAAAAACTTTTAACTAGCGCTATCGTATACTTTAACCCGGATCTTCCATTATTGCTAAACTAACAGACTGTAAAGAGTGTAAAAAGGTTATACCGAACGATCCGAGTCCTTCGTTCTTTAACCATCATCCCACGCTCCGTTGCGGCTGCTCCGATCTCGTCGATCTCCGATCTGCTCGTCCAAGTGGCACCACGTCTCTGATTCTTTAAACGGGCTCCCGCCTCTGACTTGAGACAACTCGGTCGTCAAGTTTGCTAAAAGAGACGACCAAGAATGATGTAGAGAATCAGTAGATGACTTTGTCTCACTTCGTCCAAAACCGTGGACGATCGGTTAATGAAGTTGCCGAGGAAATTGGGTGATGGAATGAAATGAACTGTGAAATTCCATGCACCCCAAATACTATCATAATCTTTTTCTCCAAATGAAACATCAAGTGAGAGTGTGAGAGAGAGAGGGAAGGGGCCGGCCGTATATAGATGGAGGGAGGTGAGTGTAGGAGAGAAGAGGGTGACCATAAAAAGCTTCTCACTCAAAATATCAAGAACAAATATCCTTAAGTAAACAAAACATCATTAATGCAAATGGTGATTCATTAACCTAGTCACCATTGCATTAATGGCTCCATTAAAGCACTAATGACCCACTAGCCTCATCACCACTTCTAGAAGCTTCTAGAATGATGACTCACCCTTATCCAAGAAAAGATAAATCCGTCTTTAACCGAATGTTAAAAGACGGCTGATAGAAAACTGGAAACTGGCAACTTCCAAAAGTGATCCTGAAACGACTTTCAGGATAACCCTGTAACTGTATAATTATACCCGCATTTGTATTATGACCGAATACAAATGCAACTGAGACAAAGATATTATATCTACTCAATATAATACTCGGATCCGGCTTAAACCAAAGCCGACCAGTATCATCTGCCCGAAAAATAACACGTGCGTAAACGCACGTGCATTTTCCGAACCCTGCCATAAAACCATATGGCCTCTACAACGTTTCGCCCGAACTTAGGAAACTGTCTGTGGGGGACTCTAATGACTCGTCAGTACCCTGCAGTGGGTTTAACCACAAACCGTCAGCGGCACTAGCTATGCATAACAGCTGCCCATGGACTGACCTCAAGGGAGGCTGATGAGCGAACTCATCCAGAAACCCTACTGAGCCTAACAGTGACAATGTATATACAGTCCGATCCATTCGTCTATGAGTATCGCATATCTGCCTAGGGGGCTAGTAACGTCAGACCCCCAATAGCAGTATAAGTCGTGTCGGAGTGTAGCCCAATAACACCCTGAGATACTACTGGAGTACCTACCAGTAAATCTCCTGCCATGGCCGTGGGCTTTGTGTAATGGCTCTCCTAGACACAGCACGATCTCGCCCCCAATACCGGGAGAGACGAATCCCCTGCCGATCCGCTCACGTGCCTCCATATGGCTCGGGACTGTACCCAAAAGCTACCTGTTTGCACGACTCCTTTGAGCCGTGGTAGGGTAGAAATCAAAGCACAGTGGGAACTCACACAAGACAAATGACGACCTCAGGTCGATGAACTAACCTGTACACATGTCACCAGGGAACTGCTATCTGACGATAGGTATAGTACTAACTAGCAGATTCCCGGCGAGTCCTGTCCGGTGTACTCATAACCCAATGAGCACCTGTATACATCTTAGGTGATCCAACTGACACCAGTGGCTTATGAGACCGGCCACCGCCCCTCGTCGGGGTCTCGACTGTACACACTAGTCTACTCCGGAGTATCGATGCCCTGTCTCGAAACTCCCACGACTAGGGACCACAATTAAGGATATGCATATAAACTACCCAACTCTCACGTATATGATCGCCATCATACTGTTGGTAGTAAAGCAAGATCCTAAGGGCTCTATCAAAGTGTAACATGTAATCAGTCACCTGAACATGTACACGACTGATAAAGGCAAACCAGATAGCATACTATCATTTCGAGTAAGACTGTTCTACCGGTATAGGTCCTCCGCAATCATTGCAATCACGTACCTGTGATCCAATAATTGACTATGAGGGCACTATCTCCAACAACAAGAACAACATCTGGTGTGGTACTTGACATCTCATGATTGACTCAATTGCCTGAGCAAGTGATCTGCCAATCATGCACATCCCTCTCCCCTTTAGTCTGTAAGACACCTTTAGAGAGGGTGACTCCATCACCTGCAGGTACACTTCCATGCCTGGAGTCTTCCATTCTAAATACTCTTAGAATGCTGTAAAAGTACCCAGATTGGGAAACCACCCTAATCTAGATCTAATACTATAGATCCAGTAACCAGAATGTCTGATATAATATCCAAGTCCCATGTGGAGAAACCACTGTGCGACGACCAAAGTATAACCGATCGTAGTATAGGAATATCACTTCCTACTCTGTGTATGTCATCCAAATATCATGACATCACACCCTACTACCTTCTCAACAGATCCATCGCCTATTCTGACGAAGTCAAACCTGTGACTGTCACATCAGAAATAGATGATCTATCTCCGCTATATCTGCTTTAGTCCATAGACATAAGCTATTTGTCCACCAATGCTTCTGCTGCTCCCACTGATCATGACAACCCTCTGGCAGAGTCATATAGACGTACACTTCTAAAGACAGTTTAGAACGACGCTATAGTCATCCTCCCGCCGGGTCACGCAGTCTGGAACAACAGCAATGGCAAGTCTGGGTAAACAAGAACTTCCCTGTCACCGTCCTTGAGGCTACCGGAGTACCTCTCGGGTGCCTGAAGTTACCCACCATATCTGTGGAGTGGCCAATGGAATGTCAAACCAGATTGAATCTTTAGGTTCTTATCAAATCTTCAGTAATCGTTTGCGGTTCTGAAATCCCTTCCAGTTCTACCATACTCCCACTGCTGTTTTCTGAAAAAAATCCATTTTTGTTAAAACTGTGGCGAGTCAAGAACAATATCACTATTGATCTTCCAGATGGTAGAAAGTCAACCCTCGTCATAGCCTGGGTCAACCCACAAACAGCCATTACAGAAACGTGCCTTGAGTTATCCAGAGTCTGGTTTTAAGCATAAGCCAGACAACTCCCCGTACCTTAACATCGTTAAGATATGAATTGTTCTATATCCAATATAGAACCAGAGGCACTGATTTAATTGAACCAGATTCAAATCATGCAGTTGTCTCCAGTGCATGTCAACTAAATGGAAAGAGGCCGATCATCATTACTCAACTTAGGAATGCTTCCAATTATGAGTAACCTGAAAGAGAAGCAAGTTCTCTTAATCACTACTATCAATTGGATACCATACACAAGTATCTACATCTTCGATCACTTTGAAGAATCCCGATACTTGCAACACCTGGTTCTCTACTTTATCTATATACCTATAACTTCTCAAAACTTGGACCCTGTGTTTCTACGAAACACCTGTCTAAAAACTAGAGAAGTCATAAGTAAACCGAATATAGTACGAGGACCATCCCCTCTGTCCTCATGGACGCTGGACAACATACAATACTCTGTATAAGTCCCTTGAGTCTGATAACTCAATCCCTGTGTGTCGTAGGTTGAAAACTGTACTTATGGTTAAGAAGAATTACACCGTTGTTTAATGCTCCTTACCTAACCATCCACTGATATAGGTAAATGTCATCGACATAATTTCAAAAAAGTATATCTCACTTTATAAAAATAGACGTACAGATATATCAATTTGAAATTGGTGCATGACAGCGGATATTCAAAACCAAATATTTGCCGTCCGGCAAACAACCCAGGTGACTTCCTCAAATATCACCGATTACAACGAATCCTGATATAATGAGGATGATCACCCAATTCCCAATAACTTACTCCCACTCATCATCTGTAAGACCATACAGATGTGAGAATCATACCTGGTAAATACATACCCTAGAGCAAGATCTGATTGGGAAATCATTTTTCTTTTAACAGTACACGGTGAAACTGAAACATTGAAATGTTTCGACGGGGTATCCCGGTATTCCTAGTAATGCATCTTCCATTATCCAGATTCACAACTGTAACCGTATATTTCTTTGCCATCTTTCCAAATCCCTTTCTATATCTTTAGATATTACCTTCTGTACACCCCTTTAGGCCAAATGGTTTTCTTCCTTCCCTACCGTTCGGCACCAGCCTATGGTTTGGAAGAAGACTATCCAATAAGCATAATGGGTGTACTGTCCTAATCCTAGGAACACTTGCAAAGCGAGAGAAGGTGAAGATAAAAGACAACCGAATAAACCTTATTCCTATTTCTCCTGAACCAGAATCCATCCCCGAACTGGAACAAGTTCCTTTCGAGTTCGTATATAACCATACGATGGAGTATCCAATAAACTGTGGATCTTTGTAGTGATACGGAGTGTCCTGGAGAAATACAAAGGTGAAGTGGGAGTAGTAATGAAATACTTGGTTTGGTCGTGAATAGAAGTCGCAGCTTACTTTGCCCTCCTTCTAATCCCTTTCTTTGTCTTTACATAATACCTTCTGTACACCATCGTTAGGCTAATTGGTTTTCTTCATTCCCTACCGGTCGGCACCTGCCTATGGTTTGGAAGAAGATTATTCAATTTGCGTAATAGGTGTACTATCTCCTAAACCAAGGAGCACTCGCAACCCGAGAGAAGGTAAAAGGGAAAGACAACTGAATAGTCCTATCCGTTTCCTCTAGAACCGGAAACCATCCTCGAATAAATTCTTTCGAGTTCGTATATAACCATACGATGGTTTTGTCCAATGGAAGTGGACGTTCGTAATAATACGGGGTGTCCTGGAGAAAAAGGGTAAAAGTAGGAGTGGCAATGAGGTTTGCAACTCTGACAATCCAAAAGCCAGTGTTAAGAAGGTTCGGTCAATTTTGGTCTCTGAGTCATAGTCTTACGGTCGGGTCAATGGTCGCTGCTAAAGAGAGAGAGAGAAAAGAAACACTCAGCGTGCACTCTAACCTAGATCAGAATGGTTACCAATTTATCTAATCTGGAAACCCCCCACTGTACCGTCAAATTCCCCTCCAAACCTGAAAGAAGAATTAGTCGGGATCACCCGAGGAGTAAACCAACTCATCAGCGGGAATCGGGATCCAACTATCATCTCATGATAACGTGACGAAATCCGCTCACGTCATGACACTCCAGAAGGTATGCGCATATCTGGCAAGTTTCAGTTTCTTTAGAAACTCCCGATGTGATTTTTGCCCCATGCTCTTATGACCTTGACTAAGGCCAACAAATCATAAGTCACATGTCAAGTTCTACCCGTCATTGTCCAGGGTGATTTGAACCCACCCATACAAGCCCTTGACTAGGGCCAACAAGGCTATACGACTGTCCCAAACCAACGCATCTATCTATGCTGCATATGAACACCCAACAGCTACCAAACACTGTGCCTTGACTATGGCCAACAAACACAGCTTGAATACTATTGACTATCCATATGAAACGACGGAGGGCTACGAATGGTTTCTGGTGAAAACCTTAAACGTAATGAACTTGATATCGTTGAAGGAACCAGATAGCTTTTAAAATATAGTGACGAAAACCTTTGCTAAAGAGGTCACTCCCGGTGAAGGGATCTCGGCTCTTTCCCCGTAGAATGAGGTGCAGGATATTCCAACTGAATACCACGGTGCAAAGCAAAAGTAATCGGCTATAGTGAAGTAATTGCCCTGACACAAACTTCTGTCCAGGGGGTCACTCCCGGTGAAGGGATCTCGGCCCTTGCCTCGTCAACTGAGGAGCAGGATATTCCAACTGAATACCACGATGCTAAACAAAAGAGAACGTCCTTGCAATAACAGCTTTTTGAAAAGTGTTCCAACAACATCAGATTATGTTTGTTTAACTTGCATTGATCCGAATCAACGCAGTTCCATCAATTGATCACACCACAAAGAACGAAATATAATGATGTACGTATATGCCATCCGCATTCGCCACTGGGTCCCGTCATTACCTGTTAGGTTAGCTAACTAACGACAGAGCGGGGACTGGACTAGCGCGGATGCAAAACATATACAACATCTACTAATATATATATAATATTTCGCTCAAGGCGTGATAAAAATGCAACATCACAGAAAAGTAATAAGCATCACAGAACAATACAGATATCTGGGATCCCCGGGTTTCACAGAGCCACTACTGAAACCCGACGTTCCCCTGGTCGTGTGGATAGCCTGTGCAATGAAATCCTAGACCCCTACGGGCGTGGCAAGTTACCCGCCAAAACCTGAAGTGAGGCAGCCCCCTTCAACAACGTGAATGGACCACCCAACACTTCACGGAATCCGGTAACTTGGGCACCCCTCCTGGGTCAACCTGTACCCCCTACGAGTGCGGCGAATAGCCCGCCAATTTTAGAGTAAAGCCCCTTCCATCTCAATGCCATGAGATGCCGGCTCGTTGCCCTCTAGAACCCGACTATCCGTGCACCCCTCCGCGGGGTAATCCTGTAAGTCCATGCTACCTCTCCCGGTACTTTCGGGCATGCGGAATTTGATAAAAAACGATTTTTATAGAGGTGGTAACATGGACTTAAAACCCGGATCTTTGTTAAACATCTAACTAACAACCTAACTACGAGTTGCTAACTACTCGGTTAGGGGGTTATACCTTTCTTTTTCTCGAACTCCTTCGTCTTCAAGCTTTGATGGTCGTCCGGATCGGCTTCTTCCCGTCGTCTCCTTACGCCGAAGATAGATCCACCTGAAAGCTCCAACCTTTGGCTCCTTCTTCGAACTTTGAAGAAACTAGTTCACTCGGTTTGCTAAACCTTGTGAACTAGAGTGAGTAGAGAAGAGTTTGTATGTGATTTTATCTATGGTTCTTGGTTCTCAACTCATGAGACAAGTGAACCATAGAGTCAAGAGAGGGAGCAAGAGGAAGAGGGTGAGAGCAAGAGGAAGAGAGCTCAAACCAAAGGAGAGAGAATGAGCAAGTGAGAATGAGCCTTTCTTTTGTCTTTCACCCTCTCATAATCCAAAACCATCATAACTCATTATACCAAATCAAGTGTTATGTGATGGTTGAACCAACCACAACCATATCATTTCATGCACTCATTTTGCACAAATGAGCAAGCAAGCAAAAGTCTTTTCCATGAAATGATGGCTATGGTTATCATGATGGTCAACTAGTCAAGCCTAGTCAACCGGTCAACAAAGTCAACAAGTCAACAAAAGTCAACAAGTCAACAAAGTCAACAAAAGTCAACAACCATGTCACCATAATACTTAATTAATATAATAGTTAATCACATATCATATTCTCATTAGGGTTGAGCAAAAAGTCAATAGTCAACGGTCAACTGTCAACAACCCTAATGAGAATCTACTGCCTCTGTCTCCCCGTCAACTGTGCATAAGCACCCGCATCCGTGTTTCGAGGAACACAAATGCAAACTGGATAAATCCAATCCCAATAGGTACACTAGGATCTGGCTTAAACCAAAGCCCGCTAGTGCAAACTGTCCGGACACTGTACGTGCACAAGTGCACGGATGTGACCGAACCCTGTCGCAAAACCATGCGACCTCTACTCTTTTGCCTAAAGGCGAAAAGCTTTCTGTGTGGGACTCTAAAGACTCGACACTACGCTGGCAGTGGGTTTAACCACAGACCGCAAGTGGCACTAGCTGTGCGTAACGGTCCCCAGGTAGTGCCGACAAGAAGACCGACGAGGCGAAACCCATCTGAACTCCTACTGAGCCTGAATGTGACATTCTCCGTACAGTCCGGTCTGTTCGTCTGATACATCGCATGGCGGGCCCGGGGGGCGGTAAACGTCAGTCCCCCAATAGTGGTACAAGTCGTGTCGGAGCGAAGCCCAAAACACCCTGAGATAACACTGGAAGCCTACCAGTATATCTCGTTTGCCCTGGCCAGGGACTACTCGTGTAATGGCTCTCTTAGACACAGCGCGATGTCAACCCCCAATACCGGGAGAGACGAATCCTGTCTAACCGTCACTGCCTTCAAGTGCTTCGGGACTGCACCCAACCACTACCTGTTTGCACGACTCTTTTGAGCCGTGGTAGGGTAGTGATCAAAGTACAGTGGGAACACACTCGAGGCGAAGTGACAGTGTCAAGTCAGCGGACTAAGCTGTACTCATGTCACCTGGGAACTGATAACTGACGATAGGCATAATACCAACTAGTCAGTTCCCGACGAGTCCTGTCCAGTGTACTCGTAACCCAACGAGCACCCGCATACTATCTCAAGTACGACTTACTGACGGCTGTGGGACAGACCGTCTCCCACACTGGGATGAGAAGCGCATGCGCTAGTCTACTCCGGAGTATCGATGCCCTGTCTCGATAGTCCTGCGACTAGGGACCTGCATAAGGATGTGCTTATAGATTACCCAGCCCCACTAGTGTGACAGCCATCACAATGCTGGTAATCAAGCAAAGATCCTAAGGGCTCCACTAATGTGCATAAGTGATATACAAAAATAAACACATGTACACATTGAAGCAGAAACAAACCAAGTAGCATACTACTATTTTGAGCAAGATTGTATATACAAGGTGAATATCTCAAGCTTCCATTAAGTAATATACAAACTAGTATGATACAGTAATGGCCTCTAGGGCATATACACTAACAATCCCCCACTTGCACTAAGGCCATGTACTGGCGTATCGAAGACCTATCATCTCGATCAGCCGCTCGAACTGAGTCTGGGGCAAGGCCTTGGTGAATGGATCTGCAGTGTTATCTTCTGAAATGACTCTCCGAACCTCGATCTCTTGGCGAACCACGATCTCCCTGATCAGGTGATACCGCCTCAAGATGTGTCTGGATTTCTGATGGGATCTGGGTTCCTTCGCTAAAGCTATAGCCCCGTTGTTGTCGCAATACAGAGGTATTGGATCAACAATGGACGGAACCACCTGAAGTTCTTTCAAGAACTTCCTTATCCAGACGGCTTCTTTTGCGGCATCAGATGCAGCGATGTATTCCGCTTCCATCGTCGAGTCTGCAACGGTTTCCTGTTTGGAACTCTTCCAACACACCGCCCCTCCATTGAGGGTAAAGACAAACCCCGACATGGACTTGGAATCATCCTTGTCACTCTGGAAGCTGGAGTCAGCAAAGGCCTCGATCTGGAGGTCTTTTCCGCCATACACCAAGAACATCTCCTTAGTCCTTCTCAGGTACTTGAGAATGTTCTTTACCGCTATCCAGTGTTTCTCCCCAGGGTTTGACTGATACCGGCTTACCACACTCAGTGCATAAGCTACATCCGGTCTGGTACACAACATCGCATACATTATAGAGCCTACCGCAAAAGCGTAGGGGATCGTCGGCTAGAAATCTAGGCGAAAAAGCAAACTAGTTAACACTTAACTACAAGAATACGGAAATACAACCTTTGTAGATCCGGTTCTCCACCTCCATAGCTCCGCAACGAAGTCCCCTCGCTGTCCAAATGAATTCCCAGGCTCTAGCGTCGGCTTCGTCGGAGAAATGGCGAGCTAGGTCGTCGATGTCCATGCCGAAGATGATCTACGTCGAGGCATCGCTAGATCAAGCTCCACCTTCACCAAGCATTGAAAACTTGTGAAGGAAACACACTCTACTACTTGGCAAGAGGTAGAGGATGAAGAAATAGGAAGTGGGTTCACTTTAGAATTGGATTTCTCACTCTTTTTCATCACTTGCCATTGATGGAGGCAAGCTTTCTTCACTTGAAGAAATGAAGAAGAAGATGAAGATGAAGAAAGAATTATTATGATAAGTTATTACAAAATAGAAAATAAATTGAACACTTATCATGTGGCAACCATGGTCAAGTGTAGAGAATAAATCATGGTTAGAAGGAGTGGTTAGGGTTAAGCATGAAGACAAAATGGTCACTTAGTCCAACCTTCATGAACTTTCAATGTAAAACAAAACTAGCAACCATTTTCTTTTCTTTTGCCATTTCTTTTCCAAAATAAAATAAATGAAATAAATAAATAAATAAAAAAGAAAACCCTAACCAATACACAACCATGGTTTAATCTTTACACAAACCCTAAAGAGCATGTATCATCAAACATGATACAATCAAGTGCACAAAAAGTATATCACATATACAATGTGCACATCCGAGCGAGAAAATCCATTTAAAGTGAACCGATACTAGTTAATGCAAAGTAATATATCAAATATATAATTATGCATTAAATTATTAAATCAACACTTGATTTAATGATCCGGTCATATCGCATATAACCGACTAATATCAACAGTAACAACTTATCGAATCAACACTTGATCCGATAACCCGGCTATATCGTATATAACCGATCAATGTCACAAATCGCGAGAATCGAATACAGTATCACATACTGCTATCATTCTCGGTCCCGTATATATCTCATATGCGCTCCTATTTCGTTTCGCTTGAACCAGGAAACCTCTGTGTAGGACTCTAAAGACGCGTCAATACGCCGGTAGCAGATGATGATCATATCAAGCACCCACAAGCCGCAAGCGGTCTGCGAAACGTAACGGCCACCCGGGTATTGAGCAATCAGAAGATCGACGAGCAAGCCCGCTCACACTCCAGTGAATCCAACCAGTAACACTACCGTACAGTCCATCCTGATCGTCTGATATGTCGCATATCTTGCCTAGGGGTGGTAAACGTCGGACCCCAATAGCTCGATAAGTCGTGTCGATATGAGGTCTATAACAATTCGAGAAACTACTGGTAACACTTACCAGTATATCTCAGCAACCCTGGCCAGGGATTTCCTGTTATAGCCAATCGTACACAGCGCAACATCAACTCCCTATACCGGGAGAGACGAATCCCCTCCTATCGCTCATTGCCTCCATGTGATTCGGGACTGTACCCAAAATCCACCGTTTTGCACGCCCTCTTGGATGTGGTAAAGTGGAAATCAAAGCACAGTGGGAACCACACAAGACTCTATGACGATCTCGGGTCAACAGACTACTGTGTACCAGTGTCACCAGAGAACTGCCATCTGACGTGAAGTATAATACCATCTGGGAGTTCTCGGCGAGTCCGTCCAGTGTACCCAGTCTCTACTGAGCACCCGTATATCATCTCCGATGTCAAACACCAATGGATATGGGATCATCCATCGCCCATCTGTATGGGTCGAGAAGGTACACGCTAGTCTACTCTGGTATATCGATGCCCCGTCTCGATACACCCACGACTAGGGACTTTGAAGGATGTACTTATAGACTACCATGTCCCCACTAGTATGATCCGCATCATAGTCCAGGTAGTCAAGTACACATCCTAAGTGCTTTACCAACATGTAACAGAGAGACAATCAGTATACACGTTAAGGTAAAGAGTAACCAGATAGTATACTATCATGTCGAGCAAGAAAGTCCTCCCTATATATGTCCCAGCATCCACTACAATATACATCCTATGTATAGTAATGGCCTCTAGGGCATACATATAACTAACAAGACATGCGATCCCTCTCCAAATCAGTCTTGGGAGACATCTCTTTAGAGAGGGTGATCCCGTGACAACCCGGTAGGTTACCGCGCTTGGAATCTTCCATACTGAATCTTTTCAGTATGGTGTCGATGTACCTGGACTGTGAAAGTCCTAATATCCTCTTGGATCTATCACGATGGATCCGGATCCCCAGGATGTATGAGGCATCACCCAGGTCTTTCATGGAGAACCTGTGTGACAAGAACCCCTTGACAGATTGTAGCATAGGAATGTCATTTCCTATCAAGAGAATGTCATCCACGTATAAAACGAGGAATACTACAGTTCTCGCTACAAATCTACTATAGATGCATGGTTCATCTGGATTTTTGATAAAGCCAAATTCCTTGACCGTCTCATCAAAACAGATGTTCCAACTCCGCGATGCCTGCTTTAGTCCATAGATGGACTTAAGCAACTTGCACACCTTTCCGCTGCTCCCACTCTGAATGAAACCTTCTGGCTGGTCCATATAGACACACTCCTCTAAATTTCCATTTAGAAAAGCGGTCTTTACGTCCATTTGCCAGATCTCATAATCGTGGAAAGCAGCAATGGCAAGAAGGATCCGAATGGATTTCAGCATAGCCACTGGAGAAAAGGTTTCGTCATAGTCCAAGCCAGGTCTTTGACGGAAACCCTTTGCTACAAGTCTAGCTTTATAGGTCTCAACCTGTCCATCTACACCAATCTTCCTTTTGAAGATCCACTTGCATCCTACGGGTTTTACCCCGTCTGGAGCAATGTCCAACGTCCATACTTTGTTGGTGTACATGGACTCCATTTCGGTCCGCATTGCATCCAGCCATTTCACTGAGTCAACGCTCTGAACGGCCTGCTGGAAGCTAGTAGGCTCATCATAATCTATGATGCAATCCTCTCTATCCCCGTCTATGAGAAAACCGTAGTATCTCTCGGGCGGATGAGGCTGCCTACCACTCCTGTGGAACGGCGTAGGAATGTCCTGTTCTTTTGAACCCTCTGGTTCCACTAAGATTTCAGTAATAGTCTGTGGTTCTGGAATTTCTTCCAGTTCTACTGTGCTCCCACTAATTTCCTTTTCCAAGAACTGGTGTTCTAGAAAGTGGGCATTACGAGAAACAAGGACTTTTTGTTCCTCTGCGTGGTAGAAAAGATACCCCCTGGTGTTCTTTGGGTATCCCACAAACTTGCACAGTACTGAGCGTGCCTCGAGTTTGTCCGCATGCTGCTTTTTGACAAAAGCTGGACATCCACAGATCTTCAGATATTGAAGATAGGGTTTCTTCCCACTCCATAACTCATAAGGCGTGGTAGGCACAGTCTTAGTAGGAACTCGGTTCAAAAGGTACGCAGCTGATTCTAGCGCATACCCCCAGAATGATCGCGGTAACTCAGCGTTACTCATCATTGACCGAACCATATCCAATAGGGTTCGGTTCCGTCTCTCCGATACACCGTTATGTTGCGGAGTGTATGGAGGAGTAAGCTGAGAGAGAATTCCGTTCTCTTTTAAATAGTCCAGGAACTCGGCACTTAAGTATTCTCCACCTCGATCCGATCTTAGAATCTTGATACTTTTGCCGGTCTGTTTTTCTACTTCACTCTTATATTCCTGGAACTTTCCAAAGGCTTCGGACTTATGTTTCATTAAGAAGACATAACCGTACCTTGAGAAGTCATCCGTAAAAGTGATGAAGTAAGAATAACCGCTTCGCGCATGTGTAGACATTGGACCGCACACGTCGTTGTGTACGAGTCCCAAGAGCTCGCTCGCTCTTACTCCGTGTCCAGTAAACGGAGTCTTTGTCATCTTTCCTTTGAGACAGGATTGACAAGTGACATATGATTGATATTCGAACGGATTCAAATATCCTTCTGTATGTAACTTAGTCAACCTTCTCTCATTGATGTGACCCAGTCTACAATGCCATAAGAAAGCCTGATTAATTTCCGGAGACTTTCTCTTGTGTGTATTCTGGATGCTGAAAATCTGTGGTTGGTTTAATACGTATATACCATTACTCAATGTACCTGACCCAATCAAAACTTGATTAAGGTGAATGTTTACAACATTACTTACAAACGCAAATTCATAACCTTCTTTAGAAACTAGAGATACAGAAATGATATTACAAGTTGCGTTGGGTACAAAAAAGCAATTACGCAAAACCAAAACATGTCCATCTGACATTCCCAGGTGATAGTCCCCCACGGCTTTAGCATCCATGCTAGCTCCGTTCGCAACTCTGAGGGTCATGTCACCTGCCTTCAAAACCCTACGGTTTCTCAACGCCTGCAAAGAATTACAGATATGAGATTCTGATCCGGTATCCAATACCCAGGAAGTAGAGTTTATTGAAAGACAGTTTTCAATAACATACACACCTGAAGCTGAAGCTGCAACCTGCTTCAATTCCTGTGTTCTGGCCTTCCAGGCCCTGCAATCATTCTTCCAGTGTCCTTTCTTATGACAATAGAAGCATTCTTCCCTATCCATAAGCTTCCCCGCTTTCTTTGTTGCTTTTGCTTTTCCCTTCGTATCCACTTTAGTAACACCGCCCCTTGGTTTGGCGGGGGCTTTCTTCTTCTTTCCCTTGGCTTTCGCCTTGGACCTAGAAGAAGATGAACCTCCTACAAACAAAGTGGATGTTTCCCTACTTTTCTGTAGGGTGCCCTCTACGCTCCTCAGCATGTTGAGGAGCTCTGAAAGTTCAACCTCTTTTTCTTGTAAGTTGAAGTTCAGTATAAACTGGGCGTAAGTGGAAGGAAGGGACTGGAGAACTAAGTCTGTATAGAGCTCACTCTCCAATGTGGTCCCTAGGTCCGCGAGCTCCTCAATGTAGCCGTTCATCTTAAGCACGTGCTCTGCTACTGATGATCCGACGGCCATCCTTGCCGAAAATAACTTTTTCGACGCTTCGTATCTTGCGATACGAGATTGCTCTCCATACAGTTCTTTTGTATGGAGAAATATGGATTCAAGGTCCATATTCTCGTGCCTCCTCTGATGTTCGTTGTCCATCGAGGCAAGTACGAGGCACTTGGCATTCGCGCTATCAATCTCCCAAGTCTTACGGATTTCCTTATCTGCGACGCTGGAAGTGGGACCAGGGACAGGGGGAGCTTTGGTGGTAAGAAGATACCCCAGCTTGTCGTAAGTGATTGCCATTTTGACATTCCTGAGCCAATCTTTGTAGTTTGGCCCTGTCAGTATATTTTTATCTAGGAGTAACTTAAGTCCAGTCATGTCGATTAGGTCGCTGCAATTAGGAGAGAGAAGAAACACTCAGCATGATGCTCTTGCAAGTTTAGAGTGGTTTTTAGTTTGTCTAAACAGGATGGCTCCCACTGTTTCTCGAATCCCTCCTCAAACCATAAAGGAAGAATTAGTCGGGATTAATCCCACCGCTCAATACTTGCTTAACCGTTCAGCCAGGCCAGTGTCGGTACTTCGAGGGAGGTTTTCCAACGCTTTCGCGAAGTTCCTTAATTAAATAACCTCTTTTCCCTGGGGGCGTAGCCCCGCTAACACCTTTCTAGGCACCTACTAGGTTTATAGCATCGATCGATTAGTGAGAAATTTCCCGAGGAGTAGCATATACTCACAGTAGGATCGGGATCCAAATATCATCGCGTGACGAAACTGAAGGAATCCTACCAGAATCATCACACTCCAAATGGTATGCAAATCTAGCAAGTTTCAGTACTTATGAAACTCCCGATGTGGATTTTTGCCCCATGCTCTTATGACCTTGGCGTGAGGTCAAAATGTCATAAGTCACATGTCAAGTTCTTCCCATCATTATCCAGGTTAATTTGAGTCCACCAGTACCTACCCTTGACGTAGGCCAAAATGGTAGTACGGCTGTCCCAAAGCAACGCATTCTATCTATGCAACAGATAAATATCCGGCAGCTACCAATCACTATGCCTTGGCGTGAGGTCAAAATACATAGCTTGAATACTACCGAATTTTTAACTGAAATGATGGAGGGCTACGAATGGTTTTGGCTAAACCGTGAACGTAGTGAACTTGATATAGTCGATGGAACGAGATAGCTTTTAAAAGGAGTGGCTCAAGCTCCGCATTTAAAAGTTGGTTTTGAAAAGAACCGAGTGGTTTTTTGAAAGTGTTCCAATGACTTTAACTTGGTTTATTATCTTGCATTAGTTCTTTTAATGCGTGATATTCTTGCATTAGTTCTTTTAATGCGTCCTATCATTTAATCCTACCATTGCAGAAAACAACCAAAATATGACGTACGCTTATGCCATTCTCATTCGCCACGGGGCCCCGTCATTACCCGTTAGGTTACTTAACTAACGACAGAGCGGGGGCTGGGCTAGCGTGTCTGTAAAACATAAGCAACGCCTAAATAATATCATATATAGATATACTGCAATGATAAACATTTCAGATCACAGATGAACACATTGGATATACTAGGAACCTGCAATTCGTACGAGCCTGTAACGAAAAGCAGATTACACGGTCGCGGTGAATAGCCAATACCCCACCCAAGACCCCTACGGGTGCGGCAAACTACCCGCCAAGTACCCGAAGCGAAGCAACCTCCCTCATCCCCGTGAGTAGGCCACTCGGCACTTCGGCATACCCGGTAGTTTGTGCACCCCTCCATGGGTCTATCCTAGGAGCAAAAACAGTAAAAAGAAATTATACAATGACGGCTACAACCCCGACCCGGTTGTGCAGTCATACAAATAATTATTACATCAATTTACAAATTTACATGAATTGAAAGAAAAGAAAAACTCTCGTCTCACAACCCCCCGGCTATTCACCCGCGACAATCCAACATATTCATATCCACATTCCAGCAACATTACAGATCACAGATTTGTATAACCCCCACTAATCGACATATAGCGATTAGTAGACGTTCAATACAAATACCACATTACAGAAAAACCCGTTAGCTTAAGTCTTTTAGAAGTTCGATAAAAAATACGGATTTTCGGGACCCCAAAAATAAAATTTTCGTTCTGGAAAATCTGGGCAGAAAATATATATTCCAAAAATCCCAAAACAACCCCAGAATAACACTGCACCAAACTTGGACCTCGGCCGAGTCAACTCGGCCGCGGATCCACGGCGGGAGCGTGCTCCCGCCGCGTTTCTGCGGCGCTTTGACTCGATCGTTGGACCAATTTTGGTGGGTGTTCACACAAAAGCCTGAGCCGATTTTAGGTGTATTTTAAAAAGGTTTTCTAGCACTTTTAAAATCGACAGAAAGTTCGAATTTCGGGGTTCTTTTCGGGACTTTTCTTTGATCGATCTTCTAGCTACTTCGCTAACATGTTAGATAGAGTTTAACCTGGATCTGATACCACTGTAAGTCCATGCTACCTCTCCCGGTACGTTCGGGCATGCGGAATTTGATAAAAAACGATTTTTATAGAGGTGGTAACATGGACTTAAAACCCGGATCTTTGTTAAATATCTAACTAACAACCTAACTACGAGTTGCTAACTACTCGGTTAGGGGGTTATACCTTTCTTTTTCTCGAACTCTTTCGTCTTCAAGCTTTGATGGTCGTCCGGATCGGCTTCTTCCCGTCGTCTCCTTACGCCGAAGATAGATCCACCTGAAAGCTCCAACCTTTGGCTCCTTCTTCGAACTTTGAAGAAACTAGTTCACTCGGTTTGCTAAACCTTGTGAACTAGAGTGAGTAGAGAAGAGTTTGTATGGGATTTTATCTATGGTTCTTGGTTCTCAACTCATGAGACAAGTGAACCATAGAGTCAAGAGAGGGAGCAAGAGGAAGAGGGTGAGAGCAAGAGGAAGAGAGCTCAAAACAAAGGAGAGAGAATGAGCAAGTGAGAATGAGCCTTTCTTTTGTCTTTCACCCTCTCATAATCCAAAACCATCATAACTCATTATACCAAATCAAGTGTTATGTGATGGTTGAAGCAACCATAACCATATCATTTCATGCACTCATTTTGCACAAATGAGCAAGCAAGCAAAAGTCTTTGCCATGAAATGATGGCTATGGTTATCATGATGGTCAACTAGTCAACCGGTCAACAAAGTCAACAAGTCAACAAAAGTCAACAAGTCAACAAAGTCAACAAAAGTCAACAACCATGTCACCATAATACTTAATTAATATAATAGTTAATCACATATCATATTCTCATTAAGGTTGAGCAAAAAGTCAATAGTCAACGGTCAACTGTCAACAACCCTAATGAGAATCCGCTGCCTCTGTCTCCCCGTCAACTGTGCATAAGCACCCGCATCCGTGTTTCGAGGAACACGAATGCAAACTGGATAAATCCAATCCCAATACGTACACTAGGATCTGGCTTAAACCAAAGCCCGCTAGTGCAAACTGTCCGGACACTGTACGTGCACAAGTGCACGGATGTTACCGAACCCTGTCGCAAAACCATGCGACCTGTCGCAAAACCATGCGACCTCTACTCTTTTGCCTAAAGGCGAAAATCTTTCTGTGTGGGACTCTAAAGACTCGACACTACGCTGGCAGTGGGTTTAACCACAGACCGCAAGCGGCACTAGCTGTGCGTAACGGTCCCAGGTAGTGCCGACAAGAAGACCGACGAGGCAAAACCCATCTGAACTCCTACTGAGCCTGAATGTGATATTCTCCGTACAGTCCGGTCTGTTCCTATGATACATCGCATGGCGGGCCTGGGGGGCGGTAAACGTCAGTCCCCCAATAGCGGTATAAGTCGTATCGGAGCGAAGCCCAAAACACCCTGAGATAACACTGGAAGCCTACCAGTATATCTCGTTTGCCCTGGCCAGGGACTACTCGTGTAATGGCTCTCCTAGACACAGCGCGATGTCAACCCCCAATATCGGGAGAGACGAATCTTGTCTAACCGTCACTGCCTCCAAGTGCTTCGGGACTGCACCCAACCACTACCTGTTTGCACGACTCCTTTGAGCCGTGGTAGGGTAGTGATCAAAGTACAGTAGGAACACACTCGAGGCGAAGTGACAGTGTTAAGTCAGCGGACTAAGCTGTACTCATGTCACCTGGTAACTGATAACTGACGATAGGCATTATACCAACTAGTCAGTTCCCGACGAGTCCTGTCCAGTGTACTCGTAACCCAACGAGCACCCGCATACTATCTCAAGTACGACGTACTGACGGCTGTGGGACAGACCGTCTCCCACACTGGGATGAGAAGCGCATGCGCTAGTCTACTCCGGAGTATCTATGCCCTGTCTCGATAGTCCTGCGACTAGGGACCTGCATAAGGATGTGCTTATAGATTACCCAGCCCCACTAGTGTGACAGCCATCACAATGCTGGTAATCAAGCAAAGATCCTAAGGGCTCCACTAATGTGCATCAGTGATATACAAAAATAAACACATGTACACATTGAAGCAGAAACAAACCAAGTAGTATACTACTATTTTGAGCAAGATTGTATATACAAGGTGAATATCCCAAGCTTCCATTAAGTAATATACAAACTAGTATGATACAGTAATGGCCTCTAGGGCATATACACTAACAAATCCTAGTACAGAAAGTAAAATATACATACAACGGGTACATCGACCTCGACCTGGTCGTGCCCCAAAAGAATAATATACAATCAAGCAGTGACGGCAGTCCACATGTCGGACGCTCGCCCCGCAATATCAAATGTACATAAAACAACAAAAACTGTACTACCATTGCATCCAGGCTATCCCCCACGACCAATCCGCAACATCACAGCACAACACAGAACATCAACGTGAATGTCACGTTCGCAAATCTGTCTAACCGGGCTATAGCAGTTAGACAGGATTTACCGATCAAGTGACATTCAAGGTCGCAGATATAATGTAAATACTGTGAACTAATGTGTTTAAAATATCCGATCGATCAAATTTTACCAAGTGGGACCCAAGGATTACTGTAGCACTTAAAGAAATTCTGGGCCCAAAAAGAATGTTCCAAAAATCCTATTTTCAAGTCAGGAGGCCTCTGTAAAAAATCGGTGCATTGAACAGTGAAAGGAGCGGCGGAACCGCGGCCCAAGCATGGGTTTGGCCGCGGTTCCGCGGTGGGGTAGTGAGATCACGCGACCAAAATTTTACAGAAGGCTTATAATTCCCTGCACAGTATTCTGCAACACCCTGAAAAATTTTCGAGACAAAAAAATTTCGACAGAAACTGATTGTACATGAAAACGCGGTTTTAGCATATTTGTTCGATCGGAAATGTAAACACGTTAGACAAAGCTAGACTATGTTAATGGCGAGGCTCTAATACCACTGTAAGTGCATGGCGGTGCCCCGGCCGTCAACCCGACGCCGGAGTGCGGAAGCGGTGATTTACTTTAAACTTTAAAACCGGCACCACCGCGCACTATAAACCCGGATCGTGCCATTAATCTAGTCCTAGGTATCTAGAGAGGGGGTAGAGAGATATACCGAGCGATCCGTGTCCTTTGATCTTCTCGTCGTCATCCCGATCTCCCCGCGGAATCTCCGGTCTCCACCACGTCGCCGGAAGGGCACCACGTCGCTGGCTTCTTTTACGGGCTCCCACCTCTGGTCCGAGGCAACTCGGGCACGAAGTTGGCGAGTCGACGTGCCCAAGATTTGCTGTAGAATATGTGTAGTGCTCTATGTCTCATTTGGGGTTATGAAGTTGCCTTATTGGTGGAGGAAAATGAAGTATGGAATTTTTGGTGAACTTGAGGATTTTGCAAACATCAAGAGAACAAAAATTCCCCACCAAAAATTTTGGGCAGCCCCTCACCCTCATGTGGCCGGCCATCTCTAGTGGAGGAGAAGAGAGAGGAGTGTGTATGTATCAAAATATGAGAGTGTGCCCATAATGCAAGAGAGAGGTCAAAATGATATCATGAAAAGAAAATGATCACAAACTCAAACCCACACTCCATCAACCATCACCCTTCATTATCATCAACAATCATGACTTTAAAAGTCAAGCCATCATGAAGTGAGCAAGTCAAATGATGGTGCAACCATCATGACACAAGAATATGCAAAGACAACCCTCCACAATGCTAATTTGCACAAATGCAAATAAGCCCTCCTCCGCCAATCTTCGGCCAATGAAGGATGCAAAGAAAAATGACCGAAACGGAAAGCAAACTGGCAACTCCAGAAAACTGATCCCGTAATAAATTACAGGAAAACCCCGCTACTGTATATAAATACCCGCATTTGTATTCCGACCGAAATACAAATGCAATGAGACAAAATCTACACTATACAATACTAGGATCCGGCTTAAACCAAAGCCGTCTAGTATTATCCGTCCGATCATGATCCGTGCAATACCGCACGTATCTGATCGAACCCTGCCATATCTCTATACGGTCTCTACAGCGTTTCGCCCGAAAACTTGAGCAACTGTCTGTGGGGGACTCTAAAGACTCGTCAATACTATGGCTGTAGATTTAACCACAAGCACGTCAGAGGTATTAGCCATACATGACGGGCTACCAGCTATTGACCGAAAAGGGCGTCGATGAGCGAACTCATCCTGACACCCTACTGAGCCTGTCAGTGACAATATCCGTACAGTCCGGTCCGTTCGTCTATGAGCATTGCATGGTGGGCGTAGGGGGTTGGTAAAAGTCAGACCCCCAAAAGCGGTACAAGTCGTGTCGGAGTGCAGCCCAGAACACCCTGAGATACTACTGGAATACCTACCAGTAAATCTCCTGCCTTGGCCAAGGACTTCGTGTAATGGCCCTCCTAGACACAGCGCGACCTCACCCCCAATACCCGGAGAGACGAACCCCTGAAGATCCGCTCACTGCCTCCATGTGGCTCGGGACTGTACCTAACTAAAACCTGTTTGCACGTCTCCTTTGAGCGTGGTAGGGTAGTAATCAAAGTACAGTGGGAACTCACACGAGACAAATGACGATCCTCAGGTCGATGAACTAACCTGTACACATGTCACCAGGGAACTGCTATCTGACATCAGGTATAATCCCAACTAGCAGGTTCCCGGCGAGTCCTGTCCGGTGTACTCATAACCCAATGAGCACCTGTATACATCTTAGGTGAACCAACTGACACCAGTGGTTTGTGAGACCGGCCACCGCCCCTCGTTGGGGTCTCGACTGTATACACTAGTCTACTCTAGAGTATCGATGCCCTGTCTCGAAACTCCCACGACTAGGGACCATTTAAGGATGCGCTTATAGACTACTAGCTCCCACGTATATGATCGCCCTCATACTACCGGTAGTCAAGCAAGAATCCTAGGGGCTCTATCAACGTGCAATAGTGGCCTGTAGGGTCACCTAAAGCAGTACACGATGATAAAGATAAACCAGATAGCATACTATCATCTTGAGTAAGACTGTCCTACCGGGATAGGTCCTCCCTCAATCATTGCAATCACGTGCCTGTGATCCAATAATTGACTCTGAGGGCACTATCTCCAACAGGGCCAAATTCCAGTGATTCTGGGTCGTCCTTTCCTTGCCACTTCCAACGCTGTTATAAACTGTAGAAATGGTTCAATGAACTTATCATTTGGAAATATGACCATTGAACTAAATATCTACAAAGTTGGAAGTCAGCCATCAGAACCCTTTGCTCATATTCTAGATGTGTGCTCTGTCCACGAGATCGCTCCTGATAGTTGCGGAGGTGAGGAATTATGCTTTACTGATCTCGACGACATTACCACATCTCTGTTTGACTTTACACATGTTCTTAGTGAGGACACTTTTCCTAAACTTGAGTCCTGCACTCCTGATTTTTCTCCACCCGAGTCTGTATCTTTCACAGGCTCTGAGCTTCTTTGTAATTCCAAAAATCACTCAATGATCCCTCCTTCTATCATTTCTCCGCCTGAATTAGATCTCAAAATTTTACCTTCTCATCTTAAATATGCTTATTTAGGTGAGAATGAGTCTTTACCGGTTATCATATCTGCTTCTCTAGCATCAGAGAAAGAGAATGCACTTTTATCGGTATTGAGATCTAATAAAGAGGCGTTTGGTTGGACTATGGCGGACATCAAAGGGATTAGTCCCTTGATAGTTGAACATCATATACATGTGATGGATGATGCCGGACCAACCCGAGAACTACAGAGACGGTTGAATCCCGTCATGAAGGAAGCGGTGATGAAAGAGATCGTCAAATGCCTAGAAAATGGTATTATATACCCCATCTCCGATAGCCAATGGGTGAGTCCTATACATGTCGTCCCTAAGAAATACGGCATCACTGTTATAACCAATGAGGCAAAAGAGTTGATTCAGACACGCACCCAAACTGGGTGGCGTGTATTTATTGATTATAGAAAACTCAATACTATCACGAGGAAAGACCACTTTCCTCTACCATTCATTGATCAAATGCTGGAACGCTTAGTCGGACGGGAGTATTATTGTTTTATGGATGGATACTCAGGCTATAATCAGGTCCCCATCACCAAAAAGGATCAAGATAAAACCACTTTTACTTGTCCTTTTGGTACCTTTGCTTACAGTCGCATGCCCTTTGGGTTATGCAATGCTCCCGCTACCTTTCAGCGGTGTATGATGGGGATATTCTCTGATATGGTAAAGAATTTTCTGGAGATCTTTATGGACGATTTCTTGATTTTTGGAGACTCTTTTTCTGATTGCCTATCGAATCTTGAGGCTGTTCTTACTCGTTGCAAAGAGAAGAACTTAACTTTGAAATGGGAAAAATGCCATTTCATGGTCCAAGAAGGAATTGTTCTTGGACATGTTATTTCTCAGAAAGGCATTGAGGTTGACAGAGCTAAGATAGATGTCATTCAAAACCTCCCTCATCCCAAAAGCGTCAAAGAGATTCGATCTTTCCTTGGCCATGCGGGCTTTTATAGGAGTTTCATTAAGGACTTTAGCAAAATTGCTAGACCTTTAACTCTTCTCCTGGCCAAGGATACGACCTTCCACTTTGACTCGGACTGTGAGACAGCTTTCGACTCACTTAAACACTCACTCACTTCAGCCCCCGTTCTATCGTCTCCAAATTGGGACTACCCCTTTGAGCTGATGTGTGACGCATCCGACTTTGCAGTAGGTGCAGTCTTAGGACAGCACATTGAAAAGATGCCACACGTGATATACTATGCGAGTAAGACCCTGAATGATGCTCAAATCAATTATACAACCACCGAAAAGGAACTTTTAGCGGTTGTATTTGCATTAGAAAAATTCAGGCCTTACTTAATTGGCTCACCTATAGTTGTATATACTGAGCATTCCGCCTTAAAACATCTTCTGGCGAAGAAAGATGCAAAAGGTCGACTAATACGTTGGATCCTTCTGTTACAAGAATTTGATCTTGTTATCAAAGATAAGAAAGGATGTGAAAACGTAGTAGCCGACCATCTTTCACGCATCTCTTCTTCCCCTGTGACCCTGCCGATCAATGATTCGTTTCCTGACGAACAACTCTTGAGCGTATCCAATGAACCATGGTTCAGGGATATTATGAACTATCTTGTCACGGGACTTATACCCAGCGATTGGTCAAAACAGGAAAAATACCGTTTTCTATCCCAAGTAAAACACTTTTACTGGGATGATTCATACTTGTTTAAGTATTGTCCTGATCAGATCATTCGCCGGTGTGTCCCGAAAGAAGAGTTCAAGAGTGTTCTTTCTTTTTGTCATGATCAGGCCTGCGGGGGTCACTTTGGTACTAAAAAGACGGCGGAGAAGGTTTTGCAATGTAGATTTTATTGGCCGGCCTTATTCAAGGACGCAGTTGACTATTGCAAAATATGTACACAATGTCAGTACACGGGTAGAATCTCCCAGAGAAATGAAATGCCTCAGCAACCCATCTTGGTTGTTGAAATTTTCGATGTTTGGGGCATTGATTTTATGGGTCCCTTTCCTAATTCCTTTGGGAATTTGTACATACTGCTGGCGGTTGATTATGTCTCAAAGTGGGTTGAAGCCATTCCATGTCACACTAATGACAGGAAAGTTGTCATTAAGTTCTTGAAAGAGAATATCTTTTCGCGATTTGGACACCCACACTGTTAGTTGTATGTATGCCCTAGAGGCCAGTATTGTACAGATTATGTATATTATATTGGATGCTTGGACATATATAGAGATGACTTTCTTGCTCGATATGATAGTATGCTATCTGGTTGCTCTTTATCTTAACATGTACACTAGTCTCTTTATACTGTCTTATAGTTACATGTTGGTAAAGCCCTTAGGATTTGTACTTGACTACCTGGACTATGATGCAGATCATACTAGTGGGGACATGATAGTCCATAAGTACATCCTTCAAGGTCCCTAGTCGTGGGTGTATCGAGACGGGGCATCGATATACCAGAGTAGACTAGCGTATACGCTTCTCGACCCATGTGATGGGCGATGGATGATCCCATATCCATTGGTGTTTGACAGCAGAGATGGTATACGGGTGCTCAGTGGAGACTGGGTACACTGGACGGACTCGCCGAGAACTCCCAGATGGTATTATACCTCACGTCAGATGGCAGTTCTCAGGTGACACTTGTACAGGTTAGTCTGTAGACCCGAGATCGTCATAGAGTCTTGTGTGATTCCCACTGTGCTTTGATCTCCACCTTACCATGTCCATGAGGGCGTGAAAAACGGTGGTCTTTGGGTACAGTCCCGAGTCACATGGAGGCAATGAGCGATAGGAGGGGTTTCGTCTCTCCCGGTATTGGGGGTTGATGTTGCGCTGTGCTCGATTGGCCGTAACAGGGAAGTCCCTGGCCAGGGCTGATCAGAGATTTGCTGGTAAGTGTTACCAGTAGTTTCTCGACCCGTTACGAGCCTCACATCGGCACGACTTATCGGGTTATTGGGGTCTGACGTTTACCACCCCTAGACTTGATATGCGACGTATCTGACGAAGAGACTGGACTGTATGGTAAGTGTTACTGGTCGGATTCGCAGGAGTGTGAGCGGGCTAGCTCGTCGATCTTCTGATCGCTCAATACCCGGGTGGCCGTTACGTTTAGCAGACCGCTTGCGGCTTGTGGGTGCTTGATATGATCATCATCTGCTACCGGCGTATTGACGAGTCTTTAGAGTCCTACACAGAGGTTTCCTGGCTCAAGCGAAACGAAATAGGAGCGCATATGAGATATGTGCAGGACCGAGAATAATGCGTGTATGTGATACCGCATTTCATTCTCGCGATATATGTTTCGATTGGTTATATTCGATATGACCTAGTTATCGAATCATCGATTCGATAAGCCGATACATTGAATACTAGTCGGTCATGTGCGACATGACCGGATCATTGAATCAAGTGTTGATTTAATGATTTAATGTATAATTATATATTTGATATATTACTTTGCATTAACTAGTATTGGTTCACTTTAAACGGATTTTTCTCACTTGATGCACATTGTATATGTGATATGCTTTCGTATACTTTTATGTATCATGTTTGATGATACTTGATCATTTAGTTAAGTTTATAGAATTAATCCATGGTTAATTTGATAATTAGGGTTTTGCATATTCATTTATTTATTTATTTGTTTATTTATTTATTTGAAATGAGTTATGATAAGAATGGTGGCTAAGTTTGTTTTATATTGAAGCTTCATGAAGCTTTGACTTTGCTAACCATCCTTATCTTCATGCTTAACCCTAACCCATCCAAGTGACCATGGTTAATTCTCTACACTTAACCCTAGTTCAAGTTATGATAAGTATTTGATTTAAATTTATTTTTATCACAAGACTTATCATATTCTTTTCTTGAGCTCATCTTCTTCTTCTTCTTCAAGCTTGCTACAACAATGGCAACTTGAGATCTAGTGAGATAAATCCAATTCTAAAGTGAACCCACCTCCTATTTCTTCACCCTCTACCTCTTGCCAAGTTGTTTTGGGTGTTTACTTCACAAGTTTCACAAGTTTGTGAAGTCGGAGCTTGAGTTTGTGCAACCTCGACGTAGATCGTCTTTGACACAAAGCCGACGACCTATTCCGCATGTTTCTCCGATGAAGCCGTCACGAGAGTCCAAGCTTCAAGATGGACAACGAGAAGACTTCGTTGCGGAGCCGTGGAGGTGGATATCTGGATCTACAAAGGTTGTAATTTCCGTATCCTAGTAGTTAAGTGTTAACTAGCTTTTAGTTTCGCCTAGAATTCTAGCGACGATCCGTAGTCTAGGGTTTCTCGGCACCAAAAATTTTAAAATGGCATGTTCGATGCCTCATGAGACCTCTTTATGGTGTCTAGGAACCTTTCACTGGTATCAGAGCCTAGCTAGAGCCTTAGGCGAAGTCTAGACGCGATTTGAAGTCCGAACGAACCCGAAACACCAAATCTATAATGCTCTCTGTACATTTTCTAAAAACCGGGATTTTTCCAAATTAAAAATTGCTAAAAAATTCATCAGGAAAAAATAAGAATTACGGTGCAAAAAGTTTCTGGTGAACAGTGTTTTTCGCGGCGGATCAGCGGCAGAAGCATGGCTTCTGCGGCTGATCAGCGGCCAATTGGTGACGTCAGCCCACTTTGTTTGCACAGTAACTCCTGATAAATTCTGCTGAGTTTTCTGGGAATTTTTAATATTGATTCAAGAGTTGAATTTTCTGCAATTGTTTTGGGGATTCGGTGTTTCGATTGGGGTATCAAATTTTGTCTATTTGGCTTTCCGGATTAATTTTAGAATATGTTAAAAAGTTTGACCGGATATAAATACCCAATTTTTCCCCGGTCGGGAAATTTCCAAGTGTTGGATTTTTCCGTTGTTTAACGACGTTCTAAGTAGTGCAAGTAACTCGATGGTCCCTCTAGAAGACAACAAACCTTAACTCGATTATGTGACCGTCTTGAACTGCCCTTTGAACCTTCGGGTTTGGGGCAGTACGGCGTGCCACATGTGAGGCGTTGGCTTGACCCTTCTACGGCTGGACCGTTGGTACTGAGGTACGAACTGAATGCTGTTAGACTTATTTCATGTGTTGATCGGTGTCGGGAAAACTTGGATGTTCGAATGTTCGATCGGAAAGTTTGATATATTCTATTTATCCGGAATTGGATACAATAATTGGAATTCACAAACAGTTATGTGATAACTGAATGATTGTTATAAATCTAGCAGTTTAGTCCCATACGATATTGAAAAGAGTTTTCGATAATGAGACTAAAATGCGGGGTTTGTAACTGTTAGGCATGTGATGTCTAAAGAGGTTGCGGATTCCAATTGTTGTAGTTTTACACTTTCTTTTCTGTGACCGTAAGTGTAGTATGTTCATATCGCCGGTTTCGTTGCTATACGTCAACGACAATTGGGGTATGCATACTTACTTACGTTGATGACATGTGATGTTATGTGTTGCTGGATATGTTATATTGGATCGTCGTGTTTGAATAGCCGGGGGTTTTTATGTGAGATGAGTGTTTTTCATTTTCATTCATGTAAAAACTTGTATGTAATATTCTTTTATTTGGGGCACTTCCAGGTAGCGGAAGCTGTCACCCTTTGTATATTATTTACTTTTCCGCATTAGGATAGACCCAAGGAGGGGAGCACAAGTAACCGGGTTCTGGGGTCCAGTGGGAGACCAACTCGAGGAGTCGAGTCCGGGTCTCCTAACCCTAGAATTGGCAGAGTTGCTTGCCGCTCTCGTAGGGGTCTAGAGGTGTGGGATTGGCTATTCATCACGACCGTGGAATCCGTGTTTTATACTGGCTCGTATTGAAAACACGGACGTCCTAGTATATCCAATATTTCATATGTTTATTCTGCTGCGATATCTGTGTTATGACTCTGTGATGGATATAGTATATAGTATATATGATATATTATATAGACGTTACTTATGTTTTACACCCGCGCTAGCCCTGCCCTGCTCTGTCGTTAGTTATCTAACCTAACGGTGCACGAGGGGACATCGAGGCGAATGCGGATGGCATAAGTGTACGTCATATCTATCTGTGATGTTTAGGTATTTAAATGATGGGACTTCATTAATGTGATTAATGAAAGATAAGAAACCTAAGATGTTGTAGAATCAGATTTTAAAATAAAACAGGTAGCTACAGTTCTTGCTTTGCACAGCGGTATATATGATATACCTCGCACCTTATTCGATGAGGAAAGGACCGAGATCCCTTCACCGGGAGTGACTCCTTTAGCAATAACTGGCAGATGCTACACATTCGGTTTGCTTTTGACTGCTTTTGGGTTTTTTCTTTGCACAGCGATATATATATGATATATCCCGCACCTCATTCGACGAGGAAAGGACCGAGATCCCTTCACCGGGAGTGACTCCTTTAGCAAAACTAGAAAAGCCTTAAAATCACTCCATTTCAAAACATCATTTGATTCTACAACGATATCAAGTTCATTACGCTCATGGTTTTTATGAAAAACCTGCGTAGCCCTCCGTCATTTCAGATAAGTATTAGTTAGTATTCGTGCTGCGGTAGTTTGGCCTCCATCAAGGCGCAGTGTACGGTAGCTAACTAGTGCTTATCTGCTAGCATATGATGCGATTGGATTAGGGTATTCGTACGGCGTTGTTTGGCCTCCGTCAAGGGTCGTGCGGGTGGGTTTAATTCAATCAGGAAATGACGGGTTGAACTTGACTAGCGGACTATGGGTTGTTTGGCCTCCGTCAAGGTCATAGGACGCTAGGGGCAAAATATTATCGGGAATTTCAAGTGTTGAAATTTGCAATGAGATTGCATACCTTCTATGAGATAGTTGGATCCCGATACCCGCTGCGAGTAAGAGTTACTCCTGGGAGAGTTTTACACATTGCAATTAACCGATCAAGTAGGTGTCTAGAAAGGTGTTAACGAGGTTACGCCTCTGGGAAAACGAGGTTTACATTAATTAGGTTCGTGCGAAAGCACGGGGGACCTCCCTCAAAGTATCGACACTGGCCTGGCTGAAAGATTGGCGAACTTGTAGTGTGTAATTAATCCCGGCTAGTCTTTCCTTTTAAGGTTTGGAGGAAGATTTGATAAAAAGCAGTGGGAGCCATCCTGATTAGATAAGATAATAACCAATCTGATCTTGCACGAGCATATGCTAAAGTGTTTTCTTCTCCCTCTCTCCAGGTAGCGACCATTTCATGCCTTAATAAAGATAATAATATGGATGTATTGACCGAACCCGCATGTTATACTGTGCTGGGGAACGTTGGTTCCGTTCTTTCTTATAAGAGTTATAGGAATGAACAGGATATAGGGGAATACCAGGATTCCCATGCCACCCGAATGAAGAAAGTACATGTTGATGCATTTTCTTCGGGTGTGTTCGTTACTGAGAACTGTTTCTCCATTTGCTCTACGTCCTGGGTATTAGATACCGGGTCAGGATCCCATATATGTAATCAGTTACATGGGCTTAGGAAAGGTAGAGAACTTGGAGAAGGTGATAAAGACATTAGAGTTGGAAATGGTGCAATTGTTGCAGCTAAGACTGTCGGGGAATATCACCTTGTATTACCAACTGGTAATACATTGGTTCTGAACGAATGCTATTACATTCCGAACCTGATATGCAACATTATATCGGTTTCTTTATTAAGCAAAGAAGGATATAATTTTGTATTACAGGACAATGTTATGAACATTTTCCGTAACCAAAAGTTGGTTGGATCAGGCACGTTGTGCAATGGCATTTATGTTCTAAATCAATCAACAGTTCTGAGCATAACAAACACACACAAGAGGAAGAGTTCTGAACTCAACGAATCCTTCTTGTGGCATTGTAGACTGGGTCACATCAATGCGACACGACTAGCTAAGTTGCATAAGGATGGATATTTAAATCCGTTTGAATTTTCATCCTATGACACTTGCCAGTCATGTCTCAAAGGCAAGATGACCAAGACTCCGTTTACGGGACACGGAGAAAGAGTTACCGAACTCTTAGGACTGATACATAGTGATGTATGCGGTCCCATGTCTACACATGCCAGGGATGGTTCTTCATACTTCATTACATTCACTGACGATCTCTTTAGGTTCGGGTATGTGTTCCTGATGAAACACAAATCAGAAGCTTTTGAGAAATTTAGGGAATATAAACAAGAAGTTGAGAACCAAACCGGAAAAAGTATTAAAATCCTTCGATCTGATCGAGGAGGAGAATACTTAAGCAATGAATTCCTGGGCTTCCTAAAAGAGAATGGGATTCTCTCTCAGCTGACTCCTCCATATACACCACAGCACAATGGTGTATCAGAATGGAGGAACCGCACCCTATTAGATATGGTGCGCTCTATGATGAGTACAACTGAGTTACCTATTTCCTTCTGGGGATATGCACTGGAGACTGCTGCATACCTACTGAATAGAGTTCCGACCAAATCAGTGCCTACCACTCCATATGAGATATGGAATGGCAAGAGACCATGTCTTAATTTTATTCAGATATGGGGTTGTCCGGCCTATGTTAAAACACAAAATCCGGACAAGCTCGAGGCAAGGTCTGTTCTATGTAAGTTTGTTGGATATCCCAAACATTCGCGAGGGTATATCTTCTACCACTCCGAGGAACAAAAAGTGTTTGTTTCTCGACATGCCACTTTCTTAGAAAAAAGTTTTCTTATGAAACAGATAAGTGGCATTGAGGTAGAACTAGAAGAGGTTCCAGCAATACAGACTACAACAGAAGATTTGGTTAAACCAGAGGATTCCGTAGTTCCCGATGAACCCCAGCCTCTCCGCCGATCTAGTAGGGTTCCTCGCCAACCTGAGAGATACTACGGTTTTCTCATTGATGGTGGCAGTGAGGATTGCATCATGGAGGATGATGACCCAACTAGCTTCGAGCAGGCCATCACTAGTGGGGACTCAGTAAAATGGCTGGATGCTATGCGGTCCGAGATGGATTCCATGTACACCAACAAAGTATGGACTTTGGAAGTTGCTCCTGAAGGGGTAAAACCCATTGGGAGCAAGTGGATCTTCAAGAAGAAACTTGGTGTAGATGGGAAAGTGGAGACTTTCAAAGCTAGACTTGTAGCAAAGGGTTTTCGTCAAAGACCAGGTGTGGACTATGACGAGACCTTTTCTCCAGTGGCTATGCTTAAATCCATCCGAATCATGCTTGCCATTGCTGCCTTTCATGACTACGAAATCTGGCAAATGGATGTTAAGACCGCCTTTCTAAATGGTGATTTAGAAGAGTGCGTGTACATGACTCAGCCAGAGGGCTTCGTAGACAGTGGGAGCAGCGGGAAGGTATGCAAGCTGCTTAAATCCATTTATGGATTAAAGCAAGCATCGCGGAGTTGGAACATCTGCTTTGACGTCGTTATCAAAGAGTTTGATTTCGTCAAAAATCCAGATGAACCTTGTATCTACAAGAAGGTGACAGAGAGTAAGGTTGTCTTCCTCGTATTGTACGTAGACGACATACTCTTGATAGGAAATGATATTCCTATGCTGCAATCGGTCAAGCTCTTCTTATCACAAAGATTCTCAATGAAAGATCTTGGTGATGCCTCCTGCATATTGGGAATTAGGATCTATAGAGATAGATCCAAACGGATTTTGGGATTGTCCCAATCCAGGTACATTGACACCATACTAAAGAGGTTTAGTATGGAAGAGTCCAAGCGTGGGAACTTGCCCACGATCTCTGGAGTCACTCTCTCCAAAGAGATGTCTCCCAAGACTGATTTGGAGAGAGCTCGCATGCAAGGGATACCCTATGCTTCGGCAGTAGGCTCTATCATGTATGCGATGCTATGTACCAGACCCGATGTAGCATACTCACTAAGTGTAGTGAGCAGGTATCAAGCTGATCCTGGAGAGAGTCACTGGACAGCTGTGAAGAGCATTCTCAAGTACTTACGAAGGACTAGAGATATGTTCTTGGTGTATGGTAACGGAGAACTCCAAGTGGAGTCCTTTACCGATTCGAGCTTCCAGAGTGATAAGGACGACTCTAAGTCGCAGTCGGGTTTTGTCTTTACCCTTTACGGAGGGGCGGTTAGCTGGAAGAGTTCCAAGCAGGAAACCGTGGCAGACTCGACGATGGAGGCTGAATACATCGCTGCCAACGATGCTGCTAAAGAAGCTGTCTGGATCAAGAAGTTCATTTATGAACTTGGAGTGGTTCCATCCATTGAGCATCCAATACCTTTGTATTGCGATAACAATGGAGCGGTGGCTTTGGCCAAGGAACCCAGGTCCCATCAGCGGTCCAGGCATATTCTGAGGCGGTATCACCTGATCCGGGAGATAGTTGATCGCCGGGAGATCGAGGTCAGGAGAGTTGACACGAAAAACAACACGGCGGATCCACTCACGAAGGCCATTCCCCAGATACAGTTTGAGAGACTCTTCGGGATGCTCGGTATGAGATACTACAGCAGCTGGCCCTAGTGCAAGTGGGAGATTGTTAGTTGTATGTATGCCCTAGAGGCCAGTATTGTACAGATTATGTATATTATATTGGATGCTTGGACATATATAGAGATGACTTTCTTGCTCGACATGATAGTATGCTATCTGGTTGCTCTTTATCTTAACATGTACACTAGTCTCTTTATACTGTCTTATAGTTACATGTTGGTAAAGCCCTTAGGATTTGTACTTGACTACCTGGACTATGATGCAGATCATACTAGTGGGGACATGATAGTCCATAAGTACATCCTTCAAGGTCCCTAGTCATGGGTGTATCGAGACGGGGCATCGATATACCAGAGTAGACTAGCGTATACGCTTCTCGACCCATGTGATGGGCGATGGATGATCCCATATCCATTGGTGTTTGACATCAGAGATGGTATACGGGTGCTCAGTGGAGACTGGGTACACTGGACGGACTCGCCGAGAACTCCCAGATGGTATTATACCTCACGTCAGATGGCAGTTCTCAGGTGACACTTGTACAGGTTAGTCTGTAGACCCGAGATCGTCATAGAGTCTTGTGTGATTCCCACCGTGCTTTGATCTCCACCTTACCACGTCCATGAGGGCGTGCAAAACGGTGGTCTTTGGGTACAGTCCCGAGTCACATGGAGGCAATGAGCGATAGGAGGGGTTTCGTCTCTCCCGGTATTGGGGGTTGATGTTGCGCTGTGCTCGATTGGCCGTAACAGGGAAGTCCCTGGCCAGGGCTGATTAGAGATTTGCTGGTAAGTGTTACCAGTAGTTTCTCGACCCGTTACGAGCCTCACATCAGCACGACTTATCGGGTTATTGGGGTCTGACGTTTACCACCCCTAGACTTGATATGCGACGTATCTGACGAAGAGACTGGACTGTATGGTAAGTGTTACTGGTCGGATTCGCAGGAGTGTGAGCGGGCTAGCTCGTCGATCTTCTGATCGCTCAATACCCGGGTGGCCGTTACGTTTAGCAGACCGCTTGCGGCTTGTGGGTGCTTGATATGATCATCATCTGCTACCGGCGTATTGACGAGTCTTTAGAGTCCTACACAGAGGTTTCCTGGCTCAAGCGAAACGAAATAGGAGCGCATATGAGATATGTGCAGGACCGAGAATAATGCGTGTATGTGATACCGCATTTCATTCTCGCGATATATGTTTCGATTGGTTATATTCGATATGACCTAGTTATCGAATCATCGATTCGATAAGCCGATACATTGAATACTAGTCGGTCATGTGCGACATGACCGGATCATTGAATCAAGTGTTGATTTAATGATTTAATGTATAATTATATATTTGATATATTACTTTGCATTAACTAGTATTGGTTCACTTTAAACGGATTTTTCTCACTTGATGCACATTGTATATGTGATATGCTTTCGTATACTTTTATGTATCATGTTTGATGATACTTGATCATTTAGTTAAGTTTATAGAATTAATCCATGGTTAATTTGATAATTAGGGTTTTGCATATTCATTTATTTATTTATTTGTTTATTTATTTATTTGAAATGAGTTATGATAAGAATGGTGGCTAAGTTTGTTTTATATTGAAGCTTCATGAAGCTTTGACTTTGCTAACCATCCTTATCTTCATGCTTAACCCTAACCCATCCAAGTGACCATGGTTAATTCTCTACACTTAACCCTAGTTCAAGTTATGATAAGTATTTGATTTAAATTTATTTTTATCACAAGACTTATCATATTCTTTTCTTGAGCTCATCTTCTTCTTCTTCTTCAAGCTTGCTACAACAATGGCAACTTGAGATCTAGTGAGATAAATCCAATTCTAAAGTGAACCCACCTCCTATTTCTTCACCCTCTACCTCTTGCCAAGTTGTTTTGGGTGTTTACTTCACAAGTTTCACAAGTTTGTGAAGTCGGAGCTTGAGTTTGTGCAACCTCGACGTAGATCGTCTTTGACACAAAGCCGACGACCTATTCCGCACGTTTCTCCGATGAAGCCGTCACGAGAGTCCAAGCTTCAAGATGGACAGCGAGAAGACTTCGTTGCGGAGCCGTGGAGGTGGATATCCGGATCTACAAAGGTTGTAATTTCCGTATCCTAGTAGTTAAGTGTTAACTAGCTTTTAGTTTCGCCTAGAATTCTAGCGACGATCCGTAGTCTAGGGTTTCTCGGCACCAAAAATTTTAAAATGGCATGTTCGATGCCTCATGAGACCTCTTTATGGTGTCTAGGAACCTTTCACACACGCTATTATTAGCGATAATGGGACACATTTTTGCAACAGGTCTTTCGAGACATTGATGCGGAAATACTCAATCAACCACCGACTTTCTACACCCTATCATCCCCAAACAAGCGGGCAGGCTGAGATCTCAAACAGACAGATCAAACTAATCCTGGAGAATGTAGGGTTGCTAGGCACGCGCACAAGGGTTTACGAGGCATCAACCATGCCCGATTTAAAATTTAGCCGTGCCGAACAACCCGATACAAGATCTTTAAACTAGAGATTAGGCGAAAACTAGCATGTTAACAACTTTAACACTAAGTGAGAGGGATTACAACCTTTGTAGATCCGGTCCTTCACTTCATATGCTCCGTGTTGTAGTCCCTTCGCTGCGATCATCGGGATCCGGACTCTCGAGAGGTTCCACGAAGAGAAAGATGCAACCTTTGCTTCCGATCTTCGATACTAAGATGATCTACCTTGAAGCTTCTTTAACACAAGCTAACACTCATGAAATGATGTGAACACCCTCATCTAAATGGCAAGGGAAGATGAGGATGATGAAGTAGGATTTTTGCTCTCTTTATTTATCTTTTTCTCATATTTATTCATCACTTTGGAAAAATCTAGCAAGCTTTTTCATGAAAGAATGAAGGAAGAAGAAGATGAACATGATAAGAATCCATTTGTGATGAATAGGAAAATGATTAATATGATAAATAATGCAACCATTGTTAACTTAACCATTGTAGAGAATTAACCAAGGGTTAGAGTTTGGGTTGAGTTAAGAATGAGTCATACACAAATTTCTTTATCATGACAAAATGAAAAGCTTCTAGAATCAACTAGAAGACTTAACCCTAATCCAAACCCTAATCATGTTTAAACTCCACAAAACATGTTGCATTAGTTATCATATCATGTTACAATATTATATATCACATATATAATATATATTGTAACCAAATAAAATAATACAATTAACATATATCGCATATATATCAATGTATTACCCGAGTGAGAAAAAGAATCTTTTAGTGAGCAAATATTAGTTAATGTAGTTTAATATATCATATATATTATTATACATTAAATTATCATATCAACACTTGATCCGACAATCCGGCTATATCGCATATAACCGACTAATATTTATCCGTACCGATTCATCGAATCAACACTTGATCCGATGACCCGGCTGATATCAAATATCGCGAGAAAATAATACGGTATCACATATCGCATTATCCTCGGTCCCGCACATATCACATATGTGCTCCTACTCCATTTTGCCTGAGCCAAGAAACCTCTGTGTAGGACTCTAAAGAATCGTCAATACGCCGGCAGTAGGTGATGATCATATCAAACACCCACAAGCTGCAAGCGGTCAGCTAAACGTAACAGCTACCCAGGTATTGAGCGCTCAGAAGATCAACAAGCAAGCCTGTAACTTCTCCTGTGAATCCAAACAGTAACACTCCCGTACAGTCCGGTCTCGTCGTCTGATATGTTGCATATCTCGCCTAGGGGTGGTAAACGTCAGACCCCAGTAGCTCGATAAGTCGTGTCGATATGAGGTCTATAACAGTTCGAGAAACTACTGATAACACTTACCAGTAAATCTCAGCAACCCTGGCCAGGGATTTCCGGTTATAGCCAATCGAACACAGCACAACATTAACTCCCTATACCGGGAGAGACGAATCCCCTCCTATCGCTCATTGCCTCCATGTGATTCGGGACTGTACCCAAAAGCCACCTTTTTGCACGCCCTCTTGGACGTGGTATGATGGAAATCAAAGCACAGTGGGAATCACACAAGACTCTATGACGATCTCGGGTCAACAGACTACTCTGTACCAGTGTCACCGGAGAACTGCCATCTAACGTATGGTATAATACCATCTGGGAGTTCTCGGCGAGTCCGTCCAGTGTACCCAGTCTCCACTGAGCACCCGTACACCATCCTTGATGTCAAACACCGATGGATATGGGATCATCCATCGCCTATCATATGGGTCAAGATGCGTATACGCTAGTCTACTCTGGTGTATCAATGCCCTGTCTCGATACACCCTCGACCAGGAACAGTTATAGGATGTACTCATCGACTACCGTGGCCCCACTAGTATGATCTCATCATAGTCCCAGTAGTCGAGTACATATCCTAAGGGCTTTATCAACATGTAACATAAAGACAATCTGAGTACATGTTAAGATAAAGTACAACCAGATAGCATACTATCATGTCGAGCAAGAAATTCCTCCCTATATATGTCCAAGCATCCATTACAATATACATCATATGTACAGTAATGGCCTCTAGGGCATACATATAACTAACAATCTCCCACTTGCACTAGGGCCATCTGTTATGGTATCGCATACCCAACAATTAGCTGCGGTTGAAGTATCTCATACTCAACCATCCCATAAAAGTCTCTACTGGGAAAAAGGCCTTTGTGAGTGGATCCATGTTGTTTTCCTCTGTGTCTACTCTCCTAACCTCGATCTTTATGGAGATCAACCATCTCCATGATCAGGTGAAACTGCCTAAGAATTATATCTGAATTTCTGATGGGACGGTAGTTCCATGGCTAAAGCCACAACTCCATTGTCACACAATGGTAGGAACGAAGTTCATCTCATTAACTTATATATATCCAGACTGCCTCTTTGGTAGTATCTTTGGTAATGATGTATCTTGCCTTTAATCGTCTAGTATGTCACGGTATCTAGCTTGGAAATCTTCCAACATACCGTCCCTCCACGGAGGGTAAAGACAATGCCTGTGACTGACATTCAGTCGTTCTTATCACCCTGGAACCTTTCCAGTGATTCTCCTTAGGATCCATTGATACAATCTCACTACAACTAGTGAGTATCCTAACATCCAATTAGATCTATCTCATAGATCCAAAACCTAGGATTTAGGAGGTATCACCTTGATCCTATATGGAGAATCCTTGTGATAAGCGGAGATTGACCGAGCGTAGCATAGGAAACTCCTTCCCTGTCAAGAGTATGTCATCCACGTACTCTACGAGGATCACCACCATACTCCCTACTACCTTTTTGTATATACAAGGTTCATTTACCATTTTGATGAAGTCCAACTCTTTGACTACCACATCAAAACAGATGTTCCAACTCCGCGATGCCTGCTTTATCACATAAAACATCTTGCACACGTTTCCACTGCTCCCACTGTCTACGAAGCCCTCTGGCTGTGTACTTATAGACGCTCTTTTCTAAAACATCATTTAGAAAAGTAGTCATGACACCCAACCACCAGATATCGTAGTCATGGTATGTAGCCGTGGCAAGTTGGATCTGGATGGACTTAAGCATAGCTTTGAAAGTCTCAACTTTTCCATGTACACCAAGTAATCTTCTCAAGATATACTCGCTCCTGATGGGGATTTAACCCTTCAGATAAAGCAATCAAAGTCCATACTTTGTTGGTGTATAAAGATTCCATCTCAGATCGATAAGCATTCAGCCATTCTTACAGAGTCCTACTCCTGATAGCCTGCTCGAAACTAGTTGGGTCATCATCTCATGATTCAATCCTCGCTCCCACTGTCATAGAGAAACCAAAGTATCTCTCAGGTGGGTGAGGAACCCTACTAGATCGGCGGAGAGGCTGAGGTTCGTTGGAAACTATTGAATCCTTTGGTTCTACCAAATCATCAGATGCAGTTTGTATAGCTGGAACATTTCCAGTTCTACATAACAGACCTTGCCTCGAGCTTGTCCGGATTTTGCTTTTAAACATAGGCCGGACAACCCCAAATCTTAACAAGCTTAAGATATGGGCTCTTCCCTTTCCATATCACATATGAAGTGGTAGGCAACTGATTTGATTTGAACCCTATTCAATAGGTATGCAGCTTCTCAAGTGCATAACTCCCAAAAGGAAATAGGAAACTCAGTAGTACTCATCATAGAGCACACCATATCACATAGGGTGCTATTGCTCCGCCCTGATACACCGACGTGCTGTGGTGTATTCGGAGGAGTAATGCTGAGAGAGAATCTCATTCTCCTTTAGAATAGTCCAGGAATTCCGTGCTCAAGTATTCTCCTCCTTGATCACATCAAAGGACATAATACTTTTACCCGTATTTTGGTTCCCTACTTCTAACTTATATTTTGTGAATATCTCAAAAGGTTCGGACTTGTGTTTCAACAGGAACATATGTCTGAATCTTGAGAGATCATCAGAGAATGTAATGAAGTACAAAGAACCGGTCTTGGCATGTGTAGACAGAGGACCTTCATACATCAGCATGTATCAATCCCAAGAGTTCACTAACTCTTTCTCTGTTTCCAATAAACAGAGCTATGGTCATCTTATCTTTGTGACATGACTGGCAAGTTTCACAAGATGTAAATTCAAACAAATTTAAATATGCATCTATATGTAACTTAGCTTGTCGGGTCGCATTGATATGACCTAGTCTACAATGCCTCAAGAAGGATTCGTTCATTTCTGAACTCTTCCTCTTGTGTGTGTTCCGTATACTAAGAACTGTAGTTTGATTTAGAACGTCAATGCTTTTAGATAACGTGCCTGAACCGATCAACTCTTGATATAGGAAATGTTCAAAACATTATCCAACAATACAAAATTATATCCTTTCTTTACTAATAAAGAGACTGACATGATTTTGTATATCAGGTTCGGTATCTAATAACATTTGTTCAGAATCAATGTATTCTGGTAATACAGGGTCATAGTGACCAACAGACTTGGCTGCAACACTTGCACCGTTTTCTGTCTCATGAAACTTATCACCCGTTCTCAGTTCTCTACCTTTCTGTAGCCTATGTAACAGATTACATATACGGGATCCTGATCCGGTATCACATACCCAGGACGTAAAGGACACTGAGAAACAGTTCTATGTAATGAACACACCCGAAGATGATGCATCAACATGCACTTTCTTCGTTTGGGCGGCACGGGAAATCTGGTATTCCCCAATTTCCTGCTCTGTCCTATAACAATTATAAGTTGGAGCGGGACCAACGTTCCCCAGCTCAGTATAACAAGCGGGTTCGGTCAATATATCTGTATTATTATCTTGATTAAAGCGTGATATGGTCGCTACCTGGAGAGAGAGAGAAGAAAACACTCAGCGTATGCTCTTGCAAGATTAGATTGGTTATATAATATATCTAATCAGGATGTCTCCGACTGTTTTAATCAAATCTTCCTTCAAACCCTAAAAGGAAAGACTAGCCGGGATTAATTACACGCTACAAGTTCGCCAATCTTTCAGCCAGGCCAGTGTCGGTACTTTGAGGGAGGTCCCCCGTGCTTTCGCACGAACCTAATTAATGTAAACCTCGGTTTCCCAGAGGATTAACCCAGTTAACACCATTCTAGACACCTACTTGATCGGCTAATTGTAATGTGTAAAACTCTCCCAGGAGTAACTCTTACTCGCAGCGGGTATCGGGATCCGACTATCTCATAGAAGGTATGCAATCTCATTGCAAATTTCAACACTTGAAATTCCCAATAATATTTTACCCCTTGCGTCCCATGACCTTGACGCAGGCCAACAAACCACAGTGCGCTAGTCAAGTTCAACCCGTCATTTCTTGATTGAATTAAACCTACCCACACGACCCTTGACGCAGGCCAACAAAGTCGCACGACTACCCTAATCCAATCTGCATCATATGCATAAATAGATAAATACTAGTTAGCTACCGCACACTACGCCTTGACGCAGGCCAACAAACGTAGCACGAATACTAAGTAGGACTTATCTGAAATGACGGAGGGCTACGACAGGTTTTTATGAAAACCCTTTGCGTAATGAACTTGATATCGTCGTAGAATCGAGTGATTTTAAATGGAGTGTTTTTGAGGCTTTTCTAGTTTTGCTAAAGGGGTCACTCCCGGTGAAGGGATCGTCGGCCCTTTCCTCATCGAATAAGGTGCAGGATATTTCACAAATACCACTATGCAAGCCAAGAACTATAGAAGCAATCAAAAGACAAACCGAGTTTGTATCATCTGCCAGTTATTGCTAAAGGAGTCACTCCCGGTGAAGGGATCTCGGTCCTTTCCTTATCGAATAAGGTGCTGGATGTTCTACAAGGAACACCGCTATGCAAAGCAAGAACTAGAGCTACCGGTTTTTATTAAACAAGTTTCTACAACATTTTTAGGTTTCTTTTATTTCATTAATCTCATTAATGAAGTCCCATTTTATTATGCTTCGCAAGCATCACATTTGAAATGAAATCTGCAATATAACATATATCTCATATATATAATATAAACATTCGTCTCAGGAAGTAATATGATCTCATCACAGAACAATGCAGCAGAAGAACATATATGAAATATTGGATATACTAGGACGTCCGTGTTTTCAATACGAGCCTGTATAAAACACGGATTCCACGGTCGCGATGAATAGCCAAACCCACATCCCTAGACCCCTACGAGAGCGGCAAGCAACACTGCCAATTCTAGGGTTAGGAGACCCGGTCCCGACTCCTCGAGATGGTCTCCCACTGGACCCTAGAACCCGGTTACTTGTGCTCCCCGCCTTGGGTCTACCTAATGCGGAAAAGTAAATAATATACAACGGTGACATCTTCCTCTACCTGGAAGTGCCCCAATAAAAGAATATTACATACAAAAGAATTTTACATGAATGAAAAAGAAAAAACTCTCATCTCACATAAAACCCCCGGCTATTCAAACGCGACGATCCAATACAATATATCACAGCAACACATAATATCTCATATCATCAACGTAAGCAAGTATGCGTATCCCGATTGTCGTTGATGTATAGCAACGAAGCCGGGGATACACCACATACTACGCTTACGGTCACAGAAAAGAAAGTGTAAAACTACAACAGTTGGAATCCGCAACCTCCTTAGACATCGTATGCCTAACCAAATGAATTCCTTAGACATCGCATGCCTAACAATTATAAACCCCGCATTTTAGTCTCATTATCGAAAACTCTTTTCAATATCAAGTCGGGCAATTCAACAAGATTCCCGACGTCCTGATCGAATGCTCGTCGCAAACTTTAGTAGACGGCCGCACCCCCAGATGCCGTCGACGAAGTGCACTAAGGCGGAACACCGCTGCCGCGAGCACCCGAACGGATGCTTTCGGCAACGGGGTTCTCCTACAGTCACTTGGTCGGGGCTTTGGGGCATGGCTGTCTATTAAGTTTACCCGGCGAGTATCCGCGTACGCTACGTGATTGCGACGGACTTTTGATCGCATCAAAATTCCGTGGCAACCGATCATCTGAGACTAAACTGCTATGTTTATAATATTCAAATTAGTTATCTCATAACTACCTGTGGATTCCAATTATTGTATCACATTCGAGATAAATAGAAAAAGTTAAACTTTCCGATCGAATCATCAAGCACCCAAGATTTCCCCAATATATCTCAACACTTGAAATCAGCTTAAAAACATCCATTACATGCCACAGTACCAATGGTCCAGCCGTAGAAGGGTCAAGCCAACGCCTCACATGTGGCACGCTGTACTGCCCCAAACCCAAAGGTTCAAAAGGCAGTTCAAGACGGTCACATAATCGAGTTAAGGTTTGTTGTCTTCTAGAGGGTCCACCGAGTTACTTGCATGACTTAGAACATTCTTAAACACGAGGAAAAATCCAACTTTTGAAAAATTTTCCGACAGGGGAAAAAGTGAGTTATTGATATCCGTTCGAACTTTTTAACAGTTTCTAAAAGTTATCCGGAAAACCACATAGACAAAATTAGACATCCAGGTCGAAACATCGAATCCCCAAAACAACCCCAGAAAATTCTACTCTTGAATAAATATTAAAAAATTCCCAGAAAATCCAGCATAATAAAATAGGAGTTACTGTGCAAACAGGGAATGATGACGTCATCAATGTGCCGCGGAACCGCCGCAGAAGGCATGCTTCTGCCGCGGTTCCGCCGCACTTTTTACTGTTCATGGGAAAAATTTTGCACCGTAATTCTTAGAATTCCCTGCTAAATTTTTTAAGCATTTTTAATCTGGAAAAAACCCAGTTTTTAGAAAAAGTCTAGAGAGCGGGTTTTATCGGGGTTTCGGGTTTCGATCGGACTTTAAACTTCGTCTAGACTTCGCCTAAAGCTCTAGCTTGGCTCTGATACCACTGTAGGGTTGCTAGGCACGTGCACAAGGGTCTACGAGGCATCAACCATGCCCGATTTAAAATTTAGCCGTGCCGAACAACCCGATACAAGATCTTTAAACTAGAGATTAGGCGAAAACTAGCATGTTAACAACTTTAACACTAAGTGAGAGGGATTACAACCTTTGTAGATCCGGTCCTTCACTTCATATGCTCCGTGTTGTAGTCCCTTCGCTGCGATCATCGGGATCCGGACTCTCGAGAGGTTCCACGAAGAGAAAGATGCAACCTTTGCTTCCGATCTTCGATACTAAGATGATCTACCTTGAAGCTTCTTTAACACAAGCTAACACTCATGAAATGATGTGAACACCCTCATCTAAATGGCAAGGGAAGATGAGGATGATGAAGTAGGATTTTTGCTCTCTTTATTTATCTTTTTCTCATATTTATTCATCACTTTGGAAAAATCTAGCAAGCTTTTTCATGAAAGAATGAAGGAAGAAGAAGATGAACATGATAAGAATCCATTTGTGATGAATAGGAAAATGATTAATATGATAAATAATGCAACCATTGTTAACTTAACCATTGTAGAGAATTAACCAAGGGTTAGAGTTTGGGTTGAGTTAAGAATGAGTCATACACAAATTTCTTTATCATGACAAAATGAAAAGCTTCTAGAATCAACTAGAAGACTTAACCCTAATCCAAACCCTAATCATGTTTAAACTCCACAAAACATGTTGCATTAGTTATCATATCATGTTACAATATTATATATCACATATATAATATATATTGTAACCAAATAAAATAATACAATTAACATATATCGCATATATATCAATGTATTACCCGAGTGAGAAAAAGAATCTTTTAGTGAGCAAATATTAGTTAATGTAGTTTAATATATCATATATATTATTATACATTAAATTATCATATCAACACTTGATCCGACAATCCGGCTATATCGCATATAACCGACTAATATTTATCCGTACCGATTCATCGAATCAACACTTGATCCGATGACCCGGCTGATATCAAATATCGCGAGAAAATAATACGGTATCACATATCGCATTATCCTCGGTCCCGCACATATCACATATGTGCTCCTACTCCATTTTGCCTGAGCCAAGAAACCTCTGTGTAGGACTCTAAAGAATCGTCAATACGCCGGCAGTAGGTGATGATCATATCAAACACCCACAAGCTGCAAGCGGTCAGCTAAACGTAACAGCTACCCAGGTATTGAGCGCTCAGAAGATCAACAAGCAAGCCTGTAACTTCTCCTGTGAATCCAAACAGTAACACTCCCGTACAGTCCGGTCTCGTCGTCTGATATGTTGCATATCTCGCCTAGGGGTGGTAAACGTCAGACCCCAGTAGCTCGATAAGTCGTGTCGATATGAGGTCTATAACAGTTCGAGAAACTACTGATAACACTTACCAGTAAATCTCAGCAACCCTGGCCAGGGATTTCCGGTTATAGCCAATCGAACACAGCACAACATCAACTCCCTATACTGGGAGAGACGAATCCCCTCCTATCGCTCATTGCCTCCATGTGATTCGGGACTGTACCCAAAATCCACCTTTTTGCACGCCCTCTTGGACGTGGTATGATGGAAATCAAAGTACAGTGGGAATCACACAAGACTCTATGACGATCTCGGGTCAACAGACTACTCTGTACCAGTGTCACCGGAGAACTGCCATCTGACGTATGGTATAATACCATCTGGGAGTTCTCGGCGAGTCCGTCCAGTGTACCCAGTCTCCACTGAGCACCCGTACACCATCCTTGATGTCAAACACCGATGGCTATGGGATCATCCATCGCCCATCATATGGGTCAAGATGCGTATACGCTAGTCTACTCTGGTGTATCGATGCCTTGTCTCGATACACCCTCGACCAGGAACAGTTATAGGATGTACTCATCGACTACCGTGGCCTCACTAGTATGATCTCATCATAGTCCCAGTAGTCGAGTACATATCCTAAGGGCTTTATCAACATATAACATAGAGACAATCTGAGTACATGTTAAGATAAAGTACAACCAGATAGCATACTATCATGTCGAGCAAGAAAGTCCTCCCTATATATGTCCAAGCATCCATTACAATATACATCATATGTACAGTAATGGCCTCTAGGGCATACATATAACTAACAGAGAAGACTGTTGCTAAGAATAGAAAAGACTGGTCGACCAAACTGACGGATGCTCTTTGGGCATTCCGAACTGCATTTAAAACCGACCTAGGGATGTCTCCATATAGGATAGTGTTTGGGAAAGCATGTCATTTACCCGTCGAGATTGAGCATAAAGCATTGTGGGCTATTAAAGAAATTAATTTTGATCTAAACCAAGCCTGCAACTTTCGGAAGCTGCAAATAAATGAGCTAAGCGAACTCCGCGATGAAGCTTATGATAACGCTGTAATCATAAAGAATAGGACTAAGGTTTTTCACGATAAAAACATTTTGAGGAAAACATTTTCACAAGGTCAACAAGTCCTTCTTTACGATTCACGATTACACTTTCGCGCGGGTAAACTTCGATCTCGGTGGAAGGGACCTTTTATTGTGCGGACTGTATACCCGCACGGGGCAGTAGAAGTAGAAAATGTTAAAAACGGCACATTTTTCAAAGTGAATGGACATAGACTAAAGCCGTATTTTTCCACTGACCCCACGGAGGAGCTCCTGTTCTTACAGGAGCCAGTTTATCTTGATTAAAATTCCTCCGTCTTATCTCCATGTCAGGTGTATCACTGCATCATCTTTTGAATGGAGGTGAGTGAAAAGAGTAAGTTTGGGGGAAGTTCTTCACTTTTATATTTTTCCCCCACTAATAATTCCTCCCAGACTTACAGATTTTGTAGATATAGCTGTTGGCAACAGTGAGGACACTGTTGAAAACAAGTTTGGGGGAGGTTTGTGCTTATTTTTGCATCATTTGCATATCATTTGCATAAGCACAAAACATTTCTTTAAAAACTTATAAAAATTTAAAAATTTTCAAAATCCATAAAAATTTAAAATTTTCAAAATATAAAAATATTTTTTGTACATAAATAAGATAATGAAAGTTTAGATAGTGAAAAATTACATCCATGAGATTAGAAAAATTTAAGAAAACCAAGAAAATTAGAAGTTTTCTTATACGAACTAGTAATAAGTAGTTATGAGCCCTTGTCCCAAGGGTTAGTAAGATGAAAGACGTCACTAATCTGAGCATAAAAATAAGTCTGAAAAATAGTTTCTATTCTGGAAGCCAAACATTTTGAACGTTGATACCCTGCTATTCGCACTTACACACGTCTTAAAGCCTGGGATAGTAGAGGATACCTTGAAATGCTCTTATCTTAAAGCCAAAAGTATGAAGGAAATAAAAAAAATGAAATGAAGAAAATATAAAGTGGTGAGAAAAATGGACACTGGTTTTGTTATCACCGAGGGCAATAAAAAATATATAGCGAGGGTGCCTCTTCACCTAATGCCCAAAGGCCAACTGGTCTGGGAGTCACTGCTAAGCCTTAGGTGGTGCAAGACGAGGAAAATACACCAAGTAAGAAAGCACAGGAGTAATCGGTCGGTTAGTACCTCAAGAAGTATTAACGGTCGCATGAAAGTGTGTGAGCAATCTCATCTAAATATTCATTAATTAAAAAGTACTGAGGCTGATGGGCAAGAGTATGATAGCTTGAATTGAATTCTCCGGCTGTAGGGATGTCATTTACACACACGCAGGGTTATATGATCGATGTTTGGAAGAAAGATAGGAATGAAGAATAAGACGATGTTTTATTGAGGGAGGACGTGATTTCCGACATCTTTTCATGACTATTAAGATAGGGCTCATGACAACCGAAAAGCTAGCTTAGTTGGAAACCCTAATTTTCAAAGTCTTTCTTTTACAATTCTTTTTCTTTAAATGTAAATTTCATGATCTGCCTTTTATTATTGGATTTTATGGGTGCAATCCACTGAAAACCCTCAGGAGACAACACTCCTCCTACTAGGGACACCTAGAGGTTTAAAGGCTTGTTGCACGTGCTCAGTGTAATCGTGTTGCCTACGAAAGTGTGCTAGTTAGTTTTTCGCTTTCTTTATTTTCTCCTTCTTTTTAATAAAAAGTTCGCTCGAGACGATCGAAAATAAGTTTGGGGGAATTTGATCAGTCGAAAATACTGCATCTTTTAACCGGAAATTTCCCTATCATTTGCATTCATATAGAAGTGTTCGGCATTCATATAACACATATTAGCAAATCAGTCGTTAAATATCAGATTGCATGTGTTAGACTCTAAAACCGGCACTATAAAGGAAATTGACGGCATTTCATAGCATGGCATCATTTCTATATATCGCAACTTGTGTTTCGAAGTCTATGCAGGACATTACAGAAGATCGGTCAAATTTACAAACGAAGACTGTTAAAAAGATGCCAACTCATGGATTTGGAATCTGGTATTGATCTAAGAAGCATTAAGGGATTCAACATAGCAGGAAATGCATCAAAAGACATCAGGAAGCAACACTGCAAGTTTAAAGCCCCAAGCCAACAAAGTGGCCGCGGAACCGCGGCCGGAGCCGCCTTGCGCCGCGGTTCCGCGGCGGCTTGCCCACGTCACCTCATCTGATTCAGCTCATTACTCTTACCTCAGGTCCTACACCTCAGAAAACCTATGTAAGTTCCAGAAGACTCCAGAAGCTTCTGCCAGTTCAGCAAACTTAGGGTTTCTAAACTAAAATTCCTAGCTTAAAGTCTAAGCTAAAGCTCCTAACTAACTTTCAGCAAACTTTAGGAGGGAATTGCAAATTCAAATACTTAGACCTAGGGTTTGGAAAACCTATAAATAGACCCCTAGGCTCACTTGTAATATGATCCATTATCATCCAATCTCATATATTGAAAATCAATTTTGTGGGTTGATCTTTAGTTGTTGATTAGAAACCCTAGTTCTTCATCTACCCACATTCTTGCCACCTCCAAACCCTAACCCTAATCCAATCTAGAAATACCCAATTCAAGATCCATGGAGATCAAGCAAAGCAAGTCTTCAAGCAACCTTTAGAAGCAAAGCCGGTATTCAACGGAGCACGAGATCGAAGCGATCCAAGACTCAAGAAGCCGAGCGATGCAAGATTCGACGAGCCAAGTTCCTACCTCTTGTAAATCTTGAGAGTTGTAACTACTTGTTGATGTAATGAAGGTGAAGATTCTTTAACTTGTTTACATTTCAATTCAAGCATTATGATTCATTTAGATTCTTGAATATGTACTTTGTGATGATGCTTGACTAAAACTCCGCTCGTGGAGGAATCGAAATAAATGTAAAATGATGATGTTGATGAATTGTTAAACGTTTTCTTAAGTCTTAAAGCAATTGTAAATTCTTGAAAATCGATTGATTGATGATCTAGATCGATGCGAATGTGTTCTTGATTCCTTTCGCATGATCTAGAGATCGACAATTGATCATTCGACTTTCAAGAAGCTATCTAGTGAATGTTATTCATCGAAAGGACAAAGGATAGGATGAGGAACCCTAATTCCTCGCAAGATCCTTGATCCTCGATGAATTCGACATCGATTTAGCATCAATTTGTTACTAGATAAGAAATCGTAATCTTGAATCTTCATCACATCTACAATTTACTCGATTCCTACGAGCTTTACTTCAAATCTTGAAACCCTAAAGTGATTGGAACTCTATCGAAACTCGATTCTCAATTGTTTATCATTTTCTTGATTCTTGATTAGAATAGTGACACTTGAAACTCATCGATAAAAATCTTGAATCATGTTTTCTTATCTTTTCTATTAACTTTTCAATTCAAACAAATCAAAATTACAAACGAATCGCATAATCCCTGTGGACGATCCGCACTCGCTAACGTTCTACATCTGACACCGTAGTTGATTGCGGTCAAAAAATAATTCTTTGATTGTGAATTTTATTCATTTTTCTAAATACCGACACAAAGAAACTTATTCGAGTTACACGACACAATCGGAATTAAAGAATCAATCACGACCTGTATAGGATGTACTTATAGATTACCCAGCCCTCACTAGTGTGACTGCCATCACAACGTTGGTAATCAAAAATCCTAAGGGCTCTACCAATATGTAAATACGATATGCTAAAAGAAAAACATGCACATGTTGAGGTAGAAACAAACCAGGTAGCATACTACCATTTCGAGCAAGACTTTTACTATATCCGTGTATATCCCAAGCTCCCATTAAGTAATATACAATCCAGTATGATACAATAATGGCCTCTAGGGCATATATCTCTAACAATCTCCCACTTGCACTAAGGCCATATACTGGCATATCGCAGACCGAAGGTCTCGAATAGCCTCTCGAACACTGTCTGAGGGATGGCCTCTATGAGTGGATCTGCAGTGTTGTTCTCCATATCTACTCTCCTCACCTTGATCCCCTGGGGATCAACGATCTCCCTGATCAGGTGGTACCGCCTCAAGATATGTCTGGATCTCTGATGGGACATGGGTTCCTTCCCTAAAGCTATAGTGCCGTATGTTATCACAATACTAAATTATTTGACCAACAAATAGAAGGAACCACCTGAAGTTCAATTAAGACATTCTGTATCCAGACTGCTTCTTTTGCGGCGTCTCATGTAGCGAACTACTCCGTTTCCAACGTTGAGTTTGCAACGGTGTCCTGCTTGGAGCTCTTCCAACAGACCGCCCCTCCACTGAGGGTAAAGCCATAACCCAATATGGATTTGTAGTCATTCTTATCACTCTGGAAGCTGGAGTTAGCAAAGGCCTCGATATGGAGGTCCTTTTCCTCCATGCACCAAGAACATCTCCTTATTTCTTCTCAGGTACTTAAGAATGTACTTTACTGCTTCCCGGTGCTTCTTCCCTAGGTTTGATTGATACCGGCTTACCACGCTAAGTGCGTAAGCAACATCTGGTTTGGTACAAAACATCTCATACATTACAGATCCTACCGCAGAAGCGTAGGGTATAATCGACGTGCGAGCCCTTTCCAAATCAGTCTTGGAAGACATCTCTTTGGAGAAGGTGATTCCATGACAAGCCGATAGACTGCCACGCTTAGAATCATCCATACTAAATATTTTCAGTATGGTGTTGTTGTACCTTGACTGCAAAAGTCCTACCATTCTCTTTGATCTATCACTATAGATCTGAATCCCCAGAATGTAGTTGGTATCACCCAGGTCTTTCATGGAGAACATCTGTGACAAGAATCCTTTGACTGATTGTAGCATAGGAATGTCATTTCCTATCAAGAGAATGTCATCCACGTACTCAACGAGGAATTCTATAGTTCTTGCTACAATCTTATTATAAATGCATGGTTCATCTGGATTTTTGATAAAGTCGAATTCTTTGACCGTCTCAATAGAAACAGATGTTCCAACTCCGTGATGCCTGCTTTAGTCCATAAATAGACTTAAGCAACTTGCACATTGTCCCACTACTCCCACTCTAATTGAAACCCTCTGGCTGATCCATATAGATGCACTCTTCCAAAATACCATTTAAAAAAGCCATCTCTACGTCCATCTGCCGGATCTCAAAATCTTGGAAGGCAGCAATGGCAAGAAGGATCCGAATGGATTTGAGCATAGACACCGGAGAAAAGGTTTCATCATGGTCCAAACCAGGTCTTTGACGAAAACCTTTTCAACAAGTCTAGCCTTATAGGTTTCAACCTATCCATCTACACCAATCTTCTTTCTGAAGATCCATTTGCAGCCTACGGGTTTCACCCATTCTGGAGCAATGTTCAAAGTGCAAACTTTGTTGGTGTAGATGGACTCCATTTTGGTCCGTATTGCATCCAGCCATTTTACCGAGTCGCCGCTCTGAATGGCTTACTGGAAGGTAGTTGGCTCATCATTGTCAATGATGCAATCCTCTCGATCCCCGTCTATGAGAAAACCGTAGTATCTCACGGGCTGATGAGACTGCCTACTAGTCCTGTGGATTGACGTAGGGATGTCCGGTTCTTTTGAAACATCTGGTTCTACCATACTTTCAGTAATAGTTTGTGGTTCTGGAATTTCTTCCAGTTCTATTGCGCTCCCACTATTTTCTTTTACAAAAAGTTGATTTTCTAAAAAGTGGGCTTGACGAGGAACAAAAACATTTTGTTCCTCTGCGTAATAGGAAAGATACCCCCTGGAGTTCTTTGGGTATCCCACAAACTTACACAGTACTGAGCGTGCCTCGAGCTGGTCCGCATACTGCTTTTCAACAAAAGCTGGACATCCCTATATCTTCAGATACTTAAGATGAGGTTTTTTCCTACTTCATATCTGATGAGGTATGGTAGGCACAGTCTTGGTAGGAACCTTTTTCAGAACATATTCTGCTTCTTCTAGTGCATAACTTCAGAAAGATTGCGGCAACTCAACGTTACTCATCATGGAATGAACAATATCCAATAGAGTTCTGTTCCGCCTTTCCTATACACCTTTGTGTTGTGATATGTATGGAGAAGTAAATTGAGAGAGAATTTCATTCTCTTTTAGGTAATCCAGGAACTCCGCAATTTAAGTATTCACCATGTTGATCAGATCTCAGTGTCTTGATACTTTTGCCTGTTTGTTTTTCCACTTCATTCTTATATTCTTGGAATTTTTTAAAGGGTCTCGAATTTATGCTTCATCAGGAAGACATGTCCTAACCTAGAGAAATCATCCGTAAAAGTAATGAAATAGGAATAGCCACTTCGTGCATCTGTAGATATTGGACTACACACGCTGCTGTGTATGAGTCCCAAGAGCTCGCTGCTCTTACTCTGTGTCCAGTGAACGGAGTCTTTTTCATCATTCCTATGAGACAAGATTGACAAGTTGCATAAGACTGATATTCGAACAGATCCAAATATTCCTCTCTATGTAACTTCGACAACCGTGTTTCATTGATGTGACCCTGTCTACAATGCCATAAGAAAGTTTTCTTTAATTCTGGAGACTTAAGTGTGTTCTGGACGTTGAAAACCTGAGCATGATTAAACACGTATATATTGTCCTCTAGTGTACCTGACCCAATCAAACTTTGATTTAGGTGGATGTGAACCACATCGCTTACAAACTAGACTTGGTACACACAAACAAATACGTAGAATCAATATCTGCCCACTTGTCAATCCTAGGTGATATACCCTACGGATACAACGTCCACGCTCATTCCGTTAGCATCCCTGAGAGTCATATCACATGCCCTGATAACTCTACGGTTTCTCAAAGCCTGTAATGAATTACAGATATGAGATCCTCATCCGGTATCTTGTACCCAGAAAGTAGAGTTAATTGACAGATTGTTTTCAATCACAAACACACCCAAAGTCGAAGCCACAACATGCTTCGGATCCTGGATTCTGGCTTTCTAAGCCCTGCATCCCTTCTGCCAATGCCCTTTCCCGTAACAATAGGAGCATCCCTCCTTCCCTACTGTTAACCCCGAAACTTTTGCCCTTCCCTTTTCTTCTACCTTATCGACACCGCCTATCGGCTTTATGGAGGTTTTCTTCTTCTCACCCTTGGCATCCGCCTTAGATCCAGAAGAGGAAGATTCCCCAATAAGCAGAGCGGGTGTCTCCCTGGTGTCCTTCAGGGTGCCCTCAACTGGAAGTATAACTTTCTTCCCTTGGGCATAAGTAGGAGGTAGGGACTGTAGAATCAAGTCAGCATATGACCCGTTTCCCAACGTGGTCTCCAGGTCCGTGAGCTCATCAATATAGCTAGTCATCGTAAGGACGTTGTCCCTTCCAGATGACCAGACAGCCAATCTCGCTTGAAGAAATTCTTTCGAGGTCTCATAACTTGCGATATGAGATTGCTCCCCATATAAAGCTTTGTTATGGAGGAAGATAGAAAATAAGTCCATCTTCTCGTGCTGCCTCTGGTATGCACCATCAACTGAGGCCAACACGAGGCACTTGGCATTCACACAGTATTTTTCCCTTGTCTTACGGATATCCTTATCTGCGACGGTGGAAACTGTGTAAGTCGACGTCACCTACCCCACGGGTTTGCGGGGAGGCGGAACGGGTAAAAAATGATTTTTACAAAAAAGGTAACATCGACTTGAACTCTAGGATCTTAGCTAAACCACAACTAACAAACTAACTAGAGATTTTATTTTCATATGTAAGAAGATTATACCTAAAGTTTCAAGCCCTTCTTGTCTTCTCGCTGTCCTCCTTCACCTTGCAAGCTCCTTGGAGTGGAAATGGATAGCACCTCCTCGCCGGCTTCTCGAAGTCGTAGAAGATCCACCCGAGAATTCCAATCTTGAGCTAAACCTCCAAGTTAAGGCAGCTAGATCACTTGGTGTGCTAAACTAAGTAACCTAGAATGAGTAGAGTATGATTTTTGGTAGCTTAGTCTCACCAGCCCTTGATTCTTAACACATGAGACACTAGGGTTTTTGAGAGGAAGAAGGAGAGAGTGAACTTGAGGAAAGAGAAATGATTTTGGATAATGATAATAGAAAATAGAATGGCTAGCTTGATATGACCATAAGCATGGCATGGAAAATATCTCATCAAAATATCTAGCTCATAAAAATATCTCACAAAAATATATAAAGTCAAAAAGTCAATCCAAGTCAAATGGTTGCCACAAAATTATCATTTACCATAAATAACAAATACTTTTCTCCACCTCATATTTGTTTTGACCAAGTCAATGGTTAAAACCCTAATGAGGTGTCTCCTTCTATAGCCCCTCTCTTCCGTATATACATACCCAAATCCGTGTTCCGAGAAACACGAATACTATGAGACGAAACTAACCCAATAATCAAATATTAGGATCCGTCTTAAACCAAAGCCCACTAGTATTGTCCGCCCGAACATCACACACGTACAAGTACACGTATGTGAACGAACCCTGTCGTAAAACCATATGACCTCTACATCGTTTCGCTCAAAGCTAGGAAGGGACTCTAAAGACTCGACAGTACTCTGGCAGTGGGTTTGACCATAAGCACGTCAGCGGCACTAGTTGTGTTAGTTATATGTATACCCTAGAGGCCATTACTGTACATTGGATGTATATTGTAGTGGATGCTGGGACATATATAGGGAGGACTTTCTTGCTCGACATGATAGTATGCTATCTGGTTACCCTTTACCTTAACGTGTATACTGATTGCCTCTCTGTTACATGTTGGTAAAGCCCTTAGGATGTATACTCGACTACCTGGACTATGATGCAGATCATACTAGTGGGGACATGGTAGTCCATAAGTACATCCTTGAAAGTCCCTAGTCGTGGGTGTATCGAGATGGGGCATCGATATACCAGAGTAGACTAGCGTATACCTTCTCGACCCATACAGATGGGCGATGGATGATCCCATATCCATTGGTGTTTGACATCAGGGATGATATACGGGTGCTCAGTGGAGACTGGGTTCACTGGACGGACTCGCCAAGAACTCCCAGATGGTATTATACCTCACGTCAGATGGCAGTTCTCTGGTGACACTGGTACAGAGTAGTCTGTTGACCCGAGATCGTCATAGAGTCTTGTGTGGTTCCCACTGTGCTTTGATTTCCATCTTACCACGTCCAAGAGGGCGTGCAAAACGGTGGTTTTTGGGTACAGTCCCGAATCACATGGAGGCAATGAGCGATAGGAGGGGATTCGTCTCTCCCGGTATAGGGAGTTGATGTTGCGCTGTGTTCGATTGGCTATAACAGGAAATCCCTGGCCAGGGTTGCTGAGATTTACTGGTAAGTGTTACCAGTAGTTTCTCGAAGTGTTATAGACCTCATATCGACACGACTTATCGAGCTATTGGGGTCTGACGTTTACCACCCCTATGCGAGATATGCGACATATCAGACGATCAGACCGGACTGTACGGTAGTGTTACTGGTTGGATTCACTGGAGTGTGAGCGGGCTTGCTCGTCGATCTTCAGATCGCTCAATACCCGGGTGGCCGTTACATTTAGCAGACCGCTTGCGGCTTGTGGGTGCTTGATATGATCATCATCTGCTGCCGGCGTATTGACGAGTCTTTAGAGTCCTACACAGAGGTTTCCTGGCTCAAGCGAAACGAAATAGGAGCGCATATGAGATATGTGTGGGACCGAGAATAATGCGGGTATGTGATACCGTATTCCATTCTCGCGATGAATGTATCGATTAGGTTATATGCGATATACCCTAGTTATCGAATCAAAGGCTGATTCGATAAGCCGATACATAGGATACTAGTCGTTTATATGCGATATGACCGGATCGTTAAATCAAGTGTTGATTTAATGATTTAATGTATAATTATATATTTGATATATTACTTTGCATTATCTAGTATCGGTTCACTTTAATTGGATTTTCTCGCTCGGATGTGCGCATTACATATGCGATATGATTTTGTGCACTTGCTTGTATCATGTTTGATGATACATGCCTTCTTAGTTAAGTGTATAGAATTAAACCTTGGTTAATGGAATGGTTAGGGTTTACTATTTACTTATTTATTTATTTATTAATCTTTTTCTTTTTGGCAAACGGAAAAGGAAATGAGAAAATGGTGGCATTCTTTTGTTTATTCATGAAGCTTCATGAATACTTTGACCATTGCAACCATTTTTGTCTCATGCTTAACCTAACCATTCCACTAAACCATGATTGATTCTCTACACCTAACTATGGTTCTATTATGATAAGAATTCATTTTACTTTTCATTTTAGAATAATTCTTATCATAATATTATTCATCTTCTTCTTCATTTCTTCAAGTGAAGAAAGTAAGCTCCATCAATGGTGATTGTTGGAAACAAGTGAGAAATCCAATTCTAAAGTCTACTCACTTCCTATTTCTTCATCCTCTACCTCTTGCCAAGTAGTAGAGTGTGTTTTCTTCACAAGTTTCTTGACTTGGTGAAGTCTGAGCTTGATTTAGCGATGCCTCGACGTAGATCATCTTCGGCATGGACATCGACGACCTAGCTTGCCCATTCTCCGACGAAGCCGACGCTAGAGCCCGGGAACTCACTTGGACAGCGAGGAGACTTCGTTGCGGAGCTATGGAGGTGGAGCACCGGATCTACAAAGGTTGTATATCCGTATTCACTTAGTTAAAGTAGTTAACTTGTTTCATTTTCGCCTAAATATCTAGCCGACGATCCGTACCTAGGGTTTCTCGGCACCTAGAATTTTTTATATTGCCATGGGCGATGTCTTGTGAGACCTCCTTAGCGTGCCTAGGAACCCTACAAGTTGTATGTAACGGCTACCCAGGTATCTGTCGATAAGAAGGTCGACGAGAAAACTCATCCGTACCCCTACTGAGCCTGTCTGTGGCAATCTCCGTACAGTCCGGTCTGTTCGTCTAAGAGTGTCGCATATCGGTCCTAGGGGGAGGCAAGCATCAGACCCCTAATAGTGCAATACGTCATGTCAGAGTGCGGCCAAAAACACCCTGAGAAACTACTGGAGTACCTACCAGTAAATCTCGCTTGCCCTGGCCAGGGCCTTTGTGTAATTGCTTTCCGAACACAGTGCGACATCAACCCCCAATACCGGGAGAGACGAATCCTATCTAACCGCCACTGCTTCCAAGTGCTTCGGGACTGCACCCAACTACTATCTGTTTGCACGACTCAATAGAACCGTGGTAGGGTAGCAATCTAAGAATAGTGGGAACACACTTGAGGCGAAGTAGCAGTGTCAAGTCAACGGACTAAGCTGTACTCATGTCACCTGGGAACTGCTACCTGACGATAGGTATAGTACTAACCAGCAGTACCCCACGAGTCCGTCCAGTGTAACTCATAACCCAATTAGCACCTTCATACTATCTCCAGTACGACGTACTGATGGCTGTGGGATAGACCATCTCCCCTACCGGGATGAGAAGCGTATACACTAGTCTACTCTGGAGTATCGATACCCTGTCTCGATAATCCTACGACTAGGGACCTGTATAAGGATGTGCTTGTAGACTACCCAGCCCCCACTAGTGTGACTGCCATCACAACGCTGGTAGTCAAGCAAAGATCCTAAGAGCTCTATCAATATGTATTAGCGATACATTAAAAGAAACATATACACATATTAAGATAGATACAAACCAAGTAGCATACTACTATATCGAACAAGACTGTCATAAATCCGTGTATATATCCCAAGCTTCCAAAATGTAATATACAAACTAATACTATACAATAATGGCCTCTAGGGCATATCACACTAACAATCTCCCACTTGCACTAAGTCCATGTGCTGGCATATCGCAGACCTATCATCTCGAATAGCCTCTCGAACTGCATCTGAGGGATGGCCTTTGTGAATGGATCTGCAGTGTTGTCCTCAATAGAAACTCTCCGAACCTCGATCTCCCTGCGATCCACGATCTCCCTGCGATCCACGATCTCCCTGATCAGGTGATACTGCCTTAAGATGTTCCTGGACTTCTGATGGACCCGGGTTCCTTTGCTAAAGCTATAGCCCCGTTGTTGTCACAATACAGAGGTATTGGATCAACAATGGACGGAACCACCTGAAGTTCTGTTAAGAAATTCCTCATCCAGACTGCTTCTTTTGTGGCATCAGAAGCTGCGATATACTCCGCTTCCATCGCCGAGTCAGCAACGGTGTCCTGTTTGGAACTCTTCCAACAGACCGCCCCTCCATTGAGGGCAAAGACATAACCTGACATGGACTTGGAGTCATCCTTGTCACTCTGGAAGCTGGAGTCAGCAAAGGCCTCGATCTGGAGGTCTTTTCCGCCATAAACCAAGAACATTTCCTTAGTCCTTCTCAGGTACTTGAGAATGTTCTTTACTGTTATCCAGTGCTTCTCCCCATGGTTTGACTGATACCGTCTTACCACGCTCAGTGTGTAAGAAACATCTGGTCTGGTATACAACATCGCATGCATTATAGAGCCTACCGTAGAAGCGTAGGGTATAATATACATGCGATCCCTTTCCAAATCAGTCTTGGGAGATATCTCTTTGGAGAGGGTGATTCCGTGACAAGCCGGTAAATTACCGCGCTTAGAATCTTCCATACTGAATCTTTTTAGTATGGTGTCGATGTACCTGGATTGCGAAAGTCCCAACATCCTCTTAGATCTATCACGGTAGATCTGGATCCCCAGAATGTAAAAGGCATCACCCAGGTCTTTTATGGAGAACCTATGTGACAAGAACCCTTTGACAGATTATAGCATAGGAAATGCCATTTCCTATCAAGAGAATGTCATCCACGTACAAGACGAGAAATACAACAGTTCGTGCTACAATCTTACTATAAATGTATGGCTCATCTGGATTTTTGATAAAGTCAAATTCTTTGACCGTTTCATCAAAACAGATGTTCCAACTCCGCGATGCCTGCTTTAGTCCATAGATGGACTTAAGCAACTTGCACACTTTCCCGCTGCTCCCACTCTGAATGAAACCCTTTGGCTGGTCCATATAGACACACTCTTCCAAATTTCCATTTAGAAAAGCGGTTTTTACGTCCATCTGCCAAATCTCGTAATCGTGGAAGGCAGCAATGGCAAGAAGGATCCGAATGGATTTGAGCATAGCCACTGGAGAAAAGGTTTCGTCATAGTCCAAACCAGGTCTTTGACGAAATCCTTTTGCAACAAGTCTAGCCTTATAGGTTTCAACCTGTCCATCTACACCAATCTTCTTTCTGAAGATCCATTTGCAACCTATGGGTTTTACCCCTTCTGGAGCAATGTCCAAATTCCATACTTTGTTGGTGTACATGGACTCCATCTCGGTCCGCATTGCATCCAGCCATTTTACCGAGTCGCCGCTCTGAATGGCTTGCTGGAAGCTAGTAGGCTCATCATTGTCAATGATGCAATCCTCTCGATCCCCGTCTATGAGAAAACCGTAGTATCTCTCGGGCGGATGAGACTGCCTACTACTTCTGCGGAGTGGCGCGGGGATGTTCGGTTCTTCTGAAATCTCTGGTTCTACCAAGCTTTCAGTAATAGCTTGTGGTTCTGGAATTTCTTCCAGTTCTATTGCGCTCCCACTTATCTGATTTTCTAAAAATTCAGTTTCCAAGAAGCAGGCATGACGAGAAACAAAGACCTTTTGCTCCTCTGCGTAATAGATAAGATACTCCTTGGAGTTCTTTGGGTATCCTACAAACTTACACTGTACTGATCATGCCTCGAGCTTGTCTGCATGCTGCTTTTGACAAAAGCTGGACATCCCCATGTCTTAACGTGTTTAAGACAGGGTTTCTTCCCACTCCATATCTGATATGGTGTGGTAGGCACTGACTTAGTAGGAACCTAGTTCAAAAGATATGCAGCTGATTCTAGTGCATGTCTCCAGAAGGATCGCGGCAACTCCGCCTTACTCATCATTGAATGAACCATATCCAATAGGGTTCTGTTCCGCCTTTCCGATACACCATTGTGTTGTGGCGTTTATGGAGGAGTAAGCTAAGAGAGAATTCCATTCTCTTTTATGTAGTCTAGGAACTCGGCACTTAAGTATTCACCACTGATTGATCTTTAAATCTCAATGTTGTTAAGAATTATAAAATATTTCAAAATCAAAGAAATTTGTATCGCCATAATCAATAACGGTGTCGCTATTAGCGATTGTTAGTGAGCACGGATCGTCCACAGAGATTCGTGTTTTAGATGAATTGAAATGAAAATAGTAAAGAAAATGATTCAAGATTTATGAGATTGATTTTCAAGAAGCATCTAGAAAAATATCAAGAAATCAAGAATTTATCCAATATCAATTTGATTTATCAAGATAATGAAGAATAGCTTGTAGGATTCGATTGAGTTAATAGCTAATGATGAATATAATAATACCTAATCTTATCTATTGATAATTTGTAGCTAGATAGATGATGATGCTTGAAGATTAGGGATCAATTGAAGAAACTAGGGTTTCTCCTTCACTATCCCTTGTCTTTTCAATCATAATCATTCGGATCTAGCCTCTAGCAAAAAAAATCATCAATCGTTTGATCCCTAACTTGCAACGAAATAATCAAGAAGTGATCTCGCTCCAAATTAGGTCATCAACGATTCTTTTTGCTAAGGTTCACAAATCTCATAAGACTTAAGATTAGTATTAAGATTTGATCATCATTAGATCTATCAATTCTCTTGAATCCTCCACAATCGGAGAATTTACTCACGCATCATAATGAAACAATCAAGAACGAAGAATTTCATAATGCGAGAATGTATAGAAAGCGAGAATTACAATTATCACCTTTATTTAGATCTCCTTCAAATTACACCTCTTACTCAAGTTTACAAGACTAGCTCTAGCTCACTCCTTTGAAAGGGAATTTGTAGTTGCTCTTTGCGTGGCTCGATCGTCGTGAGTCGCGGATCGTAGTGGATCTCTTGCTCGGATGATGATCGGCGTTGCAATAGAGGATCTTTGATTGTCGCTTGATTTTTCTCAATGAATTTTGATTTGGCTATGGATTTGGATTTGGGTTTGGCTTTGGATTGAATCACAAGTTGTGTCACTCAACTTGTGTGTGAAATTATTGAACAACAACCAACAACCTTTTCAATGAAGCCCTAGGTCTCCTTTTATAGTCTCCTCAATCTTTCACTAGAAGCTAGGTTTATCTTCCACTAGAAGCTAGGTTGTTATGAAGCTTGCATAGGAAGCTAAGTAGGTATTAAGCTTGCATAGGAAGCTTGGCTGTTGTAGGGAAGCTTCTGGAGAAATCTAGGGAGTTCGATGCGTCTTGAGGAAGATTGGAAGTTATAAGGGGGCCTCTGGAAAAAGTACCGACCGCCGACGAGCCAACTCAGCCGCGGATCCGTGGCGGATCGGCCTGACTCGGCCGCGGTTCCGCGGCCGTTTGGAGAGATCTCTGCATGATTTATTCTGTGCAGTCTTCTGTTGGCATTTAGGTCTTCTTCTGATATCTGGAATCTTATTATCCATTCTGAATCTCTGCCAGATTCTAAGTCTTTGACTTGCTGCGTTTTACCGGCAAATTTGTGATTCCGGTTCTTTGACCTGAAGAATTTTCTGCACAAAATCTCACTGAAACGTGTCGAGATATACAATATCATGCATGAAGTGATAGACACACAATTTCCTATAAAGAATGATGAATATATATATAACACGGGGTAATTAGTATTTTCCAGACAAACTGGTAATATGTATTATATTTATATCAATTATCCTTAAATGATCAGAATAATGAGGAAATTGATGTGTTACAAAATGCATTATTTTCGACTGAACAAATTCCCCCAAACTTAGTTTTTATCGTCTCGAGCAAACTTGTTTTATTCAAGAGAAGGAGAAAATAGAAAGAAAGAGAAAAACTAACTAGCACACCTTCGTAGGCAACACGATTGCACTGAGCATGTGCAACAAGCCTTTAAACCTCTAGGTGTCCCTAGTTGGAGGAGTGTTGTCTCCTGAGGGTTTTCAGCGGATTGCACCCACAAAATCCTATAATAAAAAGAAGACTGTGAAAGTTACATATAAAGATAAGAATTATAAAAGAAAGACTTTGAAAATTAGAGTTTCCAACTAATACTAGCTTTTCGGTTGTCATGAGCCCTATCTTAATAGTCATGAAAAAATGTTAGAAATCACATCATCCCTCAATAGAACATCGTCTTTATTCTTCATTCCTGCCTTTCTTCCAAACATTGATCATATACCCCTACGTGTGTGTAAAGTACATCCCTACACTCGGAGAATTCAATTCAAGCTAACATACTCTTGTCCATCTACCTCAGTACTTTTTAATCGGTGAATATTTAGATGGATTTGCTCACACATTTTTCATAAGACCGTTAATACTTCTTGAGATACTAACCGACCAATTACTCATGTGCTTGCTTATTAGGTGTATTAGTATTTTTCTCTTCTTGCAACACCTAAAGCTTAGCAGTAACTCCCAAACCAGTTGGTCTAAGGCACTAGGTGATGAAGCACCCTCGCTATATTTTTTTTATGCTGCCTTGGTGATTACAAAACCAGTGTTCATTTTTCTTCACCATTTTATATTTTATGCTTCATTTATTAATTTCTTCATACTTTGGTTTTTAGATAAGAGCATTTCAAGGTATCCTCTACTATCCCGAGTTTCAAGACGTGTGTAAGTGCGTATAGTAGGGTATCAACATTCAAATGTTTGGCTTACAGAATATGAACTATTTTTCAGACTTATTTTTATCCTCAGATTAGTGACTTCCTTCATCTTACTAACCCTTGGGACAACGGCTCATAACTACTAATTACTAGTTTCGTTTAAGAAAACATATAAATTTCTTGGTTTTATTAAATTTTTCCAATCTTTTAGATGTAATTTTTCACTATCTAATCTTTTATTATAAAAGATTAAATATTAAATAATTTTATTTTTAAATTTTTTTATATGTTTTGTGTTTATGCAAAGTATGATGCAAAGTGATGCGTAAATAAGCACAAACCCCCCCAAACTTGTTTACAACAGTGCCCTCACTGTTGCCATCTGTGAAATCTTAGAAACCTGTAAACTTGGGAGGAAAAATTTATTAATGGGGAATGAAATATGATCGTGAAAATTTCCCCCAAACTTATTCTTTTATTACTCACCTCCATTCTAAAGATGATACAGTATTTTTCAAGACATGGAGGTGAGACGGAGGAATTTTAGTCAAGATAAAGCGGCTCCTGTAAAAACAGAAGCTCCACCGTGGGGTTAGTGGAAAAATAAGGTTTAAGTCTATGCCCGTTTACTATGAAAATTATACCGTTTTCAACATTTTCCACCTCAACTGCCCTGTGCGGGTATACGTACCGTACAACAAAAGGTCCTTTCCACCGAGATTTTAGCTTACCCGCATGAAGATGGAGATGTGAATCATAAAGAATGACTTGTTGACCAGGTGTAACAGTTTTTCTCAAAATGTTTTTATCGTGAAATACCTTAGTCTGATTCTTTAAAATTACAGCATTATTATAAGCTTCATCGCGGAGTTCGCTTAGCTCGTTTAATTGCAGCTTCCGAAAATTGCAGGCTTGATTTAAGTCAATATTAAGTTCTTTAATGGCACACAATGCTTTGTGTTCAATCTCGACCGGAAGGTGGCAAGCCTTACCAAACACTAGACGATAAAGAGACATACCTAGATCAGTTTTATATGCAGTACGAAATGCCCAAAGAGCATCTGTCAATTTGGTTGACCAATCTTTTCGATTTTTAGAAACTGTTTTCTCCAAAATTTGTTTGATTTGTCTGTTTGAAACCTCAGCTTGCCCGCTCGTTTAGGGATGATAGGGTGTCGAAAGTTTGTGGTTGATTGCATATTTCCGCATCAATGTATCGAAAGACCGATTACAGAAATGTGTCCCGTTATCGCTAATGATAGCGCGAGGGTGTCCAAATCGCGAAAAGATATTTTCTTTAAGGAACTTAATGAAAACCTTATTATCATTAGTGCGATAAGGAATAGCTTCCACCCATTTCGAGACGTAATCAACCGCAAGCAATATGTACAAATTCCCAAAGGAGTTGGGAAAAGGACCCATAAAATCAATACCCCAAACGTAGAAAATTTCAACCACCAGGATGGGTTGAAGAGGCATATCATTTCTCCGCAAAATCCTACCCGTGTGTTGACACTGTGAACAGGTTTTACAATGATCAAATGCATATTTGAATAATTTCGGCCAGTAAAAACCGCATTGCAAAACCTTCTCCGCCGTCTTTCTAGGACCAAAGTGATCTCCACATGCCTGATTATGACAAAAAGATCGAACACTCTTGAATTCATCATTGGGGACACATCTGCGAATGATTTGGTCAGGACAATACTTAAACAAATAGGGTTCATCCCAGTAAAAGTGTTTTACTTGGGATAGAAATCGATGTTTGTCCTATCTCGACCATTCGCGGGGAATAAGTCCTGTTGCAAGATAGTTCACAATATCCATGAACCAAGGTTCGATGGATACATTCAAGAGTTGTTCGTCTGGAAAAGTGTCATTAATTGGCAGGGTCACAGGTGAAGAAGAGATGCGCGAAAGATGGTCAGCTAGTACATTTTCACATCCTTTCTTATCTCGAATGACGAGATCAAATTCTTGTAATAGAAGGATCCAACGTATTAACCTACTCTTAGCATCCTTTTTCGCCAAAAGATGTTTTAAGGCGGAGTGGCCAGTGTACACAACAATTGGTGAGCCAATCAAGTAAGGCCTGAATTTTTCTAATGCAAATAAAACTGCCAAGAGTTCTTTCTCAGTAGTTGTATAATTAATTTGAGCATCATTCAGGGTCTTGCTTGCATAATAAATCACGTGTGGCATCTTTTCAATGTGTTGTCCTAAGACTGCACCAACTGCAAAATCTGTTGCATCACACATAACCTCAAACGGGTGGTTCCAATCTGGAGATGATAGAACGGGGGCTGTAATGAGTGAATTTTTGAGTGAGTCAAATGCAGCCTCACAGTCCAAGTCAAAGTGAAAGGTTGTGTCCTTGGCCAAGAGAAGAGTTAAAGGTCTAGCAATTTTGCAAAAATCCTTAATGGATCTCCTGTAAAAGCCTGCATGGCCAAGGAAAGATCGAATATCTTTGACGCTTTTGGGACGAGGAAGGTTTTGAATGACATCTATTTTAGCTCTGTCAACCTCAATGCCTTTCTGTGAAATGACATGTCCAAGTACGATTCCTTCTTGGACCATGAAATGGCATTTTTCCCAATTCAAGGTTAAGTTCTTCTCTTTACAACGAGTAAGAACTGTGTCAAGATGAGATAGGCAGTCATCAAAAGAATCTCCGAATATCGAGAAATCGTCTATGAAAATCTTCAGAAAATTCTCGACCATGTCCGAGAATATCTCCATCATACACCGCTGAAATGTAGCGGGAGCATTGCATAACCCAAAGGGCATGCGTCTATAAGCAAAAGTACCAAAAGGACAAGTAAATGTGGTTTTATCTTGATCCTATTTGGCAAAAGGGACCTGGTTATAGGCAGAGTAACCGCCCATGAAACAATAATATTCACGTCCAGCTAAGCGTTCTAACATCTGATCAATGAAAGGTAGAGAGAAGTGGTCTTTCCTCATTGCGGCATTGAGTTTTCTATAATCAATACATACACGCCACCCAGTTTGAGCAGATTAACTCATTTGTTATGACCGTGATTCCAGATTTTTTAGGGACTACATGAATTGGACTTACACATTGCTATCATAGATTTAGTAAATGATACCACTGTCAAGGCATTTGACGATTTCATTCTTTACCGCCTCCTTCATTACGGGATTCAACCGTATTTGTGGTTCTGGGGTTAGCTTGGCTTCATCCATCAGATGTATATGATGTTCAACAATCAAGGGACTAATCCCTTTGATGTCAGCCATAGTCCAACCAAAAGCCTGCCTATTAGATCTCAATACCGTCAAAAGAGCATTCTCTTGCTCTGAGGCCAGAGAAGCTGATATGATCACCGGTAAAGACTCATTCTCACCTAAATATTCATACTTAAGGTGAGAAGGTAATAATTTGAGATCTAACGTTGGCGGAGAAACAGTAGAAGGTGGGGTAAGCGAATGACATTCGGATTCACGAAGAAACTCGTAGCCTGCAAATGATACAGACTCGAAAAGTGATGAGTCCAAAGTTTCAGACTCAGGAGTGGACTCATAAAAAGTGTCCTCATTAAGATGTGCAAGATCAAACAATGTCGTGCTAATGTCGTCGAGATTATCAAAGCAAAGTTCATCAACCTCGCAGCTTTCGGGAGCAATCTCGTGGACAGAACAGACATCCAGAATATGAGCAGAGGGTTCAGACGGCTGACTTCCAATTTTATAAATGTTCAGTTCAATTGAAATCTTCCCGAAGGATAGGTTCATAGAACCGTTTCGATAATTAATGACAGCATTGGAAGTGGCAAGGAATGGTCGACCCAGAATCACCGGAATTTGGTTCTGTGGGTTCGCTACAGGCTGTGTATCGAGAACAATAAAGTCCACAGGGAATATAAATTCCCTGACTTTTATCAACACATCCTCCAGTTCACCCATAGGTTTGGTGATTGATCGGTCTGCCATTTGGAGAGTGCAATGAGCTGGTTTCAACTCTCCAATCCCTAACTGCTCGTAAACAGAATATGGAAGCAGGTTAACACTTGCACCAAGGTCAAGTAAAGCACGGTTAATGTTTTTATCCCCAATAGAAATCGAGATTGTAAGACACCCAGGGTCCTTACGTTTCTTTGGTAACTGTGGGGTAAAAGAAGTGCTAACATTATTAGTCATGAAGACCTTTTTGGGCACTTGAGTCTTCCTCTTCCTAGTGCACAAGTCCTTAAGAATTTTTGCATAAGCCGGGACTTGTTGGATAGCATCTAGGAGAGGGATATTGATGTTAACCTGTTTAAACATTTCCATAATCTTCTCCATATGTGGACTCGATTTGTTTCCCCTTAACCGATTCGGATAAGGAGCTTTAGCAATAATAGCTGGGTCCAACATTGGAGAAGGTGGTGTGTGTGGAACTGATCCCAGAATAGGAGTGGGGATCGTCTTTGGTGGACTAGAAGAGGTATGCTGTGGGTTCGAGTCTTGAGGAAAACGAAGAATAGGCTCGCTAGAAGGTGGTGGGGAAGACAAAGTAGGATCAGAAGTAGAAGTGGATGTGGAGGTGGAATCAAAAGTGGAAGTGAAAGCCGGGGTGTTATTGATTAATTCATCATGATTATCAATCTCTTCACCGACTTGATTATTCAGCACTCTTCCAGATCTCAACGTTGTAAGGGCATTCACATTGTAGTGTTGTGAATGTCCAGGATTCGGTAGGGGTTGAGACGGAAGTTTCCCTTTCTCTCTAGCACTCATTTCGGCATTTATTCGTGCAATTTGTGCTTCCATCGATTTAATACTCTCGCCGTGTAAGACGGAGTTCTTCTTTATGTCATCGACAGAAGACTTTATCTCAGCCGAAACTTGCATGAAATTTTTCAGAATCAAATTCATGGTTTGTGTGAGTGAAGAGGAGTCATCAGTACCGGTCAATTGCAAAGAATTAGACGGTGCATATGTGTTGACCGGATTTTGAAAGTTTTGTGATTGATATGGGTGCTGAGTCAGTTGTAGTGGTTGCTGTTGTTGTGGAGGGACCCTTTGAAAGTGGTTTTGATTTGGAACCGTGTTTTGAGTTTGGTGTTGGTTCCAAGCAAAGTTAGGGTGATTCCTCCAACCCTGATTATAAGTGGAAGAATATGGATCGTTTCTAGGTCTTTGCTGAAAAGCAGCATTTGTGTGCTCTTGACCTTGAAACGGAGAATTCAATGGACATTCTTCCGTCAAATGTGATGGATCAGAACAGCATCCACAGACAGTTTTGGGGAGTGTCATCGGATTTAGGGAGGCTGATAAAAAAATTTGTTCCATAGCTTCGAGTTTCTTTTGCATTGCTGCCATTTCAGCTCTAACTCCTATGGAAACATCCAGTTGATGGATACCACCCCTAGACGATGATTGACTTACACTCTCCCACTGTAAATATTTTTTAGCGAAATCTTCTAAAAATGTCCAAGCTTCACCATCGTCTTTAGACATGAAGTTGACTTGACACATGGATTCAATATTCTGTTTTGTTGTAGGATTTATGCCCTCATATATGATTCTGCACAGATCCTATCGGTGGATTCCGTGATGAGGACATTGAACTAACAGATCCTTGAAGCGCTCAAAACACTTCGAAAATGGTTCATTGGGGAGCTGGGTAAATTGATTTATTTCGCTATGGACTCGGGTTGTCCTATGATTGGGGTAGAATTTCTTAAGGAAAGCTACGACGAATTCATCCCAGTTTGAAATAGAATGTGTGGCAGTGTTATAAAGCCACTTCTCGGCTAAATCGCACAAAGTGAACCGGAGAAGACGTAGACGCATAGCATCCACAGAAAGCTGAGAAGTACCCATCATAGCACATATGTTTTCAAATTTGGTAATAAAAACGTATGCGTCTTCAGACTCGAGACCGTGAAACTTAGGTAAAAGATTGATGTATTGAGGTTTGATTTCGAAATTTTCCCCATTGGCCGGTGGAATGGAAAGACAGGTAGAAAGAGGACCTCGAATAGGGTAGCATCTCTCTTGGAGAGAAATACGGGGCGGATTTTGCGCACCTGCGGACGTTGGCAGAGTGGTGTTAAAGAAGTTCGATGGAGAACCGTCCATCAAAGTGGGTGTGGTAGTAGGTGAAGAAAAAGTAGATGTAGAATTACCGACTTCGGATTCGATAGGGAAAACGCGGACAAGACGGGCACTAGAATCCCGTGTCCAGCCGAGCATGCACTAAATGGTATAGCACAAGTGGCAACGTTTATGATAATTAGAAAAAATGTGGATTTGGTGTTTGTTTTGAAAAAGACGGGTTTTGAAAAAAATCACACAACAATGCACAAGCAACCCTAAATCTAATGGTCACCTAGGTCAAGTCTCTAGACCGCTCCTAGACTTCCAGAAGACAAGTCGCAGGATAAATCCTCTACTGCCTTTTTATCCCTTCTGTGGCCAGGTAAGTGCCAGGTAAGTGGGAGGTTCTCCACTACGTAAGTAGTGAGCCTAATTAAGTAACCACTTGCCTTAGACACACCTGCCTTAGACACCACAAAAGAAACGCGGATAAGCAATAGATTATATACGACCTCCTTCTGTCCTAATTGAGTGCGATGGTCCTTAGAGTCTTATCTAGATATTTTTTAGTTAATGAGAGTGATGCAGATGCAAGTTTTGTGATTTTGGGGCTTAGGAAGGGTAATGAAATCCCTACCTAATCTGAATTTGGTCTTTGCCCCTTAATTTCCGTATTAAAATATGCAAACAACCAATTCAAAACACGCAACAATTTCATTTTGCGGCGCTGCGAATTTTTGCAAAGAATCCTGCAGAAAATGGTTATTGGACAAGAGCAGGGAGGAGATAAGAAAGTAGAGAAGATACCACAGAAAAATCGAACACTAAATCGACTAAACAGCCGCGGTTCGGCCGCACTATGCTGCAATGTGCCGCGGTTCCTCAGTCATTTTGAATGATCGTTGAACCAAAATTTCTACAGATGCTCCTTTCAGTTATCTGGCCTTCTTGAAGGCTCCAGAATATTTTTCCTCTTGCTCCACTGATTCTAGATTCCCTTGCAGAAATCACAACTAGTCGTTAAGCGCTTGTTGCGATTTTAATTGAAATTTTTGATGGAATAAAATAATTTTCAACTCAAATAACAAAAACGAACAAAAGAGCACACAATCCCCGGCAACGGCGCCATTTGATTGATCTTTAAATCTCAATGTTGTTAAGAATTATAAAATGTTTCATAATCAAAGAAATTTGTATCGCCGCAATCAATAACGCTGTCGCTGGTGTTGGATATATGTATGCCCTAAAGGCCATTATATGATAGCGGATGTATTTATACATGTATATATATACAGAGGACATTCTTGCTCGACATGATAGTATGCTATCTGGTTCTTCTTTATCTGACATGTTGACTTGATCATGCTTTTATTCATTTACACATGTTGATAAAGCCCTGAGGATATTTGCTTGACTACTATGATTATGATAGAGATCATACTAGTGGGACGTCTGTAGTTTATAAGCATATCCTGAAAAGTCCCTAGTCGTAGGTGTATCGAGACGAGGCATCGATATACCAGAGTAGACTAGCGTATATGATACTAGACCCATATGATGGGTGATGGATGTTCCCATATCCATTGATGTTTGACATCGATATCATATACGGGTGCTCAGTGGAGACTGGGTACACTGGACGGACTCGCCGAGAACTCCTATATGGTATTATATCTATCTTCGGATAGAAGTTCTCAGGTGACACTGGTACAGGTTAGTTTGTAGACCCGAGATCATCATAAAGTCTTGTGTCTTCTCCCACTGTACTTTGATTACCACCCTACCACGACTCTACTGAGTCGTGCAAACAGGTGCATTTTGGGTACAGTCCCGAGACACATGAAGACGATGAGCAATAGGAGGGGTTTCGTCTCTCCCGGTATTGGGAGTTGATGTTGTGCTGTGCTCGATTTGCTATATCAGTAAGTCCCTGGCCAGGGCTGTTGAGATTTACTGATAAGTGTTATCAGTAGTTTCTCGATCTGTTATAGACCATTCATCGGCACGACTTATTGAGTTATTGGGGTCGACGTTATCATCCCTAGACTCGATATGCAGCATATCTGACGAAGAGACCGGACTGTACGGTAGTGTTGCCGGTTGGCTCGACGGGAGTTGTGACAGGTTCGCTTGTTTTCTTCTGATCGCTCAATAGCCGGGTGGCCATTACGTTTAGCTGACCTCTTGCGGCTTGGGGGTGCTTGATATGATCATCACCCACTGCCGGCGTATTGACGGGTCTTAGAGTCCCGCAATGGAGTTACCTAGTCCAGGCGAAACGATGTGGCGTGCATATGTGATATGCGCGGGGACCCGATTAAATACGCGTATGTGATACCGTATATTAATCCGACGGTTTGCTATTGATCTGGTCGTATGAGATATGACCGGTTTGCTAAATCAAGTGTTGATTTAACATTGACCATTAGCTTTTCACTTTAGACCCTTTTGTCTTTTGGTGTATGCTTGCATGTATGCACATGTTTACATTGATGCACATATTGATGTGCATGCACATATACATGCATACACTATATGTGTCATGGTTGTTGATACATTTGGAGTTATACATTTGTGTATTGATAAGACCATTCACTATTTCTTGAAGCTCGATCTCCCCCCCAGATGAACCATATAGCCAAGAGAAACCATGAACCAGAATAGAAGAGCTTGCCCCACCCATGAGTAAATATTTTGTAGTAGCCTCATTAGACCGTACATCTCTCTTGGTATATCCAGATAATAGGTAGGAACATAAACTGAAACATTCTGGAGCTACCAAGATAGTTATTAAATCGTTAGCACCACATAAAAACATTCCTCCTAGAGTAGTTGTTAATATGAATAACAGAAACTCTGTTATAGCCATTTCCGTACATTCAATGTACTCTACGGATAGAGGAATACATAGAATTGAACATAGTAAAATAAGAAATTGAAAGATTTGATGGTGGAAATATAAGACTCACATGCTAGTAAATATGTTGATATTTATTTTTGGATTAATGGAAATGGAAAAATCTATCATGGTTGATTATTTTATTCATCCACTAAACTTTTTATTAACCTTGAGTTATCTTTCCATGTCCATTATAGTTCCAAATGAAATATCTAGATATTTATTAACTAGGGTTAAGAATGAGAAGAAGAAAATATATATATATTTTCTTTTCTCATTTTTATCCTAAGATTTATCATTATCTCTTGAGCTCTCATATTGCCATCTTCTTCTTCCTCTCTCTCTTGCTCTCTAGGTTTTGATAGTGAGTGAAAGAGTGATCAAGTTAGGGTTTTGAAGTGAGAAAACAAACCACATCATCATTCTATACTACTCTTGCCTACTAGTTTAGAGTGTTAGCTTCAACTTCATCATCTTGATCAAGTGGAGCTTTGAGCTTGGACAAAGAGGACTCTGGGTGGATCGTCGTGGACTTGGAGGATCTCAAGCAAGCTTCTTCTAACTCTCAAGTAGCCAAGGAGTCTAGCGAAGGGAGATACAAAGGTTGTATTCTCTAAACCTAGTACTTAACTACTTGTGGATTGTGTTAAAGTTTAGTGTTACCCTAGCTTTTCTAGTTTGATCCTTAGGATAGTTTCTTTAGCACCCTATAAATTTTTTAATATGGCATGTGTGTTGCTACCAAACCCTGGTAGTAGTGCTACGGAAACCCTTCATGGTATCAGAGCCAAACGAGAAACCTAGACGATGTTACGATAATCCGAAAACGAAAAACTCCGCAAAAATACGGTTTTAGAAACCTATGTAAATGCTCTCTGGAAAATTTTAAAAAGTGGTTTAAAAATTATTTTATCAACTGCAGAGTGACATTTAGGAGATTACAAGAACACAGGTGAAAAACGAGGGGGGTGCTCGGTTCCCGACCGGCAACTAGAAGCCTTTTTCCGGCGTCACCGGATTTTTGTGCTCCCCTTCACCTCGTTTTGCACCAGTGCTCTATAGTTCTTGATCTGGGGTTTCTAATATTGTTTGGGAAGTCCAAAATTGCATGTGATGTTAGTTTGGTAATGGAATCTTTGCGGAGTATTTCGTATTCGTATTTTTTTAGCACTGTATTGGTAACCTAGACGACGTTGAACAGGTCGAACGATTATCAAACACTGGTATTTTCCAGGTTGAACGTACTCAATATATAATGCAGGTTTTCTTATGGACCCTCTAGAAGAATGAAACCCTAACTCGAGATGTGACCACAAAACTGCGACTAAACCTTAGGGTTTACCGTAGTTAGTGGCGCCACAAATGAGGCTTGGGTTTGCCCTTCTACGACTGGTCCATTAAATACTGTGGCATAGATTTTAGGTATTGTTTAACGGTGCTCAAGTGTTGAGCTTGCTGGGGAATATGAGTGTCCGTTAATTCGATCGAAGGGTTTAACATCGCCTAGTAGTATGTGATACTTGTTTCTGCGACCGTAAGCGTAGTATGCGTATCGTCGGTTTCGTTGCTATATGTCAACAGCAATTGGGGTACGCATACTTGCTTATGTTGATGACATGTGATGTTATGTGTTGTTGTGCTATGATGTATAGGATTGTCGTGATCGAATAGCCGGGGAGTTTTATGTGAGATGAGAGTTTTACTTTTCATTCATGTAAAATTAATTTATATGTAATATTCTTTTATTTGGGGCACTTCCGGGTTGAGGATGATGTCACCATTGTTGTATATCATTTACTTTTCCGCATTAGGATAGACCCAAGGTGGAGAGCACAAGTGACCGGGTTCTGGGGTCCGGTGGGAGGCCATCTCGAGGCGTCGAGACCGGGTTTCCTAACTCCAGAATTGGCAGGGTCACTTACCGCTCTCGTAGGGGTCTAGGGTGTAGGATTGGCTATTCATCACGACCGTAGAATCTGTATTTTCTATCGTTGGATAAATACTAAATACGGACATCCTAGTATATCCTATATGATCATATCTGTGTTTCTGCTGCTTATATTCTGTGATGTGATCGCTTAATATATCTGAGACGAATGCAATATTATATATGAGATATATAGTAGACGTTGCTTATGTTTTACACCCGCGCTAGTCCCGTCCCGGTATGCCGTTAGTTAAGTAACCTAACGGTGCATAACGGAACATTGCGGCGAATGCGGATGGCATAAGCGTACGTTGTATTTTCGTTTTTTTTCTGTGATTGGCTTAAGGACTTAAATGATATGATTAATGTGAAGAAAAATAAACCTAAAAAGATGTTGTAGAATCAGATTTAAAAACCACTCGGCTTTTTACGAAAAAGCTACTTTTCAAAACTGTGGAGCTTAAGCCACTCCTTTTGAAAACCATTTGATTCCACGACAATATCAAGTTCAAAGCGTTAAAGGTTTTCTTAAAAACCATCCGCAACCCTCCGTCATTTTAGGAAGTAGAGTACTTAGTATTCGTGCTACGTATTTTGATTATAGTCAAGACGTAGTGTACGGTAGCTAAGTGATGTCTTCCTACAAAACATATGATGTGATTTGTTAGGACATTCTTGTGATTATGTTGATCATAGTCAAGGGTCATATGGATGGATCTGATTAATCAAGAAATGACGGATAGAACTTGACTAGTGCTTATGATATGTTGATTATAGTCAAGGTCATGAGTGCTAGGGGTAAAAACCATATCGGGAATTTCAAGAGTTGAAATTTGCAATGAAATTGCATACCTTCCATATGATGGTTGGATCTCGATCCCACTGTGGGCAATAGTTGCTCCCAGGAGAGTTTTGCAGTTTACAATTAGCTAACCCATTAGGTGTCTAGAAAGGTGTTAATGAGGCTACGTCTCTGGGAAGACGGGGTTTATATTAATTAGGTCCGTGCGAAAGCACGAGGAACCTCCCTCAAGTACCGACACTGGTCTGGCTGAACGATTAGGGAAGTTGTAGACTGTAATTAATCCTGGCTAGTTTTCCTTTTAAGGTTTGAAGGGAAATTTGATTAAAGCAGTGGGAGACATCGATTAGATAAGATAATAACCAATCTGATCTTTGCAAGAGCTTTCGCTGAGTGTATTCTTTTCTTTCTCTTAATGGCAGATACCAATGACAGGACTCAAGCTTCTACTAGATAAAAATAAACTGAATGGGACCAATTATAAAGACTGGCTGAGGAACCTTAACATTGCCTTGACTTATGATAAGGTATCATATGTCCTCACGGCTCCTGCCCCGCCTGTCCCAGGTCCTAAATCTTCGGTTGCGGATAAGGAAGTCTGCAAGACATGGGACGCTGACTGTGCCATGGCCAAATGCCTCGCGCTTGCATCGATGGATAACACACATCAGAAGCAGCACGAGAATATGGACGTCCAATCCATATTTCTCCATACAAAGAAGTTGTATGGGGATCAATCTCGTGTCTTACGATACGAAGCGTCATGAAAGTTGTTTCAGACGCGGATGGCCCCTGGCACACCAGTAGGAGACCATGTTATGAAGATGATAGCTTTCATAGAAGAGCTTGAGGACCTTGGCTGGACAATGGACAATGAGCAATATACTGATATTATTCTGCATTCTCTCCCCTCCACCTTTGCTCAATTTGTAGTTAACTTCAACATGCACAACATGGAGAAGGAACTACCTGAACTCCTTAATATGTTAAGGAGTGCAGAGAGCACACTGAAGTCAGTGAAGACTCCCGCTTTGACTGTTGGGTCGTCTTCCTCCTCTCACCCGAAGGCTAAGGCCGAGGAAAAGATGAAGAAGAAACCCACCAAACCTAGAGGTGGAGTTAAAAAGGTTAAGGGAAAAGACAAGTCCAAAGCTGGGGAATCAGGGAAAGGGGAATGTTATCACTGCCACAAAGCGGGACACTGGAAGCGCAATTGCACTGAGTACTTGGAGCTCAAGAAGAAGAAGCATGGGAATGCTTCCGCTTCAGGTGTGTTTGTGATAGAAAACTGTTTTTCAATAAACTCTGCTTCCTGGGTATTAGATACCGGTTCAGGTTCTCACATTTGCAATTCTATGCAGGGACTGAGAAATAGCAAGGTTTTGAAGACAGGTGACCATACTCTCCGCGTTGGAAATGGTTCCAATGTACATACAGTTGCAGTGGGAGAGTATCACTTGGGGTTGCCGTCTGGATGTTTATTGGTTTTGAACCAATGTTATTATGTACCTAGTATGCTTTGTAATATAATATCCGTTTCTTTGTTAGACAATGAAGGATATAATTTTGTATTGCAGAATAATGTTATGAACATTAACCTGAATCAAATGTTGGTTAGGTATGGTACACTTAATAACGAGATATATGTCCTAAATCAACACACAGTTTTCAGCATTCAACACACTTCTAAAAGAAAATTTTCGAAAATAAATGAAGCTTTTCTTTGGCACTGTAGACTTGGTCATATTAACGAAACAAGACTAAACAAGTTATATAAAGATGGATATTTAAAACCCTTTGAATATAAATCTTATGCGACTTGCCAGTCTTGTATCAAGGGGAAAATGACCAAAACTCCGTTTACAGGACACAAAGAAAGAGCTAATGAGCTCTTAGGCCTCATACATAGTGATGTATGTAGGTCAATGTCTACACAGGCTAGAGGCGGTTTTTCATACTTCATTACTTTCACTGATGATTTCTCAAGATTCGGTCATGTATTTTTATTAAAGCACAAGTCCGAAGCTTTCGAGAAATTCACTGAATATAAACTCGAAGTAGAAAAACAAACCGGCTTGAGCATCAAAATGCTTCGATCAGATCGAGGTAGGGAGTATCTCAGTACAGAGTTTGCAGACTTCGTAAAAGAGAATGTGATTCTCTCTCAGCTCACTCCTCCTTACACACCACAGCACAACGGTGTGTCAGAACGACGGAATCGGACCCTATTAGATATGGTTCGTTTCATGATGAGTGATGCTGAGTTACCCGTCTCATTTTGGGGGCATGCATTGGAGACTGCATCATTTCTACTAAACAAGGTCCCAACCAAAACCGTGTCTGCCACACCATATGAGATATGGTATGGGAAGAGACCATCTCTTAAGCAATTTAAGATTTGGGGTTGTCCAGCCTATGTCAAAAAGCAGAATCCGGACAAACTCGAGACACGGTCAGTCATGTGTAAATTTGTGGGATATCCAAAGAATTCTTATGGATATCTATTCTACCACAAGGAGGAACAAAGGTGTTTGTTTCCCGGAATGCTAAATTTTTAGAAAATGAATTTTTTTACAAATACTGATCGCAATGTGGTAGATCTAGAAGAGGTTCTAGAAACACAAATTACAAATGATGATTTGGTTGAACCGGCTGTTGCAACAAAAACTAATGAACCTCAGCCACTCCGTAGATCTGGTAGGACTTCTCGCCCACCGGAGAGGTACTACAGTTTCCTCATTGATGGTGATAGAGAAGATTGCATCATCGAGGATGATGATCCTACCAGTTTTCAGCAAGCTATCACGAGTGGAGACTCTGTGAAGTGGCTGGATGCCATGAGATCTGAAATGGAGTCTATGTACACCAACAAAGTATGGACTTTGGACGTTGTACCCCCTGGGGTAAAACCCGTGGGGTGCAAATGGATCTTTAAAAGAAAGATTGGTGTATATGGGCAGGTGGAGACCTATAAGGCAAAACTTGTGGCGAAGGATTTTCGTCAAAGACCAGGTCTGGACTATGACGAAACTTTTTCTCCCGTAGCCATGCTTAATTCCATTCGGATCCTACTTGCTATTGCTGCTCACTACGACTATGAAATCTGGCAGATGGACATTAAAACTGCATTTCTAAATGGAGATTTAGATGAATGTGTTTATATGGATCAGCCAGAAGGCTTCATTGACAGTGGGAGCAACGGGAAAGCATGTAGATTGCTTAAATCCATTTATGAATTAAAGCAGGCATCACGGATATGGAACATCTGTTTTGATGATGTTATCAAAGAGTTTGATTTCATCAAAAATCCGGATGAACCTTGTGTTTATAAGAAGGCTGTAGGGAGAGCTGTCCCATTCCTCGTATTGTACGTGGATGACATTCTTCTGATAGGAAATGATATTCCTATGCTACAGTCGGTCAAATCTTTCTTATCACTAAGGTTCTCCATGAAGGACCTAGGTGATTCCACATACATTCTGGGCATTCGGATCTATAGGGATAGATCCAAGAGGTTATTGGGATTGTCCCAAACCAGGTACAACACCATCCTAAAGAGGTTTAGTATGGAAGACTCCAAGCGGGGTGCCTTACCCGCTTGCCATGGGGTCACTCTCTCCAAGGACTTTTGCCCAAAGACCGATGAAGAGAGAGCTCGCATGAGCATTATACCTTATGCTTCTACCGTAGGATTTATAATGTATGCGATGTTATGTACACGCCCAGATGTAGCTTATGCACTTAGTGTAGTAAGCAGGTATCAATCCAACCCAGGGGAGAATCACTGGGTAGCTGTGAAGAACATTCTTAAGTACTTGCGAAGCACTAAAGAATTGTTCTTGGTGTATGGTAATGGAGATCTCCAAATGGAGGCCTTTACCGATTCGAGCTTCCAGAGTGATAAGGACGATAGCAAATCTATCTCTGGATTTGTATTTACCCTCAATGGAGGGGCGGTAAGTTGGAAGAGTTCCAAACAGGATACCGTTGCAGACTCTACGATGGAAGCTGAGTACATTGCTGCAAATGATACCGCCAAGGAAGCCGTCTGGATGAGGAAGTTCGTCTCGGAGCTAGGAGTAGTTCCAACTATTATTAATCCAATATCATTGTATTGTGATAATAATGGGGATATGGCGTTAGCTAAGGAGCCCAGGTCCCATCAGCGGTCCAGACAAATCCTGAGGTGCTTTCATTTGATCCGGGAGATTGTAGATCGCCGTGAGATCGAGATTAGGAGAGTAGACACAAAGAATAACACAGCGGATCCACACACCAAGGCCCTCCCTCAGCCGCAGCATGAGCGACTTTTTGAGATGTTGGGTATGAGATACGCCAATAACTGGCCTTAGTGCAAGTGGGAGATTGTTGGATATATGTATGCCCTAGTGGCCATTATATGATAGTGGATGTATTTATACATGTATATATATACAGAGGACATTCTTGCTCGACATGATAGTATGCTATCTGGTTCTTCTTTATCTGACATGTTGACTTGATCATGCTTTTATTTATTTACACTTGTTGATAAAGCCCTGAGGATATTTGCTTGACTACTGTGATTATGATGGAGATCATGCTAGTGGGACGTCTGTAGTTTATAAGCATATCCTGAAAAGTCCCTAGTCGTAGGTGTATCGAGACGGGGCATCGATATACCAGAGTAGACTAGCGTATATGATACTAGACCCATATGATGGGCGATGGATGTTCCTATATCCATTGATGTTTGACATCGAGATCATATACGGGTTCTCAGTGGAGACTGGGTACACTGGACGGACTCGCCGAGAACTCCTATAAGGTATTATATCTATCGTCGGATAACAGTTCTCAGGTGACACTGGTACAGGTTAGTCTGTAGACCCGAGATCGTCATAGAGTCTTGTGTGTTCTCCCACTGTACTTTGATTACCACCCTACCACGGCTCTACTGAGTCGTGCAAATAGGTGGCTTTTGGGTACAGTCCCGAGACACATGAAGATGATGAGCGATAGGAGGGGTTTTGTCTCTCTCGGTATTGGGAGTTGATGTTGTGCTGTGCTCGATTGGCTATATCAGTAAGTCCCTGGCCAGGGCTGTTGAGATTTACTGATAAGTGTTATCAGTAGTTTCTCGATCTGTTATAGACCATTCATCGGCACGACTTATTGAGTTATTGGGGTTGACGTTACCATCCCTACACTCGATATGCAGCATATCTGACGAAGAGACCGCACTGTACGGTAGTGTTGCCGGTTGGCTCGACGGGAGTTGTGACAGGTTCGCTTGTTTTCTTCTGATCGCTCAATACCCAGGTGGCCATTATATTTAGCTGACCTCTTGCGGCTTAGGGGTGCTTGATATGATCATCACCCACTGCCGGCGTATTGACGAGTCTTAGAATCCCACAATGGGGTTACCTAGTCCAGGCGAAACGATGTGGCGTGCATATGTGATATGCGCGGGGACCCGATTAATTGCGCGTATGTGATACCGTATATTAATCTGGCGGTTTGCTATTGGTCGTGTCATATGAGATATGACCGGTTTGCTAAATCAAGTGTTGATTTAACATTGACTATTAGCTTTTCACTTTAGACCCTTTTGTCTTTTGGTGTATGCTTGCATGTATGCACATGTTTACATTGATGCACATATTGATGTGCATGCACACATACATGCATACACTATATTTGTCATGGTTGTTGATGCATTTGATGGTGGCAATATAAGACTCACATGCTAGTAAATATGTTGATATTTATTTTTGGATTAATTGAAATGGAAAAATCTATCATGGTTGATTATTTTATTCATCCACTAAACCTTTTGTTAACCTTGAGTTATCTTTCCATGGCCATTATAGTTCCAAATGAAATATCTAGATATTTATTAACCAAGGTTAAGAATGAGAAGAAGAAAATATATATATTTTCTTTTCTCATTTTTATCCTAAGACTTATCATTATCTTTTGAGCTCTCATATTGCCATCTTCTTCTTCCTCTCTCTCTCTCTCTTGCTCTCTAGGTTTTGATAGTGAGTGAAAGAGTGATCAAGTTAGGGTTTTGAAGTGAGAAAACAAACCACATCATCATTCTATACTACTCTTGCCCACTAGTTTAGAGTGTTAGCTTCAACTTCATCATCTTGATCAAGTGGAGCTTTGAGCTTGGACAAAGAGGACTCCGGATGGATCGTCGTGGGCTTGGAGGATCTCAAGCAAGCTTCTTCCAACTCTCAAGTAGCCAAGGAGTCTAGCGAAGGAAGCTACAAAGGTTGTATTCTCTAAACTTAGTAATTAACTACTTGTGGATTGTGTTAAAGTTTAGTATTACCCTAGTTTTTCTAGTTTGATCCTTAGGATAGTTTCTTTAGCACCCTATAAATTTTTTAATATGGCATGTGTGTTGCAACCAAACCCTAGTAGTGGTGCTAAGGAAACCCTTCAGCTAGTAGCGATTGTTAGTGAGCACGGATCGTCCACAAAGATTCGTGTTTTGATCGATCTTGTTTTAGATGAATTGAAATGAAAATAGTAAAGAAAACGATTCAAGATTTATGAGATTGATTTTCAAGAAGCATTTGTTAGTTGTATGTATGCCCTAGAGGCCAGTATTGTACAGATGATGTATATTATATTGGATGCTTGGACATATATAGAGAGGACTTTCTTGCTCGTCATGATAGTATGCTATCTGGTTGCTCTTTACTTTAACATGTATACATGTCTCTTTATACTGTTTTATTGTTACATGTTGGTAAAGCCCTTAGGATGTATATTTGACTACCTAGACTATGATGCGGATCATACTAGTGGGGACATGGTAGTCCATAAGTACATCCTTCAAGGTCCCTAGTCGTGGGTGTATCGAGACGGGGCATCAATATACCAGAGTAGACAAGCGTATACGCTTCTCGACCCATGAGATGGGAGATGGATGATCCCATATCCATTGGTGTTTGACATCAGAGATGGTATACGGGTGCTCAGTGGAGACTGGGTACGCTGGACAGACTCGCCGAGAACTCCCAGATGGTATTATACCTCACGTCAGATGGCAGTTCTCTGGTGACACTTGTGCAGGTTAGTCTGTAGACCCGAGATCGTCATAGAGTCTTGTGTGATTCCCACTGTGCTTTGATTTCCACCTTACCACGTCCATCAGGGCGTGCAAAATGGTGGTTTTTTGGTACAGTCCCGAGTCACATGGAGGCAATGAGCGATAGGAGGGGTTTCGTCTCTCCCGGTATTGGGGGTTGATGTTGCGCTGTGCTCGATTGGCCGTAACAGGGAAGTCCCTGGCCAGGGCTGATTAGAGATTTACTGGTAAGTGTTACCAGTAGTTTCTCGACCCGTTATGAGCCTCACATCGGCACGACTTATCGATTATTGGGGTCTGACGTTTACCACCCCTAGACTTGATATGCGACATATCAGACGAAGAGACCGGACTGTACGGGAAGTGTTACCGGCAGGCTTTCACAGAAGTTGGAGCGGGCTTGCTTGCTGATCTTCTGATCGCTCAATACCCGGGTAGCCGTTACGTCCAGCTAGTACCGCTGACGGCTTGTGGGTGCGTGATGTGATCATCACCTACTGCCGGCGTATTGACGAGTGTTTAGTGTCCAACACAGAGGTTTTACTGGCTCGGGAAAAACGAAATAGGAGCACGTATGTGATATGTGTGAGACCGAGAATAAATGCTTGTATGTGATACCGTATTCTATTCTCGCGACTATATGTATCGGTCGGTTGTATATGATATGGCCGGGTTATCGAATCAAGTGTTGATTCGATAAGTCGATACAATGGATGTTAGCCGGTTATATGAGATATGACCGGATTATTAAGTCAAGTGTTGATTTAATAATTAAGTGTATAATTATATATTAGATATACTAGTTTACATTTACTAACACTTGTTCACTTTAGCGTTTTTCTCACTTGTACACTACTTTAACATATATATGATATATGTTTAAAATGTGTTATCATATTGTATCATGGTTGATGATACACCATTCTATGTATTATGAAGGGTTAAGATTATTTAAGATAATTACAAAATTAGTGGAGTTTTGGAATGAGCATGAAGCTTATAGAAGCTTAACTTGCTTTGACAAAGTCTACTAGCTTTGTCTTTACCTTAGATTCCTTTTAACCCAACCATAATCAATTAGCTATGGTTATGGCTCTACAAGGGTTAGTATATGATACTCACTCACCATGGTTACTCTTCTCACTTGATCATTATCCTCATCTCTTTCTTTTCTTCTTCTTCTTCATTTTTGCAAAGAAAGAAAAAGCTTGCTAGGGTTTGATCCAAAGTGAGAAAGAGTGTGAGAAATAAAATTCTAAAGAGAACCCACTTCCTATTTCTCCATCCTCTACTAGATTAGCACTTTAGTATAGGGTGTTTACTTCACTAATTCTCAAGTTAGTGAAGTAGCATCTTGAGTCGGAATTCTCTCGACATAGATCATCTTCGGCCTCGGAGACTTCAAGCAAAGGTCGCACCTTTTCGCCTCGTGAAGCCATGCAAGGGTCCGGGAGAACCACGATCGCAGTGAAGGGACTTCATCAAGGAGCTAAAGAAGTGGAGGACCGATCTACAAAGGTTGTATTTCGTGATCTCTTAGAGTAAAGTTGTTTACTTGCCTTTCGATTCGCCTAAACTCTAGTATACGATCTTGCTTAGTGTTATTCGGCACATAAAAATTTAATTTTGGCATGGTTGATGCCTTGTAGAGCCTTGTTAGTGTGCCTAGTAACCCTACAGTGGTATCAGAGCCTAGCTAAAGCATTAGACGATGCGTTAACGAAGTTAAAACTCCGAACGAACCCGAATACGACAAAACGGCCCCCTCTCTGGACAATTTTTAAAATTTGGGATTTTTGTGAATTAAAAATATCTTAAAAAATCAGCAGGGTTTTATAAGAATTATGGTGCATGACGAGGACGAGAATCGAACATTTGACCGCGGTTCCGCGGCAAATCCCTGCTTGTGCTGCAGAACCGCGGCAGTATAGTGACCGTTGGATCTTCTGTTTGCACAGTAATTCTAGATTCTGTGATTTTTATTTTCTGGGTATTTTTAATTTGACTCAAGTGTTGAGTATTCAGGGGTTCATTTTGTAATCGTCGATTCGATCGGAGAATTTAATTTTGTTTTGTTATTCCGGATAATTTAGTAAGTATTAAAATGTTCGAACGGATATCACTAACTCAATTTTTCCCGGCACGAAAAAGTTTCAAGTGTTGAATTTTTCTCGGGTTTAATTATTTCGGAAAAACGTGCAAGAAATGTGACGGACCCTCTAGAAGACAACAAACCTTAACTCGATTATGTGACCGTTTTGAACTGCCCTTTGAACCTTAGGGTTTGGGACAGTACGGCGTGCCACATGTGAGGCGTTGGCTTGACCCTTCTACGGCTGGACCGTTGCTACTGTGACGTATTCTGGAATCTTTAAACTCCGCTCAAGTGTTGAGCTATTAAGGAAATCTTGAGTATTTGATTATTCGATCGGAAAGTTTAATACTGTCTATTTATCTGGAATGTGATACAATATATGGAATTCATACAAGTTAGGCATGAAATGCGAAATATGTGATATTTCGGATTTACGATGTCTAAAGAGATTGTGGATTCCAAATGTTGTAGTTTTACACTTTCTTTTCTGTGACCGTAAGTGTAATATGTGATATCGCCGGTTTCGTTGCTATATGTCAACGACAATTGGGATGCGCATATTTACTTACGTTGATGACATGTGATGTTATGTGTTGCTGGATATGTTATATTGGATCATCGCGTTCTGAATAGCCGGGGTTTTATATGAGATGAGAGTTTTCTTTTTCATTCATGTAAAATAAAATGTATGTAATATTCTTTTATTGGGGCACTTCCGGGATGAGGTTGATGTCACCTTTTGTATATTATTTACTTTTCCGCACTAGGATAGATCCAAGGAGGGGAGCACAAGTAACCGGGTTCTAGGGTCCAGTGGGAGACCAACTCGAGGAGTCGAGTTCGGGTCTCCTAACCCTAGAATTGGTAGGGTTGCTTGCCACTCTCATAGGGATCTAGGGGTGTGGGTTTGGCTATTCATCGCGACCGTGGAATCCGTGTTTTATAGAAACTCAAAATAAAACACGGACGTCCTAGTATATCCAATGTTTCATATATTTCTTCTGCTGCGATATCTGTGATGTGATCATTTGATGTTCTGTGATAAATACTGTATATAGTATATATGATATATTATATAGGCGTTACTTATGTTTTACACCCGCGCTAGCCCTGCCCTGCTCTGCCGTTAGTTACCTAACCTAACGGTGCACGAGAGGACATCGAGGCGAATGCGGATGGCATAAGTGTACGTCGTATTTATCTGTGATGTTTAGGTGACTTAAATGATGGTACTTCATTAATGTGATTAATGAAAGAAAAGAAACCTAAAAGATGTTGTAGAATCAAATTTTCAAATAAAAGGGTAGCTACAGTTTTTGCTTTGCATAGCGGTATATATGATATACCCTGCACCTTATTCGATGGGGAAAGAGCCGAGATCCCTTCACCGGGAGTGACCTCTTTAGCAAAACTGGCAGATGCTACAACACTCGGTTTGACTTTTGACTGCTTTTGGAGTTTTGCTTTGCATAGTGATGTATATGATATATCCTGCACCTTATTCTATAAGGAAAGAGCCGAGATCCCTTCACCGGGAGTGACCTATTTAGCAAAACTAATAAAAGCCTCAAAATCACTCCATTTCAAAATTCACATGATTCTACGACGATATCAAGTTCATTACGCAATAGGTTTTCAGAAAAACCTGTCGTAGCCCTTCGTCATTTCAGATAAGTCCTGCTTAGTATTCGTGCTACGTTTGTTGACCTCCGTCAAGGCGTAGTGTGCAGTAGCTAACTAGTATTTATCTGCTTATGCATATAATGCAGATTGGATTAGGGTAGTCGTATGACCTTGTTGACCTCCGTCAAGGGTCGTGCGGGTGGGTTTGATTCAATCAAGAAATGATGGGTTGAACTTGACTTGCACCCTATGGTTTGTTGACCTCCGTCAAGGTCATGGGATGCTTGGGGCAAAATATTATCGGGAATTTCAAGTGTTGAGATTTGCAATGAGATTGCATGCCTTCTATAAGATAGTTGGAACCCGATACTGTAACGTTCTAGAAATCGTTTTGTGTTTGTTTCTGTTTTTGGGTGAAATTCGTCGGTATTTTCTGTTTTATACCGATTGTGATCAAACGGCCATATCGACTTGCCAGCACCTAGTTTTGATAAAATAAAGCTAGTGCGCACACTTTGGGAGTATATGGGACGTTTTGGTCCAATTTGAATTTTTCCCAATTTTAATGTTATTTTAATTCGGATTGCACATTTCTGGAAATCTTCTCTTTGCATCTTTTCTAAAATTTTCTTAAGTTAAACTAAACCACATATCATTTGGATGAGTGTGTGGACTAGGATTAAAGAGAAAAGAAAAGAAAAGAATAGAAAAGAATGGAAAAGAAGGTGCATGAATGTGTGTAGGTGTGTGTGAATGCATTTATTTGCATTTAATGTTGGAATTTGCTTGGAAACTTCCCTTTTCTCTCTCTCCCTCTCCTTGGCCGAGCTCTCCTCTCCCCTCTACTGCCTTGTGCATTTCTTTCTCTCTTTTCTCCACAATTCCTTTACAAATTCCTTTCATTTCTTTCAAAGTTCATAAAATCATCACAATTTCTTCACCTCATCTCTTGTTCTTGCCTTGGAGCATGCAAAGCTTGGTTCTTGCTGTTCTTTTGTGTAGGTAAAATTCTCTTACTGTTATTTATGTGTTTTTAGTATAGCTTTGCTAGTTAGATTCAGTTTAGAATGTTAAATTAGGTTTTGTTGCGAAATATCGTATTTTAGTGTCGGTTTGTAGTTTCTAGGATCTGCTTTGATCCGGGATGTGTACTGGAAAACTAAACATAGTGGTAGTGTTGTACTAGGGGACCTGGAGCACCACCTTCGAGATGGACCCCAGGCCACCGGCCACGGCCGGCGACGGCTTAAGGAGGGGCCGGCGACGCCGGCTATGCTGGAGAGTTAGGGTTTGGGTTTTTGTCTGTAGGTGTCTGTTATGGTTTGGGTTCTTCTGGTCTTGTTTGTTTGTTTAGTTTTCACAGTAGGTAAAATCTGGGATCAAATGGGTAGTTTCTAGTGTTTTGTGTCTGCGCGATACGTGTTACGACACGGGTCGTGCAATTTTCGTGGTTTCGCTCTTAAGTTGTTTTCGTCGTGTTGCTACTCTCGTTAGCCACGATACGAACACTTAAGAGGTGGTTGTGTGTTGCTGTGTCGGTTAGGTGTAGCTTGTTTGTGTTTTAGAGTTATTATTAATATATGTATTTGTTGTTGTTTATATGTTGCAGGTTCGCAGGCGGAGACTACGGACACTGCCACAGGGGGATACAGGTGGTAGACTTTACATTTGTCGCATATTCTATGTCATGTTTAGAATTGCGCAATTACCTTTCTGCTTAGTGATAGTTGTGCTTGGACTAGTATCCTTAGGACACTGCACTATTATTGACGGCTCAGATTGCGAAAGCACTGATTGTATGCCACACACACCGTCAATAATTGTCATGTCATACACAACCCATATTTTAGAAATGATATTGTCTGGTTAGGGACATTGTGACTTTGATACATATTTATTATCATTTATAACTTAGACTTTGATATGCTAGTTCCTGTTTACCTATAGGATTTTGTACCATTAGTGTTAGGGACATATACACCTAGGGACATAGCTACAGGTGTACTTGCATTCTATACTTTACTTATACTTGATAGGTATATCACATCATCATATATGTAGATACCTATATTTTCTGCCATACCATTCATGTGTTCATTTATATCTGGTGAATGCTATGCTTTTCTTTTATACGCTTTCATTACAGTTTTTATGTTGCGTATACTTTATTCATGGATTATCGCATTGTTATATGGATTTTTCATGATGTTTTCTGGATTTGGGGACCGTGGTAGTTCATGAAATTATGCATACATTGAAATACCCGGTTTCCTTGATATGATATTATAGCATCCACCATGAGATTTATCGGTTCTGATGTATACCCTACGCGAGGAAAGGAAGGATCCGTGTATGGGTACATGGTGGGGCCCGGAGGTACCCTGAAGCAAGAACGTTGTCACTGTGTGAGTCGACATCGCGGTGCTAGGCGATGAGGCTTAGGGGAACCATACTTTCTGGTGACAGGACCATTGACTCATCGGCTATCGAGTGGATACCGACGGGAGTCATGTGCGTATGGATACGTCGAGAGGCGAGGGTCAGAGCTAGGCACTCGAGCTCTCGGGATAGCGTATGATACGTACTTATCAGGGGGGCAGTCATGGAGACAACACCTGATGGATCAGTATTTCTGTGTCGATGCTTGGCACATTGGTTTCATGATATTTCTAATTACTCATTTGTATATATAACAGGGGATGGAGCCGCTGTTATATATACCCTTACACCAATATTAGTGGAATGGGACGCTAATATATGTGTATTGCCCTCATCATATTTATTATGACATTATATTAGGATGCTAGAACTGTGCTGGAGATTTGTTTTGGGATATAAGAGATTCATTGGGATTGGATACTGATATTGTACATACTAGATATGTGAGATCCACTTGATATTGTACATACGAGATATGTGATATCCACTTGATGTTGTACTTTTGATATATGTGAGATATACTGATATTGTACATACGAGAGATGTGAGATCCACTTGCTGTTGTACATTTGATATAAGTGAGATATACTGATATTGTACATACGAGAGATGTGAGATCCACTTGCTGTTGTACATTTGATATATGTGAGATATACCTGATATTGTACATACGAGATATGTGAGATCCACTTGATGTTGTACATTTGATATATGTGAGATATACCTGATATTGTACATACGAGTTATGTGAGATCCATTTGATATTGTACATTTGATATATGTGAGATATACCTGATATTGTACATATTAGATATGTGAGATCTACTTGATGGTGTACATTCGATACATATGCGAGATATACTTGATATTGTGCAGTTGAGGAGATGTGACACTTAGATGATATGAGAGCCAATTTGGGGACTGATTTGAGGGATTGGGATTTTGATTTGTCTTGTTGGATTGTGATCCTACCACGATGTCAGGATTCCGTGGGAATGACATATTTCACTCCATACCTCATCTTTATATACTTGTGCACTGTTCCATGTATTAGGAGTACCTGTGAGTGTACCTTCATGAGTGTTGCACATTTACTTTCTCATATCCCCAGTGCATGACTATTGCATACTGTTGTCATATCATTATTACTTTATATATTGGTGGTACTTGTTAGTGTACTTTCCATTATTTCGTACTCATATGACCTGTTATTATTGCAATTGTCATATCTTAGATTCATGCTGTACGTACATTCTTGCGATTACCTGCATATGTTATTTACTATTCACGAGTTGGCAACTCACCCCCGTTGTGCCACAGGTATTGCAGGTGTTTCCCCAGAGTAGTCGAGGCAAGCTATTCAGCTATTAAGCTATTCACTTATCTATCATCTTTTGGCTGCGGATACCACTTCGCCTGTTAGTGTGCAGTTTTGCCCAGGTTGGTTTTGTGGTTATCTGAGATTATATTGTATATTCGTTGTATCTTGTACTCTCCATCTACTACCAGTTTGTTGTGACTTAGAGACTTGGTGAGGACGATTTTGTATATTATTGTGGATTTGTTGCTTTTATACATTTTCCTTTCTTTGTCTCTTATTTCTTCGCTACGGCGTCGTATATCTGTTGTGGTGTTGTTTTCCGCCGTTGGGCGTGGATTTTGCTCCCGTTTGGAATGCTTTACTTTATATTTATGTTGTACCCTTTTTGGGGGCTTGTTTTACAAAGGAGGTGCTGCCAAAATTTTAAAGAAAAAGTGGACTCTTTTAAAGAATTTGGGTTGTGATTTCAAATGTTTCCAAAACTTTTTATTATCTTTTCCGTATTTTTATGGTTTAGATTTCTGGGTTTTGGCTTTCTTTTACTGCGTTATGTCTGGAGGCGTTGCGTAGTATTAGGGCCATCACGTACCAATTTCAGGTCGTGACAAAGTTGGTATCAGAGCGTGGTTTTACCTTTCGGAGTGTAGGATGACCTTGGTATGATGGAGTAGGTAACCTAAGCGGAGTAACGTAGTGTGTGTATGTCTGCAACATACTCACGATGCAGTATTTCGCCTAAAGTGCCTAAGTACAAATTGCTTGAAATTCCTTCCTTGATGATTCATATCCTTGTGATTCGATTTCTTGTTCTTATCGAATCCTATCTCTATTTATAGCCTTGCCACCGATGACTATGGGGACTCAGAGTGATGCAGCGAGGGCCGAGGTCAGAGTTAGCTTGGGTGAGACGAGCACTGACCAGGATGGCACTCTTGTTGCACAGGTGCAGACAGATCAGCCTTCGACAGATCAGTTCGCTAGGCTTGTGACAGAGATGCAGGACTTGCGCCAGACGATGAGATCTTTGGTTGATGCCATTAGAGCGCAGCGACAGGAGGTTGTCACCCCTGTTACTCAGTTGTTCCTTGGGATCAGCATGCAGCAATCTGTTACCTACGTAGCACCAGTGGATGTAGCCCCGGTCGACGAGACCCGTATTCCAGAGACTTTGCGAGTTCCAGGACAGTGGAGGACCTATACCGGTGTGCCAGTCCAGGGATAGAGGCCTAGTCGTCGAGATAGATTTCGTGACCATCGTGGGAGCAGCAGAGGCATAGGACGTGGACAGACGTTCAGCTATTATCCCCATGAGGGTCAGCAGCGTTATATTGGATGCTATCGATGTGGGAGCCTTCACCACTTCATCAGGGGTTGTTCCTTAGCGCCGTGTCAGGGTAGAGTTCAGAGAGGCCGTGGACGCAGAAGGTTTGCTCAGAGGGGTCAGTCTGGCAGAGGAAGAGTTTTGACAGTTCCGGGTAGAAGGCAGACACGAGAGGTTGTTTCTACTCATCCGGACGCACGGGCGTCCAGTGCAGATTTGTCAGGTATCCTTGTTCTTGCTCTTTTGTTGTACTTGTTAGTTTTTCGCACTTTGTGCCGTGGTTGGGACGAGGATCGTGTTAGTTAGATCAGCCGTTTTGTTGTGTTAACTTCTGTCAGCGATTCTTTTGTTGCGCGACACGTATTTTAGTCGTATGCCAATCGGTGAGGAGATTTTGCCGTCATTAGATCCTTCTAGAGAAGTTGGATTTGACGTTCTCCTGGGCATGGATTGGTTAGCTACGTGCTTGGCGTCTGTGGACTACCGTGTGGAAACAGTCAGCAATTGTTTTCCCGGCGAGTCAGTTCTTGTTGTGCAGGTGGATAGTTGTGCCGCCTCTCACAGCTTGAATTCAGCCTTTTTCGCTAGTCAGCTTTGGAGGAGATGTCGTGGATTCTTGGCATTCATTCGAGATACCGGAGCCACAGTGGGATTGTTGGACCGGGTACTTATCGTGCAAGAGCTTTCCGACGATGTTCCAAGGGAGCTAGCGAAATTCAGGGAGCTTAAGGATCTGCTGCAGAGTTGTTTGTTGGGAGGTTTGTGTGTCCGAGTGTTTCGCTTTCGGGAGCTCCTATTTCTGTTCGTTAAGGAGAAAGACGACAGATTGCAGTTGTGGATTGGTGGATCGTCAATTGAACCGGCTTACGGTGCGGTTAGGTATCATTTACCTCGTTTTGACGATTTCTTCGATCAGCTCCAGAGTGCGAGACTTTTTCTAAGTTTGTTTGGGATCAGGTCATCATTGTTGCGGGTTCGGAGTGGTGGCATTCCGAATTTTTCTTTTGTGCGTGCTACGGGCAGTTTGTGTGTTTTGGTGGTGTCTTTGGACTCGCCAATGCCCTAGCAGCATTTGTAGATATGATGAACCAGATTTCTTCAGGCCGTTCCTCGACCAGTTGCTGTTGTGTTTTGACGACATTCTGGTCTTTTCTTTGTGTCTTGGGGAACAGGAGCAGCACTTGAGAATTTGTTTTGCAGACATTGGGAGAGCCCCAGCTGTTTGCTAGATTCTCGGAGTGTTCCTTCATACTTGTTTGTGTTGACTCCTAGGTCTCGTAGTTACGGGAGACGGTTTCGTATGGTTCCGAGGAAGATCGTGACCGTACAGCTTAGGCCCAGACTTGTGTGCAGGACGGAGGTCCTTTGATTTTGGGGCTTAGCAGGTTTTTACCGCCGTTTCGTGCAGGATTACTAGAGTATTGTTGCACCGTTGACTGTAAAGACCAAGTAAGGAGGTTTCTTTTCTTTGGACTGAGGCATGTGTACGGAGTTTTCAGCAGTTGAAGATTCAGTTAACAACTGCATCAGTCTTTCTTTGCTTTTGGTTCGGGCGACCTTGTTGTCTAACTGTAGTGTTTCTTGAGTGGGCTCGAGGGTGTACTGGTGTGACATTACAGAGTCATCACTTTTGCTTCCCTACATTTGGAGGAAGTACGAGAAGGATATTCCACTCATGATCTGGAGATGGCCGCGGTGGTTTTGCGTTGGAGATTTGGAGACACTTCTTGTTTGAGAGTCGTGTCAGATTTTCCACGGACCGCTAGAGCTTAATGTACATCTTCCTGCAGCGGACTTGATTGTTGTGATAGTCTTCTGCAGATTTACAGTTTTTGTGTGATCGTTGAGTATAGCTTAGTTAGTCTCTACGGAGGGGACAGCTTGCTCATGTCCGCGTCCCAATTTCCCATTTCATTTCTGACTATTCTTTATCACCTTCGTCAATTTTGTTGTCCGACCACCTCCCTTAAATCGTTTTTCGCGAGACACTGCCCGCCGATGCTCGTCGTCAGAGATACTTGAGCATACTCGGCTGGGTAATGATTCGGAGACCTTGATTTGTGACAATGACGTGCTAAGTTAGGGACACGTTGGTGTACCTGACATTATCAGGTAGAGACGTGCAATCCTAGAGCAAGCACATCAGTCAACTCTCTATGTTCATTCAAGTTCCGCCAACATTGACGTGACTTGTGAGATAGTTACGGGTGGACAGGGATGTAAAGAGAAGTTTCAGGTTTCGTTTCAAGGTGTCAGTCTTGTTGTGTGCTTGAGTCGAGCATCTGAGGCCGGCTGGAGAGTTGCAACCTTTTACCGTTCCGAAGTAGGAATGGGAGCAGATCTCCACGAATTTCGTTATGGTTTCTACCCAAGTCTGGTCAGGGTGTAACTCCATTCGGATTCTTGTCGTCCGGTTATACTCAATTTGCTCAGTTGTTTTTGTTAATGTTGAGTGTTTGTTTGGATTGTTGTTTGCGGCAGTTGGGATCGTCACTCGCCATTGTTAGGATACTTCTTGATAGCTGTTATCAGGAGACATTCCAATTGGCAACCTTTAGGTTTAGTCAGGTCGTGTCGATCACCAGTCTGTTTTTCTGACTCTGCGTAGTAGGATTTTTGGACCTCAGCTAGTCTAGAGACTTCGGAGATGATCCAGTTGGTTCAGGTCAGGATGAGTAGCCCAGTGCAGACAGAGGTCTTATGCCGACCATGTTGGTCGCAAACTTGAGTTCGCAGTGGGAGATCATGTATTCCTACGGACTTTTCCGATGAATGACATGTTGAGTTTGGGAAGCTTATCCCAGGATTTTAGGTCCTTTTGAGATCCTTTAAGCGAGTTAGTTTTCATTGCCTTTAGTTTGGCACTTCCGCCCAGATTATCGATTATTCACCCCGTTTTCATTGTGTTGATTTTTGCAATTACCTTCATGATTTTTTTTCATATAATTCAGCACAGACCTTTAGTGTGGACTCGATCTTTTCGTTCACCAGGAGCCATATGTGTAAATGGTTCGGCAGGTGAAGAAACTTCGGTCAAGGGTCTTGCCATCTGTGGAGAGTTTTCTTGGACGTAGCTGTATAGTGAGGTGATCACTTGGGAAGCTGCGAGCGAGATTTGGGAGTTTTGTACTCTTCTCTTTGAAGGTATGCTTGGTGAAAATTTTAAATTCGGGGACGAATTTTTATAAAGGGGGGAGATTGTAACGTTCTAGAAATCGTTTTGTGTTTGTTTCTGTTTTTGGGTGAAATTCGTCGGTATTTTCTGTTTTATACCGATTGTGATCAAACGGTCATATCGACTTGCCAGCACCTAGTTTTGATAAAATAAAGCTAGTGCGCACACTTTGGGAGTATATGGGACGTTTTGGTCCAATTTGAATTTTCCCAATTTTAATGTTATTTTAATCCGGATTGCACATTTCTGGAAATCTTCTCTTTGCATCTTTTCTAAAATTTTCTTAAGTTAAACAAAACCACATATCATTTGGATGAGTGTGTGGACTAGGATTAAAGAGAAAAGAAAAGAAAAGAATAGAAAAGAATGGAAAAGAAGGTGCATGAATGTGTGTAGGTGTGTGTGAATGCATTTATTTGCATTTAATGTTGGAATTTGCTTGGAAACTTCCCTTTTCTCTCTCTCCCTCTCCTTGGCGGAGCTCTCCTCTCCCCTCTACTGCCTTGTGCATTTCTTTCTCTCTTTTCTCCACAATTCCTTTACAAATTCCTTTCATTTCTTTCAAAGTTCACAAAATCATCACAATTTCTTCACCTCATCTCTTGTTCTTGCCTTGGAGCATGCAAAGCTTGGTTCTTGCTGTTCTTTTGTGTAGGTAAAATTCTCTTACTGTTATTTATGTGTTTTTAGTATAGCTTTGCTAGTTAGATTCAGTTTAGAATGTTAAATTAGGTTTTGTTGCGAAATATCGTATTTTAGTGTCGGTTTGTGGTTTCTAGGATCTGCTTTGATCCGGGATGTGTACTGGAAAACTAAACATAGTGGTAGTGTTGTACTAGGGGACCTGGAGCACCACCTTCGAGATGGACCCCAGGCCACCGGCCACGGCCGGCGACGGCTTAAGGAGGGGCCGGCGACGCCGGCTATGCTGGAGAGTTAGGGTTTGGGTTTTTGTCTGTAGGTGTCTGCTATAGTTTGGGTTCTTCTGGTCTTGTTTGTTTGTTTAGTTTTCACAGTAGGCAAAATCTGGGATCAAATGGGTAGTTTCTAGTGTTTTGTGTCTGCGCGATACGTGTTACGACACGGGTCGTGCAATTTTCGTGGTTTCGCTCTTAAGTTGTTTTCGTCGTGTTGCTACTCTCGTTAGCCACGATACGAACACTTAAGAGGTGGTTGTGTGTTGCTGTGTCGGTTAGGTGTAGCTTGTTTGTGTTTTAGAGTTATTATTAATATATGTATTTGTTGTTGTTTATATGTTGCAGGTTCGCAGGCGGAGACTACGGACACTGCCACAGGGGGATACAGGTGGTAGACTTCATCTAGCTTGGAGTGTGGGTGAGTAGATTTAACATCTACAGGGGAATCGCCCGCATGGCGTTATGCGTCTGGACTAGAAATATTTACATTTGTCGCATATTCTATGTCATGTTTAGAATTGCGCAATTACCTTTCTGCTTAGTGATAGTTGTGCTTGGACTACTATCCTTAGGACACTGCACTATTATTGACGGCTCAGATTGCGAAAGCACTGATTGTATGCCACACACACCGTCAATAATTGCCATGTCATACACAACCCATATTTTAGAAATGATATTGTCTGGTTAGGGACATTGTGACTTTGATACATATTTATTATCGTTTATAACTTAGACTTTGATATGCTAGTTCCTGTTTACCTATAGGATTTTGTACCATTAGTGTTAGGGACATATACACCTAGGGACATAGCTACAGGTGTACTTGCATTCCATACTTTACTTATACCGGATAGGTATATCACATCATCATATATGTAGATACCTATATTTTCTGCTATACCATTCATGTGTTCATTTATATCTGGTGAATGCTATGCTTTTCTTTTATACGCTTTCATTACAGTTTTTATGTTGCGTATACTTTATTCATGGATTATCGCATTGTTATATGGATTTTTCATGATGTTTTCTGGATTTGGGGACCGTGGTAGTTCATGAAATTATGCATACATTGAAAAACCCGGTTTCCTTGATATGATATTATAGCATCCACCATGAGATTTATCGGTTCTGATGTATACCCTACGCGAGGAAAGGAGGGATCCGTGTATGGGTACATGGTGGGGCCCGGAGGTACCCTGAAGCAAGAACGTTGTCACTGTGTGAGTCGACATCGCGGTGCTAGGCGATGAGGCTTAGGGGAACCATACTTTCCGGTGACAGGACAATTGACTCATCGGCTATCGAGTGGATACCGACGGGAGTCATGTGCGTATGGATACGTCGAGAGGCGAGGGTCAGAGCTAGGCACTCGAGCTCTCGGGATAGCGTATGATACGTACTTATCAGGGGGCCAGTCATGGAGACAGCACCTGATGGATCAGTATTTCTGTGTCGATGCTTGGCACATTGGTTTCATGATATTTCTAATTACTCATTTGTATATATAACAGGGGATTGAGCCGCTGTTATATATACCCTTACACCAATATTAGTGGAATGGGACGCTAATATATGTGTATTGCCCTCATCATATTTATTATGACATTATATTAGGATGCTAGAACTGTGCTGGAGATTTGTTTTGGGATATAAGAGATTCATTGGGATTGGATACTGATATTGTACATACTAGATATGTGAGATCCACTTGATATTGTACATACGAGATATGTGAGATCCACTTGATGTTGTACATTTGATATATGTGAGATATACTGATATTGTACATACGAGAGATGTGAGATCCACTTGCTGTTGTACATTTGATATATGTGAGATATACTGATATTGTACATACGAGAGATGTGAGATCCACTTGCTATTGTACATTTGATATATGTGAGATATACCTGATATTGTACATACGAGATATGTGAGATCCACTTGATGTTGTACATTTGATATATGTGAGATATACCTGGTATTGTACATACGAGATATGTGAGATCCACTTGATATTGTACATTTGATATATGTGAGATATACCTGATATTGTACATATTAGATATGTGAGATCTACTTGATGTTGTACATTCGATACATATGCGAGATATACTTGATATTGTGCAGTTGAGGAGATGTGACACTTAGATGATATGAGAGCCAATTTGGGGACTGATTTGAGGGATTGGGATTTTGATTTGTCTTGTTGGATTGTGATCCTACCACGATGTCAAGATTCCGTGGGAATGACATATTTCACTCCATACCTCATCTTTATATACTTGTGCACTGTTCCATGTATTAGGAGTACCTGTGAGTGTACCTTCATGAGTGTTGCACATTTACTTTCTCATATCCCCAGTGCATGATTATTGCATACTGTTGTCATATCATTATTGCTTTATATATTGGTGGTACTTGTTAGTGTACTTTCCATTATTTCATACTCATATGACCTGTTATTACTGCAATTGTCATATCTTAGGTTCATGTTGTACGTACATTCTTGCGATTACCTGCATATGTTATTTACTATTCACGAGTTGGCAACTCACCCCCGTTGTGCCACAGGTATTGCAGGTGTTTCCCCAGAGTAGTCGAGGCAAGCTATTCAGCTATTCAGCTATTAAGCTATTCACTTATCTATCATCTTCTGGCTGCGGATACCACTTCGCCTGTTAGTGTGCAGTTTTGCCCAGGTGGGTTTTGTGGTTATCTGAGATTGTATTGTATATTCGTTGTATCTTGTACTCTCCATCTACTACCAGTTTGTTGTGACTTAGAGACTTGGTGAGGACGATTTTGTATATTATTGTGGATTTGTTGCTTTTATACATTTTCCTTTCTTTGTCTCTTATTTCTTCGCTACGGCGTCGTATATCTGTTGTGGTGTTGTTTTCCGCCGTTGGGCGTGGATTTTGCTCCCGTTTGGGATGCTTTACTTTATATTTATGTTGTACCCTTTTTGGGGGCTTGTTTTACAAAGGAGGTGCTGCCAAAATTTTAAAGAAAAAGTGGACTCTTTTGAAGAATTTGGGTTGTGATTTCAAATGTTTCCAAAACTTTTTATCATCTTTTCCGTATTTTTATGGTTTAGATTTCTGGGTTTTGGCTTTCTTTTTCTGCATTACGTCTGGAGGCGTTGCGTAGTATTAGGGCCATCACGTACCAATTTCGGGTCGTGACAGATACCCACTGTGAGTAATTGTTATTCCTGGGAGAGTTTTACACAGGACAATTATCCGATCAAGTAGGTGTCTAGAAAGGTGTCAACGGGGTTACGCCTCTGGGAAAACGAGGTTTACTTTAATTAGGTCCGTACGAAAGCACGGGGAACCTCCCTCAAAGTACCGACACTGGCCTGGCTGAAAGATCGGCGAAGTTGTAGGGTGTAATTAATCCCGGCTAATCTTTCCTTTTAGGGTTTGAAGGAAGATTTGATAAAAACTGTGGGAGCCATCTTGATTAGATAAGATAATAACTAATCTGATCTTGCAAAAGCATACGCTAAAGTGTTTTCTTCTCTCTCTCTCTAGGTAGTGACCATATCATGCCTTAATAAAGATAATAATATGGATGTATTGACTGAACCCGCATGTTATACTGTGCTGGGGAACGTTGGTTCCGTTCTTTCTTATAAGAGTTATAAGACTGATCAGGATATAGGGGAATATCAGGATTCCCATGCCACCCGAATGAAGAAAGTACATGTTGATGCATTTTCTTCGGGTGTGTTCGTTACTGAGAACTGTTTCTCCATTTTCTCTATGTCCTGGGTATTGGATACCGGGTCAGGATCCCATATATGTAATCAGTTACATGGGCTTAGGAAAGGTAGAGAACTTGGAGAAGGTGATAAAGACATAAGGGTTGGAAATGGTGCAATTGTTGCAGCTAAAACCGTCGGGGAATATCACCTTGTATTGCCAACTGGTAATACATTGATTCTGAACGAATGTTATTTCATGCCGAACCTGATATGCAACATTATATCGTTTTCTTTGTTGAGTAAAGAGGGATATAAATTTGTATTACAGGATAATGTTATGAACATTTTCCTTAACCAAAAGTTGGTTGGATCAGGCACGTTGTGCAATGGCATTTATGTTCTAAATCAATCTACAGTTCTGAGCATAACAAACACATACAAGAGGAAGAGTTCAGAACTGAACGAATCCTTCATGTGGCATTGTAGACTGGGTCACATTAATGCGACACGGCTAGCTAAGTTGCATAAAGATGGCTATTTAAATCAATTTGAATTTTCATCTTATGACACTTGCCAGTCATGTCTCAAAGGCAAGATGACCAAAACACCGTTTACGGGACACGGAGAAAGAGTTACCGAACTCTTGGGACTGATACATAGTGATGTATGCGGTCCCATGTCTACACATGCCAGGGATGGTTCTTCGTACTTTTTTACATTCACTGACGATCTCTCTAGATTCGGATATGTGTTCCTGATGAAACACAAATCAGAAGCTTTTGAGAAATTTAGAGAATATAAACAAGAAGTCGAGAACTAAACCGGGAAAAGTATTAAAATCTTTCGATCTGATCGAGGAGGTGAATACTTGAGCAATGAATTCCTGGACTTCCTAAAAGAGAATGGGATTCTCTCTCAGCTAACTCCTCCATATACACCACAGCACAACGGTGTATCGGAACGGAGGAACCGCACCCTATTAGATATGGTGCGCTCAATGATGAGTGTAGCTGAGTTACCTATTTCCTTCTGGGGATATGCACTGGAGACAGCAGCATACCTACTGAATAGGGTTCCTACCAAATCTGTGCCTACCACCCCATATGAGATATGGGAGGGGAAGAGACCATATCTTAATTTTATTAAGATATGGGGTTGCCTGGCCTATGTCAAAAGACAAAAACCGGACAAACTCGAGGCAAGATCTGTTTTGTGTAAGTTTGTTGGATATCCCAAGCATTCGCGAGGGTATATCTTCTACCACAGTGAGGAACAAAGGGTATTTGTTGCTCAACACGCCATCTTTTTAGAAAAGGAATTTCTTGCAAAAGAGATTAGTGGCTCTGAGGTAGAACTGGAAGAGGTTCCAGCTGTACAAACCACAACAGAAGATTTGGCAGAACCAGAGGATTCGGTAGTTCCCGATGAACCCCAGCCACTCCGCTGATCTAGTAGGGCTCCTCACCCACCCGAGAGATACTACGGTTTTCTCATGGATGGTGGGAGTGAGGATTGCGTCATGGTTGATGATGACCCAACTAGCTTCGAGCAGGCCATCACGAGTGGAGACTCAGTGAAATGGCTGGATGCAATGCGGTCTGAGATAGAATACATGTACACCAACAAAGTATGGACTTTGGAAGTTGCTCCTGAAGGGGTAAAACCCATTGGGAGAAAGTGGATCTTCAAGAAAAAACTTGGTGTAGATGGGAAAGTGGAGACTTTCAAAGCTAAACTTGTTGCAAAGGGTTTTCGTCAAAGACCAGGTGTGGACTATGACGAAACCTTTTCTCCAGTGGCTATGCTTAAATCCATCCGGATCATGCTTGCCATCGCTGCATATCATGACTACGAAATCTGGCAAATGGATGTTAAGACCGCCTTTCTAAACGGTGATTTAGAAGAGTGCGTGTACATGACTCAGCCAGAGGGCTTCGTAGATAGTGGGAGCAGCGGGAAGGTGTGCAAGCTGCTTAAATCCATTTATGGATTAAAGCAAGTATCGCGGAGTTAGAACATATGCTTTGACGTCGTTATCAAAGAGTTTGATTTCGTCAAAAACGTAGATGAACCTTGTATCTACAAGAAGGTGGCAGAGAGTAAGGTTGTCTTTCTCGTATTGTACGTGGACGACATACTCTTGATAGGAAATGACATTCCTATGCTGCAATCGGTGAAGCTCTTCTTATCACAAAGATTCTCAATGAAAGATCTTGGTGATGCCTCCTGCATATTGGGAATTAGGATCTATAGAGATAGATCTAAACGGATATTGGGATTGTCCCAATCCAGGTACATTGACACCATACTAAAGAGGTTTAGTATGGAAGAGTCCAAACGTGGGTTTTTACCCACGATCTCAGGGCTCACTCTCTCCAAAGAGATGTCTCCCAAGACTGATTTGGAGAGAGCTCGGATGCAAGGGATACCCTATGCTTCGGCAGTAGGCTCTATCATGTACGCGATGCTATGTACCAGACCCGATGTAGCATACTCACTAAGTGTAGTGAGTAGGTATCAAGCTGATCCTGGAGAGAGTCACTGGACAGCTGTGAAGAGCATTCTCAAGTACTTACGAAGGACTAAAGAGATGCTCTTGGTGTATGGTAACGGAGAACTCCAAGTAGAGTCCTTTACCGATTCGAGCTTCTAGAGTGATAAGGATGACTCTAAGTCGCAGTCGGGTTTTGTCTTTACCCTTTACGGAGGGGCGGTTAGCTGGAAGAGTTCCAAGCAGGAAACCGTGGTAGACTCGACAATGGAGGCTGAATACATCGATGCCAACGATGCTGCCAAAGAGGCTGTCTGGATCAAAAAGTTCATTACTGAACTTGGAGTGGTTCCATCCATTGAGCATCCAATACCTTTGTATTGCGATAGCAATGGAGCGGTGGCTTTGGCCAAGGAACCCAGGTCCCATCAGCGATCCAGGCATATTCTGAGGCGGTATCACCTGATCCGGGAGATAGTTGATCGCCGGGAGATAGAGGTCAGGAGGGTTGACACGAAGAATAACACAGCGGATTCACTCACGAAGGCCATTCCCCAGATACAGTTTGAGAGACTCTTCGGGATGCTCGGTATGCGATACTACAGCAGCTGGCCCTAGTGCAAGTGGGAGATTCTTAGTTGTATGTATGCCCTAGAGGCCAGTATTGTACAGATGATGTATATTATATTGGATGCTTGGACATATATAGAGAGGACTTTCTTGCTCGTCATGATAGTATGCTATCTGGTTGCTCTTTACTTTAACATGTATACATGTCTCTTTATACTGTTTTATTGTTACATGTTGGTAAAGCCCTTAGGATGTATACTTGACTACCTGGACTATGATGCGGATCATACTAGTGGGGACATGGTAGTCCATAAGTACATCCTTCAAGGTCCCTAGTCGTGGGTGTATCGAGATGGGGCATCGATATACCAGAGTATACTAGCGTCTACGCTTCTCGACCCATGAGATGGGCGATGTATGATCCCATATCCATTGGTGTTTGACATCAGAGATGGTATACGGGTGCTCAGTGGAGACTGGGTACACTGGACGGACTCGCCGAGAACTCCCAGATGGTATTATACCTCACGTCAGATGGCAGTTCTCTGGTGACACTTGTGCAGATTAGTCTGTAGACCCGAGATCGTCATAGAGTCTTGTGTGATTCCCACTATACTTTGATTTCCACCTTACCACGTCCAAGAGGGCGTGCAAAACGGTGGTTTTTGGGTACAGTCCCGAGTTACATGGAGGCAATGAGCGATAGGAGGGGTTTCGTCTCTCCCGGTATTGGGGGTTGATGTTGCGCTGTACTCGATTGGCCGTAACAGGGAAGTCCCTGGCCAGGGCTGATTAGAGATTTACTGGTAGGTGTTACCAGTAGTTTCTCGACCCGTTATAAGCCTCACATCGGCACGACTTATCGGTTATTGGGGTCTGACGTTTACCACCCCTAGACTTGATATGCGACATATCAGACAAAGAGACCGGACTGTACGGGAAGTGTTACCGGCAGGCTTTCACAGGAGTTGGAGCGGGCTTGCTTGCAGATCTTCTGATCGCTCAATACCCGGGTAGCCGTTACGTCCAGCTAGTACCGCTGATGGCTTGTGGGTGCGTGATGTGATCATCACCTACTGTCGGCGTATTGACGAGTCTTTAGAGTCCTACACAGAGGTTTTACTGGCTCAGGAAAATCGAAATAGGAGCATGTATGTGATATGTGCGAAACCGAGAATAAATGCGTGTATGTAATACCATATTCTATTCTCGCGACTATATGTATCGGTCGGTTGTATATGATATGGCCGGGTTATCGAATCAAGTGTTGATTCGATAAGTCGATACAATGGATGTTAGCCGGTTATATGAGATATGACCGGATTATTAAGTCAAGTGTTGATTTAATAATTAAGTGTATAATTGAATATTAGATATACTAGTTTACATTTACTAACACTTGTTCACTTTAGGCTTTTTCTCACTTGTACACTACTTTAACATATATATGATATATGTTTAAAATGTGTTATCATATTGTATCATGGTTGATGATACACCATTCATGCATGTATGAGACATACACCATTCTATGTATTATGAAGGGTTAAGATTATTTAAGATAATTACAAAATTAGTGGAGTTTTGGAATGAGCATGAAGCTTGTAGAAGCTTAACTTGCTTTGACAAAGTCTACTAGCTTTGTCTTTATCTTAGATTCCTTTTAACCCAACCATAATAAATTAGCTATGGTTATGGCTCTACAAGGGTTAGTATATGATACTCACTCACCATGGTTACTCTTCTCACTTGATCATTATCCTCATCTCTTTCTTTTCTTCTTCTTCTTCATTTTTGCAAAGAAAGAAAAAGCTTGCTAGGGTTTGATCCAAAGTGAGAAAGAGTGTGAGAAATAAAATTCTAAAGAGAACCCACTTCCTATTTCTTCATCCTCTACTAGATTAGCACTTTAGTATAGGGTGTTTACTTCACTAATTCTCAAGTTAGTGAAGTAGCAGCTTGAGTCGGAATTCCCTCGACGTAGATCATCTTCGGCCTCGGAGACTTCAAGCAAAGGTCGCACCTTTTCGCCTCGTGAAGCCATGCAAGGGTCCGGGAGAACCACGATCGCAGCGAAGGGACTTCATCAAGGAGCTAAAGAAGTGGAGGACCGATCTACAAAGGTTGTATTTCGTGATCTCTTAGAGTAAAGTTGTTTACTTGCCTTTCGATTCGCCTAAACTCTAGTATACGATCTGGCTTAGTGTTATTCGGCACATAAAAATTTAATTTTGGCATGGTCGATGCCTTGTAGAGCCTTGTTAGTGTGCCTAGTAACCCTACAGCATTTAGAAAAATATCAAGAATCAATAAATCAAGAATTTATCCAATATCAATTTGATTTATCAAGATAATAAAGAATAGCTTGTAGGATTCGATTGAGTTAATAGCTAATGATGAATCTAATAATTCCTAATTTTATCTATTGATAATTTGTAGCTAGATAGGTGATGATGCTTGAAGATTAGGGATCAATTGAAGAAACTAGCGTTTCTCCTTCACTGTCCTTTATCTTTTCAATCATAATCATTCGGATCTAGCCTCTAGCAAAAAAAATCATCAATCTTTTGATCCCTAACTTGCAAAGAAATAATCAAAAAGTGATCTCGCTCCAAATTAGGTCATCAACGATTCTTTTTTCTAAGGTTCACAAATCTCATAAGACTTAAAATTAGTATTAAGATTTGATCATCATTAGATCTATCAATTCTCTCGAATTCTCCACAAGCGGAGAATTTACTCATGCATCATAATGGAACAATCAAGAACGAAGAATTTCATAATGCGAGAATGTATAGAAGGCGAGAATTACAATTATCACCTTTATTTAGATCTCCTTCAAATTACACCTCTCACTCAAGTTTACAAGACTAGCTCTAGCTCACTCCTTTGAAAGGGAATTTGTAGTTGATCTTTGCATAGCTCGATCGTCGTGAGTCCAGGATCGTAGTGGATCTCTTGCTCGGATGATGATCGGCGTTGAAATAGAGGATCTTTGATTGTCGCTTGATTTTTCTCAATGGATCTTTATTTGGCTTTGGATTTGGATTTGGGTTAGGGTTTGGATTGAATCATAAGTTGTGTCACTCAACTTGTGTGTGAAATTATTGAACAACAACCAACAACATTTTCAATGAAGCCCTAGGTGTCCTTTTATAGTCTCCCCAATCTTTCACTAGAAGCTAGGTTTATCTTCCACTAGAAGCTAGGTTGTTATGAAGCTTGCATAGGAAGCTAGGTACGTATCAAGCTTGCATAGCAAGCTTGGCTGTTGTAGGGAAGCTTCTGGAGAAATCTAGGGAGTTCGAAGCGTCTTAAGGAAGATTGGAAGTTATAAGGGGGCCTCTGGAAAAAGTGCCGACCGCCGACGAGCCAACTTGGCCACGGATCCGCGGCGGATCGGCCTGACTCGGCCGCGGTTTCGCGGCCGTTTGGAGAGATCTCTGCATGATTTATTCTGTGCAGTCTTCTGTTGGCATTTAGGTCTTCTTCTGATATCTGGAATCTTATTATCCATTTTGAATCTCTGCCAGATTCTATGTCTTTGACTTGCTGCGTTTTACCGGCAAATTTGTGATTCCGGTTCTTTGACCTGAAGAATTTTCTGCACAAAATCTCACTGAAATGTGTCGAGATATACAATATCATGCATGAAGTAATAAACACACAATTTCCTATAAAGAATGATGAATATTTATATAACACGGGGTAATTAGTATTTTCCGGACAAACTGGTAATATGTGTTATATTTATATCAATTATCCTTAAATGATCAGAATAATGAGGAAATTGATGTGTTACAAAATGCATTATTTTCGACTGAACAACCACCTCGATCAGATCTCAGTGTCTTGATACTTTTTCCTGTTTGTTTTTCCACTTCATTCTTGTATTCCCGGAATCTCTCAAAGGCCTCAGATTTATGCTTCATCAAGAAGACATACACATACCTAGAGAAATCATCCGTAAAAGTAATGAAATAGGAATAACCACTTCGCGCATGTGTAGACATTAGACCACATACATCGCTGTGTATGAGTTCCAAGAGCTCGCTCGCTCTTACTCCGTATCCAGTGAACGGAGTCTTTGTCATCTTTCCCATGAGACAAGATTGACAAGTTGCATAAGACTGATATTCGAACGGATCCAAATATTCCTCTCTATGTAGCTTCATCAATCGTGTTGCATTGATGTGACCTAGTCTACAATGCCATAAGAAAGTCTGATTTAATTCCAGAGACTTTCTTTTAAGTGTGTTCTGGACACTGAAAACTTGAGCTTGATTTAATACGTATATACTGTTATCTAATGTACCTGACCCAATCAGAGCTTGATTTAGGTGGATGTGGACCACATCGCTTACAAATATAAAATCATATCATTCCTTAGAAAGTAAGGATACAGATATGATGTTACAAGCTAGACTAGGTACATACAAACAATTACGTAGAATCAATATCTGCCCACTTGTTAATCCTAGATGATATTCTCCTACGGATTCAGCGTCCACGCTTATTCCGTTCACAACTCTAAGAGTCATATCACCTAACCTGATAACTCTACGGTTTCTCAAAGCCTGTAATGAATTACAGATATGAGATCCTGATCCGGTATCTAGTACCCAGGAAGTAGAGTTAATTGACATACAGTTTTCTATTACAAACACACCCGAAGTTGAAGCCACAACATGCTTCGGATCCTGGATTCTGGCTTTCAAAGCCCTGTAATCCCTCTGCCAATGCCCTTTCCCGTGACAATAAGAATATCCCTCTTTCCCTACTGTTAGCCCAGAAACTTTTTCCCTTCCCTGTCCTTCTACCTTACGACATCACATATCGGCTTTGTGGAGGTATTCTTCTTCTCACCCTTTGCTTTCGCCTTGGATGCAGAAGAGGAAGATTCCCAAATAAGCTGAGTGGGTGTCACCCTGGTTTCCTTCAGGGTGCCCTCAACTGGAAGTATAACTTTCCTCTCCTGGGAAAAAGTAGATGGTAGGGACTATAGAAATAAGTCAGCATATGACATGTTTCCCAACGTGGTCTCCAGGTCCATGAGCTCATCAATATAGCTAGTCATCGTAAGGACGTTGTCCCTTACAGATGACCCGACAGCCAACCTCGCTTGAAGCAATTTCTCCAAGGTCTCATATCTTGCGATACGAGATTGCTCTCCATATAAATCTTTGTTATGGAGAAAGATGGAAGCTAAGTCCATCTTCTCGTGTTGCCTCTGGTTTACACCATCCACTGAGACCAACACGAGGCACTTGGCATTCGCACTGTCCTTTTTCGATATATTACGGATATCAATATCCACGACGGTGGAAACTGGACCTGGGACGGCAGGTGCTTGAGTAGTAATGAGGTGTCCCAGCTTGTCATAGGCAATGGACATCTAGACAGACCTTTGCCAGTCATTATAGTCAGATTCAGTCATTTTATTATCTAGATGTAACCTATGTCTGGTCACGGGGTCGCTGCAAGAGAGAGAGAAGAAAACACTTAGCATGATGCTCTGCAAGTTTAGATTGGTTTTTAATTTATTTAAACAGGATAGCTCCCACTGTTCTTCGAATCCTTCCTCAAACCATAAAAGAAGAACTAGTCAGGATTAATCTCACCGTACAATACTTGCTTAACCGTTCAGCCAGGCTAGTTTCGGTACTTCGAGGGAGGTTTTATGACGCTTTCGCGAAGTTTCTTAATTAAATAACCTCTTTTCCCTGGAGGCGTAGCCCCGCTAACACTGTTCTAGACACCCACTTGGTTTATAACATTAATCGTTAAGTGAAAAAATCTCCCGAGGAGTATCATATACTCACAGTAGGATCGGGATCCAAATATCATCGTGTGATAAAGTTTAAGGAATCCTACCAAAATTATCACACTCCAAATGGTATGCAACAATAGCAAGTTTCAGTTTCTTTAAAAACTCCCGATGTGGATTTTTGCCCCATGCTCTTATGACCTTGACTAAGGCCAACAAATCATAAGTCACATGTCAAGTTGTACCCGTCATTATTGTAACGTTTTAGAAATCGTTTTGCGAATTTTCCCGTTTTAGGGCAAAATTGTCGGTTTTTCCCGTTTTAACCCGATTTCGATCAAACGTCCGTATAAGATTGCCGGCACCTAGTTTAGCTAAAATAAAGCTTGTGCGTGAACTTTGGGAGTATTTGGAAGGTTTTGGTTCAGATAGAATTTTTCCAAAATAAAATATTATTTTAAGCGGTATTTTGTGCACGTAAATCGGGAAATTTTTTCTCTTGTGAATAAATTAATTTTGTCACTAGAAAAATTTTGGAAACTTATTTTTTAAATATCTAGATATTTTTGGAGTGCAAAATGAATTATTTTAAAAAGAAAAGAAAAGGTGTAAAGGTGGCAAAGTACATTTATTAGCTTTTATTACTCATTTTCCTAGCAATTTCTTCACCCAAAATTCACAAAAATACCCCCAACCTCCCCATGGCCAAGCCTTATCTCAAATTTCTGTCCAAAATATTTCCCAAGCTCATTTCTTCATTATTTCTTCAAAATTCTTCAAAAAAATTCCAAATAAATCCATAAAAATCCTAAACGAAAATAAAACCATCTTTTCCTTCACTAATCCTTCTTGGATCTTCATCAATGCATGGTGTTTTTTTTTATGCTATGAGGAGGGATTAAGTTTCTTTTTGGTGTTCTTGGGGAGGTATAATTCTTACCTTAATCCTTATATATTTGTTTTAATCTTAGTCTGGCTATTTTAGTTAGCTAATTATGTGTTTAGTTTAGCTTTTAAATCATAATTAATTCATTTATATTTCGTTTAAGAAATTCATGTTAGGCTTAAAGTTTGTTTAAGTGATTAGTGTTCATTTAAAGTGTTAATTTGTGTTTTGGAAAAGATTAACCTAGTAGAAAATGTTAATTTTTGCTAATGAGCATTTTGTTTAATTATGCAATTAGCTTACTAGGTTTTTGCTAAAACATAATTAGCGAGTGTTAAAAATATAGGAATGGTTTAGATAGCTTAGTTAAGCTATTTTAAGGTATTTGTAATCGCTAGATATGCGTTAGCTTGAAACTAGTGCGAAATATTGCGATAGGTCGCTTTCTAGGTTTCGGGGTTTTTCCGACGTGGGTTCGATTGGTCGTTGCGAGATTATATCTATTGTATTCTCGTAATTATTTTGTTGTGTTGCGCGATCGGGATGATCGGGGTCCAGACTTGGTGTTTTGTAGTTTAGCGACCCCAATTAGGGTTTTTGGCCGATGTCGTGCGCGATAGATGCGCTAAGCGCGCAGTGTAATTTTCCGGGCGTTTTCATCGTGTTTCGTTGTCTTTTTGTCATCATAGGATATTTAGCTTATGTGTTGTATTTATGAAATTTTAGGTTCGCAAGCAGGGACTTCGGGTGGTGCGGACAAGGGGAAGCAGGTGGTCGGATTTTCATAGCTCGAGACCATCGGTGAGTAGATTTAACATCTACGGGGAAATCGCCCGTATGGCGTTATGCGTCGGGGCGAATATGATATGATAGCTGCAAGTATTTGCATATTAGTTACTTTCATATGAATGTCATTGCATAGCATTATCTGTTGTACTTGACTCGTATCTTTAGATATAACATAGTACTGACGGTTCATGTTGCACGAGCACTAAATTTTATGCTACACCCACACCGTCTGTAATTGCCATGACACGCACAAACACCTACATATGTGATATGGTAGTGGATAGGAATGATTGGAGTAGTAACTCTTATTCTATTGTGCATATGAAATACTGTGGACACATACATACGTGATATTGCATTGGGCAGGAATAGTTGAGGTAGTGCCCTTATTCTACTTCACGTATATCTTGCTATAGCTACTTATACATCATGCATACATATTAACATGTACACCCACATACTTGATTGCATGTAGATACTTAAACCTTGTTACACTTAGATGTACACCTCATATGATACTGCATTTATTTTCGAAGGATTTGGGAACCGCATGATATGTTTTAAAGATGGATTCATTTAAAAGAGCGGTTTTCTCTTTATATGCTCATATTGATGTTTTATGTTGCATATATCAGTTTTATATGGATTTTACGCATTGAGATATGGATTTCAGATGATTTATGGATATGAGAACCGTGGGGGTATTTTCAAGAAACTATGTATTATTTGAAAACCCGGTTTCTCTTGATATGATATGTAATGTTTTAGAAATCGTTTTGCGAATTTTCCCGTTTTAGGGCAAAATTGTCGGTTTTTCCCGTTTTAACCCGATTTCGATCAAACGACCGTATAAGCTTACCGACACCTAATTTGGCCAAAATAAAGCTTTTGCGCGAACTTTGGGAGTAATTGGGAGGTTTTGGTTCAGATAGATTTTTTCCCGAAAAAAATATTATTTTAAGCGGTGTTTTGTGGACGTAAATCGGGAAAATTTTTCTTTTGTGAATAAATTAATTTTGTCACTAGAATTATTTTAGAAACTTCTTTTTAAATATCTAGATATTTTTGGAGTGCAAAAGGAATTATTTTAAAAAGAAAAGAAAAGGTGAAAAAGTGGCAAAATGCATTTATTAGCTTTTATTACTCATTTTCCTACCAATTTCTTCACCCAAAATTCACAAAAATACCCCCCACTCACCTTGGCCGACTCTAACTCCCCCATTTCTGTCCAAAATAATTCCAAGCTCATTTCTCTCTCATTTCCTTTCAAAAACACAAAAAGATATCCAAAAATAAATCCAAAAATTCCTATATAAATATTAAACCTTTTTCCTTCACTAATCCTTCATGGATCTTCTTCGAAGCTTGAGTTTTGGAGGCTAAAGTGATGGATCTAAGTTCTTTTTGGTGTTCTTGAGGAGGTATAATTTCTTACCTTAATCCATAATTAATTGCTTTAAATCTTTAACTAGCTAATTTAGTTAACTAGTTAAGTGCTTAGTTTAGCATTTAAATCATGATTAATTCATTATATTTGGTTTAAGAAATTCATGTTAGGGTTAAATTTTGATTAAGTGATTAGTGTTTAATTCAAGTGTTAAATTGTGTTTTGGAAAAGAATAATCTAGTAGAAAGTGTTAAAATTTGCTAATAAGCATTTTGTTTAATTAAGCAAAATTGCTTACTAGATTTTTGCTAAAACATAATTAGCGAGTGTAAAAAATATAGGATTGGTTTAGATAGCTTAGTTAAGCTATTTTAAGGTATTTTTAATTGTTAGATTTGTGTTATCTTGAATCCAGTGCGATAGGTTGCTTACTAGATTTCGGGGTTTTCCGACGTAGGGTTCGTTTGGTAGTTGCGAGGTAATATCCAGTGTATTCCTCGTAATTTTGTGTTGTGTTTCGCGATCGGGACGATCGGGGTCCAGACTTGGTGTTTTATAGTTTAGCGACCCTAATTAGGGTTTTGGCCGGTATCGTGCGCGATAGATGCGCTAAGCGCGCAGTATAATTTTCCGGGCGTTTTCGTCGCGTTTCGTTGTCTTTCCGTCATTATAGGATATTTAGCTTATGTGTTGTATTTATGAAATTTTAGGTTCGCAAGCAGGGACTTCGGGTGCTGCGGACAAGGGGAAGCAGGTGGTCGGATTTTCTTAGCTCGAGACCATCTGTGAGTAGATTTAACATCTACGGGGAAATCGCCCGTATGGCGTTATGCGTCGGGGCGAATATGATATGATAGCTGCATGTATTTGCATATTAGTTACTTTCATATGAATGTCATTGCATAGCATTATCTGTTGTACTTGACTCGTACCTTTAGATATAACACATTACTGACGGTTCATGTTGCACGAGCACTAAATTGTATGCTACACCCACACCGTCTGTAATTGCCATGACACGCACAAACACCTACATATGTGATATGATAGTGGATAGGAATGATTAGAGTAGTAACTAATATTCTATTGTGCATATGAAATACTGTGGACACATACATACGTGATATTGCATTCGGCAGGAATAGTTAAGGTAGTGAACCTTATTCCACTTCGCTTATATCTTGTTATAATTACCTATACATCATGCATACATATTGACATGTACACCCTCGTACTTGATTACATGTGGATACTTAAACCCTGCTACACTTACATGTACACTTCATATGATACTGCATTTATTTTCGAAGGAATTGGGAACCGCATGATGTGTTTTAAAGCTAGATTCAATTTAAAGAGCGGTTTTCCCTTTATATGCTCATATTGATGTTTTATGTTGTATATATCAGTTTTATATGGATTTTACGCCTTGAGATATGGTTTTCATATGATTTATGGATTTGAGAACCGTGGGGGATATTTTCAAGAAAACTTTGTATTATTTGAAAACCCGGTTTCTCTTGTTATGATATTTGATGCGTCCACCATGTGATTTCTCGGTTCTGAGATTTGGCTTGTGATACCCGATTCGAGGAGCGGGATGCACCGTATGCGGGTACATGGTGGACCCGGTATGGTACCCCGGGGTGAGTGGTGATTTCGTGGTGTAGACGATAAACCTGACGGTGGGACCACTACCTACCGGTGATTGTATTTGGACTCGGCGGTTATCATGGAGATACCGACCGGAGTGAGGTATGACATATCGTCAGGGCTAGTCATGGTGACAGCGCCTGAGTTATGAGGATTTACATGTCGATGCTAGACACGGGTTTCATGATGTTTCGAGTGTCGGTGTTTGACACTCAGGTTTTCGTGAGACATACAGGATTTGAGGGCCGATCTGAGGATGCGGTGCCTGAGGATTTGGGATTTGATGTGTCAGTGAGGGACACTGGTGCTTTTCCATGCTGATGATTTTTGCATGAGATTTTATATTATATCATCCCACACTCAGGATTATGTTAATATGCATTGTTTCATGTAGTTGTAGTACCCTGATGATGTACCTTTACATGATTGTTGCATATTCACTTATCATACTTATAGTATCGGATTACTTGTGATAGATAGATCGCTGTTCGTGCATACTTATGATTACTGTATGATGTTATTTACTATTCACGAGTTGGCAACTCACCCCCGTTGTGCCACAGTGTTGTGCAGGACTTACCCTCTGAGTAGTCGCGGCAGGGCATCTTTTCATCTCTACTTTTGAGGATACCGCTACGGTTGGCTGTGAAGCCTTGCTTTTAGGTGGGTTGCGGTTATCTGTTTGTACTTTGTATATTTTTTGTTGGATCTAGTATTCTCCATCTACCACTATGTTGTATATGACTTAGAGACGACTTGTGAGGATTCAGTGTTATATTTTGTGGTGACTTTGGGTGTCGTGCTCGTGGGAGCCAGTTTTGTTGAAAAGTTTTACTTCTTTATGCAGTTTCCTTTTATATTTCTTCGCTTCGGCGTCGTATATATGTTGTGGTGGTTGTCTCCGCCGTTGGGCGTGATTTGCTTCCGTTTGGGATGCTTTTATTATTATCTATGTTATACCCATTTTCGGGGTTAGTTTTTACAAAGGAGGTGCTGCCGAAATTTTTAAGAACGAAAACTAAACTTGAAGATTTTTACTTAAAAATTTCCGAATATTTAAAACTATGTTTTTCTCCATTGATCCAGTTTTGGGTGGTTTAGATTCTGGGTTTCGGTTTACTTAAGTTGCGTACGCCTTTAGACGTTACGTAGTTTAAGTGCCGGTTACGGGCCAAGTTTGGGTCGTGACAAAGTTGGTATCAAAGCCCTAGGTTTTTACCTTTCGGAGTGTAGGATAACCTTGGTATGATGGAGTAGGTAGCTTAAGCAGAGTGACGTAGCGTGTGTATGTTCCGCGGCATACTTACGACACGGTACTCCGCCTAAGTGACCTTAGGACTTATTGATTGAAATTCCTTCCGTGATTGATAAACATCCTTGTGATTCGATTTCCGTTTCCTTATCGAATCTTGTTTCAATTTCAAGCCCATATGCCGCCGAAGACTACGAGGGCACAGAGAGCGGCCGCGAGGGCCGAGGCCAGAGTCGACTCGTCTGAGGCGAGGGTTGACCAGGGCGATACACCTGTGGTACCGGAGCACATTGCTATGATTGGTGCTGGTATGCAGGATCTGCGCCAGATTGTGGGGACTTTAGTAGAGGCCATTCGAGCGCAGGGGCAGGCTGTTGTTCCACCCATTGCAGGGACCACGATGGTACCTACTGATCCAGCAGTCGTAGTTGCAGCTCCAGAGGTTATTACCGTGTCACTGACGGAGTTCATGAGGCTGAGGCCTCCGGTGTTTACTGGCACAGATGTTACTGAGGATCCGCAGTCGTTCATCGACCGGATGGCCAGGATTTGTCGCTCACTCCGATGCTCCGACGAGAGATGGGTAGAGTTTGCGAGTTTCCGGCTGGAGGGTATGGCCCAGAAGTGGTGTGAGTCGTTGGAGAGGGGCAGAGCCACTGGTCTTGCTCCTATGACCTGGGCTGAGTTTGTGACGTCGTTTCTTGCCCGTTTTCTTCCACCGAGCATCAGGGATGCGCGAGCGCGCAGATTTGAGTCTTTACGTCAGACGCCGGGGATGACGGTGTCGGAGTATGATGTATTGTTTACTGAGCTGTCGGTGTATGCTCCGTACTTGGTGGCGACTGAGGAGATGAGGGTGAAGAGGTTTGTTCGAGGCCTGCTTACCCAGTTGTTCCTAGCCATCAGCATTCAGCATTGCGACACGTATGCGGCAGCTGTCGATGCAGCCCTATTGGTGGAGGAGCATCTAGCTGAGTCATCGGTTGTTCCAGAACCGAAGAGGACTCGTACGGATGAGCCAGCACGAGGACCGAGGTTTGTCCGCAGAGGCAGAGTTCCATCAGAATCGGGGAGTAGCAGAGACGTGGGACGTGGCCAGTTATTCAGTTCTTATTCCCAGGAGGGCCAGCGACCGTCTTATGGATGCTTTGGTTGTGGCAGTTTGCAGCATCTTGTTCAGAATTGTACTGTGGTGCGTCAGAGAGGGCCAGCTGTACCGCAGGTTACCTTACCACCTTCTCCGCCTCAGAGAGCGTTGCCTCTTATTCCTGTTGTTGCGCCGCGTCAGACTCCTACTCAGAGAGGTCGTGGTCGTGGTGGTTTTGTGCCGAGAGGACGAGGTGGCAGAGGCAGAGGACAGCCGGTAGCCGGTAGCCGGTAGAGGGCAGGCACGGGTTTTTGCCTTGACTCACCAGGACGCTCAGGCGTCTAATGCTGTGGTTTCAGGTACCCTTTCCTTATGTTCTTTTGATGCACATGTTCTTTTCGATCCGGGATCTACGCATTCATATGTTTCTGCGCACTTCGCGCCGAGGTTAGGCCGAGAGTCGTGTTTGCTAGATCAGCCATTAGTAGTGACTACTCCTGTAGGAGAGTCGTTTGTTGTGCGGCACGTGTTCCGATCATGTGTTGTCCGCTTAGGAGACAGAGATCTGTCCGTCGACTTGATCCTTCTTGAGATGTTGGACTTCGACGTTCTGTTGGGCATGGATTGGCTAGCTACTTTCTATGCGTCCGTGGACTGCCGCGAGAAGACAGTTATATTTTGTTTTCCCGGCGAGTCAGTGTTTGTTGTGCAGGGAGACCGTGGTGTCGCCCCTCACAGTTTGGTTTCTGTTCTGTGCGCTAGTCGGCTTTTGAGGAGGGGATGTCGGGGATTCTTAGCTTTCATTCATGATACTGGAGTTACGGTGGAGTCGTTGGACCAGGTTTCTACCGTGCGAGAATTTTCCGATGTCTTTCCCGATGAGTTACCTGGGTTGCCGCCAGAGCGTGATATTGAGTTTTGCATTGATCTGATTCCTGGCACGGAGCCTATTTCTATACCGCCTTATCGGATGGCTCCGGCAGAGCTTAGAGAGCTTAAAGATCAGTTGCAAGAGTTGCTTGTTTTGGGACTTGTGCGTCCGAGTGTTTCGCCGTGGGGAGCTCCTGTTCTGTTCGTCAAGAAGAAGGACGGCAATTTGAGGCTATGTGTGGATTATCGTCAGTTGAACCGAGTTACGGTGCGGAACAGGTATCCTTTACCCCGCATTGACGATTTATTTGATCAGCTCCAGGGTGCGAAACATTTTTCGAAGATTGATTTGCGTTCGGGTTATCATCAGTTGCGGGTTCGGAATGATGACATTCCGAAGACTGCTTTTCGTACGCGCTATGGGCATTATGAGTTTTTGGTGATGTCGTTCGGACTCACCAATGCGCCAGCAGCGTTCATGGATCTGATGAACCGGATTTTCAGGCCGTTCCTCGACCAGTTCATTATAGTGTTTATTGATGACATACTGGTCTACTCTAGGAGTCATGAGGAGCATGAGCAGCACTTGAGGATTACTTTGCAGATTTTGAGAGAGCACCGGCTGTATGCTAAATTCTCAAAGTGCGCATTTTGGCTTGATAGAGTTGACTTCCTGGGTCATGTGGTGACTGGTGATGGTATTCTTGTGGACCCGAGGAAGATCGAGGCTGTACAGCTTTGGCCCGGACCTGTATCGGTGACGGAGGTCTGCAGCTTTTTGGGCTTAGCTGGTTATTATCGCCGTTTTGTGCAGGATTTCTCGAGTATCGCTGCACCACTGACTGGACTGACCCAGAAGGGAATTCCTTTTCTCTGGACTGATGCTTGCGAGCAGAGTTTTCAGTAGTTGAAGACTCGGTTAACGACAGCACCGGTTCTTTCTTTACCTTCTGGATCAGGCGGCTTTATTGTTTATTGTGATGCTTCTCGAGTAGGGCTCGGCTGTGTTTTGATGCAGCATGATAGGGTGATTGCATATGCTTCTAGGCAGCTGAAGAAGAACGAGAAGAATTACCCCACTCACGATCTTGAGATGGCAGCGGTAGTCTTTGCGTTGAAGATTTGGAGACACTACTTGTACGGAGAGTCGTGTCAGATCTTCACGGATCACAAGAGTTTGAAGTATATCTTCCAGCAGCGAGATCTGAACCTGAGACAGCGCCGATGGATGGAGCTAGTGAAGGATTATGATTGTGAGATCCTTTATCACCCGAGCAAGGCGAATGTGGTAGCTGATGCTTTGAGTCGTAGGCCCGTGGGTAGCTTATTCCAGTTGAGCGCAGTTCAGTGTCAGTCTTCTGCAGATTGGCAGCTCTTGTGTGATAGTAGAGTGCAGTTCGAGTTCACTTCCGCTGGGGGACAGCTTGCTCATGTCAGCGCCCGTCCACTTCTTTTTGATCGTATCCGTGAGGCGCAGCCCAATGATGCCCGTTTGATTGAGATTCTTGAGCTTGTTCGGCAGGGAAGAGTTTCGGAGTTCATGATTGATGACCAGGGTGTGCTACGATGCGGGACTCGCTTGTGTGTACCAGATGTTGATGGGTTGAGACGCGAGATCCTAGAGCAGGCACATCAGTCAGCCTTTAGCGTTCATCCAGGTTCCACCAAGATGTACCGTGACTTGAGGGACTTCTACTGGTGGGAAGGGATGAAGCGTGATATATCGGACTTCGTTTCGAGGTGCCTGACTTGTCAGCAAGTCAAGGCTGAGCATCAGAGACCGGCTGGAGAGTTGCAGCCTTTACCCGTTCCGGAGTGGAAATGGGAGCAGATTTCCATGGACTTCATTGTGGGTCTACCCAGGACCAGTCGAGGGTATGACTCCATTTGGGTTATTGTAGACCGGTTGACGAAAGCGGCTCACTTTCTTCCAGTGAAGACCACTTTCGGTTATGCTCAGTATGCTCAGTTATACATAGATGAGATTGTGCGTTTGCACGGTGTTCCCACATGCATAGTATCCGACAGAGGCACCCAGTTTACTAGCCGTCTTTGGCAGAAGCTTCAGGAAGCTTTGGGTACCCGGCTGAGTTTTAGTACCGCTTTTCATCCACAGACCGATGGCCAGTCGGAGCGGACTATACAGACTTTGGAGGATATGCTCCGTGCATGTGTGCTTGATTTTGGTGGCAGTTGGGATCGTCACTTGCCGTTGATTGAGTTCTCCTACAACAACAGCTTTCAGGAGACTATTCAGATGGCACCTTTTGAGGCTTTATATGGTAGGAAGTGTCGATCGCCAGTCTGTTGGACCGAGCTTAGTGAGAGTTTGGTTTTGGGACCCCAGCTAGTTCAGGAGACCACGGAGAAGATCCAGCTGATTCAGGATAGGATGAGAGCAGCCCAGTGCAGGCAGAAGTCTTATGCCGACCGTCGTCGTCGCAGACTTGAGTTCGCAGTGGGGGATCATGTATTCCTGAGGATTTCTCCGATGAAGGGCGTTATGCGATTTGGGAAGAGAGGGAAGCTCAGTCCCAGGTTTGTAGGTCCTTTCGAGATCCTTGAGCGAGTGGGTTCTGTTGCTTATCGTTTGGCGCTCCCGCCCAGTTTTCCGGATGTTCACCCCGTTTTTCATGTGTCGATGCTTCGTAGATACCTTCATGATCCTTCTCACACGATTCAGCACGAGACCGTTCAGCTTGAGCGCGATCTTTCGTTCACCGAGCAGCCGGTAGTTATTTTGGATCGGCAGGTGAAGAAACTTCGGTCAAAGGTCTTGCCATCTGTGAAGGTTCTTTGGCGTAGCCCGACTAGTGAGGAGATCACTTGGGAGGCCGAGAGCGAGATGCGGAAGAAATTTCCTCATCTTTTTGAAGGTACGCTTAGTATGAAATTTTAATTCGGGGACCGAATTTCTATAAGGAGGGGAGATTGTAACGTTTTAGAAATCGTTTTGCGAATTTTCCCGTTTTAGGGAAAAATTGTCGGTTTTTCCCGTTTTAACCCGATTTCGATCAAACGACCGTATAAGCTTACCGACACCTAATTTGGCCAAAATAAAGCCTGTGCGCGAACTTTGGGAGTATTTGGGAGGTTTTGGTTCAGATAGATTTTTTCCCGAAAAAAATATTATTTTAAGCGGTGTTTTGTGCACGTAAATCGGGAAAAAATTTCTTTTGTGAATAAATTAATTTTGTCACTAGAATTATTTTAGAAACTTCTTTTTAAATATCTAGATATTTTTGGAGTGCAAAAGGAATTATTTTAAAAAGAAAAGAAAAGGTGAAAAGGTGGCAAAATGCATTTATTAGCTTTTATTACTCATTTTCCTAGCAATTTCTTCACCCAAAATTCACAAAAATACCCCCCACTCACCTTGGCCGACCCTAACTCCCCCATTTCTGTCCAAAATAATTCCAAGCTCATTTCTCTCTCATTTCCTTTCAAAAACACAAAAAGATATCCAAAAATAAATCCAAAAATTCCTATATAAATATTAAACCTTTTTCCTTCACTAATCCTTCATGGATCTTCTTCAAAGCTTGAGTTTTGGAGGCTAAAGTGATGGATCTAAGTTCTTTTTGGTGTTCTTGAGGAGGTATAATTTCTTACCTTAATCCATAATTAATTGCTTTAATCTTTAACTAGCTAATTTAGTTAACTAGTTAAGTGCTTAGTTTAGCATTTAAATCATGATTAATTCATTATATTTGGTTTAAGAAATTCATGTTAGGGTTAAATTTTGATTAAGTGATTAGTGTTTAATTCAAGTGTTAAATTGTGTTTTGGAAAAGAATAATCTAGTAGAAAGTGTTAAAATTTGCTAATAAGCATTTTGTTTAATTAAGCAAAATTGCTTACTAGATTTTTGCTAAAACATAATTAGCGAGTGTAAAAAATATAGGATTGGTTTAGATAGCTTAGTTAAGCTATTTTAAGGTATTTGTAATTGTTAGATTTGTGTTATCTTGAATCTAGTGCGATATATTGCGATAGGTTGCTTACTAGATTTCGGGGTTTTCCGACGTAGGGTTCGTTTGGTAGTTGCGAGGTTATATCCAGTGTATTCCTCGTAATTTTGTGTTGTGTTGCGCGATCGGGACGATCGAGGTCCAGACTTGGTGTTTTATAGTTTAGCGACCCTAATTAGGGTTTTGGCCGGTATCGTGCGCGATAGATGCGCTAAGCGCGCAGTGTAATTTTCCGGGCGTTTTCGTCGCGTTTCGTTGTCTTTCCGTCATTATAGGATATTTAGCTTATGTGTTGTATTTATGAAATTTTAGGTTCGCAAGCAGGGACTTCGGGTGCTGCGGACAAGGGGAAGCAGGTGGTCGGATTTTCTTAGCTCGAGACCATCTGTGATTAGATTTAACATCTACGGGGAAATCGCCCGTATGGCGTTATGCGTCGGGGCGAATATGATATGATAGCTGCATGTATTTGCATATTAGTTACTTTCATATGAATGTCATTGCATAGCATTATCTGTTGTACTTGACTCATACCTTTAGATATAACACATTACTGACGGTTCATGTTGCACGAACACTAAATTGTATGCTATACCCACACCGTCTGTAATTGCCATGACACGCACAAACACCTACATATGTGATATGATAGTGGATAGGAATGATTAGAGTAGTAACTCATATTCTATTGTGCATATGAAATACTGTGGACACATACATACGTGATATTGCATTCGGCAGGAATAGTTAAGGTAGTGAACCTTATTCCACTTCGCTTATATCTTGTTATAATTACCTATACATCATGCATACATATTGACATGTACACCCTCGTACTTGATTACATGTGGATACTTAAACCCTGCTACACTTACATGTACACTTCATATGATACTGCATTTATTTTCGAAGGAATTGGGAACCGCATGATGTGTTTTAAAGCTAGATTCAATTTAAAGAGCGGTTTTCCCTTTATATGCTCATATTGATGTTTTATGTTGCATATATCAGTTTTATATGGATTTTACGCATTGAGATATGGATTTCATATGATTTATGGATTTGAGAACCGTGGGGGATATTTTCAAGAAAACTTTGTATTATTTGAAAACCCGGTTTCTCTTGATATGATATTTGATGCGTCCACCATGTGATTTCTCGGTTCTGAGATTTGGCTTGTGATACCCGATTCGAGGAGCGGGATGCACCGTCTGCGGGTACATGGTGGACCCGGTATGGTATCCCAGGGTGAGTGGTGATTTCGTGGTGTAGACGATAAACCTGACGGTGGGACCACTACCTACCGGTGATTGTATTTGGACTCGGCGGTTATCATGGAGATACCGACCGGAGTGAGGTATGACATATCGTCAGGGCTAGTCATGGTGACAGCGCCTGAGTTATGAGGATTTACGTGTCGATGCTAGACACGGGTTTCATGATGTTTCGAGTGTCGGTGTTTGACACTCAGGTTTTCGTGAGACATACAGGATTTGAGGGCCGATCTGAGGATGCGGTGCCTGAGGATTTGGGATTTGATGTGTCAGTGAGGGACACTGGTGCTTTTCCATGCTGATGATTTTTGCATGAGATTTTATATTATATCATCCCACACTCAGGATTATGTTGATATGCATTGTTTCATGTAGTTGTAGTACCCTGATGATGTACCTTTACATGATTGTTGCATATTCACTTATCATACTTATGCTATCGGATTACTTGTGATAGATAGATCGCTGTTCGTGCATACTTTCGTTTACTGTATGATGTTATTTACTATTCACGAGTTGGCAACTCACCCCCGTTGTGCCACAGTGTTGTGCAGGACTTACCCTCTGAGTAGTCGCGGCAGGGCATCTTTTCATCTCTACTTTTGCGGATACCGCTACGGTTGGCTGTGAAGCCTTGCTTTTAGGTGGGTTGCGGTTATCTGTTTGTACTTTGTATATTTTTTGTTGGATCTAGTATTCTCCATCTACCACTATGTTGTATATGACTTAGAGACGACTTGTGAGGATTCAGTGTTATATTTTGTGGTGACTTTGGGTGCCGTGCTCGTGGGAGCCGGTTTTGTTGAAAAGTTTTACTTCTTTATGCAGTTTCCTTTTATATTTCTTCGCTTCGGCGTCGTATATATGTTGTGGTGGTTGTCTCCGCCGTTGGGCGTGATTTGCTCCCGTTTGGGATGCTTTTATTATTATCTATGTGGTACCCGTTTTCGGGGTTAGTTTTTACAAAGGAGGTGCTGCCGAAATTTTTAAGAACGAAAACTAAACTTAAAGATTTTTACTTGAAAATTTCCGAATATTTAAAACTATGTTTTTCTCCGTTGATCCAGTTTTGGGTGGTTTAAATTCTGGGTTTCAGCTTACTTAAGTTGCGTACGCCTTTAGACGTTACATAGTTTAAGTGCCGGTTACGGGCCAAGTTTGGGTCGTGACATGATATTTGATGCGTCCACCATGAGATTTCTCGGTTCTGAGATTTTTGATATATACCCTATGCGAGGAGTGAGTGGGCCGTGTGCAGGTACATGGTGGAGCCCGATACGGTTCCCTTCGGCAAGATGTTCGTGGTACAGACGATGAGCCTGGAAGGTGGGCAAGTACCTACCAGTGATTATATTTGGACTCGGCGGTTATCGTGGGGATACCGACCGGAGTGATGTACGGCATATCGTCAGGGCCAGTCGTGGTGACAGCACCTGAGTTATGAGGATTTACGTGTCGATGCTAGATACGGGTTTCATGATGTTTCGAGTGTCGGTGTTAGACACTCAGGTTTCCATGATTTTTACGTATAGTCGGTGGACATACGGGGTTGATATCCTCATATATATATATTGTTAGTTATATGTATGCCCTAGAGGCCATTACTGTACATTGGATGTATATTGTAGTAGATGCTGGGACATATATAGGTAGGACTTTCTTGCTTGACATGATAGTACGCTATCTGGTTGCTCTTTATCTTAACATGTATACTTTCTGTCTCTCTGTTACATGTTGATAAAGCCCTTAGGATGTGTACTCGACTTCCAGGACTATGATGTAGATCATACTAGTGGGGCCTGGGTAGTCCATGAGTACATCCTCCAATGTTCCTAGTCGTGGGAATATCGAGACGGGGCATCGATATTCCAGAGTAGACTAGCGTATATCTTCTCGACCCATGTGATGGGCGATGGATGATCCCATATCCATTGGTGTTTGACATCAGAAATGCTATGCGGGTGCTCAGTGGAGACTGGGTACACTGAACGGACTCGCCGAGAACTCCCAGATGGTATTATACCTCACGTCAGATGGCAGTTCTCTGGTGACACTGGTACAGCTTAGTCTGTTGACCCGAGATCGTCATAGAGTCTTGTGTGTCTCCCACTGTGCTTTGATTTCCACACTACCACGGCTCTACTGAGTTGTGCAAACAGGTGGTTGTTGGGTACAGTCCCGATTCACATGGAGGCAATGAGCGATAGGAGGGGATTCGTCTCTCCCGGTATTGGGGGTTGATGTTGCGCTATGCTCGACTGGCCATAACTGGAAATCCCTGGCCAGGGTTGCTGTGACTTACTGGTAAGTGTTATCAGTAGTTTCACACTTGTTATGGACCTTATATCGGCATGACTTATCAAGCTATTGGAGTCTTACGTTTACCACCCCTAGGCGAGATATGCGACATATCAGACGAACGGACTGGACTGTACGGTAAGTGTTACTGGTTGGATTCACAGGAGTGTGAGCGGGCTTGCTCGTCGATCTTCTGATCGCTCAATACCCGGGTGGCAGTTACGTTTAGCAGACCGCTTGCGGCTTGTGGGTGTTTGATATGATCATCACCTACTGCCGGCGTATTGATGAGTCTTTAGAGTCCTACACGGAGGTTTCCTGGCTCAAGCGAAACGAAATAGGAGCGCATATGAGATATGTGCGGGACCGAGAATAATGCGTGTATGTGATACCGTATTCTATTCTCGCGATGAATGTATCGATTGGTTGTATGCGATATAACCTAGTTATCGAATCGAGGATTGATTCGATAAGTCGATACATTGGATATTAGTCGATCATATGCGATATGACCGGATTGTTAAATCAAGTGTTGATTTAATGATTTAATGTATAATTATATATTTGATATATTACTTTACATTAACTAGTATTTGTTCACTTAAGATGGATTTTCTCACTTGATGTGCACATTGTATATATGATATAGTTTTGTGCACTAGTTTGTATCATGTTTGATGATACATGCAAACTTGAGTGTGTATGATTAAACCATGGTTATGTTAATGGTTAGGGTTTTGATTTACTTATTTATTTATTCTCTTTATTCATTTTGGCAAAGGAAAATGAAATGGTGGCTTGCTTTGTCTTTTGTTGAAGCTTCATGAAGCTTTGAAGAAGTAACCATTTTGTTTCTTTCCTTTAACCTAACCATTCAACTTAACCCTGGTTTATTCTCTACACTTAACCATGGTTGCAATATGATAAGGGTCACTTGTTTTTCTATTTTAATTAATTCATTCTTTTATCATATTCTTTCTTTTCTTCTTCTTCTTCAAGATGAAGAAAACCTTTGCTACCTTCAATGGTGACTTGAGAAAAAGAGTGAGAAATCCAAATCCAAAGTGAACCCACTTCCTATTTCTTCATCCTCTACCACTTGCCATGTAGTATAGGGTGTTTTCTTCACAAGTTTCATGACTTGGTGAAGTTGGAGCTTGATCTTGAGTTGCCTCGACGTAGATCATCTTCGGCATCGAAGACGACGACCTAGCCCGATCTCTTCTCCGATGAAACCACCGCGAGAGTCTAGGATTCCGATGGGTACAGCGGAGGGACGTCATCACGGAGCCAAGGAAGTGGAGGACCGGATCTACAAAGGTTGTAGTCACTTTACTTTAGCAATAAAGTTGTTTACTTGCTTGCATCGCTTATCCTCTAGTTACGATCTTGCTTAGGGTTAATTGGCACATAGGAAATTTTTGAATTGGCCATGTTTGATCACTTGTGGAACCTAGGAACCCTACATATATATATATATATATATATATATATATATACTTATAGGTACATGTTTTTATGATGTTTCGGGTGTCGATGATAGATACTCAGGTTCCATGAGACTTACAGGATGTGAGGGCCGATCTGAGGATGCGGTGCCTGAGGATTTGGGATTTGATGTGTCAGTGAGGGACACTGGTGCTTTTCCATGCTGATGATTTTGCATGTGATTTTATATTATATCATCCCACACTCAGGATTATGTTGATATGCATTGCTTCATGTAGTTGTAGTACCCTGATGATGTACCTTTACATGATTGTTGCATATTCACTTATCATACTTATGCTATCGGATTACATATGATAGATAGATCGCTGTTCGTGCATACTTGCGATTACTGTATGATGTTATTTACTATTCGCGAGTTGGCAACTCACCCCCGTTGTGCCACAGTGTTTTGCAGGACTTACCCTCTGAGTAGTCACGGCAGGGCGTCTTATCATATCTACTTTTGCGGATACCGCTACGGTTGGCTGTGAGGCCTTACTTTTAGGTGGGTTTGCGGTTATCTATTTGTACATTGTACACATGTCGCAGTTAGGTGATTATGATGATTGAGGGAGGACCTATACCGGTAGAATAGTCTTACTCAAGATGATAGTATGCTATCTGCTTTGTATTTATCATCATGTATATGTTGATAGAGCCCATAGGATTCTTGCCTGACTACCAGCATTATGATGAAGATCATATACGTGGGAGTTGGGGGTCTATAAGCACATCATTAAATGTCCTAAGTCATGGGAGTATCGAGACTGGGCATCGATACTCCAGTGTAGACTAGTGTATACTGATCAAGACCCCGACGAGGGGCAGTGGCCAGGTCTTACAAGCCATTGGTGTTAATTTGTTCACTAAGTTAGTATACAGGTGCTCATTGGGTTATGAGTACACTGGACGGACTCACCGGGAACCTGCTAGTTGGTATTATATCTATTGCCAGATAGCAGTTCCCAGGTGACATGTGTACAGGTTAGTCTGTCGACCTGAGATCGTCATTTGTCTCGTGTGAGTTCCCACTGTGCTTTGATTACTACCCTACCACGGCTCAAAGGAGTCGTGCAAACAGGTTTTAGTTGGGTACAGTCCCGAGCCACATGGAGGCGGTGATCGGATCGTCGGGGATTCGTCTCTCCCGGTATTGGGGGTTGATGTCGCGTTGTGTATGGATGGTCATCACCAGAAATCCGTGGCCACGGTGGACGAGAATTACCGATCCAGGATCGATAGTTTCTCAGGTGGTGATGGATTTCATGCCCACACTAAATGCCGCGTTGTTAGGGGTCTGACTTTATCCACCCCCTAGACTCGATATGCGATACTCTTAGACAAACAGACCGGACTGTACGGATATTGTCACTGTCAGGCTCAGTAGAGGTTCAGGATGAGTTTGCTCGCCGGCCTCCCTTTCGCTCAATACCTGGGTAGCCGTTACGTACAGCTAGTGCCACTGACGTGCTTGTGGTTAAACCCACTGCCAGCGTATTGACGAGTCTTTAGAGTCCCACACAGAGGATTTTCATGGTTCAGGTGATATGGTGTACATGAGGTATGTTGGTACATACCAGTGTCCGATTAAATATGTGCACATGCTGCGCAGACTTTAATCGGACGGTTGATAATACTAGCGGCTTAGGATTAAACCGGATTATTAATCAGGTTTTGATTTAATAATTTACATATGTATTTATATATATGTATTCTAGTATTATTGTTCACTATTTATTTTCTCTTTTGGCTATTCTATTTTTGTACGAATACGCGTATATGTATTTCGATACGTGTACCGGGAAGTATTCCGTATTTATACGGAATAGCTTCTAGAAGGTGGCCACCTCATTATTAGATTTTCTTTTTAGAAAATCAAATAAGGAAATGAGGTGGAGGGGTGAGTTGACATGAGCATGGTCTTGGGCATGTAGAGAGGTATGGTTCACAATTCTTTATTGGATAATTTGATAAGATATTTTGTGTGCATTATTTTTGCATGAGAGAGAGATAGAGGTGGCAGCCACTTGATGAGGGCAAGGCTCATTGGTTTTCTATTCTTGCTTCATGGTTCACTCTCATTCTATTCTCATTCTCACATGAAAACACTTAGCCAATTTCTTTAGTTGCTCATGCCTATATTTCCTCACCTCCTTCATCTTCTTGAGTTTCTCTATTGAGCATTGAGATGAGAGAAAAATTATAGTGACACATTCCTACACCTCCACTCTCCATTGCTAGCAACCTTGGAGCGTCGGTTGCCTCGTTCGACGAAGCTAAAGCTTGCGCCGTTTCCCTCAGGTGGATCATCGTAGATGGAGGAAGACCGGCAACCAAACTTGATCAAGAAACCACTAGGAGCTTGGAATGAAGACCGAAGGACACAGATCAACTCGGTATAACCATTCTAACTTCCTTTTATAGCTTGCTAGATTAGGGTTTAAGATAGATCCGGGTATCGGGTAATGGTAGTGCCAGTTTAATAAATTTTTGTTCCGCATTTGGCCACAGTTTGATGGCCGGGGCGCTGCCGTAACCCAGCATGGTATCAGAGCCAGCCTTTAAACCCTTAGCTAGCTTGTTTAGATAATGTTGAAGTATCGAAATCGAAACAACCCGAAAACGATGCACTGCAGATTTCAGTCTCTGTCGATTTTCAAAGTCTTCAAAAAAAAATTTCATACAACTGCAAAAGACTACTGAGATGACCACTAGACCACACCCCAAATACGAGCCAATTCCACCAAAATTTGTCCGAGCACATTGCTCAAAAATCCGAGCTCGCCGGTCCAAATTTGGAGTTTGGGCTTGAAATTTTTGGTGTGGTCTAGTCTCTGGAATATTGGTTCAGTGGTATTGTTTGTTTTGCCCATTTTGGATTTTTTGTTATCTGTTGTTTGGGGGCAATTCGGAGTGTTTCGAAGTCGATATTTTAACACTGTTTAAATGTTTATACAGTACTTACATTACTATCTGCGACCGTGAATATCATTAGAGCGGTACAACTCGTCTAATTGCTATATGTTCTTTTTGACGGGTTTGCGAACGTGACATTCACGTTGATGTTCTGTGTTGTGCTGTGTTGTGGTTGGATCGTCGTGGTGGATAGCTATGGTGCAATATTAGTACAGTTTAGTTTCATTTGTACATTTGATATTGCGGGGCGAACGTCCGACATGTGGACTGCCGTCACTGCCAGTTTGTATATTATTTATTTGGGGCACGACCGGTTTGAGGTCGATGTCACCCTTGTATATTATTTTCTTTTCTGTACTAGGATTACCCCACGGTGGAGTGCACGAATAGCCGGGTTCTAGAGGGCAACGGGTCCGTATCTCATGGCGTTGAGACGGAGGGGACCTTACTCTAGAATTGGCGAGCTATTCGCCGCACTCGTAGGGGGTATAGGTTGACCCAGGAGGGGTGCTCAAGTTACCGGATTCCGTGAAGTGTTGGGTGGCCCATTCACGTTGTTGAAGGGGGTTGCCTCGCTTCTGGTTTTGGTGGGCAACTTGCCGCGCTCGTAGGGGTCTAGGTTTCATTGCACAGGCTATCCACACGACAGGGAACGTTGGGTCTCATTTGCGGCTCAAGTGAAACCCGGGGCTCCAAGATTATCCATCATTCTGTGATTCTTCTGTGGTGTTGCTTTATTCCATGCCTTGGATGATTGTTATATATATTTATATATACTAGTAGATGTTGTATATGTTTTGCACCGGCGCTAGTCCAGTCCCCGCTCTGTCATTGGTTAAGTAACCTAACGGGTGATGACAGGACCCAGTGGCGAATGCGGATGGCATATACGTACATTTTATTTTCGTTCTTTTCTGGTGTGATTAATTGATGGGATTGCATTGATTATTATCAATGCAAGGATAAAACTGTAGGGTTCCTATCGACGGCAGCAAGGTTTCAGGAGGCATCGTCCATGCCATTTTCAAAAATTTGCCGTTTCAAGGAACTCTAAACCAGAATTGTTAACTAGAAATTAATACGGAAACGAATGTAAACCATTTACATCTAAGTGAAATATAAATACAATAGTTTTAGATCGGTCCTTCACTTCAAAAGCTCCCTGTAATAGTCCCTTCGCTGCGATCATCGAACTCCCGGACTCTTAGACAGCCCCATGAGAAGATAGCAACAGTCTTGCTTGAAGTCTTCGAGGCCGAAGATGATCTACGTCGAGGGGATACGAACTCAAGCTACTGCTTCACCAAACTGAAGCAAACACCCTATACTAAAGTGCTAATCTAGTAGAGGATGGTGAAATAGGAAGTGGGCTCACTTTAGAATTTCTTTTCTCGCAATATTTCCTCACTTGGATCAAACCCTAGCAAGCTTTTCTTTTGGAAGAAGAAGATGAAGAAAAAAATGAGAATGAAATTGATCCAAAATGAGATGAGTAACCATGGGTGAGTAGGTATCATATACTAACTCAGGTAGAGACATAACCATATCTAATTAAAATGGTTAGGTTAACAAATATCTAAAGTAAAACAAAGTGAATGGACTTTATCAAAGCACTCACAAGCTTCATGCTTTTAACAGATAATCCACTAATTTTGTAATTACTTTAAACATTAATAACCCACCATTATAAATAGAATGGTGTATGTCTCATACACCCATGTAGTGTGTATCAACAACCATGACACACAAAAATAAACAATGCACATTAATATATATCACATATATATTACATGTACACACAAGTGAGAAAAGAATGCTTAAGTGAGCCAATGTTAGTTAATGTAAATTAGTATATCAAATATACAATTATAAACTAAATTATTTAATCAACACTTGATTCAATAATCCAGCTATATCACATATAACTGACTAACACTAAATGTACCAACTTATCGAATCAACACTTGATTCGATAACCCGGCTATATCACATATAACCGACCGATACAAAAGTCTCGAGAATAGAATACGGTATCACATACACGCATAATTCTCGGTCCTGCACATATCACATATGCGCTCCTATTTCATTTTTCCTGAGCCAGTAAAACCTCTATGTAGGACTCTAAAAACTCGTCAATACGCCGGCAATAGGTGATGATCACATAAAGCACCCACAAGCCGTCGGCGGTACTAGCTGGACGTAACGGCTACCCGAGTATTGAGCGATCAGAAGATCAGCAAGCAAGCCCGCTCCAACTCCTGCAAAAGCCTGACAGTAACACTACCGTACAGTCCGGTCTCCTCGTCTAATATGTCGCATATCTCGTCTAGAGGTGGTAAACGTCAGACCCCAGTAACTCGATAAGTCATGCCGATATGAGGCTCATAAAGGGTCGAGAAACTACTGGTAACACTTACCAGTAAATCTCTAAACCAGCCCTGGCAAGGGACTTCCCTGTTATGGCCAATCGAGAACAGCGCAACATCAACCCCCAATACCGGGAGAGACGAAACCCCTCCTATCGCTCATTGCCTCCATGTGACTCGGGACTGTACCCAAAAACCACCGTTTTGCATGCCCTCTTAGACGTGGTAAGGTGGAAATCAAAGCATAGTGGGAATCACACAAGACTCTATGACGATCTCGGCTCTACAGACTAACCTGTACCAGTGTCACCAGAGAACTACCATCTGACGTAGGTATAATACCATCTGGGAGTTCTCGGCGAGTCCGTCCAGTGTACCCAGTCTCCACTGAGCACCTGTATATCATCTCTGATGTCAAACACTAATAGATATGGGATCATCCATCGCCCATCTATATAGGTCAAGAAGCTATACGCTAGTCTACTCTGGTATATCGATGCCCTTTCTCGATACACCCATGACTAGGGACCTTAAAGGATGTACTTATGGACTACTTGGCCCCACTAGTATGATCTGCATCATAGTCTAGGTAGTCAAGTACACATCCTAAGGGCTTTACCAACATGTAACAGAGAGACAATCAGTGTACATGTTAAGATAAAGAGTAACCAGATAGCATACTATCATGTCGAGCAAGAAAGTCCTCCCTATATATGTCCAAGCATCCACTACAATATACATCTCATGTATAGTAATGGCCTCTAGGGCATACATATAACTAACAAAAACAACCCTATATTATGTTGTTGGAACCATGTTTTTAAAAACTGACATTACAGACATTTTCTTTTGCTTTGCACAGTAGTATTCGGTTATGAATATCCAGCACCTCATTCGACGAGGCCAGGGCCGAGATCCCTTCATCGGGAGTGACCCCTTGAGTAAAAGTTTGCATCAATGTAATAACTTCACTATAGTAGTTTCCTTTTGCTTTGCATCGTGGTATTCAGTTTGGAATATCCTGCACCTCATTCGACGAGGAAAGAGCCGAGATACCTTCACCGGGAGTGACCTCTTTAGCATAAGTTTTCATCACTATATATATTTATAAAACCACTTGGATTCCTTTAACGATATCAAGTTCATTACGTTAAAGTTTTTTCGCCAAAATCCAGCCGTGGCCCTCCGTCATTTCTTTCAGGTGGTACCTAGTATTCATGCTGCGTTTGTTGGCCTTTGTCAAGGAGTAGTGTGCAGTAGCTAGATATTGCTTGTCGGTTGCATTAAGTTGCGATTATCTACAATAGTCGTATAACCTTGTTGTCCTTTATCAAGGGTTTGTACGTGTGGGTCTAGAGTAATCCAGGATAATGACAGGTTGAACTTGACTTGTGGTTTATGATTTGTTGGCCTTTGTAAAGGTCATACACCGCTTGGGGTAAAAACACACTGTTGGAGATAGTGCCCTCAGAGTCAATTATTGGATCACAGACACGCGATTGCAATGATTGAGGAAGGACCTATTCCGGTAGGACAGTCTTACTCAAGATGATAGTATGCTATCTGGTTTATCTTTATCATCGTGTACTGCTTTAGGTGACCAGACAGGTCGCTATTACACGTTGATAGAGCCTCTAGGATTCTTACTTGACTGCCAGCAGTATGAGGGCGATCATATACGTGGGAGCTGGTAGTCTATAAGCACATCCTTAAAAGGTCCCTAGTCGTGGGAGTTTCGAGATAGGGCATCGATACTCCAGAGTAGACTGGTGTATACAGTCGAGACCCCGATGAGGGGCGGTGGCCGGTCTCACAAGCCACTGGTGTCAGTTGGTTCACCAAAGATGTATACAGGTGCTCATTGGGTTATGAGTACACCGGACAGGACTTGTCGGGAACATGCTAGTTGGTCTTATACCTGACGTCAGATAGCAGTTTCCTGGTGACATGTGTACAGGTTAGTTCATCGACCTGAGGATCGTCATTTGTCTCATGTGAGTTCCCACTGTACTTTGATTACTATCCTACCACGCTCAAATGAGACGTGCAAACAGGTTTTAGTTGGGTATAGTCCCGAGCCACATGGAGGCAGTGAGCGGATCTTCAGGGGTTCGTCTCTCTCGGTATTGGGGGTGAGGTCGCGCTGTGTCTAGGAGAGCCATTACACGAAGTCCTTGGCCAAGGCAGGAGATTTACTGGTGGGTATTCCAGTAGTATCTCAGGCTGTTCTGGGCTGATCTCCGACACGACTTGTACCGCTTTTAGGGGTCTGACTTTTACCAACCCCCTAGGCCCGCCATGCGATGCTCATAGACGAATGGACCGGACTGTATGGATATTGTCACTGACAGGCTCAGTAGGGTGTCAGGATGAGTTCGCTCATCGACGTCCCTTTTGGTCAATAGCTGGTAGCCCGTCACGTATGGCTAATACCTCTGACGTGCTAGTGGTTAAATCCACAGCCATAGTATTGACGAGTCTTTAGAGTCCCCCACAGACAGTTGCTCAAGTTTTCGGGCGAAACGCTGTAGAGGCCGTATGGAGATATGGCAGGGTTCGATCAGATACGTGCGGTATTGCACGGATCATGATCGAGCGGTTAATACTAGCGGGCTTTGGTTTAAGCCGGATCCTAGTATAGTACAGTGTAGATTTTGTCTCATTGCATTTGTATTCAGTTGGAATACAAATGCTGGTGTGTATACACAGCAGCGGGGTTTTCCTGTAATTTATTACGGGATCATATTTTTGGAGTTGCCAGTTTGTTTTCCGTTTCGGCCAATTTTCTTTGTATCTTTCATTGGCTGAAGATTGGTGGAGGAGGGCTTATTTGCATTTGCGCAAATAAGCATTGTAGAGGGTAGTCTTTGCATATTGTTGGATCATGATAGTCTTACCTCCATTGACTTCTACATTTCATCATGGCTTGACTTTTGGAGTTATCATGGTTGTTGATGATTAGGTTTTGGAGTGTTGGTTTTTGTTTGTGATCATATTGTTTTTAATCATCACTCTTTATTCATGCTTGCATGATAGCTTCCGCACTCTCTTGACTTTCCTTGACTCTCTCATTCTCTCATTTCTAAAGAGGAGGGGCCGGCCATTCTCCATAGTGGGGCTGTCCCATTTTTGGTGGGGAAAGTTTTTGATCTCATATCATTTTTGCTTCACCAAAAATCCCAAATTGAACTCCATAGTTCATCCCTCCACAAAAAGGCAACATCCACTACCCCAAATGAGACATAGCTCACTACACTATTCTACAGCAAACCTTAGACACGTCGACTCACCAACTTCATGCCCGAGTTGCCTCGGTCCAGAGGTGGGAGCCCGTAAAAGAAGCCGGCGATGTGGTGCCCTTCCGGCGACGTGATGGAGACTGGAGATTCCGCGGGAGATCGGGACGACGACGAGAAGACCGGAGGACTCGGATCACTCGGTATATTTCTCTACCCGTTCACTAGATAGCTAGGACTAGTTTAATGGCACGATCCGGGTATATAGTGCATGGTGGTGCCGGTTCAGAAAATTAAAGAAAAGCATCGCTTCCGCATTCCGGCGTCGGATTGACGGCCGGGGCGCCGCCGTGCACTTACAGTGGTATCAGAGCCTCGCCATTAACCTAGTCTAGCTTGGTCTAGTATGTTTACACTTTCGATCGAACAAAATTCCAAAAACCCGCGTTTACAATAGCATCAGTTTCTGTCGAAATTTTTTGGAGTCCAAAATTTTTTCAGGTTGTTTCAGTATGATGTGCAGGAGATTATAAGCTTCCTGTAAAAATTTGGTCGCGCGATCTCATTACCCCACCGCGGAACCGCAGCCAAACCCATGCTTGGGCCGCGGTTCCGCCGCTGTTTTAACTGTTCAGCGCACCAAATTTTTTTAGAGAGCTCCTGTGTAGAAAATAGGGTTTTTGGAACATTCTTTTTGGGCCCAGAATTTCTTTATGTGCTACAGTAGTGCTTGGGGCCCACTTGGGTAAATTTGATCGATCGAATTTTTTAAACATGTTAGTTCACAGTATTTACATTATATCTGCGACCGTGAATGTCACTTGATCGGTAAATCCTGTCTAACTGCTATAGCCCGGTTAGACGGATTTGCGAACGTGACATTCACGTTGATATTCTGTGTTGTGCTGTGATGTTGCGGATTGGTCGTGGGGGATAACCTGGATGCAATGCTAGTACAGTTTTTGTTGTATTATGTACATTTGATATTGCGGGGCGAGCGTTCGACATGTGGACTGCCGTCACTGCCTGTTTGTATATTATTCTTTTGGGGCACAACCAGGTTGAGGTCGATGTACCCGTTGTATGTATATTTTACTTTCTGTACTAGGATTATCCCGCGGTGGGGTGCACGGATAGCCAGGTTCTAGAGGGAAACGGGCCCGCATCTTATGGCATTGAGACGGAGGGGGCTTCACTCTAGAATTGGCAGGCTATTCGCCGCACTCGTAGGGGGTACAGGTTGACCCAGGAGGGGTGCCCAAGTTACCGGATTCCGTGAAGTGCTGGTGGTCCATTTACGTTACTGAAGGGGGCTGCCTCGCTTCAGGTTTTGGCGGGTAACTTGCCGCGCCCGTAGGGGTCTAGGATTTCATTGCACAGGCTATCCACACGACCAGGGGAACGTCGGGTTTCAGTAGCGGCTCTGTGAAACCCGGGGATCCCAGATATCTGTATTGTTCTGTGATGCTTATTACATTTCTATGATGTTGCATTTTATCACGCCTTGAGCGAAATATTATATATTGATATATATACTAGTAGATGTTGTATATGTTTTGCATCCGCGCTAGTCCAGTCCCCGCTCTGTCGTTAGTTAACTAACCTAACGGGTAATGACGGGACCCAGTGGCGAATGCGGATGGCATATACGTACGTCATTATTTTCATTCTTTATTGGTGTGATCTATTGATGGGACTGCGTTGATTCGGATCAATGCAAGTTAAACAAAACTATTCTGATGTTGTTGGAACACTTTTCAAAAAGCTGTTATTGCAAGGACGTTCTCTTTTGTTTTGCATCGTGGTATTCAGTTGGAATATCCTGCTCCTCAGTCGATGAGGCAAGGGCCGAGATCCCTTCACCGGGAGTGACCCCTTAGACAAAAAGTTTGCGTCAGGGCAATAACTTCACTATAGCCGATTACTTTTGCTTTGCACCGTGGTATTCAGTTGGAATATCCTGCACCTCATTATACGGGGAAAGAGCCGAGATCCCTTCACCGGGAGTGACCTCTTTAGCAAAGGTTTTCGTCACTATATTTTCAAAAAGCTATCCGGTTCCTTCAACGATATCAAGTTCATTACGTTAAAGGTTTTCGCCAGAAACCATTCATAGCCCTCCGTCGTTTCATATGGGTGGTCAATAGTATTCAAGCTGTGTATGTTGGCCAAAGTCAAGGCACAGTGATTGGTAGCTATTGGGTATTCATATGCAGCATAGATAGATGCGTTGGTTTGGGGCAGTCATACTACTATTTTGGCCAAAGTCAAGGGTATGTACGGGTGGGCTCAAATTAACCTGGAGAATGACGGGTAGAACTTGACAGGTGACTTATGATATGTTGGCCAAAGTCAAGGTCATAAGAGCATGGGGCAAAAATCACATCGGGGGTTTCTAAAGAAACTGAAACTTGCCAGATATGCGCATACCTTCTGGAGTGTGATGACGTGAGCGGATTCCGTCACGTTATCATGCAATGATAGTTGGATCTCAATTCCCACTGATGAGTTGGTTTACTCCTCGGGTCATCCCGACTAATTCTTCTTTCGGGTTTGGAGAAGAATTTGAGGTTACAGTGGGAGGTTTCCAGATTAGATAAAGTGATAACCATTCTGATCTAGGCTAGAGTGCACGCTGAGTGTTTCTTTTCTCTCTCTCTCTTTAGCAGCGACCATTGACCCTACCCTAGACTATGACTCAGTGACCAAAATTGACCGAACCTTCTTAAATACTGGCTTTTGGATTGTCAGAGTTGCATACCTCATTGCCACCCCTACTTTTACCCTTTTCTCCAGGACACCCCGTATTACTATGAACGTCCACTTCCATTGGACAAAACCATCATATGGTTAGATACGAACTCGAAGGAATTTATTCGAGGATGGTTTCCAGTTCTGGAGAAAACGAATAGGACTATTCAGTTGTCTTTTCCTTTTACCTTCTCTCAGGTTGCGAGTACTCCTTGGTTTAGGAGATAGTACACCTATTACGCAAATTGGATAGTCTTCTTCCAAACCATAGGCAGGTGCCGACCGGTAGGGTATGAAGAAAACTAATTATCCTAAACGGTGTACAGAAGGTATTAAGTTAAGACAAAGAACGGGATTAGAAGGAGGGCAAAATAAATTGCGACTGATATTCTCGACCAAACCAGGTATTTCATTACCACTCCCACTTCACCTTTGTATTTCTCCAGGACACTCCGTATCACTACGAAGATCCACAGTTTATTGGATACTCCATCGTATGGTTATATACGAACTCGAAAGGAACTTGTTCCAGTTCGGGGATGGATTCTGGTTCAGGAGAAATAGGAATAAGGTTTATTCGGTTGTCTTTTATCTTCACCTTCTCTCGCATTACGAGTGCTCCTAAGATTAGGACAGTACACCCATTATGCTTATTGGATAGTCTTCTTCCAAACCATAGGCTGGTGCCGAACGGTAGGGAAGGAAGAAAACCATTTGGCCTAAAGGGGTGTGCAGAAGGTAATGACTAAAGACATAGAAAGGGATTTGGAAAGATGGCAAAGAATTACATGGTTACAGTTGTGAATCTGATAATGGAAGAGGCATTACTAGGAATACTGGGAAACCCCTACGAAACATTTCAATGTTTCAGTTTCACTGTGTACTGTTAAAGGAAATCTGATTTCCCGATTAGATACTTACTCCAGGGTATGTATTTACCAGGTATGATTCTCACATCTGTATGGTTTTACAGATGATGAGTGGGAGTAAGTTATTGGGAATTGGGTGATCATCCTCATTATATCGGGATTCGTTGTAATCGGTGATATTTGAGGAAGTCACCTGGATTGTTTGTCGGTCGGCAAATATTTGGTTTTGAATATCCGCTGTTATGCACCAATTTCAAATCGATATATCTGTACGTCTATTTTCATAGAGTGAGATATATCTTTTTGAAATTATGTCTATGACATCTACCTATATCAGTGGATGGTTAGGTAAGGAGTATTAAACAGCGGTGTAATTCTTCATAACCATAGTACAGTTTTCAACCTACGACACACAGGGAATGAGTTATTAGACTCAAGGGACTTATACAGAGTATTGTATGTTGTCCAGCGTCCATTAGGACAGAGGGGTTGGTCCTTGTACTATATTCGGTTTACTTATGACTTTTCTAGTTTTTAGACAGGTGTTTCGTGGAAACACAGGGTCCGAATTTTGAGAAGTTATAGGTATAAGAATAGAGTAGAGAACCAGGTATTGCAAGTATCGGGATTCTTCAAGGTGATCGAAGATGTAGATACTTGTGTATGGTATTCAGTTGATAGTAATGATTAAGAGAACTTGCTTCTCTTTCAGGTTACTCATAATTGGAAGCATTCCTAAGTTGAGTAACGCTGATCGGCCTCCTTCCATTTAGCTGACATGCACTGGAGACGGCTGCATGATTTGAATCTGGTTCAATTAAATCAGTGCCTCTGGTTCTATATTGGATGTAGAACAGTTCATATCTTAACGATGTTAAGGTACGGGGAGTTGTCCAGCTTATGATTAAAACCAGACACTGGACAACTCAAGGCACGTTTCTGTAATGGCTGTTTGTAGGTTGACCCAGGCTATGACGAGGGTTGACTTTCTACCATTTGGAAGATCAATAGTGATATTGTTCTTGACTCGCCACAGTTTTTAAAAAAATGGATTTTTTCAGAAAACAGTAGTGGGAGTATGATAGAACTGGAAGTGATTCCAGAACCACAAACGATTACTGAAGATTTGATAGGAACCTAAAGATTCAATCTGGTTTGACATTCCATTGGCCACTCCGCAGATAAGGTGGGTAACTTCAGGCACCCGAGAGGTACTCCTGTAGCCTCAAGGACGGTGACAGGGAAGTTCTTGTTTACCCAGACCTGCCATTGCTGTTGTTCCAGACTGTGAGACCCGGCAGGAGGATGAGTATAGCGTCATTCTAAACTGGCTTTAGAAGTATACGTCTATATGACTCTGCCAGAGGGTTGTCATGATCAGTGGGAGCAGCGGAAGCATGGTGGCCAAGTGGCTTATGTCTATTTATAGACTAAAGCAGATATAGCGGAGATAGATCATCAATTTCTGATGTGACGGTCATAGGTTTGACTTCGTCAGAATAGGGGATGGATCTGTTGAGAAGGAAGTAAGGGGTGATGTCATGGTATTTGGATGACATGCACAGAGTAGGAAGTGATATTCCTATACTACGATCGGTTATACTTTGGTCGTCACACAGTGGTTTCTCCACATAGGACTTGGACATTATATCAGACATACTGGTGACTAGATCTATGGTTTTAGATCTAGATTTGGGTGGTTTCCCAATTAAGGGTACTTAGACGGCATTCTAGAGGTGCTTTAGAATGGACGACTCCTGGCACGGTGGTGTACCTGCAGGTGATGGAGTCACCCTCTCTAAAGGTGTCTTACAGACTAAAGAGGAGAGGGATGTGCATGATTGGCAGATCACTTGCTTAGGCAATTGAGTCAATCATGAGATGTCAAGTACCACACCAGATGTTGTTTTTGCACTAGATGCAATAAGTTGACATTGATCCAATCCTGGAGAAACAGTCGGAAGCAGTTTTAGAACATAAGTGGATGTTCTAGGGATATGATAACGACAGCCTCATTCGGGAGACAGTTATCATTCCAGGCTTCCAAGGTGACCTGGACGACAAGGAGGTTGTCAGAGTTATAGTTTTTCCTCTGACGAGGGGCAGTATTTTGGACGGGTGATCCAGGCAGATACTGAGGGAGGCATGGCGCAGGATACTGATTAAGTTCAGTTGACGATACAGTCTAAGAAGTTTGGATTTGGAGTTCATTTATGAGCTAGGTCCCATCAGACATCCAGACACATTCTAAGACAGGTATTGCTCATTTCGGGAGATGGCTTTCTCCGCAAACTTGAGATATAGAGAGACATAGAAGGAAACATCCAGGCGAATCCACTCACTGAGGCTATTCCTCGAACGCAATAGTTTCGCAAACGAGCTTTGTGAGACTGACAAGTAGAGGAGTTGGGTGTTCGATATCACACGGGCTGTGAGTATACGACATCGCAATAATTAGCCTTGAGTGCAAGTGGAAGATTGTTGGAGATAGTTCCCTCAGAGTCAATTATTGGATCACAGGCATGTGATTGCAATGATTGAGGGAGGACCTATTCCGGTAGGACAGTCTTACTCAAGATGATAGTATGCTATCTGGTTTATCTTTATCATCGTGTACTGCTTTAAGTGACCAGACAGGTCGCTATTACACGTTGATAGAGCCCCTAGGATTCTTGCTTGACTGCCAGCAGTATGAGGGCGATCATATACGTGGGAGCTGGTAGTCTATAAGCACATCCTTAAAAGGTCCCTAGTCGTGGGAGTTTCGAGATAGGGCATCGATACTCCAGAGTAGACTGGTGTATACAGTCGAGACCCCGACGAGGGGCGGTGGCCGGTCTCACAAGCCACTGGTGTCACTTGGTTCACCTAAGATGTATACAGGTGCTCATTGTGTTATGAGTACACCGGACAGGACTCGCCGGGAACATGCTAGTTGGTCTTATACCTGACGTCAGATAGCAGTTCCTTGGTGACATGTGTACAGGTTAGTTCATCGACCTGAGGATCGTCATTTGTCTCGTGTGAGTTCCCACTGTACATTGATTACTACCCTACCACGCTCAAAGGAGACGTGCAAACAAGTTTTAGTTGGGTACAGTCCCGAGCCACATAGAGGCAGTGAATGGATCTTCAGGGGTTCGTCTCTCCCGGTATTGGGGGTGAGGTCGCGCTGTGTCTAGGAGAGCCATTACACGAAGTCCTTGGCCAAGGTTGGAGATTTACTGGTAGGTATTCCAGTAGTATCTCAGGGTGTTCTGGGCTGATCTCCGACACGACTTGTACCGCTTTTGGGGGTCTGACTTTTACCAACCCCCTAGGCCCGCCATGCGATGCTCATAGACGAACGGACCGGACTGTACGGATATTGTCACTGACAGGCTCAGTAGGGTGTCAGGATGAGTTTGCTCATCGACGTCCCTTTTGGTCAATAGCTGGTAGCCCATCACGTATGGCTAATACCTTTGACGTGCTAGTGGTTAAATCCACAGCCATAGTATTGACGAGTCTTTAGAGTCCCCCACAGACAGTTGCTCAAGTTTTCGGGTGAAACGCTGTAGAGGCCGTATGGAGATATGGAAGGGTTCGATCAGATACGTGCGGTATTGCACGGATCATGATCGGGCGGTTAATACTAGCAGGCTTTGGTTTAAGCCGGATCCTAATATACTACAGTGTAGATTTTGTCTCATTGCATTTGTATTCAGTCGGAATACAAATGCTGGTGTGTATACACAGCAGCTGGGTTTTCCTGTAATTTATTACGGGATCAGATTTTTGGAGTTGCCAGTTTTTTTTCCGTTTCGGCCAATTTTCTTTGTATCTTTCATTGGCTGAAGATTGGTGGAGGAGTGCTTATTTGCATTTGCGCAAATAAGCATTGTGGACGGTGGTCTTTGCATATTGTTGGATCATAATAGTCTTGCCTCCATTGACTTCTATATTTCAACATGGCTTGACTTTTGGAGTTATCATGGTTGTTGATGATTAGGTTTTGGAGTGTTGGTTTTTGTTTGTGATCATATTGTTTTTAATCATCACTCTTTATTCATGCTTGCATGATAACTTCCCCACTCTCTTGACTTTACTTGACTCTCTCATTCTCTCATTGCTAAAGAGGAGGGGCCGGCCATTCTCCATAGTGGGGCTGTCCCATTTTTGGTGGGGAAAGTTTTTGATCTCATATCATTTTTGCTTCACCAAAAATCCCAAATTGAACTCCATAGTTCATCCCTCCACAAAAAGGCAACATCCACTACCCCAAATGAGACATAGCTCACTACACTATTCTACAGCAAACCTTGGGCATGTCGACTCGCCAACTTCGTGCCCGGGTTGCCTCGGTCCAGAGGTGGAAGCCCGTAAAAGAAGCCGGCGATGTGGTGCCCTTCCGACGACGTGATAGAGACTGGAGATTCCGCGGGAGATCGGGACAACGACGAGAAGACCGTAGGACTCAGATCACACGGTATATTTCTCTACCCGTTCTCTAGATAGCTAGGACTAGTTTAATGGCACGATCTGGGTATATAGTGCGCGGTGGTGCCGGTTCAGAAAATTAAAGAAAAGCATCGCTTCCGCATTCCGGCGTCGGATTGACGGCCGGGGCGCCGCCGTGCACTTACACACACATCGGGAGTTTCAAACATACAGGAAACTTGCCAGGCATGCGCATACCTTCTGGAGTGTGTTGGCTTGAGTGGCTTCCATCAAGTTATCTTGCGATGAGAGTTGGATCCCGATTCCCACTGATGAGTATGGTTACTCCTCGGGTGATTTTAGATGATCCCGACTAATTCTCCTTTTGGGTTTGGAGGAGAATTCGACGAAATAGTGGGAGCCATTCTGATTAGATAAAATGATTAACCATTCTGATCTAGGTTAAAGTGCACACTGAGTGTTTCTTTTCTCTCTCTCTTTGGCTGCGACTATGACCCGACCCTTGACTAAAACTCATGAACCAAGTTAACTGAATCTTCATAAAACACTTTGGCTTTTAGAATGTCACGGTGTCGTATATATCATGAAGGGTTACACTAGCGCCCCGGCCATCTTCCGTGGCCAAATGCGGAACAAAAATTTTATGACGAACATAAACTTGGCGCTAGGATAACGCTAAACCCGGATCTTTACCATAAACCTAACTAGCAAAAGAAAGTTCTATCTACTATGATAGAAAGTTATACCTCAAACTTGAACTCCTTCTCTTCTTGTGTTGCTTCCCCTTGTTGTGAGCTCCTTAGAGTGGTGTAGATGGTTCCTCCTCACCGTCTTCTCTTTGCCAAAGAAAGATCCACCCGAAGGCCTCTACCTTGATCTCCAACCTCTATCTTGAAGTAACTAAGGTGTTTGGTGTGCTAGACTAAGAACCCTAGAGTGAGTAGAGAGTTGTTTTAGTGGTTAGATCTCACAAAGCTCTTGATTTTCAACTCATGAAACAAGTGAGCCTTGAGAGAGGAAGAGGATAGAGCTAGCAAGAGAGAGAATGTATCATGATAAAATGAGGAGATAGCTCTCATATGATGAAAAAGAATAATGATAATTTTAATTAGGATAAATTGTCATGGTTGATGTTGATTTGACCATTATCATGTCACAATTAATGCTAAGCATGCTCACAAAAATATCTAAGTCAACATGGGTCAACAAAGTCAAATGGTCAAACCAATTAACCATGATACAATTATCTCTAATTAAAACTCATTAATCAATTTCCTCCATCTCATTATGGTTTTAATCAAGTCAATGGTCAAAACCCTAATGAGGTTCCTCTGCCTCTGTCAACTGTGTATACACACCCGCATCCGTGTTCCGAGGAACACGAATACAATGAGACCGAACCAACCCAAAACCAAATACTAGGATCTGGCTTAAACCAAAGCCCACTAGTATCAACTGCGCGAACACCGAACACGCACAAGTACGCATATGTGAACGAACCCTGTCGTAAAACCATACGACCTCTATCTCGTTTCGCCCAAAAGTGAACAACCCTCTGTGTGGAACTCTAAAGACTCGACACTACGCTGGCAGTAGGTTTAACCATAGGCCGCAAGCGGTACTAGCTGTACGTAACGATCCCCAGGTAGATGCCGATAAGAAGACCGATGAGGTGAACCCATCCGAACTCCTACTGAGCCTGAATGTGACAATCTCCGTACTGTCCGGTCTGTTCGTCTAAGAGTATCGCATATCGGGCCTAGGGGGTGGTAAACGTCATTCCCCTAATAGCGGTATAAGTCGTGTCGGAGTGTAGCCCAGAATACCCTGATAAACTACTGGAAACACTACCAGTAAATCTCGCTTGCCCTGGCCAGGGACGACTATGTGTAATGGCTCTCCTAGACACAGCGCGATATCAACACCCAATACCGAGAGAGACGAATCTTGTCTAACCGTCACTGCCTCCAAGTGCTTCGGGGCTGCACCCAACTACTATCTGTTTGCACGACTCAATAGAGCCGTGGTAGGGTAGCAATCAAAGAACGGTGGGAACACACTTGAGGCGAAGTGGCAGTGTCAAGTCAACGGACTAAGCTGTACTCATGTCACCTGGGAACTGTTAACTGACGATAGGTATAATACCAACCAACAGTTCCCGATGAGTCATGTCCAGTGTACTCATAACCTAACGAGCACCTGCATACTATCTCCAGTACGACGTACTGATGGTTGTGGGACAGACCATCTCCCCTGCTGGGATGAGAAGCGTATGCACCAGTCTACTCTGGATTATAGATGCCATGTCTCGATAATCCTACGACTAGGGACCTGAATAAGGATGTGCTTATAGACTACCCAGCCACCACTAGTGTGATCGCCATCACAACGCCGGTAGTCAAGCAAAGATCCTAAGGGCTCCATCAATATGTATTAGCGATATGTTAAAAGAAACATATACACATATTAAGATAGAAACAAACAAAGTAGCATACTACTATATTGAGCAAGACTGTCGTAAACCCGTGTATATATCCTAAGCTTCCAAAATATATTATACAAATTAGTACCATACAATAATGGCCTCTAGGGCATATATATCCAACAATCTCCCACTTGCACTAAAGGCCAGTAATTGGTGTATCGCATACCCAACGTCTGCTCTATGGCCAGCTGCTGGCGTACCACATACCCAATAGCTCAAAAAGTCGCTCGGACTGTGTTTGAGGGAGGGCCTTTGTGAATGGATCCGCCGTGTTGTCTTTTGTGTCCACTCTCCGTACCTCGATCTCCTGGCGATCAATGATCTCCCTGATCAGGTGATACCGCCTTAAAATGTGTCTTGACTTCTGATGGGACCTTGGTTCCTTCGCTAAAGCTATAGCCCCATTGTTATTGCAATACAAAGGTATTGGGTCAATAATGGACGGAACCACCTGAAGTTCACTAATGAACTTCTTCATCCAGACCGCCTCTTTTGCGGCATCGCTTGCAGCAATGTATTCAGTCTCCATCGTCGAGTCTGCGACGGTATCCTATTTGGAACTCCTCCAACACACCGCCCCTCCGTTGAGGGTAAACACAAAACCCGAGATAGACTTGTTGTCATCCTTGTCACTCTGGAAGCTTGAATCGGTAAAGGACTCGACCCTGAGGTCTCTATTACCGTAAATCAGGAACATCTCCTTAGTCCTTCTCAGATACTTGAGAATGTTCTTCACTGCCATCCAGTGGTTCTCACCTGGGTCTGACTGATACCGGCTCACCACGCTTAGCGCATAAGCTACATCTGGTCTTGTACATAGTATCGCATACATTATAGATCCTACCGCCGAAGCGTTGGGTATAATGCTCATGCGAGCCCTCTCCTCGTCAGTCTTGGGAGACATCTTCTTGGAGAAGGTGATTCCATGCAATGCTGGTATATTACCGTGTTTGGAATCTTCCATACTAAATCTCTTTAGTACGGTCTCTATGTACCTGGACTGCGAAAGTTCCAGTAATCTTTTGGATCTATCTCTATAGATCTTGATCCCCAGTATGCATGTGGCATCACCCAGGTCCTTCATGGAGAACCGTTGTGATAAGAATAGCTTGACCTATTGTAGCATAGGAATGTCATTTCCTATCAAAAGAATGCCGTCCACGTACAATACTAGGAACACGACAGTTCGTTCTACAATCTTCTTATAAATAAAAGGCTCATCTTCGTTCTTGATGAAATCAAATTCCTTGATTGCTTCATCAAAACAGATGTTCTAGCTCCGCGAAGCCTGCTTTAATCTATAAATGGATTTAAGCAACTTGCACACCTTCCCGCTGCTCCCACTTTCTACAAAACCTCCTGGCTGATCCATATAAACACACTCTTCCAAACTGCCGTTTAGAAAAGCCATTTTTACGTCCATCTGCCAGATCTCATAGTCATGGAAGGCAGCAATGGCAAGTAGGACTCGAATGGATTTGAGCATAGCCACTGGAGAAAAAGTTTCGTCATAGTCCACACCAGGTCTTTGAAGAAAACCTTTTGCAATGAGTCTAGCCTTATAGGTTTCCACCTGCCCATCTACACCAAGTTTCCTTTTGTAGATCCATTTGTATCCAAATGGGTTTTACCCCAGGTGGAGCAATATCTAAGGTCCACACTTTATTGGTGTACATGGACTCCATTTCGGATCACATAGCATCCAGCCACTTATCAGAGTCCCTACTGATAATGGTCTGCCTGAAACTGGTAGGATCATCTTCTTCCAAGATGCAATCCTCTCGTTCCCCGTTGTTCAGTTGGTAAAACTGCACATTTTTATTACATTTTTCCTACCATTTTCATATTAAAAAAGGACTTTATTATGATATATTATACATATGAGGGTTTATGTGTAAAGACACCATTTTCCATGTGTTAATATATTTTAATTAGCATTTGGTAAGAAAATGTATGCAAATAAATCCATTAACCAAATCCTAGTAGAAATAAGCCTACTAAATATTATTTGAGATTATTGTGCAGAATTTTCCAAGTTGTTATGCAGAATTTATCAAACAAATCAAGTTGTTGAAGAAAACTTGCCAAATTAAGAAGCAAAACTTGGAGACCAAGTCTGAAAGCAACCGAGAAAAGATTTTTGAATTCTGAAGGTGCCTAGGATTGCCACATGTCCCAAAGAGAGAGCCCAAGAATTTTCATCAGGAGATCTCCACCATTGGCCGCGGAACCGCGGCCAAACCACCCTGTTGGCCGCGGATCCGCGGCCTTCTAGAAGGATCAATTGCTAAACTTTTGGGGAATCAATCTATGATGAATTTTACCAAGTTTTCAACAATAAGATTTTGGCTTTGCACTATAAAAAGGCACCGAGAGCCTCTTTGAAAATTTATCAAGCCGAAGAGATCACGAAGTCCAAGACGGCTCACGCATCCAGGCTGATCATCAACTGTTCGTCTACCTCCTTGGAAGAGATCGAGAAGCAAACTAGTCTTTGTAATCATTTTATAAGGAATCAAAGTGTAGATTGTTCAAGTTGATTAATAAAGGTAGTTGTTTTATTTAATTCTTTTGCATTTTACATTATGTTTTCCCTCTCTATCTTTTCATCTTCTTTTCCCAACATGCGCGAGTAATTCTCCGCTTGTTAGGGTTCGTAGGATTAGGGTAGGCTAATGGATGATGAACATACCTAAACCCTTTTTAAGTCCTATAAAGTTTATGAACTTTATCAAAAGAATCATTAACATCCTAATCGGGCGCGCTAGCAATTCTTTGTTAGTTCCGACCGCGATTAGATATTAGATTAATGATTGTTTTGGTAAAGGCTAGATAATGAACGGAGTTCCGTGTCGAGATAAGGGTTAAGAGTGGGATTCCTTTTCCTTCCAGAAACCCTAATCTACACGCATCACCGTCGTTCTAGTTATAAATCTATTAATGGATAAAAAGGGTAACTTTTAATTAATCGTCCATGACTACTAAATCCTAACGAACCCTACAAGCCTTCTTATTATATTATCTAAATCCCTAAAATAATCTAGATCTATATTTTTGCATTATTGCTTAACGTAGATCTAGAAACCATTCTTCAAAATTCTTTATCCCTCCTCTCTTTCTCAACACATCTAAAGTAAGAGTAAAAGGTTCAACGTTTCCCTGAGGACGACCCGTACTCATCTCGGTCTAGCAACGCGCGACACCGTTCTGATTGCGGTTATTCTACAAAAAAAATTTCGTAACAATCAAATGGCGCCGTTGCCGGGGAAACGTGCGTAATTTTTTATTTTTACTATTTGTGTTGAATTCTTAGACGAGTCATATCATTATTAAAACAAAACTGCAAATTGTATATTTAACGATTATTATGTGAATTTTTGCGAGGAAATCTGGAGTCACGGACTTGAGGAAACAGGAGATCTAGGGTTCACACTTCTCTGGTAAGATTCTAACTCCCTTCTCTCTCCTCTAAAATCCAATAAAATCTATTTTCTGCAGGATTCTTTGCAAAATATCGCCGCTCAAAAATCTTTCTGCAAAGTTTTGTTTTTCGGTTTGTTTTTGCATATTTTAATACGGATCTTTAAGGGGCAAGGACCAAATCAAGATTAGGTGGGGATTTCATCACCCTTCCTAAGCCCCACAAATCACAAACCAAGCATATAGATCAACCCTTCATTAATTTAAAAAAATATCTAGACCAGACTCTAAGGACCGTCGCGCTCAATAAGGACAGAGGAAGATCGTGGGTAATCTATCGTTTATCCGCATTATTTTTGTAGTGCCTAGGCAAGTGTGTCGAAGGCTAGTGGTGATTGACGTTGGGGATATTTTGATTGATGAACCCGAAATTTTGGATGATCTTATCCCACCAATTCATCAATTCTTTTCACTTCCTTGTGGTCATCATCTTGAGCCTTTAATTCTTCCCGAATCCCAAATATGTCTTGAAATTGATGATAAAGGTATACCCGAAGATCAGATCGAAATACAGCCTCCATCTTCAACATCTGGTTCAGCAACACTCGACACACCAATTTGTTTACCCATTTCACCTTCTACTTTCTCCGGTTCTTCTTCTGTTCCTATAGTTTCAGTGAGTTTTGATAAATCACAATCCGTTAATTCAAGTTCAATAATACCAGAAATCCAACTTGATTTGGATATTTTTGAAAAAGAGGTAGATGAGTTTTTCGAGTCCTCTACCTCAGTGATTTTTTATGAATCAAGTAGAATAAATTCTGGCATAAAACTCTTTGACAGCAAAATGTTCAATCACACCATTGATAAAAGTTTTGAAGAACTTTTTGCTGACGAACTTGAATTTTTAAACAATACGGATTTTGTGATTAATCAATCTCCACCTATAGAGGTTGAACCGTCACCATTCCTTCTTCCTAATCATTCACATTCCTCCTAATTCTTTCTTTTCTCTAAATTCAAACCCTTTCCTGACCACCTCTTATCCCTTCCCCACTTTTTCTTGACTCGATACAACACATTCTTCCACCAACCTATACGATATACTGATAAAATCTTTGAATGGTTGGTGTTGACTTTTGGTCTTTGTAAAGTCTTACTTTGACCAAATGACTCACCCCCTCTTAAAATGCTTCGTATTGTCTAACTCATGTTTGAGGGGGGGTATATTTTTGGCTCTTGATCATAACTTTTGTCCTCAAATTTGTGAGCCAAAAATAAGTTTGGGGGAGGATTTTCACTTTCATATATTCTTGCCCCCATTAATAATTTCCTCCCAAGTCTACAGGTTTTTGAGCTTAACGGATGGCATCAGTGAGGACACTGCTGTAAACAGGTTTGGGGGAGGTTTGTGCTTATTTACACATCAATTTGCATCATATTTTGCATAAGCACAACATTTTCAAAAATTTTAAAAAAAAATTTCTTTTATAACAAAAGAGTAGAAAGTGAAAAATTACATTCAAAAGATAGGAATAATTTAAGAAAATCAAGAAAATTAGAAGTTTTCTTACACGAACTAGTAATAAGTAGTTATGAGCTGTTGTCCCAAAGGTTAGTAAGATGAAGGAAGTCACTAATCTGAGGATAAAAATAAGTATGAAAAATAGTTTCTATTCTGGAAGCCAAACATTTGAATGTTGATACCCTACTATTTGCACTTACACACGTCTTGAAACTCGGGATAGTAGAGGATGCCTTGAAATGTTCTTGTCTAAAAGCCAAAGTATGAAGGAAATGAAAAAAAATGAAGAAAATATAAATGGTGAAAAGAAAAATGAACACTGGTTTTGTATCGCCAAGGCAGCAATAAAAAAATATAGCGAGGGTGCCTCTTCACCTAGTGCGCTAAGGCCAACTGGTCTGGGAGTCACTGCTAAGCCTTAGGTGGTGCAAGACGAGGAAAATACTATCACCTAATCAGCAAGCACACGAGTAATCGGTCTGTTAGTACCTCAAGAAGTATTAACGGTCGCATGAAAATGTGTGAGCGAATCTTAATATTCATCAAATTAAAAAGTACTAAGGTAGATGGACAAGAGTATGATAGCTTGAATTGAATTCCCCGAGTGTAGGGATGTTCTTTACACACACGTGGGGTTATATGATCAATGTTTGGAAGAAAGATAGGAATGAAGAATAAAGACGATGTTTTATTAAGGGATAATGTGATTTCTAACATTTTTTCATGACTATTAAGATAGGGCTCATGACAACTGAAAAGCTAGTGTAATTGGAAACTCTTATTTTCAAAGTCTTTCTTTTATGGTTCTTATCTTTATATGTAAATTTCACCATCTCTCTTTTGTTATAGGATTTTGTGGGTGCAATCCGCTGAAAACCCTCAGGAGACAACACTCCTCCTACTAGGGACACCTAGAGGTTTAACGGCTTGTTGCACGTGCTCAATGCAATCGTGTTGCCTATGAAAGTGTGCTTAGTTTTATCCTTTCTTTTTCTCCTCTTGAATAAACTAGTTTGCTCGGGACGATCATAGATAAGTTTGGGGGTATAAAACCGTAGTATCTCTCGGGCGGATGAGAAATCCTACCAGATCTGCGGAGTGGCTGAGGTTCGTCGGGTATAACTGAATCTAGCGGTTCCTCCAAATCTTCAGTTACATTTTGTGGTTCATGGATCTCTCCCAGTTCTACCGTACTCCCACTAGTTTCTTTTGCAAGAAACTCTCTTTCTAAAAAGGTAGCATGGCGAGATACAAACACCTTCTGTTCCTCAGTGTGGTATAACGGATATCCTAGTGAATCCTTAGGATATCCCACAAATTTACATAGAACTGACCGTGCCTCTAGTTTTTCCGGTTTCTGTGTTTTCACATAGGCCGGACAACCCCATATCTTAAATTGCTTAAGATATGGATTTCGTCCGCTCCATACTTCATATGGAGTCTTAGGCACAGATTTGGATAGAACGTAGTTCAGTAAGTATGCAGCTGTTTGAAGCGCATATCCCCAAAATGAAAGAGGCAACTCAGTGTCACTCATCATGGAGCGAACCATATCCAATAGGGTACGATTCCTCCGCTCCGATACACCGTTGTGCTGTGGTGTGTAAGGAGGAGTAAGCTGAGAGAGAATTCCATTCTCTTTTAAGTAATCTAGGAATTCCGTGCTTAAGTACTCCTCTCCTCCATCAGACCAGAGGATCTTGATACTTTTGCCTATCTGGTTCTCCACTTCGTTTCTGAATTCTCTGAATTTCTCAAAAACTTCAGATTTGTGTTTCATCAGATACACATATCCGAACCTAGAGAGATCGTCAGTAAATGTGATGAAGTACGAAAACCCACCCCTTGCATGTATATACATTGGACCACATACATCACTGTGTATGAGTCCCAAGAGCTCTGCTGCCCTTTCTCCATGTCCGGTGAATGGAGATTTGGTCATCTTTCCTTTCAGACAAGACAAGTTTCATAAGATGAAAACTCGAATATATTCAAGAGTCCATCTTTATGCAACTTACTTGGTCTTTTCTCTCCGATATGACCAACTCTACAATGCCACAAGTAGGATCTGTTCGTATCAGAACTCTTCCACTTGCGTGTGTTTTGTATATTGAGAACTGTATTCTGATTTAGAACATAGATACCATTACACAGTGTACCTTTGCAACCAGTACATTATCAAGGTAAATGTTCATGATATTTCTATCAAGAACAAAATTATGTCCATCTTTATCAAGTAAAGACACTGATATTATGTTGCAAACCATGGAAGGTGCATAGTAGTAATTGTTCAAAATCATAGTATTGCCATTTGGCGACACTAGGTGATATTCACCGACGGCTGCAGCATTAACTTATGCTCCATTCCCTACCCTGAGGGACATATCACCAGGTGCAACTTTCCTACTTTTTCTCAGTCCCTGCAATAAATTACAGATATGAGATCCTGATCCGGTATCAAGTACCCAGGAGGTAGGGCTGACCGAAAAGCAGTTCTCAATTACAAGAAAACCTGAAGCAGATGCAATACTATGCTTCTTCTTCAACTGGGTCTCCTTGGAATCCATACAATCATCTTTCCCTTTCTCATACTTATGACTGCTGTCACAGTTTAGAGCCGAACCGACGTTTCCCATCCCCGAATAAGAATTCGGATCGGTCAAGCGATACATTTTATTATCTTGATTAGGGCGTGAAATGGTTGCTACCTGGAGAGAGAGAGAAAACACTCAGCGTGCGCTCTTACAAGATTAGATTGGTTTATTAATTTATCTAATCAGGATGGCTCCCACTGTTTCCTCAAATTCTTCTTCAAACCTTAAAAGAAGAACCAGTCAGGATTGATCGCACGTCACAATTCTTGCTTAACCTTTCAGCCAGGCTAGTGTTGGTACTTCGAGGGAGGTTTTCCAATGCTTTCGCGAAGTTCCTTAATTACATAAGCTCTTTTCCCTGGAGGCGTAGCCCCGCTAACACCGTTCTAGACACCTACTTGGTTTATAGCATTGATTGTTAAGTGTAATAATCTCCCGAGAGTAATCCAACTCATCTGTGGGATCGGGATCCAACTATCATTGTGTAATGACCTAGATGGAATCCACTCTAGTCACTATACTCCAGAAGGTATGCTAAATCTGCAAGTTTCCTGTATATTTGAAACTCCCGATGTGGTTTTTACCCCTAGGACCTTAGTGACCTTGACGGAGTCAACAAATCAAAAGGTCCTAGTCAAGTTCAACCCGTCATTATCTGGATTGCATCAAACCCACCCGCATAATCCTTGACGGAGTCAACAAGATTATACGACTGTCCTAACCAATCCCATATAGTGTTTCAAACAAGCACTACTCAGCTACCGTACACTACGCCTTGACGGAGTCAACAAACGCAGCACGAATACTAGGTGTTACTTGTAAGAAATGACGGAGGGCTACGGCTGGGTTTTTGGCGAAAAAACCGTTAACGTAATGAACTTGATATCGTTGAAGGAGCCTGAGCGGTTTTTTAAATATATAGTGGCGAAAACATTTGCTAAAGAGGTCACTCCCTGTGAAGGGATATCGGCTCTTTCCTCGTCGAATGAGGTGCAGGATATTCCAAATTGAATATTACGATGCAAAGCAAAAATAATCGACTATAGTGAAGTTATTACGCTGACGCAAACTTTTACTCAAGGGGTCACTCCCGATGAAGGGATCTCGGCCCTTGCCTTGTCGAATAAGGTGCTGGATATTCCAAACTGAATACCACTGTGCAAAGCAAAAGAGAACGTCTGTAATGTCTGTTTTTAAAACTTGGTTCCAACAACATATTTTAGGTTTGTTTTACTTTCATTAATCAAAATTAATGATGTCCCATCAATGTAACCTACCACACCAGAAAAGAACGAAAATACAATGTACGTATATGCCATCCGCATTCGCCACTAGGCCCCGTCATCACCCGTTAGGTTACTTAACTAATGACAGAGCGAGGGCTAGACTAGCGCAAGTACAAAACATATACAACATCTACTAGTATATATATATATATATATAAGTATATACAACATTCGTCCCAGGCATGATAGTAAACAACATCACAGAAACACAGCCAACAATATAGAATGGTGGATAATGTTAGAGCCCCGGGTTTCATTTGAGCCGCAAATAAAACCCGACATTTCCGGTCATGTGGATAGCCAGTGCAATGAAAAACCTGTACCCCCTACGAGTGCGGCGAATAGCCCGCCAATTCTAGAATGAAGCCCCCTCCGTCTCAACGCCATGAGATGCGGGCTTGTTGCCTTCTAGAACCCGGCTATTCGTGCACTCCTCTGCGGGGTAATCGTAGTATAGAAAAAGAAAATAATATGTACAAACGGTAACATCAACCTCAACCTGGTCGTGTCCCAAAATAATATACAACCCGGCAAAGACGGCAGTCCACATGTCGGACGCTCGCCCCGCAAAAACAAATGTACAAATGAATATAAACTGTACCACTAACATTTCATCACAAGCTATCCAACCACAATCACAGAATAAGCACACAACATCAACGCGAATGTCACGTTCGCAAAACCCGTCTAAAGGAACATATAGCGATTAGATGAGTTTTACCGATCGAGTGACATTCCCGGTCGCAGATAAAAGTGAATGAACTGTAAAATACACATTTAAAATTTCGATCGATTAAACTTTTCCAAATAGGCCCCAAATGCAAATCCAACACTCAAATAAACCTGGGCCAAAACTATATATCACAAATATCATATTTTCATGAACTAGAGCCCCAGAAAAAATTTTGGGTACTGCAGCCAAAAAAGCGCCGCGGAAGGGCCGCAAAATGCGACATTTTGCTCACTTTCCGCGGCGGAATTTTGGAGTTAGGCCCCCAAATTTTTTATTTAGCTGCGGTTTCGCCTGCACATAATTCTAAGATACCCAGAAAAATTTTAGGACAACTTTGAAAAACGACAGCAAGCTCATGAAACTAGATTCGTGATTCGGAAAAATTTGTCAATCGAGATTTTAACCTTATGCAAACTAGCTAGTAGGGTTTATGGGTAGGCTCTGATACTATGAAGGGTTACACTAGCGCCCCGGCCATCTTCCGTGGCCAAATGCGGAACAAAAATTTTACGACGAACATAAACTTGGTGCTAGGATAACACTAAACCCGGATCTTTACCATAAACCTAAGTAGCAAAAGAAAGTTCTATCTACTATGATAGAAAGTTATACCTCAAACTTGAACTCCTTCTCTTCTTGTGTTGCTTCCCTTTGTTGTGAGCTCCTTGGAGTGGTGTAGATAGTTTCTCCTCACCGTCTTCTCTTTGCCAAAAAAATATCCACCCGAAGGCCTCTACCTTGATCTCCAACCTCTATCTTGAAGTAACTAAGGTGCTTGGTGTGCTATACTAAAAACCCTAGTGTGAGTAGAGAGTTGTTTTAGTGGTTAAATCTCACAAAGCTCTTGATTTTCAACTCATGAAACAAGAGAGCCTTGAGAGGGGAAGAGGAGAGAGCTAGCAAGAGAGAGAATGTATCATGATAAAATGAGGAGATAGCTCTCATATGATGAAAAAGAATAATGATAATTTTAATTAGGATAAATTGTCATGGTTGATGTTGATTTGACCATTATCATGTCACAATTAATGCTAAGCATGCTCACAAAAATATCTAAGTCAACATGGGTCAACAAAGTCAAATGGTCAAACCAATTAACCATGATACAATTATCTCTAATTAAAACTCATTAATCAATTTCCTCCATCTCATTATGGTTTTAATCAAGTCAATGGTCAAAACCCTAATGAGGTTCCTTTGCCTCTGTCAACTGTGTATACACACCCGCATCCGTGTTCCGAGGAACACGAATACAATGAGACCGAACCAACCCAAAACCAAATACTAGGATCTGGCTTAAACCAAAGCCCACTAGTATCAACTGCGTGAACACCGAACACGCACAAGTACGCATATGTGAACGAACCCTGTCGTAAAACCATACGACCTCTATCTCATTTCGCCCAAAGGTGAACAACCCTCTGTGTGGGACTCTAAAGACTCGACACTACGCTGACAGTGGGTTTAACCATAGGCCGCAAGCGGTACTAGCTGTACGTAATGGTCCTCAGGTAGATGCCGATAAGAAGACCGATGAGGTGAACCCATCCGAACTCCTACTGAGCCTGAATGTGACAATCTCCGTACAGTCCGGTCTGTTCGTCTAAGAGTATCGCATATCGGGCCTAGGGGCGGTAAACGTCAGTCCCCTAATAGCGGTATAAGTCGTGTTGGAGTGTAGCCTAAAACACCCTGAGAAACTACTGGAAACACTACCAGTAAATCTCGCTTGCCCTGGCCAGGGACGACTATGTGTAATGGCTCTCCTAGACACAGCGCGATATCAACTCCCAATACCGGGAGAGACGAATCCTGTCTAACCGTCACTGCCTCCAAGTGCTTCGGGACTGCACCCAACTACTACCTGTTTGCACGACTCAATAGAGCCGTGGTAGGGTAGAAATCAAAGAACAGTGGGAAAACACTTGAGGCGAAGTGGCAGTGTCAAGTAAACGGACTAAGCTGTTAGTTATATGTATGCCCTAGAGGCCATTACTGTACATAGGATGTATATTGTAGTGGATGCTGGGACATATATAGGAAGGACTTTCTTGATCGACATGATAGTACGCTATCTGGTTGCTCTTTATCTTAACATGTATAGTTTCTGTCTCTCTGTTACATGTTGATAAAGACCTTAGGGTTTGTACTCGACTTCCTGGACTATGATGTAGATCATAATAGTGGGGGCCTGGGTAGTCCATGAGTACATCCTTCAATGTTCCTAGTCGTGGGAACATCGAGACGGGGCATCGATATTCCAGAGTAGACTAGCGTATATCTTCTCGATCCATGTGATGGGCGATGGATGATCCCATATCTATTGGTGTTTGACATCAGAGATGGTATGCGGGTGCTCAGTGGTGACTGGGTACACTGAACGGACTCGCCGATAACTCCCAGATGGTATTATACCTCACGTCAGATGGCAGTTCTCTGGTGACACTGGTACAGCTTAGTCTGTTGACCCGAGATCGTCATAGAGTCTTGTGTGTCTCCTACTGTGCTTTGATTTCCACCCTACCACGGGTCTACTGAGTCGTGCAAACAGGTGGTTTTTGGGTACAGTCCTGATTCACATGGAGACAATGAGCGATAGAAGGGGATTCGTCTCTCCCGGTATTGGGGGTTGATGTTGCGCTATGCTCGACTGGCCATAACTGGAAATCCCTGGCCAGGGTTGCACTGATTTACTGGTAAGTGTTATCAGTAGTTTCATGCTTGTTATGGACCTTACATCGGCATGACTTATCGAGCTACTGGGGTCTGACATTCACCACCCCTAGGCGAGATATGCGACATATCAGACGAACAGACCGGACTGTGCGGTAAGTGTTACTGGTTGGATTCACAGGAGTGTGAGCGGGCTTGCTCGTTGATCTTCTGATCGCTCAATACCCGGGTGGCCGTTACGTTTAGCAGACCGCTTGCGGCTTGTGGGTGTTTGATATGATCATCACCTACTGACGGCGTATTGACGAGTCTTTAGAGTCCTACACAGGGGTTTCCTGACTCAAGCAAAACGAAATAGGAGCGCATATGAGATATGTGCGGGACCGAGAATAATACCAATATGTGATACTGTATTCTATTCTCGCGATTTGTATCATCGGACGGTTATATGTGATATAGCCGGGTTACCGAATCAAATGTTGATTCGATATATTGATACACTTGATATTAGTCGGTTATATGCAGTATGACCGGATCATTAAATCAAGTATTGATTTAATGATTTAATGTATGATTATATATTTGATATATTACTTTACATTAACTAGTATTTGTTCACTTAAGATTGATTTTCTCACTTGATGTGCACAAGTTGTATATGTGATATATTTTTGTGCACTAGTTTGTATCATGATTGATGATACATGCAAACTTGGGTGTGTGTTTGGATAACACCATGTTTAGGTTAATGGTTAGAGTTTTATTCTTTTTATTTATTTTGGTAAAAATAAAATGGTCTTTTTCTTTTGTCTTTGCTAGAAGTTACATGATACTTCAAGCATCTTTTGACAAAGTCAAAACCATTTTGTTTTTAATCTTTAACCTAACCATTACTTAAACCCTAGTTTACTCTCTACATGAGTTTACTCACCCATGGTTGCTAAATGATAGACTTCACTTGAATTTTCTTTTTGAGATAATTCATTTTTCATTTCCTTCTTCTTCTTCTTCTTCATGAAGTGAAGAAAGCTTTCTTGAAAATTCCAAGTGAAGAAATCAAGTGAGGAATCCAATTCTAAAGTGAACCAACTTCCTATTTCTTCATCCTCTACAACTTGCCATGTAGTAGAGTGTGTTATCTTCACAAGTTTCATGACCTAGTGAAGATGGAGCTCGAGTTTGAGTCGCCTCGACGTAGATCATCTTCGGCATCGAAGTCAATGACCTAGCCCGCTTATTTCTCCGACGAAACCAACGCTAGAGTCCGGAATCCCGATGATCGCAGCGGAGGGACGTCGACACGGAGCTATGGAAGTGGATGACCGGATCTACAAAGGTTGTATTCCTATTCACGTGTAGTTAAAGTAGTTAACTTGCTTGCTTTCGCCTTACCTCTAGTAACGATCTTGCATTAGGGTTTCTCGGCACATAGAAAAATTTGATTTTGGCATGGTTGATGCCTTGTGTAACCTTTTGAGTGTGCCTAGGATCCCTACAGTGGTGTCAGAGCCTAGCTAGAGCTTTAGGCGAAGTGTAGACGAAGTTAGAAACCCGATCGAACCCCGAAACCCTAAACAAAACCCTTCTCTGTACATTTTCTGAAATTGTGAATTTTTGGGAATTAAAAATTGTCAAAAAATTCAGCAGGGTTTTCTAGGAGTTACTGTGAAACACGTGACCCCAAGTCTACCAATGCGTCGCGGAACCGCGGCCCCACCCTGGCTTGCGCGGCGGTTCCGCGGCCATAATGGCGAATCTTGCCATGTGGTTTGCACAGTAATTTCTTTCTGTAAGTGCTGTGTTTTCTGGGAATTTTTAACTTCTACTCAGCAGTTGAGTTTTCTGGGTTATTTTGGGGACTCGATGTTTCGATCGGATTGTTTAACTTTGTTTATGTTTTTCCGGGTATTTTAGAACATGTTAAAAAGTTTGACCGGATATAAATACCCACTTTTTCCCCTGACGGAAAATTTCCAAGTGTTGGACTTTTCCGTAGTTTAAGAACGTCTAAGTAGTGCAAGTAACGCGATGGACCCTCTAGAAGACAACAAACCTTAACTCGATTATATGACCGTCTTGAACTGCCTTTTGAACCTTAGGGTTTGGGGCAGTACGGCGTGCCACATGTGAGGCGTTGACTTGACCCTTCTACGGCTGGACCGTTGGTACTGTGGCATGAAGTGGATGTTTTAAACTTATTTCATGTGTTGAGCTTTTCGGGAAAACTTGGGTGTTTAATTATTCGATCGGAAAGTTTAACATTGTCTATTTATCTGAAATGTGATACAATATTTGGAATCCATATGTAGTTATGAGATAACTAATTTGAATATTATAAACATAGCAGTTTAGTCTCATTTGATTGGTTGCCACGGGATTTTGATGTGATCAAAAGTTCATCGCAATCACGTTGCGTACGTGGATACTCGCCGGGTAAACTTAATAGATAGCCATGCCGCATAGCCTCGACCAAGTGACTGTAGGAGAACCCCGTCGCCAAAGCATCCGTTCGGGTGCTCGCGGCAGCGGTGTTCCGCCTTAGTGCACTTCGTCGACGGTATCGGGGGTGCAGCCGTCTACTAAAGTTTGCGACGAGCATTCATTCAGGATGTCGGGAATCTTGTTGAATTTCCCGACTAGATATTGAAAAGAGTTTTCGATAATGAGACTAAAATGCGGGGTTTGTAATTGTTAGGCATGCGATGTCTAAAGAGGTTGCGGATTCCAACTGTTGTAGTTTTACATTTTCTTTTCTGCGACCGTAAGTGTAATATGTGATATCGCCGGTTTCGTTGCTATATGTCAACGACAATTGGGATGGGCATATTTACTTACGTTGATTTCATGTGTTGTTATGTGTTGCTGGATATGTTATATTGGATCGTCGTGTTCGAATAGCCGGGGGTTTTTATGTGAGATGAGTGTTTTTCATTTTCATTCATGTAAAAACTTGTATGTAATATTCTTTTATTGGGACACTTCTAGGTTGCGGAAGATGTCACCTTTTGTATATTATTTACTTTACCGCATTAGGATAGACCCAAGGCGGGGAGCACAAGTAACCGGGTTCTAGGGTCCATTGGGAGACCATCTCAAGTAGTCGAGTCCGGGTCTCCTAACTCTAGAATTGGTAGGGTTACTTGCCGCTCTCGTAGGGGTCTAGGGGTTTGGGATTGGCTATTCATCACGACCATGGAATCCGTGTTTTATACAGGCTCAAAATAAAACACGGACGTCCTAGTATATCCAATATTTCATATGATATTTTCTGCTGCGTTATCTGTGATGTGATCATGTGATTTGTTCAGATGGATACTGTATATACTATATATGATATATTATATAAATGTTGCTTATGTTTTACACCCGCGCTAGCCCTGCCCCGCTCTGCCATTAGTTACCTAACCTAATGGTGCAGACGGGACATTGAGGCGAATGCGGATGGCATAAGCGTACGTTGTATTTATCTGTGATGTTTAGGTGGACTTAAATGATGGGACATTCATTAATGAGATTAATGAAAGAAAATAAACCTAAAAGATGTTGTGGAATCGAATTTCAAAAATAAAACAGGTAGCTATAGTTCTTGCTTTGCATCGCGGTGTTCCTTGTAAAACATCCTGCACCTTATTCGATAAGGAAAGGGTCGAGATCCCTTCACCGGGAGTGACCCCTTTAGCAATAACTGGCAGATGCTACAACCCTCGGTATGTCTTTTGATTGCTTCTATAGTTTTTGCTTTGCACAGCGGTATATGTGATATATTCTGCACCTTATTCGATGAGGAAAGGGTCGACGATCCCTTCACCGGGAGTGACGCCTTTAGCAAAACTAGAAAGGCCTCAAAAACACTCCATTTAAAAACCATTTGATTCCGCAACGAGATCAAGTTCAAAGCGTTAAAGGTTTTCTTAAAAACCATCAGCAACCCTCCGTCATTTTAGGAAGTAGAGTACTTAGTATTCGTGTTGTGTTTATTGACCATAGTCAAGGCACAGTGAACGGTAGCTAAGTGATGTCTTCTTACACCGCATATGATGCGATTAGTTAGGACAGTCGCGTGACTTTGTTGACCTTAGTTAAGGGTCATGTGGGTGGGTCTAATTAATCACGAAATGACGGGTAGAACTTGACTAGTGCTTATGATTTGTTGACCATAGTTAAGGTCATAAGTGCTAGGGGTAAAAACCATTATCGGGAGTTTCAAGTGTTGAAAATTGCAATGAGATTGCATACCTTCTATATGATAGTTGGATCCCGATACCCACTGCGAGTAATTGTTACTCTTTGGAGAGTTTTTCACTTTACAATTAGCCAATCAAGTAGGTGTCTAGAAAGGTGTCAACGGGGTTACGCCCCTGGGAAAACTAGGTTTACTTTAATTAGGTCCGTGCGAAAGCACGGAGAACCTCCCTCAAAGTACCGGCACTGGCCTGGCTGAAAGATTGGCGAAGTTGTAGAGTGTAATTAATCCCGGCTAGTCTTTCCGTTTAGGGTTTGAAGGAAGATTTGATAAAAACAGTGGGAGCCATCCTGATTAGATAAAATAAATAACCAATCTAATCTTGCAAGAGCGCACGCAGAGTGTTTTCTTCTCTCTCTCTCCAGGTAGCGACCATGTCACGCCTTAATCAAGATAATAAAATGGATGTATTGACCAAACCCACTTGTTATACTGAGCTGGGGAACGTTGGTCCTGCTCCAACTTATAATTGTCAACTTATAATTGTTATAAGACCGAGCAGGAAATTGGAGATTACCAGAATTCCCGTGCCGCCCAAACGAAGAAAGTGCATTATGATGCATCTTCTTCGGGTGCGTTCATTACAAAGAACTGTTTCTCAGTATCCTCTGCATCCTGGGTATTTGATACCGAATCAGGATCCCAGATATGTAATCTGTTACATAGGGCTACAGAAAGGTAGAGAACTGAGAACGGGTGATAAGTTTCATGAGACAGAAAACGGTGCAAGTGTTGCAACCAAGTCTGTTGGTCACTATCACCCTGTATTACCAAAATACACTGATTCTGAATGAATGTTATTAGATACCGAACCTGATATACAAAATCATATCAGTCTCGTTATTAGTGAAGAAAGGATATAATTTTGTATTGTTGGATAATGTTTTGAACATTTCCTATATCAATAGTTGATCGGTTCAGGCACGTTATCTAAAAGCATATACATTCTAAATCAGACCACGGTTCTTAATGTATAAAACACACACAAGAGGAAGAGTTCAGAAATGAACGAATTCTTCTTAAGGCATTGTAGACTACGTCATATCAATGTGACCCAACTAGCTAAAGTTATATTTAGATGCATATTTAAATCTGTTTAAATTTACATCTTATGAAACTTGCCAGTCATGTCACAAAGATAAGATGACCATAGCTCCGTTTACTGGAAACAGAGAAAGAATTAGTGAACTCTAGGGATTGATACATGATGTATGTAAGGTCCCCTGTCTACACATGCCAGGACTGGTTCTTTGTACTTTCTTACATTCACTGATGATCTCTCAAGATTCGGACACATGTTCCTGTTGAAACACATGTCTGAAGCTTTTAAGAAATTCAATGAATATAAGTTAGAAGTAGAGAACCAATACAGGTATAAATATTATGTCCTATGATGAGATCAGGGAGGAGAATACTTGGGCATGGAATTCTTGGACTATTCTAAAGGAGAATGAGATTCTCTCTCAGCATTACTCCTCTGTATACACCACAGCACAATGGTGTATCGGGGCGGAGCAATCATACCCTATATGATATGGTGCACTCTATGATGAGTACTACTGAGTTACCTGTTTCCTTTTGGGGGTTGTGCACTTGAGAAGCTGCATACCTATTGAATCAGATTCCAATCAAATCAATGCCTACCACTCCATATGAGATATGGTATGGGAAGAGACCATCTCTTAAGTAAATTAAGATTTGGGATTGTCCGGCCTATGTCAAAAGCAAAATCCGGACAAGATCGACGCAAGCTCACTTCTGTAGAACTGGAAGAAGTTCCAGTTATACAAACTACAGCTGATGATTTGATAGAACCAAAGGATTCAATAGTCTCCGACGAAGCTCAGCCTCTCCGCCGATCTAGCAGGGTTCCTCATCCGCCTGAGAGATACTTTGGTTTCTCGATGACAGTGGGAGCGAGGATTGCATCATGAGATGATAACCCAACTAGTTTCGAGCAGGCCATCGAGAGTAGGGACTCCGTAAGAATGGCTGGATGCTTAGTGATCTGAGATGGAATCCATGTACACCAACGAAGTATGGACTTTGGTTGCAATATCTGAAGGGTTAAATCCCCATCAGGAGCAAGTATATCTTAAGAAGATTACTTGGTGTAGATGGAAAAGTTGAGACTTTCAAACCTAGACTTGTTAAAGTTTTTCGTCATCGACCAGGCGTGGAAAATGATGAAACCTTTTCCAGTGGCTATGCTTGAGTCCATCCAGATCCTACTTACTATTGCTACATACCATGACTACGATATATGGTGGTTGGGTGTCATGACTATTTTTCTAAATACTGATTTAGAAGAGAACGTCTATAAGTACACAGCCAGAGGGCTTCATAAACAGTGGGAGCAGCGGAGACGTGTGCAAGTTGCTTTACAGGATAAAGCAAGCATCGCGGAGTTGGAACGTCTGTTTTGATGTGGTAGTCAAAGAGTTTGACTTCATCAAAATGGTAGATGAACCTTGTACATACAAAAGGGTAGTAGAGAGTAAGGTGGTCGTTTTCGTATTGTACGTGGATAACATACTCTTGATAGGAAAAGAGTTTCCTATACTACACACGGTCAATCTCCTCTTATCACATGGATTTTCCATATAGGATCAAAATGATACCTCATAAATCCTGGGTTTTGGATCTATGAGATAGATCTAAATGGATGTTAAGATTCTCACTAGTTGTAGTGAGATGGTATCAGTTGATCCTGGGGAGAATCACTGGAAAGGTTCCAGGGTGATAAGGACGACTGAATGTCAGTCGCAGGCATTGTCTTTACCCTCAGTGGAGGGACGGTATGTTGGAAGAGTTCCAAGCTAGATACCGTGGCAGACTAGACGATAAAGGCTGGTGACATCGCTATCAAAGATACTACCAAAGAGGAAGTTTGGGTGTATATTGGTTCATAAGATGAACTAGGTTCCTACCATTGTGTGACAATGGAAGTGTGGCTTTGGCCCAGGAACCCCGATCCCATCAATGACCCAGACATATTCTGAGGCAGCATCACCTGATCATGGAGATAGTTGATCTCCAGGGTGATCGAGGTTAGGAGAGTAGACTCAGAGGACAACACGGCGGATCCACTCACAAAGGCTTTATCCCAGAGAAAGACTTATAAGGGATGGTTGAGTATGAGATACTGCAACCACTGCTACAGATGGCCCTAGTGCAAGTGGGAGATTGTTAGTTATATGTATGCCCTAGAGGCCATTACTGTACATAGGATGTATATTGTAGTGGATGCTGGGACATATATAGGAAGGACTTTCTTGCTCGACATGATAGTACGCTATCTGGTTGCTCTTTATCTTAACATGTATACTTTCTGTCTCTCTGTTACATGTTGATAAAGCCCTTAGGGTTTGTACTCAACTTCCTGGACTATGATGTAGATCATACTAGTGGGGGCCTGGGTAGTCCATGAGTACATCCTTCAATGTTCCTAGTCGTGGGAATATCGAGACGGGGCATCGATATTCCAGAGTAGACTAGCGTATATCTTCTCGATCCATGTGATGGGCGATGGATGATCCCATATCTATTGGTGTTTGACATCAGAGATGGTATGCGGGTGCTCAGTGGTGACTGGGTACACTGAACGGACTCGCCGAGAACTCCCAGATGGTGTTATACCTCACGTCAGATGGCAGTTCTCTGGTGACACTGGTACAGCTTAGTCTGTTGACCCGAGATCGTCATAGAGTCTTGTGTGTCTCCCACTGTGCTTTGATTTCCACCCTACCACGGCTCTACTGAGTCATGCAAACAGGTGGTTTTTTGGTACAGTCCCGATTCACATGGAGGCAATGAGCGATGGGAAGGGATTCGTCTCTCCCGGTATTGGGGGTTGATGTTGCGCTATGCTCGACTGGCCATAACTGGAAATCCCTGGCCAGGGTTGTACTGATTTACTGGTAAGTGTTATCAGTGGTTTCATGCTTGTTATGGACCTTACATCGGCATGACTTATCGAGCTACTGGGGTCTAACGTTCACCATCCCTAGGCGAGATATGCTACATATCAGACGAACAGACCGGACTGTGCGGTAAGTGTTACTGGTTGGATTCACAGGAGTGTGAGCGGGCTTGCTCGTTGATCTTCTGATCGCTCAATACCCGGGTGGTCGTTATATTTAGCAGACCGCTTGTGGCTTGTAGGTGTTTGATATGATCATCACCTACTGCCGGCGTATTGACGAGTCTTTAGAGTCCTACACAAGGGTTTCGTGGCTCAAGAGAAACGAAATAGGAGCGCATATGAGATATGTGCGGGACCGGGAATAATACCAATATGTGATACTGTATTCTATTCTCGCGATTTGTATCATCGGACGGTTATATGTGATATAGCCGGGTTACCGAATCAAATGTTGATTCGATATATTGATACACTTGATATTAGTCAGTTATATGCAGTATGACCGGATCATTAAATCAAGTGTTGATTTAATGATTTAATGTATGATTATATATTTGATATATTACTTTACATTAACTAGTATTTGTTCACTTAAGATTGATTTTCTCACTTGATGTGCACAAGTTGTATATGTGATATATTTTTGTGCACTAGTTTGTATCATGATTGATGATACATGCAAACTTGGGTGTGTGTTTGGATAACACCATGTTTAGGTTAATGGTTAGAGTTTTATTCTTTTTATTTATTTTGGTAAAAATAAAATGGTCTTTTTCTTTTGTCTTTGCTAGAAGTTACATGATACTTCAAGCATCTTTTGACAAAGTCAAAACCATTTTGTTTTTATTCTTTAACCTAACCATTACTTAAACCCTAGTTTACTCTCTACATGAGTTTACTCACCCATGGTTGCTAAATGATAGACTTCACTTGAATTTTCTTTTTGAGATAATTCATTTTTCATTTCCTTCTTCTTCTTCTTCTTCATGAAGTGAAGAAAGCTTTCTTGAAAATTCCAAGTGAAGAAATCAAGTGAGAAATCCAATTCTAAAGTGAACCCACTTCCTATTTCTTCATTCTCTACAACTTGCCATGTGGTAGAGTGTGTTGTCTTCACAAGTTTCATGACCTAGTGAAGATGGAGCTCGAGTTTGAGTCGCCTCAACGTAGATCATCTTCGGCATCGAAGTCAATGACCTAGCCCGCTTATTTCTCCGACGAAACCAACGCTAGAGTCCGGGATCCCGATGATCGCAGCGGAGGGACGTCAACACAGAGCTATGGAAGTGGATGACCGGATCTACAAAGGTTGTATTCCCATTCACTTGTAGTTAAAGTAATTAACTTGCTTGCTTTCGCCTTACCTCTAGTAACGATCTTGCATTAGGGTTTCTCGGCACATAGAAAAATTTGATTTTTGCTTGGTTGATGCCTTGTGTAACCTCTTGAGTGTGCTTAGGATCCCTACATAAGCTCTACTCATATCACCTGGGAACTGTTAACTGACGATAGGTATAATACCAACCAACAGTTCCCGATGAGTCATGTCCAGTATACTCGTAACCTAACGAGCACCTGCATACTATCTCCAGTACGACGTACTAATGGCTGTGGGACAGACCATCTCCCCTGCTGGTATGAGAAGCGGATGCACCAGTCTACTCTGGATTATCGATGCCCTGTCTCGATAATCCTACGACTAAGGACCTGAATAAGGATGTGCTTATAGACTACCCAGCCCCCCTAGTGTGATTGCCATCACAACGCCGGTAGTCAAGCAAAGATCCTAAGGGCTCCATCAATATGTATTAGCGATATGTTAAAAGAAACATATACACATATTAAGATAGATCAAACCAATTAGCATACTACTATATTGAGCAAGACTGTCGTAAACCCTGTAAGTCTATGGTAGCACCCCGGCCGTCTTTCAGACGCTAATATGCGAAACAAAAACTTTTATAAACTGGCGCTATAGCATACTATAACTCGAATCTGCCATTAAAACTAAACTAACAAACTACAAAGTGGGTAGAAATGTTATACCGAACGATCCGAGTCCTTCGGTCTTCAACCATCATCCCACGCTTTGTTGTAGCTGATCCGATCTCCTCGATCTCCAGTCTCGTCGTCCAGGTGGCACCACGTCGACGGATCTTTAAACGGGCTCCCGCCTCTGAACCGAGGCAACTCAATCATCAAGTTCGCTAAAAGAGATGACCAAGATTGATGTAGAGAATGAGTAGAACACTTTGCCTCGTTACGTCCAAGGCTATGGACCAACGGTTAATGAAATTGCCATTTGGAATCGGGTAAATGGAAATTGAGCTATCAAATTTCCATACTCTAAACTATCATAATCTTTTCAAAGGAAATCACCATTATCATTCCCACAAGAGGGGCCGGCCATATATAGGAGAGGGGGGAGGTGAGTGTAAGAGCAAGGGGTGATAATCATAAGGCAAAAGATCAAGGAGAAATATCTTAAGCATTACCAAAAACCATTAATGCAAATGGTGATTCAAATTAAATACCTCACTAATGTAATTAATGCAAGAATGAGTCATGAAAACCTAGTCACCAAAAATTAATGCCATGATGAGTCACTAATCCTAGTCACCATTTCTAGAATCTTCTAGAACCATGACTCACCCAAAGAAGAAAAGATAAGTCCGTATTTAACCGAATGTTAAATACGGGTGATAGAAAACAGGAAACTGGCAACTTCCAAAAGTGATCCTGAAACGAATTTCAGGATAACCCCGTAACAGTATAAACATACCTGCATTTGTATTACGACCGAATACAAATGCAACTGAGACAAAGATATTATATCTACACAATATAATATTGGGATCCGGCTTAAACCAAAGCCTACCAGTATTATCTGCCCGAAAAATGACACGTGCGAAAACGCACGTGCATTTTCCGAACCCTGCCATAATACCATACGGCATCTACAACGTTTCGCCCGAACTTGGGAAAATGTCTGTGGGGGACTCTAATGACTCATCAATACACTGGCAATAGGTATAACCACTAGCACGTCAGAGGTACAAGTTGTACGTAACGGTTGCCTATTTATTGATTGGAAGGGAAGCTGATGAGCGAACTCATCTAAAAACCCTACTGAGCCTGACAGTGACAATATCCGTACAGTCTGGTCGATTCGTCTATGAGTATCGCATATTAAGCCTAGGGGGCGGTAAACGTCAGACCCCCAATAGCTGCATAAGTCGTGTCAGGGAGCAGCCCATAACACCCTGAAATACTACCGGAATACCTTCCAGTAAATCTCGATTACCCTGGCCAGGGATTTCGTGTAATGGCTCTCCTAAACACCGCGCGATCTCACCCCTAATACCGGGAGAGATGAATCCCCGACGATCTGCTCACTGCCTCCACGCAGCTCGGGACTATACCCAAAATATACCTGTTTGCATGACTCCTTTGACCCGTGGTAGGGTATAAATCAAAGTACAGTGGGAACTCACACAAGACAAATGACGACCTCAGGTCGATGAACTAACCTGTACACATGTCACCAGGGAACTGCTATCTGACGCTAGGTATAATACCAACCAACAAGTTCCCGGCGAGTCCTGTCCGGTGTACTCATAACCCAATGAGCACCTGTATACATCTTAGGTGAACCAACTGACACCAATGGCTTGTGAGACCGGCCACCGCCCCTCGTCGGGGTCTTGACTGTATACACTAGTCTACTCCGGAGTATCGATGCCCTGTCTCGAAACTCTCACGACTAGGGACACTTTAAGGATGTGCTTATAGACCCCAGCTCCCATATATATGATCGTCATCATACTGCTGGTAGTCAAGCAAGAATCCTATGGGCTCTATCAACATCTACATGATGATAAAGAAAAACCAGATAGCATACTATCATCTCGAGTAAGGCTGTTCTATCGGTATAGGTCCTCCCTCAATCATTGCAATCACGTACCTGCGATCCAATAATTGACTTTGAGGGCAATATATCCAACAATCTCCCACTTGCACTTAAGGCTAATTATTGCGATGTCGCATACTCACAGACCGTGTGATACCGAACATCCAACTCCTCTACTAATCAGTTTCACAAAGCCCGTTTGTAAAACTATTGTGTTCGAGAAATAGCCTCAGTGAGTGGGTCCGCCCCGATGTTTCTTTCTATGTCTCTCTTAATCTCAAGTTCACGGAGAAAACCATCTCCCGAATCGAGTAATAGGTGTCTTAGAATATGTCTGGATATCTGATAGGACATAATTCATAAATGAACTCCAAATCCAAACTTCTTAGACTGTATTGATAACTGAACCTAATCAGTATCTAGCACTATGCCTCCCACAGTATCCTCTTGGACCATCTATCCATAATAATGTCCCTCGTCTGAGGGAAAACTATAACTCAGACAATCACTCTGTCATACATGTCACCTTTGAAGCCTGCAATGATAACCGTCTCCTGAAGGAGGCTGCCGTCATCAAATCCGTAGAACATTCACTTATGTTCTAAAACTGCTTCCGTATGTTTCTTCAGGATGGGATTAATATAAACTTATTGCATCTAGTGCAAAAATGACATCTGGTGTGGTACTTGACATCTCACGATTGACTCAATTGCCTAAGCAAGTGATCTGTCAATCATGTACGTCCCTCTCCCCTTTAGTCTGTAAGACACCTTTAGAGAGGGTGACTCCATCACCTGCAGGTACATCACCATGCCAGGAGTCATCTATTCTAAAATACTATTAGAATACTGTCAAAGTACCCACATTGGGAAACTACCCAAATCTAGATCTAAAACTATAGATCTAGTAACCAGAATGTCAAATATTATATACATATCCTTTGTGGAGAAACAACTGTGTGACGACCACATTACAACCGATCGTAGTATAGGAATTTTACTTCCTACTTTGTGTATGTCATCCAAATACCAAGACATCACATCCTACTACCTTCTCAACAGATCCATCCCCTATTCTGATGAAGCCAAAGCCATGACTGTCTCATCAAAATTAGATGATCTATCTCCACTATAATTGCTCAAGTCTATAAATAGACATAAGCTACTTGCCCACTATGCTTCCGCTGCTCCCACTGATTACGACAACCCTAGGTAGAATAATATATACGTGCACTTCTAAATCTAGTTTAGAACAACGCTATACTTAATCTCCTGCCGGGTCTCATAGCCTGGAACAACAGTAGTGTCAAGTCTGGGTAAACAAGAACCTCCATGTCACCGTCCTTGAGGCTACCGGAGTACCTCTCGGGTGTCTGAGGTTACCCACCATATCTGCGGAGTGGCTATTGGAATGTCAAACCTGATTGAATATATAAGTTCTATTAAATTTTCCGTAATCGTTTGCGGTTCTGAAATCACTTCCAGTTCTACCATACTCCCACTACTGTTTTCTGGAAAAAAAATCCATTTTATTAAAACTGTGGCCAGTCAAGAACAATATCCTATTGATCTTCCAGATGGTAGAAAATCAACCCTTGTCAAAGCTAGGGTCAACCCACAAACAGCCATTACAGAAACGTGCCTTGAGTCATCCAGTGTCTGGTTTTAAGCATAAGCTGGACAACTCCCCTTACCTTAACATCGTTAAGATATGAAGCATTCTATATCCAATATAGAAACTTTGGCACTTATTTAATTGGAACCAGATTCAAATCATGCAGCTGTCTCCAGTGCATATCAACTTAATGGAGAGAGGCTAATCAGCATTACTCAACTTAGGAATACATCCAATTATGAGTAACCTGAAAGAGAAACAAGCTTCTCAAAACCTTTACTATCATCTGAATACCAATCACAAGAATCTACATCTTCGATCTCTTTTGAAAAATCCCGATACTTGTGACACCTGGTTCTCTACTTTATTCTTATACCCACAACTTCTCAAAACTTAGACCTTGTATTTCTACGAAACACTTGTCTAAAATCTAGAGAAGTCATAAGTAAACAGAACATTGTACGAGGACCAACCCCTTTGTCCTGATGGACACTGGACAACATACAATACTCTGTATAAGTCCACTGAGTTTAATAACTCAAAACCTTGTACGTCGTAGGTTGAAAACTGTACCCAGGCGATTTCCTCAAATATCTCCAATTACAACGAATTCCGATATAATGAGGATGATCACCTAATTTCCAATAACTGGCTCCCACTCAACATCTGTAAAACCATACAGATGTGAGAATCATACCTGGTAAATACATACCCAGGAGTAAGTATCTAATCGGGAAATCAGTTTTCCATTAACAATGCACTGAAACAATAAAATGTTTCGTAGGGGTATCCTGGTATTCTTTAGTAATGCCTCTTCCATAATCCAAATCATCACTTTAACCGTATATTTCCCTTCCATCTTTCCAATTCCCTTTATTTGTCTTTAGTCGTTACCTTCTGTACACCATCATTAGGCTAAATGGTTTTCTTCCTTCCCTACCGTTCGGCACCAGCCTATGGTTTGGAAGAAGAATATCCAGTAAGCATAATAGATGTACCCTCCTAAACCTAGGAGTACTCGCAACTTGAGAGAAGGTGATGATAAAAGACAACTGAATAAAACTTATTCCCATTTCTCCTGAACCAGAATCCATCCTCGAAAAAATATCCTTCGAGTTCGTATATAACCATACGATGAATTTATCCAATAGAATTGGATGTTCGTAGTGATACGGGTTGTTCTGGAGAAATTAAAGGTGAAGTAGGAGTGGCGATGAAATACGTGGTTTGGTCGTGAATTTTAGTAGTCGCAATTTACTTTGCCCTCTTTCTAATTCCTTTATCTTGTCTTTACATATTACCTTCTGCACACCTAACTTAGGCTAATTGGTTTCTTCATTCCCTACCTTTCGGCACCTGCCTGTGGTTTGGAAGAAGACTATCCAATAAGCGCAATAGGTGTACTCTCCTAAACTAAGGAGCCCTCGCAACCTGAGAGAAGGTGATGATAAAAGACAACTGAATAAACCAATTCTATTTCTCCTGAACCTGGATCCATCCTTGAAGAAGTCCCTTCGAGTTCGTATATAACCATACGATGGATCTATCCAATGGAAGTGGATGTCCGTAGTAATACGGGTTGTTCTGAGAAATACAAAGGGTAAAAGAAGGAGCGGCAATGATTTATGCAACTAGGACAATCCAAAAGCCAGTATATAAAGAAGGTTCGGTCAACTTGGTCACTGAGTTATAGTCTAGGGTCGGTCAAAAGTCGCTGCCAAAGAGAAAGAGAAAAGAAACACTCTGCGTGCACTCTAACCTAAATCAGAATGGTTATCACTTTATCTAATTAGGAAACCTCCCACTGTAATCTCAAATTCTCCTCCAAACCTGAAAGAAGAATTAGTCGGGATCACCCGAAGAGTAAACCAACTCATCAGTGAGAATCGGGATCCAACTCTCATCGCATGATAACGTGAAGGAATCCACTCATGTTATCATACTCCAGAAGGTATGCTCAAGTCTTGCAAGTTTCCTGTATGTTTGAAACTCCCGATATAATTTTTATCCCATGCTCTTATGACCTTGACGTAGGCCAACAAATCATAAGATACATGTCAAGTTCTACCCATCGTTGTCCTAATTAATTTAGGTCATCGTACATGCCCTTGACGTAGGCCAACAAGGCTGTACGCCTGTCCTAAACTAATGCATCTATCTATGCAACAAATGAATACCCAGCAGCTTCCAAACACTATGCCTTGACGTAGGCCAACAAACATAGCTTGAATACTACTGACCATCCATAAGAAATGACGGAGGATTACGGCTGGTTTTTAGCGAAAAACCTTTAACGTAATGAACTTAATCTCGTTGAAGGAACCTGATAGCTTTTTATAAAAATATAGTGGCGAAAACCTTTTGCTAAAGAAGTCACTCCCGGTGAAGGGATCTCGGCTCTTTCCTCGTGGAATGAGGTGCAGGATATTCCAACTGAATACCGCGATGCAAAGCAACTTGTAATCGACTATATTGAAGTTATTACCCTGACGCAAACTTCTGCCCAAGGGGTCACTCCCGGTGAAGGGATCTCGGCCCTTGCCTCGTCGAATGAGGTGCAGGATATTCTAACTGAATACCGCTATGCAAAACAAAAGGAAATTTCTTTGTAATAACTCCTTTTAAAATTTGTTCGAACAACATCAAATATAGGTTTGTTTTATCCTTGCATTGATAAGAATCAATGCAGTCCCATCAATCAATCACACCAGAAAAGAACGAAAATAAAATGTACGTATATGTCATCCGCATTCGTCACTGGGTCCCGTCATCACTCGTTAGGTTACTTAACTAACGACATAGCGGGGACATGGCTAGCGCGGGTGCAAAACATATACAACATCTAATAGTATATATACTAATATACAATAATCGCTCCAGGCGTGATAATATGCAACATTACAGAAAAGTAATAAGCATCACAGAACAACACAGATAATCTGGGATCCCCGGGTTTCACAGAGCCGCTACTGAAACCCGACGTTCCCCTGGTCGTGTGGATAGCCTGTGCAATGAAACCTAGACCCCTACGGGTGCGGCAAGTTACCCGCCAAAACCTGAAGCGAGGCAGCCCCTTACAGCAAAATGAATGGACCACCCAGCACTTCACGGAATCCGGTAACTTGAGCACCCCTCCTTCGGTCAACCTGTACCCCCTACGAGTGCGGTGAATAGTCTGCCAATTCTAGAGTGAGGTCCCTTTGCCTCTCAAAGCCATGAGATACAGACCTGTTGCCCTCCAGAATCCGGCTATCCGTGCACTCCGTCGTGTGGTAAACCTAGTACAGAAATGAAAATATATACAACGGGTACATCGACCTCATCCCGGTCATGCCCCAAAAGAATATTATACAAACAGGCAGTGACGGCAGTCCACAAGTCGGACGCTCGCCCCGCAATATCAAATGTACAAATAAATCCAAACAGCACTACCTTGCACACTGCTATCCACCACGACAAATCCGCAACATCACAGCACAACACAGAACATCAACGCGAATGTCACGTTCGCAAACCCGTCTAAAAGAACTATAGCAATCAAGCACGGTTTACCGATCAAATGACATTCCCGGTCGGAGATATAATGTAAATACTGTAAACTAACACGTTTAAATTTCGATCGACAAAACTTCCCGAAGTGGGCCCCACGTACATCTGGTGTACAGTAACAAAATTTTGGCCCAAAAGACATGTACCAAAAACCACAATTTCCCATGTCAAACTCACTGGAAAAATTTGGCGCACTGTTCCCAAAAAAGCGGGCGGATCCGCGGCCGTTCTGTGGGATCACGTGACCAAATTTCACCAGTGTGCTTAGAATTTCCTACTTAGTTTTCTGTGATATGTAAAATAATTTTTAGACCAGATTAAAAATCGACCGAAACTTTGAACAGAAAATTGTAGTTTTGCGAAAATCCGTTCGATCGATATTTTAAACGTGTTAGCACAAGTTAGTAAAGCTTAATGGTGAGGCTCTGATACCACTGTAAGTCTACGGTAGCGCCCCGGCCATCTTTCAGACGTCAATATGCGGAACAAAAACTTTTATAAACTGGCGCTATCGCATACTATAACCCAGATCTGCCATTAAAGCTAAACTAACAAACTACAAAGTGGGTAGAAATGTTATACCGAACGATCCGAGTCCTTCGGTCTTCAACCATCATCCCACGCTTTGTTGCAGCCGATCCGATCTCCTCGATCTCCAGCCTCGTCGTCCAGGTGGCACCACGTCGACGGATCTTTAAACGGGCTCCCGCCTCTGAACCGAGGCAACTCGATCATCAAATTCGCTAAAAGAGATGACCAAGATTGATGTAGAGAATGAGTAGAACACTTTGTCTCGTTACGTCCAAGGCTATGGACGAACGGTTAATGAAGTTGCCATTTGGAATAGGGTAAATGGAAATTGAGCTATCAAATTTCCATACTCTAAACTATCATAATCTTTTCAAAGGAAATCACCATTATCATTCCCACAAGAGGGGCCGGCCATATATAGGAGAGGGGGGAGGTGAGTGTAGGAGCAAGGGGTGGTAATCATAAGGCAAAAGATCAAGGAGAAATATCTTAAGCATTACCAAAAACCATTAATGCAAATGGTGACTCAAATTAAACACCTCACTAATGTAATTAATGCAAGAATGAGTCATGAAAACCTAGTCACCAAATAATTAATGCCATGATGAGTCACTAATCCTAGTCACCATTTCTAGAATCTTCTAGAACCATGACTCACCCAAAGAAGAAAAGATAAATCCGTATTTAACCGAATGTTAAATACGGGTGATAGAAAACAGGAAACTGGCAACTTCCAAAAGTGATCCTGAAACGAATTTCAGGATAACCCCGTAACAGTATAAACATACCTGCATTTGTATTACGACCGAATACAAATGCAACTGAGACAAAGATATTATATCTACACAATATAATACTGGGATCCAGCTTAAACCAAAGCCTACCAGTATTATCTGCCCGAAAAATGACACGTGCGAAAATGCACGTGCATTTTCCGAACCCTGCCATAATACCATACGGAATCTACAACGTTTCGCCCGAACTTGGGAAAGTGTCTGTGGGGGACTCCAATGACTCATCAATACACTGGCACTGGGTATAACCACTAGCACTTCAGAGGTACAAGTTGTACATAACGGTTGCTTATGTATTGATTGGAAGGGAAGCTGATGAACGAACTCATCTAGAAATCCTACTGAGCCTGACGGTGACAATATCCGTACAGTCCGGTCCATTCGTCTATGAGTATCACATATTAGGCCTAGGGGGCCGGTAAACGTCAGACCCCCAATAGCTACATAAGTCGTGTCAGTGAGCAGCCCATAACACCCTGAAATACTACCGGAATACCTTCCAGTAAATCTCGATTACCCTGGCCAGGGATTTCGTGTAATGGCTCTCCTAAACACCGCGCGATCTCACCCCCAATACCGGGAGAGACGAATCCCCGACGATCTGCTCACTGCCTCCACGTGGCTCGGGACTGTACCCAAAATATACCTGTTTGCACGACTCCTTTGACCCGTGGTAGGGTATAAATCAAAGTGCAGTGGGAACTCACACGAGACAAATGACGACCTCAGGTCGATGAACTAACCTGTACACATGTCACCAGGGAACTGCTATCTGACGCTAGGTATAATACCAACCAACAAGTTCCCGGCGAGTCCTGTCCGGTGTACTCATAACCCAATGAGCACCTATATACATCTTAGGTGAACCAACTGACACCAGTGGCTTGTGAGATCGGCCACCGCCCCTCGTCGGGGTCTTGACTGTATACACTAGTCTACTCCGGAGTATCGATGCCCTGTCTCGAAACTCCCACGACTAGGGACACTTTAAGGATGTGCTTATAGACCCCAGCTCCCATATATATGATCGTCATCATACTGCTGGTAGTCAAGCAAGAATCCTATGGGCTCTATCAACATCTACATGATGATAAAGAAAAACCAGATAGCATACTATCATCTCGAGTAAGACTGTTCTATCGGTATAGGTCCTCCCTCAATCATTGCAATCACGTACCTGCGATCCAATAATTGACTTTGAGGGCAATATATCCAACAAACCCGTGTATATATCCCAAGCTTCCAAAATGTATTATACAAACTAGTACTATACAATAATGGCCTCTAGGGCATATATATCCAACATATCATTGCCACTTCTATATCACCTTTTCATTTCTCCAGAACACCCCGTATCACTACGAACATCCACTTCCATTGGATAAATCCATCGTATAGTTACATACGAACTCGAAGGAACTTGTTTCAGATTCGAGAATGGATTCTGGTTCTGGAGAGATTGAATAGGATTATTCGGTTGTCTTTTCTCTTTACATTCTCTCAGGTTGTGAGGGCTCCTAGGATTAGGAGAGAGTACACCTATTGAGTTTATTGTATAGTCTTCTTCCAAACCATAGGCAGGTACCGAATGGGAGGGAAGGAAGAAAACCAACAAGCCTAAGTATGGTGTACAGAAGGTAATAAGTAAAGATATAATAAAGGGATTAGAATAATGGCAAAGGAAATTGCGACTACAATCATTCACGACGAAACCAGGTATACTCCTGCCACTCCTACATCCACTTTGGATTTCTCCAGAATACTCCGTATCACTATGGATATCCACTTCTATTGGATATGACATCGTATGGTTACATACGAACTCGAAGGAATTCGTTTCAGATTCGAGGATGGTTTCCGGTTCAGGAGAAATGGAATAGGATTATTCAGATGTCTTTTCCCATTACCTTCTCTCAGGTTGCGAGAGCTCTTAGGATTAGAAGAGTACACCTATTGCGCTTATTGGATAGTCTTCTTCCAAACCTTAGGCTGGTGCCGAAGGGTAAGAAAGGAAGAAAACCAATTAGCCTAAAGAAGGTGTACAGAAGGTAATAAGTAATGACATAATAAAGGGATTGGAGTGAGAGCAGGTAAGTATATGGTTACTGTCATGAATCAGGATAGTGGAAGAGGCGTTACTAGTGTAAGTGCACGGCGGCGCCCCGGCCGTCGATCCGACGCCGGAAACGCGGAAACGAAAAACTTTGCGAAACTTGCAAACCGGCACCACCGCGCACTATCAACCCGGATCGGGCCATTAACCTAGCTTCTAGCAAACTAAAAGATGGGTGAAGAGATATACCAAGCGATCCGTGTCCTTCGGTCTTCGTCTCCACTCCGATCTCCCGCGGAATCTCCGTCCGTCACCTCCTTGTCGGAAAGGGCACCACGTAGCCGAGTTCTTTTACGGGCTCCCGCCTCTGGACCGAGGCAACTCGGGTGCGAAGTTGGCTAGCCGACGCGTCCAAGATTTGCTGTAGACAAGTGTAGAATGGTTGTCTCTTTTGGGGTTTGAAGATGCCTTGTATGGATGGAGGTGAAGAAATAATCTTTGGAGAGAGGTGTGTGATTTTTGGTAGCAAGCATAGAACAAAATATGAGATGAATGAATCTCTCTCACACACAAAATGAACCCCTTCCCTCCCTCTAGTGTGGCCGGCCCCTCTTCAACAATGAGGAGGAAAAAGGAATGAATATCCAATAGAAGAAAAGATAATCCAAGAATTAAGTCACTCTCATTTCCCATTTCAATCCTTTCACCAAACCATCATAATAAATGCAAAGGATGAGACCAAAATGGAATCTCATGATTATGAAGGAACAAATGCAAGAAACCCCCTCCACAAAATGTTATTTGCAAACTGCAAATAACCCCCTCCATCGAAAAAGTCCGGCTGTGAAGGAACAAAGGAAAACCGGCCGGAACGGAATGCAAACTGGCAACTTCAGAAAACTGATCCCGTAATAAATTACAGGAAAACCCCGCTACTGCATATACATGCCCGCATTTGTATTCCCACTGAACACAAATGCAAAGAGACAAAATCTACACGATCTAATACTAGGATCCGGCTTAAGCCAAAGCCGGCTAGTAAAATCCGTCCGATCACGATCCGTGCAATACCGCACGTATCTGATTGAACCCTGCCATATCTCCATACGACCTCTACAGCGTTTCGCCCAAAACTTGAGTAACTGTGTGTGGTGGAATCTAAAGACTCGTCAATACTTTGGCTGTGGATTTAACCACTAGCACGTCAGAGGTATCAGCCAATACGTAACGGGCTACCAGGTACTGACCAAAAGGGACATCGATGAGAGAACTCATCCTGACACCCTACTGAGCCTGTCAGTGACAATATCCGTACAGTCCGGTCCGTTCGTCTATGAGCATCGCATGGCGGGCCTAGGGGGTTGGTAAAAGTCAGACCCCCAAAAGCGGTACAAGTCGTGTCGGAGTGCAGCCCAGAACACCCTGAGATACTACTGGAATACCTACCAGTAAATCTCTTGCCTTGGCCAAGGACTTTCATGTACTGGCTCTCCTAGACACAGCGCGACCTCACCCCCAATACCGGGAGAGACGAACCCCTGCAGATCCGCTCACTGCCTCCATGTGGCTCGGGACTGTACCCAACTAAAACTTGTTTACACGTCTCCTTTGAGCGTGGTAGGATAGTAATCAAAGCACAGTGGGAACTCACACGAGACAAATGACGATCTCAGGTCGATGAACTAACCTGTACACATGTCACCAGGGAACTGCTATCGGACATCAGGTATAATCCCAACTAGCAGGTTCCCGGCGAGTCCTGTCCGGTGTACTCATAACCCAGTGAGCACCTGTATACATCTTAGGTGAACCAACTGACACCAGTGGCTTGTGAGACCGGCCACCGCCCCTTGTCGGGGTCTCGACTGTATACACTAGTCTACTCTGGAGAATCGATGCCCTGTCTCGAAACTCCCACGACTAGGGACCTTTTAAGGATCTGCTTATAGACCCCAGCTCTCACGTATATGATCGCCCTCATACTGCTGGTAGTCAAGCAAGAATCTTAGGGGCTCTATCAACGTGTAATAGCGACTCGTAAGGTCACCTAAAGCAGTACACGATGATAAAGATAAACCAGATAGCATACTATCATCTTGAGTAAGACTGTCCTACTGGGACAGGTCCTCCCTCAATCATTGCAATCACGTGCCGATGATCCAATAATTGACTCTGAGGGCACTATCTCCAACAATCTCCCACTTGCACTCAAGGCTAATTATTGCGATGTCGCATACTTGTTGCGCCACGGCAGTGCCACGGCCTTCTACTCGAGGCCAAAATGCGGAATCAAAAATTTTCTTAACTTTAAACCGGCGCTACCGCGGACAATAAACCCAGATCGTAACCATTAACCTAATCCTAACTATTAAGAGAATGGGGTAAAAGCTATACCGAGCGATCCGTGTCCTCCGGTCTTCTTCTCCACTCCGATCTCCCGCGGAATCTCCGTCCGTCACCCCCTCGTCGAAAAGGGCACCACGTAGCCGATTTCTTTTACGGGCTCTTACCTCTGGACCGAGGCAACTCGGGCGTGAAGTTGGCAAGCCGACGCGTCCAAGGGTACTGTAGGCTAGTGTAGTAGCTTGTCTCTTTTGGGGTTTAGTTAGTTGCTATGGTGGAGGAAGTGAAGAATGAACTTTGGAGGAATAATGGTTCTCTCATTTTAGCAAGGAAAATGAGATGTAGAAAAATTGCCACACCAATGAACTCTCTCTCGTCTTCTCTCAAGTGTGGCCGGCCCCCCTTAATGAGAAATGGTGGAAGGAAAACAAAAAGAAAACCATGAAGGGAGGTAAGTGTAGGAAACTCCAAGAGGTGACCACATCAAAAGGTTATGATAACAATATCAAATCAACTTTCATCTCATTTCTAATCTCAATTAAAGCAAATGAGGTGATGGAAAAAGAATATAATCATGAAGGAACTATCATGAAGCCATCATATGCAAGAAAACCCTCCACAATAATTTATTTGCAAACTTGCAAATAACCCCCTCCACTAGAAAGTCCGGCCGCGAAGGAACAAAAGAAAACCGGCCGGAACGGAATGCAAACTGGCAACTTCAGAAAACTGATCCTGTAATAAATTACAGGAAAAAACCCCGCTACTGCATATACATGCCCGCATTTGTATTCCCACTGAACACAAATGCAAAGAGACAAAATCTACACTGTCTAATAGTAGGATCCGGCTTAAGCCAAAGCCGGCTAGTAAAAAAAACCGTCCGATCACGATCCGTGCAATACCGCACATATTTGATCGAACCCTGCCATATCTCCATACGGCCTCTACAGCGTTTCGCCCGAAACTTGAGTAACTGTCTGTGTGGGGGACTCTAAAGACTCGTCAATACTATGGTTGTGGATTTGACCACTAGCACGTCAGAGGTATTAGCCATACATGACGGGCTGCCAACTATTGACCAAAAGGGACGTCGATGAGCGAACTCATCCTGACACCCTACTGAGCCTGTCAGTGACAATATCCGTACAGTCCGGTCCGTTCGTCTATGAGTATCGCATGGCGGGCCTAGGGGGTTGGTAAAAGTCAGACCCCCAAAAGCGGTACAAGTCGTGTCGGAGTGTAGCCCAGAACACCCTAAGATACTACTGGAATACCTACCAGTAAATCTCCTGCCTCGGCCGAGGGCTTTGTGTAATGGCTCTCCTAGACACAGCGCGACCTCACCCCCAATACCGGGAGAGAAGAACCCCTGCAGATCCGCTCACTGCCTCCATGTGGCTCGGGACTGTACCCAACTAAAACCTGTTTGCACGACTCCTTTGAGCCGTGGTAGGGTAGTAATCAAAGTACAGTGGGAACTCACATGAGACAAATGACGATCTCAGGTCGATGAACTAACCTGTACACATGTCACCAGGGAACTGCCATCTGACGTCTGGTATAATCCCAACTAGCAGGTTCCCGGCGAGTCCTGTCCGGTGTACTCATAACCCAATGAGCACCTGTATACATCTTAGGTGAACCAACTGACACCAGTGGCTTGTGAGACCGGCCACCGCCCCTCGTCGGGGTCTCGACTGTATACACTAGTCTACTAATGGAGTATCGATGCCCAGTCTCGAAACTCCCATGACTAGGGACCTTTTAAGGATGTGTTTATAGACCCCCAGCTCCCACGTATATGATCGCCATCATACTGCTGGCTGTCAAGCAAGAATCCTTGGGGTTCTATCAGCGTGTAATAGCGACTCGTAAGGTCACCTAAAGCAGTACACGATGATAAAGATAAACCAGATAGCATACTATCATCTTGAGTAAGACTGTCCTATCGGGATAGGTCCTCCCTCAATCATTGCAATCACGTGCCTGCGATCCAATAATTGACTCTGAGGGCACTATCTCCAACAATCTCCCACTTGCACTCAAGGCTAATTATTGCGATGTCGCATACTCACGGCCCGTGTGATACCGAACACCCAACTCTTCTACTAGTCAGTCTCACAAAGCTTGTTTGTGAAACTATTGCGTTCGAGGAATAGCCTCAGTGAGTGGATCCGCTCAGATGTTTCTTTCTATGTCTCTCTATATCTCAAGTTCGCGGAGAAAGCCATCTCCCGAAATGAGCAATACCTGTCTTGGAATGTCTGGATGTCTGATGGGACCTAGTTCATAAATGAACTCCAAATCCAAACTTCTTAGACTCTATCGTCAACTGAACTTAATCAGTGTCCTGCACCATGCCTTCCCTCGGTATCCACCTGGACTACCTGTCCATAATACTGCCCCCCGTCAGAGGGAAAACTATAACTCTGACAGTCACTCTGTCATCCAGGTCACCTTGGAAGCCTGGAATGATAACCGTCTCCTAAAGGAGGCTGCCGTTATTAATTCCCTAGAACATCAACTTATGTTCTAAAACTGCTTCCGATTGTTTCTCCAGGATTGGATGAATATCAACTTATTGCACCTACTGCAAGAACAACATCTGGTGTGGTACTTGACTTCTCATGATTAACTCAATTGCCTAAGCAAGTGATCTGCCAATCATGCACATCCCTCTCCCTTTTAGTCTGTAAGACACCTTTAGAGAGGGTGACTCCATCACCTGCAGGTACACCACCATGCCAGGAGTCGTCCATTCTAAATACTCTTAGAATGCTGTCTAAGTATCCTTAATTGGGAAACCACCCAAATCTAGATCTAAAACCATAGATCCAGTAACCAGAATGTATAATATCCAAGTCCTATGTGGAGAAACCACTGTGTGACAACCAAAGAATAACCGATCGTAGTATAGGAATTTCACTTCCTACTCTGTGTATGTCATCCAAATACCAGGACATCACACCCTACTACCTTCTTAACAGATCCATCCCCTATTCTGATAAAGTCAAACCTATGACTGTCACATCAGAAATAGATGATCTATCTCCGCTATATCTGCTTTAGTCTATAAATAGACATAAGCCACCTGTCCACCAATGCTTCCGCTGCTCCCACTGACCACGACAACCCTCTGGCAGAGTCATATACACGTACACTTCTAAAGCAAGTTTAGAATGACGCTATACTTATCCTCCTGCCGGGTCTCACAGTCTGGAATCAACAGCAATGGCAAGTCTGGGTAAATAAGAACCTTCCTGTCACCGTCCTTGAGCATACCGAAATACCTCTCGGGTGCCTGAGGTTACCCACTTTATCTGCGGAGTGGCCAATGGAATGTCAAACCAGATTGAATCATTAGGTTCTTATCAAATTTTCAGAAATCGTTTGCGGTTCTGGAATCACTTCCAGTTCTACCATACTCCCACTACTGTTTTCTGAAAAAATCCATTTTTAATTAAAACTGTGGCGAGTCAAGAACAATATCACTATTGATCTTCCAGATGGTAGAAATTCAACCCTCGTCATAGCCCGGGTCAACCCAAAAACAGCCATTACAGAAACGTGCCTTGAGTTATCCGGAGTCTGGTTTTAAGCATAAGCCGGACAACTCCCCGTATCTTAACAACGTCAAGATATGAACTGTTCTATATCCAATACAGAAACAGAGGCACTGATTTAATTGGAACCAGATTCAAATCATGCAGTTGTCTCCAGTGCATGTCACCTAAATGGAAGAAGGCCGATCAGCGTTACTCAACTTAGGAATGCTTCCAATTATGAGTAACCTGAAAGAGAAGCAAGTTCTCTTAACCATTACTATCAACTGAATACCATTCACAAGTATCTACATCTTCGATCACCTTGAAGAATCCCGATACTTGCAATACCTGGTTCTCTACTTTATTCATATACCTATAACTTCTCAAAATTCGGACCCTGTGTTTCTACGAAACACCTGTCTAAGAACCAGAGAAGTGATAAGTAAACCGAATATAGTACGAGGACCAACCCCTCTGTCCTAATGGACACTGGACAATATACAATACTCTGTATAAGTCCCTTGAGTCTAATAACTCATTCACTGTGTGTCGTAGGTTGAAAACTGTACGTATGGTTAAGAAGATTTAAACCGCTGTTTAATGCTCCTTACCTAACCATCCACTGATATAGGTAAATGTCATGGACATAATTTCAAAAAGGTACATCTCACTCTATAAAAATAGACGTACAGATATATCAATTTGAAATTGGTGCATAGCAACGGATATTCAAAACCAAATATTTGCCGACCGGCAAACAATCCAGGTGACTTCCTTAAATATCACCAATTACAACGAATTCCGATATAATGAGGATGATCACCCAATTCCCAATAACTTACTCCCACTCATCATCTGTAAAACCATACAGATGTGAGAATCAAACCTGGTAAATACATACCCTGGAGCAAGTGTCTAATTGGGAAATCAGTTTTCTATTAACAGTACACAGTAAAACTGAAACATTGAAATGTTTCGATGGGGTATCCTGGTATTCCTAGTAATGCCTCTTCCATTATCCAGATTCACAACTGTAACCGTATAATTCTTTGCCATCTGTCCAAATCCCTTTATATGTCTTTAGTCATTACCTTCTGTACACCCCTTTAGGCCAAATGGTTTTCTTCCTTCCCTACCGTTCGGCACCAGCCTATGGTTTGGAAGAATACTATCCAATAAGCATAATGGGTGTATTGTCCTAATCCTAAGAGCACTCGCAATGCGAGAGAAGGTGAAGATAAAAGACAACTGAATGAACCTTATTCCTATTTCTCCTGAACCAAGATCCATCCCCGAACTGGAACAAGTTCCTTTCGAGTTCTTATATAACCATACGATGGATTATCCAATAAACTTGGGATCTTCGTAGTGATACGGAGTGTCCTGGAGAAATACAAAGGTGATTTAGGATTGGCGAAGAAATACTTGGTTTGGTCGTGAATAGCAGTCGCAATTTACTTTTCCCTCTTACTAATCCCTTTCTTTGTCTTTACATAATACCTTCTGTACACCATCGTTATGCTAATTGGTTTTCTTCATTCCCCACCGTTCGGCACCAGCCTAAGGTTTGGAAGAAGACTATCCAATTTGCGTAATAGGTGTACTATCTCCTAAACCAAGGAGTACTCACAACCTGAGAGAAGGTAAAAGGAAAAGACAACTGAATAGTCCTATTCGTTTTCTCCAGAACCGGAAACCATCCTCGAATTCCTTCGAGTTCGTATATAACCATATGATGGTTTTGTCCAATGGAAGTGGACGTTCGTAGTAATACGGGGTGTCCTAGAGAAAAGGGTAAAAGTAGAAGTGGCAATGAGGTTTGCAATTCTGATAATCCAAAAGCCAGTGTTTAAGAAGGTTCGGTCAATTTTGGTCACTGAGTCATAGTCTAGGGTCGGGTCAATGGTCGCTGCCAAAAAGAGAGAGAAAAGAAACACTCAACGTGCACTCTAATCTAGATCAGAATGGTTATCACTTTATCTAATCAGGAAACCTCCCACTGTAACCTCAAATTCTTCTCCAAACCCGAAAGAAGAATTAGTCGGGATCACCCGAGGAGTAAACCAACTCATCAGTGGGAATCGGGATCCAACTATCATCGCATGATAACGTGACAGAATCCGCTCACGTTATCACACACCAAAAGGTATGCGCTGTTAGTTGTATGTATGCCCTAGAGGCCAGTATTGTACAGATGATGTATATTATATTGGATGCTTGGACATATATAGAGATGACTTTCTTGCTCGATATGATAGTATGCTATCTGGTTGCTCTTTATCTTAACATGTATACTAGTCTCTTTAAACTATCTTATAGTTACATGTTGGTAAAGCCCTTAGGATGTGTACTTGACTACTTGGACTATGATGCAGATCATACTAGTGGGGACATGGTAGTCCATAAGTACATCCTTCAAGGTCCCTGGTCGAAGGTGTATCGAGACGGGGCATCGATATACCAGTGTAGACTAGCGTATACGCTTCTCGACCCATGAGATGGGCGATGGATGATCCCATATCCATTGGTGTTTGACATCAGAGATGGTAAACGGGTGCTCAGTGGAGACTGGGTATACTGGACGGACTCGCCGAGAACTCCCAGATGGTATTATACCTCACGTCAGATGGCAGTTCTCAGGTGACACTTGTGCAGGTTAGTCTGTAGACCCAAGATCGTCATAGAGTCTTGTGTGATTCCCACTGTGCTTTGATCTCCACCTTACCACGTCCATGAGGGCGTGCAAAACGATGGTTTTTGGGTACAGTCCCGAGTCACATGGAGGCAATGAGCGATAGGAGGGGTTTCGTCTCTCCCGGTATTGGGGGTTGATGTTGCGCTGTGCTCGATTGGCCGTAACAGGGAAGTCCCTGGCCAGGGCTGATCAGAGATTTGCTGGTAAGTGTTACCAGTAGTTTCTCGACCCGTTATGAGCCTCACATCGGCATGACTTATCGGTTATTAGCGTCTGACGTTTACCACCCCTAGACTTGATATGCGACATATCAGACGAACAGACCGGACTGTACGGTAAGTGTTACTGGTTGGATTCACAGGAGTGTGAGCGGGCTTGCTCGTCGATCTTCTGATCGCTCAATACCCGGGTGGCCGTTACGTTTAGCAGACCGCTTGCGTCTTGTGGGTATTTGATATGATCATCACCTGCTGCCGGCGTATTGACGAGTCTTTAGAGTCCTACACAGATGTTTCCTGGCTCAAGCGAAACGAAATAGGAGCGCATATGAGATATGTGCGGGACCGAGAATAATGCGTGTATGTGATACCGTATTCTATTCTCTCGATTAATGTATTGATTAGTTATATGCGATATAACCTAGTTATCGAATCGAAGATTGATTCGATAAGTCGATACATTGGATACTAGTCGGTTATATGCGATATGACCGGATCATTGAATCAAGTGTTGATTCAATGATTTAATGTATAATTATATATTTGATATATTACTTTGCATTAACTAGTATTGGTTCATTTTAAAAGGATTTTCTCACTTGATGCACATTGTATATGTGATATATTTTTGTGCACTTGTTTGTATCATGTTTGATGATACTTGCTCACTTGGGTTTGTGTAAAGATTAAACCATGGTTATATAAATGGTTAGGGTTTTGTTTATTTACTTAGTTATTTATTTATTTATTCATTTTGGAAAATATTAAGAATGGTGGCTTATTTTGTTTGTTTGTTGAAGCTTCTTAAAGCTTTGAACAAGTCCACCATTCTTATCTCATGCTTAACCCTAACCATTCCAACTAACCTTAGTTTAATCTCTACACTTGACCATGGTTAGTATTTGATAAGTATTCATATTAGTTTCTTTTTAAAGATAATACTTATCATATTCTATCATCTTCTTCTTCTTCTTCTTCAAGAAAGAAACCTTGCCTTCATCAATGGCAACTTGAGCAAATGAGTGAGAAATCCAATTCTAAAGTGAACCCACCTCCTATTTCTTCATCCTCTAGCTCTTGCCAAGTAGTATAGGGTGTTTACTTCACAAGTTTCATTGCTTGGCGAAGTAGGAGCTTGATCTAGTGTTGCCTCGACGTAGATCATCTTCGGCAACGAAGCCGACGACCTAGCCCGCCCATTTCTCCGATGGAGCCGATGCAAGAGTCCGGGATCCGACATGGACAGCGAGAGGACGTCTATGTGGAGCTAAAGAAGTGGAGAACTGGATCTACAAAGGTTGTAGCCTCTTTCTTTTAGTTAAAACGTTAACTAGTTTCACTTTTCGCCTAAACTCTAGTCAACGAATCCGTATTAGGGTTTCTCGGCACTTGTAAAATTTGAAATTGGCATGGTTGATGCCTTGTGATACCTCATTAGCGTGCCTAGGAACCCTACAGTGGTATCAGAGCCTAGCTAGAGCCTTAGGCGAAGTGTAGACGACGTTTGAAAACCGATCGAACCAAAACCCTAATTCCAAAATGCTCTCTGGACTTTTTTCAAAAACCGGGTTTTTTCCAGATTAAAAATGCTTAAAAACTTCAGTGAGAAATTCTAAGAATTACGGTGCAAAATTTTCCAAATGATACGTCGAAAGCACGGCGGAACCGCGGCAGAAGCCTGGCTTCTGCGGCGGTTCCGCGGCCATCTGATGACGTCAGCCTTCCAATTTTGCACAGTAATTTGTTATTTCAGGTGCTGAGTTTTCTGGGAATTTTTAATATGCACTCAAGAGTTGAGTTTTCTGGGGTGTTTTGGGGCTTCGATGATTCGATCGGAAATTTCAAACTTTGTCTATGTATTTTCCGGATATTTAGAATATGTTAAAAGTTTCGACCGGTTGTAAATACCTAATCTTTCCCCTGCCGGGAAATTTCCAATTGTTGGACTTTTCCGTAGTTTAATGACGTTCTAAGTAGTGCAAGTAACGCGATGGTCCCTCTAGAAGACAACAAACCTTAACTCGATTATGTGACCGTCTTGAACTGCCCTTTGAACCTTCGGGTTTGGGGCAGTACGGCGTGCCACATGTGAGGCGTTGGCTTGACCTTTCTACGGCTGGACGTTGGTACTGAGGCATGAAGTGAATGTCTTTGAACTTATTTCATGTGTTGATCGGTTTCGGGAAAACTTGGGTGTTCGAATGTTTGATCGGAAAGTTTAATATTTTCTATTTATCCGGATTGGGATACAATAATTGGAATTCACAAACAGTTATGAGATAACTGAATGAATGTTATAAATCTAGCGCTTTAGTCTCACTTGATATTGAAAAGAGTTTTCGATAATGAGACTAAAATGCGGGGTTTATAATTGTTAGGCATGTGATGTCTAAGTATTTCATTTGATTAGGCATGCGATGTCTAAAGAGGTTGCGGATTCCAACTGTTGTAGTTTTATACTTTCTTTTCTGTGACCGTAAGTGTAGTATGTAAATATCGCCGGTTTCGTTGCTATACGTCAACGACAATTTGGGTATGCATACTTACTTACGTTGATGACATGTGATGTTATGTGTTGCTGCATATGTTATATTGGATCGTCGTGTTCGAATAGCCAGGGGTTTTTATGTGAGATGAGTGTTTTTCATTTTCATTCATGTAAAAACTTGTATGTAATATTCTTTTATTGGGACACTTCTAGGTTGCGGAAGATGTCACCTTTTGTATATATTTACTTTACCGCATTAGGATAGACCCAAGGAGGGGAGCACAAGTAACCGGGTTCTAGGGTCCAGTGGGAGACCATCTCGAGGAGTCGAGTCCGGGTCTCCTAACCCTAGAATTGGTAGGGTTGCTTGCCGCTCTCGTAGGGGTCTAGGGGTGTGGGATTGGCTATTCATCACAACCGTGGAATCCGTGTTTTATACTGGCTCGTTTTGAAAACACGGACGTCCTAGTATATCCAATATTTCATATGATATTTTTCTGCTGCGATATCTGTGATGTGATCATTTGATATGTTCTGATGGATACAGTATATAGTATATATGATATATTATATAGACGTTACTTATGTTTTGCACCCGCACTAGCCCTGCCCTGCTCTGTCGTTAGTTACCTAACCTAACGGTGCACGAGGGGACATCGAGGCGAATGCGGATGGCATAAGTGTACGTCGTATTTATCTGTGATGTTTAGGTGACTTAAATGATGGGACTTCATTAATGTGATTAATGAATGAAAAGAAACCTAAGATGTTGTAGAATCAAATTTTAAATAAAACAGGTAGCTACAGTTCTTGCTTTGCACAGCGGTATATGTGATATATCCTGCACCTTATTCGATGAGGAAAGGACCGAGATCCCTTCACCGGGAGTGACTCCTTTAGCAATAACTGGCAGATGCTACACACTCGGTTTGTCTTTTGATTGTTTCTATAGTTTCTGCTTTGCACAGTGATATATATGATATATCCCGCACCTCATTCGACGAGGAAAGGGCCGACGATCCCTTCACCGGGAGTGACCCCTTTAGCAAAACTAGAAAAAGCCTCAAAAACACTCCATTTCAAAATCATTCGATTCTACAACGATATCAAGTTCATTACGCAATAGGTTTTCAGAAAAACCTGTCGTAGCCCTCCGTCATTTCAGATAAGTCCTGTTTAGTATTCGTGTTGCGTTTGTTGACCTTGTCAAGGCGCAGTGTGCGGTAGCTAACCAGTATTTATCTGCTTATGCATATGATACAGATTGGATTAGGGTAGTCGTACGGCCTTGTTGACCTTGTCAAGGGTCGTGCGGGTGGGTTTAATTCAATCAAGAAATGACGGGTTGAACTTGACTTACGGTCTATGGTTTGTTGACCTTGTCAAGGTCATAGATCGTTTGGGGCAAAAGCATTATCGGGAATTTCAAGTGTTGAAATTTGCAATGAGATTGCATACCTTCTATGAGATAGTTGGATCCCGATACCCACTGCGAGTAAGAGTTACTCCTGGGAGAGTTTTACACATTACAATTAGCCGATCAAGTAGGTGTCTAGAAAGGTGTCGACGGGGTTACGCCTCTGGGAAAACGAGATTTACTTTAATTAGGTCCGTGCGAAAGCACGGGGAACCTCCCTCAAAGTACCGACACTGGCCTGGCTGAAAGATCGACGAAGTTGTAGGGTGTAATTAATCCCGGCTAGTCTTTCCTTTTAGGGTTTGAAGGAAGATTTGATAAAAACCAGTGGGAGCCATCCTGATTAGATAAGATAATAACCAATCTGATCTTGCACGAGCATACGCTAAAGTGTTTTCTTCTCTCTCTCTCTAGGTAGCGACCATGTCATGCCCTAATAAAGATAATAATATGGATGTATTGACTGAACCCGCATGTTATATTGTGCTGGGGAACGTTGGTTCCGTTCTTTCTTATAAGAGTTATAGGACTGAACAGGATATAAGGGAATACCAGGATTCCCATGCCACCCGAATGAAGAAAGTACATGTTGATGCATTTTCTTCGGGTGTGTTCGTTACAGAGAACTGTTTCTCCATTTGCCCTACGTCCTGGGTATTAGATACCGGGTCAGGATCCCATATATGTAATCAGTTACATGGGCTTAGGAAAGGTAGAGAACTTGGAGAAGGTGATAAAGACATTAGAGTTGGAAATTGTGCAATTGTTGCAGCTAAGACTGTCGGAGAATATCACCTTGTATTACCGACTGGTAATACATTGGTTCTGAACGAATGCTATTACATGCCGAACCTAATATGCAACATTATATCGGTTTCTTTATTGAGTAAAGAGGGATATAATTTTGTATTACAGGACAATGTTATGAACATTTTCCGTAACCAAAAGTTGGTTGGATCAGGCAAATTGTGCAATGGAATTTATGTTCTAAATCAATCAACAGTTCTCAGCATAACAAACACACACAAGAGGAAGAGTTCAGAACTGAACGAATCCTTCTTGTGGCATTGTAGACTGGGTCACATCAATGCGACACGACTGGCTAAGTTGCATAAGGATGGATATTTGAAACCATTCGAATTTTCATCTTATGACACTTGTCGGTCATGTCTCAAAGGCAAGATGACCAGAACTCCATTTACGGGACACGGAGAAAGAGTTACCGAACTCTTGGGACTAATACATAGTGATATATGCGGTTCCATGTCTACACATGCCAGGGATGGTTCTTCGTACTTCATTACATTCACTGACGATCTCTCAAGATACGGACATGTGTACTTGATAAGACACAAGTCTGAAGCTTTTGAGAAATTTAGAGAATATAAACAAGAAGTCGAGAACCAAACCGGAAAAAGTATTAAAATCCTTCGATCTGATCGAGGAGGTGAATACTTAAGCAATGAATTCCTGGACTTCCTAAAAGAGAATGGGATTCTCTCTCAGCTGACTCCTCCATATACACCACAGCACAACTGTAAGTCGATGTACTACACCCCAATACTTGTGGGGAGGCGGAATTTTCAAAAACGAACTTGTTTAGTGAACGAACATCGACTAACCGCTTAAATCGAAGCTAAACGATAACTAACCAAACATATAGTTGTTCTAAACTACTATGCTTAGGGATTATACCTATCGAACCAAGTCCTTCGGCTTTACGATCTCCTCGTCCTCCTCGGCCTTCTCGATGTAGTAGATGATCCACCCGAGAGCAAAACTCCAAGCTTAGCCTCTAATCTTGAGGAAACTAACCTTCTTGGATTGCTAATCAAAGAAGATAGAGTGAGATAGAGTGAGGGTTATGGATTGTTTAGTCTAACTAATCCTTGTTCTCAACACATGAGGGGTGAGGATTAGGGTTTGAAGAGAGAGAGCTTGAGGAGAGAGAATGTGAATATAATTATCAAGTGAGAATAGTAAGTTATCATAATATATATGAAACTTTAAAATTCATCAATAAAAGAAAACAAATGACGAATAATCAAGTTTCACAAATATCTAATGGTGATTCATAACCATGACTCATTAAGCATTTACTATGCATTAATGATATGTATGAATTACCCTCATGACTCACTAAACCCAATTAATGCATATGACACCTAAACCTCCTTAGTCACCATCTTCTAGAAGCTTCTCGCACAATTACGAGAACACCCCTCCTTTCCGCAAAAATATGGAAAAACTTTAGACTGTATAAATCCAATAACCGGATACCAGTAACTGGCTTAAACCAAAGCCGACTGGTAAAAACTGTCCAAACGACGTAAGTGTGTAAACACACATACGCGTCCGAACCCTTTGTCGTAAAACCATACGACCTCTATATCGTTTCGCCTGGAGTAGGAAACTCTCTGTGTGGGACTCTAGAGACTCGACTACTACGCTGGCAGTGGGTTTAACCACAGACCGCAAGCGGCTCTAGCTGTACGTAACGGTCCCCAGGTAGTTGTCGATAAGAAGGCCGATGAGGAAACCCATCCGAACTCCTACTGAGCCTGCTGTGACAATCTCCATAAAGTCCGGTCCGTTCGTCCAAGACTATCGCATATCCGGCCTAGGGGCGGCAAGCGTCAGTCCCCTAATAGCGGTATAAGTCGTGTCGGAGGGAAGCCTATTACACCCTGAGAAACTACTGGAACCTACCAGCAAATCTCGCTTACCCTGGCCAGGGACTTTGCGTAATGGCTCTCTGACACAGCGCGATATCTACTCCCAATACCGGGAGGGACGAATCCTGTCTAACCGCTACTGCCTCCAAGTGCTCGGGACTGCACCCAACTGCTACCTGTTTGCACGACTCCTTTGAGCCGTGGTAGGGTAGCAATCTAAGAACAGTGGGACACACTCGAGGCGAAGTAGCAGTGTCAAGTCTGCGGACTATGCTGTACTCATGTCACCTGGGAACTGTTCACTGACGACTGGTATAAAACCAACCAACAGTTCCCTGTGAGTCCTGTCCGGTGTACCCGTAACCCAACGAGCACCTGTATACTATCTCCAGTACGACGTACTGATGGTTGTGGGACAGACCATCTCCCCAACTGGGATGAGAAGCGTACACACTAGTCTACTCCGGAGTATCGATGCTCTGTCTCGATAATCCAACGACTAGGGACCTGAATAAGGATGTGCTTGTAGACTACCCAGCCCCCACTAGTGTGACTGCCATCACAACGCTGGTAGTCAAGCAAGATCTTAAGAGCTCTATCAATACGTATACTCACATATTAAGATAGAAAAACCAAGTAGCATACTACCATGTTTAGCAAGACTGTTATATACATGTGAATATCCCAAGCTTCCATTAAGTAATATACAAACTAGTATGATACAGTAATGGCCTTCTAGGGCATAAACACCAATAACAATGGTGTATCAAAACGGAGGAACCGCACCCTATTAGATATGGTGCGCTCTATGATGAGCACAGCTGAGTTACCTATTTCCTTTTGGGGATATGCGCTGGAGACAGCAGCATACCTATTGAATCAAGTTCCATCTAAATATGTACCTACCACACCATATGAGATATGGAGTGGGAAGAGGCCATATCTTAAACGAGTTAAGATATGGGGTTGTCCAGCCTATGTCAAAAGACAAAATCCGGACAAGCTCGAGGCACGGTCAGTTCTTTGCAAGTTTGTGGGATATCCAAAGAACTCCTATGGGTATTTTTTCTACCACAGTGAGGAAAAAAAAGTGTTTGTTGCTCAACATGCCACCTTTTTAGAAAAGGAATTCCTTGAAAAAGAAATTAGTGGCAAATTGGTAGAGCTGGAAGAGGTTCCAGATACACAAACCGTAACTGAAGATTTAGTGGAACCAGAAGATTCAGTGGCTCCCAATGAACCTCAGCCTCTCCGCCGATCTAGTAGGGTTCCTCGCCAACCTGAGAGATACTACGGTTTTCTCATGGATGGTGGGAGCGAGGATTGCATCATGGAGGATGATGACCCAACTAGTTTCGAGCAGGCCATCACGAGTAGGGACTCAGTGAAATGGCTGGATGCTATGCGGTCCGAGATGGAATCCATGTACACCAACAAAGTATGGACTTTGGAAGTTGCTCCTGAAGGGGTAAAACCCATTGGGAGCAAGTGGATCTTCAAGAAAAAACATGGTGTAGATGGGAAAGTGGAGACTTTCAAAGCTAGACTTGTTGTAAAAGGTTTTCGTCAAAGACCAGGTGTGGACTATGACGAAACCTTTTCTCCAGTGGCTATGCTTAAATCCATCCGGATCATGCTTGCCATCGCTGCATATCATGACTACGAAATCTGGCAAATGGAAGTTAAGACCGCCTTTCTAAACGGTGATTTAGAAGAGTGTGTGTACATGACTCAGCCAGAGGGCTTCGTAGACAGTGGGAGCAGCGGGAAGGTGTGCAAGCTGCTTAAATCCATTTATGGATTAAAGCAAGTATCGTGGAGTTGGAACATCTGCTTTGACGTCGTTATCAAAGAGTTTGATTTCGTCAAAAACCCAGATGAACCTTGTATCTACAAGAAGGTAGCAGAGAGTAAGGTTGTCTTCCTCGTATTGTACGTGGACGACATACTCTTGATAAGAAATGATATTCCTATGCTGCAATCGGTCAAGCTCGTCTTATCACAAAGATTCTCAATGAAAGATCTTGGTGATGCCTCCTGCATATTGGGAATTAGGATCTATAGAGATAGATCCAAATGGATATTGGGATTGTCCCAATCCAGGTACATTGACACCATACTAAAGAGGTTTAGTATGGAAGAATCCAAGCGTGGCAACTTGCCCACGATCTCTGGAGTCACTCTTTCCAAAGAGATGTCTCCCAAGACTGATTTGGAGAGAGTTCGCAAGCAAGGGATACCCTATGCTTCGGCTGTAGGCTCTATCATGTACGCGATGCTATGTACCAGACCCGATGTTGCATACTCACTAAGTGTAGTGAGCAGATATCAAGCTGATCCTGGAGAGAGTCACTGGACAGCTGTGAAGAGCATTCTCAAGTACTTACGAAGGACTAAAGAGATGCTCTTGGTGTATGGTAACGGAGAACTCCAAGTGGAGTCCTTTACCGATTCGAGCTTCCAGAGTGATAAGGACGACTCTACGTCGCAGTCGGGATTTGTCTTTACCCTTTACGGAGGGGCGGTTAGCTGGAAGAGTTCCAAGCAGGAAACCGTGGCAGACTCGACGATGGAGGCTGAATACATCGCTGCCAACGATACTGCCAAAGAGGCTGTCTGGATCAAGAAGTTCATTACTGAACTTGGAGTGGTTCCATCTATTGAGCATCCAATACCTTTGTATTGCGATAACAATGGAGCGGTGGCTTTGGCCAAGGAACCCAGGTCCCATCAGCGATCCAGGCATATTCTGAGGCGGTATCACCTGATCCGGGAGATAGTTGATCGCCAGGAGATCGAGGTCAGGAGGGTTGACACGAAGAACAACACGGTGGATCCACTCACGAAGGCCATTCCCCAGATACAGTTTGAGAGACTCTTCGGGATGCTCGGTATGCGATACTACAGCAGCTGGCCTTAGTGCAAGTGGGAGATTGTTAGTTGTATGTATGCCCTAGAGGCCAGTATTGTACAGATGATGTATATTATATTGGATGCTTGGACATATATAGAGATGAATTTCTTGCTCGATATGATAGTATGCTATCTGGTTGCTCTTTATCTTAACATGTATACTAGTCTCTTTAAACTGTCTTATAGTTACATGTTGGTAAAGCCCTTAGGATGTGTACTTGACTACCTGGACTATGATGCAGATCATACTAGTGGGGACATGGTAGTCCATAAGTACATCCTTCAAGGTCCCTAGTCGAGGGTGTATCGAGACAGGGCATCGATATACCAGTGTAGACTAGCGTATACGCTTCTCGACCCATGAGATGGGCGATGGATGATCCCATATCCATTGGTGTTTGACATCAGAGATGGTATACAGGTGCTCAGTGGAGACTGGGTACACTGGACGGACTCGCCGAGAACTCCCAGATGGTATTATACGTCACGTCAGATGGTAGTTCTCAGGTGACACTTGTGCAGGTTAGTCTGTAGACCCAAGATCGTCATAGAGTCTTGTGTGATTCCCACTGTGCTTTGATCTCCACCTTACCACGTCCATGAGGGCGTGCAAAACGATGGTTTTTGGGTACAGTCCCGAGTCACATGGAGGCAATGAGCGATAGGAGGGGTTTCGTCTCTCCCGGTATTGGGGGTTGATGTTGCGCTGTGCTCGATTGGCCGTAACAGGGAGTCCATGGCCAGGGCTGATCAGAGATTTGCTGGTAAGTGTTACCAGTAGTTTCTCGACCCGTTATGAGCCTCACATCGGCACGACTTATCGGTTATTGGGGTCTGACATTTACCACCCCTAGACTTGATATGCGACATATCAGACAAACAGACCGGACTGTACGGTAAGTGTTACTGGTTGGATTCACAGGAGTGTGAGCGGGCTTGCTCGTCGATCTTCTGATCGCTCAATACCCGGGTGGCCGTTACGTTTAGCAGACCGCTTGCGGCTTGTGGGTGTTTGATATGATCATCACCTGCTGCCGGCGTATTGACGAGTCTCTAGAGTCCTACACAGAGGTTTCCTGGCTCAAGCGAAACAAAATAGGAGCGCATATGAGATATGTGCGGGACCGAGAATAATGTGTGTATGTGATACCGTATTCTATTCTCGCGATTAATGTATCGATTAGTTATATACGATATAACCTAGTTATCGAATCGAAGATTGATTCGATAAGTCGATACATTGGATACTAGTCGGTTATATGCGATATGACCGGATCATTGAATCAAGTGTTGATTCAATGATTTAATGTATAATTATATATTTGATATATTACTTTGCATTAACTAGTATTGGTTCATTTTAAAAGGATTTTCTCACTTGATGCACATTGTATATGTGATATATTTTTGTGCACTTGTTTGTATCATGTTTGATGATACTTGCTCACTTGGGTTTGTGTAAAGATTAAACCATGATTATATGAATGGTTAGGGTTTTGTTTATTTACTTAGTTATTTATTTATTTATTCATTTTGCAAAATATTAGGAATGGTGGCTTATTTTGTTTGTTTGTTGAAGCTTCTTGAAGCTTTGAACAAGTCCACCATTCTTATCTCATGCTTAACCCTAACCATTCCAACTAACCTTAGTTTAATCTCTATACTTGACCATGGTTAGTATATGATAAGTATTCATATTAGTTTCTTTTTAAAGATAATACTTATCATATTCTATCATCATCTTCTTCTTCTTCTTCAAGAAAGAAACCTTGCCTTCATCAATGGCAACTTGAGCAAATGAGTGAGAAATCCAATTCTAAAGTGAACCCACCTCCTATTTCTTCATCCTCTACCTCTTGCCAAGTAGTATAGGGTGTTTACTTCACAAGTTTCATTGCTTGGCGAAGTAGGAGCTTGATCTAGTGTTGCCTCGACGTAGATCATCTTCGGCAACGAAGCCGACGACCTAGCCCGCCCATTTCTCCGATGGAGCCGATGCAAGAGTCCGGGATCCGACATGGACAGCGAGAGGACGTCTACGTGGAGCTAAGGACGTGGAGAACCGGATCTACAAAGGTTGTAGCCTCTTTCTTTTAGTTAAAACGTTAACTAGTTTCACTTTTCGCCTAAACTCTAGTCAACGAATCCGTATAGGGTTTCTCGGCACTTGTAAAATTTGAAATTGGCATGGTTGATGCCTTGTGAGACCTCATTAGCGTGCCTAGGAACCCTACATGCGCATATCTGGCAAGTTTCAGTTTCTTTAGAAACTCCCGATGTATGTTTTTACCCCTAGGACCCAAGTGACCTTGACAATGCCAACATATCAAAGAGTCCTAGTCAAGTTCAACCCGTCATTATCTTGATTGCGTTAAACCCACCCGTACGAGTCCTTGACAATGCCAACATAACCATACGACTGTCCTAACCAATCCACTTATCCATGCGACAGAAAAGTATTACAGAGCTACCGAACACTACGCCTCGGCAATGCACGACATACGTAGCACGAATACTAAGCAATACTAATCTGAAATGACGGAGGGCTGCGGCTGGTTTTTGGCGAAAAACCTTTAACGTAATGAACTTGATATCGTTGAAGGAACCGGATAACTTTTTATAAAAATATAGTGACGAAAACCTTTGCTAAAGAGGTCACTCCCGGTGAAGGGATCTCGGCTCTTTCCCCGTAGAATGAGGTGCAGGATATTCCAACTGAATACCACGATGCAAAGCAAAAGGAAAACAGCTATAGTGAAGTTATTGCCATGACGCAAACTTTTGTCCAAGGGGTCTCTCCCGGTGAAGGGATCTCGGCCCTTGCCTCGTCGACTGAGGAGCAGGATATTCCAACTGAATACCACTGTGCAAAACAAAAGTGAACGTCCTTGCAATAACAGCTTTTTGAAAAGTGTTCCAACAACATCAGAATAGATTTGTTTAGCTTGCATTGATCCGAATCAACGCAGTCCCATCAATTGATCACACCAATAAAGAACGAAAATAATGATGTACGTATATGCCATCCGCATTCGCCATTGGGTCCCGTCATCACCCGTTAGGTTACTTAACTAACGACAGAGCGGGGACTTGACTAGCGTGGATGCAAAACATATACAACATCTACTAGTATATATATATCAATATATAATATTTCACTCAAGGCGTGATAAAATGCAACATCACAGAAATGTAACCAGCAATACAGAACAATACAGATATCTGGGATCTCCGAGTTTCATAGAGCCGCTACTGAAACCCGACGTTCCCCTGGTCGTGTGGATAGCCTGTGTATTGAAAATCCTAGACCCCTACGGGCGCAGCAAGTTACCCGCCAAAACCTGAAGCGAGGCAGCCCCCTTCAGCAACGTGAATGGACCACCCAGCACTTCACGGAATCTGGTAACTTGGGCACCCCTCCTGGGTCAACCTGTACCCCCTACGAGTGCGGCGAATAGCCCGCCAATTCTAGAGTAAAACCCCCTCCGTCTCAATGCCATGAGATGCGGGCTTGTTGCCCTCTAGAACCCGGTTATCCGTGCACCCCTCCGCGGGGTAATCCTAGTATAGAAAATAAAATATACATACAACGGGTACATCGACCGCAACCTGGTCGTGCCCCAAAAGAATAATACAAACAGGCAGTGACGGCAGTCCATATGTCGGACGCTCGCCCCGCAATATCAAATGTACATATAAAACAAAACTGTACTAACATTGCATCCAAGCTATCCCCCACCGACCGATCTGCAACAACACAGCACAACACAGAACATCAACGCGAATGCCACGTTCGCAAATCCGTCTAACCGGGCTATAGCAGTTAGACAGGATTTATCGATCAAGTGACATTCACGGTCGCAGATATAATGTAAATACTGTGAACTAGCATGTTTAAAATATCCGATCGATCAAATTTTATCAAGTGGGCCCCCAAGCATTACTGTAGCACATAAAGAAAATCTGGGCCCAAAAAGAATATACCAAAACCCCTATTTCCAGCCCACAAGCCCACTGCAAAAATTTGGTGCGTTGACAAGTCAAAAGCGCGGCGGAACCGCGGCCCAAGCATGGGTTTGGCCGCGATTCCGCGGCGGTATGGTGAGATCTCGCTACCAAATTTTCACAGTTTGCTTATGTTTCCATGCACAGTATTCTGCAACAACCTGAAAAAATTTTGGAGCCAAAAAAATTTCGACAGAAACTGTGAATTTTGAAAACGCGGGTTTTGGAATTTTGTTCGATCGAAGATGTAAACACACTAGACAAAGCTAGACTAGGTTAATGGCGTGGCACTGATACCATGTTGCGCTACGGCAGCGCCCCGGCCTTCTACTCGAGGCCAAAATGCGGAATCAAAAATTTTCTTAACTTTAAACCGGCGCTACCGCGGAAAATAAACCCGGATCGTAACCATTAACCTAATCCTAGCTATCAAGAGAATGGGGTAGAAGCTATACCGAGCGATCCGTGTCCTCCGGTCTTCGTCTCCACTCCGATCTCCCGCGTAATCTCCATCCGTCACCTCCTCGTCGAAAAGGGCACCACGTAGCCGATTTCTTTTAAGGGCTCCCACCTCTGGACCGAGGCAACTCGGGAGCGAAGTTGGCAAGCCGACGCGTCCAAGGATACTGTAGGCTAGTGTAGTAGCTTGTCTCTTTTAGGGTTTAGTTAGTTGCCATGGTGGAGGAAGTGAAGAATGAACTTTGGAGGAATAATGGTTCTCTCATTTTAGCAAGGAAAATGAGATGTAGAAAAATTGCCACACCAATGAACTCTCTCTCGTCTTCTCTCAAGTGTGGCCGGCCCTCCTTAATGAGAAATGGTGGAAGGAAAACAAAAAGAAAACCATGAAGGGAGGTAAGTGTAGGAAACTCCAAGAGGTGACCACATCAAAAGGTTATGATAACAATATCAAATCAACTTTCATCTCATTTCTAATCTCAATTAAAGCAAATGAGGTGATGGAAAAAGAATATAATCATGAAGGAACTATCATGAAGCCATCATATGCAAGAAAAACCTCCACAATAATTTATTTGCAAACTTGCAAATAACCCCCTCCACTAGAAAGTCCGGCCGCGAAGGAACAAAAGAAAACCGGCCGGAACGGAATGCAAACTGGCAACTTCAGAAAACCGATCCTGTAATAAATTACAGGAAAAAACCCCGCTACAGCATATACATGCCCGCATTTGTATTCCCACTGAACACAAATGCAAAGAGACAAAATCTACACTGTCTAATACTAGGATCCGGCTTAAGCCAAAGCCGGCTAGTAAAAAAACCGTCCGATCACGATCCGTGCAATACCGCACGTATTTGATCGAACCCTGCCATATCTCCATACGGCCTCTACAGCGTTTCGCCCGAAACTTGAGTAACTGTCTGTGTGGGGGACTCTAAAAACTCGTCAATACTATGGCTGTGGATTTGACCACTGGCACATCAGAGGTATTAGCCATACATGATGGGCTGCCAGCTATTGACCAAAAGGAACGTCGATGAGCAAACTCATCCTGACACCCTACTGAGCCTGTCAGTGACAATATCCGTACAGTCCGGTCCATTCGTCTATGAGTATCGCATGGCGGGCCTAGGGGGTTGGTAAAAGTCAGACCCCTAAAAGCGGTACAAGTCGTGTCGGAGTGTAGCCCAGAACACCTGATTGGATGATTTAGCGTGCTTGCGCTTTCTAAAAGATAGATCAAAAATATTTATAACCGCAATCAAGAACGGCGTCGCATGAAGCTAGCCGGTGAGAACGGGTCGGTCCACAGGGATTTTGTGAATTTCCGATTCGCGCTTACGAGTTAATTCCGAAGGGTGTTCGGATTAATTATTAAATCTAAAAACCTAATTAATCTATACTAATTATCTAGATCTATTCTTGCTAGGGCTAGGTTTAGGGATGGTTTGGAAATGCAAGTAAACCTCACCTCTTTCTATACCCGAATGAAGATCTGTGAGGAGTTATGGTAATTATCAATAAAGTGGGTTAGATCCGTTCGGGAAGGTGATCCTTCCTCTAGGTTCTTGTCCTTCCTTTAGAGATCCTTACCCTAACCTTCATGGAAAACATCACACCCGGGCCTTTATACTACGGTATCACCGCTACCTCGAGGGATAGAGTGCCGTAGGGAGCGGTATGTGCATGTATGCATGGAGTCCTATTGTAAATATTTGGTGGATAAGAAAGGGATGAGAGATCTCATCTCTCAAAATCCTTCCCCAAAGCTAACTCTAAACAAGTTCCTAGGGCATGAAATTAAATCTACCTAGGGCAAGGAATTTAAATCTACACTAAGGCAAGAAATTAAATTACTTACAGATGCATGCCTCCAATCATCCATGCAGGGTTGTCAGATCTGAATTTCTGAATGGAGAAGAAACACCGATGCTCTCCAAAAGATTTCTAAATTTTATTTATTAAAGGGAAGCATAAAGCTTACAATGAATTAGAGTCCCTATTTATAGAAGATAGGAAACCCTAGGGTTACATTTGACCCGCATGTCTACAATTACAAGAATAGCCCTCTAGAAAGACCGGTCAACGCCGCCACTTTATTTCGCTAAAAAATTAATTTTTTATTTCTTTAAAACTGCCGCGGAAGCGCGGCCCGAGGCATGGTTTGGCCGCGGTTCCGCGGCCAAAAGGAAGAGTTGGCTTCTGCAACTTCTGGGCTGGGCTCCTGGTGACTTTGTCTTCCTGTTTCTATATGTCTTTTTCCATTTGGGCTTCTAGGTTGGTTCCAGATCTTCAGTGAACAATTTGCAATGGCTTTTTAACCGTTTGCCTTGCCATTTTGGGGTCTTGCGTTGCCTTATTAATTGTGAACTGTCTTTCGATGTAGGCTTGACTAAGATCCTCCCATTTGTTGGTCAAAAGTCCATATTTTCATCGTCTTTACATCGTTTTCACTGTTTCCTGTCCAAGAACCTGTAACCTGTAACATGTAGCAGACATGCGTCAAAATCACCTGTTTATTTATAAAAAGAATAAGAATGGGGAATATAATAATGCAATATTCTAGTCTGAACAAATACCCCCAAACTTATCTTTTGCTCGTCCTCGAGCAAACTTATTTTTATTCACTAAAATCCTAACCGCACTTTCGCAGGGAAACGCGATTGCACTGAGCATGTGCAACAAGCCGTTAAACCTCTAGGTGTCCCTAGTAGGAGGAGTGTTGTCTCCTGAGGGTTTTCAGCGGATTACACCCACAAAATCCTATCAACTCGGCCCATTGACTTTTGTTCTCCAATTAGGTTTTCTAACAAGGAATTCTATTATCTTTTGACTCGCAAATTATCCACCCATATTCTTCACACTTCCTCATTATTTAACTTAAGATTATATATGTTATGTAGACCTACTTAGCTTTCGGCATCTCTTAAGTCTTCCTTCTAGGATTTCATCTCCACTTAGGAATTTCTATCAACTCTATTAAAGATACAAGTTCTATCTTTCATTCCTCTCTCTTATCTAAATTCCAATCGCATACCCCCACGTGTGTGTATAAATCACCCCTACACTTGGAAATTCAAATCAAGCAATCGTACTCTCGTCCATTGTCCAAAGCACTTATTAATTGGTGAATTTTTAATTGAATTTTGCTTACACATCCTTCATGCGACCGTTAATACTTCTTGAGGTACCAACGACCGATTACAAAATGTGTTTGCACATTTAAGCGTACTTCCTAGTCTTGTAACACCGAAGGCTTTAGCAGTGACTCCCAAACCAGTTGGTCTAAGGCACTAGGTGATGAAGCACCCTCGCTAAATATTTTTCTATTTTTGCAGCCTTAAGTAATCACAAAAACCAGTGTCCATTTTTTTATTCTTTATTCACACTTATATATTTTTTTCATTTTCATCATACTAAGGACTTTAGACAAGAGCATTCAAGGTCTCTTCTACTATTCCAAGTTTCAAGATGCGTGATTGTGCAAATTGTAGGGTATATGTTTTCAGAATCTGGACTTAAGCTAGGAACTATTTTTCAAACTTATACTCTAATAAGAACATCAATACTCTTCCCTTGTTTAGACTTAGCCTAAGAAGTGAACCCAAAATTTGCCTATTTCTAAGTAAACTACAAGGCATATACTTTCTACAGTTAAATTTTAAGGAATGTTATTTTTAGGGTTTTTAATTCACTAAGTCTAAGATCTAGTTGTTCCTAGCCACTTAACCTATTTGTCAAACTCAAATCAAATATGGCCAAAATTGAATACAATAATTTTTATAATTTTTGAAATTTTTCATTTTTTATGGGTTTTAAAATAAGTATGCAAATGCAAAAATATGTACAAATGAATGCGAAGGAAGAAGACGTACCGAGCATACCCCCAAACTTGAACTTGACAGTGTCCTCACTGTCATGCTAAACCAAGAGGGTCAAAAAGGCCGGTACTCCCCTATTTATTTATTTATAATTTTTTACTTATATTTTTAATGTTTTGAATTTTTTTTTTTATATTTCTTATAAAAAGGAAAGCAAAAATATATATACATATATACAACAAGTTTCCCCCCAAACTTAAGCTTGGCCATACACAAGCCAAAGGTTAGCACCAACCATTCAAAAATCTTATCGTGGAAATGGTATAGTTGGTGCAAGAAAATGAGAAGCACGCGAGACCGTGTGGAAAGAAGAATGGTAGAATATGGTCTCGGTGGAGGAGAAGAATGGCGAAAAGAAGAAGGAAGTGGAGTACAATCTTGAGGGTGTAAATTGAGTGAATAAATTAGCGCAATATGTGATGACTGATATGTTATAAGCGATTGCGCTAACCTATCAACCCGTCGGGAAATGGGGTCAAATCCCTCAAGATTCGCAAGAAAACATGGGTACGCCGAACTTGGTATAGGAGATGAAAGCGTAACGGTCTCTTGTTCGGTCGGAACAATAGGAGAGACGAAAGGGAGTGAATTAGGGATAGTATCTTTCTCACCGTAGTAAACTGTTTCGAACATGAAAGATTCCATTAATGGTTCGAAACTACTATAATCAACCGAGTCTGATGGCTCATCTGAAAATGTAAAGGACTCAAACTCGGGCGGTGAGTCATCAACATCGTCCAAAAAAGTGAAACACTCGTAAGTGTTATCATCTGTGAGAACTGTGTCAGATTCGAAGGAAAAGGTTTCAAGCTCACAGTCTTCAAGCGGGGTCGGAACGATGGGAAGGAGGGAGGTTGATATAACAGTCAAAGGTTCAGGAGGATGAATTGGAAAATCAGACACATCAAACAAAAATGATTCAACCTCAATATTATCCTCAAGACTCTCCTCAATACTATCCTCAATATTCAACTCATCCATGCCATTAGCATCAAAATCTAGACGCATATGAGATTCGGGAGAAACATTTAATAACTCAGGATGATGATTTGAACATAAAATTTCAAGCAAATCGACAGGTTCATCATCCGAAATATTCCCGGCGTCTATATCCTCAATCAAGTGAAAATCAATTTCTTTAGACACCTCATCAAAAGCATGGATATCTATCGATGTAGGTTCTAGAGTGGAGGTGTAAAGATCGAAAGGATTAGGTGCGGTTTCACTCGAAAGGGGTTCCTCACAATCTGGAAAATCAAACACTACAAAATCACACAACTCATTTTTATTTTCAACAGGTGAACTATTTAGGGCAATCGATGGAAAACAGGAGTTGTGGGCTTCAATTGGGTAAGGTAGGTTTGATTTGAAAATCCTCTCTCATTCTCACTCTGTCCAACTGCCGCCTTATACATTGAAAAATTTGGAGCTAGCGGGACACTAGCTACCGGTTCACTAGGTTGCATAAGGGCGGCCATGGACGCTTCCACATTCCTCATCATTTTATTTGTTGCTGCAATGTACGCTTCCAACGACTCTTCCAAACTAGACTTAGGTGGTGAGGGGGTTTCAGTAAAAGATTCAAAATTGGTTGGATATGTGAAACTCCCTAATGGCTGTGTCGAAACAGTGTCTAGTGAAGGTGGGAAGGATGGGTATGACTTGTAGGAAGTGGGTGGTTGGGCAGGGGTAGGGACAACATATGGATAAAAAGGTGAATAATCATGCGGATCCCTAGAACTAGATGAGTAGAGAGGGGTGAAAGATCTACTGCGAGATTGAGCAATATGTTCAGCAATGGACATCGGCCTAGGAGTGACAGAAGGACTTGAAGAAGTAGTATCAACATATGTAGGTGGTAAATGTTGACTCGGTTGACATAAAGTGGGTTGAAAAGTCAAACTATTTCTCCTAGACGCCACTATTTGATCTTTCAAAGATATTTTTGGCACGGAGGGATCGTTTTTAAATTGACCGAACAAATTAACGTACGACGCAAAATTAGGTTTGGGATACCAAAGTTCGGCTAATGATTTATTGTGTGGGGTACCCATGTTAGAAGAAGAAAGGTGACAAGAAGGAAGGTTGGGGGTGCAAGGATTTATTTGGGGCTAAAAAAATTTTGCAAGTTCTATAAAATATTTGTCCTATTTATTTTCATTTTTCATTGATTTTTTTTTTCACTTTATTTGGAAAAAATTTTGTTGCAAAAAGATTTTAGAGAAAAGATATGCAACAGCAAAATATTTTATAGAAAAGATATGCAACAGCAAAATATTACTTGCAATTGGTTATTATTTGAAGCATATCACAAGAATCTTTATTTGGAAAAAATTGTTGCAAAAAGATATTCGAGAAAAGATATGCAACAAAAAAGATTACTTGCAATCAATTTCAATTTTGAGCGGGGCCCAAAAATCCTGCACAAGATCGTTATTTGGAAGGGAATATATTTTTTAATGTGCACAAAATCCTGCAGACAATTTTCAGAAAATTTATTAAAAATAACAGAAGAGAAATAACAGAGGAACTTACAGTGCAAAGTTTGTCAGATGACGTCACTATTCCACCGCCCTTCCGCGGCAAAACGTGTCTCCCACCGCGATTTTCGCGGTCAAATTGACTGAACACTGCCCCAGAAAAATTTTGGTGCTTTGATTCGACTAGACGGCTGCGGTTCTGCGGCCTAAGGTGGGTTTTGGCCGCGGAATCGCGGCGGTATGGGGGGTTCACTACTCCAAAAAATTTGCACTGTTCTATTGTTCAAAATCTCTTCTGTTCCGATATTTTATTTCCTGTTTTGCTTTGTGAAAATCTACAGATCCGAATTTGTATATCCTGCAAAAATTCAACCACAAAGTATCCCTTCCAAAAATAACAAATGATATATATTTTTATATTTTTTTTTTTTTGATTTTTCAGATTTTTATGAATTTTTAAATTTTAAGATTAACCCGAAATTGCGAAAAGAAAATTCTACGCCATCCCCGGCAACGGCGCCATTTGGTTGGATGATTTAGCGTGCTTGCGCTTTCTAAAAGATAGATCAAAAATATTTATAACCGCAATCAAGAACGGCGTCGCATGAAGCTAGCCGGTGAGAACGGGTCGGTCCACAGGGATTTTGTGAATTTCCGATTCGCGCTTACGAGTTAATTCCGAAGGGTGTTCGGATTAATTATTAAATCTAAAAACCTAATTAATCTATACTAATTATCTAGATCTATTCTTGCTAGGGCTAGGTTTAGGGATGGTTTGGAAATGCAAGTAAACCTCACCTCTTTCTATACCCGAATGAAGATCTGTGAGGAGTTATGGTAATTATCAATAAAGTGGATTAGATCCGTTCGGGAAGGTGATCCTTCCTCTAGGTTCTTGTCCTTCCTTTAGAGATCCTTACCCTGACCTCCATGGAAAACATCACACCCGGGCCTTTATACTACGGTATCACCGCTACCTCAAAGGATAGAGTGCCGTAGGGAGCGGTATGTGCATGTATGCATGGAGTCCTATTGTAAATATTTGGTGGATAAGAAAGGGATGAGAGATCTCATCTCTCAAAATCCTTCCCCAAAGCTAACTCTAAACAAGTTCCTAGGGCATGAAATTAAATCTACCTATGGCAAGGAATTTAAATCTACACTAAGGCAAGAAATTAAATTACTTACAGATGCATGCCTCCAATCATCCATGCAGGGTTGTCAGATCTGAATTTCTGAATGGAGAAGAAACACCGATGCTCTCCAAAAGATTTCTAAATTTTATTTATTAAAAGGAAGCATAAAGCTTACAATGAATTAGAGTCCCTATTTATAGAAGATAGGAAACCCTAGGGTTACATTTGACCCGCATGTCTACAATTACAAGAATAGCCCTCTAGAAAGACCGGTCAACGCCGCCACTTTATTTCGCTAAAAAATTAATTTTTTATTTCTTTAAAACTGCCGCGGAAGCGCGGCCCGAGGCATGGTTTGGCCGCGGTTCCGCGGCCAAAAGGAAGAGTTGGCTTCTGCAACTTCTGGGCTGGGCTCCTGGTGACTTTGTCTTCCTGTTTCTATATGTCTTTTTCCATTTGGGCTTCTAGGTTGGTTCCAGATCTTCAGTGAACAATTTGCAATGGCTTTTTAACCGTTTGCCTTGCCATTTTGGGGTCTTGCGTTGCCTTATTAATTGTGAACTGTCTTTCGATGTAGGCTTGACTAAGATCCTCCCATTTGTTGGTCAAAAGTCCATATTTTCATCGTCTTTACATCGTTTTCACTGTTTCCTGTCCAAGAACCTGTAACCTGTAACATGTAGCAGACATGCGTCAAAATCACCTGTTTATTTATAAAAAGAATAAGAATGGGGAATATAATAATGCAATATTCTAGTCTGAACAAATACCCCCAAACTTATCTTTTGCTCGTCCTCGAGCAAACTTATTTTTATTCACTAAAATCCTAACCGCACTTTCGCAGGGAAACGCGATTGCACTGAGCATGTGCAACAAGCCGTTAAACCTCTAGGTGTCCCTAGTAGGAGGAGTGTTGTCTCCTGAGGGTTTTCAGCGGATTACACCCACAAAATCCTATCAACTCGGCCCATTGACTTTTGTTCTCCAATTAGGTTTTCTAACAAGGAATTCTATTATCTTTTGACTCGCAAATTATCCACCCATATTCTTCACACTTCCTCATTATTTAACTTAAGATTATATATGTTATGTAGACCTACTTAGCTTTCGGCATCTCTTAAGTCTTCCTTCTAGGATTTCATCTCCACTTAGGAATTTCTATCAACTCTATTAAAGATACAAGTTCTATCTTTCATTCCTCTCTCTTATCTAAATTCCAATCGCATACCCCCACGTGTGTGTATAAATCACCCCTACACTTGGAAATTCAAATCAAGCAATCGTACTCTCGTCCATTGTCCAAAGCACTTATTAATTGGTGAATTTTTAATTGAATTTTGCTTACACATCCTTCATGCGACCGTTAATACTTCTTGAGGTACCAACGACCGATTACAAAATGTGTTTGCAAATTTAAGCGTACTTCCTAGTCTTGTAACACCGAAGGCTTTAGCAGTGACTCCCAAACCAGTTGGTCTAAGGCACTAGGTGATGAAGCACCCTCGCTAAATATTTTTCTATTTTTGCAGCCTTAAGTAATCACAAAAACCAGTGTCCATTTTTTTATTCTTTATTCACACTTATATATTTTTTTCATTTTCATCATACTAAGGACTTTAGACAAGAGCATTCAAGGTCTCTTCTACTATTCCAAGTTTCAAGATGCGTGATTGTGCAAATTGTAGGGTATATGTTTTCAGAATCTGGACTTAAGCTAGGAACTATTTTTCAAACTTATACTCTAATAAGAACATCAATACTCTTCCCTTGTTTAGACTTAGCCTAAGAAGTGAACCCAAAATTTGCCTATTTCTAAGTAAACTACAAGGCATATACTTTCTACAGTTAAATTTTAAGGAATGTTATTTTTAGGGTTTTTAATTCACTAAGTCTAAGATCTAGTTGTTCCTAGCCACTTAACCTATTTGTCAAACTCAAATCAAATATGGCCAAAATTGAATACAATAATTTTTATAATTTTTGAAATTTTTCATTTTTTATGGGTTTTAAAATAAGTATGCAAATGCAAAAATATGTACAAATGAATGCGAAGGAAGAAGACGTACCGAGCATACCCCCAAACTTGAACTTGACAGTGTCCTCACTGTCATGCTAAACCAAGAGGGTCAAAAAGGCCGGTACTCCCCTATTTATTTATTTATAATTTTTTACTTATATTTTTAATGTTTTGAATTTTTTTTTTATATTTCTTATAAAAAGGAAAGCAAAAATATATATACATATATACAACAAGTTTCCCCCCAAACTTAAGCTTGGCCATACACAAGCCAAAGGTTAGCACCAACCATTCAAAAATCTTATCGTGGAAATGGTATAGTTGGTGCAAGAAAATGAGAAGCACGCGAGACCGTGTGGAAAGAAGAATGGTAGAATATGGTCTCGGTGGAGGAGAAGAATGGCGAAAAGAAGAAGGAAGTGGAGTACAATCTTGAGGGTGTAAATTGAGTGAATAAATTAGCGCAATATGTGATGACTGATATGTTATAAGCGATTGCGCTAACCTATCAACCCGTCGGGAAATGGGGTCAAATCCCTCAAGATTCGCAAGAAAACATGGGTACGCCGAACTTGGTATAGGAGATGAAAGCGTAACGGTCTCTTGTTCGGTCGGAACAATAGGAGAGACGAAAGGGAGTGAATTAGGGATAGTATCTTTCTCACCGTAGTAAACTGTTTCGAACATGAAAGATTCCATTAATGGTTCGAAACTACTATAATCAACCGAGTCTGATGGCTCATCTGAAAATGTAAAGGACTCAAACTCGGGCGGTGAGTCATCAACATCGTCCAAAAAAGTGAAACACTCGTAAGTGTTATCATCTGTGAGAACTGTGTCAGATTCGAAGGAAAAGGTTTCAAGCTCACAGTCTTCAAGCGGGGTCGGAACGATGGGAAGGAGGGAGGTTGATATAACAGTCAAAGGTTCAGGAGGATGAATTGGAAAATCAGACACATCAAACAAAAATGATTCAACCTCAATATTATCCTCAAGACTCTCCTCAATACTATCCTCAATATTCAACTCATCCATGCCATTAGCATCAAAATCTAGACGCATATGAGATTCGGGAGAAACATTTAATAACTCAGGATGATGATTTGAACATAAAATTTCAAGCAAATCGACAGGTTCATCATCCGAAATATTCCCGGCGTCTATATCCTCAATCAAGTGAAAATCAATTTCTTTAGACACCTCATCAAAAGCATGGATATCTATCGATGTAGGTTCTAGAGTGGAGGTGTAAAGATCGAAAGGATTAGGTGCGGTTTCACTCGAAAGGGGTTCCTCACAATCTGGAAAATCAAACACTACAAAATCACACAACTCATTTTTATTTTCAACAGGTGAACTATTTAGGGCAATCGATGGAAAACAGGAGTTGTGGGCTTCAATTGGGTAAGGTAGGTTTGATTTGAAAATCCTCTCTCATTCTCACTCTGTCCAACTGCCGCCTTATACATTGAAAAATTTGGAGCTAGCGGGACACTAGCTACCGGTTCACTAGGTTGCATAAGGGCGGCCATGGACGCTTCCACATTCCTCATCATTTTATTTGTTGCTGCAATGTACGCTTCCAACGACTCTTCCAAACTAGACTTAGGTGGTGAGGGGGTTTCAGTAAAAGATTCAAAATTGGTTGGATATGTGAAACTCCCTAATGGCTGTGTCGAAACAGTGTCTAGTGAAGGTGGGAAGGATGGGTATGACTTGTAGGAAGTGGGTGGTTGGGCAGGGGTAGGGACAACATATGGATAAAAAGGTGAATAATCATGCGGATCCCTAGAACTAGATGAGTAGAGAGGGGTGAAAGATCTACTGCGAGATTGAGCAATATGTTCAGCAATGGACATCGGCCTAGGAGTGACAGAAGGACTTGAAGAAGTAGTATCAACATATGTAGGTGGTAAATGTTGACTCGGTTGACATAAAGTGGGTTGAAAAGTCAAACTATTTCTCCTAGACGCCACTATTTGATCTTTCAAAGATATTTTTGGCACGGAGGGATCGTTTTTAAATTGACCGAACAAATTAACGTACGACGCAAAATTAGGTTTGGGATACCAAAGTTCGGCTAATGATTTATTGTGTGGGGTACCCATGTTAGAAGAAGAAAGGTGACAAGAAGGAAGGTTGGGGGTGCAAGGATTTATTTGGGGCTAAAAAAATTTTGCAAGTTCTATAAAATATTTGTCCTATTTATTTTCATTTTTCATTGATTTTTTTTTTCACTTTATTTGGAAAAAATTTTGTTGCAAAAAGATTTTAGAGAAAAGATATGCAACAGCAAAATATTTTATAGAAAAGATATGCAACAGCAAAATATTACTTGCAATTGGTTATTATTTGAAGCATATCACAAGAATCTTTATTTGGAAAAAATTGTTGCAAAAAGATATTCGAGAAAAGATATGCAACAAAAAAGATTACTTGCAATCAATTTCAATTTTGAGCGGGGCCCAAAAATCCTGCACAAGATCGTTATTTGGAAGGGAATATATTTTTTAATGTGCACAAAATCCTGCAGACAATTTTCAGAAAATTTATTAAAAATAACAGAAGAGAAATAACAGAGGAACTTACAGTGCAAAGTTTGTCAGATGACGTCACTATTCCACCGCCCTTCCGCGGCAAAACGTGTCTCCCACCGCGATTTTCGCGGTCAAATTGACTGAACACTGCCCCAGAAAAATTTTGGTGCTTTGATTCGACTAGACGGCTGCGGTTCTGCGGCCTAAGGTGGGTTTTGGCCGCGGAATCGCGGCGGTATGGGGGGTTCACTACTCCAAAAAATTTGCACTGTTCTGTTGTTCAAAATCTCTTCTGTTCCGATATTTTATTTCCTGTTTTGCTTTGTGAAAATCTACAGATCCGAATTTGTATATCCTGCAAAAATTCAACCACAAAGTATCCCTTCCAAAAATAACAAATGATATATATTTTTATATTTTTTTTTTTGATTTTTCAGATTTTTATGAATTTTTAAATTTTAAGATTAACCCGAAATTGCGAAAAGAAAATTCTACGCCATCCCCGGCAACGGCGCCATTTGGTTGGATGATTTAGCGTGCTTGCGCTTTCTAAAAGATAGATCAAAAATATTTATAACCGCAATCAAGAACGGCGTCGCATGAAGCTAGCCGGTGAGAACGGGTCGGTCCACAGGGATTTTGTGAATTTCCGATTCGCGCTTACGAGTTAATTCCGAAGGGTGTTCGGATTAATTATTAAATCTAAAAACCTAATTAATCTATACTAATTATCTAGATCTATTCTTGCTAGGGCTAGGTTTAGGGATGGTTTGGAAATGCAAGTAAACCTCACCTCTTTCTATACCCGAATGAAGATCTGTGAGGAGTTATGGTAATTATCAATAAAGTGGATTAGATCCGTTCGGGAAGGTGATCCTTCCTCTAGGTTCTTGTCCTTCCTTTAGAGATCCTTACCCTGACCTCCATGGAAAACATCACACCCGGGCCTTTATACTACGGTATCACCGCTACTTCAAAGGATAGAGTGCCGTAGGGAGCGGTATGTGCATGTATGCATGGAGTCCTATTGTAAATATTTGGTGGGTAAGAAAGGGATGAGAGATCTCATCTCTCAAAATCCTTCCCCAAAGCTAACTCTAAACAAGTTCCTAGGGCATGAAATTAAATCTACCTATGGCAAGGAATTTAAATCTACACTAAGGCAAGAAATTAAATTACTTACAGATGCATGCCTCCAATCATCCATGCAGGGTTGTCAGATCTGAATTTCTGAATGGAGAAGAAACACCGATGCTCTCCAAAAGATTTCTAAATTTTATTTATTAAAGGGAAGCATAAAGCTTACAATGAATTAGAGTCCCTATTTATAGAAGATAGGAAACCCTAGGGTTACATTTGACCCGCATGTCTACAATTACAAGAATAGCCCTCTAGAAAGACCGGTCAACGCCGCCACTTTATTTCGCTAAAAAATTAATTTTTTATTTCTTTAAAACTGCCGTGGAAGCGCGGCCCGAGGCATGGTTTGGCCGCGGTTCCGCGGCCAAAAGGAAGAGTTGGCTTCTGCAACTTCTGGGCTGGGCTCCTGGTGACTTTGTCTTCCTGTTTCTATATGTCTTTTTCCATTTGGGCTTCTAGGTTGGTTCCAGATCTTCAGTGAACAATTTGCAATGGCTTTTTAACCGTTTGCCTTGCCATTTTGGGGTCTTGCGTTGCCTTATTAATTGTGAACTGTCTTTCGATGTAGGCTTGACTAAGATCCTCCCATTTGTTGGTCAAAAGTCCATATTTTCATCGTCTTTACATCGTTTTCACTGTTTCCTGTCCAAGAACCTGTAACCTGTAACATGTAGCAGACATGCGTCAAAATCACCTGTTTATTTATAAAAAGAATAAGAATGGGGAATATAATAATGCAATATTCTAGTCTGAACAAATACCCCCAAACTTATCTTTTGCTCGTCCTCGAGCAAACTTATTTTTATTCACTAAAATCCTAACCGCACTTTCGCAGGGAAACGCGATTGCACTGAGCATGTGCAACAAGCCGTTAAACCTCTAGGTGTCCCTAGTAGGAGGAGTGTTGTCTCCTGAGGGTTTTCAGCGGATTACACCCACAAAATCCTATCAACTCGGCCCATTGACTTTTGTTCTCCAATTAGGTTTTCTAACAAGGAATTCTATTATCTTTTGACTCGCAAATTATCCACCCATATTCTTCACACTTCCTCATTATTTAACTTAAGATTATATATGTTATGTAGACCTACTTAGCTTTCGGCATCTCTTAAGTCTTCCTTCTAGGATTTCATCTCCACTTAGGAATTTCTATCAACTCTATTAAAGATACAAGTTCTATCTTTCATTCCTCTCTCTTATCTAAATTCCAATCGCATACCCCCACGTGTGTGTATAAATCACCCCTACACTTGGAAATTCAAATCAAGCAATCGTACTCTCGTCCATTGTCCAAAGCACTTATTAATTGGTGAATTTTTAATTGAATTTTGCTTACACATCCTTCATGCGACCGTTAATACTTCTTGAGGTACCAACGACCGATTACAAAATGTGTTTGCACATTTAAGCGTACTTCCTAGTCTTGTAACACCCAAGGCTTTAGCAGTGACTCCCAAACCAGTTGGTCTAAGGCACTAGGTGATGAAGCACCCTCGCTAAATATTTTTCTATTTTTGCAGCCTTAAGTAATCACAAAAACCAGTGTCCATTTTTTTATTCTTTATTCACACTTATATATTTTTTTCATTTTCATCATACTAAGGACTTTAGACAAGAGCATTCAAGGTCTCTTCTACTATTCCAAGTTTCAAGATGCGTGATTGTGCAAATTGTAGGGTATATGTTTTCAGAATCTGGACTTAAGCTAGGAACTATTTTTCAAACTTATACTCTAATAAGAACATCAATACTCTTCCCTTGTTTAGACTTAGCCTAAGAAGTGAACCCAAAATTTGCCTATTTCTAAGTAAACTACAAGGCATATACTTTCTACAGTTAAATTTTAAGGAATGTTATTTTTAGGGTTTTTAATTCACTAAGTCTAAGATCTAGTTGTTCCTAGCCACTTAACCTATTTGTCAAACTCAAATCAAATATGGCCAAAATTGAATACAATAATTTTTATAATTTTTGAAATTTTTCATTTTTTATGGGTTTTAAAATAAGTATGCAAATGCAAAAATATGTACAAATGAATGCGAAGGAAGAAGACGTACCGAGCATACCCCCAAACTTGAACTTGACAGTGTCCTCACTGTCATGCTAAACCAAGAGGGTCAAAAAGGCCGGTACTCCCCTATTTATTTATTTATAATTTTTTACTTATATTTTTAATGTTTTGAATTTTTTTTTTTATATTTCTTATAAAAAGGAAAGCAAAAATATATATACATATATACAACAAGTTTCCCCCCAAACTTAAGCTTGGCCATACACAAGCCAAAGGTTAGCACCAACCATTCAAAAATCTTATCGTGGAAATGGTATAGTTGGTGCAAGAAAATGAGAAGCACGCGAGACCGTGTGGAAAGAAGAATGGTAGAATATGGTCTCGGTGGAGGAGAAGAATGGCGAAAAGAAGAAGGAAGTGGAGTACAATCTTGAGGGTGTAAATTGAGTGAATAAATTAGCGCAATATGTGATGACTGATATGTTATAAGCGATTGCGCTAACCTATCAACCCGTCGGGAAATGGGGTCAAATCCCTCAAGATTCGCAAGAAAACATGGGTACGCCGAACTTGGTATAGGAGATGAAAGCGTAACGGTCTCTTGTTCGGTCGGAACAATAGGAGAGACGAAAGGGAGTGAATTAGGGATAGTATCTTTCTCACCGTAGTAAACTGTTTCGAACATGAAAGATTCCATTAATGGTTCGAAACTACTATAATCAACCGAGTCTGATGGCTCATCTGAAAATGTAAAGGACTCAAACTCGGGCGGTGAGTCATCAACATCGTCCAAAAAAGTGAAACACTCGTAAGTGTTATCATCTGTGAGAACTGTGTCAGATTCGAAGGAAAAGGTTTCAAGCTCACAGTCTTCAAGCGGGGTCGGAACGATGGGAAGGAGGGAGGTTGATATAACAGTCAAAGGTTCAGGAGGATGAATTGGAAAATCAGACACATCAAACAAAAATGATTCAACCTCAATATTATCCTCAAGACTCTCCTCAATACTATCCTCAATATTCAACTCATCCATGCCATTAGCATCAAAATCTAGACGCATATGAGATTCGGGAGAAACATTTAATAACTCAGGATGATGATTTGAACATAAAATTTCAAGCAAATCGACAGGTTCATCATCCGAAATATTCCCGGCGTCTATATCCTCAATCAAGTGAAAATCAATTTCTTTAGACACCTCATCAAAAGCATGGATATCTATCGATGTAGGTTCTAGAGTGGAGGTGTAAAGATCGAAAGGATTAGGTGCGGTTTCACTCGAAAGGGGTTCCTCACAATCTGGCAAATCAAACACTACAAAATCACACAACTCATTTTTATTTTCAACAGGTGAACTATTTAGGGCAATCGATGGAAAACAGGAGTTGTGGGCTTCAATTGGGTAAGGGTAGGTTTGATTTGAAAATCCTCTCTCATTCTCACTCTGTCCAACTGCCGCCTCATACATTGAAAAATTTGGAGCTAGCGGGACACTAGCTACCGGTTCACTAGGTTGCATAAGGGCGGCCATGAATGCTTCCACATTCCTCATCATTTTATTTGTTGCTGCAATGTACGCTTCCAACGACTCTTCCAAACTAGACTTAGGTGGTGAGGGGGTTTCAGTAAAAGATTCAAAATTGGTTGGATATGTGAAACTCCCTAATGGCTGTGTCGAAACAGTGTCTAGTGAAGGTGGGAAGGATGGGTATGACTTGTAGGAAGTGGGTGGTTGGGCAGGGGTAGGGTCAACATATGGATAAAAAGGTGAATAATCATGCGGATCCCTAGAACTAGATGAGTAGAGAGGGGTGAAAGATCTACTGCGAGATTGAGCAATATGTTCAGCAATGGACATCGGCCTAGGAGTGACAGAAGGACTTGAAGAAGTGGTATCAACATATGTAGGTGGTAAATGTTGACTCGGTTGACATAAAGTGGGTTGAAAAGTCAAACTCTTTCTCCTAGACGCCACTATTTGATCTTTCAAAGATATTTTTGGCACGGAGGGATCGTTTTTAAATTGACCGAACAAATTAACGTACGACGCAAAATTAGGTTTGGGATACCAAAGTTCGGCTAATGATTTATTGTGTGGGGTACCTATGTTAGAAGAAGAAAGGTGACAAGAAGGAAGGTTGGGGGTGCAAGGATTTATTTGGGGCTAAAAAAATTTTGCAAGTTCTATAAAATATTTGTCCTATTTATTTTCATTTTTCATTGATTTTTTTTTTCACTTTATTTGGAAATAATTTTCTTGCAAAAAGATTTTAGAGAAAAGATATGCAACAGCAAAATATTTTATAGAAAAGATATGCAACAGCAAAATATTACTTGCAATTGGTTATTATTTGAAGCATATCACAAGAATCTTTATTTGGAAAAAATGGTTGCAAAAAGATATTCGAGAAAAGATATGCAACAAAAAAGATTACTTGCAATCAATTTCAATTTTGAGCGGGGCCCAAAAATCCTGCACAAGATCGTTATTTGGAAGGGAATATATTTTTTAATGTGCACAAAATCCTGCAGACAATTTTCAGAAAATTTATTAAAAATAACAGAAGAGAAATAACAGAGGAACTTACAGTGCAAAGTTTGTCAGATGACGTCACTATTCCACCGCCCTTCCGCGGCAAAACGTGTCTCCCACCGCGATTTTCGCGGTCAAATTGACTGAACACTGCCCCAGAAAAATTTTGGTGCTTTGATTCGACTAGACGGCTGCGGTTCTGCGGCCTAAGGTGGGTTTTGGCCGCGGAATCGCGGCGGTATGGGGGGTTCACTACTCCAAAAAATTTGCACTGTTCTGTTGTTCAAAATCTCTTCTGTTCCGATATTTTATTTCCTGTTTTGCTTTGTGAAAATCTACAGATCCGAATTTGTATATCCTGCAAAAATTCAACCACAAAGTATCCCTTCCAAAAATAACAAATGATATATATTTTTATTTTTATTTTTTTTGATTTTTCAGATTTTTATGAATTTTTAAATTTTAAGATTAACCCGAAATTGCGAAAAGAAAATTCTACGCCATCCCCGGCAACGGCGCCATTTGGTTGGATGATTTAGCGTGCTTGCGCTTTCTAAAAGATAGATCAAAAATATTTGTAACCGCAATCAAGAACGGAGTCGCATGAAGCTAGCCGGTGAGTACGGGTCGGTCCACAGGGATTTTGTGAATTTCCGATTCGCGCTTACGAGTTAATTCCGAAGGGTGTTCGGATTAATTATTAAATCTAAAAACCTAATTAATCTATACTAATTATCTAGATCTATTCTTGCTAGGGCTAGGTTTAAGGATGGTTTGGAAATGCAAGTAAACCTCAACTCTTTCTATACCCGAATGAAGATCTGTGAGGAGTTATGGTAATTATCAATAAAGTGGATTAGATCCGTTCGGGAAGGTGATCCTTCCTCTAGGTTCTTGTCCTTCCTTTAGAGATCCTTACCCTGACCTCCATGGAAAACATCACACCCGGGCCTTTATACTACGGTATCACCGCTACCTCGAGGGATAGAGTGCCGTAGGGAGCGGTATGTGCATGTATGCATGGAGTCCTATTGTAAATATTTGGTGGGTAAGAAAGGAATGAGAGATCTCATCTCTCAAAATCCTTCCCCAAAGCTAACTCTAAACAAGTTCCTAGGGCATGAAATTAAATCTACCTAGGGCAAGGAATTTAAATCTACACTAAGGCAAGAAATTAAATTACTTACAGATGCATCCCTCCAATCATCCATGCAGGGTTGTCAGATCTGAATTTCTGAATGGAGAAGAAACACCGATGCTCTCCAAAAGATTTCTAAATTTTATTCATTAAAGGGAGGCATAAAGCTTACAATGAATTAGAGTCCCTATTTATAGAAGATAGGAAACCCTAGGGTTACATTTGACCCGCATGTCTACAATTACAAGAATAGCCCTCTAGAAAGACCGGTCAACGCCGCCACTTTATTTCGCTAAAAAATTAATTTTTTATTTCTTTAAAACTGCCGCGGAAGCGCGGCCCGAGGCATGGTTTGGCCGCGGTTCCGCGGCCAAAAGGAAGAGTTGGCTTCTGCAACTTCTGGGCTGGGCTCCTGGTGACTTTGTCTTCCTGTTTCTATATGTCTTTTTCCATTTGGGCTTCTAGGTTGGTTCCAGATCTTCAGTGAACAATTTGCAATGGCTTTGTAACCGTTTGCCTTGCCATTTTGGGGTCTTGCGTTGCCTTATTAATTGTGAACTGTCTTTCGATGTAGGCTTGACTAAGATCCTCCCATTTGTTGGTCAAAAGTCCATATTTTCATCGTCTTTACATCGTTTTCACTGTTTCCTGTCCAAGAACCTGTAACCTATAACATGTAGCAGACATGCGTCAAAATCACCTGTTTATTTATAAAAAGAATAAGAATGGGGAATATAATAATGCAATATTCTAGTCTGAACAAATACCCCAAAACTTATCTTTTGCTCGTCCTCGAGCAAACTTATTTTTATTCACTAAAATCCTAACCGCACTTTCGCAGGGAAACGCGATTGCACTGAGCACATGCAACAAGACGTTAAACCTCTAGGTGTCCCTAGTAGGAGGAGTGTTGTCTCCTGAGGGTTTTCAGCGGATTACACCCACAAAATCCTATCAACTCGGCCCATTGACTTTTGTTCTCCAATTAGGTTTTCTAACAAGGAATTCTATTATCTTTTGACTCGCAAATTATCCACCCATATTCTTCACACTTCCTCATTATTTAACTTAAGATTATATATGTTATGTAGACCTACTTAGCTTTCGGCATCTCTTAAGTCTTCCTTCTAGGATTTCATCTCCACTTAGGAATTTCTATCAACTCTATTAAAGATACAAGTTCTATCTTTCATTCCTCTCTCTTATCTAAATTCCAATCACATACCCCCACGTGTGTGTATAAATCACCCCTACACTTGGAAATTCAAATCAAGCAATCGTACTCTCGTCCATTGTCCAAAGCACTTATTAATTGGTGAATTTTTAATTGAATTTTGCTTACACATCCTTCATGCGACCGTTAATACTTCTTGAGGTACCAACGACCGATTACAAAATGTGTTTGCACATTTAAGCGTACTTCCTAGTCTTGTAACAACCAAGGCTTTAGCAGTGACTCCCAAACCAGTTGGTCTAAGGCACTAGGTGATGAAGCACCCTCGCTAAATATTTTTCTATTTTTGCAGCCTTAAGTAATCACAAAAACCAGTGTCCATTTGATTAGTATGAAAACTTGTATTTACCGCAATCAGAAACGGCGTCGCTTCGCAGCTAACCGGTGAGTACGGGTCGATCCACAGAGACGGGTAAATTTCTTTTATGTGTTTTAACGAGTTGATTCAAAATGTCGTTTTGGTTGGTTTATAAAAATCTATAAAAACTGGATCTAATTAATCTAATTAAGAGTCTTGCTAGGGTTAGGCTTAGGGGAAGTTTTGGAGATTAATGTTTTCCTCACCGCTTTCAATGCCTTCTTTTTTAGATCTATTAGATGTTACGGTAATTATCCATAAAGTGGATAAGAGTCTTTTGGGAAGATGTTTCTTCCTCTAGATTCATATCCTTCCGTTATCGATAATTACCCTAACCCTCATGAAAAACGCACGCAATCGGCCCTTTATACTACGGTTCATCGTTACCTCGAGGGGTAGGATGCCGCAGGGAGCGGTTGTGCGCGTATGCATGGAGTTCTAATTCATTAGGTGAAGGTGGCGTTGAAAGGGGTGAGAGATCTAATCTCTCAACCCTTTCCCTAAGGCTAACCCTAACAAGCGAGGAGATTACTCGCTTATTAGGGAATGATAAAACATTTTAATTAAATGAATGAAATTACTTACTAATTCGATGGCTCCCTCCAAACAATAGAGAACAGATCTGAATAAACTCCCAGCAATTCTGAATTTTATTCATTAAAAAGAGGCATAAAGCTTACAATGAATTAGAGTCCCTATTTATAGAAGATAGGAAACCCTAGGGTTACATTTGACCCGCATGTCTACAATTACAAGAATAGCCCTCTAGAAAGACCGGTCAACGCCGCCACTTTATTTCGCTAAAAAATTAATTTTTTATTTCTTTAAAACTGCCGCGGAAGCGCGGCCCGAGGCATGGTTTGGCCGCGGTTCCGCGGCCAAAAGGAAGAGTTGGCTTCTGCAACTTCTGGGCTGGGCTCCTGGTGACTTTGTCTTCCTGTTTCTATATGTCTTTTTCCATTTGGGCTTCTAGGTTGGTTCCAGATCTTCAGTGAACAATTTGCAATGGCTTTTTAACCGTTTGCCTTGCCATTTTGGGGTCTTGCGTTGCCTTATTAATTGTGAACTGTCTTTCGATGTAGGCTTGACTAAGAACCTCCCATTTGTTGGTCAAAAGTCCATATTTTCATCGTCTTTACATCGTTTTCACTGTTTCCTGTCCAGGAACCTGTAACATGTAGCAGACATGCGTCAAAATCACCTGTTTATTTATAAAAAGAATAAGAATGGGGAATATAATAATGCAATATTCTAGTCTGAACAACACCCTAAGATACTACTGGAATACCTACCAGTAAATCTCCTGCCTCGGCCGAGGGCTTTGTGTAATGGCTCTCCTAGACACAGGGCGACCTCACCCCCAATACCGGGAGAGACGAACCCCTGCAGATCCGCTCACTGCCTCCATGTGGCTCGGGACTGTACCCAACTAAAACCTGTTTGCACGACTCCTTTGAGCCATGGTAGGGTAGTAATCAAAGTACAGTGGGAACTCACACGAGAAAAATGACGATCTCAGGTCGATGAACTAACCTGTACACATGTCACCAGGGAACTGCCATCTGACGTCTGGTATAATCCCAACTAGCAGGTTCCCGGCGAGTCCTGTCCAGTGTACTCATAACCCAATGAGCACCTGTATACATCTTAGGTGAACCAACTGATACCAGTGGCTTGTGAGACCGGCCACCGCCCCTTGTCGGGGTCTTGACTGTATACACTAGTCTACTAATGGAGTATCGATGCCCAGTCTCGAAACTCCCACGACTAGGGACCTTTTAAGGATGTGCTTATAGACCCCGGCTCCCACGTATATGATCGCCATCATACTGCCGGCCGTCAAGCAAGAATCCTAGTGGCTCTATCAGCGTGTAATAGCGACTCGTAAGGTCACCTAAAGCAGTACACGATGATAAAGATAAACCAGATAGCATACTATCATCTTGAGTAAGACTGTCCTACCGGGATAGGTCATCCCTCAATCATTGCAATCACGTGCCTGCGATCCAATAATTGACTCTGAGGGCACTATCTCCAACAATACTCACAGCCCGTGTGATACCGAATACCCAACTCCTCTACTAGTCAGTCTCACAAAGCTCGTTTGCGAAACTATTGCGTTCGAAGAATAGCCTTAGTGAGTGGATCCGCTGTGATGTTTCTTTCTATGTCTTTCTTTATCTCAAGTTCGTGGAGAAAGCCATCTCCCGAAATGAGAAATACCTGTCTTAGAATGTTTCTGGATGTCTGATGGGACCTAGCTCATAAATGAACTCCAAATCCAAACTTCTTAGACTGTATCGTCAACTGAACTTAATCAGTATCCTGTGCCATACCTTCCCTCAGTATCCACTTGGACCACCTGTCCAAAATACTGCCCCTCGTTAAAAGGAAAACTATAACTCTGACAGCCACTCTACCATCCAGGTCACCTTGGAAGCCTGGAATGATAACCGTCTCCTAAAGGAGGCTGCCGTTATCATATCCCTAGAACATCCACTTATATTCTAAAGCTGCTTCCGATTGTTTCTCCAGGATTGGATGAATATCAACTTATTGCACCTACTGCAAGAACAACATCTGGTGTGGTACTTGACATCTCATTATTGACTCAATTGCCTAAGCAAGTGATCTGCCAATCATGCGCATCCCTCTCCCCTTTAGTCTGTAAGACACCTTTAGAGAGGGTGACTCCATCACCTGTAGGTACACCACTATGCCAGGAGTCGTCCATTCTAAATACTCTTAGAATGCGGTCAAAGTACCCGGATTGGGAAACCACCCAAATCTAGATCTAAAACCATAGATCTAGTAACCAGAATGTCAGATATAATATCCAAGTCATGTGTAGAGAAACCACTGTGTGACGACCAAAGTATAACCGATCGTAGTATAGGAATCTGACTTCCTACTCTATGTATGTCATCCAAATACCAGGACATCACACCCTACTACCTTCTTAACAGATCCATACCCTATTCTGATGAAGTCAAACCTATGACTGTCACATCAGAAATAGATGATCTATCTCCGCTATATCTGCTTTAGTCTATAAATAGACATAAGCCTCTTGCCCATTATGCTTCCGTTGCTCCCACTGACTACGGCAACCCTCTGGCAGAGTCATATAGACGTACACTTCTAAAACCAGTTTAGAACGACGCTATACTCATCCTCCTGCCGGGTCTCACAGTCTGGAACAACAGCAATGGCAAGTCTGGGTAAACAAGAACCTTCCTGCCACCGTCCTTGAGCATACCGAAGTACCTCTCGAGCGCCTGAGGTTACCCACCATATCTGCGGAGTGGCCAATGGAATGTCAAACCAGATTGAATCTTTAGGTTCTTATCAAATCTTCAGTAATCGTTTGCGGTTCTGGAATCACTTCCAGTTCTACCATACTCCCACTTCTGTTTTCTGAAAAAATCCATTTTTGTTAAAACTGTGGCGAGTCTAGAACGATATCACTATTGATCTTCCGGATGGTAGAAAGTCTGTAAGTGCACGGCGGCGCCCCGGCCGTCAATCCGACGCCGGAATGCGGAAGCGGTGATAAACTTAAATTTTGCGGACTTTGCAAACCGGCACCACCGCGCACTAAAGTCCGGATCGTAACCATTAACAAGTCTAGCTACTAATAAGAAAGGGAAGAGATGTATACCGACGATCCAAGTCCTCCGGTCTTCATCTCCACTCCGATCTCCTCGCGGGATCTTCGTCCGTCTCCTCCTCGTCGGAAAGGGGCACCACATCGCCTGTAGCTTTTACGGGCTCCCACCTCAATACCGAGGCAACTCGGACGCGAAGCTGGCGAATCGACGCGTCCAAGATATGCTGTAGGAAGTGTAGGAAACTTGTCTCACTTTGGGGTTTATGATAGTTGCCATGATGGAGGGATGGGGTTAGGAAAAATGGTGCTTTCATTTTTCCATAACAAGAAGAAGAAGGAGATGAAGAATTCCTCACAAAAATAAAGATGAACTCTCTCATTCTTTTTCTTCTCTCTAGTGTTCTTTCTTTCCTCAAGTGAGAATGAATCATTATGGTGGAGGAAGTGAGAATGCCAACCATAAGAAGGGAGGTGAGTGTAGGAGATGAAAGAGGTGACCACATCAAGAGACAAGAAAACATACAACCATGCTTTACCTTTTTCAAACCATACCCTTTCATGTCACAAATAAAAACAAAAGCATGGTGGAAAAGATAATGATAGCTATCATAATCAATCTTTTACAAGAAACCCCCTCCACAAATGTTATTTGCACAATTGCAAATAACCCCCTCCATCGGAAAAGTCCGGCCGGGAAAGAACAAAGGAAAACCGGCCGGAACGGAATGCAAACTGGCAACTCCAGAAAACTGGTCCCGTAATAAATTACAGGAAAACCCCGATACTGTGCATACACACCCGCATCTGTATTCCGTCCGGATACAAATGCAAAGAGACAAAATCTACACTGTACTAAACTAGGACCGGCTTAAACCAAAGCCGGCTAGTAATATCCGTCCGATCCTGATCCGTGCAATACCGCACGTATCTGATCGAACCCTGCCATATAACCATACGGCTACCAGTACAAACCGTCCGATCCTGATCCGTGCAATACCGCACGTATCTGATCGGACCCTGCCATATCTCCATACGGCCTCTACAGCGTTTCGCCCGAAACTTGAGTAACTGAAAGTGTGGTGGACTCTAAAGACTCGTCAACACCTTGGTTGTGGATTTAACCACTAGCACGTCAGAGGTATAAGCCAATACGTGACGGGCTACCAGGTACTGACCAAATGGGACGTCGATGAGGAAGCTCACCCCGACACCCAACTGAGCCTGTCAGTGACAATATCCGTGCAGTCCGGTCCGTTCGTCTATGAGTATCGCATGGCGGGCCTAGGGGGTTGGTAAAAGTCAGACCCCCAAAAGCGGTACAAGTCGTGTCGGAGTGTAGCCCAGAACACCCTGAGATACTACTGGAATACCTACCAGTAAATCTCCTTGCCTTGGCCAAGGACTTTGTGTAATGGCTCTCCTAGACACAGCACGACCTCACCCCCAATACCGGGAGAGACGAACCCCTGAAGATACGCTCACTGCCTCCATGTGGCTCGGGACTGTACCCAACTAAAACCTGTTTGCACGACTCCTTTGAGCCGTGGTAGGGTAGTAATCAAAGTACAGTGGGAACTCACACGAGACAAATGACGATCCCCAGGTCGATGAACTAACCTGCACACATGTCACCAGGGAACTGCCATCTGACGTCTGGTATATGACCAACTAGCATGTTCCCGGCGAGTCCTGTCCGGTGTACTCATAACCCAATGAGCACCTGTATACATCTTAGGTGATCCAACAGACACCAGTGGCTTGTGAGACCGGCCACCGCCCCTCGTCGGGGTCTCGACTGTATACACTAGTCTACTAATGGAGTATCGATGCCCGGTCTCGAAACTCCCACGACTAGGGACCTTTTAAGGATATGCTTGTAGACCCCCAGCTCCCACTTATATGATCGCCCTCATACTGCTGGTGGTCAAGCAAGAATCCTATGGGCTCTATCAACATGTAATAGCGACGTGTCATGTCACCTAAAGCAGTACACGATGATAAAGGTAAACCAGATAGCATACTATCATCTCGAGTAAGACTGTCCTACCGGGATAGGTCCTCCGTCAATCATTACAATCACGTACCTGTGACCTAATAATTGACTCTGAGGGCACTATCTCCAACAATCTCCCACTTGCACTCAAGGCTAATTATTGCGATGTCGCATACTCACAGCCCGTATGATACCGAACACCCAACTCCTCTACTAGTCAGTCTCACAAAACTCGTTTGTGAAACTATTGCGTTCGAGGAATAGCCTCAGTGAGTGGATCCGCTTAGCTGTTTCTTTCTATGTCTCTCTATATCTCAAGTTCACGGAGAAAGCCATCTCCCGAAATGAGCAATACCTGTCTTAGAATGTGTCTGGATGTCTGATGGGACATAGCTCATAAATGAACTTTAAATCCAAACTTCTTAGACTGTATCGTCAACTGAACTTAATCAGTATCCTGCGCGCCATGCCTCCCTCAGTATTGCCTTGGATCACCTGTCCAAAATACTGCCCCTCGTCAGAGGGAAAACTATAACTCTGACAACCTCCTTGTCGTCCATGTCACCTTGGAAGCCTGGAATGATAACTGTCTCCCGAATGAGGCTGTCGTTATCATATCCCTAGAACATCCACTTATGTTCTAAAACTGCTTCCGACTGTTTCTCCAGGATTGGATCAATATCAACTTATTGCATCTAGTGCAAGAACAACATCTGGTGTGGTACTTGACATCTCATGATTGACTCAATTGCCTAAGCAAATGATCTGCCAATCATGCACATCCCTCTCCCCTTTAGTCTGTAAGACACCTTTGGAGAGGGTGACTCCATTACCTGCAGGTACACTACCGTGCCAGGAGTCGTCCATCCTAAATACTCTTAGAATGCTGTCAAGTACCCTGATTGGGAAACCACCCAAATCTAGATCTAAAACCATAGATCTAGTAACCAGTATGTCTGATATAATACCCAATTCCTATGTGGAGAAACAACTGTGTGACGACCAAAGTACAACCGATTGTAGTATAGGAGTTTCTTTTCCTATTCTGTGTATGTCATCCAGATACCAGGATATCACACCCTACTACCTTCTCAACAGATCCATCCCCTATTCTGATGAAGTCAAACCCATGACTGTCACGTCAGAAATAGATGATCTATCTCCGCTACATCTGCTTTAGTCTATAAATAGACATAAGCTCCCTGTCCACCAATGCTTCCGCTGCTCCCACTGACTACGACAACCCTCTGGCAGAGTCATATAGACGTACACTTCTAAAACTAGTTTAGAACGACGCTATACTCATCCTCCCGCCGGGTCTCGTAACCTGGAACAACAGCAATGGCAATTGTGGGTAAACAAGAACTTCCCTGTCACCGTCCTTGAGGCTACCGTAGTGCCTCTCGGGTGCCTGAAGTTACCCACCTTATCTGCGGAGTGGCCAATGGAATGTCAAACCAGATTGATTCTTTAGGTTCCTTATCAAATCTTCAGTAATCGTTTGTGGTTCTGGAATCACTTCCAGTTCTACCGTACTCCCACTACTGCTTTCTGAAAAAATCCATTTTTTAATAAAACTGTGGCGAGTCTAGAACAATATCGCTATTGTTCATCCAGATGGTAGAAAGTCAACCCTCGTCATAGCCTGGGTCAACCCACAAACAGCCATTACAGAAACGTGCCTTGAGTTGTCCAGTGTCTGGTTTTAATCATAAACCGGACAACTCCCCGTACCTTAACATCGTTAAGATATGAACTGTTCTATATCCAATATAGAACCAGAGGCACTGATTTAATTGAACTAGATTCAAATCATGCAGCTGTCTCCAGTGCATGTCAACTAAATGGAAGGAGGCGGATCAGCGTTACTCAACTTAGGAACACTTCCAATTATGAGTAACCTGAAAGAGAAGCAAGATCTCTTTATCATTACTATCAACTGAATACCATACACAAGTATCTACATCTTCGATCTCTTTGAAGAATCCCGATACTTGCTATACCTGGTTCTCTACTCTATTCAAATACCTATAACTTCTCAAAATTCGGACCCTGTGTTTCCACGAAACACCTGTCTAAAAACTAGAGAAGTCATAAGTAAACCGAATATAGTACGAGGACCAACCCCTCTGTCCTGATGGACCCTGGACAACATACAATCCTTTGTATAAGTCCCTTGAGTCTGACAACTCATTCCCTGTGTGTTGTAGGTTGAAAACTGTACCTTTGGTTATGAAGAATTACACCGCTGTTTAATGCTCCTTACCTAACCATCCGCTGATATAGGTAAATGTCATAGACATAATTTCAAAAAGGTATATCTCACTCTATGAAAATAGACGTACAGATACATCAATTTGAAATTGGTGCATAACGGCGGATATTCAAAACCAAATACTTGCCGTCCGGCAAATAACCCAGGTGACTTCCTCAAATATCACCGATTACAACGAATCCCGATATAATGAGGACAATCACCTAATTCCCAATAACTTACTCCCACTCAGCATCTGTAAAACATACAGATGTGAGAATCGTATCTGGTAAATACATACCCTGGAGTAAGTATCTAATCGGGAAATCAGTTTTCTATTAACAGTACACAGTGAAACTGAAACATTGAAATGTTTCGATGGGGTATTCTGGTATTCCTAGTAATGCCTCTTCCAGATTTACGACTGTAACCGTATAGTTCTTTGCCACCTCTCCAAATCCCTTCATATGTCTTTAGTCTTTACCTTCTGCACACCCTTTTAGGCCAAATGGTTTTCTTCCTTCCCTACCGTTCGGCACCAGCCTATGGTTTGGAAGAAGACTATCCAATAAGCATAATGGGTGTACTGTCCCAATCCTAGGAACACTCGCAACACGAGAGAAGGTGAAGATAAAAGACACCTGAATGTACTTTATTCCTATTTCTCCTGAACCAGGATCCATCCCCGAACTGGAAGAAGTTCCTTTCGAGTTCGTATATAACCATACGATGGATTATCCAAATAAACTGTGGATCTTCGTAGTGATACGGAGTGTCCTGGAGAAATACAAAGGTGATGTGGGAGTGGTAACGAAATATTTGGTTTGGTCGTGAATATCTGTTGCAATTTACTTTGCCCTCCTACTAATCCCTTGCTTTGTCTGAACTTAATACCTTCTGCACACCATCGTTATGCTAATTGGTTTTCTTCATTCCCTACCGGTCGGCACCAGCCTAAGGTTTGGAAGAAGACAATCCAATTTGCGTAATAGGTGTACTACCCCTAAACCAAGGAGTACTCGTAACCTGAGAGAGGGTAAAAGGAAAAGACAACTGAATAATCCTATCCGTTTTCTCCAGAACCGGAAACCATCCTCGAATCCCTTCGAGTTCGTATCTAACCATACGATGGTTTTGTCCAATGGAAGTGGACGTTCGTAGTAAAACGGGGTGTCCTGGAGAAAAGGGTAAAAGTAGGAGTGGCAATGAGGTTTGCAACTCTGACAATCCAAAAACCAGTGTTTAAGAAGGTTCGGTCAACTTGGTCACTGAGTCATAGTCTTAGGGTTGGGTCAATGGTCGCTGCCAAAGAGAGAGAGAAAAGAAACACTCAGCGTGCACTCTAACCTAGATCAGAATGGTTACCAATTTATCTAATCTGGAAACCTCCCACTGTACCTCAAATTCTTCTCCAAACCTAAAAGAAGAATTAGTCGGGGTCACCCGAGGAGTAAACTAACTCATCAGTGGGAATCGGGATCCAACTCTCATCGCATGATAACGTGACGGAATCCGCTCACGGTATCACACTCCAGAAGGTATGCGCATATCTGGCAAGTTTCAGTTCTTTTGAAACTCCCGATGTAATTTCTGCCCCATGCTCTTATGACCTTGGCGAAGGTCAACAAATCATAAGTCACATGTCAAGTTCTACCCGTCATTATCCAGGTTAATTTGAATCCACCCGTACAAGCCCTTGACGAAGGTCAACAAGGTTATACGACTGTCCCAAACCAACGCATCTATCTATGCAGCAGAAAGGTAACAAGCAGCTACCATACACTATGCCTTGACGAAGGTCAACAAACATAGCATGAATACTACGTGCTACCCGTCTGAAACGACGGAGGGCTACGAATGGTTTCTGGCGAAAACCTTTAACGTAATGAACTTGATATCGTTGAAGGAACGGATAGCTTTATAAAATATAGTGACGAAAACCTTTACTAAAGAGGTCACTCCCGGTGAAGGGATCTCGGCTCTTTCCCCGTAGAATGGGGTGCAGGATATTCCAAATGAATACCACGGTGCAAAGCAAAAGTAATCGGCTATAGTGAAGTTAATGCCCTGACGCAAACTTATTGTCCAAGGGGTCACTCCCGGTGAAGGGATCTCGGCCCTTGCCTCGTCGACTGAGGAGCAGGATATTCTAAATGAATACCGCGATGCAAAACAAAAGTGAACGTCCTTGCAATAACAGCTTTTTGAAAAGTGTTCCAACAACATCAGATTAGGTTTGTTTTTAACTTGCATTGATCCGAATCAATGCAGTCCCATCAATTGATCACACCACAAAGAACGAAAATATACTGACGTACGTATATGCCATCCGCATTCGCCACTGGGTCCCGTCATTACCCGTTAGGTTAGCTAACTAACGACAGAGCGGGGACTGGACTAGCGCGGATGCAAAACATATACAACATCTAATAATATATATACCAATATATTATATTCGCTCAAGGCGTGAATAAAATGCAACATCACAGAGAATGAACAGCATCACAGAAACAATACAGATATCTGGGATCCCCGGGTTTCACAGAGCCGCTGAAACCCGACGTTCCCCTGGTCGTGTGGATAGCCTGTGCAATGAAATCCTAGACCCCTACGGGCGCGGCAAGTCACCCGCCAAAACCTGAAGCGAGGCAGCCCCCTTCAGCAACGTGAATGGACCACCCAGCACTTCACGGAATCCGGTAACTTGGGCACCCCTCCTGGGTCAACCTGTACCCCCTACGAGTGCGGCGAATAGCCCGCCAATCCTAGAGTGAAGCCCCCTCCGTCTCAATGCCATGAGATGCGGGCTTGTTGCCCTCCAGAACCCGGCTATCCGTGCACCCCTCCGCGGGGCAATCCTAGTACAGAAAGTAAAATATACATACAACGGGTACATCGACCGCAACCAGGTCGTGCCCCAAAATAATAATACAAACAGGCAGTGACGGCAGTCCACATGTCGGACGCTCGCCCCGCAATATCAAATGTACATAATACGACAACACAGTACTAGCATTGCATCCAGGCTATCCCCACCGACCGATCCGCAACATCACAGCAAATACATAGAACATCAACGTGAAAATCACGTTCGCAAATCCGTCTAACCGGGCTATAGCAGTTAGACCGGATTTACCGATCGAGTGACATTCACGGTCGCAGATATAATGTAAATACTGTGAAAAATGTGTTTAAAAAATTTCCGATTGATCAAACAATTAACAAGTGGGCCCCAAAGAAAACTGTAGCACTCACAGAAACAATTGGCCCAACTTTAATATTCCAAAGCCCATATTTTAAGCCCAGAAGGCCTCTGTAAAAAAATGGTGAAGTGATGTGAATAGTGCGCGGCGGAAGGGCCGCACAAAGGTGGTTTTCGCGGCGGTTCCGCGCTCCAACTGTGGAGTTACTTCATCAAATTTTTACAGAACTCTTAGATTATCCAGTACATCAATATTTTACAACCTGAAAAATTTTTCGAGACTGAAAAATTTCAACAGAAACTGTCGTGGGTAAAATGCAGTTTTGGAACTTTTTGATCGATCGGAAATGCAAACACATTACACAAAGCTAGACTAAGTTAATGGGGAGGCTCTGATACCACTGTAAGTGCACGGCGGCGCCCCGGCCGTCAATCCGACGCCGGAATGCGGAAGCGGTGATAAACTTAAATTTTGCGGACTTTGCAAACCGGCACCACCGCGCACTAAAGTCCGGATCGTAACCATTAACAAGTCTAGCTACTAATAAGAAAGGGAAGAGATGTATACCGACGATCCAAGTCCTCCGGTCTTCATCTCCACTCCGATCTCCTCGCGGGATCTTCGTCCGTCTCCTCCTCGTCGGAAAGGGGCACCACATCGCCTGTAGCTTTTACGGGCTCCCACCTCAATACCGAGGCAACTCGGACGCGAAGCTGGCGAATCGACGCGTCCAAGATATGCTGTAGGAAGTGTAGGAAACTTGTCTCACTTTGGGGTTTATGATAGTTGCCATGATGGAGGGATGGGGTTAGGAAAAATGGTGCTTTCATTTTTCCATAACAAGAAGAAGAAGGAGATGAAGAATTCCTCACAAAAATAAAGATGAACTCTCTCATTCTTTTTCTTCTCTCTAGTGTTCTTTCTTTCCTCAAGTGAGAATGAATCATTATGGTGGAGGAAGTGAGAATGCCAACCATAAGAAGGGAGGTGAGTGTAGGAGATGAAAGAGGTGACCACATCAAGAGACAAGAAAACATACAACCATGCTTTACCTTTTTCAAACCATACCCTTTCATGTCACAAATAAAAACAAAAGCATGGTGGAAAAGATAATGATAGCTATCATAATCAATCTTTTACAAGAAACCCCCTCCACAAATGTTATTTGCACAATTGCAAATAACCCCCTCCATCGGAAAAGTCCGGCCGGGAAAGAACAAAGGAAAACCGGCCGGAACGGAATGCAAACTGGCAACTCCAGAAAACTGGTCCCGTAATAAATTACAGGAAAACCCCGATACTGTGCATACACACCCGCATCTGTATTCCGTCCGGATACAAATGCAAAGAGACAAAATCTACACTGTACTAAACTAGGACCGGCTTAAACCAAAGCCGGCTAGTAATATCCGTCCGATCCTGATCCGTGCAATACCGCACGTATCTGATCGAACCCTGCCATATAACCATACGGCTACCAGTACAAACCGTCCGATCCTGATCCGTGCAATACCGCACGTATCTGATCGGACCCTGCCATATCTCCATACGGCCTCTACAGCGTTTCGCCCGAAACTTGAGTAACTGAAAGTGTGGTGGACTCTAAAGACTCGTCAACACCTTGGTTGTGGATTTAACCACTAGCACGTCAGAGGTATAAGCCAATACGTGACGGGCTACCAGGTACTGACCAAATGGGACGTCGATGAGGAAGCTCACCCCGACACCCAACTGAGCCTGTCAGTGACAATATCCGTGCAGTCCGGTCCGTTCGTCTATGAGTATCGCATGGCGGGCCTAGGGGGTTGGTAAAAGTCAGACCCCCAAAAGCGGTACAAGTCGTGTCGGAGTGTAGCCCAGAACACCCTGAGATACTACTGGAATACCTACTAGTAAATCTCCTTGCCTTGGCCAAGGACTTTGTGTAATGGCTCTCCTAGACACAGCACGACCTCACCCCCAATACCGGGAGAGACGAACCCCTGAAGATACGCTCACTGCCTCCATGTGGCTCGGGACTGTACCCAACTAAAACCTGTTTGCACGACTCCTTTGAGCCGTGGTAGGGTAGTAATCAAAGTACAGTGGGAACTCACACGAGACAAATGACGATCCCCAGGTCGATGAACTAACCTGCACACATGTCACCAGGGAACTGCCATCTGACGTCTGGTATATGACCAACTAGCATGTTCCCGGCGAGTCCTGTCCGGTGTACTCATAACCCAATGAGCACCTGTATACATCTTAGGTGATCCAACAGACACCAGTGGCTTGTGAGACCGGCCACCGCCCCTCGTCGGGGTCTCGACTGTATACACTAGTCTACTAATGGAGTATCGATGCCCGGTCTCGAAACTCCCACGACTAGGGACCTTTTAAGGATATGCTTGTAGACCCCCAGCTCCCACTTATATGATCGCCCTCATACTGCTGGTGGTCAAGCAAGAATCCTATGGGCTCTATCAACATGTAATAGCGACGTGTCATGTCACCTAAAGCAGTACACGATGATAAAGGTAAACCAGATAGCATACTATCATCTCGAGTAAGACTGTCCTACCGGGATAGGTCCTCCGTCAATCATTACAATCACGTACCTGTGACCTAATAATTGACTCTGAGGGCACTATCTCCAACAAAGTCAACCCTCGTCATAGCCCGGGTCAACCCACAAACAGCCATTACAGAAACGTGCCTTGAGTTACCCAGAGTCTGGTTTTAAGCATAAGCCGGACAACTCCCCGTACCTTAACATCGTTAAGATATGAACTGTTCTATATCCAATATAGAAACGGAGGCACTAATTTAATTGAACCAGATTCAAATCATGTAGCTGTCTCCAGTGCATGTCAACTAAATGGAAGGAGGCCGATCAGCGTTACTCAACTTGGGAACGCTTCCAATTATGAGTAACCTAAAAGAGAAGCAAGTTCTCTTAATCACTACTATCAACTGAATACCATACACAAGTATCTACATCATCGATCACCTTGAAGAATCCCGATACTTGTAACTCCTGGTTCTCTACTTTATTCATACACCTATAACTTCTCAAAACTCAGACCTTGCATTTCTACGAAACACATGTCTAAGAACTAGAGAAGTCATAAGTAAACAGAATATAGTACGAGGACCTACCCCTCTGTCCTAATGGACACTGGACAATATACAATACTCTGTATAAGTCCCTTGAGTCTAATAACTCATTCCCTGTGTGTCGTAGGTTGAAAACTGTACTTATGGTTAAGAAGAATTACACCGCCGTTTAATGCTCCTTACCTAACCATCCACTGATATAGGTAAATGTCATAGACATAATTTCAAAAAGGTACATCTCACTCTATAAAAATAGACGTACAGATATATCAATTTGAAATTGGTGCATAGCAACGGATATTCAAAACCAAATATTTGTCGTCCGGCAAACAACCCAGGTGACTTCCTCAAATATCACCAATTACAACGAATCTCGATATAAAGAGGATGATCACCTAATTCCCAATAACTTACTCCCACTCATCATCTGTAAAACCATAAAGATGTGAGAATCATACCTGGTAAATACATACCCTGGAGCAAGTGTCTAATTGGGAAATCAGTTTTCTTTTAACAGTACACAGTGAAACTGAAACATTGAAATGTTTCAATGGGGTATCCCGGTATTCCTAGTAATGCCTCTTCCATTATCCAGATTCACAACTGTAACCGTATATCTCTTTGTCATCTTTCCAAATCCCTTTATATGTCTTTAGTCATTACTTTCTGTACACCCCTTTAGGCCAAATGGTTTTCTTCCTTCCCTACCGTTCGGCACCAGCCTATGGTTTGGAAGAAGACTATCCAATAAGCATAATGGGTGTACTGTCCTAATCCTAGGAGCACTCGCAATGCAAGAGAAGGTGAAGATAAAAGACACCTGAATAAACCTTATTCCCATTTCTCCTGAACCAGAATCCATCCCCGAATTGGAACAAGTTCCTTTCGAGTTCGTATATAACCATACGATGGATTATCCAATAAACTGTGGATTTTCGTAGTGATACGGAGTGTTCTGGAGAAATACAAAGGTGATTTAGGATTGGCGAAGAAATATTTGGTTTGGTCGTGAATAGCAGTCGCAATTTACTTTGCCCTCTTACTAATCCCTTTCTTTGTCTTAACTTAATACCTTCTGCACACCATCGTTATGCTAATTAGTTTTCTTCATTCCCTACCGGTCGGCACCAGCCTAAGGTTTGGAAGAAGACTATCCAATTTGCGTAATAGGTGTACTATCTCCTAAACCAAGGAGTACTCGCAACCTGAGAGAAGGTAAAAGGAAAAGACAACTGAATAGTCCTATTCTTTTTCTTCAGAACCGGAAACCATCCCCGAATTCCTTCGAGTTCGTATATAACCATACAATGGTTTTGTCCAATGGAAGTGGACGTTCGTAGTAATACGGGGTGTCCTGGAGAAAAGGGTAAAAGTAGGAGTGGCAAAGAGGTTTGCAACTCTGACAATCCAAAAGCCAGTGTTTAAGAAGGTTCGGTTAATTTTGGTCACTGAGTCATAGTCTAGGGTTGGGTCAATGGTCGCCGCCAAAGAGAGAGAGAAAAGAAACACTCAGCGTGCACTCTAACCAAAATCAGAATGGTTATCACTTTATCTAATCTGGAAACCTCCCACTGTAACGTAAAATTCTTCCCCAAACCTGAAAGAAGAATTAGCCGGGATCACCCGAGGAGTAAACGAACTCATCAGTGGGAATCGGGATCCAACTATCATCGCATGATAACGTGACGGAATCCGCTCACGTTATCACACTCCAGAAGGTATGCGCATATCTGGCAAGTTTTAGTTTCTTTAGAAACTCCCGATGTGGATTTTTGCCCTATGCTCTTATGACCTTGACTTTGGCCAACAAATCATAAGTCACATGTCAAGTTCTACCCGTCGTTCTCCAGGTTAATTTGAACCCACCCGTACAAGCCCTTGACTTTGGCCAACAAGGCTATACGACTGTCCCAAACCAACGCATCTATCTATGCTGCATACGAATACCCAATAGCTACCAAACACTATGCCTTGACTTTGGCCAACAAACACAGCTTGAATACTATTGACTACCCATATGAAACGACGGAGGGCTACGAATGGTTTCTGGCGAAAACCTTTAACGTAATGAACTTGATATCGTTGAAGGAACCGAATAGCTTTGTAAAAATATAGTGACGAAAACCTTTGCTAAAGAGGTCACTCCCGGTGAAGGGATCTCGGCTCTTTCCCCGTAGAATGGGGTGCAGGATATTCCAACTGAATACCACGATGCAAAGCAAAAGGAAAACAGCTATAGTGAAGTTATTACCATGACGCAAACTTTTGTCCAAGGGGTCTCTCCCGGTAAAGGGATCTCGGCCCTTTCCTCGTCGACTGAGGCGCAAGATATTCCAACTGAATACCACTGTGCAAAACAAAAGTGAACGTCCTTGCAATAACAGCTTTTTGAAAAATGTTCCAACAACATCAGAATAGGTTTGTTTAGCTTGCATTGATCCGATTCAATGCAGTCCCATCAATTGATCACAGCACAAAAGAACAAAAATAATGATGTACGTATATGCCATCCGCATTCGCCACTGGGTCCCGTCATCACCCGTTAGGTTACTTAACTAACGACAGAGCGGGGACTGGACTAGCGCGGATGCAAAACATATACAACATCTACTAGTATATATATAATATATAATTTTCGCTCAAAACGTGATAAAATGCAACATCACAGAAATGTACAGCATCACAGAACAATACAGATATCTAGGATCCCCGGGTTTCATAGAGCCGCTACTGAAACCCGACGTTCCCCTGGTGATGTGGATAGCCTGTGCAATGAAATCCTAGACCCCTACGGGCGTGGCAAGTCACCCGCCAAAACCTGAAGCGAGGCAGCCCCCTTCAGCAACGTGAATGGACCACCCAGCACTTCACGGAATCCGGTAACTTGGGCACCCCTCCTGGGTCAACCTGTACCCCCTACGAGTGCGGCGAATAGCCCGCCAATCCTATAGTAAAGCCCCCTCCGTCTCAATGCCATGAGATGTGGGCCCGTTGCCCTCTAGAACCCAGCTACCCGTGTACCCCTCCGTGGGGTAATCCTAGTACAGAAAGTAAAATATACATACAACGGGTACATCGACCTCGACCCGGTCATGCCCCAAAAGAATAATACAAACAGGCAGTGACGGCAGTCCACATGTCGGACGCTCGCCCCGCAATATCAAATGTACATATAAAACAAAACTGTACTAACATTGCATCCAGGCTATCCCCACGACCAATCTGCAACATCACAGCAAAACACAGAACACCAACGTGAATGTCACGTTCGCAAATCTGTCTAAAAGGGCTATAGCATTTAGACAGGATTTACAGATCGAATGACATTCACGGTCGCAGATATAATGTAAATACTGTGAACTAATGTGTTTAAAATATTCGATCAATCAAAAATTACCAAAGTGGGCCCCAAACACTACTGTAGCACTCACAGAAAATCTGGACCCAAACAGATCATTCCAAAAACCCCATTTTACAGTATAATACCCTCTGGAAAAAATTGGGGCAACAAGGAGTTATAATGGCCGCGGGACCGTGGCCAATGCATGGGTTTGGCCGCGATTCCGCGATGGAACAGTCGAATCATGCCACCAAATTTTTCCAGAAGTCTTATAATTCCCTGCATGTTATTCTGCAACACCCTGAAAAATTTTTGGAGTTAAAAAAATTTCGACAGAAACCTGATGCAAGAAAAATACGGTTTTTGGGATTTTTGTTCGATCGAGTCTTTAAACATACTAGAGAAAGCTAGGCAAGGTTAACGGCATAGCTCTGATACCAATGTAAGTGCACGGCGGCGCCCTGGCCGTCGATCCGATGCCGGAAATGCGGAAACGAAAAACTTTGCGAAACTTGCAAACCGGCACCACCGTGCACTATCAACCCGGATCGGGCCATTAACCTAGCTTCTAGCAAACTAAAAGATGGGTGAAGAGATATACCAAGCGATCCGTGTCCTTCGGTCTTCGTCTCCACTCCGATCTCCCGCGGAATCTCCGTCCGTCACCTCCTCGTCGGAAAGGGCACCACGTAGCCGAGTTCTTTTACGGGCTCCCACCTCTGGACCGAGGCAACTCGGGCGCGAAGTTGGCTAGCCGACGCGTCCAAGATTTGCTGTAGACAAGTGTAGAATGGTTGTCTCTTTTGGGGTTTGAAGATGCCTTATATGGATGGAGGTGAAGAAATAATCTTTGGAGAGAGGTGTGTGATTTTTGGTAGCAAGCATAGAACAAAATATGAGATGAATGAATCTCTTTCACACACAAAATGAACCCCTTCCCTCCCTCTAGTGTGGCCGGCCCCTCTTCAACAATGAGGAGGAAAAAGGAATGAATATCCAATAGAAGAAAAGAAAAGATAATCCAAGAATTAATTCACTCTCATTTCCCATTTCAATTCTTTCACCAAACCATCACAATAAATGCAAAGGATGAGACCAAAATGGAATCTCATGATTATGAAGGAACAAATGCAAGAAACCCCCTCCACAAAATGTTATTTGCAAACTGCAAATAACCCTCTCCATCGATAAAGTCCGGCCGTGAAGGAACAAAGGAAAACCAACCGGAACGGAATGCAAACTGGCAACTTCAGAAAACTGATCCCGTAATAAATTACAGGAAAACCCCGCTACTGCATATACATGCCCGCATTTGTATTCCCACTGAACACAAATGCAAAGAGACAAAATCTACACTATCTAATACTAGGATCCGGCTTAAGCCAAAGCCGGCTAGTAAAATCCGTCCGATCACGATCCGTGCAATACCGCACGTATCTGATCGAACCCTGCCATATCTCCATACGGTCTCTACAGCGTTTCGCCCGAAACTTGAGTAACTGTGTATGGTGGACTCTAAAGACTCGTCAATACTTTGGTTGTGGATTTAACCACTAGCACGTCAGAGGTATCAGCCAATACGTAACGGGCTACCAGGTACTGACCAAAAGGGACGTCGATGAGCGAACTCATCCTGACACCCTACTGAGCCTGTCAGTGACAATATCCGTACAGTCCAGTCCGTTCGTCTATGAGCATCGCATGGAGAGCCTAGGGGGTTGGTAAAAGTCAGACCCCCAAAAGCGGTACAAGTCGTGTCGGAGTGCAGCCCAGAACACCCTGAGATACTACTGGAATACCTACCAGTAAATCTCCTGCCTTGGCCAAGGACTTTTCATGTACTGACTCTCCTAGACACAGCACGGCCTCACCCCCAATACCGGGAGAGACGAACCAGTGCAGATCCGCTCACTGCCTCCATATGGCTCGGGACTGTACCCAACTAAAACCTGTTTGCACGTCTCCTTTAAGCGTGGTAGGGTAGTAATCAAAGTACAGTGGGAACTCACACGAGACAAATGACGATCTCAGTGAAGGGTTAGCCTAGCACCTCATCAAGGGTTTAGTAGCATCACATATGCCATAATCAAAATTTTAGAGGTGCTAAGTTAACTCGACAAGAATCGAAACTAGAAGTTTTAGGGATTCATACAAATAAGCATCACATGCAAATGTAAAACTATCACTAAGAGTAGAGATTACAATCTTTGTAGATCTCCCTCGGTGACTCCATGGCACTATGAGAATTTGAAACGGATCGATGGAAGCCTTCCTTGTCCACGATGATCCACCCGAAGTCCCTTTGCCCAAAGCTCCTTGCCTTACTTGTTTCGCAAACGAAGTAGAGCAAACACCCTACACAAATGGGCTAGATGTGTATAGTATGATGATGTGGTTTGTATTCAACAATTGAAACCCTTTCTTTTTGTCAACTTCACTCAAGAGAAAAATCAAGAGAGGAAGAAGAAGATAATGGTGGCTAAGCTTGAGCTTTCTATCATATCACATATGATAACTTGTTTTCACACCCTTGTTCACAATTTTTTCCCTTGTTTTGTACATCTTGTTTCATATCACATATGAAGCTATTTATAGTGATGAGAAGGAATAATCATCATTATTCCATTCCCACTATAATTATGGGTGGAAATTCTTTTCATAAAGAATTAAGCATGGGTGGAAATTCTTTTTCATTAAAGTTAAATAAAGTTTACCCACTAAGAATAAAGGAGCATGAGTGGGTTTTCTTTACATTAACTTAAAATGACAAATATAAATAAAAGCTCCAATATAAGTCTTGCATTGCCATCATTCTTGTATCATCAACCATGATACTATGTATGTATGTATTTGTCCATGCACATCATCATGTGCATACATGCATGCATACAAAAGGATTTAATTAAAGAATTAATCTAAATGTAATTTGTTAAATCAACACTTGATTTAGCAAACCGGTCATATCACATACGATCCGACAAGTAGAAAATGCCTGATTAATATACGTTATCACATAACCGTATTTAATCGGGTCCCGCGCATATCTCATATGCACACCACATCTTTTTGCCTGAGCCAGGAAACTTCATTGTGGGACTCTAAGACTCGTCAATACGCCGGTAGTAGATGATGATCATATCAAACACCTACAAGCCGCAAGAGGTCAGCTAAACGTAACGGCCACCCGGGTATTGAAACGATCAGAAGAAAACCAGCGAAGCTGTAAAAACTCCCGTCGAGCCAACTGGCAACACTTACCGTACAGTCCGGTCTCTTCGTCAGATATGCTGCATATCGAGTCCAGGGATGGAATCGTCGACCCCAGTAACTCAATAAGTCATGCTGGTGTATGGCTCATAACAGATAGAGAAACTACTGATAACTCTTATCAGTAAATCTCAGCAGCCCTGGCCAGAGACTTCATGTTATAACCAATCGAGCATAGCACAACATCAACCCCCAATACCGGGAGAGACGAAACCCCTCCTATCGCTCATTGCCTCCATGTGCCTCGAGACTGTACCCAAAGACCACCTGTTTGCACGACTCAGTAGAGCCGTGGTAGGGTGGAGATCAAAGTATAGTGGGAGGACACACAAGATTCTATGACGATCTCGGGTCTACAGACTAACCTGTACCAGTGTCACCTGAGAACTGCTATCCGACGATAGATATAATACCACATAGGAGTTCTCAGCGAGTCCGTTCAGTGTACCCAGTCTCCACTGAGCACCCGCATACAGTCTTTGGTGTCTCCTCACCAGATGGATATGGGATCATCCATCGCCCATCATATGGGACAAGAATGGTATACGCTAGTCTACTCTGGAATATCGATGCCCTGTCTCGATACACCCTCGACTAGGAACAGTTCAAGGATATGCTTATAAACTACACGTGCCCCACTAGTATGTTCCGTATCATAATCACAGTAGTCAAGCAAATATCCTTTGGGCTTTATCAACATGTGTAAATGATTAAATCTACATGTCCAGATAAAGTAAACCAGATAGCGTACTATCATGTTTGAGCAAGAAAGTCATCTATCTCCATAGATTATATGTCCAAGTTTCCACTATCCATATAATGTCCTTTAGGGCATACATATTACTAACACTCAGGTCGATGAACTAACATGTACACATGTCACCAGGGAACTGCTATCTGACATCAGGTATAATCCCAACTAGCAGGTTCCCGGCGAGTCCTGTCCGGTGTACTCATAACCCAATAAGCACATGTATACATCTTAGGTGAACCAACTGACACCAGTGGCTTGTGAGACCGGCCACCGCCCCTCGTCGGGGTCTCGACTGTATACACTAGTCTACTCTGGAGAATCGATGCCCTGTCTAAAACTCCCACGACTAGGGATCTTTTAAGGATGTGCTTATAGACCCCAGCTCTCATGTATATGATCGCCCTCATACTGCTGGTAGTCAAGCAAGAATCCTAGGGGCTCTATCAACGTGTAATAGCGAATCGTAAGGTTACCTAAAGCAGTACACGATGATAAAGATAAACCAGATAGCATACTATCATCTTGAGTAAGACTGTCCTACTGGGACAGGTCCTCCCTCAATCATTGCAATCACGTGCCTGTGATCCAATAATTGACTCTGAGGGCACTATCTCCAACAACTAGGAATACCAGTTAACTCCTTTCGAAACATTTTTATGTTTCAGTTTCACTGTGCGATGTTAATTGAAAACTGTTTTCCCAATTGGAATCTAACTCCAGGGTATGTGTTTACCAGATCAGTTTCTCACATCTGTATGTTATTACGGATGGTGAGTGGGAGTAAGATATTGGTAATTGGGTGATTAGATCCTCATTATATCGGAATTCTTTGTAATTGGTGATATTTGAGGAAATCATCTGGATTTTGCCGGATGGCAAATATTTGGTTTTGAATATCCGTTATTATACACCAGTTTCAAACTGATATATATGTATGTTTATTTTATAAAGTGAGATATAACTTTTTGATATTATGTCTGTGACATTTACCTATATCAGTTGGTGATTGGATAAGGTGCATTCAATAGCAGTGTAATTCTTCTTAACTATAGTACAGTTTTTAAACCTACGACGCATAAGGTTTGAGTTGTTGAACTCAGGGGACTTATACAAAGTATTGTATGTTGTCCAGTGTCCATTAGGATAATGGGGTTGGTACTCGTACTATATTCTGTTTACTCATGACTTCTCTAGTACTAGACAAATATTTCGTTGAAATACAAGGTTCAGATTTTGAGAAGTTATAGGTATAAGAATAAAGTAGAGAACCATTTGTTGGAAGTATCATGTAGCACCTTAGAATGTGATTAGCGGTTATTTATGCTTTGATGTGGGGTATCTACTAAAAAGTTTACCAAATCGGTTTTCAAATATTTTATCTGGATTTTTGAATATTTTATTAAATTTTAATTTGGACTGCACACGCATGTGCATGTTAACTAGGGCTAAGTTTAGGGTTAGACATGGTTTAAGTAGCCATGATAAACTTAGGCATATCATTAAGTTAAATTGAAGTTAAGTTAAATTAAAGATTGTGTTATGTTTTGGGGTTTGACTTGAGTGAGGAGAGAGGGAGGGAGGGATGGCTTGAGGTATGGCCCCACTAATCTCACCCCCTTTTCTAAAACCCCCACTCTCTCACACCCTCACACTTCCACTCTTTTCCTCCCTCTCATTTCTCATTCTCACATCTTTCTCTCCCTCTCACTTTCACACACACACAACTACAACAACAACACAGCAGCAGCTGAAGCAACAATAGCAGCAGCATCAGCATCAGCACAGCAACAGCAGCAGTAGCAACAAGCAGCAGCAACAGCAGGCAGCCGGCAGTAGTAGCAGCTACAGCAAGAGCTCACCCCCATCTCCTTCTTCTTCTTCTCCTTCTTCTTTCACCTAGGATCACCGAGAGGTATAATCTTTAAACTTGACTTCTTGCTTTTTGCAAATGTGGTTATTTAAGCTTAAGACTAGTGTTTAATGTGATTTAGTGCTAGTTATGGTGATTTAGGTGTAGATTTGGCCAAGTGATGGTTTTTATGGTTAATATAACTTGACTAACTGTTTATAAGGCCATTTAAACTAAGTTTTGCCCAGATTTCACTAAAATACCATAGGGTTTCAATTTAGTGTAATTTGGCGTTTTAGTGTAGATTTTTAGATTTTTGGAATCTGCTTTTGACCCGAGTGCTTCAGACAAAATCTGAGTTAACTGGAGCATACTCTTTAGACCTTGATCACACTCACAGAGCACGAGACCTCCTACCCACTTTCTGGCCGCAATTTTATTCATTCTGGCCGCAATTTGTGGCCAGATGATGGTGTTTTGTGTTGGGGTTGGGTCTATGGGAGTCTGCTGTATATTTAAGGGTTTTGGTATATGCAACTTTTTATATTTCCACTCGAGTCAAAATCTGGGACTTAAAACCCTTTTTCGATACTTTTTAACTCGTGCGACACGTGTATTTTGTGTGTTGGGTCTGTGGTGCACTTCGCGACACAGCGAGTCGAGGTGGTTCTGGTGTGGTTACACACGTTTTGACGTAACAAGCGCACGCGTGTTTAGTTTCCACATGAGTTTTTCTTTTGATCGTGATATCGCATTTTTGCAGGTTTTAACCTTATGTGTATTACTTGTGTGTTTCTAGGGTCGATCGCGGAGACGTCGGACGCGGCGCGGAAAGGGAAAAGCGGTGGTTGGACCCGGCTAGCACGATATCACGGGTGAGTAGATGTAACATCTACGGGGGAAAATCGTTTGGATGGCGCAAGACGCCTATTAGATTGGATAATTTAAAAGACTTCTAGTGGCAATAGTATTTTAGGAGTATAGTGCCTACTTGAATATCTTGCTACATTCATGGTCCTATATATTTACATACATGTGCGAACTCATTTCATAGGACACTTGCACCATTACCAGGGTTTTTATGCAGCACGAGTACTATTCATGCGTACACACACACCTTGGTAATTGCTATGCCATAACACTAGATAATTTGTAATCTAGAACAATTTCACCATATATGATGCTTAAACCGGTGCCAATGCATTTAAAGTCCTCAGGATGAACATGTCTTCATATCATAATATTGCATTATTATATTCCCCATTCCTAGTCATTTTACAAATAAACAGGTGCTTTTGACCCATGTCTGCTACTTAGTTGCAGGTTACAGGTTCTTGGAATAAAAACAGTGAAAAAGACAAAAGACGATACAAAAGTGAGACTTCGACCAACAAACAAAGAATCTTTATCTTGCCTACAGTTTGAAGACTAAATGAAGATCAATGGACGATTTCACAAGGAACAAAGGCAGTGCAAGGTTCAAGACTTCGTCACGAAGCAACGGTAAAAGTCCACTACAATTATTCACTGTGGAGATCTGGAAGAGAACCAGAAGACACTCAGAAGAACAAACTGAAGAAAATAGAAGTAAATAAGCAACAGAACAAGCCCAAAGAAAATGAGCTAACAAAGCCCAACTACGGCCGCGGAACCGCGGCCAAACGTTGGCTTTGGCCGCGGATCCGCGGCCACATGGCCCAAATACAGTGCGAAATTAAATAGGCGCTGGCGGGCGTTGACTAGGTCTTTTTCCTAGGGGGTATTTTTGTAAAGGCAGATATGACGCGATTGTAACCTAGGGTTTCTATGAATCTATAAATAGAACCCTAAAAATCTTTTCTAGGTTATGCCTCCTTTCATTAATAAAATTTAGATTTCTTTTGGAGAGCATCGATGCCTCTTTTCATTTCATCTATTCAGATCTGACAAGGCTTGTGTAAATGTTTGGAGAGAGTCATCAATAAAGTAAGTAGTTTTATTTAATTGCCTTAGTATAGATCTTTAATTCCTTGCCCTAGTTAGATAGATAGAATGTTCTTCAATTCCCTAATGAGCGAGTAGTCTCCTCGCTTGTTAGGGTTAGCTTTAGGGAAGACTTGAGAGATGCAGATCTCTCACCCCTTTCTTTCCCATCACACTTTTTTATAGGACTCCATGCAAAACATGCACACACCGCTCCCTACGGCACTCTATCCCACGAGGTAGCGGTGATACCGTAGTATAAAGGCCCGGTTGAGCGTGTTTTCCATGGAGGTTAGGATAAGGATAGATAAAGGAAGGACAAGAACCTAGAGGAAGAAATGTCTTCCCGAATGGTTATAATCCCCTTTATTAATAATTACCATAACTCCTCATAGATTTTAATTTGGGTATAGAAAGCGGTGAGATTTGTTTCATTTCCAAACCTACCCTAAACCTAACCCTAGCAAGATTTAGATTTAGATTAATTTAGTTTTTAGATTTAATCAATCCGTTCACTCCATTCGGAATTAACTCGTAAGAGCGATTACGAAATTCACAACATCCCTGTGGACCGATCCGTACTCACCGGCTAGCTACCAAGCGACGTCGTTCTTGATTGCGGTTACTAAATATTTTTGATTCATCTTTTAAAAGCATATAAGCCGATTAAAATCTCTCAATCAAATGGCGCCGTTGCCAGGGATGGCGTGTTATTTCCTTTTTGCAATTTCGGGTTAATCTAAAAATTGAAAAATCATAAAAACTGAAAAATTAAAAAAATATAAAAATATATCATTTTGTTATTTTGTGAAGGGTATTTTTGTTTGAATTTTCAAGGATCTACAACCGAGTTCGGATCTGGAAATCTACAGAGATAAAAACAGAAAACCGAAGATCTGAACAGCAGAGGATTTCAACAGCAGAATAACAGAAAAAATCTCGGGACCTGTACCAGCCACATGACCGTGGAACCGCGGCAAGAAGCGCATTTTTGCGGCGGAACCGCGGCGGCCTAGAGTAAAAAAAAAATTGCTGCAGAACCGCGGCAATAGCGCCTTCTGACCGCGGAACCGCGGTGATCAAGTGACCCGGTAGCAAAAAAAAAATCTCTGTAAGTCTTCTGATCTCCTCCTCTACAAATCTCTGATATCTCCTCTGAAAAATCTCCTGCAGGATTCTTTGCGCTTAAAAAATCTTTCCCCTTCCAATAATTGATCTTGTGCAGGATTCTTTGCGCCGCGCTTAAAATAAAAAATCTTTGATTGCAAGTGGTTGTTACTGTTTTGCATATATTTAATCTGACTTTAAGGGGCTTGAGACCAATCCAGATTGGGTGGGGATTTCATCACCCTTTCCAGGACCCCAGAAATCACATAAGTCATCTGCATTGACCAATATTTAATTAAAAAATACTAGACTCGGCCCTAAGGACGTCGCGCTCAATAGGACAGAGGACTAATCGTAGGCATCGGCCGTTGATCCTAACCTCACTTTGCGGTGTCTAAGCAAGTGTGTCTAAGGCAAGTGGTTACTTAATTAGGGCCACTACTTGTAGTGGAGAGCCTCCCACTCACCTGGCACTTACCTGGCCGCAATTGGCAGTGAAGAGGCGGTTTGAGGTCCTATTTCTAGCCCTTTGGAAGAGTTAGGAGCTGTCTAGCTGACCTAGGTGACCCTAGATCTAGTCCTGATTATGCATTTGTGGTTGATTGAAAGTGTGCTTAAGCCCTTTATCGTAAATCTTTTTTGCAAAAAGTTCCAAATAAAAAAAAGGAAATTTTTTTATAAAAACTTGCAAAATTTTGTCGCTAAGAAATCCGTGCACCCCACCTTCTTTTTCTTCTCCTTTCTTACATCATGGGTACCCCACCTCATAAATCTCTTGCCGAACTTTGGTATCATGAACCAAACTTTGCCTCTTACGCGAATTGTTTCGGTCGATTTAAGGACGACCCCTCCATGCCCAAAATTTCTTTGAAAGATCGAATAGAAGCGTCTAGGAGAAACAGTTCAACTTTACAATCCACTTTGTATCAACCATTTCAACCTTCACCACCTTCGCACATTGACACCACTTTTTCGAGTCCTGTTGTAACTCCTAAACCTATGTCTATTGCTGAACACATTGAACAATCTCATAACCGATCTTTCACTCCTCTCCACACATCCAGTTCTAGGGATCAACAAGTCCATTCATCTTTTTATCCAAATATTGATCATACTCCTGTCCAACCATCCAATTCCTACCAGTCCTACCCAACTTTCCCACCTTTACTAGACATTACTTCGACACAGCCATTTGGGAGTTTCACATATCCAAACAATTTTGAATCTTTTACCGAAACCCCTTCACAACCCATGTCTAGTTTGGAACAGTCGTTGGAAGCTTATATTTTAGCAACAAACAAAATGATGAGGAATGTGGATGCGTCCGTGGCCGCCCTTTTGCAACCTAGTGAACCGGTAGCTAGTTTCCAACTAGCTCCAAAAATTCCAATGTATGAGGAGGCGGTTGGACAGAGTGAGAATTTGATAGGAGAGAGTGAGTTCTACACCTTTCCAAATCAAACATACCCATTACCAATTGAATCCCACAACTCCGGTTTTCAAACAAATGTTCCAAATGATTCATCAGTTGAAAATAAAACATTTAATGAGTTGTGCGACTTTGTAGTGCTTGATTTGCCAGATTGTGAAGAGTCCCCTTCGAGTGAAACCATACCTAATCCTTTTGAACTTTACACCTCCACTTTAGAGCCTAAATTAATTGATATCCATGCTTTTGATGAGGTGTCTGAAAAAATTGATTTTCACTTGATTGAGGATATTGACGCCGGGAATGTTTTGGATGATGAACCCGTAAATTTGACTGAAATTTTATCTCCAATTCATCATCCCGAGTCATTAATTGTTTCTCCCGAATCTCATATGCATCTTGATTTGATGATAATAGCATGGATAGGCTAAATTTTGAGGAGAATTATGAGGATAGTATTGAGGAGAGTATTGAGGATAATATTGAGGATGAACCATTTTTGTTTGATGTGTCGGATTTTCCAATTCATCTTCCTGAACCTTTAACTGTTATACTTCCTAAATCACCCTCCCTCCTTTCCATCGTTCCGACCACGCAAAAGATCACGCTTGAAGACTGGAGCTTGAAAATTTTCTCTTTGAATCTGACACAGTTCTCACAGACGATAATGATTACGAGAGTTTTACTTTTTCGGACGATGTTGAAAACTCACCTCCCGAGTTTGAGTCATTTACATTTTCAGATGAGTTAGTTGAACCATCAGACTCGGTTGCTTGCAGTCATTTCGAACCATTGATGGAATCCTTCAAGTTCGAGACAGATTACTTAGGTGAGATTAAGACTATCCCTCAATCACTCCCTTTCGTCCTTCCTATCGTTTCGACCACGCAAGAATCCTTCGCGTTTCTACTTTCAATGGATGGTTTACCAAGTTCGACGTACCCATGTTTTCTTGCAAATCTTGAGGGATTTGACCCTATTTCTTGACGAGTTGATAAATTAGCACAATCGCTTTTAACACATCAGTCATCACAAATTGCGTTAATTTATTCACTCGATTTACACCCTCAAGATCGTACCACACTTCTTTCTCTCTTCCGCCATTCTCCTCCTCCACCGAGACCGTATACCATTTCTATCTCCACACGGTCTCGTGTGCGTCTCATTTCTTTTCTTTACACTCCATTCTTTCACCAACCCCACCTTTACCACGATAGAATTTTTGAATGGTTGGTGCTAACCTTTGACCTGTGTAAGGCCTTGCTTAGTTTGGGGGGACCTTGTTGTATATTATTTTGTTTTTTCTTTTAACAATAAAAAAATTATAAATAAATAAACAGGGGAGTGCCGACATTTTGACCCTCTTGGTGTAGCATGACAGTGAGGACACTGTCAAGTTTAAGTTTGGGAGTGTGCTCAGTAAGACTTCTTCCTTCGCATTCATGTGTATATTTTGCATTTGCATACTTATTTTTAAAACCCATAAAAAATTGAAAATTTTCAAAAATTATAAAAATTAAAATATTCAATTTTGGCCTTATTTGACTTGAGTTTGACAAAAAGGTTAACTAGCTAGGAACAACTAGATCTAGACTTAGTAAATTAAAAACCCTAAAAATAACTTTTCTTAAAGTTTAACGGTAGAAAGTATATGTCTTTATAGTTTATTTAGAAATAGGCAAATTTCGAGTTGACTTCTTGGGCTAAGTTAAAACAAGGGAAGAGTATTGATATTTTTATTAAAGTATAAGTTTGAAAAATAATTCCTAGATTAAGTCTAAATTCTGAAAATATATACCCTACAAATTGCATAAACACACACCTTGAAACTTGGAATAGTAGAGGGGACCTTGAAATGCTCTTGTCTAAAGTCCTTAGTACGGAAAAAAAAAGTTAAAATAAAAATACAAGTGTGAATAAAGAGATAAAAAAATGAACACTGATTTTTGTAATTACTTAAGGCTGCATTAATGAAAAAATAATTAGCGAGGGTGCTTCATCACCTAGTGCCTTAGACCAACTGGTTTGGGAGTCACTGCTAAAGCCTTAGGTGTTGCAAGACTAGGAATTACGCTTTAATGTGCAAACACATCTTGTAATCGGTTGTTGGTACCTCAAGAAGTATTAACGGTCGCATGAAGAATGTGCGAGCAAATTTCATTTAAAAATTCACCAATTAAGAAGTTCTTTGGACAACGGACAAGAGTATGATTGCTTGATTTGAATTTCCAAGTGTAGGGGTGATTTATACACACACGTAGGGATATATGATTGGGGTTTAGATAAGAGATAGGAATGAAGAATAGGACTTATATCTTTATAGAGATGATAAAAATTCCTAAGTTGAGATAGAACCCTAGAAAGAAAACTTAAGAGATGCCAAAAGCTAAGTAAATTCACAAGAATATATATATTCTTAAGTTAAATAATAAGGAAGCGTGAAGAATATGGGTGGATAATTTACGAGTCGAAGATAATAGAATTCCTTGTTAGAAAACATAATTGGAGAATAAAAGTCGATAAGCCAAATTGATAGGATTTTGTGGGTAGTATCCGCTGAAAACCCTCAAGAGACAACACTCCTCCTACTAGGGACACCTAGAGGTTTAACGGCTTGTTGCACGAGCTCAGTGCAATCGTGTTTCCCTACGAAAGTAAGGTTAGGATTTTGTTGAGAATAAAACTAGGTTTGCTCGAGGACGAGCAAAAGATAAGTTTGGGGGTATTTGTTCATATCATAATATCGCATTATTATATTCCCCATTCCTAGTCATTTTACAAATAAACATGTGCTTTTGACCCATGTCTGCTACTTAGTTGCAGCTTATAGGTTCTTGGAATAAAAACAGTGAAAAAGACAAAAGACGATACAAAAGTGAGACTTCGACCAACAAACAAAGAATCTTTATCTTACCTACAGTTTGAAGACTAAACGAAGATCAATGGACGATTTCACAAGGAACAAAGGCAGTGCAAGGTTCAAGACTTCGTCACGAAGCAACTGTAGGGTTCCTAGGCACTCTCAAGAGGTCTCACAAGGCATCAACCATGCCAATTTCAAATTTTACGGTGCCGAGAAACCCTAGACTACGGATCGTTAGCTAGATGTCTAGGCGAAAGATGCAACTAGTAAACTACTTTACTTATGAGAACGGAAATACAAGCTTTGCAGATCCGGTCCTCCACCTCCATAGCACCGCAATGAACTCTCCTCGCTGTCCAAATGGAATCCCGGACTCTGGCGTCGGCTTCATCGGAGAAATGGGCGGGCAAGGTCGTCGGCTTCGTGCCGAAGATGATCTACGTCGAGGATTCACTAGATCAAGCTCCAACTTCACCAAGTCAAGAAACTTATGAAGAAAACACACTCTACTACTTGGCAAGAGGTAGAGTATGAAGAAATAGGAAGTGGGTAGACTTTAGAATTGGATTTCTCACACTTATGCTCAAGATGCCATTGAAGTAGAAAGCTTTTCTTTCTTGCTCTTCAAGAAGAAGAAGAAGGAAAATGAATATGATAAGTTAATTAAATCCAAAAGAAAAATGAATACTTATCATATTCAAACCATGGTTAAGTGTAGAGAATGAATCATGGTTAGTGGGAATGGTTAGGGTTTAGCATGGAGACAAAATGGTCACTTGGTCAAAGCTTCATGAAGCTTCAATATGAAACAAAGTTAGCCACCATTTTCTCTTTATGCTTTTCATTTTCCATAAAGAATAAATAAATAAGAAAATGAAAACCCTAACCAATCTACAACCATGGTTTAATCTTCACACAAACCCTAGTGAGCATGTATCATCAAACATGATACAAACTTGTGTACAAACTTATATCACATATACAATGTGCACAATCCAAGTGAGAAAACCATTTAAAAGTGAACCAATACTAGTTAATGCAAAGTAATATATCAAATATATAATTATACATTAAATCATTAAATCAACACTTGATTTAACGATCCGGTCATATCGCATATAACCGAATAGTATTCAATGTATCGACTTATCGAATCAACGCTTGAATCGATAACTAGGTTATATCACATACAACCATTCAATACATTCATCCCGAGAATAGAATACGGTATCACATACACGCATTATTCTCGGTCCCGCACATATCTCATATGCGCTCCTATTTCGTTTTGCTTGAGCCAGGAAACCTCTGTGTAGGACTCTAAAGACTCGTCAATACGCCGGTAGCAGATGATGATCATATCAAGCACCCACAAGCCGCAAGCGGTCTGCTAAACGTAACGGCCACCCGGGTATTGAGCGATCAGAAGATCGACGAGCAAGCCCGCTCACACTCCAGTGAATCCAACCAGTAACACTACCGTACAGTCCGGTCTGGTCGTCTGATATGTCACATATCTTGCCTAGGGGTGGTAAACGTCAGACCCCAATAGCTCGATAAGTCGTGTCGATATGAGGTCTATAACAGTTCGAGAAACTACTGGTAACACTTACCAGTAAATCTCAGCAACCCTGGCCAGGGATTTCCGGTTATAGCCAATCGAACACAGCGCAACATCTACTCCCTATACCGGGAGAGACGAATCCCCTCCTATCGCTCATTGCCTCCATGTGATTCGGGACTGTACCCAAAAGCCACCGTTTTGCACGCCCTCTTGGACGTGGTAAGGTAGAAATCAAAGCACAGTGGGAACCACACAAGACTCTATGACGATCTCGGGTCAACAGACTACTCTGTACCAGTGTCACCAGAGAACTGCCATCTGACGTAAGGTATAATACCATCTGGGAGTTCTCGGCGAGTCCGTCCAGTGTACCCAGTCTCTACTGAGCACCCGTATATCATCTCTGATGTCAAACACCAATGGATATGGGATCATCCATCGCCCATCTATATGGGTCGAGAAAATATACGCTAGTCTACTCTGGTATATCGATGCCCCGTCTCGATATACCCACGACTAGGGACCTTGAAGGATGTACTTATGGACTACCATGTCCCCACTAGTATGATCTGCATCATAGTCCAGGTAGTCAAGTACACATCCTAAGGGCTTTACCAACATGTAACAGAGAGACAAACAGTATACACGTTAAGGTAAAGGGTAACCGGATAGCATATTATCATGTCGAGCAAGAAAGTCCTCCCTATATATGTCCCAGCATCCACTACAATATACATCCTATGTACAGTAATGGCCTCTAGGGCATACATATAACTAACAATCTCCCACTTGCACTAGGGCCATCTGTAACAGTGGTTGTAGTATCTCGTACTCAACCATCCCATAAAAGTCTCTCTCTGGGAATAGGCCTTCGTGAGTGGATCCGCCGTGTTATCCTCTGAGTCTGCTCTCCTTGCCTCGATCACCCTGGAGATCAACCATCTCCATGATCAGGTGATACTGCCTTAGAATATGTCTGGATCACTGATGGGACCGGCGTTCCTTGGCATAAGCCACAACTCCATTGTCACACAATGGGAGGAACTAAGTTCATCTCATGAACAAATATACATCCAAACAGCCTCTTTGATAGTATCTTTAGTGGCGATGTATCGTGCCTTTATCGTCTAGTATGTCACGGTATCTAGCTTGGAACTCTTCCAACATACCGTCCCTTTACTGAGGGCAAAGGCAATGCCTGTTACTGACATTCAGTCGTCTTTATCACCCTGGAACACTTCCAGTGATTCTCCCCAAAATCGTTTGATATCATCTCACTACAACTAGTGAGAATCCTAACATCCAATTAGATCTATCTCATAGATCCAAAATCCAGGATTTAGTAGGTATCACTTTGATCCTATATGGAGAATCCTAGTGATAAGCGGAGATTGACCGAGCATAGCATAGGAAACTCCTTCCCTATCAAGAGCATGTCATCCACGTACTCTACAAGGATCGTCACCATACTCCCTACTACCTTTTTGTTTATACAAGGTTCATCTACCATTTTGATGATGTCAAACTCTCTGACCAATCCATCAAAACAGATGTTCCAACTCCGCGATGCCTGCTTTATCACATAAAACATCTTGCACACGTTTCTGCTGCTCCCACTATTTACGAAGCCCTCTGGCTGTGTACTTATAGACGCACTCTTCTAAATCAATATTTAGAAAAGCAGTCATGGCACCCAACCGCCAGATATCGTAGTCATGGTATGTAGCCGTGGCAAGTAGGATCTGGATGGACTTAAGCTTGGTTACTTGAAAAAGGTTTCATCATAATCCACGCCTGGTAAATGATGCAAACTTTTAACAAGTCTAGTTTTGAAAGTCTCAACTTTTCCATCTACACCAAGTAATCTTCTCAAGATATACTTGCCCCTGATGGGGATTTAACCCTTCAGATATAGCAACTAAAGTCCATACTTTGTTGGTGTATAAGGATTCCATCTCAGATCGCTAAGCATCCAGCCATTCTTACAGAGTCTCACTCCTGATGGCCAGCTCGAAACTAGTTGGGTCATCATCTCATGATGCAATCCTCGCTCCCACTGTCATAGAGGAACCGAAGTATCTCTCAGGTGGGTGAGGAACTCTACTAGATCGGCGGAGAGGCTGAGGTTCGTTGGAATCTACTGAATCCTTTGGTTCTTTCAAATCATCAGCTGCAACTTGTATAGCTGGAACATTTCCAGTTCTACATAACAGATCTTGCCTCGAGCTTGTCCGGATTTTGCTTTTCAGACATAGGCTAGACAAACCCAAATCTTAACCAATTTAAGATATGGGCTCTTCCCATTCCATATCACATATGAAATGGTAGGCAACTGATTTGATTGGAACCCTATTCAATAGGTATGCAACTTCTCAAGTGCATAGGACCCAATAGGAAAAAGGTAACTCAGTAGTACTCATCATAGAGCACACCATATCAAATAGGGTGTATCTGCTCCGTCCCGATATACCATCGTGCTATGGTGTATACAGAGGAGTAATGCTGAGAGAGAATCTCATTCTCCTTTAGAATAGTCCAGGATTTCCGTGCTCAAGTATTCTCCTCCTTGATCTCATCAAAGGACATAATACTTATACCCGTATTTTGGTTCTCTACTTCTCGCTTATATTCTGTGAATATCTCAAAAGGTTCGGACTCATGTTTCAACAGGAACATAGGTCTGAATCTCGAAAGATCATCAGAGAATGTAATGAAGTACAAAGAACCAATCTTGGCATGTGTAGACAGGGGACCTACATACATCAACATGTATCATCCCAAGAGTTCATCTACTCTTTCTCTGTTTCCAATAAACAGAGCTGGTGTCATTATATCTTTGTGACATGACTGGCAAGTTTCACAAGATGTAAATTCAAACTGATTTAAATATGCATCTATATGTAACTTCAGCTAGTCGGGTCGCATTGATATGACCTAGTCTACAACACCTCAAGAAGGATCCGTTCATTTCTGAACTCTTCCTCTTGTGTGTGTTCTGTATACTAAGAACTGTAGTTTGATTTAGAACATCAATACTTTTAGATAACGTGCCTGAACCGATCAACTTTTGATATAGGAAATGTTCAAAACATTATCCAACAATACAAAATTTTATCATTTCTTTACTGATAAAGAGACTGATATGATTTTGTATATCAGGTTCGGTATCTAATAGCATTTGTTCAGAATCAATGTATTGGTAATACAGGGTGACAGTGACCAACAGACTTGGCTGCAACACTTGCCCCGTTTTCTGTCTCATGAAACTTATCGCCCGTTCTCAGTTTTTCTACCCTTTTGCAGCCCTATGTAACAGATTACATATCTGGGATCCTGATCCGGTATCATATACCCAGGATGCGGAGGATACTGAGAAATAGTTCTTTATAATGAACACACCCGAAGATGATGCATCAACATGCACTCTCTTCGTTTGGGCAGCACGGGAATTCTGGTAATCCCCAATTTCCTGCTCTGTCTTATAATATTTATAAGTTGGAGCGGGACCAACGTTCCCCAGCTCAGAATAACAAGCGGGTTCGGTCAAATATCCGTATTATTATCTTGATTAAGGCATGATATGGTCGCTACCTGGAGAGAGAGAGATGAAAACACTCAGCGTGCGCTCTTGCAAGAATAGATTGGTTATTATTTTATCTAATCAGGATGGCTCCCACTGGTTTTTATCAAATCTTCCTTCAAACCCTAAAAGGAAAGACTAGCCGGGATTAATTACACACTACAAGTTCGCCAATCTTTCAGCCAGGCCAGTGTCGGTACTTTGAGGGAGGTCCCCCGTGCTTTCGCACGAACCTAATTAATGTAAACCTCGTTTTCCCAGAGGCGTAACCTTGTTAACACCTTTCTAGACACCTACTTGATCGGCTAATTGTAATGTGTAAAACTCTCCCAGGAGTAACTCTTACTCGCAGTGGGTATCGGGATCCAACTATCTCATAGAAGGTATGCAATCTCATTGCAAATTTCAACACTTGAAATTCCCGATAATATTTTGCCCCTAGCAGCTATATGACCTTAACATAGTCAACAAATCATAAGTGCTAGTCAAGTTCAACCCGTTATTTCCCGATTGAATTAAACCCACCCGCACGACCCTTAACATAGTCAACAAAGTCGCACGACTACCCTAATCCAATCGCATCATATGCTTATGCAGATAAGCACTAATTAGCTACCGCACACTACGCCTTAACATAGTCAACAAACGTAGCACGAATACTAACTAGTACTTATCTGAAATGACGGAGGGCTACGACAAGTTTTTCTGAAAACCTATTGCGTAATGAACTTGATATCGTTGTAGGATCGAATGAATTTTAAAATGGAGTGTTTTTGTGGCTTTTCTATTTTTGCTAAAGGAGTCACTCCCCGTGAAGCGATCGTCGGTCCTTTCCTCGTCGAATGAGGTGCGGGATATATCATATATATCACTGTGCAAAGCAGAAACACTTAAAAGCAATCAAAAGACAAACCGAGTGTGTAGCATCCTCCAGTTATCGCTAAAGGAGTCACTCCCGGTGAAGGGATCTCGGTCCTTTCCTTATCGAATAAGGTGCTGGATATATCACATATATCGCTGTGCAAAGTAAGAACTGTAGCTACCTGTTTTTGTTTTTGAAATTCGATTCTACAACATCTTAGGTTTCTTTTACTTTCATTAATCATATTAATGAAGTCCCATCATTTAAGTACCTAATCATCACAGACAAATACGACGTACACTTATGCCATCCGCATTCGCCTTGATGTCCCCCCGTGCACCGTTAGGTTAGGTAACTAACGGCAGAGCGGGGCAGGGCTAGCGCGGGTGTAAAACATAAGTAACGTCTATATAATATATCATATATACTATATACTGTATCTATCACAGAACATCACATGATCACATCACAGATATCGCAGCAGAAAATATCATATGAAATATTGGATATACTAGGATGTCCGTGTTTTCAATACGAGCCAGTATAAAACACGGATTCCACGGTCGCGATGAATAGCCAAACCCACACCCCTAGACCCCTACGAGAGCGGCACGTAACCCTACCAATTCTAGAGTTAGGAGACCCGGACTCGACTCCTCGAGTTGGTCTCCCACTGGACTCCAGAACCCGGTTACTTGTGCTCTCCTCCTTGGGTCTATCCTAGTGCGGAAAAGTAAATAATATACAAACGGTGACAACTTCCGCAACCTGGAAGTGCCCCAATAAAAGAATATTACATATAAGTTTTTACATGAATGAAAATGAAAAACACTCTTCTCACATAAAACCCCCCCGGCTATTCAAACACGACGATCCAATATAACATATCCAGCAACACATAACATCACATGCCATCAACATAAGTAAATATGCGCATCCCAATTGTCGTTGACATATAGCAACGAAACCGGCGATATCACATATTACACTTACGGTCACAGAAAAGAAAGTGTAAAACTACAACAGTTGGAATCCGCAACCTACATAGACATCGCATGCCTAATCAAATGAATTCCTTAGACATCGCATGCCTAACAATTATAAACCCCGCATTTTAGTCTCATTATCGAAAACACTTTTCAATATCAAGTCGGGCAATTCAACAAGATTCCCGAAAAACTGATCGAATGCTCGTCGCAAACTTCAGTAGACGGCCGCACCCACGAAGTGCACCAAGGCGGAACACCGCTGCCGCGAGCACCCGAACGGATGCTTTCGGCGACGGGGTTCTCCTACAGTCACTTGGTCGGGGCTATGGAGCGAAGCTGTCTATTAAGTTTACCCGGCAAGTATCCGCATACGCTACGTGATTGCGACGGACTTTTGATCACATCAAAATTCCGTGGCAACCGATCAAGTGAGACTAAACTGCTATGTTTATAACATTCATTCAGTTATCACATAACTACTTGTGGATTCCAAGTATTGTATCACATTCCGAATAAGATAGAAAATGTTAAACTTTCCGATCAAACAATCGAACACCCAAGTTTTCCCGAAACAGCTCAACTCATGAAACAAGTCTAAAAACATTCAGTTCGTGCCTCAGTACCAACGGTCCAGCCGTAGAAGGGTCAAGCCAACGCCTCACATGTGGCACGCCGTACTGCCCCAAACCCGAAGGTTCAAAGGGCAGTTCAAGACGGTCACATAATCGAGTTAAGGTTTGTTGTCTTCTAGAGGGTCCATCGCGTTACTTGCACTACTTAGAACGTTTTTAAACCCTGGAAAAGTCCAACAATTGGAAATTTCCCAACATCGGAAAACTTGGGTATTTATATCCGGTCGAACTTTTTAACATATTCAAAAATTATCCGAAAGCCACAAAGACAAAATCAGATAATCCGATCGAACCATCGAATCCCCAAAACAACCCCAGAAAATTCAACTCTTGAAAAAATATTAAAAATTCCCAGGAAAACCAGCACTTGAAACTAAGAATTACTGTGCAAACAACATTATATAATGAGGCCGTACGACCGCGGAACCGCCGCACGAGGCATGCTCGTGCCGCGGAACCGCGGCGACTTTGTGGAATTGGGCTGTCGAATTTCACTGTAATTCTTAGATATTCCTGCTGATTTTTCTGCATATTTTTAATATCGAAAAACTCCAGATTTTGGAAAAAGTCCAGAGAGCATGTTTGTGTTAGGGTTTCGGGTTCGTTCGGGTTTCAAACTTCGTCTACGCATCGCCTAAAGCTCTAGCTAGGCTCTGATACCACTGTAGGGTTCCTAGGCACTCTCAAGAGGTCTCACAAGGCATCAACCATGCCAATTTCAAATTTTACGGTGCCGAGAAACCCTAGACTATGGATCGTTAGCTAGATGTCTAGGCGAAAGATGCAACTAGTAAACTACTTTACTTATGAGAACGGAAATACAACCTTTGCAGATCCGGTCCTCCACCTCCATAGCTCCGCAATGAACTCTCCTCTCTGTCCAAATGGAATCCCGGACTCTGGCGTTGGCTTCATCGGAGAAATGGGCGGGCAAGGTCGTTGGCTTCGTGCCGAAGATGATCTACGTCGAGGCTTCACTAGATCAAGCTCCAACTTCACCAAGTCAAGAAACTTGTGAAGAAAACACACTCTACTACTTGGCAAGAGGTAGAGGATGAAGAAATAGGAAGTGGTTAGACTTTAGAATTGGATTTCTCACACTTATGCTCAAGATGCCATTGAAGTAGAAAGCTTTTCTTTCTTGCTCTTCAAAAAGAAGAAGAAGGAAAATGAATATGATAAGTTAATTAAATCCAAAAGAAAAATGAATACTTATCATATTCAAACCATGGTTAAGTGTAGAGAATGAATCATGGTTAGTGGGAATGGTTAGGGTTTAGCATGGAGACAAAATGGTCACTTGGTCAAAGCTTCATGAAGCTTCAATATGAAACAAAGTTAGCCACCATTTTCTCTTTATGCTTTTCATTTTCCATAAAGAATAAATAAATAAGAAAATAAAAACCCTAACCAATCTACAACCATGGTTTAATCTTCACACAAACCCTAGTGAGCATGTATCATCAAACATGATACAAACTTGTGTACAAAAGTATATCACATATACAATGTGCACAATCCAAGTGAGAAAACCATTTAAAAGTGAACCAATACTAGTTAATGCAAAGTAATATATCAAATATATAATTATACATTAAATCATTAAATCAACACTTGATTTAACGATCCGGTCATATCGCATATAACCGACTAGTATTCAATGTATCGACTTATCGAATCAACGCTTGAATCGATAACTAGGTTATATCACATACAACCATTCAATACATCCATCCCGAGAATAGAATACGGTATCACATACACGCATTATTCTCGGTCCCGCACATATCTCATATGCGCTCCTATTTCGTTTTGCTTGAGCCAGGAAACCTCTGTGTAGGACTCTAAAGACTCGTCAATACGCCGGTAGCAGATGATGATCATATCAAGCACCCACAAGCCGCAAGCGGTCTGCTAAACGTAACGGCCACCCGGGTATTGAGCGATCAGAAGATCGACGAGCAAGCCCGCTCACACTCCAGTGAATCCAACCAGTAACACTACCGTACAGTCCGGTCTGATCGTCTGATATGTCGCATATCTTGCCTAGCGGTGGTAAACGTCAGACCCCAATAGCTCGATAAGTCGTGTCGATATGAGGTCTATAACAGTTCGAGAGACTACTGGTAACACTTACCAGTAAATCTCAGCAACCCTGGCCAGGGATTTCCGGTTATAGCCAATCGAACACAGCGCAACATCTACTCCCTATGCCGGGAGAGACGAATCCCCTCCTATCGCTCATTGCCTCCATGTGATTCGGGACTGTACCCAAAAGCCACCGTTTTGCACGCCCTCTTGGACATGGTAAGGTGGAAATCAAAGCACAGTGGGAACCACACAAGACTCTATGACGATCTCGGATCAACACACTACTCTGTACCAGTGTCACCAGAGAACTGCCATCTGACGTAAGATATAATACCATCTGGGAGTTCTCGGCGAGTCCGTCCAGTGTACCCAGTCTCTACTGAGCACCCGTATATCATCTCTGATGTCAAACACCAATGGATATGGGATCATCCATCACCCATCTATATGGGTCGAGAAGGTATACGCTAGTCTACTCTGGTATATCGATGCCCCGTCTCGATATACCCACGACTAGGGACCTTGAAGGATGTACTTATGGACTACCATGTCCCCACTAGTATGATCTGCATCATAGTCCAGGTAGTCAAGTACACATCCTAAGGGCTTTACCAACATGTAACAGAGAGACAAACAGTATACACGTTAAGGTAAAGGGTAACCGGATAGCATACTATCATGTCGAGCAAGAAAGTCCTCCCTATATATGTCCCAGCATCCACTACAATATACATCCTATGTACAGTAATGGCCTCTAGGGCATACATATAACTAACAGCAACGGTAAAAGTCCACTACAATTATTCACTGTGGATATCTGGAAGAGAACAAGAAGTGTAACGTTTCAGAAATCGTTTTGCGAATTTTCCCGTTTTAGGGCAAAATTGTCGGTTTTTCCCGTTTTAACCCGATTTCGATAAAACGACCGTATAAGCTTACCGACACCTATTTTAGCTAAAATAAAGCTTGTGCGCGAACTTTAGGGGTATTTGGGAGGTTTTGGTTCAAATAGATTTTTTCCCGAAAAAAATATTATTTTAAGCGGTATTTTGTTCACGTAAATCGGGAAATTTTTTTATTTTGTGAATAAATTAATTTTGTCACTAGAATTATTTTAGAAGGTTCTTTTTAAATATCTAGATTTTTTTTGGTGACTAATGGTTTTGATTTAAAAAAGAAAAGAAAAGAGTGAAAGGTGGCAAAATAGCATTTTTTAATATTATTTACACTCTTTCCTAGCAATTTCCTCACAAATTATTCACAAAAATACCCCCCATCCCTTCATGGCCGAGTTCAACCCCCCCATTTCTGTCCTTAACAATTCCAAACTCATTTCTTCTCATTTTTCTTCAAAATAGTCATGAATAATCCATATAAATTCATAGAAATTCAAATAAATTCCAAAAGCTTCATTCTTCTTCACAAAAGTTGCTTGGATCTTCATTCTAGTGAGGATTTTGGAGGATATTGTTTGGTTTTATCCTTGATTCAAGAGTGTTCTTGAAGGTATAAAACCTTAACTCTAATCTTTTTTTAGTTGCTTAATAGTTTATGCTAGCTTAATTAGATATTAGTTTAAGCTTTAAATTTCATGTTTCAAAATTCCAGAAATGGTTTTAGAAATTCAAGTTAAGCTTAAAGCTTAATTTAAGTGTTTAATATTTAATTTAAGTGTTAATTTGTGAATTGGAAAAGCTTAACCTAGTAGAAAATGCTAATTTTTGCTAATTACTACTTTGTCTAATTAAGGGTTTTTGCTTACTAGATTTTTGCTAAAACTTAATTAAGCAAGTTTAAAAATACAAGATTGGTTTAGATAGCTTAGTTAAGCTATTTTAAGATATTTGTAATTGTTAGATTTGTGTTATCTTGAATCTAGTGCGATATATTGCGATAGGTTGCTTACTAGATTTCGGGGTTTTTCCGACGTAGGGTTCGTTTGGTAGTTACGAGGTTATATCCAGTGTATTCCTCGTAATTTTTGTGTTGCGTTGCGCGATCGGGACGATCGGGGTCTAGAATTGGTGTTCTGTAGTTTAGCGACCCCGATTAGGGTTTTGGCCGGTATCGTGCGCGATAGATGCGCTAAGCGCGCAGTATAATTTTCCGGGCGTTTTCGTCGCGTTTCGTTGTCTTTTCGTCATTTTAGGATATTTAGCTTATGTGTTGTGTTTGTGAAATTTTAGGTTCGCAAGCGGGGACTTCGGACGCTACGACAAGGAGATACTGGTGGTAGGCTTCACCTAGCTTGGAGCGTTGGTGAGTAGATTTAACATCTACAGGGGAATCGCCCGCATAGCGTTATGCGACTGGGCTAGAAATATTTACATTGTCGCATATTCTATGTTATGTTTAGAATTGCGCATTTACCGTATTAGTTATATTGTAGTGTGCCTGGACTAGTAGTAGTAGGACACTGCACATATTATTGACGATTTATGTTGCACGAGCACTGATTATATGCTACACACACCGTCAATAATTGCCATGTCACACACAAACCAATTATAGATGTTATATTGCTTGGTTAGGGACATTGTGACATTGATTCATACTGCTTATCATATATGGCATTTAGCATACCTGTATTCCTATAGAGTATTGTACCATTAGTGATAGGTACATACACACTCCCTGTCATAGCTACAAGTGTACTTGCATTTTATACTTTACTTATACCTGATAGGTATATCACATCATCATATAGGTAGATACCTATATTGCTGCTATACCATTCATGTGTTCGTTTATATCTGGTGAATGCTATGTTTTTCTTTTATACGCTTTCATTACAGTTTTTATGTTGCATATACTTTATTCATGGATTATCGCATTGTTATATGGATTTTTCATGATGTTTTCTGGATTTGGGAACCGTGGTAGTTCATGAAATTATGCATACATTGAAAAACCCGGTTTCCTTGATATGATATTTTAGCAGCCACCATGAGATTTATCGGTGCTGATATATACCCTACGCGAGGAAAGGAGGGTTCCGTGTATGGGTACATGGTGGGGCCCGGAGGTACCCTGAAGCAAGAACGTTGTCGCTGTGTGAGTCGACATCGCGGTGCTAGGCGATGAGGCTTAGGGGAACCATACTTTCCGGTGACAGGACCATTGACTCATCGGCTATCGAGTGGATACCGACGGGAGTCATGTACGTATGGATACGTCGAGAGGCGAGGGTCAAAGCTAGGCACTCGAGCTTTCGGGATAGCGTATGATACGTACCTATCAGGGGGCCAGTCATGGAGATAGCACCTGATGGATCAGCATTTCTGTGTCGATGCTTGGCACATTGGTTTCATGATATTTCCAATTACTCTTTTGTATATATAACAGGGGATTGAGTCGCTGTTATATATACCCTTACACCAATATTAGTGGAATGGGACGCTAATATATGTGTATTGCCCTCATCATATTTATTTATGACATTATATTAGGATGTTAGAACTGTGCTGGAGATTTGATTTGGGACTTAAGAGATTCATTGGGATTGGATACTGATATTGTACATACGAGATATGTGAGATCCACTTGCTGTTGTACATTTGATATATGTGAGATATACTGATATTGTACATACGAGATATGTGAGATCCACTTGCTGTTGTACATTTGATATATGTGAGATATGCTGATATTGTACATACGAGATATGTGAGATCCACTTGCTGTTGTACATTTGATATATGTGAGATATATTGATATTGTACATACGAGATATGTGAGATCCACTTGCTGTTGTACATTTGATATATGTGAGATATGCTGATATTGTACATACGAGATATGTGAGATCCTCTTGATGTTGTACATTTGATATATGTGAGATATACCTGATATTGTACATACTAGATAGGTGAGATCTACTTGATGTTGTACATTCGATACATATGCGAGATATACTTGATATTGTGCAGTTGAGGTGATGTGACACTTAGATGATACGAGAGCCAATTTGGGGGCTGAATTGAGGAATTGGGATTTTGATTTGTCTTGCTGGATTGTGATCCTAGCACGATGTCAGGATTCCGTGGAAATGACATATTTCACTCCATACCTCACCTTTATATACTTGTACATTGTTCCATGTGTTAGGAGTACCTGTGAGTGTACCTTCATGAGTGTTGCACATTTACTTTCTCATATCCCCAGTGCATGATTATTGCATACTGTTGTCATATCATTATTGCTTTATATATTGGTGGTACTTGTTAGTGTACTTTCCATTATTTCGTACTCATGACCTGTTATTACTGCAATTGTCATATATTAGATTCATGCTGTACGTACATTCTTGCGATTACCTGCATATGTTATTTACTATTCACGAGTTGGCAACTCACCCCCGTTGTGCCACAGGTATTACAGAGTGTTCCCCAGAGTAGTCGAGGCTGGCTATTCATCTATCATCTTTTACTACGGATACCGCATCAGCTCACAGTGTGCAGTTTGCTTAGGTGGGTTTTGTGGTTATTCATTGTATTGTATATTCGTTGTATCCATGTACTCTCCATCTACTATTTTCATATTGACTTAGAGACTTGGTGAGGACGATGTTGTATATTATGTTGGATTTGTTGTCTTTTATACAGTTTCCTTTCTATCGTCTTCTATTTCTTCGCTACGGCGTCGTATATTTGTTGTGGTGGTTGTTTTCCGCCGTTGGGCGTGGATTTTTGCTCCCGTTTGGGATGCTTTACTTTATATTTATGTTGTACCCATTTTTGGGGCTAGCTTTTACAAAGGAGGTGCTGCCAAAATTTTAAAGAAAAAGTGGACTCTTTTAAAGAATTTGGGTTGTGATTTCAAATGTTTCAAAAACTTTTTATTATCTTTTCCGTATTTTTATGGTTTAGATTTCTGGGTTTTGGCTTTCTTTTACTGCGTTACGTCTGGAGGCGTTGCGTAGTATTAGGGCCGTCACGTGCCAATTTCGGGTCGTGACAAAGTTGGTATCAGAGCGCGGTTTTACCTTTCGGAGTGTAGGATGATCTTGGTATGATGGAGTTGGTAACCTAAGCGGAGTAACGTAGTGTGTGTATGTCTGCAGCATACTCACGATGCAGTATTTCGCTTAAAGTGCCTAAGTACAAATTGCTTGAAATTCCTTCCTTGATGATTCATATCCTTGTGATTCGATTTCCTTGTTCTTATCGAATCCTATCTCTATTAATAGCCTTGCCGCCGATGACTATGGGGACTCAGAGTGGTGCAGCGAGGGCCGAGGTCAGAGTTGGCTCGGGTGAGACGAGCACTGACCAGGATGGCACTTTTTTTGCACAGGTGCAGACGGTTCAGCCTTCGACAGATCAGCTCGCTAGGCTTGTGACAGAGATGCAGGACTTGCGCCAGACGATGAGATCATTGGTTGATGCCATTCGAGCGCAGCGACAGGAGGTTGACACCCCTGTTACTCAATTGTACCTTAGGATCAGCATGCAGCAGTCTGTCACCCACGTAGCACCAGTGGATGTAGCCCCAGTCGACGAGACACGTATTCCAGAGACTTTGCGAGTTCCAGGACAGTGGAGGACCCGTACAGGTGTGCCAGTCTAGGGACAGAGGCCTAGTCGTCGAGATAGATTTCGTGACCATCGCGGGAGCAGCAGAGGCATAGGACGTGGACAGACGTTCAGCTCTTATCCCCAGGAGGGTCAGCAGCGTTATATTGGATGCTATCGATGTGGGAGCCTTCACCACTTCATCAGGGGGGTTGTTCCTTAGCGCCGCGTCAGAGTCGTGTTCTAAGAGGTCGTGGGCGTGGAAGGTTCACTCAGTGGGGTCAGTCTGGCAGAGGAAGAGTTTTGACAGTTCCGGGTAGAAGGAAGACACGAGAGTTTGTTTCTACTCATCCGGACGCACAGGCGTCCAATGCAGAGTTTTCAGGTATCCTTGTTCATGTTCTTTGATGTACTTGTTGGTTTTTCGCACTTTGTGCCGTGGTTGGGACGAGGATCGTGTTAGTTAGATCAGCCGTTTTGTTGTGTTAACTTTTGTCAGCGATTCTTTTGTTGTGCGAGACATATTTCAGTCGTATGCCAATCGGTGGGGAGATTTTGCCGTCATTGGATCCTTCTAGAGATGTTGGATTTGACGTTCTCCTGGGCATGGATTGGTTAGCTACGTGTTAGGCGTCTGTGGACTACCGTGTAGAAACAGTCAGGAATTGTTTTCCCGGCGAGTCAGTTCTTGTTGTGCAGGTGGATAGTTGTGCCGCCTCTCACAGCTTGAATTCAGCCTTTTTCGCTAGTCAGCTTTGGAGGAGATGTCGTGGATTCTTAGCGTTCATTCGAGATACCGGAGCCACAGTGGGATTGTTGGACCGGGTACTTATCGTGCGAGAGTTTTCCGACGATATTCCAAGAGAGCTAGCGAAATGCAGGGAGCTTAAGGATCTGCTGCAGAGTTGTTTGTTGGGAGGTTTGTGTGTCCGAGTGTTTCGCTTTTGGGAGCTCTTATTTCTGTTCGTCAGGGAGAAAGACGATAGATTGCGGTTGTGGATTGATAGATCATCAATTGAACCGGCTTACGGTGCGGTTAGATATCATTTACCTTGCTTTGACGATTTCTTCGATCAGCTCCAGAGTGCGAGACTTTTTCTAAGTTTGTTGGGATCAGGTCATCATTGTTGCGGGTTCGGAGTGGTGGCATTCCGAATACTGTTTTTGTGCGTGCTATGGGCAGTTTGTGTTTTGGTGGTGTCGTTGAACTCGCCAATGCCCTAGCAGCAATTGTAGTTATGATGCACCAATTTTCTTCAGGCAGTTCCTCGACCAGTTGCTGTTGTGTTTTGACGACATTCTGGTCTATACTTTGTGTCTTGAGGAACAGGAGCAGCACTTGAGAATTTGTTTTGCAGACATTGGGAGAGCCCCAGCTGTTTGCTAGATTCTCGGAGTGTTCCTTCAGGCTTGTTTGTGTTGACTCCTAGGTCTTGTAGTTACGGGAGACGGTTTCGTATGGTTCCGAGGGAGATCGAGACCGTACAGCTTAGGCCCAGACTTGGGTGCAAGACGGAGGTCCTTTGATTTTGGGCTTAGCAGGTTTTACCGCCGTTTCGTGCAGGATTACTAGAGTATTGTTGCACCGTTGACTGGACAGACCTGAAAGGAGGTTCTTTTCTTTGGACTGAGGCATGTGTACAGAGTTTTCGGCAGTTGAAGATTCAGTTAGCAACTGCATCAGTTCTTTCTTTTGATTCAGAGTCTGTGATTGTGACAAGGTTGTGCTAAGTTAGGAATGCGTTTGTGTACCTGATGTTATCGGGTAGAGACGTGAAATCCTAGAGCAAGCACATCAGTCAACTCTCTATGTTCATTCAAGTTCCGCCAATATTGACGTGACTGGTGAGATAGTTACGGGTGGACAGGAATGTAAAGAGAAATTTCAGGTTTCGTTTCAAGGTGTTTGTCTTGTTGTGCGTTTGTGTTAATTGTTTGCGGCAGTTGGGATCGTCACTCGCCATTGTCAGGATACTTCTTGATAGCTGTTATCAGGAGACATTCCAATTGGCAACCTTTAAGTTTTGCTGGTTAGGTGGTGTCGATCTCCAATCTGTTTTTCTGACTTCGTGTTGTAGGATTTTTGGACCCCAGCTAGTCTAGAGACTTCGGAAATGATCCAGCTGTTTCAGGTAAGGATGATGACAGTCCTGTGCGGACAGAGGTCTTATGCCGACCATGGTGATCGCATGCTCGAGTTCGCAGTGGGAGATCATGTATTCCTACGGATTTTTCCGATGAAGGACGTGTTGAGTTTTGGGAAGCTTACCCAGAATTGTAAGTCCTTTCTAGATCCTTAAAGTGAGTTAGTTCTGTTGCCTTTAATTTGGCACTTCCGCCCAGATTACTGAGTATTCACCCCGTATTCCTTGTGTCGATACTTTGCAATTACCTTCATGACCTTTCTCACATGATTCAACACCAGACCATTTAGCTTGGACGCGATATTTCGTTCACCAGCAGCCAATTGTGTTAATGGCTAGGCAGGTGGAGAAACTTCGGTCAAGGGTCTTGCTATCTGTGGAGAGTTTTCTTGGACGTAGCCGTATAGTGAGGGGATCACTTGGGAGGCTGCGAGTGAGATTTGGGAGTTTTGTACTCTTCTCTTTGAAGGTATGCTTGGTGAAAAATTTTAAATTCGGGGACGAATTTTTATAAGGGGGGAGATTGTAATGTTTCAGAAATCGTTTTGCGAATTTTCCCGTTTTAGGGCAAAATTGTCGGTTTTTCCCGTTTTAACCCGATTTCGATAAAACGACCGTATAAGCTTACCGACACCTATTTTAGCTAAAATAAAGCTTGTGCGCGAACTTTAGGGGTATTTGGGAGGTTTTGGTTCAGATAGATTTTTTCCCGAAAAAAATATTATTTTAAGCGGTATTTTGTGCACGTAAATCAGGAAATTTTTTTATTTTATGAATAAATTAATTTTGTCACTAGAATTATTTTAGAAGGTTCTTTTTAAATATCTAGATTTTTTTTGGTGACTAATGGTTTTGATTTAAAAAAGAAAAGAAAAGAGTGAAAGGTGGCAAAATAGCATTTTTTAATATTATTTACACTCTTTCCTAGCAATTTCCTCACAAATTATTCACAAAAATACCCCCCATCCCTTCTTGGCCGAGTTCAACCCCCCCCCCCCATTTCTGTCCTTAACAATTCCAAACTCATTTCTTCTCATTTTTCTTCAAAATAATCATGAATAATCCATAGAAATTCATAGAAATTCAAATAAATTCCAAAAGCTTCATTCTTCTTCACAAAAGTTGCTTGGATCTTCATTCTAGTGAGGATTTTGGAGGATAATGTTTGGTTTTATCCTTGATTCAAGAGTGTTCTTGAAGGTATAAAACCTTAACTCTAATCTTTTTTTAGTTGCTTAATAGTTTATGCTAGCTTAATTAGATATTAGTTTAAGCTTTAAATTTCATGTTTCAAAATTCTAGAAATGGTTTTAGAAATTCAAGTTAAGCTTAAAGCTTAATTTAAGTGTTTAATATTTAATTTAAGTGTTAATTTGTGAATTGGAAAAGCTTAACCTAGTAGAAAATGCTATTTTTTGCTAATTACTACTTTGTCTAATTAAGGGTTTTTGCTTACTAGATTTTTGCTAAAACTTAATTAAGCAAGTTTAAAAATACAAGATTGGTTTAGATAGCTTAGTTAAGCTATTTTAAGATATTTGTAATTGTTAGATTTGTGTTATCTTGAATCTAGTGCGATATATTGCGATAGGTTGCTTACTAGATTTCGGGGGGTTTCCGACGTAGGGTTCGTTTGGTAGTTGCGAGGTTATATCCAGTGTATTCCTCGTAATTTTTGTGTTGCGTTGCGCGATCGGGACGATCGGGGTCTAGAATTGGTGTTCTGTAGTTTAGCGACCCCGATTAGGGTTTTGGCCGGTATCGTGCGCGATAGATGCGCTAAGCGCGCAGTGTAATTTTCCGGGCGTTTTCGTCGCGTTTCGTTGTATTTTCGCCATTTTAGGATATTTAGCTTATGTGTTGTGTTTGTGAAATTTTAGGTTCGCAAGCGGGGACTTCGGACGCTACGACAAGGAGATACTGGTGGTAGGCTTCACCTAGCTTAGAGCATTGGTGAGTAGATTTAATATCTACAGGGGAATCGCCCGCATGGCGTTATGCGTCTGGGCTAGAAATATTTAAATTGTCGCATATTCTATGTCATGTTTAGAATTGCGCATTTACCGTATTAGTTAGATTGTAGTGTGCCTGGACTAGTAGTAGTAGGACACTGCACATATTATTGACGATATATGTTGCACGAGCACTGATTATATGCTACACACACCGTCAATAATTGCCATGTCACACACAAACCAATTATAGATGTTATATTGCTTGATTAGGGACATTGTGACATTGATTCATAATGCTTATCATATATGGCATTTAGCATACCTGTATTCCTATAGAGTATTGTACCATTAGTGATAGGTACATACACACTTCCTGTCATAGCTACAGGTGTACTTGCATTTTATACTTTACTTATACCTGATAGGTATATCACATCATCATATAGGTAGATACCTATATTGCTGCTATACCATTCATGTGTTCGTTTATATCTGGTGAATGCTATGTTTTTCTTTTATACGCTTTCATTACAGTTTTTATGTTGCGTATACTTTATTCATGGATTATCGCATTGTTATATGGATTTTTCATGATGTTTTCTGGATTTGGGAACCGTGGTAGTTCATGAAATTATGCATACATTGAAAAACCCGGTTTCCTTGATATGATATTTTAGCAGCCACCATGAGATTTATCGGTGCTGATATATATACCCTACGCGAGGAAAGGAGGGATCCGTGTATGGGTACATGGTGGGGCCCGGAGGTACCCTGAAGCAAGAACGTTGTCGCTGTGTGAGTCGACATCGCGGTGCTAGGCGATGAGGCTTAGGGGAACCATACTTTCCGGTGACAGGACCATTGACTCATCGGCTATCGAGTGGATACCGACGGGAGTCATGTACGTATGGATACGTCGAGAGGCGAGGGTCAGAGCTAGGCACTCGAGCTTTCGGGATAGCGTATGATACGTACCTATCAGGGTGCCAGTCATGGAGACAGCACCTGATGGATCAGCATTTCTGTGTCGATGCTTGGCACATTGGTTTCATGATATTTCCAATTACTCTTTTGTATATATAAAAGGGGATTGAGTCGCTGTTATATATACCCTTACACCAATATTAGTGGAATGGGACGCTAATATATGTGTATTGCCCTCATCATATTTATTTATGACATTATATTAGGATGTTAGAACTGTGCTGGAGATTTGATTTGGGACTTAAGAGATTCATTGGGAGATATTGTACATACGAGATATATGAGATCCACTTGATGTTGTACATTTGATATATGTGAGATATACCTGATATTGTACATACTAGATAGGTGAGATCTACTTGATGTTGTACATTCGATACATATGCGAGATATACTTGATATTGTGCAGTTGAGGCGATGTGACACTTAGATGATATGAGAGCCAATTTGGGGGCTGATTTGAGGAATTGGGATTTTGATTTGTCTTGCTGGATTGTGATCCTACCACGATGTCAGGATTCCGTGGAAATGACATATTTCACTCCATACCTCACCTTTATATACTTGTGCACTGTTCCATGTGTTAGGAGTACCTGTGAGTGTACCTTCATGAGTGTTGCACATTTACTTTCTCATATCCCCAGTGCATGATTATTGCATACTGTTGTCATATCATTATTGCTTTATATATTGGTGGTACTTGTTAGTGTACTTTCCATTATTTCGTACTCATGACCTGTTATTACTACAATTGTCATATATTAGATTCATGCTGTACGTACATTCTTGCGATTAGCTGCATATGTTATTTACTATTCACGAGTTGGCAACTCACCCCCGTTGTGCCACAGGTGTTACAGAGTGTTCCCCAGAGTAGTCGAGGCTGGCTATTCACCTATCATCTTTTTCTACGGATACCGCATCAGCTCACAGTGTGCAGTTTGCTTAGGTGGGTTTTGTGGTTATTCGTTGTATTGTATATTCGTTGTATCCCTGTACTCTCCATCTACTATTTTCATATTGACTTAGAGACTTGGTGAGGACGATGTTGTATATTATGTTGGATTTGTTGTCTTTTATACAGTTTCCTTTCTATCGTCTTCTATTTCTTCGCTACGGCGTCGTATATTTGTTGTGGTGGTTGTTTTCCGCCGTTGGGCGTGGATTTTTGCTCCCGTTTGGGATGCTTTACTTTATATTTATGTTGTACCCATTTTTGGGGCTAGCTTTTACAAAGGAGGTGCTGCCAAAATTTTAAAGAAAAAGTGGACTCTTTTAAAGAATTTGGGTTGTGATTTCAAATGTTTTAAAAACTTTTTATTATCTTTTCCGTATTTTTATGGTTTAGATTTCTGGGTTTTGGCTTTCTTTTACTGCGTTACGTCTGGAGGCGTTGCGTAGTATTAGGGCCGTCACGTGCCAATTTCGGGTCGTGACAAGAAGACACTCAGAAGAACAAACTGAAGAAAATAGAAGTAAATAAGCAACAGAACAAGCCCAAAGAAATTGAGCTAACAAAGCCCAACTACGGCCGCGGAACCGCAGCCAAACGTGGGCTTTGGCCGCGGATCCGCGGCCACGTGGCCCAAATTCGGTGCGAAATTAAAGAGGCGCTGGCGGGCGTTGACTAGATCTTTTTCTTAGGGGGTATTTTTGTAAAAGCAGATATGACGCGATTGTAACCTAGGGTTTTATGAATCTATAAATAGAACCCTAAAAATCTTTTCTAGGTTATGCCTCCTTTCATTAATAAAATTCAGATTTCTTTTGGAGAGCATCGATGCCTCTTTTCATTTTATCTATTCAGATCTGACAAGGCTTGTGTAAATGTTTGGAGAGAGCTATCAATAAAGTAAGTAGTTTTATTTAATTGCCTTAGTATAGATCTTTAATTCCTTGCCCTAGTTAGATAGATAGAATGTTCTTCAATTCCCTAATGAGCGAGTAGTCTCCTCGCTTGTTAGGGTTAGCTTTGGGGAAGGCTTGAGAGATGCAGATCTCTCACCCCTTTCTTGCCCATCACACTTTTTTATAGGACTCCATGAAAAACATGCACACACCGCTCCCTACGGCACCCTATCCCATGAGGTAGCGGTGATACCATAGTATAAAGGCCCAGTTGAACGTGTTTTCCATGGAGGTTAGGGTAAGGATCGATAAAGGAAGGACAAGAACCTAGAGGAAGAAATATCTTCCCGAATGGTTCTAATCCCCTTTATTAATAATTACCATAACTCCTCATAGATCTTAATTTGGGTATAGAAAGCGGTGAGATTTGTTTCATTTCCAAACCTACCCTAAACCTAACCCTAGCAAGATTTACATTTAGATTATTTTAGTTTTTAGATTTAATCAATCCGTTCACTCCGTTCGGAATTAACTCGTAAGAGCGATTAGGAAATTCACAACATCCCTGTGGATCGACCCGTGCTCACCGGCTAGCTACCAAGCGACGCCGTTCTTGATTGCGGTTACTGAATATTTTTGATTCATCTTTTAAAAGCGCATAAGCCGATTAAAATCTCTCAATCAACATGTAGGATTGCTAGTCATATGCATGTACCTCATTACATCATCCGTTCATGCCTAGCCTATTAGTCATACATTGCAGTTCGACTTGTTGATACTATAGGCATTCATTATCATTGACATATGCACTTATGATGATTTTCTTGAGGATTTAAGCACTTGAGATTTATGAGATTTTGGGGAAAAGCCGCAAGGATTTAATAAACCTGATATTATTTTTAAACATTGAAAGTTGCGGTTTTTCTCGTGATATGATACATGTGTCGTTCACCATGAGTTTTTCTGTTGGTTTTCGAGACCCGTTTCGAGGAGTTGGATGAACCGTCTCGGGTACATGGTGGGCCCGGTAAGGTACCCCGGGGCAAAAAGATCGAGGTGTAGACGATGAGCCTAGCAGGGGCAGACTACCTACCGGTGATTGTTGGCACGACGGATATCCAGAGGATACCGACCGTGGCCGTGAGATGTTGAGATACTGATACTTGAGATGGGTCAGCCGGACGGCTGAGGCCAGAGATACTGTGATATGGATACATGAGATTTGAGATAGTTATTGAGGTGTCGATGCTGGACATGGATTTTTGTTGATGCTATTGATGTTATGCTGATATTTCAAAAAAGATTTCTAAGAAGAAAATAATGATTTCTTATACCTACATATTCAGATCACGAGTTGATTCATGATGCATACATACCTGCTAGCACATCATGCCAGATTAGTATTGTACAGTGATTCATGTTGCATACATATCTGCTAGTAAATCCTGCCATATCAGTACTGTTGATGTTATGATACTTCCGTGCATGCTTGTGATAGCCTTTATAGATGTTATTATTACTCACGAGTTGGCAACTCACCCCCGTTGTGCCATAGCCTTTTTGCAGGTCCGCTCCATCAGCACAGTAGCGGTGGACGCACTTGCTCCTTTTTCCCCTTTTGCTCCTTTTGCCTGGACTTGAGGTTTTGTTCGTAGGTGGGTTATGATATCATTTTGTTTCCACCTTGTATATTCATTGTATGTAGAGTACTCCATCTACTGTATTTTCTGTACCTGTTATTGTATTGATGTATATTGACCTAGAGACGAGGCTGTGAGATTGTGGACTTTATGTTGTATTTTGGGGTCGAGCTCACTTGAGCCGACATGATGTTAGTACTTGTGCTTTTTATGCTTATTTTGCATAGTGTTGATTTTCATTGCGTGGGATTTGAGTCCGCTTCGGCGAAGAGCTAGCTCCCGCTTGGGGATGCCTTATTTCATGATATATATATATATATATATATATATATTCTTGTTTTGTACCCGTTTGGGGGCCAATCTTTACAAAGATGACTCTGCCGAAATTTTTGGAAAATGTGATGATGTTCTTTAAAAAGATTTTGATGCAACTTATATGGTTTTTCTTTCACTCTACTGTTTATATGGGTTTTGAATTCTGGGCTTTGGCTTACTTATTTTACGCACGCTTTGAGACGTTTCGTAACTTAAGTGCCAGTCACGTTCCGTACCCTTCGGGTCGTGACATATCAGGATTCTTCAAGGTAGTCGAAGATGTAGATACTTGTGATTGGTATTCCGTTGATAGTAATGGTTTTGAGAACTTGCTTCCTTTTCGGGTTACTCATATATGGATGCACTCCTAGTTGAGTAATGCTGATTGGCCTCATTCCATTTGGTTGATATGCATTGGAGACAGCTGCATGATTTTGAATCTGGTTTCAATTAAATTAGTGCTTTTGTTTCTATATCAGATATATATAGAATCAATTTATATCTTAACGATGTTAAGGTATAGGGAGTTGTCCGGCTGATGCTTAAAACCAAAATCCGGGTGAACTCAAGGCACGTTTCAGTAATGGTTGTTTGTGGGTTATCTCGAGCTTTGACGAGGGTTAACTTTCTACCATCAATATTTATATTGTTCTTGACTCATCACAGTTTTAGTAAAATGTATTGTTTTTTCATAAAACAGAAGTGGGAGTATGGTAGAACTGGAAGTGATTTCAGAACCACAAACGATCACTGAAGATTTAATAAAACCTAAGGATTCAATTAGTTTCGACATTCCATTAGCCACTCTGCAGATTTGGTGGGTAACCTCAGGCACCCGAGAAGTACTTCGGTCTTCTCAGAGATGGTGACAGGGAGGTTCTTGTTTAGCCAGACTTGCCATTGCTGCTGTTCTAGACTATAAGACCCGACAGGAGGATGAGTATAGCGTCGTTCTAAACTAGCTTTGGAAGTGCACGTGTAAATGACTCTGCCAGAGGGTTGTTGTAGTCAGTGGGAGCAACGGAAGCATAGTGGGCAAGTAGCTTGTGTCTATTTATAGACTAAAGCAGATATAGCGGAAATAGATCATCTATTTTTTATGTGACAGTCATAGGCTTTGACTTCATCAGAATAGGAGATGGATCTGCTAAGAAGGTAGTAGAGAGTGATGTCCAGGTATTAGGATGACATGCACTTATTAGGAAGAGATATTCCTATACTACGATCGGTTATACTATGGTTGTCACAAAGTTGTTTCTCCACATAGGATATGGATATAATATCAGGATTTCTGGTTACTAGATCAATGGTTTTAGATCTAGATTTGGGAAGTATCCTAATCTGGGTACTTTGACATTATTCTAAAGGTATTTTAGAATGGACGACTCCTGGCATGATGGTGTACCTGCAGGTGACGGAGTCACCCTCTCTAAAGGTGTCTTACAGACTAAAGGGGAGAGAGATCTGCATGATTAGCATATCACTTGCTTAGGCAATTGAGTTAATCATGAAATGTCAAGTACCACACCAGATATTGTTTTTGCACTAGTTGCAATAAACATATATTAATCAAATCCTGGAGAAACGTTGGGAAGCAGTTTATGAACATAAATGGATGTTCTAAGGATATGGTAATGGCAGCCTCCTTTGGGAGACAATTATCATTTCAGGCTTCCAAGGTGACCTGGATGACAGAGTGGCTGTCAAACTTATAGTTTTCTCTCTTTTGAGGGACAGTATGTTGGAAAGGTGGTCCAAGCGGATACTGAGGAAAGGCATAGCGCAGGATACTGATTAAATTTAGTGGACGATACAGTCTAGGAAGTTTGCTGGATTTGGAGTTCGATTGTGAACTTGTAACACCTTAGATTGTGTTTTGTAGCTAATTATATTTTAATATGTGGTTTTTAATAAAAAGTTTACCAAATTAAGTTTTAAATATTTTATCCTATTTAATGAGTATTTTATTGGAATTTTGTTAGGCTTGCACACACTTGTGCATGATAACTAGGGTTGTTTTTGGAGTTAAACATGATTAGCAACCATGGTTAACTAACCATTTCTCCCTAATCTAGTTTTAATATTGTTTAAGTGTCATGGTTGTAATTATTCATGGTTGTTTTTCTTTAATTGAAAATGAATTTAAAAAGGGATTTCTTTATTTGGTTGACTTTGGGGGGGGGAGAGAGTGAGCATGGGCATCATGGCTTTGCCCATGCCTCATTATGAGAGAGAGAGTGAGAAGGGGGCCTTTGTGTGTGTGCTCATTTCTCCATCTCATTTCTTTCTCTCATTCTCTCAAACTCACACACACACACTCACAACAACAACAGCAGCAGCAGAAGCAGAAGTAGCAACAGAAGCAGAAGCAGCAGTAGAAGCAGAAGCAGAAGCAGCAACAGGAGCAGAGGCAGCAGCAGAGCAGCATCAGGAGCCCCAGCAGCAGTAGCAGCTCCTCTCCACTTCTCCTCCTGCTTCTTGAGATCCTATAGGGTATATTTTCTGAACCCTGTTGCTTGTTTGTGTAGCTTGTGTGTTAATTAGCTCGATTAGTGTTAAAATTAGCTAGTTTAGTGCTAGATTGTGGTGTTTAAGTGGAAATTTGGGAAATTGTTGATTGTGTTAGCCACCTTAGTTTAATTATGAGTTTATAGGGCCACTTCAACTGAGAAATCCCCAGATTACACTAAAATACCATAAGGTTTCTTAATTGTGCTAAATTGGTGTTTTTAAGCGATATTTGTGACTTTTGTAATCTGCTTGTGACCCGATGCCTACAGAACAAAATTGAGAAGACTAGAGCATGTACACTAGGTATGGATACCACCACCAGAGCACGAGCCCCTATCTCCCTACCCAGGCCACTAATTTCTTCATTCTGGCCGCAAATTGCGGCCAAGAAGGGGAGTGGGGTGCTGGGATTTTGGGAATGGTAGTCTTCTGTGTAGTGTAGTGTTTTGGCATGTCTAGTTTTGTAAGTTTTGGCCTGTAGGAAAATCTGGGACTATTTATCGCTTTTGATGTTCGTTGTGTTTGCGCGATACGCGCGATACGTGAGTGAGTTCTGTGATCCAGCGTATCGCGGCGTGTCGCGATGGTTTTAGACGCGTACACACACGATTCAGCGTATCGTGCACACGCGCGTTTAGTTCGCGACGCGAGTTTCTCGTTTTGGTTCGATATCGCGTTTCGCGGGATATTTGGCTTATATGTGATTTCCATGTCTTATTTGCAGGTTTGCAGGTAGGGACTACGGACACTACTACAGAGGGAGCAGATGGTAGGATTCACCTAGCGTGGAGTGTAGGTGAGTAGATTTAACATCTACAGGGGAATCGCCCGCATGGCGTTATGCGTCTGGGCTAGGATTCAAATACCTGTCGCACATTCTACGTCATTGTAGAATTGCGCCTTTACTGTATTTCCTTAGATATTGTTATACTGTGACTAGCAGCCGTAAGACACTGCACATATTATTGACGGTCCATGTTGCACGAGCACGGATTGTATGCTACACACACACCGTCAATAATTGCCATGTCACACACTACCCCTTATAGCTACTATTGCTTACCACACATGACATCTAGCTACCGGTATACCTATAGTGTATCATACTTTTAGTGATAGGTACATTTACACCTTGCGATACAGCTACAGGTATACCTTTAAGATATTTTAGTTATACCGGGGGGATATCTTACTCATATTCTTCTTATACCCAGGGGGTATACGACATCAGTTCCTATAGGTAGATACCTATACATTGCTACACATGTATGTTACACACATATTCAGTTGCAGATACCTATTTACCTTTACTGATGTCACTTAGCTGTACCATCTTGATTTCGCATACATCTGGTTCAGCTATATATTTTGTTTACCTGCTCGCATTCAGATATATCGCATATATTTATTCCTGGATTTGTACATTGTTTATCTGGATTTTATATGATGTTTTCGGGATTTGGGAACCGCGGGGGTTCATGAATTTATGCATACATGGAACAACCCGGTTTCCTTGATATGATATTTGAGCGTCCCCCATGAGTTTTATCGGTGCTGATTATATGCTCCATACGAGGTGTGGTTGCCGTATGAGAGTACATGGTGGCACCCGGTATGGTTCCCCTCGGCAAGAAGATCGATGGGTTTGCCGATTGAGCCTGGAGGCGGGCGAGTACCTACCGGTGATTGGTTGGACCTGGCAGTTGTCCGGAGGATACTGGCCAGAGTCGAGAGATGGATGCGGGATGATCTGTACTGTCGGGGCCGAGGGCTGACACCGCAGACGGACCCCGTGGGCCGATCCGGACTGACGGAGCCCGATATACGAGGATTTCTGTGTCGATGCTTGGCACACTGTTTTCATGATATTTCTTTAACCCCTTTTTGTATATATAACAGGGGATTTAGCCGTTGTTATATATACCCTTACACCAATATTAGTGGAATGGGACGCTAATATATGTGTATTGCCCCCATCATACTTATTTCTATTTCTATGTATTTACCTTTAGGATGTTAGATTCTTACTTGAGATTCGACCTGGGATATAGGTGATTCATTGACATTGGATATGGATATGAATGAGACTGATGAATTGTACATTCGAGATATAGGAGAGCTATTCGATATTGTACATTGAGGTGATGTGAGACTTATATGTTGTGAGAGCCCAATGTGGGGGCTGATTAGAGGATTTGGGATCTGAGTGTCTTGATGGATTGTGATCCTGCCACGATGTCAGGTTTCCGTGGAAATGACATATTCCACCCTATACCTCACCCTTACTTATTTTTATGCACAGATTCATATAGTGGTAGCACCTGTTAGTGTACCCTTATGATAGTTGCACATCTACCTTCTCATATCCTTATTGCATAGTTATTGCATATTATTGACATGTTACTATAGCTTCACATTTTGATTGTACCGGCTACTGTACTTTTCTTATTTCAGCATTTGCATGACATGTTATTACTGTAATCGCATATCTTAGATCATGTTGTACGTGCATTCCTGCGATTACCTGCATATGTTTTATACTATTCACGAGTTGGCAACTCACCCCCATTGTGCCACAGGTGTTTCAGGTTGTTCCCCAGAGTAGTCGAGGCAGGCTATTTCTCTATTTCTCTATTCAGCTATTCAGCTACTATCTTTTGCCACAGATACAGCATCAGCTCACAGTTTACCGTTTTGCTTAGGTGGGTTGGATGATTATCTGTATTTCCTATTGTACCTTCGTTGTATTTGTACTCTCCATCTACTATTGTATTGTGGACTTAGAGACTTGGTGAGGACGTATTTGTATATTATTGTGGATTTGTAGTCTTTTATATACAGCTTTCTCCCTACTGTCTTTATTTCTTCGCTACGGCGTCGTATATTTGTATTGTATTCATCTTAGCTGGTTTTTACAAAAAGGGGTGTTGCCAAATTTTAAAGAAGGAAAGTAAGACTTTTAAAGAATTTGGGTTGCAATTTAAAATGTTTCAAAACTTATATTATCTTTTCCGTATTTTTATGGTTTAGACTTCTGGGATTTGGCTTTCTTTTGTTATGTTACGTCTTAGAGCGTTGCGTAGTATTAGGGCCGTCACGGGCCAATTTTGGGTCGTGACAAAGTTGGTATCAGAGCGTTAGGTTTTACCTTTCGGAGTGTAGGATGACCTTAGTATGATGGTGTAGGTAGCTTAAGCAAAGTAAAGTAGTGTGTGTATGTCTGCAGCATACCCACGATGCGATACTTCGCCTAAAGTGACATAAGTACAATTTGCTTGACATTCCTTCTTTGATGATTCGTATCCTTGAGATTCGATTTCCTTATTCTTATCGAATCTCATCTTATATCTATTTATAGCCTTGCCGCCGATGACTATGGGGACTCAGAGCGATGCAGCGAGGGCCGAGGTCAGGGTTGGCTCGGGTGAGACGAGTACTGACCAGGATGGCACTCTAGTTGCACAGGTGCAGACGGATCAGCCTACGATCTGTACTATGGATAGACTTTTGGCAGAGATACAGGAGTTCCGCCAGACGATGAGTTCTTTAGTTGACGTCGTTCGGGAGCTACGACAGGAGGTTGTCACCCCTGTTACTCAGCTGTCCCTTACGATCAGTATGCAGCAGTCCGTCACCTACATAGCACCAGTGGTTGCAGCTCCAGTTGACGAGGCACATATTCCAAGACAGTGGAGGACTCGTACCAGCGTACCAGCCCAGAGACAGAGGTTTGGTCGTCGAGACAGATGTCGTGGCCGTCGCGGGAGTAGCAGAGGCTTAGGACGAGGACAGTCGTTCAGCTCTCAGCCCCAGGATGGTCAGCAGTCAGCGCGTGGATGTTTCCGATGCGGGAGCCTTCAGCACTTCTTCAAGGATTGTTCCTTGGCACCTCGTCAGGATCGTTTTCAGATAGGCCATGGACGTGGAAGATTCGCTCAGAGGGCTCAGTCTACCAGAGGAGTTCATCCAGCTGCGAGTAGAGGGCAGACAAGGGAGTTTGCTTCTACTCATCGGGACGCGCAGACGTCCAATGTGGAGTTTTCAGATAGGCCATGATCTCCCTTTGTGCGGTCAACACCTGAATTGCTGGTAACCGACTCAGCGCATCCGGCACGACGTTGACTTTTCCCGGATGGTACTTAAGATCAAGGTCATAGTCGGCCATCAGCTCCAACCATCTGCGTTGCCTCGTGTTCAACTCCTTCTGAGTGAACACATACTTTAAACTCTTGTGATCTGTAAAGACTTCGACTCTCTTGCCCAAAAGGTAGTGTCTCCAAATCTTCAGGGCGAAGATCACGGCTGCAAGCTCTAAGTCATGAGTCGGATAGTTCTTCTCATGAGTCTTCAGTTGTCTCGATGCGTAAGCGACGACTTTCCCATTCTGCATCAAAACACATCCCAATCCCTTTCCGGATGCGTCGCTATGAATCATCAGTCCTCCTGAATTATCCGGTACGGTTAGGATAGGGGCAGTTATCAACTTCTGCTTCAACGTCTCGAAGACCAATGCACATCCATCCGTCCAAACAAACGGTACCTCCTTACGCGTAAGCTTGGTTAACGGCTCAGCTAAACGAGCGAAGTTCTCCACAAATCTTCGGTAGTAACCGGCGAGTCCAAGAAAACTTCTTATCTCCGCAACATTCTTTGGAATAGGCCAATCTCGAACTGCTGCAATCTTTTCGGGATCGACGGCGATTCCATTGCCCGACACAACATGCCCCAGAAACTTCACTCCTTCCAGCCAGAATTCACACTTACTCATCTTCGCAAATAACTTCTCTTGTCTCAGCGTCTGCAGTGCGATCCTTAAATGCTCAGCATGCTCCTCCGGACTCTTCGAGTACACCAGAATATCGTCAATGAATACCACAATAAACTGGTCCAAGAATGGTGAAACGATCCTGTTCATCGAATCCATGAATATTGCTGGCGCATTAGTCACTCCGAAGGGCATCACTAGATACTCGAAATGTCCATATCGAGTTCGAAACGCCGTCTTGCAAATGTCTTGTGCTTTTACTCGGACCTGATGATATCCTGATCGCAAATCCAATTTCGAGAATACCCTCACGCCACTAAGCTGCTCAAAAGTCCTCCAATGCGAGAGATCGGGTACTTGTTCTTAATAGTCACCCGGTTCAATTCTCGATAATCAATGCGCATCCTTCTCGCGCCATCCTTCTTCTTTACTAAAAGAACTGGGGCTCCCCAAGGCGAGTTGCTGCTTCGAATCCAACCTTTCTCGAGTAATTCACCAACTTGTTTCTTAACTTCTTCCAATTCCACTGGTGCCATCGGATAATAAGACTTTGATACTGGCGCTGCACCAGGAATAAGGTCAATCTCAAACTCCACATCTCGCTTCGGCGGTAAGCCCGATACATCTTCAAATACGTCCATAAAATCGCGAACAACTGCCGGCTCTTCATTACCATCAACTTCCATAGCTGCAAGAACACTGTTTGTCGGCCTAGCCCTAAACTCGACTAGCCCGACAGAACTGCTTCCTTACCGCAACTGCTGTCTACATTGTTGGCCACGAAAGGTCCAGCAAGACTACTGAGTCTCGTCCATTCTGCTGCATGCACGTCCACGGTTGCTCCATTCTGCCTTAGTCCGATGAACTTCTCTTCCATTTCCTCCGCGCAGTCCGCGGAAGGACTTCTCCAGTAAACTCTTAGAGAAATCCGCCCACTGCTTGGCCTGGGGCAAGCGGTTCTCCTCCACAAGCCACCACTCTCGGGCGTAATCCACTAGTTGAATGCGCACTACATCAACTCCTTTGTCCTCTGGAATCTGTGCCGCAATCAGCAAATTCTCCGTATCACTAGCCACTGCTCGGCTGGCAACGGCTCCTCCAGACCAGTGAAAGTAGACGGACCCAAAAGTCTGAAATCTACTACAGTCCCTACTCGTTCGACTGGTCTAGCTCCGTCGCTGTTTACAGGCTGCTGAACGAACTGCAAACCTTCCTGAAACGAATCTGCTATTGCTGGATCAGCTCAGTCTGTCTCTTTGATTTCCAGCATTCCTCTTATCACTCCAAGCATGGCGGCTTCGTTCACACGCCTCTGGTAAGTCTTCAACTTCTTACCTGTCATAATCCTGAACTCAAAACACCCAACATTAGCATGATGATAGATTCTGAATGTGGATCAAGGCTAGAACTCCAAGATACTTAAATAGAGTGCTGCATTGTAGCTATGCCGCGGTATCATAGCCGCAATTACTTAACTCCACCCAAGTCGCCCAAGTCCTAGGGATAACAAGAAATCGGGTTTCCGAGTCGACATGCAAAGTAAGTTTGCACGTCGTAAAAGATATAATCCGGAAGAATGTGATTCAAGAATGGTAAAACGGTCAAGGTGGCAGGACATGTTTCCTAAACACGGGTATTCTGATTCGTGTATCGGGTACAATACCCAACTACAAAGAATCAACCCAACTAACCTATGGCTCTGATACCAAAAGAACCATGTCACGCCCCGCTTCCCAGAGTACGCAAGATTGGGCACGTGACATAGCCAACCATGCTACCTGTGGGTAGGAAGTATCCATCCACAGTCACATTACGGTTGTAGAGATATCGAGAACAAGGTAAATAAACTAATCTAGCATATGTCCAAATCCATAATAACAAGAATCAATAAACAATAAGTGCGGAAGCTAATGATCCAATACAATGAATAAACAGTACGTCCCATAATGCGGGCTCACATCTGGAAATGAAATAAATAAATAAACTAAACCCTAAGGAACTCACAGTTCAGCCTGCTGGCTGAAGTACTCCCGCTCGGTCGTCGACAGTGGCAAGGAATCTGGGCCATGCAAAACCCAGACGTCAGCGCGTCATGACATCAAGTATAAAGTATAGACATGGTAATAAGCATTGCAAGTATGAACATGAATAAAGCAGTACTAAGAAATAACAGAGCAGGGTAAGGTGCAGTGGTGACTAAACTGTCTTATCAGGTTTCTACTCTATAGTCTTTGAAATCAATTGATGAATCGTCGATGTAACTCAATAGTATCCCGTGCGTGCCCGGGACCACGGTCAAGGTCCTCGGGGCTGAATCCGAGACGTGCCGCTAAGCAGTAATAGGTAGCAAGATGGGCGAGTGATGTCAGCATCACCACTCCGGGGCTGGCCAAGCCCGTAAGACTGATCAGAACAAGTATCGAACTGTTGAGTTACAAGTCGGTTTCACCTTTGATTTCCCCATACCCCCAAGTTATGTATGTCAGGTCAGGTATTCAGGAGTCACGGACTAATGCCAATGCAATATCAGGTAAAATAGGTCTGTCTGGATAGACAGCAGGAATGGTCAGGTTTGTCGGCATTAGGCATGAAATCAGGTAACAGGTCAGGTTCCGTTTCAACAGTTGAGTCGATATGTACAGGGTTTCATGTCCGGTGTATCAGTACATGTGTTAGGTGTAGCAGAGTCAGGTCAAAATGTAATGTGATCGAGTGTGTGCTCACAACCAGTATACGATCAAATAATGAACAGCAGCAAGAACAAGTAATTAACAATAACGGTTCACTTAATCACAAGAATATGATGCAGTTGTATTACTAGCAGGTTCGAGCACGGTTGGGGTGCAATAATCACAGGGTACAACAATATTAATGACACGAAGCAATGAAGCTATTAAAACTACGGCATAGATAATAGTCACATGGATGATCTAGCAAGTTAAGCAAGGACGTTCTAATTGGTTTGATTAGTTAAAGTATGGATTAATAGCAGACCGGTTAATTACAAGCAACTACTATATTAATTTAATGTTACGGATAATTATGACCATCAATTCTAAGTTATATAAAAAAGAGATATCGATGTTACAAATAGCTGTGTGGTTATAATATGATGATTAAGTTTGAAGCAAGACTTGATCTTGTGTACTAGCATGTTAAAGCAAGTATTCGGATACTTGCCTCGACGGTTTCGCAAACCGGAACGCACGGATGCAATGTCGGCAGAAAACACGATATGGTTGCACGGGCCACGGATCGAGTCCCAACAGAGAACAACGGGATCACACGGACCAGGGTACCTCGCTGGAGCGTCGGGTTCAAAAGACGGCACGGTCGGATTCCGGCAAAAGTCATCGGCAACGAGTTAGCAACATGATATATGGAATAAGATCAGCGGGGGGGATTTGCACAAAAGGAAAGATGAGGAAGGCTTACCGGGAGACACCAGGGGTAACCCCGGCGAACTCGACGGCGCTGGAACGCCGGCGAGGCAGCGACGGCGGCTGCGAAGGCTTGAACAGCCTCGGGTTCGCTGGAGAGGGTAGTGCGACGAGTGGTGGTCGGCTCTGGTGATCGAGGGGAAAAGGAGGTGGTCGGAGGTGGCGCGGGTGACGTCGACGAGGGTCGACGGCGCGTTCTCCGGCGACCCGAGGATGGTGCAGGGTCGGGCTGCGGGTCTGAAGGTGTTCCGGCAAGGAGAGGAGGAAGGCGACGACGAGGTAGGGACGAGGAGGAAGAGAGGGAGTCGCGGGCGTCGTCGGTGACTGGAGGCGACGTCGACGACGAGGCCTGCGGCGGTTGGTGGCGTCGTCGGGGTTGGGTGCAGGCGCGGAAGAGAGCGGAGGAAGGAGGTAGGAGGGTGCGGCCGGGCTCGTGGTGGCGAGGGCGGCGACGGCGAGGTCGCGGGGAGGTCGGCGACGCGAGTACGAGGGCTAGGGTTTGGGTTCGCTGGGTTTTCTCGTGGTCGAGAGAGAGAGGGGAGGCGGCTGCATGAGAAGTTATATAGGAGGAGAGAGAGAAAGATTGGAGAGAGAGAGGGAGAAAGATTTGATAGAGAGAGAGAGAGAACGAGAATAGAGAGAGATAGAGTGAAACGGGGGGGCCCACGAGGGAAAAAGCTCGTGATTGGCCAGGAAAGATTTTGAAAAAAGGTTTAAGGGATTTAAAAGGATTTTGAAAGAATTTTAACTGTTAAGGATATATATATTCGTATAAATATAGTTTTATGATATTAAATTAAATGGGCCTTTTTGGCGCTAAATGAAACATTTTCAAATCGCGCCCGGGTTGCGCCCAAATGCTCCAAATTCAAATTATAGGATTTTAAGCGGGTTCCAAATTTTGAAAAGAGGTGTTAAATGATTAAAATGCATGCCCCCAAGTCGGACACTTGCACGCGCGCGTAGTCGTCCAAGTTTGCCCGTTTAGCCGAACGGGACGGAATCTCGACACGCGGACGCTACCACGCGACTAGTGGCGACGAGTAGGCCAACATGGACACTTTTAATCTCATTTTAGGAGTTAAAATTTGTTATGTGCCAAAATGACTTAACCGGTTAAAATTTAGCAGTAAACACCAGAAAATCAGAATAATTGGAAATGAGCAATATAAAACCCTCAATTATTAATATAAATAGTATTATTGGGCTCGGGTGTTACATGAATACAGTATCACATACTGGTATCATTCTCGGTCCCGCACATATCTCATATGCGCTCCTATTTCGTTTCGCTTGAGCCAGGAAACCTCTGTGTAGGACTCTAAAGACTCGTCAATACGCCGGCAGCAGATGATGATCATATCAAACACCACAAGCCGCAAGCGGTCTGCTAAACGTAACGGCCACCCGGGTATTGAGCGATCAGAAGATCGACGAGCAAGCCCGCTCACACTCCAGTGAATCCAACCAGTAACACTACCGTACAGTCCGGTCTCGTCGTCTGATATGTCGCATATCTTGCCTAGGGGTGGTAAACGTCAGACCCCAATAGCTCGATAAGTCGTGTCGATATGAGGTCTATAACAATTCGAGAAACTACTGGTAACACTTACCAGTATATCTCAGCAACCCTGGCCAGGGATTTCCTGTTATAGCCAATCGAACACAGCGCAACATCAACCCCCTATACCGGGAGAGACGAATCCCCTCTTATCGCTCATTGCCTCCATGTAACTCGGGACTGTACCCAAAAACCACCGTTTTGCACGCCCTCTTGGACGTGGTAAGATGGAAATCAAAGCACAGTGGGAACCACACAAGACTCTATGACGATCTCGGGTCAACAGACTACTCTGTACCAGTGTCACCAGAGAACTGCCATCTGACGTGAGGTATAATACCATCTGGGAGTTCTCGGCGAGTCCGTCCAGTGTACCCAGTCTCTACTGAGCACCCGTATATCATCTCCGATGTCAAACACCAATGGATATGGGATCATCCATCGCCCATCTGTATGGGTCGAGAAGGTATACGCTAGTCTACTCTAGTATATCGATGCCCCGTCTCGATACACCCACGACTAGGGACCTTGAAGGATGTACTTATGGACTACCATGTCCCCACTAGTATGATCCGCATCATAGTCCAGGTAGTCAAGTACACATCCTAAGGGCTTTACCAACATGTAACAGAGAGACAATCAATGTACACGTTAAGGTAAAGTGTAACCAGATAGCATACTATCATGTCGAGCAAGAAAGTCCTCCCTATATATGTCCAAGCATCCACTACAATATACATCCTATGTATAGTAATGGCCTCTAGGGCATACATATAACTAACAATCTCCCACTTGCACTAGGGCCATCTGTAGCAGTGGTCGTAGTATCTCATACTCAACCATCCCATGAAAGTCTCTCTCTGGGAATAGGCCTTCGTGAGTGGATCCGCTGCGTTATCCTCTAAGTCTGCTCTCCTTGCCTCGATCACCCTGGAGATCAACCATCTCCATGATCAGGTGATACTCCCTTAGAATAAGTCTGGATCACTGATGGGACCGGCGTTCCTTGGCATAAGCCACAACTCCATTGTCTCACAATGGTAGGAACATAGTTCATCTCATGAACCATTATACATCCAAACAGCCTCTTTGGTAGCATCTTGAGTAGCGATGTATCCTGCCTTTATCGTCTAGTATGTCACGGTATCTAGCTTGGAACTCTTCCAACATACCGTCCCTTTACTGAGGGTAAAGACAATGCCTGCGACTGACATTCAGTCGTCTTTATCACCCTGAAACACTTCCAGTGATTCTCCCCAGGATCGATTGATATCATCTCACTACAGCTAGTGAGTGTCCTAACATCCAATTAAATCTATCTCATAGATCCAAAATCCAGGATTTAGTAGGTATCACTTTGATCCTATACGGAGAATCTTTGTGATAAACGGAGATTGATCGAGCGTAGCATAAGAAACTCCTTTCTTATCAAGAGTATGTCATCCACGTACTCTACGAGGATCACCACCATACTCCCTACTACTTTTTTGTTTATACAAGGTTCATCTACCATTTTGATGAAGTCAACTTCTTTGACTAATGCATCAAAACAGATGTTCCAACTCCGCGATGCCTGCTTTATCATATAAAGCATATTGCACACGTTTCCGCTGCTCCCACTGTCTACGAGGCCCTCTGGCTGTGTACTTATAGACGCACTCTTCTAAAACATCATTTAGAAAAGCAGTCATGACACCCAACCACCAGATATCGTAGTCATGGTATGTAGCCGTGGCAAGTAGGATCTGGATGGACTTAAGCATAGCTACTGGAAAAGGTTTCATCATTCTCCACGCCTGGTTGATGACGAAAACCTTTAACAAGTCTAGTTTTGAAAGTCTCAACTTTTCCATGTACACCAAGTATTCTTCTCAAGATATACTTGCTCCTGATGGGGATTTAACCCTTCAGATAAAGCAACCAAAGTCCATACTTTGTTGGTGTATAAGGATTCCATCTCAGATCACTAAGCATCCAGCCATTCTTACAGAGTCCCACTCCTGATGGCCAGCTCGAAACTAGTTGGGTCATCATCCCATGATGCAATCCTCACTCCCACTGTCATAGAGAAACCGGAGTAACTCTCAGGTGGGTGAGGAACCCTACTAGATCGGCGGAGAGGCTGAGGTTCGTTGGAAACTATTGAATCCTTTGGTTCTGTCAAATCATCAGCTGCAGTTTGTATAGATGGAACATTTCCATTTCTACATTACAGTATTCGCCTCGAGCTTGTCCGGACTATGCTTTTAGACATAGCCCGGACTACCCCAAATCTTAACCAATTTAAGATATGGGCTCTTCCCTTTCCATATCACATATGAAGCGGTAGGCAGCTGATTTGATCGGAACCATTATTCAATAGGTATGCAACTTCTCAAGTGCATAACTCCCAAAAGGAAATAGGTTACTCAGTAGTACTCATCATAGAGCACACCTTAACATTTAGGGTGTGATTGCTCCGCCCCGATATACCATCGTGCTATGGTGTATACAGAGGAGTAATGCTGAGAGAGAATCTTATTCTCCTTTAGAATAGTCCAGGATTTCCGTGCTCAAGTATTCTCCTCCCTGATCATATCAAAGGACATAATACTTATACCCGTATTTTGGTTCTCTACTTCTAACTTATATTCTGTGAATATCTCAAAAGGTTCGGACTTGTGTTTCAACAGGAACATATATCTGAATCTTGAGAGATCATCAGAGAATGTAATGAAGTATAAAGAACCGGTCTTGGCATGTGTAGACAGGGGACCTACATAGATCAACATGTATCATCCCAAGAGTTCACTAACTCTTTCTCTGTTTCCAATAAACAGAGCTGGTGTCATTATATCTCTGTGACATGACTGGCAAGTTTCACAAGATGTAGATTCAAACTGATTTAAATATGCATCTTCATGTAACTTCAGCTAGTCGGGTCGCATTGATATGACCTAGTCTACAATGTCTTAAGAAGAATTCGTTCATTTATGAACTCTTCCTCTTGTGTGTGTTCTGTATACTAAGAACTGTAGTTTGATTTAGAACGTCAATGCTTTTAGACAACGTGCCTGAACCGATCTACATTTGATATAGGAAATGTTCAAAACATTATCCAACAATACAAAATTTTATCATTTCTTTACTGATAAAGAAACTGATATGATTTTGTATATCAGGTTCGGTATCTAATAACATTCGTTCAGAATCAATGTATTCAGGTAATACAGGGTGACAGTGACCGACAGACTTGGCTGCAACACTTGCCCCGTTTTCTGCCTCATGAAACTTATCACCCGTTCTCAGTTTTTCTACCCTTTTGTAGCCCTATGTAACAGATTACATATCTGGGATCCTGATCCGGTATCACATACCCAGGATGCGGAGGATACTGAGAAACAGTTCTTTGTAATGAACACACCCGAAGATGATGCATTAGCATGCACTCTCTTCGTTTGGGCGGCACGGGAATTCTGATAATCCCCAATTTCCTGCTCTGTCTTATAACAATTATAAGTTGGAGCGGGACCAACGTTCCCCAGCTCAGTATAACAAGCGGGTTCGGTCATAATCCGTATTATTATCTTGATTAAGGTGTGATATGGTCGCTACCAGGAGAGAGAGAGAAGAAAACACTCAGCGTGCGCTCTTGCAAGAATAGATTGGTTTTTATTTTATCTAATCAGGATGGCTCCCACTGCTTTTTATCAAATCTTCCTTCAAACCCTAAAAGGAAAGACTAGCCGGGATTAATTACACACTACAAGTTCGCCAATCTTTCAGCCAGGCAGTGTCGGTACTTTGAGGGAGGTCCCCCGTGCTTTCGCACGAACCTAATTAATGTAAACCTCGTTTTCCCAGAGACGTAACCTCGTTAACACCTTTCTAGACACCTACTTGATCGGCTAATTGTAATGTATAAAACTCTCCCAGGAGTAACAATTACTCGCAGCGGGTATCGGGATCCAACTATCTCATAGAAGGTATGCAATCTCATTGCAAATTTGAACACTTGAAATTCCCGATATTATTTTGCCCCTAGCGTGCTATGACCTTGACGCATGCCAAACAACCCATAGTCCGCTAGTCAAGTTCAACCCGTACATTTCTTGATTGAATTAGACCCACCCGCACGACCCTTGACGCATGCTAAACAACGCCGTACGAATACCCTAATCCAATCGCATCGTATGCTAACAGATAAGCACTAGTTAGCTACCGTACACTACGCCTTGACGCATGCCAAACAACCGCAGCACGAATACTAACTAGTACTTATCTGAAATGAAGGAGGGCTACGACAGGTTTTTCTGAAAACCTATTGCGTAATGAACTTGATATCGTTGTAGAATCAAATGAATTTTGAAATGGAGTGTCTTTGAGGCTTTTCTAGTTTTGCTAAAGGAGTCACTCCCGGTGAAGGGATCGTCGGTCCTTTCCTCTTGGAATGAGGTGCGGGATATATCACATATATCACTGTGCAAAGCAAAAACTCTTAAAAGCATCACAAGACAAACCGAGTGTGTAGCATCTGCCAGTTATTGCTAAAGGAGTCACTCCCGGTGAAGGGATCTCGGTCCTTTCCTCATCGAATAAGGTGCAGGATATATCATATATACCGCTGTGCAAAGCAAGAACTGTAGCTACCTGTTTTATTTTGAAATTCGATTCTACAACATCTTAGGTTTCTTTTATTTCATTAATCACATTAATGAAGTCCCATCATTTAAGTACCTAAACATCACAGATAAATACGACGTACACTTATGCCATCCGCATTCGCCGATGTCCCCTCGTGCACCGTTAGGTTAGGTAACTAACGGCAGAGCAGGCAGGGCTAGCGCGGGTGTAAAACATAAGTAACGTCTATATAAATTATCATATATACTATATACTGTATCTATCACAGAACATCACATGATCACATCACAGATATCGCAGCAGAAGAATCATATGAAATATTGGATATACTAGGACTTCCGTGTTTTCAATACGAGCCAGTATAAAACACGGATTCCACGGTCGCGATGAATAGCCAAACCCACACCCCTAGACCCCTACGAGAGCGGCAAGCAACCCTACCAATTCTAGAGTTAGGAGACCAGGACTTGACTCCTCGAGTTGGTCTCCCCACTGGACTCCAGAACCCGGTTACTTGTGCCCTCCTCCTTGGGTCTATCCGAGTGCGGAAAAGTAAATAATATACAATGGGTGACAACTTCCGCAACCTGGAAGTGCCCCAATAAAAAGAATATTACATACAAGTTTTTACATGAATGAAAATGAAAAACACTCATCTCACATAAAAAACCCCGGCTATTCAAATACGACGATCCAATATAACATATCCAGCAACACATAACATCACATGTCATCAACGTAAGTAAATATGCGCATCCCAATTGTCGTTGACATATAGCAACGAAACGCGCGATATCACATATTACACTTACGGTCACAGAAAAGAAAGTGTAAAACTACAACAGTTGGAATACGCAACCTCCTCAGACATCGCATGCCTGACCAAATGAATACCTTAGACATCACATGCCTAACAATTATAAACCCCCGCATTTTAGTCTCAGTATCGAAAACTCTTTTCAATATCATGTCGGGCAATTCAACAAGATTGCCGACATCCTGATCGAATGCTCGTCGCAAACTTTAGTAGGCGGCTGCACCCCTGATACCGTCGACGAAGTGCACCAAAGCGGAACACCGCTGCCGCGAGCACCCGGACGGATGCTTTCGGGGACGGGGTTCTCCTACAGTCACTTGGTCGGGGCTAAGGGGTGAAGCTGTCTATTAAGTTTACCGGCGAATATCCGCGTACGCTACGTGATTGCAACGGACTTTTGATCACATCAAAATTCCGTGGCAACCGATCAAGTGAGACTAAACTGCTATGTTTATAACATTCATTCAGTTATCTCATAACTGTATGTGAATTCCAATTATTGTATCACATTCCAGATAATTAGAAAATGTCAAACTTTCTGAGTCGAACAATCGAATACCCAAGTTTTCCCGATACAGTCCAACACATGAAATAAGTCTAACAACATTCAGTTCGTGCCTCAGTACCAACGGTCCAGCCATAGAAGGGTCAAGCCAACGCCTCACATGTGGCACGCCGTACTGCCCTAAACCGAAGGTTCAAAGGGCAGTTCAAGACGGTCGCATAATCGAGTTAAGGTTTGTTGTCTTCTAGAGGGTCCATCGCGTTACTTGCACTACTTAGAACGTCGTTAATCTACGGAAAAATCCAACACTTGGAAATTTCCCGACAGGGGAAAAATTGGGTATTTATATCCGGTCGAACTTTTTAACATATTCTAAAAATTACCCGGAAAGCCACACAGACAAAATTTGATAATCCGATCGAACATTCGAATCCCCAAACAACCCCAGAAAATTCAACTCTTGAATAAATATTAAAAATTCCCAGAAAATCCAGCACCAGAAAACATGAATTACTGTGCAAAAATAGATGCACAAAACGACAAACTCGCCGCGGAACCGCCGCATGAGCATGCTCATGCGCGCGATCCGCGGTGACTTTAAGGAATCATGGCATCGAATTTTACAGTAATTCTAATATGACCCTGCTGAATTTTTTAACAATTTTTAATTTGGAAAAACTCCAGTTTTTAGAAAAAGTCCAGAGAGCTATTTTGGGTTCGGGTTTTGATTCGATCGGACTTCAAATTCCGTCTACGCTTCGCCTAAGGCTCTAGCTAGGCTTTGATACCACTGTAGGGTTCCTAGTCACTCTAGTGAGGTCTCACAAGGCATCAACCATGCCAATTTCAAAAATCTAGGTGCCGAGAAACCCGACTATGGATCGTTGGCTAGAAATCTAGGCGAAAAGATAACTAGTTAACAACTTTAACTATTAGGAATACGGAAATACAACCTTTGTAGATCCGGTGCTCCACCTCCATAGCTCCGCAACGAAGTCCCCTCGCTGTCCAAATGAATTCCCGGGCTCTAGCGTCGGCTTCGTCGGAGAATAGGCGAGCTAGGTCGTCGATGTCCATGCCGAAGATGATCTACGTCGAGGCATCGCTAGATCAAGCTCCACCTTCACCAAGCCATGAAAACTTATGAAGGAAACACACTCTACTACTTGGCAAGAGGTAGAGGATGAAGAAATAGGAGGTGGGTAGACTTTAGAATTGGATTTCTCACTCATTTCATCAATCTACCATTGATGAAGTCAAGCTTTTTCTTCATAAAGTGAAGAAGAAGAAGAAGATGAAGAAGATGATAAGTATTATGATAAGTTAATTTAAAATAGAAAAGAAAATCAAAACTTATCATAATCCAACCATGGTTATGTGTAGAGAGCAAACTATAGTTAGGTGAATGGTTAGGTTAGGTATAAAACAAAAATGGTGGACTTTATTCAAAGCTTCATGAAGCTTCAACAAAGAACAAAAATAGCCACCATTTTCCTTTTACCAAAATGAAATAAACAAATAAATAAATGAACAAAACAAAACCCTAACCATTATTATATAACCATGGTTTGATCTTTACACAAAAACCCTAGCAAACATGTATCATCAAACATGATACAATCAAGTGCACAAAAGTATATCACATATACAATGTGAACATCCGAGTGAGAAAATCCATTTAAAGTGAACCGATACTAGTTAATGCAAAGTAATATATCAAAATATATAATTATGCATTAAATCATTAAATCAACACTTGATTTAACGATCCGGTCATATCGCATATAACCGACTAATATCAACAGTAACAACTTATCGAATCAACACTTGATCCGATAACCCGGCTATATTCACATATAACCGATCAATGTCACATATCGCGAGAATCGAATACAGTATCACATACTGGTATCACTCTCGGTCCCGCACATATCTCATATGCGCTTCTATTTCGTTTCGCTTGAGCCAGGAAACCTCTGTGTAGGACTCTAAAGACTCGTCAATACGCCGCGGCAGCAGATGATGATCATATCAAACACCCACAAGCCGCAAGCGGTCTGCTAAACGTAACGGCCACCCGGGTATTGAGCGATCAGAAGATCGACGAGCAAGCCCGCTCACACTCCCGTGAATCCAACCAGTAACACTACCGTACAGTCCGGTCTCGTCGTCTGATATGTCGCATATCTTGCCTGGGTGGGTAAACGTCAGACCCCCAATAGCTCGATAAGTCATGTCGATATGAGCTCTATAACAATTCGAGAAACTACTGGTAACACTTACCAGTATATCTCAGCAACCCTGGCCAGAGATTTCCTATTATAGCCAATCGAACACAGCGCAACATCAACCCCCTATACCGGGAGAGACGAATCCCCTCCTATCGCTCATTGCCTCCATGTGACTCGGGACTGTACCCCAAAAACCACCGTTTTGCATGCCCTCTTGGACGTGGTAAGATGGAAATCAAAGCACAGTGGGAACCACACAAGACTCTATGACGATCTCGGGTCAACAGACTACTCTGTACCAGTGTCACCAGAGAACTGCCATCTGACGTGAGGTATAATACCATCTGGGAGTTCTCGGCGAGTCCGTCCAGTGTACCCAGTCTCTACTGAGCACCCGTATATCATCTCCGATGTCAAACACCAATGGATATGGGATCATCCATCGCCCATCTATATGGGTCGAGAAGGTATACGGCTAGTCTACTCTAGTATATCGATGCCCCGTCTCGATACACCCCACGACTAGGGACCTTGAAGGATGTACTTATGGACTACCATGTCCCCACTAGTATGATCCGCATCATAGTCCAGGTAGTCAAGTACACATCCTAAGGGCTTTACCAACATGTAACAGAGAGACAATCAATGTACACGTTAAGGTAAAGTGTAACCAGATAGCATACTATCATATCGAGCAAGAAAGTCCTCCCTATATATGTCCAAGCATCCACTACAATATACATCCTATGTATAGTAATGGCCCTCTAGGGCATACATATAACTAACAGGAGTAGCACTTGAGGATTTGTTATGCAGATGCTGGGAGAGCACCAGCAATTGCTAAGATTCTCGGAGAAATTCTCGGAGTGTTTCTTCAGGCTTGTTTGTGTTGACTCCTAGGTCTTGTAGTCACGGGAGACGGCTTCGTATCGGTTCCGAGGGAGATCGTGGCCGTACAGCTTAGGCCCAGACTTGTGTGCAGGACGGAAATCCGCAGATTTTTGGGCTTAGCAGGTTTTTACCGGCCGTTTCATGCAGGATTGCTAGAGTAGTGCTGCACCGTCGACTGAATTGACCAGTAAGGAGGTTTCTTTTCTTTGGACTGAGGCATGTGTACGAAGTTTTCAGCAGTTGAAGATTCAGTTAACAACTGCATCAGTCTTTCTTTGCTTTTGGTTCGGGCGACCTTGTTGTCTAACTGTAGTGTTTCTTGAGTGGGCTCGATTGTGTACTGAGGTGACACTATAGAGTTATCACTTTTGCTTCCCTACATCTGGAGGGAGTATGAGGAGGATATTCCACTCATGATCTGGAGATGGCCGCGGTGGTGTTGCGTTAGAAATTTGGGGACACTACTTGGTTGAGAGTCGTGTCAGATTTTCTACGGACCACTAGAGCTTGATGTACATCTTCCTGCAGCGGATTTGGATTGTTGTGTTAGTCTTCTGCAGATCTACAGTTCTTGTGTGATCGTCGAGTATAGCTTGGTTCGCCTCTACGGAGGGGACAGCTTGCTCATGACCGCGCCCGACCACTTTTCTTAATCGTTTTCCGCGAGACACTGCCCGTCGATGCTCGTACATTAGAGATACTTGAGCATATTCGGCTGGGAAATGATTCGAAGACCTTGAATTGTGACAATGCTAAGTTAGGGACGCGTTTGTGTACCTGACATTATCAGGTAGAGACGCGCAATCCTAGAGTGAGCACATCAGTCAACCCTCAGCATTCATTCAAGTTCCACCAGCTTTGGCGTGACTTGTGAGATAGTTACGAGTGGACAGGGATGTAAAGAGAAGTTTCGGGTTTCGTTTCAAGGTGTCAGTCTTGTTGTGTGCTTGAGTCGAGCATCTGAGGCCGGCTGGGAGAATTACAACCTTTTACCGTTCCGAAGTAGGAATGGGAGCAGATCTCCATGAATCTCATTATGGTTTCTACCCTCGTCACTCGCCATCGTTAGGGTTCTCCTTCGATAGCTATTATCAGGAGACACTCCAATTGGCCACCCTTAGGCTTAGGGGTTAGGTCGTGTCGATCACCAGTCTGTTGTTTTTCTGACTCTGCGTGAGTAGGATTTTGGACCCCAGCTAGTCTAGAGACTTCGGAGTTAGTCCAGCTGTGTTAGGTCAGGATGGGAATTGTCCATTGCGAACTGAGGTCTTATGCCGACTGTGTTAGCCATAGACCCGAGTTCGCAGGGACAGATCATGTATTCCTATGGACTTTCCGATGAATGACGTGTTGGATTTTGGAAGCTTATCCCAGGATTTAGGTCCTTCTGAGATCCTATAAGCGAGTTAGTTTCGTTGCCTTTAGTGGCACTTCCGCCCAGATTATTGGATTTTCACCCCGTATTCCTTGTGATGATACTTTACAATTACCTTCATGACCTTCTCACATGATTTTGCATCAGACCATTTAGCTGGACGCGATCTTTCGTTCACCAGCAGCCATGTGTGTTAATGGCTCGGCAGGTGGAGGAACATCGGTCAAGGGTCTTGCCATCTGTGAAAGGTTTTCTTGGGCGTAGCCGTATAGTGAGTTAGTCACTTGGGAGGCTGCGAGCGAGATTGAGGATTTTTAATCTTCTCTTTGAAGGTACGCGTATCAGTATATTTTTAAATTCGGGGACGAATTTCTTTTAAGGGGGGGAGATTGTAACACCTTAGATTGTGTTTTGTAGCTACTTATATTTTAATATGTGGTTTTTAATAAAAAGTTTACCAAATTAAGTTTTAAAAATTTTATCCTATTTAATGAGTATTTTATTGGAATTTTATTAGGCTTGCACACACTTGTGCATGATAACTAGGGTTGTTTTTGGAGTTAAACATGATTAGCAACCATGGTTAACTAACCATTTCTCCCTAATCTAGTTTTAATATTGTTTAAGTGTCATGGTTGTAATTATTCATGGTTGTTTTTCTTTAATTGAAAATGAATTTAAAAAGGGATTTCTTTATTTGGTTGACTTTGGGAGAGAGAGAGAGTGAGCATGGGCATCATGGCTTTGCCCATGCCTCATTATGAGAGAGAGAGTGAGAAGGGGGCCTTTGTGTGTGTGCTCATTTTCTCCATCTCATTTCTTTCTCTCATTCTCTCAAACTCACACACACACACTCACAACAACAACAGCAGCAGCAGAAGCAGAAGTAGCAACAGAAGCAGAAGCAGCAGTAGAAGCAGAAGCAGAAGCAGCAACAGGAGCAGAGGCAGCAGCAGAGCAGCATCAGGAGCCCAGCAGCAGTAGCAGCTCCTCTCCACTTCTCCTCCTGCTTCTTGAGATCCTATAGGGTATATTTTCTGAACCTTATTGCTTGTTTGTGTAGCTTGTGTGTTAATTAGCTCGATTAGTGTTAAAATTAGCTAGTTTAGTGCTAGATTGTGGTGTTTAAGTGGAAATTTGGGAAATTGTTGATTGTGTTAGCCACCTTAGTTTAATTATGAGTTTATAGGGCCACTTCAACTGAGAAATCCCCAGATTACACTAAAATACCATAAGGTTTCTTAATTGTGCTAAATTGGTGTTTTTAAGCGATATTTGTGACTTTTGTAATCTGCTTGTGACCCGATGCCTACAGAACAAAATTGAGAAGACTAGAGCATGTACACTAGGTATGGATACCACCACCAGAGCACGAGCCCCTATCTCCCTATCCAGACCGCCAATTTCTTCATTCTGGCCGCAAATTGCGGCCAGGAAGGGGAGTGGGGTGCTGGGATTTTGGGAATGGTAGTCTTCTGTGTAGTGTAGTGTTTTGGCATGTCTAGTTTTGTAAGTTTTGGCCTGTAGGAAAATCTGGGACTATTTATCGCTTTTGATGTTCGTTGTGTTTGCGCGATACGCGCGATACGTGAGTGGGTTCTGTGATCCAGCGTATCGCGGCGTGTCGTGATGGTTTTAGACGCGTACACACACGATTCAGCGTATCGTGCACACGCGCGTTTAGTTCGCGACGCGAGTTTCTCGTTTTGGTTCGATATCGCGTTTCGCGGGATATTTGGCTTATATGTGATTTCCATGTCTTATTTGCAGGTTTGCAGGCAGGGACTACGGACACTACTACAGAGGGAGCAGATGGTAGGATTCACCTAGCGTGGAGTGTAGGTGAGTAGATTTAACATCTACAGGGGAATCGCCCGCATGGCGTTATACGTCTGGGCTAGGATTCAAATACCTGTCGCACATTCTACGTCATTGTAGAATTGCGCCTTTACTGTATTTCCTTAGATATTGTTATACTGTGACTAGCAGCCGTAGGACACTGCACATATTATTGACGGTCCATGTTGCACGAGCACGGATTGTATGCTACACACACACCGTCAATAATTGCCATGTCATACACTACCCCTTATAGCTACTATTGCTTACCACACATGACATCTAGCTACCGGTATACCTATAGTGTATCATACTTTTAGTGATAGGTATATTTACACCTTGCGATACAGCTACAGGTATACCTTTTAGATATTTTAGTTATACCGGGGGGATATCTTACTCATATTCTTCTTATACCCAGGGGGTATACGACATCAGTTCCTATAGGTAGATACCTATACATTGCTACACCTGTATGTTACACACATATTCAGTTGCAGATACCTATTTACCTTTACTGATGTCACTTAGCTGTACCATCTTGATTTCGCATACATCTGGTTCAGCTATATATTTTGTTTACCTGCTCGCATTCAGATATATCGCATATATTTATTCCTGGATTTGTACATTGTTTATCTGGATTTTATATGATGTTTTCGGAATTTGGGAACCGCGGGGGTTCATGAATTTATGCATACATGGAACAACCCGGTTTCCTTGATATGATATTTGAGCGTCCCCCATGAGTTTTATCGGTGCTGATTATATGCTCCATACGAGGTGTGGTTGCCGTATGAGAGTACATGGTGGGGCCCGGTATGGTTCCCCTCGGCAAGAAGATCGATGGGTTTGCCGATTGAGCCTAGAGGCGGGCGAGTACCTACCGGTGATTGGTTGGACCTGGCAGTTGTCCGGAGGATACTGGCCAGAGTCGAGAGATGGATGCGGGATGATCTGTACTGTCGGGGCCGAGGGCCGACACCGCAGACGGACCCCGTGGGCCGATCCGGACTGACGGAGCCCGATATACGAGGATTTCTGTGTCGATGCTTGGCACACTGTTTTCATGATATTTCTTTAACCTCTTTTTGTATATATAACAGGGGATTTAGCCGTTGTTATATATACCCTTACACCAATATTAGTGGAATGGGACGCTAATATATGTGTATTGCCCCCCATCATACTTATTTCTATTTCTATGTATTTACCTTTAGGATGTTAGATTCTTACTTGAGATTCGACCTGGGATATAGGTGATTCATTGACATTGGATATGTGGATATGAATGAGACTGATGAATTGTACATTCGAGATATAGGAGAGCTATTCGATATTGTACATTGAGGTGATGTGAGACTTATATGTTGTGAGAGCCCAATGTGGGGGCTGATTAGAGGATTTGGGATCTGAGTGTCTTGATGGATTGTGATCCTGCCACGATATCAGGTTTCCGTGGAAATGACATATTCCACCCTATACCTCACCCTTACTTATTTTTATGCACAGATTCATATAGTGGTAGTACCTGTTAGTGTACCCTTATGATAGTTTCACATCTACCTTCTCATATCCTTATTGCATAGTTATTGCATATTATTGACATGTTACTATAGCTTCACATTTTGATTGTACCGGCTACTGTACTTTTCTTATTTCAGCATTTGCATGACATATTATTACTGTAATCGCATATCTTAGATCATGCTGTACGTGCATTCCTGCGATTACCTGCATATGTTTTATACTATTCACGAGTTGGCAATTCACCCCCGTTGTGCCACAGGTGTTTCAGGTTGTTCCCCAGAGTAGTCGAGGCAGGCTATTTCTCTATTTCTCTATTCAGCTATTCAGCTACTATCTTTTGCCACAGATACAGCATCAGCTCACAGTTTACCGTTTTGCTTAGGTGGGTTGGATGATTATCTGTATTTCCTATTGTACCTTCGTTGTATTTGTACTCTCCATCTACTATTGTATTGTGGACTTAGAGATTTGGTGAGGACGTATTTGTATATTATTGTGGATTTGTTGCCTTTTATATACAGCTTTCTCCCTACTGTCTTTATTTCTCCGCTACGGCGTCGTATATTTGTATTGTATTCATCTTCGCTGGTTTTTACAAAAAGGGGTGTTGCCAAATTTTAAAGAAGGAAAGTAAGACTTTTAAAGAATTTGGGTTGCGATTTAAAATGTTTCAAAACTTATATTATCTTTTCCGTATTTTTATGGTTTAGACTTCTGGGATTTGGCTTTCTTTTGCTATGTTACGTCTTAGGGCGTTGCGTAGTATTAGGGCCGTCACGGGCCAATTTTGGGTCGTGACAGAACTGGGTTCCATCAGATATCTAGACAAATTCTAAGACAGGTATTGCTCATTTCGGGAGATAGTTTTCTCCGCGAAGTTGAGATATAGAGATATACAAAAAGAAACATTGGAGTGGATCCACTCACTGAGGCTATTTCTCGAACACAATAGTTTCACGAACGAGGTTTGTGAGACTGATTAGTAGAGAAGTTGGTGTTCAGTATCACATGGGCTATGAGTATGCGACATCGCAATAATTGGTCTTAAGTGCAAGTGGGAGATTGTTAGCTATAGTGCCCTCAAGGCAATTATCGTAATCGCAGTTAGGTGATTATGATGATTGAAGGAGGAACTATACCGCTAAAACAGTCTTACTCGAGATGATAGTATGCTATCTGGTTTATCTTTATCATCATGTATATGTTGATAGAGCCCATAGGATTCTTTCCTGACTACCAGCATTATGATGGCGATCATATACGTGGGAGCTGGGGGTCTATAAGCACATCCTTAAATGTCCCTAGTCGTGGGAGTATCGAGACTGGGCATCGATACTCCAGTGTAGACTAGTGTATACTGATCGAGACCCCGACGAAGGGTAGTAGCCAGGTCTCACAAGCCATTGGTGTTAGTTTGTTCACCTAAGATAGTATACAGGTGCTCATTGGGTTATGAGTATACTAGACTGACTAGCCGGGAACCTGCTAGTTGGTATTATACCTATTGTCAGATAGCAGTTCCTAGGTGACATGTGTACAGGTTAGTCTGTCGACCTGAGATCGTCATTTGTATCGTGTGAGTTCCCACTGTGCTTTGATTACTACCCTACCACGGCTCAAAGAAGTCGTGCAAACAGGTTTTAGTTGGGTACAGTCCCGAGCCACATGGAGGTAGTGATCGGATTGTCAGGGATTCGTCTCTCCCGGTATTGGGGGTTGATGTCGCGTTGTGTACGGATGGCCATCACCAGAAATCCGTGGCCATGGTGGACAAGAATTACCGATCCAGGATCGATAGTTTCTAAAGTGGTGATGGGTTTCATGCCGACACTAAATGTCGCGTTGTTAGGGGTCTGACTTTATCCACCCCCAGACTCGATATGCGATACTCTTAGATGAACAGACCGGACTGTACGGATATTGTCACTGTCAGGCTCAGTAGGGGTTCAGGATGAGTTTGCTCGTTGACCTCCCTTTCGCTCAATACCTGGATAGCCATTACGTACAGCTAGTGTCGCTGACGTGCTTGTGGTTAAACCCACTGCCAGCGTATCGACGAGTCTTTAAAGTCCCACACAGAGAGTTTTCACGGTTCAGGCGATATGGTGTACATGAGGTATGTTGGTACATACCGGTGTCCGATTAAATATGTGCACATACTGCGCAGACTTTAATCGGACGGTTGATAATACTAGCGGCTTAGGATTAAGCCGGATTATTAAATCATTTTTTGATTTAATAATTTACATATGTATTTATATATATGTATTCTAGTATTATTGTTCACTATTCATTTTCTCTCTTGGTTATTCGTATTTTTGTATGAATACGCATATATGTATTTCGATACGTGTACCGGGAAGTATTCCATATTTATACGGAATAGCTTCTAGAAGGTGGTCACCTCATTATTGGATTTTCTTTTTAGAAAATCAAATAAGGAAATGAGGTAGAGGGGTGAGTTGGCATGAGCATGGTCTTGGGCATGTAGAGAGGTATGGTTCACAATTCTTTATTGGATAATTTGATGAGATATTTTGTGTGCATTATTTTTGCATGAGAGAGAGAGAGAGGAGGCAACCACTTGATGAGGGCAAGGCTCATTGGTTTTCTATTCTTACTTCATGGTTCACTCTCATTCTATTCTCATTCTCACATGAAAACACTTAGCCAATTTCTTTAGTTGCTCATGCCTATGTTTCCTCACCTTCTTGAGTTGCTCTATTGAGTATTGAGATGAGAAAAAAATTATAGTGACACATTCCTACACCTCCACTCTCCATTGCTAGCAACCTTGGAGCGTCGGTTGCCTCATTCGACGAAGCTGAAGCTTGCGCCGTCTCCCTCAGGTGGATCATCGTAGATGGAGGAAGACCGGCAACCAAACATGATCAAGAAACCATTAGGAGCTTGGAATGAAGATAGAAGGACACGGATCAACTCGGTATAACCATTCTAACTTCCTTTTATAGCTTGCTAGATTAGGGTTTAAGGTAGAACCGGGCATCGGGTAATGGTAGCGCCAGTTTAATAAATTTTTGTTCCGCATTTGGCCACAGTTTGATGGCCGGGGCGCTGTCGTAACCCAGCAAAAATAACCGAGTGGTTTTTAAAATTTGTTCCAACGATTCAACTTTGGTTTATTTGCTTTGCATTAATGTAATGCAGTCCTATCAATTAATCTACCATTGCAGAAAACAACGAAAATACAACGTACGCTTATGCTATCCGCATTTGCCACGGGGCCCCGTCATCACCCGTTAGGTTACTTAACTAACGACAGAGCGGGTGTTGGACTAGAGCGGATGCAAAACATAAGCAACATCTATTATATAATATATATAATAATAATATCCATTCGTCAGACGCAATGATAAGCATTCCAAATCACAGATGAACACATTGGATATACTAGAAATTCTACGTTTCGTTTGAGCCTGTAACGAAAGACAGATTTCACGGTCGTGATGAATAGCCAAACCCCACCCTAGACCCCTACGGGTAAGGCAAACTACCCGTCAAATACCCGAAGTGAAGCAGCCTCCCTCAACAAAGTGAGTAGGCCACTCGGCACTCCAAAGTACCCGGTAGTTTGTGCACCCCACCTTGGGTCTATCTTAGGAGCAAAAATAGTAAAAGAAATAATACAATGGTGGATACAATCTCAACCCGGATGTGCCCCGCAAAAATAATATTACATCACTTTACAAATTTACATCGAATGAAAGAATGAAAACCCTCATATCACATCCCCGGCTATCCATCCACGACGATCCAACAAGTTCATATATACAAACCATCATAACATCATCACAGATATGTGCAACCCCGACTAATAGACGTATAGCAATTAGTCGACGTTTCCAAACACATATATACATCACAAATCTTGTAAAGTAACTACGACATTAGAATTCCGCGCGCAATTAGCAAACTTAACCAATTTTCCAAGACATGAAAATCCAGTGAGCTAAAATTCCAAAACTGATAGTTTTGAGCCAATTCGGAAGTCCGAATCAAAATGAAACGCGCCCGAACCTTCGTGGGAAGTTAGAGCACGAAATTAAATTCGAGTCGGGGACCTAGAAGGGGTACCCCACCCCTAAAGCCACCATGAGGTGGCCAGGGGTGGGGCAGACCCGAAACTGCCCAAGGTGGTGCAATTTCGGGTCCCCACCGCTAAGACCACCTTGTGGTGGTCTTGGGGAGTGGGCCCAGCCGTTCGTACCTCCCCCCATGGAGGGTCCCTGGGGTGCGCACGCTCCACCCCGCGGCTTCTCGGTTCCCGTTCATACCATTTTAGTTTGTAACAAACATAATTTAGCATGTAGCAAGTAGAGAACTTGCCTGGAGGCGATGAATTGTTGGCACGGTATGCACGGGCACGACACACGCGGCAATAACGGCAAGAGTTTGGCCATGGCCTCGGATTAAGCTCTGTGTAATGGCTCAACGGCGACGATGGGCTCCGGCTTGGATGCAGTGGTTGTTTGCGTGTGCGACGGAGAGGGGCTGTAGAGGAAGAGAGAGGGATTTTGAGAGAGAGAGAGAGAGTTAGGGAGAGAGGGAGAGATTTCAGAGAGAGAGAGAGAGAGATCAGAGAGAGAGAGTATAGGAAGAGAGAGAGAGTAGAGGAAGTAGAAGATGATAGCGATGGTGATGATAATGATGATGATGATGATGATGATGATGATGATGAAGGGAGTCGACTGAGGCGGTTCAGGCTCGCCGGCGTCGGGGTACGGGTGGCCGAGCTCGAGTGTGCAGGGGGTTCTGTGGAGCGTAGGGGACACGGTAGTGAGTGGTGAGGCAGTGAGGGAGCTTGGGCTTGAGGGGAAAGAGGGGTGCTCGCCGGTGGTAGCTCGTGCAGGAGGTGAGCTCGACGGCGACGAGGCAACAATTTGGGGACGGTGAGTGAAGGATGGCTGTGGGTTTGGGAGCGATGGAGAGGAGGAGAGAAGCTCAAGGTTTTAGGGGAGGAGAGAGAGGGGAGAGGAGAGAAGAGCGATGTCGGCGATGGTGACGGAGCGAGCGCGGCGTCGGTGTGAAGTGGCGTGGGTTGGGAGTGGGAGCGAGAGAGGAGGAAGAAGGGGAACGAGGGAGAAAGAGAATGAGATGAGGAAGAGGGTGTGTGGGTGTGTACGAGAGGAGAGATAGGGAGACGGGGGGCGCGTGTCGAGGGGAGTAACGGCGCGCGAGCGTGGGCGGAGGAGGCGGATCGCGCGAGACAGGGAGCGGGAAAAATGGGGTTAGCCGTTGGGAAGAAGAAGAAGGCGGGTCGGGTAGGGTGCAACGGGTCGCAGGCCGTTGGGCTTGGGCCGCAGAAAAAAAAAATAAAAAGGAAAAGAAATTCGATGAGAAGAGAGGGAGTGGGCCGGGCTCGTGGGTTGCGAAAATAAATCAAAAGAAATGAATAAAAGAAGAGGCCGGCTGCTGGGCTTAGGGATTGGGCCATGGAGAAAAATAAAGGAAATTTGAGGGGAAAAAGGGAATGGGCCGGGGTTTTATTAAAAATAAAAGGGAAAATAGTGTTGGGCTGAGGGATTTGATTGGCTGTGGAATATGGAAATGGAAAAGTAAAGATTTAAGGTTTGGGGTTTTAGGGTTTAATGGAGTTTCTTTAAAATAATTAAATAATTAAAAATAACAAAATTTATAGTTTACAGAGAAATACGGATTTAGGCATATATAAAAGAACCGGGTATTACACAGAATTTGTAAAAAATGATTTTTACGAGCTTTGCAACACCAACTAGAACCAAGGATCGTCCATAAACCCTAGCTAGCAATCTACTTGAGGTTTAACTACTCGGATACGAAGTTATACCTCACGATACATGTCATTCGGGTCTTCATCTCTGTCCTCCTTGTCGTCGTAGGCTCCAAGGATCGATCCGGATCGTAGCTTCTTCGACAGCCTCCTCGAGTCAAAGACGATCCACCCGAGAGTCTATAGTCCGAGCTCCACCTCAAAACCGAGGTACAACAAGCTTGCTAAATTTGATGGCCTAGGTGATGTAGACTATGAAGATGGATTTATTTATCTCTTGAAACCCTAGGATTCTCAACACATGAAAGCTTTTAGGGTTTTGAAGTGAGGAAGAAGAAGAGAGCTAGCTTGAGGAAAGAGAAATGATTTTTGATAATGATAAATGAAAATGAGATGGCTAACTTGACATGACCACAAGTATGGTATGAAAAATATCTCATCAAAATATATAGGTCACAAAATATCTCACAAAAATATCTAAGTCAAATAGTCAAACCAAGTCAAGTGGTCAAGCCAAGTCAAAAGGTCAAACAAAGTCAAGTAGTCAAAACTAGTAGCCATGCCTCAATTATCATTTACAAAAATAAAAAATACTTTCCTCCACCTCATAATTGTTTTAATCAAGTAAATGGTCAAAACCCTAATGAGGTGTCTCCTTCTGTGCTCCTCTCATCCGTATATACATACCCGCATTCGTGTTCCGAGAAACACGAATACAAAGAAACGAAACTGATCCATCAATATAATACTAGGATCCGGCTTAAACCAAAATCCACTAGTATTATCCGTCCGAACATCATACGCGCACAAGTGTACGTAAGTGATCGAAGCCCTACCGTAAAACCATACGGCGTCTACACCTTTTACCCAGTGCAGGGAAACTCTCTGTGTGGGACTCTAAATACTCGACACTACGCTGGCAGTGGGTTTAACCACAGGCAACATGCGGTACTAGCTGCATGTAACGGTCCCCAGGTAGATGTCGATAAGAAGGCCGATGAGGAAAACCCATCCGAACTCCTACTGAGCCTGAATGTAACAATCTCTGTACAGTCCGGTCTGTTCGTCTAAGAGTATCGTATATCAGGCCTAGGGGGTGGCAATTGTCAGACCCCTAATAGCGCAATAAGTCATGTCGGATAGTAGCACAATAAACCCTGAGAAACTACTGGAATACCTACCAGTAAATCTCGCTTGCCTTGGCCAAGGACTTTGTGTAATGGCCTTTAGAACACAGCGCGATATCAACCCCCAATACCGGGAGAGACGAATCCTATCTAACCGCCACTGCCTCCAAGTGCTTCATGACTGCACCCAACTACTACCTGTTTGCACGACTCTTTTGAGCCGTGGTAGGGTAGTAATCAAAGTACAGTGGGAACACACTCAAGGCGAAACAACAGTGTCAAGTCGACGGACTAAGCTGTACTCATGTCACCTGGGAACTGCTACCTGACGACAGGTATAATACCCACCAACAGTCCCCGACGAGCCATGTCCAGTGTACTCATAACCTAATGAGCACCTGCATACTATCTCCAGTACGACGTACTTATGGCTGTGGGACAGACCATCTTCCCTGCTGGGATGAGAAGCGTATACACTAGTCTACTGTGGAGTATCGATGCCCTGTCTCGATAATCCTACGACTAGGGACATGGATAGGATGTGCTTATAGATTACCCAGCCCCCACTAGTGTGACTGCCATCACAACGCTGGTAATCAAGCAAAGATCCTAAGAGCTCTACCAATATGTAGAAGCGATATGCTAAAAGAAACACATGCACATATTGAGATAGAAACAAACCAGATAGCATACTACCATTTCGAGCAAGACTGTTACTATATCCGTGTATATCCCAAGCTCCTATTAAGTAATATACAATCCAGTATATACAATAATGGCCTCTATGGCATATATCACTAACACATACTCGTATCCGTATTCCGAAATATACGAATACAAAGACACGAAAATAATCCAATAATATAATACTAGGATCCGGTTTAAACCAAAGCCCACTAGTATTATCCGTCCGAATCATGATACGTGCACAAGTGCACGTATATGATCGAACCCCGCCGTAAAACCATACGGCCTCTACATCGTTTCACTCGAAGTAGGAAAACCATATGTGTGGGACTCTAAAGACTCGTCAATACGCTGGCAGTGGGTTTAACCACAAGCACGTCAGGGGCACTAGCTGTACGTAACGGCTACCCAGGTATTGAGCGAAAGGAAGGTCGACGAGCAAACTCATCCGAACCCCAACCGATCATGTCCGTGACAATCTCTGTACAGTACGGTCTGTTCGTCTAAGAGTATCGCTGTAACATTTTAAATATATATATATATAATATTATTTTTGGGAATTTTTATAATTTAATAATAAAATATTGAATATTTTAATAAGGCGGTATAATTAAATACTGATAAATTGGGGGGAAATTGGAAAATTATGGAAATTACTAAAAAGAGGGTGCTTTGTGTAATTTATGCAAAATATGAAATTTTATGATTTATTTGACACTATTTTAGTGCTAATCGTGATTAAAATCGCTAATTGGGCTTTAAGCGTGCTTTGTGCACAAGACATGCACATGTCATTTTTAGCACTTTTTACATTTTCTTTTATGGTTACCTCCTTGTTATCATGCATGGCTTTGTATTTGTAAAGAAAAGAAAAGAAGAGAAAAGAAAAGTCAAAAGGGGCACCATGATTGCAAGAGGGATGAGCATGAGAGAGAGGGGGGATGAGGGGTCAACCAAGCATGGCTCTCATTTTGTTTCCATTCATCATTCATCTTCTTCATCTTTTCTCTCCTCTCTCAACTCCTATGGCATCACCTCCTCTCTCCCCCTCTTCAAAACCCCAAAACTACCTCAAAAACTACTCCAAAGTCCCTCCCCCTTCACAAAAATTGTGCACAAGCCCTCAAGCTACCCTTTGGACCAAGAAAGTTTGAGTTTTGGAGCTGTAGAGAATACATGAGTGCAAAATGAGGTAATTATTCCATCATTAGTGTAGTATTTCTTTTGGTTATGCATCTATTCAAGTTTAAAATCGATTTTGCGAAGTTTAGTGAACTTTGGATATCCCTAGAGAGGGTTAGAGTTAATTTGAGTTGTGTTGGTGAACTTGAGCCTTATTGGTGACCTTAAATCCCCCTTTAATGATGGAAGCCCAGACCAAGCCCAACTGAAACCTAAAATACGGAAGTACGGAACTTTTCATGTCGGTTTGTGAACTTTTAGGGTGTGCAGGGAAATCTGGGATGACCCAGGGAAATTCTGAGACAAACAAACAACTCTAGAGGCCAAATTGGACCAGTATGAGACCACCCTGACCAGACAAGACCCCAAATCCCTAGCAAAACCGGCCTAGCCGGAATTTTGTGGTATGTGGCCGACCCCCCTGATAAATTAGGTGCCCAAGTTGCTTCTGTAGGTTAAATACACCATATACATCACCCCAGAACTGTTTGTGCACCTAGTTTTGACCTGAACAGAAATCTGGGACCACTTTTATGGGTTGCTGCCATGTGTTTCATGATGTTTATGGATTTAATTTTTGATATTTGGTTTTGTATTCGATTATTTGACGTTTGTACGTCTATATCGATTGATATTGGTTAAATTGCGAGATGTAGACCATAGGTTTTGACCTATGAGTGATTCGTGCGACATTTCGATTTTTGTGTGTGGCTTCGTTTACGATGCTATATATATGATATGTGGGTACCCCACGTAGACTTCGAGACGACGAGGATGAGCGTGGAGTCATCGACTCCAGAAAGCGAAGATCAGGTGAGTAGATTTATATCTATAGGGAGAAATCGGGTGGATGGCGTATAACACCCCCGCAAAGTTGTGAGAATTGTTTTGGTGTGATATAGATATACATTTATATATTGTGGAGAGATTTGAACACTTAGCAAGAAAATGTTAGGAGATCATGAGTTAGTGTTGTGAGATTTGAGGAAAATGATTTAGTTGATTTCATAATCGCGAAACCTAGGGTAAAGTTGTTACACATACGCATACACGCACGGGATAGGGTTTTGGGTGTGTGTGTTATATGTTTATAGATAGATGCAGATGCGTGGGTTGATACACACACACACACACACATATACACACACACACACGGACACACACGGATGATTGAGGATGTTATATGATACTTTGGAATGAGTCGATACGATCGGGTATGATGCCGTGAGAATTTAAGGTGTGACCGAGATATGTCATGATGTTATAGTGGATCGTTGGACGACGCTACCATGTGAATGGTGATATATATATGATAGTTGGCATGTGATCGAGATATGAGATAAGCTATGTTAAGATATTTATAATAGATCGCATTGGGCGATGTATACTTCTATATGGTGATATGTGTTAATGACATCGGATTGTTTGAGGCTGTAGGTCAGTAGTCAGATCATGACTATATTGATGATATTAGTATTGTACTAGACCTAGATCGGTACCCATGTTCACGATTGGTGATGATGATGATATCTGACGAATAATGTGATAATTGACCCGTACCCAGATTTGGGATGTCGTACGATAGATTTACCGTACGAAATATATTTATGATGTTAGATCCGCACTCTTGACTCGAGGATGTCATATGATATATTGTATCGTACATGATACTTTTGAGGCGAGATCACCGACTACTAGATATATGCAGATCGACTCAGATTTAGGTGGATTTCCTTGCCCTTTTGACCGGGCTCGAGTCATACTTGTTTTCAAAAGTGGAGAATTGTGAGTATTTAAATACCAAATGGTATGACTCGTACATTGGGTAGGTTTATTCTTCAGTGTTGCTGTTATCATATCGCTTTCTGTATATTCATGATGTTTCATCGCATTGCATGCGTATATATATGTTATCTGTAATTATTATGAAATCCTGCTGTCAGGACACCAGCACCATTACCGATGATGCGTATGCTCCACATACACTTGCTTGCCGGCTCACACACATCTTCATCGGTAATTGCCATGTCACGTACACTTTAGAGAATATCATTTCATTGACATAGCTTGTTAGCTGATAGTTTCGATATGATATAGTGTACTTGCTTTATATGTCAGTTTAGACATTGCAGTTATTACTTACTACTTCATGCATATTATTATTCACTGTTATGGAATATTATGGAGTTTTATGCCGATATTCTCTGTTTACTCGCTATTGATGATTGGATTTCGGATTTTCATGAGATTTCCTGGATTTGGGAGAAAACAGCAAGAATATATAAATTTCTCTCTCTCTCTCTTTCTTTTTAAAATGAAAAGTGCGGTTTTCTCGTGATGTATGAGTCGTCCACCATGAGTTTTCAGGATTGCTGTTGGATTTCGAGACCCGATTCGAGGAGTTGGATGAACCGTCTCGGGTACATGGTGGGCCCGGTATGGTACTCCGGGACAAGAAGCTCGAGTTGTAATCGATGAGCCTGACAGGGGAGCACTACCTACCGGTGATATTATTTGGACTCGTCGGTTATACGGAGGATACCGGCCGGAGTCATGAGATGGATACAGGCTGATCCGTTCTGTCGGAGCCCGCAGGCCGATCCCGCAGATGATACGGATGCCTGAGATATGAGGATTTATGTTTTGTGTCGATACTGGACACGGATTTTATGTTGATTTCGTTGATGATATCTCGATTTATATACATACAGAAATCTCATTAAATAAAGAAAAACAGTTTCTTGATTCATTATGTACCTTGTTCTCATTCTATGCATTTGCACATCATTTTAGTGACATATTGCTGCCTGACATTTGTACATCATATTAGTGACATGTTGTTACCTAACACACTGACACAAGTACTTGGTATTACACTTAGGGATAGATGTTACCTTTACCATTATATTGCTCCAGGCCATATTATTATTTACCATTTGAGGATATTACTGATCGTATGACCTAGGATAGCGTTATGCATGTGATTTCTACTCGTAGATGTTTTCTACTCACGAGTTGGCAACTCACCCCCGTTGTGCCACAGTTCCTTGCAGGTTTTGCCGTACAAGTTTCGTTGCGGTTTTGCTGGCACATTGTTCCTTCCGGTGGTTGCTTTGGTAGGTGGGTTCTTTTGTATCAGGACCACCATTGTATATTCATATTCAGTTGTATCTAGTAAGACTCCATCAACCAGACTTGTATTATTTGATAGAGATAGAGGACCAGGAATGCTATTCTTTCGACATTAGAGTTGCGCGTTGTATTATTATGGGTTTTCTTGTTGTTGAGTTTCCTTTTGAGTTTTGATCCTCGTCCTTCGGCGTTGTATATTATATTGCTTGCGTGGTTGTGACCGTCGATTGATGAAGAGCTAGCTCCCGCTTGGGGATGCCTTTATTCATGATACATGCTTTATTAGGTTTGTACCCGTTTGGGATCAGTTTTTACAAAGGAAACTCTGCCGAAATTTTTAGAAAAGACTGGTGATTTTAAATATACATATTTCGGCTTATGTTGCTAAACTACTTGATTTAAATTGGTTTTTCCTTCACTTTACTGCTTTACTTGGTTTGGATTTCTGGGTTTTGGCTTACTTAGATTACGTACGCCTCGAGACGTTTTCGTAATTTAAGTGCCGGTCATGTTCCGTACTTTTCGGGTCGTAACAATCGCATATCGAGTCTAGGGGTGGATAAAGTCAGACCCCTAATAACGTGACATTTCGTGTTGGTATGAAGCTCATCACCGACTGAGAAACTACTGATCTAAATCAGTAATTCCCGACTATCTTGGCCAAGAATTTCTGGTGATGGCCACCCGTGCACTACGCGACATCAACCCCCAATATCGGGAGAGGCGAATCCCCGAAGATCCGCTCACTGCCTCCATGTGGCTCGGGACTGTACCCAACTAAAAGCTGTTTGCACGACTCCTTTGAGCCGTGGTAAGATAGTAATCAAAGCACGGTGGGAACTCACACAAGACAAATGATGATCTCAGGTCGACAGACTAAACTGTATACATATCACCTGGGAACAACTATCTGACAATATGTATAATACCAACTAGTATATTCCCGGCGAGTCCGTCCAGTATACTCATAACCCAATGAGCACCTGTATACTATCTTAGGTGACAAACATACACCAATGACTTGTGAGACCGGCCACCGCCCCTCATCGGGGTCTCGATAAGTACATACTAGTCTACTCTGGAGTATCAATGCACGGTCTTGATACTCCCTCGATTAGGGACATTTAAGGATGTGCTTATAGACCACCCAGCTCTCACGTATATGATCGTCATCATAATGCTGGTAGTCAAGCAAGAATCCTGTGGGCTCTATCAACATATAATAGTGATCTGTAATACCACATAATGCATGTATATGATGATAAAGACAAACCAGATAGCATACTATCATTTTGAGTAAGACTGTTCTATCCGTATAGATCATCTCTCAATCATCATAATCATCTGCCTGTGATTACAATAATTATCTTGAGGGCACTATAGCTAACAACATATTCATATGTGCAAACGATTCAAGCATGGTTGCTATATTATATTTGCAAAAATCTTTTCACAAAACCATGGTTTGGATTTTCTCTCATTTAGTTTTTTCATTCTCATCATTTTATTCTTTCTCCTCACTTAACTCCTCCTTCTTCTTCCTCTTTTTTTGCACTCTCATGAGTTGAGAATCAAAGAGAAGAAGAGGTAGAAAAATACTTGAACGCTTCACTACATCTCTAAACACTCTGCATTAGTAACCTAGGGTTTTTAGTTGCTCCATTTGATTTTTTGTGTGGAGCTAGAGTTTTGAACCATATCTCTCGGGTGGATCATATTCGACAAAGGAAGACCGGCGGACAAGCTCTATCCCGGAGTCTCAAGAAGCTAAAGAAGTTATTTTGAAAACCGAAGGACACGAACCTCTTTAGTATAATCTCTTTCTATAGTAGATAAACTCTTTATAGTTTTCTAGTTTAAATGTTTGGTTAAGATTTTAGGGTTTAAAGTTTCTAGCGTCTCTCGAATTTTTGTTTTTCATTCCGCAATGGCCGCGGTTGTAGTGGCAAGGATGCTACGAATTATAACAGGAATGTAATACCCCTGAGCAGTGCGGTCTTCGGACATCATGGTGATCTGCTCTATCTACACTCAGTGGGGTCTGTTGCGGACACATTGTGATTTGAGTGTGGAGCTGCTTCAGAACAATGAGATCGGGTCCCTGAAGTATATTCCGAAAGAGAACCGGACTGTATTATAAATATAATAATACCACCCTCAATTACGGAGGAGCCTTTTGGTTGAATCGGCACTCCGGAGTTTAAAGAACTCAGTGATTAAGCGTGTTCTGGTTAGGGAAATCCTAGAATGGGTGACCTCATGGGAAGTGGTCTATTCTCGAGTCCGGTTCGCTCCAAAGGGAAAAACCGTGCGGATTCGACCAGAGCAGACAATATCATCCGTACTGGGAAGTGGGGCGTGACAAAAACAAGCCAATGAACCGAGATTTGGTTTAAGGCTCATGTCGCAAGGGACAATCCAGCTTACAACAACATTATTTAACAACAGTCCTTATTGCTATATTTGAAGCTTCAGATGTCCAGTCCTGTGTTTGCGTGCGGTTTTTAGATCATATCTCGATAAAGTCTAAATATTGTTGCTCGTTTATTGTGTATCATATTTATATAATTTAAGAGGTCCAATGCAATGAATGTTCTCTCTCCGAGGCTTATAATGACCGATCTGCGGATGATCACTGGAACCCCGCCCGCTTGACGCCTCTAACCCATACAATCTGTATGAGTGCTATACTAAGTAAAATGCAGATGGTTTGTGCAATTTGCAACTCAAACTAAATATTTCCTTTGTCCCTTCAACCCCAGACCCCCCCCCTTGTAAACCCACATTGCTAGCTGCGGCTGCAATACGAGAAGAAAACGAAGATTTCACCCAAAAGAAAATTTCACGAGAAGAAGAAACGATCGATCCGATTCAATCGAGGTATTAAAGAAAATTCCTATAATTTGAGCTCTGTTTCCATTGCTAATCTGTAGAATCGATCTATTATTTGATATATGTCTTTTACTACTAAAAAGATCTCTCTTTTCTCCAAAACTGGACTCATCTTGAATCAAATCAAGATCACTGTGTCTTCTGCTTGCAACCCTTTACCTCAAAACCCTAGCTTTGCACTAACAAATTCGCTGAATGCTCGATGTTACTCAAAATTAAGGAACAAGAGATCCAAAGAAGACAATGTGTTGATCAGAAGCATGGCTTCAATCATTCAAAAGACCGATAAATGGGATTCATGTCTCAAGGAACTATGCGCCGTTTCCGATTCTGAAATCACCCCTCAAATAGCAGTTCAAGTCCTCAAGCGCATCCGAAAGCCCGAGTTGGCGTTCAAGTTTTTTGATTGGTTGGAAGACCTTGACGGTTTCGATCATGATGGGATAAGCTACACGACGATCCTCAAGGTCCTCACGAGAGGTTGTAACCCGTCGCATGCTTCCGTTGCCGACTCTTTGCTTCATAAGAAGATTTCTTTAGGGTTTGGTGCGACTCCTGTGGATTATGACTATGTGCTGCACCAGAGGGCTTGTGTTGGGAGATCAGATATGGGGTTATCTTTGTTGCATGAGATGAGTTCCCGTGGATTTAGTCCTGCGTTTGAGTCTTGTAGCATACTCTTGAAGGAGCTTTTCGATTCGGAACAAGAGGATTTGGGTTGGGATTTGTTCTGCAGAATGCTAAATGGGAGCGTTGATGCTTTGGAAACCGAAACCTTTAACGTTGCAATGATGTACTTGTGTGTGAAAGGGAGATTGGTGGAAGCTTTAGAGGTTTTCGTGATGGCGAGAGAGAAAGACTGTGTGCCCGATTTGGAAAGTTACAATATCTTGATTAAAGGGTGTTGTGAGAAGGGAGAGGTGAAAATGGTGTTCCATCTATTCAAGCAGATGCTTGATTTTAAAATAAAGCCGGATAGTTATACTGTAAACCTATTGATTATGGAGGTGTGTAAACAAGGGAGACCTGAATACGGAAATGATCTCTTTAACCACATGAGAAGAGTGGGTTGGTTAGATAGGAAGTTTGTGTACACTCAACTTGTGGAGTCGCTTTCAAATTATGGTTGGTGGATGAAAGCGCTAAAGATTTTTGTAAAAATGGTCCGAAGAGGGCATCATCCGAAATTAAGCCTTTATAATAACCTCATTCGGCGTTTGTGTATGGGTAGTAAGTTACGAGAAGCACATAAATTGAAAGATTTGATGTTACGAAATGACTATTTGCCCAGAATTGAAATATATAATGGCTTGATAGATGGATTGTGCTTAACGGGTCGAATGGAAATGGTTGATAAAATGATATTGGAGCTTCAAAATAAAGGGATCGAGCCTTAATTTTGGAACTTACAATGTAATTCTTCGTGGGCATTGTATGATGGGAGATGTAAAATGGAGTGAAGAGTGGGTGGAAAAGATGATGGAGGAAGGTTGGGAACCTAATGATGAGTCATGTAAATCCATATAGCCTGTCTTTTGAATAATGGGAAGATTTTTGAAGCATTTCAACTCAAGGATCATAATGCATATAAAGTATTGCTTGATGAGTTTAAAAAAGTTAAAAGGATACGAGTTGAACCACTGATCTCTAAATGAGAAGATAATTTCTGCTCTTCTGCATGAAGTTAAAGCACAAGAACAGCATCGGGGCTTAAAACACAGTGAAGGAAACTGGTCGAGGAAGCTACCTACTGTAAAGTAAGTGGTCCAGTGGTTGATGCCTTTTTGTAAATTATCTGTCACTTTAGGCTTTGATTACCTTCTCTATGATTTTATCTCAGGAATATAAAGTGTAATGCTGGAGAGCTTGGAAGAATCAGATTTTTTCAGAACATGTTTTAAATGTAAGCTATTCATCCAACAAGATATTTTGGGATATCATTGTAAAGTAATGGCTCAATGAGATAATTTGTTAAATCGAGCAGCTAGTTTTCCCCCCTTAATTACCGTATTTTACTTCAAAATATTTCTGTTTTCCTCTGTTTTTCTCACTTTCTCGCCATCTATTCTGTAACTAATATGAAACTAATGAGATGACTTCTCTTGATGATTAGATGAGTATTATAGAATATGAGCACAGCATGCAAAAGCTCACCACATTTGAGTAGACGCACACATATCTATAGGGACGGTAAGTGATGGAGCTCCTTTTCAGGCCTCCGTCAGATGTTGTCTTCCGTTGATCTCGAGGTGAACTTGGTTGATTGTCCTTCGTTGCGTGTGGGTCTCAATGGGTTTTGAGAAGAGAAGGTTAGGTGAGGAGGCTGTCGCCGAGTACCTGCAAAGAAGTCCTGAGGTGGTTTGGTACCACCGAGGACCCTCCGACGCTCAAGTTAGTGATGAGATCCGAGCAGAGTAACGGCGTAAAGTGTAAAGAATGGCTTACCTGACCCCTCCGTGATGGGGGTTTATATAGCGGTGGTGACACGCATCAGCGGGCGTGAGAATCTCGCCGACAGTTACGCTTCCGTCGTCACGCCGGCGTAGAGAGCGGATCGCCCATTAATGGGGATCGTGGTGGCGTGGAACGTGGGATGTTGCTGGCGTAGAATTCGCGCATGGCGAGATTCGCGGAGCGGCGGTTACGCCCGCGAGTGGTGGAGTTGGTCGGAGGGTCGAGGGAGGCGGCCTCAGCAGGGAGCTCGGGGGCGAGCAGGGAGGCCGAGAAGTCTTGGTCCTATGGCGGCTCGGGGCGAGCTGAATGGCCGAGGAGGCTGATTTTCAGAGTGCCCCGAGGCGGGCCAGTTTGTGCTTGCAGGTCGGGCTCCGGGTGGCCTCGTCGGCCCCTGCGGGCCCTTCCCTCTGAGTCTTGGAACACGTCATCTGCCACGTGTCCTGATCTTGGAGGTCGCCAATATCGAGCATTATCATTAGCCCCCCACTCTTGTCCCAACCAGAAAGTGGTCGGGCCAGGAGTAGACTGCCGGCCCTCCTGAGGCGAGATCCTTCCTACGGTTTCGTCGGGGCGAGCTTTCGGTCCATTGGTCGTCTTTCTTGCTAGCGAAACGAGGCGGGGTCTCCGCACCTTAAAGGGGGTGTGTCGGTTTGAGCGCTATGTGGCTGAAGCGATGGTCCACGTGTCGAAGGGCGACTGGTCGATGTGACGTAAGCGGGCCGACACGTGGGTCGATCGAAGCCGCCGATCGTGAGGAGTCGTTTCGGCGGGAGTTGACAGGCGCCGTTGGATGCAGCGATAAAACGGTGGCGGGGCCCGCCCCACGGCCCCCAACCTTTCATCTCCTTCCTTCCTCGAGTCGCTATCGCTCGGCGTTTTTCCTCCTTCGGGAGACATGGTTCGTTCCCATTTTTCGGGTAGCTCGCGCCCGAGGGGAAGCCAGTGGCGTGGCCGAGCCCCCGACTAACTTACGCCCTCTGCCTGATTCTCCGCCGACGGCCGGGCTGTCCATCTCGTCAGCGGCACCTGGGAGCTTTTCTGGCGGCGGCCGGAGTTGTCAGCTGTCACCCGAGTCTCAGACTGGTGACGAGAGGAAGGGCGAGGGCCGGCCCCCTTCTAAGAAGAAAAGGACGGTTTCTCGCGCGCCGCCGTCGAAGGCCCCCGAAGGGATTCCCGTGCGGGAAGGGGGCTCCGTCTTCGCTGTTCCGTCTGGGCCTTCCGTTGCCACTGGTCTGCTCGCCGGGATGGAGGAATCGGCCGGGGGAAGGCTCCCGCATGGCTCCTTGAGGGATCAATTGGAGGCCATGGCCCAGGGGGCGGTCCAGGTATGAATCCTCCTGCGCGCATTCGCCTCGGTATGCCTTTCCTTGGTTTCTCATTGGCTTTCTGTCAGGTTCTTCAGCACTGCGCCCTCGCCGTTCGTATGGAGGCCGAGAGAGCGTTCCACGCCCCGAGGCCAGTGGGGGCGTTTCATTCGGAGATTGAGATCTTGCAACGTGACCTGCGCCGGGAGAGGGATAAGGCTGACGTCGTGGCTGGCCAGGCGGAGGCCGCGGAGCTCGCCAACTCGGCGGCTCGGGGTGCTCTTCGCCGTCTGAACGCGTCACTCTGGGTCGCTGATAGGAAGCTGGCGGACCTGGCCGGATGCTTTGCGGCACTGGAGAAAGAGAGGGACGCCAGCAGGGGGATGCTGAGTCGGCGCTGCTGAGGGCTCAGGTTGCCGAGGCTCGGGCTAAGAAAGCTGTGGCCGAATACAAGGCGTCGGAGCAGTTTTACGCCGAGCTCGGGGAGTATTCTGCCGTTGTGTGGAATAAGGCTCTGGACGCCATGAAGGAACAACTTCCCGAGTTCGACGATGGTGAACTCCGCGCTTGGGTCCCGCTTCCGGCAACGAGGTCTCCGGCGAGAGATGACGAGGGGTGCCTGGCGTGCCCTTGGTGGCAAAGTCTTCGGTGGTAGGGCCGTGACGCCGACGGCGAAGTGGCCGAAGTGAGCCTCCGGGCAGTATGTAGGGTTGGGGGCCCCAGAATACCCTTTGTAAAGTTCTTGATTTTGGCAATAAAAGCAAAAAAGAACCCTTAATTTGTCGGTTTGTGTCCCCCCTTTTTTTCTTCTCTTTTTTGTGTGAAGGACGTTCATAGGATGCCCTTGTTTGTATTGCTGTGTTTCCGTGTAAGTTTGGCCATATGTCCGGCGATCTCCTGTCGAGTTTGCCAGCCGTAGTTTCTGATGAGCAGGGTAGCTGCTCGGTTGCCCCTTGCGAGGGCACTTGATCCTTCACGACGGTGGTAGGAAGCTACCAGCCATCGACGGTTAGGCAAGGACCCGACCGCTTCGGGGAGGAATTTTGATCCTCAGCGTGTGGCAGGGAAGCTGCCCGCTGGGGATAGCCGAGCGAGGGAACCTCGGGCTTGGCCGCCTCTGGGAGGGCTTTCAGATCTTTCAGGAAGGGAACCGAGCAGGGTTACTGCCCAGTGCCTCTTGGCGAGGACTTTGATCCCTGTCGGTTGTGGTAGGAAGCTACCGGCCGGGGATAGCCGGGCGAGGACCCGACTGCCTCTGGGAGGACTTTGGCCCTTGGCGCGAGGAAAGTTATATGGCTGTAGGAAGCCACCAAGGACCCTTGGCCGGGCAGGGTTACTGCCCGGTGCCTCTTGGCGAGGGCTTTTGTCCTGAAAGATAGCCGAGTGTGGGAACCTCTGGCCTCGGCTGTCTCTGGGAGGGCTTTTTGATCCCCGGCGTTGTGGCAGGGGAGCTGCCCGCGGGGGATAGCCGAGCGAGGGGACCTCTGGCCTCGACTGTCTCTGAGAGGGCTTTTCGATCCTCGGCGTGGTGGCAGGGAAGCTGCCCGCGGGGGATAGCCGAGCGAGGGAACCTCGGGCCTCGACTGCCTCTGGGAGGGCTTTTCGATCCCCGGCGTTGTGGCAGGGAAGCTGCCCACGGGGGATAGCCGAGCGAGGGAACCTCGGGCTCGGCTGCCTCTGAGAGAGCTTTCGGTTCCTGGCGTCGTGGCAGGGGAGCCGCCCGCTGGAGATAGCCGAGTGAGGGAACCTCGGGCCCGACCATCTCTGGGGGACCCTTCTCGTTGTACAGGGGAACCCTACCGGGAAAGAATGTTCGAAAGTTTCTTTATTCGCATGGATAGGAATTTTATACAACGTTGTACATCATCATCTCAAAGGGAGATTTCGAGCGGTGGCCGGGGCACGGCGTTTTGCTAGTTTGACTTCATAGGTATAGCTTGAGCTTCTCCGCGTTGTAAGGCCGAGGTAGCTTCCGTCCGTCCACATCTTGCAGGCGGTAGGCTCCGCCGGGGAGCGCTTCGTAGACGAGGAAGGGACCCTCTCACTTTGGGGAGAATTTGTGAAGCCTGCCTTGGTCGATGAACTCGTTCCGCCGTAGGACTAGGTCCCCGGCCTTGAAGGATCGGTGCTTTACCCGAGCGTTATAGTACCGGGCCGTTTGCTGTTGGTAGGCGGCGGCTCTGATCTGCGCCCGATCCCTTTTCTCCAACAATACGTCGAGGTTGGTTCGTAGTGCCATGGTGTTTGCTTCATCGTCAAAGTGCTCGACTCGGTGGCTGGGTAGCCCGATCTCCGCTGGGACCATTGCTTCGGTCCCGTAGCAGAGGCTGAAAGGGGTCTCCCCGGTGGGAGTCTTTTTTGACGTGCGCATGGCCCATAAGACCCGGGGTAGTTTCTCGACCCAACTGCCTTGCCTCCCTTCCAGGCAGGTTCGGAGGCCCTTGAGGACGTCCCGATTAGCGACCTCGGCCTGCCCGTTACATTGGGGGTGCGCGACCGCGGCAAACTTCATGAGGATGTGGTATTCTTTGCAGAAGTCCCTTACTTTCTCGTTCTCGAAGTTCGTCTCGTGGTCGGTGATGATGCACCTTGGGATCCCGAACCGGTGAACCAGGTTTGTTTTGGAGGAACTTGATGGTTGTGGCGGTGTCCGGTTTCCTGATGGGAACGGCCTCGATCCATTTGGTGAAATAGTCCACCGCGACGAGGACGCACTTATGCCCGCGGGAAATTGGCCGATCATATCCAATCCCCATTGGGCGAATGGCCACGGGGATGCCAGGGCCGTTAGCTCGATAGCCGGGAGGCGGGGGATACTGCCGTAGAGTTGGCAGCTCTTACACCTCCTGACCAGTTTCAGGGCGTCTTCGTGCATGGTGGGCCAATAGTACCCCTGGAGTTGTGCCTTTTGGGTCAAGGTTCGAGCCCCCTGGTGTGCGCCGCCCACCCCTTCATGGATTTCCCGCAGGACGTAGTCGGCCTCGTGGGGGTCAACGCACCGGAGCAGGGGCTGCGTGAAGGCCTTCTTGTAGAGATTTCTGTTGCTCCAGACGAAGTGGGTGGCTCTGGCCCGGAGGCGGCGGGCGGCTGCCCTGTCTTCCGGGAGCGTGCCGTCTTTCAGGAATTCCACGAGGGGCTTCCTCCAATCTGGGTCATTCTCCTGTGTTGCGTACACTTGGAGCGTCGCCGCCTCGTTTTCAACGCTGGGTCGGGCCAAGGTTTCGAAGAGTATTGAGCGCATGTTGCTGGCCGAGTATGATGAAGCCAACTTGCTCAGTGCGTCTGCTTGAGTATTCATTTGTCTGGGTATTTGTTCCACCTGGATTTCGTCGAAGTTTCTTCGGAGCTTTCTCACCTCGTCTAGGTATTTCATCATTAGGGGCCTCCGAGCCTCGAAGCGGCCGGTTACTTGGCCGACGACCAGGGCCGAGTCGCTGCGGACTCGAACGACCTTCAGCCCCAGCCCGACGGCCATGCGCAGTCCAGCTAGGAGGGCTTCGTACTCCGCTGCATTGTTTGATGCTTTGAAACCGAGCCTCAAGGAATACTCCATCTCGGCTTTGTTCGGGCTTCGGATAATGAGGCTGGCACCGCAGCCTTCCTTGGTGGAAGACCCGTCGACGTAGATGATCCACTCCGGGGCTGATCCACGGCTTTCCTGGTCGGGATGCCGGGCCGCGAGGGGCGGCACGGGATCCGGCTTCCTGCTGGGGATGGTGCATTCGACGACGAAATCGGCCAGGGCCCGCGCCTTGATGGCTTGCCTCGGGCGATACCTTATGTCGAATTGAGACAGCTCCCATCTCCATTTTTCCAGGCGGCCAGAGGATTCTGGCGATGCCAGGATAGCCCCTAGGGGGCGCTCGGTGAGGACGATGATGGTGTGTGCCTGGAAGTAGTGCCGCAGCTTCCGCGAGGTTACCACGAGGGCCAGGACGATCTTCTCTATGGCGGGGTATCTCGTCTCCGTGTCTTTTGAATAGATGACTCACATAATACACTGTCCTCTGCACCCCCTCGGCCTCTCGGACGAGCACCGACCCTGCTGCTTGGTCGGATACCGCCAGGTACAGCGACAGCTCGTCCCCTTCCATGGGCCAGGTGAGTAGGGGTGGCGTTGCGAGGTGCCTCTTCAGCTGGTCGAAGGAGGCTTGGCAATCCTCCGACCACTCGAACCTCGGGATTTTCCTCAGCGCCTTGAAGAACGGGAGGCACTTCTCCCCCGACCTGGACATGAAACGGGTAAGAGCGGCGATTCGCCCTGTGAGCCGCATGATTTCGACGTTGGTCCGGGGTGCAGTCATGTTCAGGATGGCGTCGATCTTCTCCGGGTTAGCTTCAATCCCGCGGTGAGTGACCATGAACCCGAGGAATTTCCCTCCGGTCACTCCGAACGCGCACTTGGCGGGGTTCAGCTTCATGTTGAACTTGCGGAGCACATCGAACGCCTCGCCCAGGTCCTTGACATGGTCGGCCGATGAGACGGACTTGACGAGCATGTCGTCGACGTAGACCTCCATGTTTCTACCGATCTGCGGCTTGAACATGCGGTTGACCAGCCTCTGGTATGTGGCCCCGGCATTCTTGAGGCCGAAGGGCATCACCCTGTAACAGTACACCCCCCGGTCCGTCGTGAAAGCGGTCATGTCTTCGTCGCCAGGGTTCATGTGGATTTGGTTGTAGCCGGAGAAAGCGTCCATGAAGCTCGGGAGCTCGTGCCCGGCCGAGCTGGTCTATGCGGGGAAGCGGGAAGTTGTCCTTCGGGCAGGCCTTGTTGAGGTCTGTGAAGTCGACGCACATACGCCACTTCCCACTCGATTTCTTGACCAGGACCACGTTGGCCAGCCATTCCGAGTAGGGCACGTTCCTGATGAAGTTGGCGGCGAGGAGTCTGTCAACTTCTTTCTCGATGGCCTTTTGTTTGACCGGGATGAAGCTTCTCTTTTTTTGCCTGACGGGTCGGGCCGCAGGATCCACCCCGAGGGGGTCGATCCCAGGCATGTCGGCTGGGGCCCAGGCGAAGACGTCGGAATTGCTCCGTAGGAACTCGGTCAGGTCATCCCGCTGGGTTCTCGTCAGGAGTGACCCGACCTGGACAGTCTTCCCTGGGTCTCCTTCCGCTAAGGGGACCTCGGTCAGCGGCTCGATCGGTGCCCCACAGACCTCTTTCCGCTCGTCCCTGGTGTCTAGGGACCCCTTCATGTCGTCGCATGCATCGGCGCTATCAGCGTGCTGCTCGGGGAAAGATGCCTCTGCCAGACCCACCTCCGCGAGCCGTTGGCTCCCGTAGGCCCTGCCCACCCCACCCTGGTCGAGGGGGAATTTTATCGCCAGGTGGTACGTCGAGATCTGGGCCTGGAGGGAGTTCAGAGTCGGCCGACCGAGGAGGACGTTGTATGCCGAGGGGACCGTAGCCACGATAAAGTCTACCGGCAGAGTGTGCGTGTGGCCGGGCTCCCCGATCGTGAACTGCAGGGTGACCACTCCTTGCGACGGGACGGAGTGGTTGGTGAATCCCGAGAGGACGTGGGAGGTCGGCCTCAAGTCCGCTGGGGCCAGCCTCATCCGCAGAAAGCAGTCGTGGAAGAGGATGTCTGCCGAGCTGCCTGAATCGATGAGCATTCGGTGGACCTCGTATCGGTGAATTCGCGCTACGATCACCAGTGGGTCGCTGTGGGGCACAGATATGCCGTGGAGATCCTCGTCGCTAAAGGTGATGGGCTCCCGGCCCCTAGCTCTTTTGGTCGGGCGGCCGCCGGAGAGCGTGGGGTGGTAGCCTGTGGGGAGGTCGACGACTTCGGGAGAGGGTCCGCCCGTGCCCCCGTTGCGAGGGGGCGGTAGCGGGCGTTTGGATCCTTAGGGGAGTCGATTGCCATACGAGCGGAGATTGAAAGGCCAACTTCGTATTTTGGGGAGGAGTTAGTTTCCCACAGACGGCGCCAACTGATGGGGCTCCTTTTCGGGCCTCCGTCAGATGTTGTCTTCCGTTGATCTCGAGATGAACTTGGTTGATTGTCCTTCGTTGCGTGTGGGTCTCAATGGGTTTTGTGAGGAGAAGGTTGGGTGGGGAGGCTGTCGCCGAGTACCTGCAAAGAAGTCCTGAGGTGGTTTGGTACCACCGAGGACCCTCCGACGCTCAAGTTAGTGATGAGATCCGAGCAGAGTAACGGCGTAAAGTGTAAAGAATGGCTTACCTGACCCCTCCGTGATGGGGGTTTATATAGCGGTGGTGACACGCATCAGCGGGCGCGAGAATCTCGCCGGCAGTTACGCTCCCGTTGTTACGCCGGCGTAGAGAGCGGATCGCCCATTAATGGGGATCGTGGTGGCGTGGAACGTGGGATGTTGCTGGTGTAGAATCCGCGCATGGCGAGATTCGCGGAGCGGCGGTTACGCCCGCGAGTGGTGGAGTTGGTCGGAGGGCCGAGGGAGGCGGCCTCGGCAGGGAGCTCGGAGGCGAGCAGGGAGGCCGAGGAGTCTTGGTCCTATGGCGGCTCGGGGCGAGCTGAATGGCCGAGGAGGCTGATTTTCAGAGGGCCCCGAGGCGGGCCAGTTTGTGCTTGCAGGTCGGGCTCCGGGTGGCCTCGTCGGCCCCTGCGGGCCCTTCCCTCTGAGTCCTGGAACACGTCATCTGCTACGTGTCCTGATCTTGGAGGTCGCCAATATCGAGCATTATCAGTAAGGAACTAGAAGATGAGTTCATCTATCTTCGTATTATATACAAATCATGATATTATATTTTACATTATAAACTGCTAATGTGGCCTTTCTTGTGCTTGGGTCCTTATACAATAGAGCATTGTCACAGTTTACCTTTTCCCCCCAACACTTTGCGGTTGTTTATGTTAATTCTAACCTCAATTTGACAAAGCTTCTTCAGTTTCCCCCAATTCCAACTTGAATGACTATTCACACTGTTCACATTTGTCGAACTTATGGATATAAAAGTGAATGTATCTAACACCTGGTACCTAACGCCAGCCAAATACTGTTGCAAATGAGACAGTTTAGAGTTCCTTATCTTGAACTCTTCTGAAAGAAAAAAAATACTTGGATGAAGGGGGGCTGACTGAACAAGCAACACTACAACGAGGTTAACCACGGATTCGCCTAAACTAAATTCTCTGTAATAGAGAAAAATATACATGATAGGATGTAACCATACACTTGCAGTCTATGCATCAGATTAATCAGTTGTATAATAGGATACTGCCTAAGTGTTTCTTTCTGGGTGCCATTTTTATTTACTCGTTGCATGACCTTCCTCTTCTGTCAAGTCTTGCAGGCTTTCATCTTTCAAAGACCACAAGTTCTAATAGGAAAGGGGGATATTTGTGTTCATTTAGTAGGTGATAGACTCTCTTGGTATTATCTATTTTGCAATGTTTAGAATTTTGTACATTCTTTTTCTGATCTTTAGAGATTTTCAACATTTAAAACTATATATTGATTAATTTTTAAAGCTTATGTGTAATAATTCCACATAATTCAATTATGTGGTGCATAAAGTGATTATTGTGTTCCGCTGCACACTGCAAGCGAATACATAATGCTTGTGTGTTTGGGTACATTGGTAAATAGAAAAAGTGATAGAAATATACAATATTATAGTATCCGCTATTGATAGGCTGAATGGAAATGTCACGACCCGAAGGTACGGAACGTGACTGACACTTAAATTACGAAACGTCTAAAAGCGTAACGTAATCTAAGTAAGTCAAAGCCCTGAAATCTAAACCATTAAGCAAAAAGAGTGAAGGAAAACTTAATTTAAAAGGAGATGTAGTAAATTAAGGTCACATTAAAGCATTTTAAAACACCAAACTTTCCCGAAAATTTCGGCAGAGTCTTCTTTGTAAATACCGGCCCCCAAACGGGTACAAAACAAGAATACATATAAATGATGAATAACGGCATCCCCAATCGGGAGCTAGCTCTTCGCCAAAGGCGGAATCACAACCACACGCAAAATATGCATAATCATCGAGCAAAATAAGCATATAAAACACAAAAGTAAGAAAGCATCACGTCGGCGCAAGTGAGCTCGACCCCAGAGAAACAACATATATACAAATCTCACGGTCTCATCTCTAAGTCGCATATACAATGGTAGAAGTGGTAGATACGGTAGATGGAGTATACTAGATACAATAATAATACAAGGTGGAAACAAAATATCCTCGCAACCCATCTACGAGCAATGCCGCAAGTCCAAGCAAAAGGAACAAAACGAAGAAGTGCGCACGCTGCTACTGTGCTGACGGGTCGGACCTGCAAAATACTGTGGCACAACAGGGGTGAGTTGCCAACTCGTGAGTAGTAAGTAACATCTAATAAGGCTATCGTAAGCATGCACGCAATGCGTCACAACCTATACATATCAATATGGTACGATGTAGTAACATGAATGCATAATCAAGCACAAAACCTGAACAAATCTGGTATGAGAAAATTTGTGTTCTTATCTTAGAAAAACCTCTGTGCAATAAATGAAGTATCATCAATGAAATCAACAGAAAATCCGTGTCAAGTATCGCCACAAAATATATACCCCAATATCTCAATGTCTCAATATCTCAATATCTCGATATCTCGGGCTCCGTCAGTCCGGATCGGCCCATATCATCAAATCTCACAACTACGTCGGTATCCTCCGGATATTCGCAGCGTCAAAAATAACCGGTCGGTAGTGCTCCACTGCCGGGCTCAACGCCATCATCTGCGCCCCTCTTGCCCTGGGATACCGTACCGGGGCCACCATGCACCCGCAGACGGTCCCTCCCCCTACCTCGAATCGGATGTATGATACCGCTCAAGAACAGAGAAAACCCATGGTGGACACCACACACATCATATCACGAGAAAACCGCAACCTACATTTTTAAAATGGTAATACGTTCTTAAAATCCTTGCGGTTTCTCCAAAATCCATAAATCTCATAAATACTGAAATTCTCGAGAATAATCACAATATGTAAACGTGTCGGTGATGATGGATGTCTATGATACGATAGTATATACCATGCGAAGTACGGCCAGAAGCTATGCATGAATCATGATGCAATGAGGTATGTATATATGACTAACAATCCTACGTATCCATCCTGATGAAATGATTATACAGGTACAAGTTTACAGATCATATATGATGCAAAGCACAAATACCGATTCTAAGCAAGTTCTATAGTGTTCGTGACATAGCAATTACCAAAGGCGTGTGTGTTCGCATGAATAGTGCACGTGGCATGAACCAATGGTAATGGTGCAAGTGTCCTATAAGATAATATCATATATATTTATGAAGATGCAATGTAATGAGATTAATAACTAGGAAACTACGTATATAAATGCAAGTACTACTAGAAATTCTAACTATCGGGCGTCTTGCGCCATCCAGACGATTCCTCCGTAGATGTGTATATCTACTCACCCGGACGCCTCAGCTAATCTGATCTGATCACAGCCTTGCCTTTCCACGCCGCGTCCGACTCCTCCGCAACCGATCCTAGAATTGCACAAATACAAAACATGAGGCTAAATATCCAGAGACCACAAAGACAACGAAACACAAGAATAGACGTCCACAAGTTAGACACTTGTGCACTCGGTGCACAAAACGCGTACGATATCGCCACAACCTCAACTAGGATCGCTAAACGAAACAATTCACCAAGTCTAGAACCCGATCGTACCAATTGCGCATTCGCAACTCACTAAGTACCATAGGGTATTGTATGCAAATCATCGCAATGTCAAACTAAACCAAAATCTAATTATTCCAAAAACCTAGTAAGCACATCAATATGATTTTGGCGTAAAAACTTCACGGACTAGCGATCTAGTGGCTACGATCACAACTAAACATCTTAATAAGTCATGCCTCACTAACTAATGTAATCTTATACAAAACCCACAAAATCCTACAACTTGCTTGCATAAACTCTCACTTAGGATAGCTATAAGCCACTTAAACAAGATAAACACTTCGATTAGGTGTGCAAAGCTACTAGATTGCAAACTACACATAGCTAACATAGTAAAGATGGGCAAAACCCTAAATTTAATTCAAGACCTTCTCTTGAATTTCTTAAATTTGCAATTGAAAACAAATTAACACCTAAATAGTTTAGATTAGAGTAATTAACTAACAAAGTAACTATTGGGTTAAGATTTTATACCTCAAATTTTAGAGATCTAAACTTGCAAACTTAGCCCCTAAAGATGGTTTCTTGCTCCAAGATCCTTGCTAGATTAGGTCAAGAACTCTTGGTGAAGGTTAGACTATGAATTTGTGAGGTTAAATGTGGATTTTTGATGATTTTTGAGGTGAAAATGAGAGAGAGGACTGCAGAAATTTCAGCCAGCTTTGGGGCTGGAAAAATGAGTGAGTGTGTGTGGGGGTGAGGAAAATACTTGACACCATATCCCAAGTCAAACTAGCACCATACCTCTTTATCTCCTCATTTTTCTTTTTTATTTATTTTGTTATATTAAAATTCTAGAACCATGGAGAACAAAAAGGAAAGAGAATGTGTTGCAACTAGCTATCTAATTGACATGGTGCACTAATGTGTACTTAACCCAACTCACTTGTAATTAGCACTAATTAAAAGTATAAGTGAAAGCTTAAAACAATGTTTAAAATTAATTAATTTAGGAAAAATATTTAAGAAAATTAGAAATTTGTAAGTGACTAATTACACACCAAATACTAGCAATTATATAGCTAAAATAGGTATAATTAAGTCTTATGTTGAAAAATAATTATCGTTAAGTTTTACCGAAAACACCAGTTATATTACCGATTGTCGGAAAATTCTCCTAAACGATTTTTTTTAAAACGTTACAATCTTCCCCCTTTAAAGAAATTCGGTCCCCGAATTTAAAATTTAACTATGCGTACCTTCGAAGAGATGTGGATATTTCTTTCTCATCTCGTCCTCGGTCTCCCAGGTGACCTCTTCGCTGCTCGGGCCACGCCAAAGAATCTTTACGGACGGTATAATCTTTGACCTTAATTTCTTCACCTGCCGATCTAGAATAACCACCGGCTGCTCGGTGAAAGAAAGGTCGCGCTCCAACTGGATCGTCTGGTGTTGAATCGCATGAGAAGGGTCATGAAGGTACTTGCGGAGTATCGATACATGGAACACGGGGTGAACATCAGGGAAGCTGGGCGGAAGAGCCAACCGATAGGCAACTGAGCCAACTCGCTCGAGAATCTCAAAGGGACCCATATATCTGGGACTAAGCTTCCCTTTCTTCCTAAATCTCATTACGCTCTTCATCGGAGAGACCCTCAAGAAAACATGTTCGCCTACTGTAAACTCAAGTCTGCGCCGACGTCGGTCCGCATAAGATTTATGTCTGCTCTGGGCCGCTCTCATCCTATCCCGAATCAACTGGATCTGTTCGGTCGTCTCATACACAATCTGCAGCCCCAAAATACTTCTCTCACTGAGCTCTGTCCAATATACGGGCGATCGACATCTCCTCCCATACAACGCCTTGAAGGGTGTCATCTGAATTGTCTCCTGAAAGCTGTTATTGTAGGAGAACTCTATCAAGGGCAGATGATGATCCCAGCTACCACCAAAATCTAGAACGCAAGCTCGGAGCATGTCCTTAAGAGTCTAAATAGTCCGCTCTGACTGACCGTCGGTCTGCGGATGAAAAGCTGTGCTGAAACTCAATCGGGTGCCCAAAGCCTCCTGAAGTTTCTGCCATAGTCGACTGGTGAACTAAGGGCCTCGGTCCGACACAATACAAGTCGGGACGCCATGCAGTCGTACAATCTCATCAATGTATATCTGGGCATACTGAGCAAATCCAAAAGTGGTCTTCAATGGCAGAAAGTGAGCTACTTTCGTCAATCGGTCGACAACCACCCAAATAGAGTCATACCCTCGACTGGTCCTGAGTAGACCCACAATGAAGTTCGTAGAAATCTGTTCACACTTCCACTCCGGAATGAGCAAAGGCTGGAACTCTCCAGCTGGCCTCTGGTGCTCGGTCTTGACTTGCTGACAAGTCAGGCATCTCGAAACAAAGTCTGTGACATCTCTCTTCATCCCTTCCCATCAGTAGACGTCTCTCAAATCATGATACATCTTGGTGGAACCCGGATGAACACTGTATACCGATTGATGTGCCTCCTCAAGAATCTCACGCCTCAGTACCTCAGAATCTGGTACGCACAGTCGAGTCCCAAATCGTAGTATCCCCTGATCATCGATCACGAACTCGGAATTTCTATCATGTCTAACCTGCTCCATGATCTTTGAAAAACGGTCATCACTGGACTGTGCCTCACGGATACGGTCAAGTAACTGTGGACGTGCACGGATATGCGCAAGCTATCCCCCGGTCGAAATAAACTCGAACTGCACTCGGTTGTCGTATAGAATCTTCCAATCTGCCGACGACTGCCTTTGAACTGTGCTAAAACAAGATAAACTACCTCCGGGCCTCCGACTCAAAGCATCTGTCACTACATTCGTCTTGCCCGGATGATAAAGAATCTCGCAACATAGTCTTTCACTAGCTCCATCCAACAGCGCTGTCTCAGATTTAGATCTTGCTGCTGAAAGATATATTTCAAGCTCTTGCGGTCCGTGAATATTTGGCACGACTCGCCGTATAGGTAATGTCTCCAGATCTTGAGTGCAAAAACCACCGCAGCCATCTCTAAGTCATGAGTGGGATAGTTCTGTTCGTGCTTCTTCAGCTGCCGAGAAGCAAAAGCGACGATCCTAACGTGCTGCATCAACACACAGCCTAGCCCTACTCGAGAAGCATCACAATAAACCACAAAACCGCCCGATCCCGAAGGCAATGATAACACTGGTGCAGTAGTCAAACGAGTCTTCAACTGCTGAAAACTATGCTCGCATGTCTCGGTCCAAACAAAAGGAACCCCCTTCCGGGTCAACCCGGTCAACGGTGCAACGATACGGTAGAAATCCTGAACAAAACGTCGATAGTAGCCGGCCAGGCCTAGAAAGCTGCGAACTTCTGTAACCAATACCGGTCTGGGCCAACGCTGAACGGTCTCGATCTTTTTCGGGTCCACACATATACCATCTCTTGTAACCACGTGACCCAAGAAATCGACACTGTCAAGCCAGAATGCGCACTTGGAAAATTTGGCGAACAGCTGATGCTCCCTCAAAGTCTTCAATGTGATCCGCAAGTGCTGCTCGTGCTCCTCTCGGCTCCGAAAATACACTAAGATGTCATCAATGAATACGATGATAAACCGATCAAGATACGGTCTGAAAATGCGGTTCATCAAGTCCATAAACGCTGCTGGGCATTGGTGAGCCCGAACGACATCACCAAGAACTCGTAATGCCCGTAACGTGTGCGAAAAGCAGTCTTCGAAATATCGTCGTGTCGAACCCGCAACTGATGGTAACCTGATCGCAAGTCAATCTTCGAGAAATGTCCCGCACCCTGGAGCTGGTTGAACAAATCATCAATACGAGGTAAGGGATATATGTTCCGCACTGTCATCCTATTCAACTGATGATAATCGATACACAAACGCAAACACAAAATGCCGTCCTTCTTCTTGACGAACAGAACAGGAGCACTCCAAGGGGACACACTCGGTCGAATAAGCCCTTTATCTAACAAATCCTGCAACTGATCTTTCAGCTCTCTAAGCTCCGCCGGGGCCATCCGATAAGGCGGTATAGAAATAGGTCCCGTGCCGGGGATCAAGTCAATGCAGAACTCAAAATCACGCTCTGGCGGTAAACCGGGCAGCTCGTCAAGAAAGACGTCAGGAAACACTCTCACAATCGGGACCTGGTCCAACGAGACCTCTGCGGCTCTAGTATCATAAACATATACTAAGAATCCCTGACATCCTTTCCTCAAGAGCTGACCAGCGCGAAGAGAAGAAATCAGAGTGGGAAGGGTGACGCTACGGTCTCCCTGAATAACCAGAACCGGCTCACCCGGAAAACTAAAATTGACTGCCTTCTCACGGCAGTCCACAGATGCATAACAAGTGGCTAGCCAGTCCATGCCCAGAAGAACATCAAAGTCCAACATGTCGAGGAGAATCAAATCAACCGAAGAATCCCTCTCACCGATACGGACAGAACACGATCGAAACACAAATCGAGCGACAAATGACCCGCCTATCGGAGTAATAACGAGTGGCAGATCTAATAAAGACGACTCTTGGCCTAACATCGGTGCAAAGTGTGTAGATACATACGAATGTGTGGAACCTGGGTCGAATGATACCCGTGCGTCGAAAGAACATACTGGCAAAGTACCTGTACAACGGCATTGGATGCCTGCGCATCCCGAGGAGTCAAAGCGAACACTCGGGCCTGTCCCCCACTAATAGCTGGCTGTCCTCTGCCTCGGCCTTTGCCTCCTCGTCCTCTCTGAACAGGACCGCCACGCCCATGGCCTCTGGGAGCGTCTGCCTGGCCTGGAGTACCACCAAGGGTAAGAAGCAGAGCTCTCTGAGCAGGGGGTGAGGGTGGAAATGTCACATAGGGAACTATCGTCTCATCCTGGCGCCTCATGATACAATTCCTGACAAGGTGATCTGGACTCCCGCACCAATAACATCCTGGCGATGGCCGTTGACCTGGTGAATAGGAGCTGAACAACTGGACTCGCATCATGCCACGACCATCATCACGGCCTAGAAAGAACCCGCCACGACCTCTGCCTGCCATGCCTCTGCCAAACTGTACTGGAGCTGATATATCTGTACGAATCCTCTTTGGTCCCGAAATGACCGAAATCTCCGAAATGCGCTCCTCCAAAAGTAAGGCTGCATCTACCGCGGTTGCATAAGTGTCGAAGTGCTGGACGTCAATAGCAAGAAATAACTGCGTGTTTAGCCCCCGTACGAACCTCTTTATGCGTTTCTCTTCAGTGTCCATCAGGTAAGGAGCATATCGGGACAACTGAGTAAACTGGATATCATACGCGGACACTGTCATCCCAGGAGTCTTGCGCAAAACCTCGAAACTACGGGCTCGAGCATCTCAGACGATCTCCGGAAGGAAACGGGCAAGAAATACAGCTGTGAACTCATCCCAAGTCATAGGAGGCAAACCTGCAGCTCGGCCTCTCTCGACTGACTCGCACCACGTCTGAGCAAGACCCTCCAGGCGAAAACTCGCAAGCTCCACCCATCTATCATCAGAACATCTCAGCGAACGGAAAATCCTAGCAATCCCGTCGAGGAATGTCTGTGGATCCTCCGCTGCATTTGTGCCGGTAAAGACTGGAGGCCTCGGCCTCATAAACTCCTGTAATGATACGGGAATAGTCTCGGTAGTAGTAGGAACAACTGTCTGGACAGCAGGTACAATCGTGGTCTGTGCAGTGGAAAGAACATCCTTAGATCTTTGTGCCCGATTGGTCTCAACTAAAGATCCTATCATCCGACGCAACTCCTGTATACCAGCCTCTAGCCTGGCAATACGGTCTGGAGAAGGCGGATCAATCTGTCCCTGAAGGATAGGCGTACCGTCCCGATCAATCCTCGTCTCAGACAAGCCCGCTCGAATCTCATCTCTGGCGGCAGCCCTCTGAGCCTTCGTGGCCTTCGGCGGCATAATGGCTGGTACAAGAAACATGATTAATAAGGACAGTGCAATTGAATCAAGGGATATAAGGAATCGAAGGAGTTACAAGCAATTATATTCTAAGGTCACTTAGGCGGAGTACCGTATCGTAAGTATGCCGCGGAACATACACACGTTACGTCACTCGGCTTAAGTCACCTACTCCATTTACCAAGGGTCATCCTGTTAGTTATATGTATGCCCTAGAGGCCATTACTGTACATTGGATGTATATTGTAGTGGATGCTGGGACATATATAGGTAGGACTTTCTTGCTCGACATGATAGTACGCTATCTGGTTGCACTTTGTCTTAACATGTATACTTTCTGTCTCTCTGATTACATGTTGATAAAGCCCATAGGATGTGTGCTCGACTTCCAGGACTATGATGTAGATCATACTAGTGGGGCCTGGGTAGTCCATGAGTACATCCTTGAAATGTTCCTAGTCGAGGGAATATTGAGACGGGGCATCGATATTCCAGAGTAGACTAGCGCATATCTTCTCGACCCATGCGATGGGCGATGGATGATCCCATATCCATTGGTGTTTGACATCGAAGATGGTATGCGGGTGCTCAGTGGAGACTGGGTACACTGAACGGACTCGCCGAGAACTCCCAGATGGTATTATACCTCACGTCAGATGGCAGTTCTCTGGTGACACTGGTACAGCTTAGTCTGTTGACCCGAGATCGTCATAGAGTCTTGTGTGTCTCCCACTGTGCTTTGATTTCCACCCTACCACGGCTCTACTGAGTTGTGCAAACAGGTGGTTTTTGGGTACAGTCCCGATTCACATGGAGGCAATGAGCGATAGGAGGGGATTCGTCTCTCCCGGTATTGGGGGTTGATGTTGTGCTATGCTCGACTGGCCATAACAGGAAATCCCTGGCCAGGGTTGCAGTGATATACTGGTAAGTGTTATCAGTAGTTTCACGAATGTTATGGACCCTACGTCGGCATGACTTATCGAGCTATTGGGGTCTGACGTTTACCACCCCTAGGCGAGATATGCGACATATCAGACGAACAGACCGGACTATACGGTAGTGTTACTGGTCGGATTCGCAGGAGTGTGAGCGGGCTTGCTCGTCGATCTTCTGATCGCTCAATACCCGGGTGGCCGTTACGTTTAGCAGACCGCTTGCGGCTTGCGGATGTTTGATATGATCATCATCTGCTACCGGCGTATTGACGAGTCTTTAGAGTCCTACACAGAGGTTTCCTGGTTCAAGCGAAACGAAATAGGAGTGCATATGAGATATGTACGGGACCGAGAATAATGCGTGTATGTGATACCGTATTTGATTCCCGCGATCAATGTATCGAATGGTTATATGCAATATAACCTAGTTATCGAATCAAGGATTGATTCGATAAGCCGACACGTTGGATACTAGCCGGTTATATGCGATATGACCGGATCGTTAAATCAAGTGTTGATTTAATGATTTAATACATAATTATATATTTGATATATTGCTTTGCATTAACTAGTATCGGTTCACTTTAAATGGATTTTCTCGCGCGGATGTGCACATTGTATATTCGATATAGTTTTGTGCACATGATTGTATCATGTTTGATGATACATTCTTGCTTGGTTTTGTGTAAAGTGTTAAACCATGGTTAATTAGTGATTAGGGTTTCTTTTTCATTTACTTAATCATTTATTTATTCCTTTTGTTTATTTTGGAAAAAGAAAAGATAAAGAGATAAGAATGGTTGCTAGTTTTTGTCTTTATTTGAAAGCTTCTTGAAGCTTTGAACTTAGTCCATCATTCTTGACTTTTATCTAACCCTAACCACTATCTAACCTAAGTTAAGTCTCTACACTAAACCATGGTCAAAGATATGATAAATATTGTATTTTTTTTCTTTTCTTTATTATTATGAAGTTATCATATCTTCTTCTTCATCATCTTCTTCTTCCATGGATGTAGCTTGCTACTCCAATGGCAAGTGTTGAAAAAGTGTGAGAAATCCAAATCTAAAGTGAACCCAACTCCTATTTCTTCATCCTCTACCTCTTGCCAAGTAGTATAGGGTGTTTCCTTCACAAGTTTCCAAAGCTTGATGAAGTTGGAGCTTGTTCTTGCGATACCTCGACGTAGATCATTTTCGGCATTGAACCGACGATCAAGCTCGCTCATTCTTCGACGAAGCCGACGCTAGAGCCCGGGAGTTCACTTGGACAGCGGAGGCACTTCGTTGCGGAGCTATGGAGGTGGACAAACGGATCTACAAAGGTTGTATGTCCGTTCCCTTAGTTAAAATGTTAACTAGTTTACATGTTTCGCCTAAATATCTAGTAAACGATCCGTAGTCGGGTTTGTAGGCACCCGTAAATTTTTATTTGTGCGTGTTTGATCACTTGTGAGACTACAATAGGGTGCCTAGGATCCCTACAGTGGTATCAGAGCCTAGCTAGAGCCTTAGGCGAAGTCTAGACGCGATTTGAAGTCCGATCGAACCGAAACCTCACCCGGGAAATTGCTCTCTGTACTTTTTTCAAAAACAGTGATTTTTCCAAATTAAAAATATGCAGAGAACTCAACAGGGAATTATAAGAATTACGGCTAAAATTTTTTTTGATGAACAGTTAAATACGCGGCGGAAGGGCGGCATAAGATAGGTTTGTGCGGCGGTTCCGCCGCACATTGATGACGTCAGCCCTAAATTTTTACAATGTAATTCATTGTTTCTGGTTCTGAGTTCTCTGGATGTTTTGAAATTTTATTCAAGAGTTGAATTTTCTGCAGTTGTTTTGGGGATTCGGTGTTTCGATCGGGGTATCAAATTTTGTCTGTGTGGCTTTCCAGATAAATTTTAGAATATGTTAAAAAGTTCGACCGGATATAAATACCCAATTTTTCCCCTGTCGGGAAATTTCCAAGTGTTGGATTTTTCCGTAGTTTAACGACGTTCTAAGTAGTGTAAGTAACTCGATGGTCCCTCTAGAAGACAACAAACCTTAACTCGATTATGTGACCGTCTTGAACTGTCCTTTGAACCTTCGGGTTTGGGGCAGTACGGCGTGCCACATGTGAGGCGTTGGCTTGACCCTTCTACGGCTGGACCGTTGGTACTGAGGTACGAACTGAATGTTGTTAGACTTATTTCATGTGTTGATCTGTATCGGGAAAACTTAGGTGTTCGATTGTTCGATCGGAAAGTTTAACATTTTCTGTTTATCTGGAATGGGATACAATAATTGGAATTCACAATAAGTTACGAGATAACTAAATGAATGTTATAAACATAGCAGTTTAGTCTCACTTGATCGGTTGCCACGGAATTTTGATGTGATCAAAAGTCCGTCGCAATCACGTAGCGTACGCGGATACTCGCCGGGTAAACTTAATAGACAGCCTCACCCCATAGCCCCGACCAAGTGACTGTAGGAGAACCCCGTCGCCGAAAGCATCCGTTCGGGTGCTCGCGGCAGCGGTGTTCCGCCTTGGTGCACTTCGTCGACGGTATCGGGGGTGCGGCCGCCTACTAAAGTTTTCGACGAGCATTCGATCAGGATGTCGGGAATCTTGTTGAATTACCCGACTTGATATTGAAAAGTGTTTTCGATTTTGAGACTAAAATGCGGGGTTTATAATTGTTAGGCATGCGATGTCTAAGTAATTCATTTTGTCAGGCATGCGATGTCTGAGGTGGTTGCGGATTCCAACTGTTGTAGTTTTACACTTTCTTTTCTGTGACCGTAAGTGTAATGTGTGATATCGCCGGTTTCGTTGCTATATGTCAACGACAATTGGGATGCGCATATTTACTTACGTTGATGACATGAGATGTTATGTGTTGCTGGATATGTTATATTGGATCGTCGTGTTTGAATAGCCGGGGGTTTTTTTTATGTGAAATGAGTGTTTTTCATTTTCATTCATGTAAAAACTTGTATGTAATATTCTTTTATTTGGGGCACTTCCAGGTTGCGGAAGTAGTCACCATTTGTATATTATTTACTTTTCTGCACTAGGATAGACCCAAGGAGGGGAGCACAAGTAACCGGGTTCTGGGGTCCAGTGGGAGACCAACTCGAGGAGTCGAGTCCGGGTTTCCTAACCCTAGAATTGGCAGGGTTGCTTGCCGCTCTCGTAGGGGTCTAGGGGTGTGGGATTGGCTATTCATCACGACCGTGGAATCCGTGTTTTATACTGGCTCGTATTGAAAACACGGACGTCCTAGTATATCCAATATTTCATATGTTTCTTCTGCTGTGTTTTATCTGTGATCATGCGATGTTCTGTGTTCTGTGACAGGTATTATATATAGTATATATGATATATTATATAGACGTTGCTTATGTTTTACATCCGTGCTAGCCCTGCCTCGCTCTGGCGTTAGTTACCTAACCTAACGGTGCAGACGGGACATCGAGGCGAATGCGGATGGCATAAGTGTACGTCATATCTATCTGTGATGTTTAGATAACTTAAAATGATGGGATATTCATTAATGAGATTAATGAAAGAAAATAAACCTAATTGATGTTGTGGAATCGAATTTCAAAATAAAACAGGTAGCTACAGTTCTTGCTTTGCATCGCGGTGTTCATTATAGAACATCCTGCACCTTATTCGATGAGGAAAGGACCGAGATCCCTTCACCGGGAGTGACTCCTTTAGCAATAACTGGCAGATGCTACAACCCTCGGTTTGTCTTTGATCGCTTCTATAGTTTCCGCTTTGCACAGTGATATATATGATATATCCCGCACCTCATTCGACGAGGAAAGGGCCGACGATCCCTTCACCGGGAGTGACCCCTTTAGCAAAACTAGAAAAGCTTCAAAAACATTCCATTTAAAAACCATTTGATTCCGCAACGAGGTCAAGTTCAAAGCGTTAAAGGTTTTCACAAAAACCAGCCGCAACCCTCCGTCATTTTAGGAAGTAGAGTACTTAGTATTCGTGCTGTGTTTGTTGACCATAGTCAAGGCACAGTGTACGGTAGCTAAGTGATGTCTTCCTACACCGCATATGATGCGATTAGTTAGGACAGTCGCGTGACTTTGTTGACCTTAGTTAAGGGTCATGTGGGTGGGTCTAATTAATCATGAAATGACGGGTAGAACTTGACTAGTACTTATGATTTGTTGACCATAGTTAAGGTCATAGGTGCTAGGGGTAAAAATATTATCGGGAATTTCAAGTGTTGAAATTTGCAATGAGATTGCATACCTTCTATGAGATAGTTGGATCCCGATACCCGCTGCGAGTAAGAGTTACTCCTGGGAGAGTTTTATACATTACAATTAGCCAATCAAGTAGGTGTCTAGAAAGGTGTCAACGGGGTTACGCCTCTGGGAAAACGAGGTTTACATTAATTAGGTTCGTGCGAAAGCACGGGGGACCTCCCTCAAAGTACCGACACTGGCCTGGCTGAAAGATTGGCGAACTTGTAGTGTGTAATTAATCCCGGCTAGTCTTTCCTTTTAGGGTTTGAAGGAAGATTTGATAAAAAGCAGTGGGAGCCATCCTGATTAGATAAAATAAAAACCAATCTATTCTTGCAAGAGCGCACGCTGAGTGTTTTCTTCTCTCTCTCCAGGTAGCGACCATATCACGCCTTAATCAAGATAATAATAAGGATTATTGACCGAACCCGCTTGTTATACTGAGCTGGGGAACGTTGGTCCCGCTCCAACTTATAATTGTTATAAGACAGAGCAGGAAATAGGGGAATACCAGAATTCCTATGTCGCCCAAACGAAGAAAGTGCATATGATGCATCTCCTTCAGGTGTGTTCATTACAAAGAACTGTTTCTTAGTGTCCTCTGCATCCTGGGTATATGATACCGGATCAGGATCCCAGATATGTAATCTGTTACATAGGGCTACAAAAAGGTAGAAAAACTGAGAACGGGTGATAAGTTTCATGAGACAGAAACCGGGGCAAGTGTTGCAACCAAGTCTGTTGGTCACTGTCACCCTGTATTACCAATACATTGATTCTGAACAAATGCTATTAGATGCCGAACCTGATATACAAAATCATATCAGTCTCTTTATTAGTAAAGAAATGATAAAATTTTGTATAGTTGGATAATGTTTTGAACATTTCCTATATCAAAAGTTGATCGGTTCAGGTGCGTTATCTAAAAGCATTGATGTTTTAAATCAAACTACAGTTCTTAGTATATGAAACACACACAAGAGGAAGAGTTCAGAAATGAACGGATTCTTCTTGAGGTATTGTAGACTAGGTCAGATCAATGCGACCCGACTGGCTGAAGTTACATTTAGATGTATATTTAAATCGTTTTGAATTTACATCTTGTGCAACTCGCCAATCATGTCACAAAGATAAGATGACCATAGCTCTGTCTATTGGAAACAGAGAAAGAGTTAATGAACTCTTGGGACCGATACATGATGATGTATGTAAGGTCTCCTGTCTACACATGCCAGGACTGGTTCTTTATACTTCATTATATTCTCTGATAATCTCTCAAGATTCAGTCGTATGTTCCTGCTGAAACATAAGTCCGAAGCTTTTGAGGTATTCACAGAATATAAGTTAGAAGTAGAGAACCAATAACCGGGTATAAGTATTATGTCCTATGATGAGATCAGAGAGGAGAATACTTGTGCATAGAATTCCTGGACTATTCTAAAGGAGAATGAGATTCTCTCTCAGCATTACTCCTCTGCATACACCACAGCACTACGGTGTATCGGGGCGGAGCAATCACACAATATTAGATATCGTGTGCTATATGATGAGTACTACTGAGTTACCTATTTCCTTTTGGGAGTTATGCACTTATGAAGCTGCATACCTATTGAATTAGGGTTCGAATCAAATCAAAACCTACCATTTCATATGTGATATGGAAAGGGAAGAGCCCATGTCTTAAGCTAGTTAAGATTTGGGGTTGTCCGGCCTATGTCTCAAAAGCAAAATCCGGACAAGCTCGAGGCAATGTCAGTTATGTACAACTGGAAATGTTCCAGCTATACAAACTACAACAGATGATTTGGTACAACCAGAGGATTCAGTAGATACCAACGAACCTCAGCCTCTCCGCCGATCTAGTAGGGTTCCTCACCCACCTGAGAGATACTTCGGTTGCTCTATGACAGTGGGAGCAAGGATTGCATCATGAGATGATGACCCAACTAGTTTCGAGCAGGCCATCGAGAGTAGGGACTCTGTAAGAATGGCTGGATGCTTAGCGATCTGAGATGGAATCCTTATACACCAACAAAGTATGGACTTTGGTTGCTAAATCTGAAGGGTTAAATCCCCATCAGGAGCAAGTATATCTTGAGAAGATTACTTGGTGTAGATGGAAAAGTTGAGACTTTCAAAGCTAGACTTGTTAAAGGTTTTCGTCATCGACCAGGCGTGGATAATGATGAAACCTTTTTCCAGTAGCTATGCTTAAGTCTATCCAGATTCTACTTGCCACGGCTACATACCATGACTGCGATATCTGGTGGTTGGGTGCCCTGACTGCTTTTCTAAATACTGATTTAGAAGAGAACGTCTGTAAGAACACAGCCAGAGGTCTTCGTAAACAGTGGGAGCAGCGGAAACGTGTGCAAGTTGCTTTACATAATGAAGCAGGCATCGCGGAGTTGGAACGTCTGTTTTGATATGATAGTCAAAGTGTTTAACTTCATCAAAATGGTAAACGAACCTTGTATATACAAAAGGGTGGTAGAGAGTAAGGTGGTCATCTTCGTATTGTACGTTGACAACATACTCTTGATAGGAAAAGAGTTTCCTACACTACGATCGGTCAATCTCCTATTATCACTAGGATTCTCCAAATAGGATCAAAGTGATACCTCCTAAAATCCTGAGTTTTCATCTATGAGATAGATGTAATTGGATGCTAGGATTCTCACTAGATGTAGTGAGATGGTATCAATCGATCCTGAAGAGAATCACTGGAAGAGTTCCAGGGTGATAAAGACGACTGAATGTCAGTCACGGGCATTGTCTTTACCCTCAGTAAAGGGACGGTATGTTGGAAGAGTTCCAAGCACGATACCGTGGCAAACTAGACGATAAAGGCTGGTAACATCGCTATTAAAGATACTACCAAAGAGGCTGTTTGGGTGTATATTAGTTCATAAGATGAACTAGGTTCCTGCCATTGTATGACAATGGAAGCGTGGTTTCGACCCTGGAACCCTGGTCCCATCAGTGGCGCAGACAAATTCTGAGGAAGCATCACCTGATCATGGAGATAGTTGATCTCCAGGGTGATCGAGGTTAGGAGAGAAGACTCAGAGGACAACACGACGGATCCACTCACGAAGGCCTTTTTCCCAAAGAGAGACTTTTTAGGGGATGGTTGAGTATGCGATACTGCAACCACTGCTACAGATGGCCCTAGTGCAAGTGGGAGATTGTTAGTTATATGTATGCCCTAGATGCCATTACTGTACATTGGATGTATATTGTAGTGGATGCTGGGACATATATAGGTAGGACTTTCTTGCTCGACATGATAGTACGCTATCTGGTTGCACTTTGTCTTAACATGTATACTTTCTGTCTCTCTGATTACATGTTGATAAAGCCCATAGGATGTGTGCTCGACTTCCAGGACTATGATGTAGATCATACTAGTGGGGCCTGGGTAGTCCATGAGTACATCCTTGAAATGTTCCTAGTCGAGGGAATATTGAGACGGGGCATCGATATTCCAGAGTAGACTAGCGCATATCTTCTCGACCCATGCGATGGGCGATGGATGATCTCATATCCATTGGTGTTTGACATCGAAGATGGTATGCGGGTGCTCAGTGGAGACTGGGTACACTGAACGGACTCGCCGAGAACTCCCAGATGGTATTATACCTCACGTCAGATGGCAGTTCTCTGGTGACACTGGTACAGCTTAGTCTGTTGACCCGAGATCGTCATAGAGTCTTGTGTGTCTCCCACTGTGCTTTGATTTCCACCCTACCACGGCTCTACTGAGTTGTGCAAACAGGTGGTTTTTGGGTACAGTCCCGATTCACATGGAGGCAATGAGCGATAGGAGGGGATTCGTCTCTCCCGGTATTGGGGGTTGATGTTGTGCTATGCTCGACTGGCCATAACAGGAAATCCCTGGCCAGGGTTGCAGTGATATACTGGTAAGTGTTATCAGTAGTTTCACGAATGTTATGGACCCTACGTCGGCATGACTTATCGAGCTATTGGGGTCTGACGTTTACCACCCCTAGGCGAGATATGCGACATATCAGACGAACAGACCGGACTATACGGTAGTGTTACTGGTCGGATTCGCAGGAGTGTGAGCGGGCTTGCTCGTCGATCTTCTGATCGCTCAATACCCGGGTGGCCGTTACGTTTAGCAGACCGCTTGCGGCTTGCGGATGTTTGATATGATCATCATCTGCTACCGGCGTATTGACGAGTCTTTAGAGTCCTACACAGAGGTTTCCTGGTTCAAGCGAAACGAAATAGGAGTGCATATGAGATATGTACGGGACCGAGAATAATGCGTGTATGTGATACCGTATTTGATTCTCGCGATCAATGTATCGAATGGTTATATGCAATATAACCTAGTTATCGAATCAAGGATTGATTCGATAAGCCGACACGTTGGATACTAGCCGGTTATATGCGATATGACCGGATCGTTAAATCAAGTGTTGATTTAATGATTTAATACATAATTATATATTTGATATATTGCTTTGCATTAACTAGTATCGGTTCACTTTAAATGGATTTTCTCACGCGGATGTGCACATTGTATATTCGATATAGTTTTGTGCACATGATTGTATCATGTTTGATGATACATTCTTGCTTGGTTTTGTGTAAAGTGTTAAACCATGGTTAATTAGTGATTAGGGTTTCTTTTTCATTTACTTAATCATTTATTTATTCCTTTTGTTTATTTTGGAAAAAGAAAAGATAAAGAGATAAGAATGGTTGCTAGTTTTTGTCTTTATTTGAAAGCTTCTTGAAGCTTTGAACTTAGTCCACCATTCTTGACTTTTATCTAACCCTAACCACTATCTAACCTAAGTTAAGTCTCTACACTAAACCATGGTCAAAGATATGATAAATATTGTATTTTTTTTCTTTTCTTTATTATTATGAAGTTATCATATCTTCTTCTTCATCATCTTCTTCTTCCATGGATGTAGCTTGCTACTCCAATGGCAAGTGTTGAAAAAGTGTGAGAAATCCAAATCTAAAGTGAACCCAACTCCTATTTCTTCATCCTCTACCTCTTGCCAAGTAGTATAGGGTGTTTCCTTCACAAGTTTCCAAAGCTTGATGAAGTTGGAGCTTGTTCTTGCGATACCTCGACGTAGATCATCTTCGGCATTGAACCGACGATCAAGCTCGCTCATTCTTCGACGAAGCCGACGCTAGAGCCCGGGAGTTCACTTGGACAGCGGAAGCACTTCGTTGCGGAGCTATGGAGGTGGACAAACGGATCTACAAAGGTTGTATGTCCGTTCCCTTAGTTAAAATGTTAACTAGTTTACATGTTTCGCCTAAATATCTAGTAAACGATCCGTAGTCGGGTTTGTAGGCACCCGTAAATTTTTATTTGTGCGTGTTTGATCACTTGTGAGACTACAATAGGGTGCCTAGGATCCCTACACATCCTACATTCAGAAAGTTAAACATATCGCTCTGATACCAACTTTGTCACGACCCGAAGGTACGGAACGTGACTGACACTTAAATTATGAAACGTCTAAAGGCTTAACGTAATCTAAGTAAGCTATAGCCCAGAAATCTAAACCATTAAGCAAAAAGAGTGAAGGAAAACTTAATTTAAAAGGAGATGTAGTAAATTAATGTCACATTAAAGCATTTTAAAACACCAAACTTTCCCGAAAATTTCGGCAGAGTCTCTTTTGTAAATACTGGCCCCCAAACGGGTACAAAACAAGAATACATATAAATGATGAATAACGGCATCCCCAAACGGGAGCTAGCTCTTCGCCAAAAGCGGAATCACAACCACACGCAAAATATGCATAATCATCGAGCAAAATAAGCATATAAAACACAAAAGTAAGAAAGTATCACGTCGGCTCAAGTGAGCTCGATCCCAGAGAAACAACATATATACAAATCTCACGGTCTCATCTCTAAGTCGCATATACAATGGTAGAAGTGGTAGATACGGTAGATGGAGTATACTAGATACAATAATAATACAAGGTGGAAACAAAATATCTTCGCAACCCACCTTCGAGCAATGTCGCAAGTCCAAGCAAAAGGAACAAAACGAGGAAGTGCGCCCGCCGCTACTGTGCTAACGGGTCGGACCTGCAAAATACTGTGGCACAACGGGGGTGAGTTGCCAACTCGTGAGTAGTAAGTAACATTTAATAAGGCTATCGTAAGCATGCACACAATGCATCACAATCTACGCATATCAATATGATACGATGTAGTAACATGAATGCAACATGAATGCATAATCAAGCACAAAACCTGAACAAAGTCTGGTATGAGAATCTTTGTTCTTATCTTAGAAAAACCTCTGTGCAATAACTGAAGTATCATCAATGAAATCAACAGAAAATCCGTATCAAGTATCGACACAAAATATATATATCCCAATATCTCAATGTCTCAATGTCTCAATATCTCGGGCTCAGTCAGTCTAGATCGGCCCATATCATCAAATCTCACGACTACGTCGGTATCCTCAGGATATCCGCCGCGTTAAAAATAACCGTCGGTAGTGCTCCCCTGCCGGACTCAACGCCATCATCTGCAACCCTCTTGCCCTGGGGTACCATACTGGGTCCACCATGCACCCGCAGACGGTCCTCCCCTACCTCGAATTGGGTTATGATACCGCTCAAGAACCAAAAAAACCCATGGTGGATACCACACACATCATGTCACGAGAAAACCGCAACTTACATTTTTAAAATGGTAATACGTTCTTAAAATCCTTGCGGTTTCTCCAAAATCCATAAATCTCATAAATACTGAAATCTTCGAGAAGAATCACAATATGTAAACATGTCGGTGATGATGGATGTCTATAATACGATAGTATATACCATGCGAAGTACGGCCAGAAGCTATGCATGATTTATGCTGCAATGAGGTATGTATATATGACTAACAATCCTATGTATCCATCCTGATGAAATGACTATACAGGTACAGGTTTACAGATCATATATGACGCAATGCACAGATATCGATTCTAAGCAAGTTCTATAGTGTTCGTGACATAACAATTACCAAAGGCGTGTGTGTTCGCATGAATAATGCACGTGGCATGAACCAATGGTAATAGTGCAAGTGTCCTATGAGATAATTTCATATATATTTATGAAGATGCAATGCAATGAGATGAATAACTAGGAAACTACGCATATAAATGCAAGTATTAAATGCAAGTACTATTAGAAATTCTAACTATCAGGCGTCTTGCGCCATCCAGACGATTCCTCCGTAGATGTGTACATCTACTCATCCGGACGCCTCGGCTAATCTGATCACAGCCTTGCCTTTCCGCGCCGCGTCCGACGCCTCCGCAACCGATCCTAGAATTGCACAAACACAAAACATGGGGCTAAATATCCAGAGACCGCAAGGACAACGAAACGCAAGAATAGACGTCCACAAGTTAGACACTTGTGCACTCGGTGCACAAAACGCGTACGACATCGCCACAACCTCAACTAGGATCGCTAAACGAAACAATCCACTAAGCCTAGAATCCGATCGTACCAATTGCGTATTCGCAACTCACTAAGTACCATAGGGTATTGTATGCAAATCATCGCAATGTCAAACTAAACCAAAATCTAATTATTCCAAAAACCTAATAAGCACATCAATAGGATTTTGGCGTAAAAACTTCACGGACTAGCGATCTAGTGGCCACGATCACAACTAAACATCTTAATAAGCCATGCCTCACTAACTAATGTAATCTTATACAAAACCCACAAAATCCTACAACTTGCTTGCATAAACTCTCACTTAGGATAGCTATAAGCCACTTAAACAAGATAAACACTTCGATTAGGTGTGCAAAGCTACTAGATTGCAAACTACACATAGCTAACATAGTAAAGATGGGCAAAACCCTACATTTAATTCAAACCCTTCTCTTGAATTTCTTAAACTTGCAATTAAAAACAAATTAACACCTAAATAGTTTAGATTAGAGTAATTAACTAACAAAGTAACTACTAGGTTAAGATTTTATACCTCAAATTTTAGAGATCTAAACTTGCAAACTTAGCCCCTAAAGATGGTTTCTTGCTTCAAGATCCTTGCTAGATTAGGTCAAGAACTCTTGGTGAAGGTTAGACTATGAATTTGTGAGATTAAATGTGGATTTTTGAGGTGAAAATGAGATGGGGAAATGAGAGAGAGGACTGCAGAAATTTCGGCCAGCTTTGGGGCTGGAAAAATGAGTGTGTGTGTGTGTGTGTGAGGAAAATAATTGACACCATACCCCAAATCAAACTAGCACCATACCTCTTTATCTCCTCATTTTTCTTTTTTATTTAGTTTGTTATATTAAAATTCTAGAACCATGGAGAACAAAAAGGAAAGAGAATGTGTTGCAACTAGCTATCTAATTGACATGGTGCACTAATGTGTACTTAACCCAACTCACTTGTAATTAGCACTAATTAAAAGTATAAGTGAAAGCTTAAAACAATATTTAAAATTAATTAATTTAGGAAAAATATTTAAGAAAACTAGAAATTTGTAAGTGACTAATTACACACCAAATACTAGCAATTACATAACTAAAATATGTATAATTAAGTCTTATGTTGAAAAATAATTATCGTTAAGTTTTACGGAAAACACCAGTTATATTACCGATTATCGGAAAATTCTCCTAAACGATTTTTTTTAAAACGTTACAGGAAATGGCGGATAAAATGATATTGGAGCTCCGACATAAGGGATTTAGCCTTAATTTTGGAACTTGTAATGTAATTCTGAGGATATTGTATGATTGGAAATGTAAATTCGAGAAGAGTGGGTGGAAAAGATCATAGAAGAAGGTTGGGAGCATAATGACGAGCCGTGTAAATCCGTAATAGGTCTTTCGAATAATGGGAGGGTTGTTGAAGCATTTCAAGTTAAGGTGTATAATGCATATAGAGTCATAGACTATTATTAATTAGCTCAAAAAGTTGATGGATATAAATTAGCTACTGATCTAATGCATGAGATGGTAATTTAAGCTCTGCTTGAAGGTGCAGCTCAAAAATATCATTGGAGCGCTTTACCTGTACACAGTGAAACAACTATTTGAGGGAGCTATCTACCTGTAAATTTAGTGGCTCAGTGCTTGATGCCTTTTTGTAGTTGAAATATATTATATAAAACTTTAAGATATTTTGATTGTCTTCTCTGATTATATTTCAGGAATATAAACTGTAATGCTGGAGAGCTTGGACAAATTAGTGCTTAAACAGAAGATGTTTAATGTGTAAGTAATTCATACTTAAACTATTTTGAGATTTCATTGTAAACTAAGAACTGATTAAGTTAATTAGTAGAATTGAACATCCTTTTTGTAATTACTCGTTTAAAATTCAAAATCCTTTTATTTTTATTTGTTTTTTGTTTGGTTACCATCTACGAAGATGACCTTTATTAGTACTTTCTGCAAGATTCGAAAATATTCCCACATTATACATGCAAAGGTTCACCACATTTGTACGGGCACTTGCTGATAGAGACATAGGAAAAATAGTTCATTGATCTTTATAAAGCATATTATATACTCCGTCATATTATAATGTACATCTTAAATTTATGTGTCTAGTTGCATTTCTTGTGCTTGTTTTTATGCATATTAGGGCCATGGCACATTTTTTTAACTTTTACAATTGTTTTTAGTTCCAATTGTAATTTTGTCAAATTCTCTGTCCGCTGGAAATTGCTCCACATATTTGGTCGAAAATTTCCCATTGCCACTGCAAGTAGGGGGTTCGAACCTAGGACCTCCCACCTAGTGGGGGAGTGTCTTTACCACTCGAACTTAAGGCTCTCTGGCTTTAATTCCGAATTTGGTTGATTCTTCAAACACCGGAGGTCTATTTCTGGCCGGGACAATGATTTGAAGCGAGAATGACTTGTTTTTCTTAATAAATTTTTTTGTATCTTTCTCGATTTATAGTTGACAAAAGAGGAAGTTGGGGCACTGCCGATCAAATTTGATTCTAGTGTCGATCTGCCCAGTTCGAAAAGTTTATCAAAAAATCTGTTCCTTCTAGTAGGCAGCAGAATTTTTTTAGTATTTAACTTTTGATTGTTTGTAGGCTAAATTCCCCACGAAACATAATTTATTAGAATTTTGCAATTTTTTTCCATATTTCTTCCCATTTTTATGGTTAGGAAATTTTCAGTATTTCAAACTATTTATCAAATATTAGGAATAAAAAAACTTTTCTTATAATTCTAAATAATTAAACAACGAGGTGCATTAATCGTATTAATCGATTATTACACACTGCAGTCTATGCACTGCCTAATACATGCATGCAATGTTGGCAACACTGGAAAATTGAAAAATGGAACAAAAAGTCTCCAATTCATACAAAAGACGCTAATTTGCATGGCGTAAGCTGCCATGAGCAAATTGGCAGTTATTCAGGCTATAAGTATATCACTGAAACTTCCGTCTGATATTGATAGATTTGTTTTCCTTTAAATTTGCATATGCAGATACTGCCATGTTTTGCAGAAACTCCTTCAATGCGACTTCCGCTGTTCTTTGCTCCAAGACAATGATAGGAATTAGATTTGTGCTATTCAGGGATACTGCGAACTCTGAAAATTGAATGTTTTATGCAAACACATGATTTGAAGATAGTGCTATGGTTGCTGCTCCTTTTTTGGTAAAATAATGGGAGGTTTCTGATGCTTTCATACTGTAAGTAGATTTTCTAAGAATTATTTATGTATTCAGCATTATTTGGTTTCTGCTTATTCATTTTAGATTTCATGTTTAAGATTTTGGAACTTCTTGAGGCTGCCGAACAGCACCAGGTGAAGAGAAGGCAGATAAACTGTTACAGAGACGAACCCTACTCGTGTAAATGGATTATACTTGGGCAAATAGTATCCTTTTTTGTCCTGCGCATTTGGTTTTCAAATGAATCTAGTGGTGATTGAAGTCACGTGCAGTACATCATGATCATGGAGCTGGTGCAATAGCTGATTTCTGAACCGGAGCGAATCTCCTCAGTATGTTATCTACGAAATGCGGTTCGCAAAATGTTGATGTAAACTTTGTAGTAATCTGGCATATTCCTTTTGTCAACTAACCTTGATCATTAAAATGGAAGCAGAAGATGACTACAAAAGAAATTGACTTGTTATAAAGCAAGCAGTTTTTAACATCAGTTCTCTAAAAACAGTAACCATTTTCTTTCAGGGTATAAAAAGACTAGAAAATAGAACCTTAATGTCTAACAATCAGATTTAGTAACAATTTGCACACGCATGTCTATAACCATACATATACCAACGCACGGAAATGGAAAAAACAAGATCAAAAGAACCTAGACAAATCCAAGTACAGCTTAAGAAAAGAGCCGTCCAAACACCGAAGCAAAAAACAATGAACAGCACTAATTCATAATTTCCCTCAGCCAACAAATGATTACAAGTAAAGAAGCCAACTCCAGTCACCCTATTACACATTTCTCATTAGTAGAACGCATGGAGAGAAGTTACATGACACTCTCTACAGCGCACAATGAGGATCTGAAACAAAGAACCGCTACATTAACATCAATGCTTGTGGGGAGCGAAGGACAAAGAAAATCACAAACAATTGATATGGAATCTAGATCCATAAAAGAATACATCTCCAAACTATCACTATATTCAAATTGGGTTTTTACAGTCATGAGCTTGTGGCCTAGAAACACGGGGCCCACAATCATCTCAGTGATCTAGTGAGGCATCGTCTCTGCCTCGTTCGAGGGCTCTTGTCTACGAGCAGCAGCAAGCCTGCATTGTTGCTAGTGAGCCCAAACGGATACCTGAAATAATATCATGCCAGCAATCAGGCACACATTAATTCCATGTATACAACACAGCTCATAATAAGAAGTTTGAAACTGCAACGTCGTTACTTACTTTGTTCGTGATGACTTTTTCCTCCAGAAAATAAGTGACACGACCCACTGGATTAAGGAGCAGAAAAAAGAAGAGGATACATGAGATTGGGCAAAGCATAATACCAGGAAAAAGAAAGTTTTTTCAGATGCATTAACAATTCATTATATTTAAGAAAAGGGGTGATTAGGTGATTATATAGCGGAAATAAAGTATTGATGAATTTATGGCTTTGAGAACTCAGATGCGCTTTACATTATGTAAACATCTTCATATCTGACATTTTAACTCGGGACTGACATAAGTTCGAGAAGAACTCCTGTGTTTTAAAAAACCTAGAGTAATGCAAAACATTGTTATCAACCATCATTATCACCGATATATAGATGCCTTTTGGAGGCGGAGGATTCATGTGCTTGACCCGGCATGATTCTCATGTTGGTTCATGTAGCCTATCCCATATGCTTGGGATAAAAGGCTCAGTTGTTGTTGTTGTTGTTGTTTTGGTTCCCTCCAGAAATAATCCATAAAAGGTAAATAATTACATCAATCAAATGTCGATATACCATAACACACATTACAGTATTACTTGAACAATTAACCCAATTAACAAATACAACTGGGAGAAGTTGAAGGGGTTTTAATGCCAAACTAGCTAATAAGTGGAAAGCATTTTTTAAGTAAGAAAGCATTGATATTGTTTGCCATACCCCCAACATACAAACTGATCTAGCTGCCAAATTTATGATGTTCCAGAGCACAATGACAATTATTAAATGATATACAACCTTAGGAAGTTGGAGGCTATCAGAGTTACTAGCTACTAAAATGAGTGGACAAGAGCATTAAGTAATAGCTCAATGCAATCTTATACACGCACAAACCTCGTTCACGCAATCACACACTCTTAACTCGGTCTTATAATCGTCCAGTAGATACTGAATACCAAACAAACCAAAACCTGGTTGATTACTGTAGCTAACCTAGTTAACCCCTCCGCTCATATAAAATGTTTTCCATCTGTTCACTTTTCCCATACGCGTTGTGCATATTACACCACCATGTCAACAGTTGTAAATTGTTAGGGCATACCATCTGCATATGTTGCACCGACTTTCCATGAATGTGCCCATATGTTACTATACAGAGAGACTGCAGTGCAAAATCATAATCTATAGATATTTCGAATACTAGCTCCAGAAACGGAAAATTTAGTCAATTGACCCATTCAATATATAATAGTATTTAAGATTTACAGATTTAAACATAAATGGATTTGCTAGCTAAAAGGTTATGAACCAATGTTACACAGAACGCAGAACAATTCAGTTGGATTGAGGAATGCCACTGGTTATGAAACATAGTAAAATAGTGGTAGTCTTCTTCTGTACGCTTACACGAAACAGAAAAATGTAAATCTAGAACGTGGAATGCTGTTGGATCGTGTGTGTGTGTGAGAGAGAGAGAGAAAATTTGAATAGCTTAACACAAACCCGACTTCATGTCCATTTAACTAAAGTTTTTAATGGATTAATTCAACTCTTTTAACCAAAATCGGACGGTTTCTTTCGATCCGAAACGCTAGTGTTCGCTGATTAGAATTGATCGTTCCAAAACGCAAATCACTAATGATTTAGCATTTTATGGAAACAGATAAACCACGGTTATAAACTGAGTAATCACGTGAAGTGAACTAATGCTCGAGTAGTCAATCCTCATGGTCAGATCTTCTAGTTATTTCCAGAAAGGTTAAGTAGGCTGATCGTTGTCACAATTACCCAATCAGGAGATGCTGATCCATCAATGATGTGTATATTCTGATCTTTAGGTAGGTAAAGATGTTATTTTGCTACAAATGTTTCAGAAGATTTTTAATAACCAAGCTATAATGGTAGAGCAGCCTTCTAGGGACAGTTTGGAACCAACAAAGCAAGTCCAGAGACTCAAAATTCAAGAGAATATTATTCACAAGAAGCATAATCGCTAAACAGGGAACAAGAAGGAAAAATACATTAATTATATAATATGATGCCAAAAACACATCAATCTGGTAACTTGAAAATAATATGAGTAAAAAATAACAAGGAAATAAACTTTATATTATATGAACAAGTAACCAATGGACACAATTGAAGAAAGTTCCATAAAATCCAAAAGAACAAATATACTAGGAATAGTAAACTAAATTTGATTCCTTTTTATTTTTCCTTCTTGTTTCAAGCTAGGCTTTAGTTGCGGAAGACATTTGAATACCAGTATGGAAAGGTGAATGCCTTCCAAATACATATAGATGCAGTTTAAATGGTTCAAATTAAAGGTTCAATAGGTTTCCATATTTTGATTGTAGAATTATATTTGCCAGCCAGGCCACTCACAAATTGGTGATGCAATGCAATTGTTGGCTTTTTGTGATTTATTACAATAAAAATGGGGGCAAAAAAAGAAAGTTTCTAGCAACATAAATTCCTCTTTAGTTTCTCAAATAATATATAACAATGATCCGTGAGTTTGAACCTCGAGATAAGATTAGCACATACACTTTAAGGTCTATGATGCAACGTATGGTATGACAATCAAAGTCCATGAGGTATTCTAGCGATCAGCAAAATCACACTTTTCACTGAACAGCTAATTAACTCAATAGAAAATGCTTACTGCAATATGGTTAGCTCTACACTCGGGTAATTGACTTTCCATCACATGACACTGCATACATAACGAGCTAACATGGCAAGGTGAGACAAGGCAATTTGCACGAAACATGTTAGCATCATCAACATAGATAACTATCTTTTTACTAATTTGGATCTCCGGTTCTTTATGGGTACATCAAAGAGTTCAGTGATTAAAAAGCGACAACAAAAGGCGATGCGACCACGTGATCTGACCGACTAGGTGCAGCCTAAGCGCCTAGACGGTCGCTCAGGCCGCATTCAGCAATATAGCCGTATTTTATGTTAGTTTTTTTTATTTTATTTAGTTTATTGGTTAAACATTAGTTCTAATTCGGGCTTTTAACTATTTTGATTTCATTTTCACTTGCAGATGCCTAGTTAAGCATTCTTAAAGACGTAAACAAACAATTTAATGCAAGCTGAGTAACTGAAATAAAGTAAATTATCCTAGAAGTTAATAAATATAAAAAAATATAAAATTTAGGGTTTTTTTTATTTTGGACCCCAAAACTTCCATATTTTCAAAAAAGAACTCCGAACTTGGAATTTTCAAAAAGAACATCTCAAACTTAAACGTTAACTAAAAAGACCTTCTGTTAAATTCAATGGTTAAATCCTAAGTACAAAGACAAAACTACCCTCCTTCTTCTTCTTCTTCTCCTCTTTTAAACCATACAGGGGGTATTTTGGTCATTTATAGCCCCAAAACTGTTATATCTAACAGAATTTAGACAGGAGTTGACAGGAGGGTCTTTCTTAGTTAACTTAAAAGATTTGGGTGTCTTTTTTGAAAATACCAAGTTTGAGGTGTCTTTTTTGAAAATATGAAAGTTTGGGGGTCCAAAATCAATAAAAACCCTAAAATTTAATAGCTTATAAAAAACAAGACACATAAATCAATAAAATAACATAGATACAATTACAATACACACAATATTCAATTAACATTTAACTATAATTAAACACAGAAATGAAGAATCAAAATCCCCAAAGAAAAGAAAAATAAAAAACCTTTATTGTCGAAGGTTTGAAGCATGTTAGACAAGCTCGAAGTGGAAGATTGAAGGGGAAGAGAAGGATTATGGATTGAGATCGAGTGCGGTCTGCGGTGGCTGAGAAGAATTTGGATCAAGATTATGAGATGGCTGAGAATGATTTGAGATTGAGAACGACTATGGTGGTTGAGAAGGGTTTGGAGTCGATATTAAGATCGAGATTGACGACAGTGGGTGAGAAGAATTTAGGGTTGATGGTGACGATGGCTAACCCTTGATATTGGCAAGAGTACAATACAGAGAAAGATTTGGGTCGATGAGAAAAAACCCAAAAATGATTTGGGATAAATAAAATTATTTTTAATAGTGATAAAAGAACCCTAATTATTAGAAATTATATCCCAATTCATAAATAGAAAGAGTGTCTCTACGAAAATACAAGGGTGAACATAACGACGGACTATGCGGCCTAATGCGATGCGGTGTAGCCGTCTTGAGTGCCTAGACGGCCGCATAGGCGCCTAGGTGTCCGTCTTTTAAAACACTGAAAGTGCTATCTTTTTATATTAAAGAAATTCTACAATTTTACAGGTTATCATAAACTCTGAGCACCAGGAGAAAACCACCACTAGTTATCCACTATATATGCAAAGTGATAACACTAATGACATTCTAAAATCTCATGCTCGTCATTTTCCACCTCAGTTGCACTAGCAATCCATAAGGCCTATTTTTGATCCAATATATATATATATATATATATATATATATATATATATATATATATATAATTTTGGCACTGGCCCTAACCTAAGCACAACACACCCACGCACACCACGCACAACACACATGCACACACCCACGCACACCACGCACAACACACATGCACACACCCAGGGGGCACGAATTTGCCCCCGAAAGCGTTAATTAATGGCCACTCCCCCCTTTGGGGTTCCTGGGGTTCAAACCCCACAATCCCCAAGAGGGGAAGTGCCCATATCAACTAAGCTATTGCTCATTGGTTCCGATCCATAATATACACCTAAGAACAAACACCTTTCATTGTTAATCATAAGTTCATATATGAGATAATGACGAACGTAATGGCATAAAAGCTTAGTTATGACCCTGAATCTCTGTCATTACAATAGGAATTTCATTCAGATTGCTGCTCTCAATCCCTGTGATAGTTCTGTGACTTCTGTCATATTTCACATGTGGACATACAAGTACAACTTGTTCATTCGGATTGCCGCTCTCAATCCCTGTAATAGTTCTGTCATATTTCAAACATGTGAACATACAAGTACAAAAATCTCTCCCAGGTGTAAAGGTAATGTGTAGGTTTTGTCCTGTCTCTATCTTTCCCATGTATATCATATGAAAGAGACCTTTATTTCTTACATTGAAACTGCCACTAAAAGGTAACTGGGTTTGGGGAAAAGATCCAAGGATACAACATGTGCTCCAGGTTTTAGATGGTCATACAATGGTTAATTGCAACCATCTCCTCATTCAAATTTTAGGCAGCTAGACATTCATGAATAGGTCTGATAATAATATGTTTTTGTAGGGCATTGTCGTTCAAATAACAAAGTCACCTGTCACCAAGATATTCGGTTTTTATGATAATGCAAATTGTGAATTAAATCCATTGTTTTGAGGAAACCAAATTCAGAACAATCTCCATGTTTTCAATTCTCTATGATTTTCAAATATTGTCTTCTAGTCTACATATAAAATATAATTCAACACTTCTCTAACTACCTGAAGTTCCAACTATCCTCAGTTTCCTTTTCATGCAAATTCATAGTATGGTTTTCAATATAGCTCGAGATAAAACAAGTGACGAATTATCAAGTAGCAATGAACAAAATATTCCAACAAAAATCGATAAAAACAAATAATCAGAAATAATTAATTAGTAGATTGGGTAAAAAGCAATATCAATAATAGTCTAATGATCCTCTCTTGTTGACAATATTATTGGTGATGAATTTGGCAGCTTCCGAGGTTTGATGTCATATTGATGGTGATTTTCTTGAGATTACTTTCAACTTAATCATGACAGTTTATGTGTAGCTACAATATTATTCGTGCCTAAGATGAACTAAAGAAGTTTAACACAATGGCTTTGAGCTTAATGTTGATCTTCTATACAGTATATGAACCACGTCCTTTCTTCTATTTAACTATACAATTCAAGGGGCACCGCTATAACTTATATCAAATCAACATTACTATCAAGTCACCGCGCCAATTTTTCCCAAGCTACAATATACTAGCAACCTAAAATGAACCAAAAAAGTTCAAAAAATTACCTTCAGTGCAGTGAAGATTGAGAAACTCCTAATAAAAGGCCTTTTAACAATCTGTTTCGGCTGTGGCTGCGGCTGCGGCTTCACCTCCTTGCACAGCTGCTGCGCGATCTCCTTCAACAGCACAAGCTGTGCCTTATCGGTACCCATTGACATAATTGTCTGCCTCATCGTCTCTCGATCGGCCTCCAACGCTTGAAGCCTTACATACAACCTCTTAATCTCCTCCTCATCTCCCCCTCCACCCAAATCTTTCTTACCATCATTCTTCCCAAAATCCGTCGGCGTGCTCATATAACTCTCAGGACCACAATGCACTGCATCCACCGTATAAACCCTATCGCTTACATCGTCCCTTTCCATCGGTCTATCAAAAGTCACAGGAAATTCCTCCCCTTTTGTAACATACGAGCTCGACCCAAAGCTCTCCATTGAAAGCCTCCTCGCAGGCCTATGCTTGCGAGGCGAGAACGCAACAACCCCTTTATCATGGCTACTGCTTGGCGTTCTCTCCATCTGCAAAATCCTCTGCTCAAGATTCTGAATTTGATCCCTAGGGGTCTCGCCAAACACATACTTGTCAATATCAGCAGCTTCGTCAACATTAGGTATTTTGCAAATCAAGGGCGGGTAATCAAAGGCCGCAGCGGCCGCAGCCAAAGCCGTGGCTGTATTTGGTGTCTGAGGCTCAGAGAGCATCGGATTCGGACCTAACCCATAGCTCATCAACCGATGCTTATACGCTTGAATCTCGCAAGTCAGTGACTGGACAGCCTGCTCCTGCCTGAACAGCAGATCTTCCAAATCAGCAATCTCTTCCTGATCGTGAGACATCTTCTCCTCAGCAAAGCCCTTGAACTGCCGAAACTCCATCTGAACCTCGGCCTTTTCCCGCTGTAGTCTCAGGATCATCGACATCGCCTCGCTGGCGGCGGAGGCCGCGGCGCTCCTCTCCTCCTCGAGCTCCTCGTAGAGGTCCTGGATCGACCGCTGCTGGCTGTTCAGGGTTTCTCGAAGCACAGCCGCCTCGTTCTCGATCTCGACTCGGGCGCTGGCGTAATCGTCGTCGAGGGTCGGAAGTTGCTGCTGCTGCTGCTGCTGGATTTGCTCGAGCTTGCGCTTGAAGGAGCGGCGCCAGGAGGCGGAGGGGGAGGAGGCGGGGCCGCAGCAGAGGCACGTGCAGGAGCACGTGATGGAGGGCAGATCGGGCAGGTCCATGGATGAGGATGAGGATCCGGATCCGACAAGGGCATGAGATTGGGATCCGAATCCCCTAAAAATAACGACTTTATGCGGAAATTGCAATTCTCTTCCGATTTCTCTCGCTGATGATCCCCTTCTTCTTCGTGTTGAGCTGCTTCCGCCTAGAGCGAAGGGCGGAAGGCGAGGAAGAAGACGAGAAATGGGAAGCGTAGCGAGGGAAAATGCGATCGAGATCGAAGAAATCGAAGATTTTATCTTCAATTTGGGGATGAATTCTTTTTTCGTTTTTTTTAGGGTTGGGGATTTGGGGGGAGAAATGAGAGGGAAGGTTTCAAACCCTAGAACTTTTCTTCCTTCTTTTGTTGGAATTAATTTCTTTTTTCTCTTTCCAATTAAAGAAATTATTAAATTTCGTTGTAATTATTTTGTCCAGAGAAATGCCGCTAATTTAAGACTCCCGCCTAATTACGGTAAACTTTTCTAACATTTATCCTTGTATTTGTCTTTCAGGCCTTCTTTTCTCTTTCCCGTGAGGCCTTTTTTTCCATGCAGTTGTCAAAAACCCTTTGAAATTTTTTCATGCAGCATCTGTATAGTTGCCTGCTATATCTAATTAGCTCATACATATCGAAGGCAACTGCATAGATATCGCAGACAACTGCATACATATCAAATAAAAATTAGATATAGCAGGCAACTATACAGATACCATAGACATGGCGTTTTTTATTAACAGCTTAAAACTTTGTCAAAGGGTTTTTGACAACAGCTTTGCAGTTAGGGTTTTTTTAAACTTGCCCGGGGTGTTTTTGACAATTTACCCTTAAAAAGAGTGAAATTGCAGGAAACCTAACGCTTTTGCTCGACCCTTCTGAATAAACAAACCGGTAGTTAACTTCCTGACTCTAACACATTAGCCTTTTTCATTATATATTTTGTTTTGGCTAAATTGCAAGAAATATGCTTTACTTTAAATATCCTTAACTTTCTTAAACCTACACTTTGTCTCTCTTAACTTTGATTTATTCTCAAAATGTTTTTTATGTAAATATTTAAAAACAAAAAATCTATTTTCTGTATCTTTCTTATTTCATTTAAATATTTTAATAAAATACGTACATGATAGACGTTTTGGAAATAAATAAACATAAGAGACAAAGTACAACTTTTAGAAAGCTAAAGGGATTTTTCTTGCAATTTAGCATTTCGTTTTTCTCCCCAAAATACCCTTAGGTTCATCCCTTTCATATGACCAGCTGTTTATTATAGGAGGAATTTCGATCAAATTTTTTTTCTCGAACCATCTTTCGTTTTATCCCAGCTAATCAAGATAGCTTATGATTGTAAATATGAGTAGTCAAGGGGGTTTCTGATGGGTATTTTTAAAAGAGAAACAAATAATACCGATGGTGTTAAGATCAAGGGGTCAAGTTGTACCGATTTTTATTCAAAGACGGAGCTCCTGCTAACTGTGTAACAAATAAGTGAATGATCCATTTCAGGATATTCAATAGGGTATTTTACTAAATGGTCACTCAAAACTTGGCTAATTATTAAAACCCCTGATACTTGATAACTACTATTTACCCCATCCAAAATCTTTAAGTTGTTATCTTTTATTCCCCCTCCAAGAGTTCCATAAAAAAATAATGTCGTGTTAGGAGTTATTTAATACCTTCCAATTATTCTTAACTTTATTCAAGAATCGATCTTTTTTTTATTTCAAATCTTTCTCTCCAATTACCCTCGACTTGCTTTTCTATTTATCTTGACCTTGCGAATCTGACCGCATTCACATTCTACCAGTGCATGGAAAGAGAAGGTTGAGAATGAAAATCATGCTTTTATGGTGAATTGAGTTGGGAAATTAGAACTATTTGGACGACTGATTTTTCATGAGTTTTAATAGAGCAAATTCCTAACCCTAATTTTGAATAGGAGTCGAACTTGTGGATTTTAGAAATAGGAGAGGAGTTTGGGTTTTTAAAGCCCTAGCCCTGATATCCCTCCATTAGATGTCTAATGGAGTGAAAGAAAAAGAATCTTTTTGGCAGGTCGGGAGTCCTTTTAGAAATCATTTAGGGTTTTGGGAAAATAAATAATAATTGTCAAGTATTGGGGGTTATTATTGTAATTAGCTAAGTTTTAAAGGACCATTTAGTAAAAACCCATATTTAATATGAAGGGCATAACCAACTTACTTCATTTGTTTAATGGAGGAAGTGATAGAAATAGGTGGATAAAATACAATAGTTATCTTGTCCCAGTTATGCCGGCCCAACATACAACTAATGAGTGGTAGGAAATAGAAATATCAGCAATCAAAGATTCATGTTATAACTAACATGCATGCAGCAAATGCCTGGCTATTTTTATGAACTATCAAGGTAAAAGGACGTTGCAGAAGATTATGTCAAACAAAAAAGGCTAATTTAATGAAAACTCCCTAACTGGTTTGCGCCAATTTAACAAAACTATCATTACATTTTGAAACCATCAACAAACTACCAACCTTAACAGTGCCAAGTCAGCACCGTCAACGCCGCGTGAGCGCCACATCAACCAAGTTGCTACGTCAGCATAAAAATTATAAAATCCCCAAAATACCCCTCTTTAACCATGATCTAATTTCAAAAAAATAAAATAAAAATAAATAAAAAAAACCCACCCTCTTCCTTATTCCTTTTTGGCCATCATCACCGGCGCCCCCACCCTCGACCTCTCCCCTCCACATCACCACCACCACCATCAGCATCCTCCTCCTCTTATTCGTCTTCTTCAAAACCCCCGAATCCCTCAACCACCTCTTCCACCCTTCTCTCTACGCCTCCGCAACCATCACCACCACCACCATCTTCCTCCTCCTCTTCTTCTTCTTCTTCCTCTTCAATACCCCCACATCCCCTTCCCATCTCCATCACCCTCCTCCCTCTGCCGTTGCAATTTCAGGACCCCTAAATCCTTCACCCACATCCGCCATCTGTTGGATATAGTGCCTTCAAGGGAATTATTGTAATTGCAGGTAGACGATTATGATAATTAAACGAAAAGCTATACAGGTAGAACAATCTTACTCGAGATAATAGTATACTATCTGGTTTGTCTTTATCATTATTGTGTATACGCTTTATTTGTTATTACGTGTCGCTAATACATAATGATGAAACCCATAGAATTCTTTCTTGGCTACCAGCATTATGACGACGATCATATATGTGAGAGCTGGGTAGTCTATAAGCACATCCTTAAATGTCCCTAGTCGAGAGAGTATCGAGACTGGGTATCGATATTCCGGAGTAGACTAATGTATACGTTTCGAGACCCCGACGAGGGGCGGTGGCCGGTCTCACAAGCCATTGGTGTTGTGTCACCTAAGATAGTATACAAGTGCTCATTGGAGGTGAGTACACAAGACGGACTCGCCGAGAACTTCTAGATGGTATTATATCTATCGTCAAATCGAAATTCTCTAGTGGCATGAGTACATGTTAGTCTTTTAATATGAGATCGTCATTTGTCTCATGTGAGTTCCCACTGTACTTAGATTACTACCCTTCCACAGCTCAAAGGAGTCGTGCAAACAGATTTTAGTTGGGTACAGTTCCGAGCCACATAGAGGAAGTGAGCGATTATCGGGGATTTGTCTCTCCTGGTATTAGGAGTCGATGTCGCGCTATGTTTGGTTGGCTTTCACCCTAAATCTGTGGCTACGGTGGATGAGATTTACTGATAGGAATTCAGTAGTTTCTTGGTTGGAGATGAGCTTGACTCTGACATGACTTATCGGGTTATTAGGGGTTTGACGTTTTCCACCCCTAAACCCGATATGCGATACTCTTAGACAAAGAGACCAGACTGTACGTGGATTGTCACATTCAAGCTCAGTAGAGTACGGACGGACTTGATTGTCGACCTCCTTTTTGGCATATGCCTGAGTAGCTGTTACGTATAGCTAGTGCCGCTGACATACTTGTGCTTATGGATTTATTCAGTAACTTACTACCAGCGTATTGTTTAGTCTTTAAAGTCCCATACAGAGCGTTTTTCCGGTTCAGGCGATATGATGTAGATGACGTATGTTGGTGTTAGATATATGTATGCCCTATAGGCCATTATGTGATAGTAGATGCATTTATACATGTGTGTGTGTGTATATATATATATATTCGGTGTACATTCTTGCTCGACATGATAGTATGCTATCTGGTTCTTCTTTATCTGACATGTTGATTTGATCATGCTTTTACTCATTCATACATGTTGATAAAGCCCTGAGGATATTGGCTTGACTATAGTGATTATGATAGAGATCATACTAGTGGGATATCTGTAGTTTATAAGCACATCCTGAAATGTCCCTAGTCGTAGGTGTATCGAGACGGGGCATCGATATACCAGAGTAGACTAGCGTATATGATACTAGACCCATATGATGGGCGATGAATGTTCCCACATTCATCGATGTTTGACATCAAGATCATATACGGGTGCTCAGTGGTGACTGGGTACACTGGACGGACTCACCGAGAACTCCTATATGGAATTATATCTATCGTCGGATAGCAGTTCTCAGGTGACACTGGTACAGGTTAGTCTGTAGACCCGAGATCGTCATAGAGTCTTGTGTGCTCTCCCACTATACTTTGATTACCACCCTACCACGGCTCTACTGGGTCGTGCAAACAGGTGGCCATTGGGTACAGTCCCGAGACACACGAAGGCGATGAGCGATAGGAGGGGTTTCGTCTCTCCCGGTATTGGGAGTTGATGCTGTGCTGTGCTCGACTGGTTATATCAGTAAGTCCCTGGCCAGGGCTGCTGAGATTTACTGATAAGTGTTATCAGTAGTTTCTCGATCTGTTATAGACTATTCACCGGCATGACTTATTGAGTTATTGGGGTCGACGTGACCATCTGTCACGACCCGAAATTACGAATCATGACCGGCACTTAGACTACGAACGTCTCAAGACGCACGTATTCTAAGTAAGCCGAAACCCAGAAATCCAAACCAAGAGAAGTAGTAGAGTGTAGGAAAAACCATACCAAATCAACCTGTAAGCAACATAATATACAACGCCTAAAGGCGAGGATCTCAACAGAAATGAAACTCAACCAGCAAGAACCCATCGAAATATAACACGCGACTCTAAGGTCGAAAGAATAAACATCACTGGTCTCTATCTCAATAAGTACATGTTTTGGTTGATGGAAATTCTAGATACAACTGAATATAATATACAATGTATAATGATGGGTAAGATGCAATAAACCCACCTACTAGCAAGTCACCCGTAAGGTACAGTGCCCGCAAAGCCGTAATGAAATCCGTACGGCAACACCTGCAAGAAACTGGGGCACAACGGGGGTGAGTTGCCAACTCGTGAGTAGAAAAAGATCTACGAACAGCAAATCGCATGTATGACGCATCCTAGGTCATACGATCATAATATATATAATCCTTAAATATATAACCAGTAATCTCTAACCAGGTTAATGTAAATATCTAACCCAAGTGTAATCCCATATGTCCATGTCAGTGCATCAGGTAACAATGTATCATATAGATGATGTATGAATGCATGTAACAGAATGCATGTACTGAAGAAAACTGCTGTCATAAATTGTGAGATTTCTGTATTTTTAAAATGAGGTATCATAAATGAAATCAGCATAAACAGTACCCAGCATCGGCACAAAACATAAGTCTCAGTATCTCGATATCTCTGTATCACAATCTCTGTACCTCAATATCTCGAAATCTCAATGTCTCAATCACAAAATCTAGGGCGCCGTCAGTCCAGATCGGCCCCTACCATCCATCTCATGACTACGACGGTATCCTCCGGATATCCGACGTGTCGGGTAATATCACCGGTAGGTAGTGCTCCCCTGCACAGGCTCAACGCCATCATCTGCGATCTTCTTGCCCCGGGGTACCGCACCGGGTCCACCATGTACCCGCAATCGGTCTCATCCACCTCCTCGATTCGGGTTTCACATGTCACTCTCAGCACCGAGAAAACACATGGTGAACGCACTGAAATATCATATCAAGGGTAACCGGGTTTTTAAAACATTTACATAATCTCTTTGAAATACCCACGGTTCCCAAATCCAGAAATAACATAGAAACAACATATCTCAATGCGTATAATCAGGAAGCATGATGTATGTGACATATAAATGGAATGCAAGTGTAACTGTATGTCCTGCAACATGGAATAATAGTATGCACATACAAGGGTCATATCCTGATGCAATAATACTACTGTGTAGTGACATGGCAATTACCGATGAAGATGTGTGTGAGCTGGCAAGTAAGTGTATGTGGAACATACGCATCATCGGTAATGGTGCTGGTGTCCTAGCAGCATGATATCAATAATAGAATATGAATCATAACAGTATGTGATGCAGAGCAACAATAATAATATGCGGGAGCTGAAATACTGAACACCATGATCGCTAAACTGCATCTAATGTCATAAAGGTCGTACAGCTATGCCAACAATAAGGCTGAGCTAATAAGCTAACTGCAGGTAAGGGAAACCGCCTAACCTCTGAGTCGATACATATAAATATATATATAGTTGGTGATCCCGCCTCGATAATATCACATCCGATATCATATCTCTAAAATCAGTTATTCCCAAGTTAAGAGTGCGGATCAAAACATCAAATTATAGCTCGTACGTAAATCCATCGTACGGCATCCCCAATCTGGGTACGGGTCAATATCACATTTGTCATATTAATCATCAAGTATTCTCTTTATCAATATCATCATCGGGGTACTGACCTATGTCTGGTACAATTCTAACATCATTACTATAATCAAGATCTAACTACTGGTCGACAATCCCGTATAAATCGATATCATCAGCACATATCATCTCAAGGAGTATACCCCGCCCAAGGCGGCCTATTATAAATGTCCTGTCATATCATATCATATCATATCATATCTCGTATCATAATCACATGTCGATCATTTGATATATTTATGTCACCATTCCTATGGCATCATTATCCCAAAATCCGCTAAGGTATCAAGGTGTATCTTATCTATGAATTTAACTGTCACAACATGTCATATCGCCGATATCATAAACTCGGATCGATCTCATCGACCCATATCAATCCCATGTATCATCCTCAATCCTTAATAAACACATAGCCTCATATCCAAGTGAACACATGTCCATAACGAATCCCATAAGAATATATGAAGTGAGGATGTATGCAAATATGTATATGTGTGCATGTATGTGTAGTGCACCCACTACCCTATGGTTTCGTAACTTTTCACCAATCCAATATACCAATATCCATCTTAAATCATCAATAATTTCCCGAAAAACATATAATAATAATTGTAGGTGTGTATACGCATCCGTATACATCACCACGGACTGCGGGGGTGCTATACGCCATCCACCCGACTTCTCCCCGTAGATATAAATCTACTCACTTAGTTATGTGTTCCGGTGCCGATGTCGTCATTTGCGTCTCCAACGCCTCGATGTCACGTGAGTACCTACAAGAATATCACATGCTAAAACACATGAAAACCATGTCGGAAACCAAAATGGTGCACACTACGCCCATAGGTAAAAACCTGTGACCTTGTGGGCAAAAACAGCCAATATCCACTGTCGTCGACGTCCGAACGCCACCCGACAGATACGAATCATCGAATATCAAAATTCATACAAAAACACGTCATAAATCATACGCCAACTCACGAAAATGATCCCAGATTTTATCCTAACAGGAACCAGTCAAAACTAGACATGCCGGGGGTCAATTTTACATGAAAAAGGGCCTTTGCACGCAAAACGAGGCATTTTTATGCAGGTCTGGCCGCAAATTGCGGCCAGAATGAAGAAAATTGCGGCCGTAACTTTGAATTAGTGGCTAGGGCTTTGGGTAGTGGTTCCAGGGTGCCTGCACAGCTCACTGACATGTCTACTTTTTTCCTATAGGGCCCCGGGTGAAAGCAGATTTCAGAAAGGCCTCAAAATCGACAAAAATGGTAAGATACGCCAAGTCTGGTAAATCGGGTGTTTACATGAAATCTGGGGAATTTCTCTGGTTGACTGGCCTCACTAGGACCTAAGAAGTTTATTCTAGCTAACGAAATTCTTACTTTGCTCAAAATTTCCATAAAACACCCAATATCACTTCTAAGCATGATACGGACACCGATTAAGCTAGATATTCGAAATTTTAGCAAATTAGGCTAACCATCCAATTTTAATGATACTTCTTGACTTTAACAGGTTAGTTAACACTAAAGATGGCTCATTAAACTACAAACACTCTAAAATCTCTAAATCTAGCATCATGGCACAATTCTAGCATGAAAATTCTATTTGTCGCAATAACTAGCTAAACAAGCATCTAATCTACGTAATATACGAAAAGTTCAAGAGTTATACCCTCTAGGAACCTTGCAACAAGGGAGAAGGAGAAGAAGAAGAGGGTAGGAGCTTCAAAACGTGGCTGGAACGGAGCTGCGATGCAACCGACGAAGCTGGTGCTGATGCAAAACGTGTTGCTGATGCTGTTGCTGTTAGTTGCTGTTTGTTTGCTGATGTTGTTGTTGTATGGTGTTGCTGTTGTTGTTGTTATGGTGTTGTGTGGTGTGATATGGAGTGGTGTGTGGTGTGGTGTGAGGATGGTATGGGATGGTGTGAGTGTGGTATGGTGTTGTGGGTTGAAGGAGCAGCTGTTGCTGCTTGTTTCCTGCAGAACTTTGAAGGCTGAAGTGCTGAAACTGATGGTGTTCTTTTGCTAGTGTTGATGTTTTTAAGCAGTAGCAGCAGGTGGAGAAGATGTTGAAGTATTTGTGGTGGAGTGTGGTGTTGTATGTTGAACTATGGGCTGGAATGATGTGATGTTGCTGCTGTTTTTTCAAGGGTTCAGGTGGCTGATTGGTAGCTGAATTTCAGCTATTGTGGGCTGAGAATATTGACAATGGGGCTGAAGCTTGACATTGGGGGCTGAAAATGACGATGGGAGATTGTAGATCAGCTAGGGGCTGATAAGTCTCGATGGGGGGGGTGTTTGGTCAGCAATGGGGGGCTGAAATGTGCTAGGGGCTGATGTATATCAGCTATGGAGCTGATGTAGCTGTTGATGTGAGAGAATGGGGGCTGATTTGGTATATCAGGAGCTGATGTAAGGCTGTTGCAATGTTTCAGCACCTGCTGCTGGTGGTTTTTCTTAAGGGAGTGTTATGTTGTGGGGAGAAATGTGAGAGAGGGTAACAAAACACAAGGAATAATGATATGGGATGAATCATGGCACGTCCTAACCATCTCTCTCTTTCTCCAAAACAATGCTCACAAGACACCAAGCCACATTGGCTCACTTCTCCCTACACAAGTCGACATAACCCCAGCTCTAATCAAATGGTTCACCCACCATGGTCACCTAAACATGGTCCAACCCTAGGCTACCATGACCAAAACAAGAAATAGGTGTAGAAAATGTCATGTGCACATTTTTGCACAAAAAGCCAAAAATCCACTTAGCGATTGTTAATCGCGATTTTTACCAAAATAACACATACATAACCATAAAAGCTTAGAAATGACATACTTCCACAAAATACCCTATTTTAGAATTTCTAAAATTTTCTCCGGAATTTTCACCATTTATCGGTATTTAATTACACCGACTATTAAAATATTAATTAAAAATTATGAAAATTCCCAAAAATAATATTTTATTTTTCTGAAATGTTACAATCTTCCCCCCTTAAAGAAATTCGGTCCCCGAATTTAAATTTAAACCTCCCAATTCTAAAAACATTTCAATAAAATGTCCAAACCAATGGGGCTCCGAAATCATCAATATATAAAATGCATCATAGCACAATACTTGCACATGAGTAACAAGCAGATATCTCGAAACAAAACTCCGCCAAGCGTCTCGCAATCATCGGAGTCAAGACGAAAACACGACTGCCAAATCCAAAGCAAAACCGATATGCTAGAAATCGGAACTATACATGTAAATATCAAATCTGTACATGTAAATATCTGAAAGGAATCCATGCCAAATTATTTAAAGTCGATTTGTAATGCGCATAACACTGCACAGCGGCGGACGTCTCTATAAGAAAATAGCCAAATACATATATATCTTTTGTTTAATATGCACGATCCGCCGTTTTGAAAACGATTTAGAAGGGTCTCCTCATTTTAAATGTCTTGTGTCATAAATGACACGTATGTAAATAATGAGACTATAGCTCGCTTTTGGAAATCCCTTTGAAATCTGTCAATGTATGCAAAATATACCCAGGCACTGTCATCTGATCAGTCCTGCTCAGTACGAAAATCGATCGCCATATCATAGAAATGTACTGCTCCCTAAGAATTCAATTCCAAGAATGTGCATATAAAAACCCTGTGCATCCGGTGCGCACGGAAATCAAATCCATGAATGTGCCATACATGCGCACAGAAACAATATCTAAGTGCATCGGGTGTGCACGAAACATCTGTCAAGGCAACAGGTGTTCCTGACAGCAAAACAGGTGCATCTGACATGCACGAAGAATCTCGGTTTAGTGCATCTGGTGTGCACCAATCACATCTCATAACATGCGCCCAACATGCGCTAAAAATCCAATTCCGGTGCATCCACCATGCACGAAATCATAAACTCCGATATCGAGCGCCGAACACGCGCAAAAATCCAGTCGGGTGCATAAAATGCACGAAACGAATATCGAACATCACCATCGAAATCGAAGTCCAGTGCATCCAAGTGCACAAAATACATGCCACTGCACTGCAAGCATACATAAACTATACAGAGTGCAGGAACCAAATCGTGTGCGTGCATACGCACGAAATTAACTCAACTGTATAAAACCCCATAAAATCACAAACATGTGAAACCAAGGCACGAAGACGATATCAAGTGCAACGACTTTGCGAAAATCGTAATTACTCAATCATCAAAATCAAATCATGCGAATATATCGCTCAACAATACCGAAATCAAGTATGGCGGAATAGTTCCGCTCAAGCGCATCCTCCAAGAATTTCGGGCCAATTGTCGTGGTTACTCGTAGCATAACTCGTCGACGATCCTGAACTCTGGCCTGCTGGTGTGCATAACATGACCATTCCTGGGTCCAAGTCTCCCCTGTGAATTATCAATCTCTCGATCCATCGGCTCATCGCCCCTTTCAGGTGTGCTAACGGGGACGATTCCTTTTTGGCACTTCTGTGGTTATCTCTCGGGCAATCATCGCGACTACTCGTAAAGCAACATGTCACTGGCATCGCCCTCTGGCTCTCTGAATGTACGTGACACATCCGATCCTGGTTGCAAAACTCATTGCAGCAGTGTCCTGGAAGGAATCCTACCCAAGGTCTCTTCCAAGTCTCATCTCTGCCAACTGTCCGGAAATCATCGTCCTTTTCTATATCTGCTTCTTGTTTCGGAACGGCTGCATACTCATCGCGACTCCTTCTAGAAGGTATATCCAAGTATAATGCCTCGGCATGCCTACCGTATCACTGGTGTCGGCGGAGTGGAACGTCATCATATCCAGATATTGTACGAACCTCTTACTCCACTTTTCTCTAATGTCGACTGCCTCGGACTCGTCTCGTCGTAGCTGCATGGACTGAACTCCAACGGCTATCCTCGTATCTGGAGTCTCCCAAGAAATGCATATCACCATCTAGCATCCGAATTAAATCGAACCATTCGATCTATTCATCAAAACCTCATAATCCCCTAAGAGCTCAACATCTTGGGTATAGTATAATAATATCGCGTACATACCACAGCATCGGTGGTCTAACCGTAGAATGGCAAACCAAGCCTCACTAATGGCGTCGCAGAACTGCGGCAAACCCTAAGGTCAAAAGGCTTTCACACGGTCATTGAGTCGAGTTAGGGTTTCATTCTTCTAGAGGGTCCATAGAATTGCATGCATGTCTTTCCAAATACTTTAAACTTGGAATAATAGGTTACTATCATTCGATCGTCTCTGTCGACTCTCAATGTCTCCGCGTGAAGTCGTCTCTAGCTGGAATCAATCTATCTGATGATCTCGCATCGGGGTAGCGAATGATCCACATGTCCTAGTCATTTATTTTTGGTGACTAGCGATCTTCTATCATCTCTTAGTACAATCTCGTACTATAATAGTTCCAACATCTAGGGTGATATCTCGTCGCTCGCAGCAAAAACTGGCCCGCTCGTCTGTAAGCTGAACTGTGCCTCAGTCATCATGAATAAGCCATACATCAACGGTCATCAAAATCTGGCTGGCCTCTACCGGTGGCTCAATCCTCTGGTGCTAATCTGCACGTCCGAGTAATCTCATACAGCGATCCATCCATCGCTCGTGGCGCAAAACATAATCAAAAGACACATCTCTACAATCGTGTGTCGCCAGAATCACGCCCTGTTCAGTCCTCGTTCGTGACGAGCTCAAGCTGACCGCAACTCTAGCCGTAGCTCTCCCTGCCCGTAATCGTGGCAGCAAAACCAAAACTGGTACCGATGAGGCTGGATCAGGAAGGAATATGATACTGAACAAAGAAATGTACATCCTAAGGCTTCTTAAGTGGAGTGGCGTGTCGTAAATATGCCGCGGAACATACCAACGGTACGTCACTCTACTTCAGTCACCTATTCCATCAACCAAGGGTCATCCTATACTCCGAAGGTAAAACCTAACGCTCTGATACCAACTTTGTCACGACCCGAAATTACGAATCATGACCGGCACTTAGACTACGAACGTCTCAAGACGCACGTATTCTAAGTAAGCCGAAACCCAGAAATCCAAACCAAGAGAAGTAGTAGAGTGTAGGAAAAACCATACCAAATCAACCTGTAAGCAACATAATATACAACGCCTAAAGGCGAGGATCTCAACAGAAATGAAACTCAACCAGCAAGAACCCATCGAAATATAACACGCGACTCTAAGGTCGAAAGAATAAACATCACTGGTCTCTATCTCAATAAGTACATGTTTTGGTTGATGGAAATTCTAGATACAACTGAATATAATATACAATGTATAATGATGGGTAAGATGCAATAAACCCACCTACTAGCAAGTCACCCGTAAGGTACAGTGCCCGCAAAGCCGTAATGAAATCCGTACGGCAACACCTGCAAGAAACTGGGGCACAACGGGGGTGAGTTGCCAACTCGTGAGTAGAAAAAGATCTACGAACAGCAAATCGCATGTATGACGCATCCTAGGTCATACGATCATAATATATATAATCCTTAAATATATAACCAGTAATCTCTAACCAGGTTAATGTAAATATCTAACCCAAGTGTAATCCCATATGTCCATGTCAGTGCATCAGGTAACAATGTATCATATAGATGATGTATGAATGCATGTAACAGAATGCATGTACTGAAGAAAACTGCTGTCATAAATTGTGAGATTTCTGTATTTTTAAAATGAGGTATCATAAATGAAATCAGCATAAACAGTACCCAGCATCGGCACAAAACATAAGTCTCAGTATCTCGATATCTCTGTATCACAATCTCTGTACCTCAATATCTTGAAATCTCAATGTCTCAATCACAAAATCTAGGGCGCCGTCAGTCCAGATCGGCCCCTACCATCCATCTCATGACTACGACGGTATCCTCCGGATATCCGACGTGTCGGGTAATATCACCGGTAGGTAGTGCTCCCCTGCACAGGCTCAACGCCATCATCTGCGATCTTCTTGCCCCGGGGTACCGCACCGGGTCCACCATGTACCCGCAATCGGTCTCATCCACCTCCTCGATTCGGGTTTCACATGTCACTCTCAGCACCGAGAAAACACATGGTGAACGCACTGAAATATCATATCAAGGGTAACCGGGTTTTTAAAACATTTACATAATCTCTTTGAAATACCCACGGTTCCCAAATCCAGAAATAACATAGAAACAACATATCTCAATGCGTATAATCAGGAAGCATGATGTATGTGACATATAAATGGAATGCAAGTGTAACTGTATGTCCTGCAACATGGAATAATAGTATGCACATACAAGGGTCATATCCTGATGCAATAATACTACTGTGTAGTGACATGGCAATTACCGATGAAGATGTGTGTGAGCTGGCAAGTAAGTGTATGTGGAACATACGCATCATCGGTAATGGTGCTGGTGTCCTAGCAGCATGATATCAATAATAGAATATGAATCATAACAGTATGTGATGCAGAGCAACAATAATAATATGCGGGAGCTGAAATACTGAACACCATGATCGCTAAACTGCATCTAATGTCATAAAGGTCGTACAGCTATGCCAACAATAAGGCTGAGCTAATAAGCTAACTGCAGGTAAGGGAAACCGCCTAACCTCTGAGTCGATACATATAAATATATATATAGTTGGTGATCCCGCCTCGATAATATCACATCCGATATCATATCTCTAAAATCAGTTATTCCCAAGTTAAGAGTGCGGATCAAAACATCAAATTATAGCTCGTACGTAAATCCATCGTACGGCATCCCCAATCTGGGTACGGGTCAATATCACATTTGTCATATTAATCATCAAGTATTCTCTTTATCAATATCATCATCGGGGTACTGACCTATGTCTGGTACAATTCTAACATCATTACTATAATCAAGATCTAACTACTGGTCGACAATCCCGTATAAATCGATATCATCAGCACATATCATCTCAAGGAGTATACCCCGCCCAAGGCGGCCTATTATAAATGTCCTGTCATATCATATCATATCATATCATATCTCGTATCATAATCACATGTCGATCATTTGATATATTTATGTCACCATTCCTATGGCATCATTATCCCAAAATCCGCTAAGGTATCAAGGTGTATCTTATCTATGAATTTAACTGTCACAACATGTCATATCGCCGATATCATAAACTCGGATCGATCTCATCGACCCATATCAATCCCATGTATCATCCTCAATCCTTAATAAACACATAGCCTCATATCCAAGTGAACACATGTCCATAACGAATCCCATAAGAATATATGAAGTGAGGATGTATGCAAATATGTATATGTGTGCATGTATGTGTAGTGCACCCACTACCCTATGGTTTCGTAACTTTTCACCAATCCAATATACCAATATCCATCTTAAATCATCAATAATTTCCCGAAAAACATATAATAATAATTGTAGGTGTGTATACGCATCCGTATACATCACCACGGACTGCGGGGGTGCTATACGCCATCCACCCGACTTCTCCCCGTAGATATAAATCTACTCACTTAGTTATGTGTTCCGGTGCCGATGTCGTCATTTGCGTCTCCAACGCCTCGATGTCACGTGAGTACCTACAAGAATATCACATGCTAAAACACATGAAAACCATGTCGGAAACCAAAATGGTGCACACTACGCCCATAGGTAAAAACCTGTGACCTTGTGGGCAAAAACAGCCAATATCCACTGTCGTCGACGTCCGAACGCCACCCGACAGATACGAATCATCGAATATCAAAATTCATACAAAAACACGTCATAAATCATACGCCAACTCACGAAAATGATCCCAGATTTTATCCTAACAGGAACCAGTCAAAACTAGACATGCCGGGGGTCAATTTTACATGAAAAAGGGCCTTTGCACGCAAAACGAGGCATTTTTATGCAGGTCTGGCCGCAAATTGCGGCCAGAATGAAGAAAATTGCGGCCGTAACTTTGAATTAGTGGCTAGGGCTTTGGGTAGTGGTTCCAGGGTGCCTGCACAGCTCACTGACATGTCTACTTTTTTCCTATAGGGCCCCGGGTGAAAGCAGATTTCAGAAAGGCCTCAAAATCGACAAAAATGGTAAGATACGCCAAGTCTGGTAAATCGGGTGTTTACATGAAATCTGGGGAATTTCTCTGGTTGACTGGCCTCACTAGGACCTAAGAAGTTTATTCTAGCTAACGAAATTCTTACTTTGCTCAAAATTTCCATAAAACACCCAATATCACTTCTAAGCATGATACGGACACCGATTAAGCTAGATATTCGAAATTTTAGCAAATTAGGCTAACCATCCAATTTTAATGATACTTCTTGACTTTAACAGGTTAGTTAACACTAAAGATGGCTCATTAAACTACAAACACTCTAAAATCTCTAAATCTAGCATCATGGCACAATTCTAGCATGAAAATTCTATTTGTCGCAATAACTAGCTAAACAAGCATCTAATCTACGTAATATACGAAAAGTTCAAGAGTTATACCCTCTAGGAACCTTGCAACAAGGGAGAAGGAGAAGAAGAAGAGGGTAGGAGCTTCAAAACGTGGCTGGAACGGAGCTGCGATGCAACCGACGAAGCTGGTGCTGATGCAAAACGTGTTGCTGATGCTGTTGCTGTTAGTTGCTGTTTGTTTGCTGATGTTGTTGTTGTATGGTGTTGCTGTTGTTGTTGTTATGGTGTTGTGTGGTGTGATATGGAGTGGTGTGTGGTGTGGTGTGAGGATGGTATGGGATGGTGTGAGTGTGGTATGGTGTTGTGGGTTGAAGGAGCAGCTGTTGCTGCTTGTTTCCTGCAGAACTTTGAAGGCTGAAGTGCTGAAACTGATGGTGTTCTTTTGCTAGTGTTGATGTTTTTAAGCAGTAGCAGCAGGTGGAGAAGATGTTGAAGTATTTGTGGTGGAGTGTGGTGTTGTATGTTGAACTATGGGCTGGAATGATGTGATGTTGCTGCTGTTTTTTCAAGGGTTCAGGTGGCTGATTGGTAGCTGAATTTCAGCTATTGTGGGCTGAGAATATTGACAATGGGGCTGAAGCTTGACATTGGGGGCTGAAAATGACGATGGGAGATTGTAGATCAGCTAGGGGCTGATAAGTCTCGATGGGGGGGGTGTTTGGTCAGCAATGGGGGGCTGAAATGTGCTAGGGGCTGATGTATATCAGCTATGGAGCTGATGTAGCTGTTGATGTGAGAGAATGGGGGCTGATTTGGTATATCAGGAGCTGATGTAAGGCTGTTGCAATGTTTCAGCACCTGCTGCTGGTGGTTTTTCTTAAGGGAGTGTTATGTTGTGGGGAGAAATGTGAGAGAGGGTAACAAAACACAAGGAATAATGATATGGGATGAATCATGGCACGTCCTAACCATCTCTCTCTTTCTCCAAAACAATGCTCACAAGACACCAAGCCACATTGGCTCACTTCTCCCTACACAAGTCGACATAACCCCAGCTCTAATCAAATGGTTCACCCACCATGGTCACCTAAACATGGTCCAACCCTAGGCTACCATGACCAAAACAAGAAATAGGTGTAGAAAATGTCATGTGCACATTTTTGCACAAAAAGCCAAAAATCCACTTAGCGATTGTTAATCGCGATTTTTACCAAAATAACACATACATAACCATAAAAGCTTAGAAATGACATACTTCCACAAAATACCCTATTTTAGAATTTCTAAAATTTTCTCCGGAATTTTCACCATTTATCGGTATTTAATTACACCGACTATTAAAATATTAATTAAAAATTATGAAAATTCCCAAAAATAATATTTTATTTTTCTGAAATGTTATACCATCCGTAGGCTCGATATGCAGCATATTTGACGAAGAGACCGGACTGTACGGTAGTGTTGCCGGTTGGCTCGACGGGGGTTGTAGTTGGTTCGCTTGTTTTCTTCTGATCGCTCAATACCCGGGTGGCCGTTACGTTTAGCTGACCGCTTGCGGCTTGGGGGTGCTTGATATGATCATCACCCACTGCCGGCGTATTGACGAGTCTTAGAGTCCCACAAAGGAGTTACCTAGTCCAGGAGAAACGTTGTGGTGCGCGTATGCGATATGTGCATGGACCCGGTTAAAATGCGCGTATGAGATACCGTATATTAATCGGGCGGCTTGCTTTTGGTCGGGTCGTATGTGATATGACCGGGTTGATAAATCAAGTGTTGATTTATCATTTAACCATTAGCTTCTCACTAGAAATCCTTTCTTGTCCTTTTTAGATGTATGCATGCATGTATGCATTCATTCTTGTTCATGCACATATGGATGTGCATGCACACATGCATACATACATCATTCTATCATGGTTGTATATACATAGAAAATGGTGGCAATATAAGACTCACACCATGGTTTTATATATATGAATTATTATTGCATTTGTTTTAAAACAAAATGAAAAAGGAAAGGATAATTCATGGTTTGTTTCTACACTCTTCTTTGATCTAACCATGCTCACCTACTTTTAACCATGGATTAACTTTCCTTTTATGTTTTAACTCAAATTAAATAATATCTTTATCATTTAACCATGGTTTGAGATGAGAAGTGGAAAATATATTTCTATTTTCTTTCATTAGAGATTATCTTTTTCTCTTCTTCTTAAAAAGCCATCATCATCTTCAACCTTGCTTCTTTTGCTCTCTAGATCTCTCAAGTGAGCAAAATACTCAACAAGATAGGATTTTGAAGTGAGAAAAAGAACCACAACACCATTCTACACAAGTCTTGCCTACTTGTTTAGAGTGTTAGCTTCATTCTCTTCTCTTGATCAAGTGAAGTTGCAAGCTTGGACAAAGGAGCTTCGGGTGGATCGTCGTGGACGTTAGAAGACCTCAAGCTAATCGTTTTCCAACTCTCAAGTGGCCAAGGAGTCTAGAATAGGGAGCTACAAAGGTTGTACTCTCAAAATCCTAGCCTTTGTTACTTGTGGTGTGGTTTAAAGTTATGAAACCCTAATTTTCTAGGATTGATTCTTTGTATGCTTACTTAGCACCCTAAAAATTTAATCTTTGGTACATGTGATGCTTCCAAACCCTTCATGAGGTGCTAGGTAAACCTAACATTGGTATCAAAGCCGACCTAGAACATTAGGCGACACTTTAGCGAAGTTAAAACTCCGATCGAACCGAAATACGGATTTTCGGGACACTCTCTGGACATTTTTTGAAAACTGTTATTTTCCAGAATTAAAAATATGCAAAAAATTCAGCAGGTAAATCTAAGAACAAATGTAAAAAACGATGCCATGAACAGTTCATTCCACCGCGGAACCGCGACAAAAGCCTGCTTAGGCCGCGGTTCCGCGGCCGTACGGATGCATCATTGTGTCGTTTTTGTACAGTAACTATTTTATCTGCTTGTATATTTTTTGGGGTATTTTTAATCTGAATTTAGTGCTGTTTGTTCTGGAGATTGTTTTGAGTTCATTGATTCGATCGGAATTTTAACTTCATGTTTTTTTTCCGGATAATTAGAAAGTATTGAATTGTTCGAACGAGTGTCGTTTACTCACTTTTCACGGGGTTTAAATATTTCAGAAATATGTGCAAGTTTTGTGGTGGACCCTCTAGAAGACAACAAAGCTTAACTCGATTATGTGACCGTCTTGAACTGCCTTTTGAACCTTAGGGTTTGGGGCAGTACGGCGTGCCACATGTGAGGCGTTGGCTTGACCCTTCTACGGCTGGACCGTGATTGGTGTGATTCAGCGTGCTTGCGCTTTCTAAAAGATAGATCAAAAATATTTGTAACCGCAATCAAGAACGGCGTCGCTTTGCAGCTAGCCGGTGAGTACGGGTCGGTCCACAGGGATTTTGTGAATTTCCTATTCGCTCAAACGAGTTAATTCCGAATGGTGTTCGGATTAATTATTAAATCTAAAAATTGAATTACTCTATATCTAAATCTTGCTAGGGTTAGGTCTTGGTTAAGTTTGGAAAGTCAATAAATCTCACCGCTTTCTATACCCATATGAAGATCTAATTAGGTGTTATGGTAAATCTTAACAAAAGGGATTAGGATGATTGGGAAGATTGTTCTTCCTCTAGATCCTTGTCCTTCCTTTCTTAATCTTTACCCTAACCTCCATGGAAAACCTTAAAATCCGGGCCTTTATACTACGATATCACCGCTACCTCGAGGGATAGGGTGCCGTAGGGAGCGGAATAAGAAGGTATGCATGGAGTCCTATAAAAATATATGACGGGCAAGAAAGGGGATGAGAGATCTTCGTCTCTCAAACCTTCCCCAGATCTAACCCTAACAAGCGAGGAGACTACTCACTCATTAGGGAATTGAAGAACATTTATCTAGGGCAGAGAATAAAAATTACCTAGGGCAGGAATTGAAATCTAAACTAGGGCAAGGAATTAAATCTACTTACAGATGCATCTCTCCAATCATCAACGCAGGTTTGTCAGATCTGAATTCATGAATTGAAAAGAAACACCGATGCTCTCCAAAAGAAATCTAAATTTTATTAATGAAGGGAGGCATGCAAAGAATACAATGATTTGGGCTTCTATTTATAGGAGATAGAAACCCTAGGTTACAATTGATTTGCATGTCTACATTTACCAAAATATCCTTAGGAAGACCTAGTCAAAGTAGACCTCAAGCTTTGGTAAAATTTTATGTCTCTTTAAAAGAAAGTATTGGGCCTTGGATCTTTGGGCTTCCTTATTATTTGGTTCTTTATTAAAATAGCTTCTATGTTTCTTCCAGATCTCCAGTGAATAATTGCGGTGGGCTTTTAACCGTTCGCTTTGTAATCTTGGACCTTGCATTGCCTTGTACTTTGTGAATTTTATCTTTGATATAGGCTTGATCAAGAGTCTTCTGTTTGTTGGTCAAAGTCCACTTTTGCATCGTCTTTTCATCATTTTCACTGTTTTCTGTCCAAGAACCTGTAACCTGTAATATGTAGCAGACATGCATCAAAAGCACTTGTTTATTTGTAAAATGAATAAGAATGAGGAATATAATAATGCAATATTATGATATGAACAGACCGCTACTACTGTGACACACTCCGGATTTTTTGAACTCCGTTCAAGTGTTGAGCTTTAGGGAATTTTGGGTATTTGATCATTCGATCGAAAACTTTAATACTATCTATTTATCTGGAATGTGATACAATATGTGGAATTCAGATAGTTAAGCATAAAATACGAAGTATGTGATATTTCGTATTTATGATGTCTAAAGAGAATGTGGATTCCAAATATTGTAGTTTTACACTTTCTTTTCTGTGACCGTAAGTGTAGTATGTCAATATCGCCGGTTTCGTTGCTATATATCAACGACAATTGTGGTATGCATACTTACTTACGTTGATGATATATGATATTATGTGTTGCTGAGATATGATGTGCAGGATTGTCGCGATTGAATAGCCGGGTTTTTTTTTATGTGAGATGAGAGTTTTATTTTTCATTCATGTAAAATTCAAATGTAATGTAATATTCTTTTATTTGGGGCACTTCCGGGTTGAGATTGATGTCACCAGTGTTGTATATTATTTACTTTTCTGCATTAGGATAGACCCAAGGAGGGGAGCACAAGTGACCGGGTTCTGGGGTTCAGTGGGAGGCCATATCGAGGAGTCGAGACTGGGTCTCCTAAACTCCAGGATTGGTAGGGTCGCTTGCCGCTCTCGTAGGGATCTAGGGGTGTGGGCTTGGCTATTCATCGCGACTGTGGAATCCGTATTTTCTATTGTTGGCTAAATACTAAATACGGACATCCTAGTATATCCCACATTATATATATGTTTTCTGCTGCCCGTGTTCTGTGATATCTGAGACGAATGATATATTATATATGAGATATATAGTAGACGTTGCTTATGTTTTACACCCGCGCTAGTCCCGTCCCGGTATGCCGTTAGTTAAGTAATCTAACGGTGCATAACGGAACATTGCGGCGAATGCGGATGGCATAAGCGTACGTGTTATTTTCGTTTCTTTTCTGTGATTGGCTTAAGGACTTAAATGACGGGATTACATTAATATGATTAATGTAAAGAAAATAAACCTAAAATAGATGTTGTAGAATCAGATTTGAAAACCACTCGGCTCTTTATGAAAAAGCTATATTTCAAAACTGCGGAGCACAAACCACTCCTTTTGAAAGCCATTTGATTCTACGACGATATCAAGTTCAAAGCGTTAAAGATTTTCTTAAAAATCATCCGCAACCCTCCGTCATTTTAGGAAGTAGAGTACTTAGTATTCGTGCTACGTTTGTTGACTTTAGTTAAGGCGTAGTGTACGGTAGCTAAGTGGTGTCTTCCTACACTGCATATGATGCAGATTAATTAGGACATTCATGCGACTTTGTTGACCATAGTTAAGGGTCATATGGGTGGGTCTAATTGATCAAGAAATGACGGGTAGAACTTGACTGGTACTTATGATTTGTTGACTATAGTTAAGGTCATAAGTACTAGGGGTAAAAATCACATCGGGAATTTCAAGTGTTGAGATTTGCAATAAGATTGCATACCTTCCATATGATGGTTAGATCCCGATCCCACTGTGGGCAATAGTTGCTCCTAGGAGAGTTTTGCAGTTTACAATTAGCTAACTCATTAGGTACTAGGGGTAAAAATCACATCGGGAATTTCAAGTGTTGAGATTTGCAATAAGATTGCATACCTTCCATATGATGGTTAGATCCCGATCCCACCGTGGGCAATAGTTGCTCCTAGGAGAGTTTTGCAGTTTACAATTAGCTAACTCATTAGGTGTCTAGAAAGGTGTTAACGGGGCTACGCCTCTGGGAAAACGAGGTTTACTTTAATTAGGTCCGTGCGAAAGCACGGGGAACCTCCCTCAAGTACCGACACTGGCCTGGCTGAACGATTAGCGAAGTTGTAGACTGCAATTAATCCTGACTAGTTTTCTTTTTAAGGTTTGAAAGAAAAACTTGATTAAAGCAGTGGGAGATATCGATTAGACAAGATAATAACCAATCTGATCTATGCAAGAGCTTTCGCTGAGTGTATTCTTTTCTTTCTCTTAATGGCAGATACCAATGACTGGACTCAAGCTTCTACTAGATAAAAACAAACTGAATGGGACCAATTATAAAGACTGGCTGAGAAATCTGAAAATAGCCTTGACTTATGATAAAGTATCATATGTTCTCACGGCTCCAGCCCCGCCCGTCCCAGGCCCAAAAAACTCTCTCTCTCTGTCACGACCAAGGAAAAGGCACGCGACTGGCACTTGAATCATGTGAAATTTATAGGACTCCACCTAATTCAAGTAAGCCAAAAGCCCAGAAATCTAAACCTTTTTTGGGAAAATAGTGGAGGTGAAGTTTTGAAATAAAAGTTTAATGAAATCTGGTTCTTCCTTTAAAACATAAGTAGTTTCATAGGAAAACAATATTTTGTAACTATCTTAAAAACATGTTTCGACGTTTGAAATTTGGGCAGCACTTCCTTTGTATATTTTAACCCGTAAACAATACACAGCAATAATAAGAATAGGCATCCCCAAGCGGGAGCTAGCTCTTCGCCAATTGGCGGAAACAACCACGTAATGATATAAATATACAACGCCGAAGGCGAGAATCAAAACACAAAAAGAAAGTAAAGAAACCAAAGTATCATCAAGAAACCAGAAACAATAATAAATACATGAGTGTGACTCTAAGACCGAAAGAATATACAACTCGATTTTTCTAAGTCTATAAATATACATAGTCTGGTTGATGGAGCTTTTAATTAGATACAACTGAAATAAATATACAAGTACAATGGTGGTCACGATGCAAGTGAACCCCACCTACCAAAGCAAATCATCCAGAAGAAAAGCAGTGTTCCAGCAAAGGCACAACGTAACCTGTTGTAAGTCCATGTCGTGCACCCCGCGTGTCCGCGGGGAGGCGGAATTTTCAAAAAAACGATTTTTTAAAGCTCGCAACACGGATTTGAACTCCAGGATCGATGCTAAACCCTAGCTAACGAAATACCGTGTGAAGTTTAACTACTCGAATGAAAGTTATACCTCACGAAACCAAGTCCTTCGGGTCTTTTAGTCGCTGTCCTCCTCGTCATCGTAGGCTCCGAGGATCGTAACGGATCGTAGCTTTCTCGTCGTCTTCCTCGAGTCAAAAATGATCCACCCGAGAGTCTATAGTCCGAGCTCCAACCTCAAATCCGAGGTAAATAGGGAAACTAGCTTGTTGAACTAGAAGGCCTAGGTGATGTAGAGAGTGAAGATGGAATAGTTTATCTCTTAGAACCCTAGGTTTCTCAACTCATGAGACTTTTAGGGTTATGAGAAAAAAGAAGAAGACTTGAGGAAATGAGAATGGTGTTGTGAACAATGAAAAGAGATGGCTGCCTCTTTAGATGAATGTGAAACCTATCAATAATTTAGGAGAAATATTTCACACAAATATCTAATTAGCTTCACAAAATATCTTGTGGTGAGTCATGATCATGACTCACCAAGTAGCTGTCATGACCCGTAATTTAGTACATGACCGGCACTTAAATCACGCAACGTCTAAAGGCGTAACGTAAATCAAGTAAGCCGAAGCCCAGAAAATCTAAACCTTTTTGCGGAAAATAGTGGGTGTGCGGTTTTGAAATAAAGGTATAATAAAATCAAGTTTTTCTTTAAATGCATAAATAATGAAACATGAAAATGCACGTGGATTATACTATAGTTGAAAACATGTTTCATCTTTTAAAATTTTGGGCAGCACCTCTCTTGTATATTTTGATCCAAAACCACATACACAACAATATGTAGGCATCCCCAAGCGGGAGATAGCTCTTCGCCAATTGGTGGAATCATAACCACGCAATAACATATATACGACGCCCAACGACGAAGATCAACCCAGAAAGAACAATAAATAAGAAAGATATCAAAACTCAAGAAGCGAACATAAACCCACCGGTCTAAGTCTCGCACAATACCCAAGTCTGACTAGGTCTACCGATATACAATTTCTAGTTTCTGATTTGATGGAGTTTATCTAGATACAACGGAATATAAAAGTACGAGAGTGGGCACGATCCAATATGTGTCCCACCTGTTAGTGTATATGCCCTAGAGGCCATTACTGTATCATACTGGATTGTATATTACTTCATGGAAGCTTGGGATATTCACCTTGTATTGACATTCTTGCTCAAAATGGTATTATGCTACTTGGTTTGTTTCTGCTTTAATGTGTGCATGTGTTTCTTTTAGCATATCGCCTTTACACATTAGTGGAGCCCTTAGGATCTTTGCTTGATTACCAGCATTGTGATGGCAGTCACACTCGTGGGGGCTGGGTAATCTATAAGCACATCCTTATGCAGGTCCCTAGTCGCAGGATTATCGAGACAGGGCATCGATACTCCGGAGTAGACTAGCGTATGCGCTTCTTATCCTAGCTTGGGAGACGGTCTGTCCCACAGCCGTCAGTACGTCGTACTTGAGATAGTATACGGGTGCTCGTTAGGTTACGAGTACACTGGACAGGACTCGTCGGGAACTGTTGGTTGGTATTATACCTATCGTCAGTTATCAGTTCCCAGGTGACATGAGTACAGCTTAGTCTGTTGACTTGATACTGTCACTTCGCCTCGAGTGTGTTCCCACTGTACTTTGATTACTACCCTACCACGGCTCAAAGGAGTCGTGCAAACAGGTAGTTTTTTGGGTGCAGTCCCGAAGCACTTGGAGGCAGTGACGGTTAGACAGGATTCGTCTCTCCCGGTATTGAGGGTTGATATCGCGCTGTGTCTAGGAGAGCCATTACACAAAGTCCCTGGCCAGGGCAAGCGAGATAGACTGGTAGGTTTCCAGTGTTATCTCAGGTGTTCTAGGCTACACTCCGACACGACTTGTACCGCTAATAGGGGACTGACGTTTACCGCCCCCCTAGGCCCGCCATGCGATGTTCTTAGACGAACAGACCGGACTGTACGGAGACTGTCACATTCAGTCTCAGTAGGAGTTCAGATGGGTTTACCTCGTCAGCCTTCTTATCAGCATCTGCCTGGGGACCGTTACGTACAGCTAGTGCCGCTTGCGGTTTGTGGTTAAACCCACTGCCAGCGTAGTGTCGAGTCTTTAGAGTCCCACACAGAGGGTTATTTGCATTTGGGTAAAACAGAGTAGAGGTCGCATGGTTTTGCGACAGGGTTCGTTCACATCCGCGCACTTGTGCACGTTTGGCGTCCGGACAGACATTACTAGCGGGCTCTGGTTTGAGCCAGATCCTAGTATGTGTTTTGGGGTTAGTTTTATCTCATAGTATTCATGTTCCTCGGAACACGAATGCGGGTGTGTATGCACAGTTGATTGAGGCGGAGGAAGAGGTTTTTCATTAGGGTTTTGGAACGGGTGCGTATGCACAGTTGACAGTCGTCTTTTTCCAAACCCTAATGAATTTGTGATATATCAATTAATAATATTAATTAAATGAAATTGTGTCATGGTTGGGTTTGTTGACTTGTTGACCAAGGTTGACTAGTTGACCATGGTTGAAACTTTGACCATCATCATTATACATCGAAGATGCTCTTTGATCTTTGCAAAAACCATTTAATGTGAAATGATAATTGTCTCATCAAACCAACCATCAACTTTTTCATTTGATTAAAATTATTAATTTGATTAATTCACATATATTGTTATGGTTGTAAAACTATTCTCATTTTATCATAACCTTTCTCTCTCCTCTTTTCATCTTCCTCCTCTTCTAGTTCAAGGAGAATCATTCTTATGAGTTGAGAAACCTTTCCTTGGAGATAAAACACCCAAAGCCACTCTCTACTCATCCTAAGGTTGAAGGTCTAGCAAGCCGGACACTTTAGTTCTCTCAAGATCGAGAAAGGAGCTCAAGGTAGAAACCCTCAGGTGGATCCATCTTCGACAAGAGAAGGCAACGAGGAAAGCACCATACGACCACTACAAAGAGTCCAAGAAGAAGGAGTTCAAGTTGAGGTATAACCCCTAACCGAGTAGATAACTCTCTTGTTAGTTGCTAGTGTGTAGTTTAGCCAAGATCCGTTTTCGTAGTCCATGTTACCTAAACCCTAAAAATCGTTTTTCACCATTTCCGCAAGCCCGAAAGAACCGGGAGAGGTAACGTGGGCTTACAGTACCAAAGCAAAACATCCTGAAAGAAGATGTGTGTCAGCGATACCGCAACTGATCCCAGGCGGTCAAACCTGCAAGAACCGTGGCACAACGGGGGTGAGTTGTCAACTCGTGAGTAGAAAACATTAGCAGGTACAAATTGAGTAAAACAATGATTTCCTAGGTCATACTATATCATGAAGGTAATACTATGATATCTAGGGTGACCACATATGCATATATGTCAACAATCGATCAATGCAATGACATATAAATAAACATCCGACGTCATATGCCTGTATGCATGTGGATATCATCCACGTGTCCATCAACGACACAAACAATATCATGGAACCTTAGTGTCCAACATTGACACTCGAATCATCATGAAAACATGTGCCTGCATGTATGAGGATATCAACCACGTGTGTCCATCAACGACACATCAAAATCATGGAACCTGAGTGTCCAACACCGACACTTGAAATATCATGAAACCCGTGTCCAATATCAACACATAAATCCTCATATCTCAGGCACCGCATACTCAGATCGGCCCTCATATCTATCTCATCTCAGGCGCCGCATCCTTAGATCAGTTCTTATATCCATCTCATATCATAACTCTAAAACGGTATCCTCCGGATATCTGCCGAGTTTTATAAAATCACCGGTAGGTAGTACTCCCTCCGTCGGGCTCACCGCCTTTCTATACTAGTCTTCTTGTCCCGGGATACCTCACCGGGCCCACCATGAACCCGCAGACGGTGCCAAACGCTTCTCGAATCAGGTATACTCATAGCTCAGAACCGAGAAAACTCATGGTGGACGCCTCGAAATATCATATCAAGAGAAACCGCATTTTTAAAGCAATACATAATCCCCTTTGAAATATAACCGCGGTTCTCAAATCCAGAGATCTCATGAAAACATCATCTAAAGCATATAACCATAAAGTACAATGTATGCAACATAGAGTAGTAATATGAGCATATCGAGTATATCATGCAAGCATGTCAAGTGATAGTACTGAACAATGAATGTACTATTACGTTTAAGATTAATCTCATGATATAGCGGTTCTGCTGTGTAAGTGGCATGGCAATTACCGATGATGAATGTGTGTGAGCAGGCAAATCTGTGTAAGTGTGACATGCGCATCAACGGTAATTGTACAGGTGTACTAGCAAATGATATCATATAGCATTAAATACCGGAACGTGGTTGTCACGACCCGAAATATTAGCTTGTGACCAGCACTTAAATCACGCAACGTCTAAAGGCGTAATGTAATCCAAGTAAGCTGAACCCCAGAAATCTAAACCTTTTTAAGAAAATAAAGAGGTGAAGTTTTGAATAAAGGTATAATGAAATCAAGTTTTTCTTAATGCGTAGAAAAGGAACATGAAAATGCAAGTGAAATTTACTAGTTTGAAAACATGTTTTTGTCTTTTAAAAATTTAGGCAGCACCTCCCTTGTATATTTTGATCCAGAACCACAAATACATAATAGTGATAAAGGCATCCCCAAGCGGGAGCTAGCTCTTCGCCAATCGGCAGATCCATAACTACGCAAAGCATAAATATAAGTATACGACGCCCAACGGCGAAGTTCACCACAAAAGATAAAGAAATAAGCAATACATCAAAACCACTAGTAGCGGAAATACCCCTTGCTCTAAGTCTCGCAACCATAAGTCTCACTACTTATACAAATACTAGTTTGATTGATGGAGTTGACTAGATACAATATGAAATATAATACAAGAGTGGGTATGATACAAATGTCCCACCTGCCAAGCAAATCACCAAAAGTAGCTATGTGCCAGCGATGCCGCTACTGATCTGTGCGGTCAACCTGCAAGAACCGTGGCATAACGGGGGTGAGTTGCCAACTCATGAGTAGAAAACATCAACAGGTAGAAATCGAATAAAATAATGATTTCCTAGGTCAACTATATCATAAAGGTAATACTATGATATCTAGGGTGACCGTATCTGTATATGTGCCAGCACTATAAGTAAATGCCTACCAGCAAGTGGATATCATCCAACAATATAATCAATGTATGTATGCATGTGTATCTCGTCCACCCATATAATCAATGTATGTATGCATGTGGATCCCGTCCACGTGTCAATCACTGACACAACATCATCATGCATGTAAATATCATAAAAGCATATGCATGAAAGTATAAGGATATAAATCAACGTGTGTCCCTCGCGACACATCAAAATCATGGAACCTGAGTGCCCAACATCGACACTCGAAACATCATGAAACCCGTGTCCAGCATCGACACGTAAATCCTCATATCTCGGGCTCCGTCAGTCCGGATCGACCCATAACATCTCTCGACTCCGGTCGGTATCCTTCGGATAGCTGCCAGGTCCAACCAATCACTGGTAGGTACTAGCCACCCTGCCAGGCTCATCGTCTACTCCACGAAAAACATTTCTCGCCCCGGGGAACCATACCGGGTCCACCATGAACCCGCAAATGGACCATCCACCTCCTCGAATCGGGTTTCACATATCACACGTCTCAGAATCAAGAAAACGCATGGTGGACGCACTGAAATATCATATCAAGATAAACCGGGTTTTTAAAACAGTACATACTTTCTTTTGAAATACCCACGGTTCTCAAATCCAGAAATCTCATGAAAACAACATATCTCAATGCGTATAATCGTAAAGCATGATGTATGCGACATATAACAGAATGTAAGCATATCCGTAGATCATGCAACATGGAACAGTAATATGCACATATCTAGGGAAAACCGCTCTTTAAAATGAATTATGTTTTTAAATATATCCCGCGGTTCCCAATTTCTCCAAAGTCAAATGCAACATCGTATAAAGGTGCATATGTAACTATAGCAAGTAACTTATGCAAGGAGTCATATCATGATGCAATAATCCTACTGTGTAGTGACATGGCAATTATCGATGATGAAGTGTGTGAGCCGGCCAATCTGTGTACGTGTAACATACGCATCATCGATAATGGTGCAGGTGTACTAGCACAGGTATATATAATGCAATGAGGATAACATGAATGCAGCATAAGGTAAATCATCAGCTAAAAGCTATAATGTATACGTATCTACATGATCGAGTCGGTGAATCTACCAATCGGCATCTAGCCTCACAACATCACGTATGGTATAATCCATTATACGACATCCTCTAGTCGAGGGTATGGATCAATCATCAAGTCAACTCATCACGTACGGAAAATCATCGTACGGCGGCATTAAACCATCAGGGATCCTATCAACCTTTACGACAATGAGGGTACGGACCTAACGTCTCGTACAACATATCAAACAAGATTCACAACACTATATAAATCTATATACCTATATCCCCGGGTCACATCCATAACAATCTCATATCAGGGGACCGACAAAGGTATCAGTCACCTCAATCGACTCACATCCGTATACCGACATATCAATCAGTCATCATATCACATCGTATAATCTTTTCATCGCATTTATCTCCCACATCAAGTCAAATTTATATATATTCTACCATATACATCAAATGTCAAGTTACTCTAAAATTCACACTTATTCTAGTGCAACCATATATCTATAAGTCGTGATTCACATTCACTTTTCATATCCCTAAAGCTTTCATCTTATATCTCAAAATACATACCCAATCATTCGCATCATCTCTAACTATCCTTTTAACCCTATCCATAGTTTCCTAATCTAGATTTTCTTAACCATATTCTATGAATCGGTTTCCATCAAAAACTTGCGGGGGTGCTATACGCCATCCACCCGACTTCCCCCGTAGATATAGATCAACTCACATTGATCTTAGCTTGTTGGAGTCGATGACGCCGCGCTCATCCTCGCCGTCTCGAAGTCCATGTGGGGTACCTACATATCACATATATCATCGTAAACGAAATCACGCACGAAAACCAAAATGTCACACGAATCACCCATAGGTTAAAACCTATAGTTTACGCATGCAAGAATAACCAACAATTCTCGACGATCGACGTATAAATGTGAATCGACCGAGATAAAACACAAATACCAATTTCCAGTTCATTAAAAACCCGCAAAACGAATTCAGAAACTTGAAAACTAGCTCCAGATTTTACCCTAGGTGAAATTAGCCAAAGTTGCATATATAAAGGGTCTAGTTTACTGAAGGAAAAGACATGGACCAAACACGGAAGGATTCCACCCTAGCCTGGCCGCAATTTGTGGCCAGGGAGAATAAATCTGCAGCCTGGGTTTGGGGGTTGGGGCTAGGGTTTCGTTGGTAGCTTCCTACGTGCCTGCACACTCCTCCGTGTTTGCAAAATAATTCCTAGTGTCCCCGGGTGATAGCAGATATCAATTTCCCATCACAAATTTCACAAAATCCAATATCGGCAGATTTTCAAGTTCGCATTTGGGGTTTAAGTCTATGGTTTCAGTTCAATATACCATCACTAAAGGGGTTGTATGGTCTCTACTAAGCTCAATTACACATTTGGATTCAATCAAACCCCAATCCTTTTCTAGAGATTTTCAAAGTCCACTATACTACACGATATCGATTCTAAACTTGTATGGATGCTAAAGGGAATGAAATACAATTCTAATGGTGCAGGAAATATCTCATTTGGCAACTCAAGAATTTTCTTGAGTTGCCCCAAGTCTTCAAAATCCAATTTTTCTTGGTCCAAAGTGCTTCCCTTGAGCTTGTGCATGTTTTTAATGAAGTGGGGATAAACTTTTAATGGGTTTTTGATGATGAAGTGAGGGGTTGAGTGTCACAACACGAAATTAGCACGTGACGGCCCTTAAACTACGCAACGTCTACAGGCGTAACGCAATTTAAGTAAGCCAAAAATCCAGCAATCTAAACCATCAAAAGTAGTAAGTGATATAAATTTTTTTAAAACTTTTGAAATCTCAAACCAAATTCTTTAAAGTCCAACTTTTTGATTGATCTGAATTCTCGATGTTGTTTAGTAAAATGTAAAGTGTTCACAATCAAAGAATTTTGTAAACTGCAATCAATTAACGGTGTCGATGTAGTGCGTTAATGAATACGGATCGTCCACTGAGATGCATGTATTTGCTCGATCTTGTTTTAGTTGAGTCGAAAAGAAAATATAAAAGAAAATGATTCAAGATTTGTGAGATTTCATTTCAAGAAACATAAAGAAAATAGATCTAGAATCAAGAATCAAGAAGATGCCCAATCAATTTGAATTATCAAGATTATGTAGAATAATTTGTAGGAATCGATTGAATTGGTAGCAATGATGAATCCAACAATGACTTATCTTATCTATTGATGAATTGTAGCTAGAACGATGGTGATGAATGAAGATTAGGGATCTATTGAAGAAACTAGGGTTTCTCCTTCACCATCCCTTGTCTTTCATTGATCATCATTCGGATCTAGCCTTTAGCAAAGAGAATCATCAATTGTTTGATCCCTAATTTGCAACGAAATTCGCAAGAATGTGATCTCGATCCAAATTAGGTCATTGATGATTTTTTTCCTAAAGTTCACAAATCTCATAAGACTTAATATTAGTACTAGGATTTTATCATCACTAGATCTACCGATTCTCTCGATTCCTCCACAAGTGGAGATTTCACTCACACATCATGAAAATTAATGAATCAAGAATCAAGAAGTTTCATAATGCAAGAATGTAAAGAAAGCAAGAATTACAATTATCAGCTTTATTTAAATCTCCTTCAAATTACACAACTCCTCAATTCGAGGTACAAGATTAAGCTCTCGATCGCTCCTTTGAAGAGGTGCATTTGTTGTTGATCTTTGCAAAGCTCGATCGCCGTGAGTCGCGGATCGTCGTGGATCTCTTGCTCGGATGATGATCAGCGTTGCAATAAATGATCGTTGATTGCTCGCTTGATTTGTTTCTCAATGGATCTTGATCTTGAATTGGAATTTGATTTGGATTTTGTTTTGGATCAAGTTGTGTCACTCAACTTGTGCAAATTTGGCTCAATATTCAACAACCCAAAACCCTAGATCTAAATCCCCTTTTATAAATTTCAAATGAATCTTCCCTCCAAAGCTAGGTTGTTAGAGAGAGCCTTCTAGAATGAGGTAGGTTGTTAGGGAGAGTCTTCTAGAATAAGGTTGTTACAAGGAGCCTTCCAGAAGAAGCCACGTGTAAATGAAGCATCTTGAGGAAGCTAGGAGGTTATAATGAATCTTCTGAAGAGATGATGTCATCGGCGCCCCCAACTCGGCTGTGGAACCGCGGCAACTCGGCCGACTCGGCCGCGGATCCGCGGCCATATGAAGAGTTCAATGTGTTATTTTTCTGGGGTGTTCTGATGTAGGCTTTTGGGTTTTCTTCTGATGTCTGGAATCTTATAATTCTTTCTTGGTTGCTGCAAGATTTCAAGTCTTTGACTTGATGCGTTTTATCGGCACTTTTGCGATTCCGGTTCTTTGACCTGAAGAATTTTCTGCAAACAATCTTGCTGAAAAGTGTTGAGATATACAAAATCATGAATGTAGTAATAAACACTCAATTTCCCTCATAATACTGGTTATAATGTATAACACGTGTTATTTGATATTTTGCAGACGAATTGCTAATATATGCTATATTTATAACAAACACCTTTAGATGATTAGAAAGAGTAGGGAAATTGATGTGTTAAGAATGCAATATTTTCGACTGAACAAATTCGCCCAAACTTAATTTTGATCGTCTCGAGCAAACTTCTTTTATTCAGGTGAAGGAGAAAAGAAGAAGAGAAAGAAAAAGAAAAACCAACTAGCACACTTTCGTAGGCAAACACGATTGCACTGAGCATGTGCAACAAGCCTTTAAACCTCTAGGTGTCCCTAGTAGGAGGAGTGTTGTCTCCTGAGGGTTTTCAGCGGATTGTACCCACAAAATCCTATAATAAAAGGAAGACTGTGAAAGTTACATATAAAGATAAGAATTGTAAAAGAAAGACTTTGAAAATCAGAGTTTCCAACTACACTAGCTTTTTGGTTGTCATGAGCCCTATCTTAATATTCATGAAAAGATGTTAGAAATCACATCATCCCTCAATAAAATATCGTCTTTATTCTTCATTCCTACCTTTCTTCCAAACATTGATCATATACCCCTACGTGTGTGTAAAGAACATCCCTACACTCGGAGAATTCAATTCAAGCTATCATACTCTTGTCAATCGACCTCAGTACTTTTTAGTCGGTGAATATTTAGATGAAATTGCTCACACATTTTTCATGCGACCGTTAATACTTCTTGAGGTACTAACCGACCGATTACTCATGTGCTTGCTGATTAGGCGTAAATAGTATTTTTCTCGTCTTGCAACACCTAAGGCTTAGCAGTGACTCCCAAACCAGTTGGTCTAAGGAACTAGGTGATGAAGCACCCTCGCTATATTTTTTTTATGCTGCCTCGGTGTTTACAAAACCAGTGTTCATTTTTCTACACCATTTTATATTTTATTCTTCATTTTTTTTATTTCATTCATACTTTTGGCTTTCAGACAAGAGCATTTCAAGGTATCCTCTACTATCCCGAGTTTCATGACGTGTGTGCGTATAGTAGGGTATCAACGTTCAAATGTTTGGCTTCCAGAATAGAAACTATTTTTCAGACTTATTTTTATTCTCAGATTAGTGACTTCCTTCATCTTACTAACCCTTGGGACAATGGCTCATAACTACTTATTACTAGTTTCGTTTAAGAAAACTTTTAATTTTCTTGGTTTCCTTAAATTTTTCCAATCTTTTGGATGTAATTTTTCACTATCTAATCTTTTATTATCTTATTTATGTACAAAAATATTTTTTTTATTATATGTTTTGTGCTTATGCAAAGTATGATGCAAAGTGATGCGTAAATAAGCACAAACCTCCCCCAAATTTGTTTAGAACAGTGTCCTCACTGTTGCCATCCGTTAAATCTCAAAAACCTGTAAGCTTGGGAGGAAAATTTATTAGCGGGATCAAGAAATATGGACGTGAAAATCTCCCCCAAACTTATTTTTGTCTCACAATTTTGAGGACAACTTTGATTTTCAAGAGCCAAATATATCCCCCCCAAACTTGAGTTAAACAATGTTAATCTTTTAAAATCATAAGAGGGGGTAAAGTTACTGGTCAATGCAAAGCCTTACAAAGACCGAAAGTCAACACCAACCATTCGAAGATTTTATCAGTGTAGTGCATTGGTTGGTGGAAAAACATGTTGTAGAGAGCCAGGAAGAAGTGGGGAAAAGATAAGTGGTGGGATAGAATGTGTTTGCGTCTCGTTTTGGAGAGACGACACGGTGATTTTGATGGATTACTCGCATTCTCTTTATGGTCCAGAAGAAGGGATGGAGGTTCAATTTCTTCGTTTTGGAGATGATTCATCTCAACACCCGTGTTTGCTAAAAATGCGAGTTCATCAGCGAAAATGTCCTCAAAGGTTTCATCGATACCCCGAAGAATAATCTCATCCGAAAGAACGGGGTGATCCTCAGACTCCATAAAAGGTTCAAAATAAGCGTTAGAGGTTGACCTGGACAGCTCGATGGAAGAGTCCATATGTGTATAATACATAGCTGGGTCAAACAACAACGCATTGAGGAAGTCTGGATCAGTATCATGAAGCTCGTCAAATTCACTGCTGTCGTCATCCATTAATTTGACAGAACAGACCTGAGCAGAAGGTTCGGAGGGTATACTTCCCAACTTATAAATGTTAAGCTCAATTGATATCTTCCCGAAGGATAGGGTCATAGAGCCGTTACGACAGTTGATTATAGCATTGGAAGTGGCCAAAAAGGGTTGACCGAGAATCACCGGAATTTGGTTCCGTGGGTTTGCTACAGGTTGTGTATCTAGAACAATAAAGTCCACAGGGAATACAAATTCCCCGACTTTTATCAACACATCCTCAAGCTCACCCCTAGATTTGGTGATTGATCGGTCGGCCATCTGGAGAGTTGTGTTCGAGGGTTTTAACTCTCCGATACCTAATTGCTCATAGACTGAATAAGGAAGAAGGTTAACACTTGCGCCAAGGTCAAGTAAAGCACGGTTAATATTTTTACCCCCAATAGAAATAGAAATTGTAGGACAGCCAGGGTTCTTACGTTTTCTTGGTAATTGTTGGGGAAAAGCTGTGTTTACAGTACTCGACATGAACACCTTTTTTGGCACTTGAGTATTCCTCTTCCTAGTGCACAAGTCCTTGAGAATTTTCGCATAAGCCGGGACTTGTTGTATAGCATCTAGGAGAGGGATATTTATGTTAACTTGCTTAAAGATTTCAGTGATCTTCTCCATTTCGGACTTGGTCTGTTTCCCTTTAACCTATTAGGAAAAGTAGCTTTAGCAATAACTGTAAGTCCATGTCATGCACCCCACGAACTTGCGGGGAGGCGGAATATATGAAAAATGATTATCAAAGCTTCGTAACACGGACTTGAGCGCATGAATCGTATCTAAACCGTTACTAGCAAACTACGAAAGGTTTAACTACTCGGATTCGAAGTTATTCCTCACGTTACTTGTCCTTCGGGTCTTCATCGCTGTCCTCCACTTCTCGTAGCCTCCTTGGAACATTGGCACCTCAACGGCCTCCTCGAGTCAAAGACGATCCACCCGAGAGCTCCTACTCCAAGCTTGATCTCTAACTTGAGATAACTAGGTTGCTCAAAGTGCTAATCTAAGCTACCTAGGTGATATAGAGTGAGGTTATGGATTAATTAGTCTATCTAATCCTTGATCTCAACACATGAGCGGGGAGGATTAGGGTTTCAAGAATGAGAGAGCTTAAGGAGAGAGAAGGTGATGATAAGAATGATATTGAAAAATGAGCTCATTAGAATTTAACAACCATAACAATTTATCAAATAAATAATATAAATGATTAATCATCATGGTTGATTCATTCACCTTGTGTGATTCATCATATGACTCATTAACTAATTAATGCATCATTTAATACCATGGATGAATCACACAAATGAGTCATTAAGCAATAAATGCTTATGCCACCTTAACCCCCAAGTCACCATGCTTCTAGAAGCTTCCCGGAAAATTACGAGAACGCCCCTCCAATCCGTGAAAACACGGAAAAACTTTAGACTGTATAAATCCAATAACCAGATACTAGAATCTGGCTTAAACCAAAGCCGGCTAGTAAAAACTGTCCGAACGTCGTACGTGCGTAAACACACGTACGCGTTCGAACCCTTGTCGTAAAACCATACGACCTCTATATCGTTTCGCCTGGAGCAGGGAAACTCTCTGTGTGGGACTCTAAAGACTCGACACTACGCTGGCAGTGGGTTTAACCACAGACCGCAAGCGGCACTAGCTGTACGTAACGGTCCCCAGGTAGATGTCGATAAGAAGGCCGATGAGGAAACCCATCCGAACTCCTACTGAGTCTGATGTGACAATCTCCGTACAGTCCGGTCTGTTCGTCTAAGACTATCGCATATCGAGCCTAGGGGGCAGCAAGCGTCAGTCCCCTAATAGCGGTATAAGTCGTGTCGGAGCGTAGCCCATTACACCCTGAGAAACTACTGGAACCTACCAGTAAATCTCGCTTGCCCTGGCCAGGGACTTTGCGTAATGGCTCTCTGACACAGCGCGATATCAACTCCCAATACCGAGAGAGACGAATCCTGTCTAACCGCCACTGCCTCCAAGTGCTCGGGACTGCACCCAACTGCTACCTGTTTTCACGACTCCTTTGAGCCGTGGTAGGGTAGCAATCTAAGAATAGTGGGACACACTCGAGGCGAAGTAGCAGTGTCAAGTCTGCGGACTATGCTGTACTCATGTCACCTGGGAACTGTTAACTGACGACGGGTATAATACCAACCAACAGTTTCTCTGCGAGTCCTGTCCGGTGTACCCGCAACCTAACGAGCACCTGTATACTATCTCTAGTACGACGTACTGATGGCTGTGGGAAAGACCATCTCCCCAACTGGGATGAGAAGCGTACACACTAGTCTACTCCGGAGTATCGATGCCCTGTCTCGATAATCCTACGACTAGGGACAAGTATAGGATGTTGCTTATAGACTACCCAGCCCCCACTAGTGTGACTGCCATCACAACGCTGGTAATCAAGCAAAGATCCTAAGGGCTCTACTAATATGTATAAGTGATACGTTACAAGAAACATATGCACATATTAAAGTAGACACAAACCAAGTAGTATACTACCATTTTTAGCAAGACTGTTGTATAACTGTGAATATCCCAAGCTTCCATTAAGTAATATACAACCTAGTATGATACAATAATGGCCCCTAGGGCATATGCACTAACAATCTCCCACTTTCACTAGGGCCATGAGCTGGCATATCGAAGACCTATTATCTCGAATAGCTTCTCGAACTGCGTCCGAGGAATGGCCTTTGTGAATGGATCAACAATGTTATTCTCCGTCTCTACTCTCTTCACCTCGATCTCCCGGCGATGTACAATCTCCCTGATCAGGTGATACCGCCTTAAGATGTGTCTGGACTTCTTATGGGACATGGGTTCCTTCGCTAAAGCTATAGCGCCGTTGTTGTCACAATACAGAGGTATTGGATCAACACTGGTAGGAACCACCTAAAGTTCTGTGAGGAACTTCTTCATCCAGACAGCTTCTTTTGCGGCATCGCAAGCAGCTATGTACTCCGCTTTCATTGTTGAGTCAGCAACAGTCTCTTGCTTGGAACTCTTCCAACAGACCGCCCCTCCATTGAGGGTAAAGACATAACCTGACATGGATTTGGAGTCATCCTTGTCACTCTGGGAGCCGGAGTCGGCAAAGGCCACCATCTGGAGGTCTTTTCCGCCATACACCAAGAACATCTCCTTAGTCCTCCTCAGGTACTTGAGAATGTTCTTTACTGCTATCCAGTGCTTCTCCCCTGGGTTTTCCTGATACCGGTTTACAACGCTCAATGCGTATGCTACATCTGGTCTGGTACATAACATCACATACATTATAGAGCCTACCGCAGAAGCGTAGGGTATAATCGACATGCGATCCCTTTCCAAATCAGTCTTGGGAGACATCTCTTTGGAGAGGGTGATTCCGTGACAAGCCGGTAGGTTACCGCGCTTAGAATCATCCATACTGAATCTCTTCACTATGGTGTCTATGTACCTGGACTGCGAAAGTCCCAACATCCTCTTTGATCTATCACGATAGATCCGGATCCCCAGAATGTAGGTGGCATCACCCAGGTCTTTCATGGAGAATTTCTGTGATAAGAATCTCTTGACTGACTGTAACATAGGAATATCATTTCCTATTAGGAGAATGTCATCCACGTACAAGACGAGGAATACTACAGCTCTCCCTACAATCTTACTGTATATGCATGGTTTATCTGGATTTTTGATAAAGTCGAATTCTTCGACAGTATCATCAAAACAGATGTTCCAACTCCGCGATGCCTGCTTTAGTCCATAAATGGACTTAAGCAACTTGCATACTTTACCGCTGCTCCCACTCTGAATGAATCCCTCTGGCTGATCCTGTAAGTCCGTGTTGCCCACCCCGGTGCTTACGGGGAGGCGGAAAACATAATAAAAATCGGATTTTTAATGACTTAGGCAACATGGACTATGCTTGTGAGGATCTTTGCTAAACATAAACTAGCTAACCCTAACTACAAAGTAGCTAAGTGAAGAAAGGTTATACCTTTGGTCTTTAGTCCTTCTCTCCTTGCTCCTAGGTATGGTAGAAAAGGATCACCTTGCTTGTCTTCTCCCGTCAAAGAAGGATCCACCCGAAAGCCACCACCTTTAGCTTCAACTCCAAGCTAGGAGTAACTAGAGTGCAAGAAATGCTAAGACTTGAACCCTAGAAGTGAGTAGAGAAGATCAAGAGAGGGTTTTTCTCAAGCTTTTTGTTTCTCAACACATGAGAGGGAGAGAGCTTGAGGGAGAGGATGAGCAAGAGAGAGAAAAGAAAATGAGAGAGTGAGAATAATAGTGAGCCATTCTCACTAATATGTGTGAGTTATTTTAATTAATCAATTAGCAAGAAAATTGTCATGGTTTAATCAAGAGGTGACCATTATCATTTCATTATTAATGCAAATTGCAAGAATCAAAGAGCATCTTCCAAATGAAATGATCATGGTCAAATTGTCAACTTGGTCAACAAGTCAACAAAGTCAAAGTGTCAACAACAACAACCATGCACAATAATTAAGCTAATTATTAATTAACAATAATACACACAAAAACAATAGGGTTAATAAAATGACAATAGTCATTAACCCTAAACAAGGTCCTCTCCCTCAATCTCAAGCAACCGTGCATACGCACCCGCATTCGTGAACCGAGGAACACGAACACAATGAGAAAAACCAATCTCAAATCATATACTAGGATCCGGCTTAAACCAAAGCCCGCTAGTATAAACTGTCCGGACAGCAAACGTGCACAAGTGCGCGGATGCGAACGAACCCTGTCGCAAAACCATGCGACCTCTACTCATTTTGCCTAAAGGCGAATAGCTCTCTGTGTGGGACTCTAAAGACTCGACACTACGCTGGCAGTGGGTTTAACCACAGACCGCAAGCGGCACTAGCTGTACGTAACGGTCCCCAGGTAGATGTCGATAAGAAGACTGACGAGGTGAACCCCATCTGCACTCCTACTGAGCCTGTATGTGACAGTCTCCGTACAGTCCGGTCTGTTCGTCTGATACATCGCATGGCGGGCCTAGGGGGGCGGTGAACGTCAGTCCCCTAATAGCGGTACAAGTCGTGTCGGAGTGTAGCCCAGAACACCCTGAGATAACACTGGAAACCTACCAGTATATCTCGCTTGCCCTGGCCAGGGACTACTCGTGTAATGGCTCTCCTGGACACAGCGCGATGTCAACCCCCAATACCGGGAGAGACGAATCCTGTCTAACCGTCACTGCCTCCAAGTGCTTCGGGACTGCACCCAAAAACTACCTGTTTGCACAGCTCCTTTGAGCCGTGGTAGGGTAGTAATCAAAGTGCAGTGGGAACACACTCGAGGCGAAGTGACAGTGTCAAGTCAGCGGACTAAGCTGTACTCATGTCACCTGGGAACTGATAACTGACGATAGGTATATTACCAACCAACAGTTCCCGACGAGTCCTGTCCAGTGTACTCGTAACTTAACGAGCACCCGCATACTATCCCAAGTACGACGTACTAACGGCTGTGGGACAGACCGTCTCCCACACTGGGATGAGAAGCGCATACGCTAGTCTACTCCGGAGTATCGATGCCCTGTCTCGATAGTCCAACGACCAGGGACCTGTATAAGGATGTGCTTATAGATTACCCAGCTCCCACGAGTGCGAGCGCCATCACAACGCTGGTAATCAAGCAAAGATCCTAAGGGCTCTACTAATATGTATACCAGCAATATGCTAAAAGAAACACATGCACATATTAAAGCAGAGACAAACCAAGTAGCATACTACCATTTCGAGCAAGATTGTATATACAACTGTGAATATCCCAAGCTTCCATTAAGTAATATACAAGCTAGTATGATACAGTAATGGCCTCTAGGGCATATACACTAACAATCTCCCACTTGCACTAAGGCCATGTACTGGCGTATCGAAGACCTATCATCTCGATCAGCCGCTCGAACTGAGTCTGGGGCAAGGCCTTGGTGAATGGATCTGCTGTGTTATCCTCTGATGCAACTCTCCGGACCTCGATCTCCTGGCGATCTACGATCTCCCTGATCAGGTGATACCGCCTTAAGATGTGTCTGGATTTCTGATGGGACCTGGGTTCCTTCGCTAAAGCTATAGCCCCGTTGTTGTCGCAATACAGAGGTATTGGGTCAACAATGGACGGAACCACCTGAAGTTCTTTCAAGAACTTCCTTATCCAGACAGCTTCTTTTGCGGCATCAGATGCAGCGATGTATTCCGCTTCCATAGTCGAGTCAGCAACGGTTTCCTGTTTGGAGCTCTTCCAACACACCGCCCCTCCATTGAGGGTAAAGACAAAACCCGACATGGACTTGGAATCATCCTTGTCACTCTGGAAGCTGGAGTCAGCAAAGGCCTCAATCTGCAGGTCTTTTCCGCCATACACCAAGAACATCTCCTTAGTCCTTCTCAGGTACTTGAGAATGTTCTTTACTGCTATCCAATGTTTCTCCCCTGGGTTTGACTGATACCTGCTTACCACACTCAGTGCATAAGCCACATCTGGTCTGGTACATAACATCGCATACATTATAGAGCCTACCGCAGAAGCGTAGGGTATAATAGACATGCGATCCCTCTCCAAATCAGTCTTGGGAGACATCTCTTTGGAGAGGGTGATCCCGTGACAAGCCGGTAGATTACCGCGCTTGGAATCTTCCATACTGAATCTCTTCAGTATGGTGTCGATGTACCTGGACTGCGAGAGTCCTAATATCTTCTTGGATCTGTCACGGTAGATCCGGATACCCAGAATGTAGGAGGCATCACCCAGGTCTTTCATGGAGAACCTGTGTGACAAGAACCCCTTGACAGATTGTAGCATAGGAATGTCATTTCCTATTAAGAGAATGTCATCCACGTATAAAACGAGGAATACTACAGTTCTCGCTACAAATCTACAATAGATGCATGGTTCATCTGGATTTTTGATAAAGCCAAATTCTTTGACCGTCTCATCAAAACAGATGTTCCAACTCCGCGATGCCTGCTTGAGTCCATAAATGGACTTGAGCAACTTGCACACCTTTCCGCTGCTCCCACCCTGAATGAAACCCTCTGGCTGGTCCATATAGACACACTCCTCTAAATGACCATTTAGAAAAGCTGTCTTTACGTCCATCTGCCAAATCTCATAATCGTGGAAAGCAGCGATGGCAAGAAGGATCCGAATGGATTTCAGCATAGCTACTGGAGAAAAGGTTTCGTCATAGTCCAAACCAGGTCGCTGACGAAAACCCTTTGCTACCAGTCTAGCTTTATAGGTCTCAACCTGTCCATCTACACCAATCTTCCTTTTGAAGATCCACTTGCATCCTACGGGTTTTACCCCGTCTGGAGCAATGTCCAACGTCCATACTTTGTTGGTGTACATGGACTCCATCTCGGTCCGCATTGCATCCAGCCATTTTACCGAGTCGACGCTCTGAATGGCTTGCTGGAAGCTAGTAGGCTCATCACAATCTAGGATGCAGTCCTCTCTATCCCCGTCAATGAGAAAACCGTAGTATCTCTCGGGCGGATGAGACTGCCTACTACTCCTGCGGAGCGGCGTAGGAATGTCCTGTTCTTTTGAACCTTCTGGTTCCACTAAACTTTCAGTAATAGTTTGTGGTTCTGGAATTTCTTCCAGTTCTATTGCGCTCCCACTTATTTCTTTTTCTAAAAACTGATGTTCCAGAAAGTGGGCATGGCGAGAAACAAGGACTTTTTGTTCCTCTTCGTAATAGAAGTAATATCCCTTGGAGTTCTTTGGATATCCCACAAACTTGCACTGTACTGAGCGTGCCTCGAGCTTGTCCGCATGCTGCTTTTTTACAAAAGCTGGACATCCCCATGTCTTAATGTGATTAAGACAGGGTTTCTTCCCACTCCATAACTCATATGGTGTGGTAGGCACAGTCTTAGTGGGAACACGGTTCAGCAGATATGCAGCTGTTTCTAGCGCATACCCCCAGAACGATCGCGGTAACTCAGCGTTACTCATCATGGACCGTACCATATCCAATAGGGTTCGGTTCCGTCTCTCCGATACACCGTTATGTTGCGGAGTGTATGGAGGAGTAAGCTGAGAGAGAATTCCATTCTCTTTTAAATAATTCAGGAATTCGGCACTTAAGTATTCTCCTCCTCGATCCGATCTTAGGATCTTGATACTTTTGCCGGTCTGTTTTTCTACTTCACTCTTATATTCCTGGAATTTTTCAAAAGCCTCGGATTTATGTTTCATTAAGAAGACATAACCGTACCTTGAAAAATCATCCGTAAAAGTTATGAAGTAAGAAAAACCGCTTCGCGCATGTGTAGACATTGGACCGCACACGTCGCTGTGTACGAGTCCCAAGAGCTCGCTCGCTCTTTCTCCGTGTCCAGAAAACGGAGCCTTTGTCATCTTTCCTTTGAGACAGGATTGACAAGTTGCATACGATTGATATTCGAACGAATCTAAATATCCTTCAGTATGTAACTTAGTCAATCTTCTCTCGTTGATGTGACCCAGTCTACAATGCCATAAGAAAGTTTTATTAATCTCTGGAGACTTTCTTTTGTGTGTATTCTGGATATTGAAAACCTGTGGTTGGTTTAAAACGTAAATACCGTTGTTCAATGTACCTGACCCAATCAACACTTGATTAAGGTGAATGTTCACTACATTACTTACAAATGCAAATTCATAACCTTCTTTAGATAATAAAGATACAGAAATGATATTACAGGTTGCATTTGGTACATAATAACAACTACGCAAAACCAAAAAGTGTCCATCTGATAATCCCAGGTGATAGTCCCCCACGGCCTCTGCATCCATGCTAGCACCGTTCGCAACTCTGAGGGTCATGTCACCTGCCTTCAAAACTCTACGCTTTCTCAACGCCTGCAAAGAATTACAGATATGAGATCCCGATCCGGTATCCAATACCCAGGAAGTAGAGTTTATAGATAGACAGTTTTCAATAACATACACACCTGAAGCTGAAGCTGCAACTCGCTTCAAATCCTGTGTTCTGGCTTTCCAAGCCTTGCAATCTTGTTTCCAGTGGCCACTTTTGTGACAATAGAAGCATTCTTCCTTCCCCACCAGCTTCCCCGCTACCTTTGTTGCTTTACCCTTTCCCTTCGTATCCACTTTACCGACACCGCCTCTTGGTTTGGCGGGGGCTTTCTTCTTCTTGCCCTTGGCTTTCGCCCTGGACCTAGAAGAGGAAGATCCTCCTACAAACAAAGTGGATGTCTCCCTACCCTTCTGTAGGGTGCCCTCAGCAGTCCTCAACATGTTCAGAAGTTCGGCAAGTTCAACCTCCTTTCCTTGCATGTTGAAGTTGAGAATGAACTGGGCGTAAGTGGAAGGAAGGGACTGGAGAATCAAATCGGTATAGAGTTCATTCTCCAACGTGGTCCCAAGGTCCGCGAGCTCCTCTATGTAGCCGATCATCTTAAGCACGTGGTCCGCTACCGATGATCCGACGGCCAACCTTGCCGAAAAGAGCTTCTTCGACACTTCGTATCTTGCGATACGAGACTGCTCTCCATACAGTTCTTTTGTATGGAGAAATATGGACTCTAGGTCCATATTCTCGTGCCTCCTCTGATGGTCATTGTCCATCGAGGCTAATACGAGGCATTTGGCCCTCGCGCAATCTATCTCCCATGTCTTACGGATTTCTACATCCGCGACGCTGGAGGTGGGACCTGGGACGGGGGGAGCTTTGGTGGTAAGTATATACCCCAGCTTGTCATAAGTGATAGCCATCTTGACATTCCTGAGCCAATCTTTGTAGTTTGGCCCTGTCAATATGTTTTTATCTAATAGTAACTTAAGTCCGGTCATCTTGAATGGTCGCTGCAATTAGGAGAGAGAAAAGAAACACTTTAGCATGATGCTCTTGCAAGTTTAGAGTGGTTTTTAGTTTGTCTAAACTGGATGGCTCCCACTGTCTCTCGAATCCCTTCTCAAACCGTAAAGAAAAGGATTAGCCGGGATCATTCTCACCGTACAATACTTGCTTAACCGTTCAGCCAGGCCAGTGTCGGTACTTCGAGGGAGGTTTTCCAACGCTTTCGCGAAGTTCCTTAATTAAGTAACCTCTTTTCCCTGTGGGCGTAGCCCCGCTAACACCTTTCTAGGCACCTACTAGGTTTATAGCATTGATCGTTAAGTGAGAGTTTTCCCGAGGAGTAGCATATACTCACAGTAGGATCGGGATCCAAATATCATCGCGTGATAAAACCGAAGGAATCCTACCAGAATTATCACACTCCAAATGGTATGCAAATCTAGCAAGTTTCAGTACTTATGAAACTCCCGATGTGGATTTTTGCCCCATGCTCTTATGACCTTGACTTTGGCCAAAATATCATAAGTCACATGTCAAGTTCTACCCGTCATTCTCCTGGTTAATTTGGACCCACCCGTACCTACCCTTGACTTTGGCCAAAATGGCAGCACGACTGTCCCAAATCAACGCATCTATCTATGCTGCACATGAATACCCAAACGCTACCAATCACTATGCCTTGACTTTGGCCAAAATACATAGCTTGAATACTTTTGACCATTCATGTGGAATGACGGAGGGCTACGAATGGTTTTGGCGAAACCGTGAACGTAGTGAACTTGATATAATCGATGGAACGAGATAGCTTTTAAAAGGAGTGGTTCAAGCTCCGCGTTTAAAAGTTTAGTTTTTGAAAAAGAACCGAGTGGTTTTCAAAGTGTTCCAATCGACTTTTACTTGGTTTATTTCTTGCATTAGTTCTTTTAATGCGTCCCATCATTTAATCCTACCATTGCAGAAAACAACCAAAATATGACGTACGCTTATGCCATTCGCATTCGCCACGGGGCCCCGTCATCACCCGTTAGGTTACTTAACTAACGACAGAGCGGGGGCTGGGCTAGCGCGGCTGTAAAACATAAGCAACGCCTAAATAGTTATTATATATAGATATATAGCAATGATAGACATTACAGATCACAGATGAATACATTGGATATACTAGGAATCCGCAATGCGTTCGAGCCTTCAACGCAAAGCGGATTACACGGTCGCGGTGAATAGCCAATACCCCACCCAAGACCCCTACGGGTGCGGCAAACTACCCGCCAAGCACCCGAAGCGAAGCAACCTCCCTCACCACCGTGAGTAGGCCACTCAGCACTTCGAGATACCCGGTAGTTTGTGCACCCCCTCCATGGGTCTATCCTAGGAGCAAAAACAGTAAAAAGAATTATACAATGACGGCTACAACCCCGACCCGGTTGTGCGGCCATACAAAGAATATTATTACATCAATTTACATGTTACAAATGAATGAAAGAAAATAACACTCATCTCACATCCAACCCGGCTATTCACCCGCGACAATCCAATCCATTCATATCCACAAACCAACAATCACAGATCACAGAGATGTATAACCCCGACTAATCGTCTTATAGCGATTAGCCGACGTTCAATACATGCAAGCATTACAGATATAACCGATGTAGTTAAAGTGTAGTGAAGTTCCGAAAAATACGGATTTATAGGCCCCCAAAAGTAAATTTTAGTTCTGGAAAATCTGGGCATATATTATATATCCTAAAAATCCCAAAATCAACACATACAGACACTGCACGAAAAACGATGCAGAGAGGACATCAAACCGCGGCGGTTCCGCGGCACGAGCCTACCTCGTGCGGCGGAAGAGCGGCGGTTTGAACGAATCTCTGTGTCGTTTTTCATGGGTGTTCATAAAAAACCCTGAGATGAATTTACAAATATAAAGTTTTCTATTTTGAGCAGAAAAAATTTCAACAGAAACTAGGGTTTTTCAAAAGTTCGGTTTTTGGATTTTCGGTTTCGAAACTTCGTTACACTTCACTACCTAGCTAGTTTGAGTTTAGTTAGGCTCTGATACCACTGTAAGTCCGTGTTGCCCACCCCGGTGCTTACGGGGAGGCGGAAAACATAATAAAAATCGGATTTTTAATGACTTAGGCAACATGGACTATGCTTGTGAGGATCTTTGCTAAACATAAACTAGCTAACCCTAACTACAAAGTAGCTAAGTGAAGAAAGGTTATACCTTTGGTCTTTAGTCCTTCTCTCCTTGCTCCTAGGTATGGTAGAAAAGGATCACCTTGCTTGTCTTCTCCCGTCAAAGAAGGATCCACCCGAAAGCCACCACCTTTAGCTTCAACTCCAAGCTAGGAGTAACTAGAGTGCAAGAAATGCTAAGACTTGAACCCTAGAAGTGAGTAGAGAAGATCAAGATAGGGTTTTTCTCAAGCTTTTTGTTTCTCAACACATGAGAGGGAGAGAGCTTGAGGGAGAGGATGAGCAAGAGAGAGAAAAGAAAATGAGAGAGTGAGAATAATAGTGAGCCATTCTCACTAATATGTGTGAGTTATTTTAATTAATCAATTAGCAAGAAAATTGTCATGGTTTAATCAAGAGGTGACCATTATCATTTCATTATTAATGCAAATTGCAAGAATCAAAGAGCATCTTCCAAATGAAATGATCATGGTCAAATTGTCAACTTGGTCAACAAGTCAACAAAGTCAAAGTGTCAACAACAACAACCATGCACAATAATTAAGCTAATTATTAATTAACAATAATACACACAAAAACAATAGGGTTAATAAAATGACAATAGTCATTAACCCTAAACAAGGTCCTCTCCCTCAATCTCAAGCAACCGTGCATACGCACCCGCATTCGTGAACCGAGGAACACGAACACAATGAGAAAAACCAATCTCAAATCATATACTAGGATCCGGCTTAAACCAAAGCCCGCTAGTATAAACTGTCCGGACAGCAAACGTGCACAAGTGCGCGGATGCGAACGAACCCTGTCGCAAAACCATGCGACCTCTACTCATTTTGCCTAAAGGCGAATAGCTCTCTGTGTGGGACTCTAAAGACTCGACACTACGCTGGCAGTGGGTTTAACCACAGACCGCAAGCGGCACTAGCTGTACGTAACGGTCCCCAGGTAGATGTCGATAAGAAGACTGACGAGGTGAACCCCATCTGCACTCCTACTGAGCCTGTATGTGACAGTCTCCGTACAGTCCGGTCTGTTCGTCTGATACATCACATGGCGGGCCTAGGGGGGCGGTGAACGTCAGTCCCCTAATAGCGGTACAAGTCGTGTCGGAGTGTAGCCCAGAACACCCTGAGATAACACTGGAAACCTACCAGTATATCTCGCTTGCCCTGGCCAGGGACTACTCGTGTAATGGCTCTCCTGGACACAGCGCGATGTCAACCCCCAATACCGGGAGAGACGAATCCTGTCTAACCGTCACTGCCTCCAAGTGCTTCGGGACTGCACCCAAAAACTACCTGTTTGCACAGCTCCTTTGAGCCGTGGTAGGGTAGTAATCAAAGTGCAGTGGGAACACACTCGAGGCGAAGTGACAGTGTCAAGTCAGCGGACTAAGCTGTACTCATGTCACCTGGGAACTGATAACTGACGATAGGTATATTACCAACCAACAGTTCCCGACGAGTCCTGTCCAGTGTACTCGTAACCTAACGAGCACCCGCATACTATCCCAAGTACGACGTACTAACGGCTGTGGGACAGACCGTCTCCCACACTGGGATGAGAAGCGCATACGCTAGTCTACTCCGGAGTATCGATGCCCTGTCTCGATAGTCCAACGACCAGGGACCTGTATAAGGATGTGCTTATAGATTACCCAGCTCCCACGAGTGCGAGCGCCATCACAACGCTGGTAATCAAGCAAAGATCCTAAGGGCTCTACTAATATGTATACCAGCAATATGCTAAAAGAAACACATGCACATATTAAAGCAGAGACAAACCAAGTAGCATACTACCATTTCGAGCAAGATTGTATATACAACTGTGAATATCCCAAGCTTCCATTAAGTAATATACAAGCTAGTATGATACAGTAATGGCCTCTAGGGCATATACACTAACAGATCCATATAGACGCACTCTTCCAAATTACCATTTAGAAAGGCCGTCTTTACGTCCATCTGCCAGATCTCATAATCGTGGAAGGAAGCAATAGCAAGAAAGACCCGAATGGATTTGAGTATAGCCACTGGAGAAAAGGTTTCGTCATAGTCCAAACCAGGTCTTTGACGGAAACCTTTTGCAACAAGTCTAGCCTTATAGGTTTCAAACTGTCTATCTACACCAATCTTCTTCTTGAAGATCCATTTGCATCCTACGGGTTTTATCCCATCTGGAGCAATGTCCAAAGTCCATACTTTGTTAGTGTACATGGACTCAATTTCGGTCTGCATTGTTGAATATAGTGCCCTCTAAGTCAATTATTGGATCGCAGGTACGTGATTGCAATGATTGAGGGATGACCTATACCGATATAAGTGTCTTACTCGAGATGATAGTATGCTATCTGGTTTGTCTTTATCATCGTATACATACTTTAGTTCACTATTGCATGTTGATAGAGCCCATAGGATTCTTGCTTGACTGCCAGCAGTATGATAGCGATCATATACGTGGGAGCTGGGGTCTGTAAGCACATCCTTAAAAGTAGTCCCTAGTCGTGGGAGTTTCGAGACAGGGCATCGATATTCCAGAGTAGACTAGTGTATACAGTCGAGACCCCGATGAGGGGCGATGGCCGGTCTCATAAGCCATTGGTGTCAGTTGGTTCACCTAAGATGTATACAGGTGCTCATTGGGTTATGAGTACACCGGACAGGACTCGCCGGGAACATGCTAGTTTGTATTATACATATCATCGGATAGCAGTTCCCTGGTGACATGTGTATAGGTTAGTTTGTCGACCTGAGATTGTCATTTGTCTCGTGTGAGTTCCCACTGTGCTTTGATTTCTACCCTACCACGCTCAAAGGAGACGTGCAAACAGGTAGTTTTTGGGTACAGTCCCGAGCCACATGGAGGCAGTGAGCGGATCGTCGGGGATTCGTCTCTCCCGGTATTGGGGGTTGATGTCGCACAGTGCACGGGTGGCCATCACTAGAAATCCTCGGCCGAGGTAATGGAGAATTACTGATTTGGATCAGTAGTTTCTTAGGTGGTGATGTGCTTCATGCCGACACGATTTATCGCGTTATTAGGGGTCTGACTTTATCCACCCCCTAGACTCGATATGCGATACTCTTTAGACGAACGGACCGGACTGTACGGATATTGTCACTGTCAGGCTCAGTAGGGTTTCTGGATGAGTTCGCTCGTCAGCTTCCCTTCCAATCAATACATAGGCAACCGTTACGTACAGCTTGTACCTCTGACGTGCTAGTGGTTATACCCAGTGCCAGTGTGTTGATGAGTCATTAGAGTCCCCCACAGACCGTTTCCCAAGTTCGGGCGAAACGTTGTAGAGGCCGTATGGTTTTATGGCAGGGTTCGGAAAATGCACGTGCGTTTTCGCATGTGTCATTTTTCGGGAAGATAATACTGGTAGGCTTTGGTTTAAGCCGGAACCCAGTATTATACTGTGTAGATATAATATCTTTGTCTCAGTTGCATTTGTATTCGGTCGTAATACAAATGCGGGTATGTTTATACTGTTACGGGGTTATCCTGAAATTCGTTTCAGGATCACTTTTGGAAGTTGCCAGTTTCCAGTTTTCTATCGCCCGTATTTAACATTCGGTTAAATGCAGATTTATCTTTTCTTGAGATGAGTGTGGAAGCTTCTAGAAGGTGACTAGGATGGTGACTAGGCTTGTGAGTCATTAGTGCATTGATTATTGCTTTAATGTTTTAGATGACAAGGTTAGTGATTCATTGTTTCATTAAATGTGTTCATATAAGGTGTTATGTGACTCATCCTCTTCATTGATCTTATGGTCACTCTCCCCCCTCCTACACTCACCTCTCCCCTCTTCAAATAGGCCGGCCCCTCCCCTCTTGTGAGAGATGGTTGCATGGAAAAAGATTATGATAGTTTTGGTGTATGGAAATTTCATAGCTCGTTTCATTCCATCACATTATCAAAAGGCAACTTCATTAATCGTTCGTCCATGGCTTTGGACGTAACGAGACAAAGTGTTCTACTCATTCTCTACATCATCTTGGTCGTCTCTTTTAGCAAACTTGACGACCGAGTTGCCTCGGTTCAGAGGCGGGAGCCCGTTTAAAGATTCGTCGACGTGGTGCCACCTGGACGAGAAGACTAGAGATTCAGGAGATCGGAGTAGCCGCAACAAAGCGTGGGATGATGGTTGAAGACCGAAGGACTCGGATCGTTCGGTATAATATTTCTACCTACTTTGTAATTTGTTAGTTTAGCTTTAATGGCAGATCCGGGTTATAGTACGCGATAGCGCCAGTTGTAAAAAGTTTTTGTTCCGCATTTGGCGTCTGTTAGACGGCCGGGGCACTACCGTGGACTTACACGTATTGCATCCATCAATTTTACCGAGTCACCGCTTTGAATGGCTTTCCGGAAGCTAGTAGGGTCATCATCATCAATGACGCAATCCTCTCTATCCCCATCTATGAGAAAACCGTAGTATCTCTCAGGCGGATGAGACGGCCTACTACTCCTGCGGAGGGGTGCGGGAATGTCCTGTTCTTCTTGAACTTCTGGTTCTACCAAACTTTCAGTAGTAGTTTGTGGTTCTGGAATTTCTTCCAGTTCTATTTCGCTCCCACTTGTTTCCTTTTCTAAAAACTGATATTCTAGAAAATGGGTATTACGAGAAACAAAAACCTTTTGTTCCTCTGCGTAATAGAATAGATACCCCCTGGAGTTCTTTGGATATGCCACAAACTTACATAGTACTGATCGTGCCTCGAGTTTGTCCACATACTGCTTTTTAACAAAAGCCGGACATCCCCAAATCTTCAGATACTGAAGATAGGGTTTCTTCCCACCCCACATCTGATATGGTGTGGTAGGCACAATCTTGGTGGGAACTTGGTTCAAAAGATATGCAGCTGATTCTAGTGCATATCCCCAGAATGATCGCGGTAACTCAGCGTTACTCATCATGGAACGAACCATATCCAATAGGGTTCGATTCCTCCTTTCCGATACACCGTTGTGTTGTGGTGTGTAAGGAGGAGTAAGCTGATAGAGAATTCCATTCTCTTTTAAGTAACCCAGGAACTCGGCACTTAAGTATTCACCATCTCGATCAGATCTCAGTGTCTTTATACTCTTGCCTGTTTGTTTTTCTACTTCATTCTTGTATTCTTGGAATTTCTCAAAGGCCTCGGATTTATGTTTCATTAAGAAGACATATCCATACCTAGAGAAATCATCCGTAAAAGTAATGAAGTAGGAATAACCATCTCGCGCATGTGTAGACATTGGACCGCATACGTCATTGTGTACGAGTCCCAAGAGCTCGCTTGCTCTTACTCTGTGTCCAGTGAACGGAGTCTTTGTCATCTTTCCTTTGAGACAAGATTCACAAGTAGCATAAGATTGATATTCGAACGGATTCAAATATCCTTCTCTATGTAACTTAGTTAATCTTCTCTCATTGATGTGACCTAGTCTACAATGCCATAAAAAAGCCTGATTTATTTCTGGAGACTTTCTTTTAAGTGTGTTCTGGACATTGAAAACCTGAGCTTGACTCAATACGTATATGCCGTTATCTAATGTACCGGACCCAATCAAAACTTGATTTAGGTGGATGTGAACTACATCGGTTACGAATGTAAAATCATATCCCTCTCTCGAAAGTGAGGATACTGATATGATATTACAAGTCATATTAGGTACATACAGACAGTTACGTAGAATCAATATCTGCCCACTTGTCAATCCTAGGCGATATTCTTTTACGGATTCAGCGTCCACGCTCATTCCGTTTGCAACTCTGAGAGACCAATCACCTACCTTTATAACTCTACGGTTTCTCAAAGCATGTAATGAATTACAGATATGAGATCCTGCTCCGGTATTTAGTACCCAGGAAGTAGAGTTAATTGACAAACAGTTCTCAATTACAAATACACTTGAGGCCGAAGCCACAACATGCTTCGTATCCTGGCTACTGGCTTCTAAAGCCCTGCAATCTTTTTGCTCCGGTATTTAGTACCCAGGAAGTAGAGTTAATTGACAAACAGTTCTCAGGAACGTTCCTCTTTTACTACATTCAGCCCTGAAACTTTTGCCCTTCTCTTTCTTTCTTCTTCCCTGGTTTCCTTCAGGGTAGAAGGCAGAGACTGTAGAATCAAGTCAGTATCTGACTCGTTTCCCAACGTGGTCTCCAGGTCCTGGAGCTCATCAATATAGCTAGTCATTATAAGGACGTTGTCCCCTACTAATGACCCGACGGCCAACCTCGCTTGAATTAATTCGGTCGAGGTCTCATATCTTGCGATATGAGATTGCTCTCCATATAAATCTTTGTTATAGAGAAAGATGGAAATTGAGTCCATCTTCTCGTGCTGCTTCTGGTATACACCATCAACTGAAGCTAACACGAGACACTTGGCTTTCGCTTTATCCTTTTCCCTTGTCTGACGGATATCAATATCCGTGACGGTGGAAACTGGACTTGGGATGGCGGGATCTTGAGTAGTAATAGGGTGGTCCAGGTTGTCATAGGCAATGGACATCTGGACAGACCTTTGCCAGTCATATAAGTCAGATTCAGTCAATTTGTTATCTAGATGTAACCTATGTGTGGTCACAAGGTCGCTGCAATGAGAGAAAGAGAAGAAAACATTTTAGCATGATGCTCTTGCAAGTTTAGATTGGTTTTTAGTTTATCTAAACTGGATGGCTCCCACTGTTTCTCGAATCCTTCCTCAAACCATAAAAGAAGAATTAGTCAGGACAATTCTCACCGTACAATATTTGCTTAACCGTTCAGCCAGGCCAGTGTCGATACTTCGAGAGAGGTTTTCCAACGCTTTCACGAAGTTCCTTAATTAAATAACGTCTTTTCTCTGGGGGCGTAGCCCCGCTGACACCTTTCTCGACACCTACTTGGTTTATAGCATTGATCGTTAAGTGACGAATCTCCTGATAAGTAGCATGTACTCACAGTAGGATCGGGATCCAAATATCATCGTATGATAATGTTGAAGGAATCCTACCAACATTCATCAAACTCCAGATGGTATGCAACACTAGAAAATTTCAGTTTCTTTAGAAACTCCCGATATGGATTTTTGCCCCATGCTCTTATGACTTTGACTAAGGGCCAAAAATGTCATAAGTCACAATTCAAGTTCTACCTATCATTATCCAGGTTAATTTGAACCCACCCGTATATACTCTTGACTAAGGGCTAAGAAAAGTAATACGACTGTCCCAAACCAACGCATCTATCTATGCAACAAATGAATACCCCAGCAGCTACCAAACACTATGTCTTGACTAAGGGCCAAAAATACATAGCTTGAATACTACTGAATACCCAAATGAAATGACGGAGGTGTTAGTTATATGTATGCCCTAGAGGCCATTACTGTACATACGATGTATATTGTAGTGGATGCTAGGACATATATAGGGAGGACTTTCTTGCTCGACATGATAGTATGCTATCTGGTTGTACTTTATCTTAACATGTACTCTGATTGTCTCTATGTTACATGTTGATAAAGCCCTTAGGATGTGTACTCGACTACTGGGACTATGATGAGATCATACTAGTGGGGCCAAGGTAGTCGACGAGTACATCCTATAACTGTTCCTAGTCGAGGGTGTATCGAGACAGGGCATCGATACACCAGAGTAGACTAGCGTATACGCATCTTAACCCATATGATGGGCGATGGATGATCCCACATCCATCGGTGTTTGACATCAAGGATGGTGTACGGGTGCTCAGTGGAGACTGGGTACACTGGACGGACTCGCCGAGAACTCCCAGATGGTATTATACCTCACGTCAGATGGCAGTTCTCCGGTGACACTGGTACAGAGTAGTCTGTTGACCCGAGATCGTCATAGAGTCTTGTGTGATTCCCACTGTGCTTTGATTTCCATCATACCATGTCCAAGAGGGCGTGCAAAAAGGTGGCTTTTGGGTACAGTCCCGAATCACATGGAGGCAATGAGCGATAGGAGGGGATTCGTCTCTCCCGGTATAGGGAGTTGATGTTGTGCTGTGTTCGATTGGCTATAACCGAAAATCCCTGGCCAGGGTTGCTGAGATTTACTGGTAAGTGCTATCAGTAGTTTCTCGAACTGTTATAGACCTCATATCGACACGACTTATCGAGCTACTGGGGTCTGACGTTTACCACCCCAAGGCGAGATATGCAACATATCAGACGACGAGACCGGACTGTACGGGAGTGTTACTGTTTGGATTCACAGGAGAATGTACAGGCTTGCTTGTTGATCTTCTGAGCGCTCAATACCTGGGTAGCTGTTACGTTTAGCTGACCGCTTGCAGCTTGTGGGTGTTTGATATGATCATCACTTACTGCCGGCGTATTGACGATTCTTTAGAGTCCTACACAGAGGTTTCTTGGCTCAGGCAAAACGGAGTAGGAGCACATATGTGATATGTGCGGGACCGAGGATAATGCGATATGTGATACCGTATTATATTCTCGCGATATTTGATATCAGCCGGGTCATCGGATCAAGTGTTGATTCGATGAATCGATACGGATAAATATTAGTCGGTTATATGCGATATAGCCGGATTGTCGGATCAAGTGTTGATTCGATAATTTAATGTATAATAATATATATGATATATTAAATGACATTAACTAATATTAGCTCACTAAAAGATTCTTTTTCTCACTCGGATAATACATTGATATATATGCGATATATGTTAAATGTATTATTTTATTTGGTTACAATAAATATTATATATGTGATATATAATATTGTAACATGATATGATAACTAATGCAACATGTTTAGTAAAGATTAATCAAGATTAGGGTTTGATTTGGGTTAATGACTTCTAGTAGATTCTAGAAGGTTTTCTTTTTGTTTTGTGAAAGATATTTTCAAGTGACTCATTCTTAACCTAACCCAAACCCTAGCCTTGGTTAATTCTCTACAAAGGTTATGTTAACCATGGTTGCATTATTGATCATTATCTTCTTTGCATTATTCATCACAAATGATAATTCATTATTCTTCTTCTTCTTCTTCCTTCTTCTTTCTTCATGGAAAAAGCCTACTAGCTTTTTTCCAAGTGATGAATAAATGTGAGAAAAAGATAAATAAAGAGAGCTAAAATCCTACTTCATCATCCTCATCTTCCCTTGCCCTTTAGATGAGAGTGTTCACTCAATTTTAGTGAGTGTTAGCTTGTGTTAATGAAACTTCAAGGTAGATCATCTTTGTATCGAAGATCGGAAGCAAGACTGCATCTTTCTCTTCGTGGAACCTCTCGAGAGTCCGGAGCATGATGATCGCAGCGAAGGGACCTCAACACGGAGCATATGAAGTGAAGGACCGGATCTACAAAGGTTGTAATCCCTCTCACTTAGTGTTAAAGTTGTTAACATGTTAGTTTTCTCCTAATCTCTAGTTTAAAGATCCGGCTTCGGGTTGTTCGGCACGGCTAATTTTTAAATCGGGCATGGTTGATGCCTCGTAGAACCTTGTGTGCATGCATAGTAACCCTACAGTGGTATCAGAGCCAAGCTAGAGCTTTAGGCGAAATTTAGACGAAGTTTAAAGTCCGATCGAACCCGGAAAACCCGATAAAACCCATTCTCTGGAAATTTTTCTGAAATGTGATTTTTTCCATATTAAAAATACCTAAAAAATTCATCAGGGAATTGTAAGAAATACTGTGAAGCACGTGCGCCTGATTTCACCAAAGCGCGGCGGAACCGCGGCACAAGCATGGCTTGTGCGGCGGTTCCGCGGCCAGTTAGTCACTTCAGCATTTGAAATTTGCACAGTAATTCTTATCTTTTAGTGCTGTATTTTCTGGGAATTTTTAATATTTATTCAACTGTTGAATTTTCTGGGTTGTATTGGGGATTCGATGATTCGATCGGGAACTTTAACTGCGTCTTTGTGTTTTGTCCGGATAACTTTTAGAAACTGTTAAAAAGTTCGAACGGATATCAATAACTCACTTTTTCCCCTGTCGGAAATTTTTTCAAAAGTTGGATTTTTCCTTGTGTTTAAGAACGTTCTAAGTCGTGCAAGTAACGCGGTGGACCCTCTAGAAGACAACAAACCTTAACTCGATTATGTGACCGTCTTGAACTGCATTTTGAACCTTAGGGTTTGGGGCAGTACGGCGTGCTATATGTGAGGCGTTGGCTTGACCCTTCTACGGCTGGACCATTGGTACCGTGGCACGTGATGGATGTTTTTAAACTGATTTCAAGTGTTGAGATATACTGGGGAAATCTTGGGTGTTTGATTATTCGATCGGAAAGTTTAACTTTGTCTATTTATCTGGAATGTGATACAATATTTGGAATCCACAAAAAGTTATGAGGAAACTAATTTGAATGTTATAAACATAGCAGTTTAGTCTCGATGATCGGTTGCCACGGAATTTTGATGTGATCAAAAGTCCGTCGCAATCACGTAGCGTACGCGGATACTCGCCGGGTAAACTTAATAGACAGCCACGCCCCATAGCACCGACCAAGTGACTGTAGGAGAACCCCGTCGCCGAAAGCATCCGTTCGGGTGCTCGCGGCAGCGGTGTTTCGCCTTAGTGCACTTCGTCGACGGCATCTGGGGGTGCGGCCGTCTACTAAAGTTTGCGACGAGCATTCGATCAAGACGTCGGGAATCTTGTTGAATTACCCGACTTGATATTGAAAAGAGTTTTCGATAATGAGACTAAAATGCGGGGTTTATAATTGTTAGGCATGAGATGTCTAAGGAATTCATTTGGTTAGGCATGCGATGTCTAAAGAGATTGCGGATTCCAACTGTTGTAGTTTTACACTTTCTTTTCTGTGACCGTAAGCGTAGTATGTCGTGTATCGCCGGCTTCGTTGCTATACATCAACGACAATCGGGATACACATACTTGCTTACGTTGATGATATGATATTATGTGTTGCTGTGATATGTTATATTGGATCGTCGCGTTCTGAATAGCCGGGGGTTTTATGTGAGATGAGAGTTTTTTTTTCATTCATGTAAAATTCTATTGTATGTAATATTCTTTTATTGGGGCACTTCCAGGTAGCGGAAGTTGTCACCGTTGTTGTATATTATTTACTTTTCCGCATTAGGTAGACCCAAGGAGGAGAGCACAAGTAACCGGGTTCTAGGGTCCAGTGGGAGACCATCTCGAGGAGTCGAGACCGGGTCTCCTAACCCTAGAATTGGCAGTGTTACTTGCCGCTCTCGTAGGGGTCTAGGGATGTGGGTTTGGCTATTCATCGCGACCGTGGAATCCGTGTTTTATACAGGCTCGTATCAAAAACACGGACGTCCTAGTATATCCAATATTTCATATATGTTCTTCTGCTGCAATGTTCTGTGATGAGATCATATTACTGCCTAAGACGAATGTTTATATTATATATATATGAGATATATGTTATATTGCAGATTTCGTTTTCAAATGTGATGCTTATGAAGCATAATAAAATGGGACTTCATTAATGAGATTAATGAAATAAAAGAAACCTAAAGATGTTGTAGAAACTTGTTTATAAAAACTGGTAGCTCTAGTTCTTGTTTTGCATCGCGGTGTTCCTTATAGAACATCCTGCACCTTATTCGATAAGGAAAGGACCGAGATCCCTCCACCGGGAGTGACTCCTTTAGCAATAACTGGCAGATGCTACAACCCTCGGTTTGTCTTTTGATTGCTTCTATAGTTTCTGCTTTGCATAGTGATATTTGTGAAATATCCTGCACCTTATTTGATGAGGAAAGGGCCGACGATCCCTTCACCGGGAGTGACCCCTTTAGCAAAACTAGAAAAGCCTAAAAAACACTCCATTTAAAATCACTCGATTCTACAACGATATTAAGTTCATTACGCAAAGGGTTTTCTTAAAAACCTGTCGTAGCCCTCCGTCATTTCAGATAAGTAATAGTTAGTATTCGTGCTGCGTTTGTTGACCTCTGTCAAGGCGTAGTGTGCGGTAACTGATTAGTGCTTATCTGTATAAGCAAATGATGTGATTGATTTAGGGTAGTCGTGCGACCTTGTTGACCTCTGTCAAGGGTCGTGCGGGTGGGTTTACTTCAATCAGGAAATGACGGGTTGAACTTGACTAGCAGCCTATGGTTTGTTGACCTCTGTCAAGGTCATAGGACGCTTGGGGCAAAATATTATTGGGAATTTCAAGTGTTGAAATTTGCAATGAGATTGCATACCTTCTATGAGATAGTTGGATCCCGATACCCGCTGCGAGTAAGAGTTACTCCTGGGAGAGTTTTACACATTACAATTAGCCGATCAAGTAGGTGTCTAGAAAGGTGTTAACGGGGTTACGCCCCTGGGAAAACGAGGTTTACTTTAATTAGGTTCGTGCGAAAGCACGGGGGGCCTCCCTCAAAGTACCGACACTGGCCTGGCTGAAAGATTGGCGAACTTGTAGCGTGTAATTAATCCCGGCTAGTCTTTCCTTTTAAGGTTTGAAGGAAGATTTGATTAAAACAGTGGGAGACATCCTGATTAGATATATTAGATAACCAATCTAATCTTGCAAGAGCATACGCTGAGTGTTTTCTTCTCTCTCTCTCCAGGTAGCGACCATATCACGCCTTAATCAAGATAATAAAACAGATATATTGACCGAACCCGCTTGTTATACTGAGCTGGGGAACGTTGGTCCCGCTCCAACTTATAATTGTTATAAGACAGAGCAGGAAATTGGGGATTACCAGAATTCCCGTGCCGCCCAAACGAAGAAAGTGCATGCTGATGCATCTTCTTCGGGTGTGTTCATTACATAGAACTGTTTCTCAGTATCCTTTACGTCCTGGGTATGTGATACCGCATCAGGATCTCGCATATGTAATCTGTTACATGGGCTACAGATAAGTAGAGAACTGAGAATGGGTGATAAGTTTCATGAGACAGAAAACAGTGCAAGTGTTGCAGCCAAGTCTGTTGGTTACTGTCACCCTGTATTACCAGAATACATTGGTTCTGAACGAATGTTATTAGATACCGAACCTGATATACAACATCATATCATTCTCTTTATTAGTAAAGAAAGGATATAATTTTGTATTGTTGGATAATGTTTTGAACATTTCCTATATCAAGAGTTGATCGGTTCAGGCACGTTATCTAAAAGCATTGACGTTCTAAATCAAACTACAGTTCTTAGTATACAGAACACACACAAGAGGAAGAGTTCAGAAATGAACGAATCCTTCTTGAGGCATTGTAGACTAGGTCATATCAATGCGACCCGACTAGCTAAGTTACATTTAGATGCATATTTAAATCTGTTTGAATTTACATCTTGTGAAACTTTCCAGTCATGTCACAAAGGTAAGATGACCATAACTCTGTTTATTGGAAACAGAGAAAGAGTTAGTGAACTTTTGGGATTGATACATGCTGATGTATGAAAGTCTCCTGTCTACACATGCCAAGACTGGTTCTTTGTACTTCATTACATTCTCTGATGATCTCTCAAGATTCAGACATATGTTCCTACTGAAACACAAGTCCGAACCTTTTGAGATATTCACAGAATATAAGTTAGAAGTAGGGAACCAAAATACGGGTAAAAGTATTATGTCCTTTGATGTGATCAAGGAGGAGAATACTTGAGAACGGAATTCCTGGACTATTCTAAAGGAGAATGAGATTCTCTCTCAGCATTACTCCTCCGTATACACCATAGCACGATGGTATATCGGGGCGGAGCAATAACACCCTATGTGATATGGTGTGCTCTATGATGAGTACTACTGAGTTTCCTATTTCCTTTAGGATGTTATGCACTTGAGAAGATGCATACCTATTGAATAGGGTTCGAATCAAATCAGTTGCCTACCACTTCATATGTGATATGTAAAGGGAAGAGCCCATATCTTAATCTTGTTAAGATTTGGGGTTGTCCGGCCTATGTCTAAAAGCAAAATTCGGACAAGCTCGAGGTAAGGACTGTTATGTAGAACTGGAAATGTTCCAGCTATACAAACTACAGCTGATGATTTGGTAGAACCAAAGGATTCAATAGTTTCCAATGAACCTCAGCCTCTCCGCCGATCTAGTAGGGTTCCTCACCCACCTGAGAGGTACTTCGGTTTCTCTATGACAGTGGGAGAGAGGATTGCATCATGAGATGATGACCCAACTAGTTTCGAGCTGGCCATCAGGAGTGGGACTCTGTAAGAATGGCTGGGTGCTTATCGATCTGAGATGGAATCCTTATACACCAACAAAGTATGGACTTTGGTTGCTTTATCTGAAGGGTTAAATCCCCATTAGGAGCAAGTATATCTTGAGAAGATTACTTGGTGTACATGGAAAAGTTGAGACTTTCAAAGCTAGACTTGTTAAAGGTTTGCATCATAGACCAGGTATGGATTATGTTGAAACCTTTTCTAAGGATCTATGCTTAAGTCCATCCAGATCCTACTTGCCACGGCTACATACCATGACGACGATATCTGGTGGTTGGGTGTCATGACTGCTTTTCTAAGTGATGTTTTAGAAGAGAACGTCTATAAGTACACAGCCAGAGGGCTTCGTAGACAGTGGGAGCAGCGGAAATGTGTACAAGATGTTTTATATGATAAAACAGGTATCACGGAGTTGGAACATCTGTTTTGATGTGGTAGTCAAAGAGTTTGACTTCATCAAAATGGTAGATGAACCTTGTATATACAAAAAGGTAGTAGAGAGTATGGTGGTGATCCTCGTAGAGTACGTGGATGACATACTCTTGATAGGGAAGGAGTTTCCTATGCTACGCTCGGTTAATCTCCGCTTATCACAAGGATTCTCCATATAGGATCAAAATAATACCTCCTAAATCCTGGGTTTTGGATCTATGAGATAGATCTGATTGGATGTTAGGATTCTCACGGTTGTAGTGAGATGGTATTAATCAATCCTGGGGAGAATCACTGGAAAGGTTCCAGGCTGATAAGGACGACTGAATGTCAGTCGCAGGCATTGTCTATACCCTCCATGGAGGGACGGTATGTTGGAAGAGTTCCAAGCTAGATACCGTGACATACTAGACGATTAAAGGCAAGATACATCGTTACCAAGGATGCTACCAAAGAGGCAGTCTGGATATATATAAGTTCATAAGATGAACTTCGTTCCTACCATTGTGTGACAATGGAGTTGTGGCTTTAGCCAAGGAACTACCGTCCCATCAAAAATCCAGATATAATTCTTAGGCAGTATCACCTGATCATGGAGATGGTTGATCTCCAAGGTGATCGAGGTTAGGAGAGTAGATACAGAGGACAACAGCGCGGATCCACTCACAAAGGCCTTATTCCCAGTAGAGACTTTTATGGGATGGTTGAGTATGAGATACTTCAACCGCAGCTAATTGTTGGGTATGCGATAGCATAACAGATGGCCCTAGTGCAAGTGGGAGATTGTTAGTTATATGTATGCCCTAGAGGCCATTACTGTACATACGATGTATATTGTAGTGGATGCTAGGACATATATAGGGAGGACTTTCTTGCTCGACATGATAGTATGCTATCTGGTTGTACTTTATCTTAACATGTACTCTGATTGTCTCTATGTTACATGTTGATAAAGCCCTTAGGATGTGTACTCGACTACCGGGACTATGATGAGATCATACTAGTGGGGCCAAGGTAGTCGACGAGTACATCCTATAACTGTTCCTAGTCGAGGGTGTATCGAGACAGGGCATCGATACACCAGAGTAGACTAGCGTATACGCATCTTGACCCATATGATGGGCGATGGATGATCCCACATCGATCAGTGTTTGACATCAAGGATGGTGTACGGGTGCTCAGTGGAGACTGGGTACACTGGACGGACTCGCCGAGAACTCCCAGATGGTATTATACCTCACGTCAGATGGCAGTTCTCCGGTGACACTGGTACAGAGTAGTCTGTTGACCCGAGATCGTCATAGAGTCTTGTGTGATTCCCACTGTGCTTTGATTTCCATCATACCACGTCCAAGAGGGCGTGCAAAAAGGTGGCTTTTGGGTACAGTCCCGAATCACATGGAGGCAATGAGCGATAGGAGGGGATTCGTCTCTCCTGGTATAGGGAGTTGATGTTGTGCTGTGTTCGATTGGCTGTAACCGGAAATCCCTGGCCAGGGTTGCTGAGATTTACTGGTAAGTGTTATCAATAGTTTCTCGAACTGTTATAGACCTCATATCGACACGACTTATCGAGCTACTGGGGTCTGACGTTTACCACCCCTAGGCGAGATATGCAACATATCAGACGATCAGACCGGACTGTACGGTAGTGTTACTGGTCGGATTCACTGGAGTGTGAGCGGGCTTGCTCGTCGATCTTCAGATCGCTCAATACCTGGGTAGCTGTTACGTTTAGCTGACCGCTTGCAGCTTGTGGGTGTTTGATATGATCATCACCTACTGCCGGCGTATTGACGATTCTTTAGAGTCCTACACAGAGATTTCTTGGCTCAGGCAAAACGGAGTAGGAGCACATATGTGATATGTGCGGGACCGAGGATAATGCGATATGTGATACCGTATTATATTCTCGCGATATTTGATATCAGCCGAGTCATCGGATCAAGTGTTGATTCGATGAATCGATACGGATAAATATTAGTCGGTTATATGCGATATAGCCGGATTGTCGGATCAAGTGTTGATTCGATAATTTAATGTATAATAATATATATGATATATTAAATGACATTAACTAATATTAGCTCACTAAAAGATTCTTTTTCTCACTCGGGTAATACATTGATATATATGCGATATATGTTAAATGTATTATTTTATTTGGTTACAATAAATATTATATATGTGATATATAATATTGTAACATGATATGATAACTAATGCAACATGTTTAGTAAAGATTAATCAAGATTAGGGTTTGATTTGGGTTAATGACTTCTAGTAGATTCTAGAAGGTTTTCTTTTTGTTTTGTGAAAGATATTTTCAAGTGACTCATTCTTAACCTAACCCAAACCCTAGCCTTGGTTAATTCTCTACAAAGGTTATGTTAACCATGGTTGCATTATTGATCATTATCTTCTTTGCATTATTCATCACAAATGATAATTCATTATTATTCTTCTTCTTCTTCCTTCTTCTTTCTTCATGGAAAAAGCTTACTAGCTTTTTTCCAAGTGATGAATAAATGTGAGAAAAAGATAAATAAAGAGAGCTAAAATCCTACTTCATCATCCTCATCTTCCCTTGCCCTTTAGATGAGAGTGTTCACTCAATTTTAGTGAGTGTTAGCTTGTGTTAATGAAACTTCAAGGTAGATCATCTTTGTATCAAAGATCGGAAGCAAGACTGCATCTTTCTCTTCGTGGAACCTCTCGAGAGTCCGGAGCACGATGATCGCAGCGAAGGGACCTCAACACGGAGCATATGAAGTGAAGGACAGGATCTACAAAGGTTGTAATCCCTCTCACTTAGTGTTAAAGTTGTTAACATGTTAGTTTTCGCCTAATCTCTAGTTTAAAGATCCGGCTTCGGGTTGTTCGGCACGGCTAATTTTTAAATCGGGCATGGTTGATGCCTCCTAGAACCTTGTGTGCGTGCATAGCAACCCTACAGAAGGGCTACGAATGGTTTTTGGAAAACCGTGAACGTAGGGAACTTGATATAATCGAAGGAACCTGATACTTTTTAAATGGAGTGGTTAAAGCTCCGCAATTAAAAATTCTGATCTTTTAAAATAACCGAGTGGTTTCTTTTAAATCTGTTCCAACGATTGAACTTTGGTTTATTTTCTTTGCATTATAATAATGCGTCCCATCATTTATCCTATCATTGCATAAAACAACGAAAATACCACGTCCTCTTATGCCATCCGCATTCGCCACTGGGTCCCGTCATCACCCGTTAGGTTACTTAACTAACGACAGAGCGGGGGCTACGCTAGCGCGGGTGTAAAACATAAGTGACGTCTAATATCTATCATATATAGATATTGTACATTCGTCAGACGCAATAATAAGCATTCCAGATCACTGATGAACTTTATTGGATATGAAAGCAATCCGCGTTTGCTTTGAGCCTGCAACAAAAGACGGATTTACACAGTTGTAATGAATAGCCATTACCCCACCCTAGACCCCTAAGGGTACGGCAAACTACCCGCCAAGTACCCGAAGTGAAGCGGTCTCCCTCAACAACGTGAGTAGGCCACTAAACACTTCGACGTACCCGGTAGTTTGTGTACCCCACCTTGGGTCTATCCTACGAGCAAAAACAGTAAAAAAGAAATAATACAACGGTGGCTACAACCGCAACCTGGATGCGCCCCGCAAAAGAATATTACATCATATTACAATTATATCGAATGAATGAATATTATAACCTATCTCAAACCCTGGCTAATCATCACAATAGTCCAATACAGTTCATATACACAAACAGTAGAATCATAACAGAAATGTGAAACCCCCTGCCAATCGACATACTAGCAGTTAGGGGAGGTTTACGAACACATTAAACATTACAGATAAAAACCCGATTAGCAAATAAGTTAGAACATCGATCGACAACCTTTTTTCGTGTCTACCCCAAAAGCAAGCCAGCACAGAAGTAACCTGGGTAGAAACAGAATATACAGGAAACCAAAACACCAAAAAATATGAATTACTGAGCAAATCCGAGTCAACTCGGAGTTGACTCGGCGGCGGATCCGCGGCCAAAAGCACTATCTTGTCGCGGATCCGCGGCCATCTAACCGAGTTGCAATCTTGTATTTTCCCAGAATTCTTATATTCCCCTGCTGTGAATTTTAAGGCATATCAAATATTTTTTTCGACACGTTTAAAATTAACAGAAACTGATAGGGGGTTCGGGGTGTTGTTTTCACGTTTTCCGACGATTGAACTTCTAATTAGTTGCTAACAAGCTAGTAATGGTTTAGTTGGCTCTGATACCACTGTAAGTCCATGTCACGCACCCCACGAACTTGCGGGGAGGCGGAATATATGAAAAACGATTATCAAAGCTTCGTAACACGGACTTGAGCGCATGAATCGTATCTAAACCGTTACTAGAAAACTACGAAAGGTTTAACTACTCGGATTCGAAGTTATACCCCACGTTACTTGTCCTTCGGGCCTTCATCGCTGTCCTCCACTTCTCGTAGGCTCCTTGGAACATTGGCACCTCAACGGCCTCCTCGAGTCAAAGACGATCCACCCGAGAGCTCCTACTCCAAGCTTGATCTCTAACTTGAGATAACTAGGTTGCTCAAAGTGCTAATCTAAGCTACCTAGGTGATATAGAGTGAGGTTATGGATTAATTAGTCTATCTAATCCTTGATCTCAACACATGAGAGAGGAGGATTAGGGTTTCAAGAATGAGAGAGCTTGAGGAGAGAGAAGGTGATGATAAGAATGATATTGAAAAAAGAGCTCATTAGAATTTAACAACCATAACAATTTATCAAATAAATAATATAAATGATTAATCATCATGGTTGATTCATTCACCTTGTGTGATTCATCATATGACTTATTAACTAATTAATGCATCATTTAATACCATGGATGAATCACACAAATGAGTCATTAAGCAATAAATGCTTATGCCACCTTAACCCCCAAGTCACCATGCTTCTAGAAGCTTCCCGGAAAATTACGAGAACGCTCCTCCAATCCGTGAAAACACAGAAAAACTTTAGACTGTATAAATCCAATAACCAGATACTAGAATCTGGCTTAAACCAAAGCCGGCTAGTAAAAACTGTCCGAACGTCGTACGTGCGTAAACACACGTACGCGTTCGAACCCTTATCGTAAAACCATACGACCTCTATATCGTTTCGCCTGGAGCAGGGAAACTATCTGTGTGGGACTCTAAAGACTCGACACTACGCTGGCAGTGGGTTTAACCACAGACCGCAAGCGGCACTAGCTGTACGTAACGGTCCCCAGGTAGATGTCGATAAGAAGGCCGATGAGGAAACCCATCCGAACTCCTACTGAGTCTGATGTGACAATCTCCGTACAGTCCGGTCTGTTCGTCTAAGACTATCGCATATCGTGCCTAGGGGGCGGCAAGCGTCAGTCCCCTAATAGCGGTATAAGTCGTGTCGGAGCGTAGCCCATTACACCCTGAGAAACTACTGGAACCTACCAGTAAATCTCGCTTGCCCTGGCCAGGGACTTTGCGTAATGGCTCTCTGATACAGCGCGATATCAACTCCCAATACCGGGAGAGACGAATCCTGTCTAACCGCCACTGCCTCCAAGTGCTCGGGACTGCACCCAACTGCTACCTATTTGCACGACTCCTTTGAGCCGTGGTAGGGCAGCAATCTAAGAACAGTGGGACACACTCGAGGCGAAGTAGCAGTGCCAAGTCTGCGGACTATGCTGTACTCATGTCACCTGGGAACTGTTAACTGACGACGGGTATAATACCAACTAACAGTTCCTCTACGAGTCCTGTCCGGTGTACCCGCAACCTAACGAGCACCTGTATACTATCTCCAGTACGACGTACTGATGGCTATGGGACAGACCATCTCCCCAACTGGGATGAGAAGCGTACACACTAGTCTACTCCGCAGTATCGATGCCCTGTCTCGATAATCCTACGACTAGGGACAAGTATAAGATGTTGCTTATAGACTACCCAGCCCCCACTAGTATGGCTGCCATCACAACGCTGGTAATCAAGCAAAGATCCTAAGGGCTCTACGAATATGTATAAGTGATACGTTACAAGAAACATATGCACATATTAAAGTAGACACAAACCAAGTAGTATACTACCATTTTTAGCAAGACTGTTGTATAACTGTGAATATCCCAAGCTTCCATTAAGTAATATACAACCTAGTATGATACAATAATGGCCCCTAGGGCATATGCACTAACAATAATAGCGGAGTCCAACATTGGAGAAGATCGTATGGGTAGGAAAGATCCCAGAATAGGAGTGGGGATCGTCTTTAGTGGACTAGAAGAAGTGTGCTGAGGGTTCGAGCCTTGGGAAAAACGGAGAATAGGCTCGGACGAAAGCGGTGGGGTAGACGAACCGGGGTCAGAAGTAGAAGTAGAAGTGGAAGGAAAAGTGGAAGTGAAAGCCGGGGTGTTATTGATTAATTCATCATGATTATCAATCTCTTCACCGACTTGATTATTCAGCACTCTTCTAGATCTCAACGTTGTGATGGCATTCACATTGTAGTGTTGTGAATTTCCAGGATTCGGTAGGGGTTGAGACGGAAGTTTCCCTTTCTTTCTAGCACTCATTTCGGCATTCAATCGTGCAATTTTTGCTTCCATCGCTTTAATACACTCACCTTGGGAGGCGAAGTTTTTCTTTATGTTATCGACAGAAGACTTCATCTCAGCCGAAACTTGCATGAAATTTTTCAAAAGCAAATTCATGGTTTTTGCGAGTGAAGAGGAGTCATCAGTACCGGTCAATTGCAAAGAATTATATGGTGCAGAAGTGTTGACCGGATTTTGAAAGTTTTGTGATTGATAGGGGTGCTGAGTCAGTTGTAGTGGTTGCTGTTGTTGTGGAGGGACCCTTTGAAAGTTGTTTTGGTTTGGAACCGTGTTTTGAGTTTGGTGTTGGTTCCAAGCAAAATTAGGTAATTCCTCCAACCCTGATTATAAGTGGAAGAATAAGGATCGTTTCTAGGTCTTTGCTGAAAAGTAGCATTTGTGTGCTCTTGACCTTGAAATGGAGAATTCAATGGACATTCTTCCGTCAGATGTGATGGATCAGAACAGCATCCACAGACAGTTTTGGGGAGTGTCATCTGATTTAGGGAGGCTAATAAATTTTTTTGTTCTATAGCTTCGAGTTTCTTTTTCATTGCTGCCATTTCAGCTCTAACTCCTATGGAAACATCAAGTTGATGAATACCACCCCTAGATGATGGTTGACTTACACTCTCCCACTGTAAAGATTTTTCAGCGAAATCTTCTAAAAATCTCCAAGCTTCACCATCGTCTTGAAGTTGCCTTGACACATGGATTCAAGATTCTGTTTTGTTATAGGATTAATGCCCTCATATATGATTATGCACAGATCCTATCGGTGGATTCCGTGATGAGGGCATTGAACTAACAGATCCTTGAAGCGCTCAAAACACTTCGAAAATGGTTCATGAAGCTAGGTAAATTGATTTATTTCGCTACGGACTCAGGCTGTCTTATGATTGGGGTAGAATTTCTTAAGGAAAGCTACGACGAATTCATCCCAGTTTGAAATAGAATGTGCGGCTGTGTTATAAAGCCACTTCTTGGCTAAATCGCACAAAGTGAACGGGAGAAGACGTAATCTCATAGCATCCACAGAAAGTTGTGAAGTACCCATCATAGCGCAAACGTTTTCAAATTTGGTAATAAAAACGTATGCGTCTTCAGACTCGAGACCGTGAAATTTGGGTAAAAGATTGATGTATTGTGGTTTGATTTCAAAATTGTCCCCATTGGCTGGTGGAATGGAAAGACAGGTAGGAAGGGGACCTCGAATAGGGTAACATCTCTCTTGGAGAGAGATGCGGGGCGGATTCTGCGCACCTGCAGACGGTGGCAGAGTGGTGTTAAAGAAGTTCGATGGAGAACCGTCCATCGAAGTGGATGTGGTGTGTGGTGAGGAAAAAGAAGATGTAGAAATACTGACTTCGGAGTCAATAGAAGGAACGCGGACAAGACGGGCACTAGAATCCCGTGTCCAGCCGAGCATGCACTAAATGGTTTAGCACAAGTGGCAGCGTTGTGATAATTAGAGAAAATGTGGATTGGTGTTTTTTTTTTTGAAAAAGACGGATTTTTAAAAAAAATCACACAAAAAATTCACAAGCAACCCTAGATCTAATGGTCACCTAGGTCAAGTCTCTAGACCGCTCCTAGACTTCCAAAAGACAAATCGCAGGATAAATCCTCTACTGCCTCTTTATCCCTTCTGTGGCCAGGTAAGTGCCAGGTAAGTGGGAGGTTCTCCGCTACGTAAGTAGCGGGCCTAATTAAGTAACCACTTTCCTTAGACACACTTTCCTTAGACACTACAAAAGAAATGCGGATAAGCAATAGATTACTCATGACCTTCTTCTGTCCTAATTGAGCGCGACGGTCTTTAGAGTCTTGTCTAGATATTTTTTAGTTAATGAGGGTGATGTGGATGCAAGTTTTATGATTTTTGGGGCTTAGGAAGGGTAACGAATTCCATCACGTTATCAATTGTTGGATATAGTGCCCTCAGAGTCAATTATTGGATCACAGGCATGTGATTGCAATGATTGAGGGAGGACCTATTCCGGTAGGACAGTCTTACTCAAGATGATAGTATGCTATCTGGTTTATCTTTATCATCGTGTACTGCTTTAGGTGACATTATAGATCACTATTGCACGTTGGTAGAGCCCTTAGGATTCTTGCTTGACGGCCAGCAGTATGATGGCGATCATATACGTGGGAGCTGGAGTCTATAAGCACATCCTTAAAGTGGTCCCTAGTCGTGGGAGTTTTCGAGACAGGGCATCGATACTCCGGAGTAGACTAGTGTATACAGTCGAGACCCCGACGAGGGGTGGTGGCTGGTCTCACAAGCCATTGGTGTCAGTTGGATCACCTAAGATGTATATATGTGCTCATTGGGTTATGAGTACAACGGACAGGACTCGCCGGGAACATGCTAGTTGGTATTATACCTGACGTCAGATAGCAGTTCCGTGGTGACATGTGTACAGGTTAGTTCATCGACCTGAGATCGTCATTTGTCTCGTGTGAGTTCCCACTGTGCTTTGATTACTACCCTACCAAGGCTCAAAGGAGTCGTGCAAACAAGTTTTAGTTGGGTACAGTCCCGAGCCACATGGAGGCAGTGAGCGGATCTGCAGGGGTTTCGTCTCTCCCGGTATTGGGGGTGAGATCGCGCTGTGTCTAGGAGAGCCATTACACGAAAGTCCTTAGACAAGGCAGGAGATTTACTGGTAGGTATTCCAGTAGTATCTCAGGGTGTTCTGGACTACACTCCGACACGACTTGTACCGCTTTTGGGGGTCTGACTTTTACCAACCCCCTAGGCTCGCCATGCGATGCTCATAGACGAACGGACCGGACTGTATGGATATTGTCACTAACAGGCTCAGTAGGGTGTCAGGATGAGTTCGCTCATCGACCTCCCTTTTGGTCAATACCTGGTAGCCCGTTACGTACAGCTAGTACCTCTGACGTGCAAGTGGTTAAATCCACAACCAATGTATTGGCGAGTCTTTAGAGTCCCCCACAGACAGTTTCTCAAGTTTCGGACGAAACGTTGTAGAGGCCGTATGATATATGGCAGGGTTCGATCATGTACGTGCGGTATTGCATGGATCATGATCGGACGGATCATACTAGTGGGCTTTGGTTTAAGCCGGATCCTAGTATTAGATTTGTTGGATTACTTTAGTCTCATCGCATTCGCATTCAGTCGGAATGCGGATGCAGGTATGTATATACAGGTGAGGGGTATCCTTGTGATCCATCACGAGTTTACTTTAGATGTTGTCGGATCTTTTTATTGGACCAAACATTTGGATTAATGTCTGGATAATGGAATTAGTGAGCTAGAAATCATCATTAGATGCATTAATGTGACATAAACATATTCTATGACTCATGGTCTCTTTTTTAGAAAATATGTCATATTAATGGATTGATTTGTGATGATATGAGAGGAAGAGAGAGAGTGGGGCTGCCATGGTTGTTGTTTTGGTCTTGTATTTTTATCATCTCACACTCTCTCTCACTCTCATTCTATCACAAGAAAAGATAACAAGAAAAGAAAAGAAGAGAAAGTCTTCTCTTCTTCTTCTTCTTCCTCTAGCTTACATTCTCCATTAATGGCAACACCTTCTACCTCCATCCAAACTCATGGATGCAAGAGGCAAAGTGATCACAAACATTCTCTACAACACCTTGGACACGTCGGCTAGCACACTTCGTGCCCGAGTTGCTACGGATGAAGCGGGAGCCCGTAAAAAGAATCGATGATGTGGTGCCCTTTCCGACGAGGAGATCGAGACCGGAGATGCCGCGGGGAGCATGGGATGGTGGCCAAAGACCGAAGGACACGGATCGATCAGTATAGCTTTCTATCCCTCTCTCTAGATAGCTAGTAGTAGGTTAATGGTTACGATCCGGGATTTAAGCATACGATAGCGCCATTTTCAAGTTAAGAAAAAAGTTTTGTTTCCGAATTTTGGCCTCGGAAAGATGGCCGGGGCGCTACCGTAGACTTACATGGTATCAGAGCCACGCCATTAACCTTGTTGCGCCACGGCAGCGCCCCGGCCTCTTGCTCGAGGCCAAAATGCGGAATAAATTTTTTTTCCTTACTCGGAAACTGGCGCTACCGCGGACAAAGAAAACCCGGATCGAAACCATTAACCTAATGCTAGCAAACAAGAGATAGGGTGAGAAGTATACCGAGTGATCCGAGTCCTCCGGTCTTCTCGTTATCGTCCCGATCTCCCGCGGAAAGTGTTGCCTCCACATCGTCGCCTCCTCGCCGGAAAGGGCACCACATCGCCTTCTTCTTTTACGGGCTCCCGCCTCAATACCGAGGCAACTCGCGCATGAAGCCGGCAACTCGACATGCTCAAGATGTGCTGTAGAATGTGTAGTGTAGAGGGTATGTCTCTTTGGGGTTTGTTGCCATGGTGATGGAGGAATCAAGAATAGAAAAATGGTGCTTGCATTTTTCTAGCAAGAAAATGAGATCATGGATGAAACTCTCAAGATGAAGCTCTCTTCTTCTTCTTCCTTTCTTTTTCTTCTTCTCTCTTTCTTTTTCTCAACCATGAATAAAATTATCTCTCTCTTTAGAAATGGTGGAGGATAGATTATGAAGCATGAAGGGAGGTGATGGTAGGAGCAAAAGAAAGGTGACCACATCCAAGACATAATCATCACTAAAACTCAAATCCAAATCAAATCCATTCTTATCATAATAAATGCATGAAAAGCAAAGATGCTTATCATATCAATCTTTATGCAAATAAGACCTCCACAATGTGTTATTTGCAAACTTGCAAATAACACCCTCCATCGGAAAAGTCCGGCCGGGAAAGAACAAAGAAAAACCGGCCGGAACGGAATGCAAACTGGCAACTCCAGAAAACTGGTCCCGTAATAAATTATGAGAAAACCCCGATACTGTGCATACACACCCGTATCTGTATTCCGACCGGATACAAATGCAATGAGACAAAATCTACACTGTACTAGACTAGGACCGGCTTAAGCCAAAGCCGGCTAGTAAAATCCGTTCGATCCTGATCCGTGCAATACCGCATGTATCAGATCAAACCTTGCCATATTACTATACGGCCACTAGTACAAAACTGTCCAATCCTGATCCATGCAATACCGCATGTATCTGATCGGACCCTGCCATATCTCCATACGGCCTCTACAGCGTTTCGCCCGAAAGCTTGAGTAACTGTAAGTGTGGTGGACTCTAAAGACTCGACAATACTATGGCTGTGGATTTAACCACTAGCACGTCAGAGGTATAAGCCAATACGTGACGGGCCACCAGCTATTGACCAAAAGGGACGTCGATGAGCGAACTCATTCTGACACCCTACTGAGCCTGTCAGTGACAATATCCGTACAGTCCGGTCCGTTCGTCTATGAGTATCGCATGGCGGGCCTAGGGGGTTGGTAAAAGTCAGACCCCCAAAAGCGGTACAAGTCGTGTCGGAGTGTAGCCCAGAACGCCCTGAGATACTACTGGAATACCTACCAGTAAATCTCCTGCCTCGGCCGAGGGCTTTGCGTAATGGCTCTCCTAGACACAGCGCGACCTCACCCCCAATACCGGGAGAGACGAACCCCCGAAGATCCGCTCACTGCCTCCATGTGGCTCGGGACTGTACCCAACTAAAACCTGTTTGCACGACTCCTTTGAGCCGTGGTAGGGTAGTAATCAAAGCACAGTGGGAACTCACACGAGACAAATGACGATCCTCAGGTCGATGAACTAACCTGTACACATGTCACCAGGGAACTGCTATCTGACGTCTGGTATAAGACCAACTAGCAGGTTCCCGGCGAGTCCTGTCCGGTGTACTCATAACCCAATGAGCACCTGTATACATCTTAGGTGAACCAACTGACACCAGTGGCTTGTGAGACCGGCCACCGCCCCTCGTCGGGGTCTCGACTGTATACACTAGTCTACTAATGGAGTATCGATGCCCTGTCTCGAAACTCCTACGACTAGGGACCTTTTAAGGATGTGCTTATAGACTACTAGCTCCCACGTATATGATCGCCATCATACTGCTGGTAGTCAAGCAAGAATCCTAGGGGCTCTATCAACGTGTAATAGCGACATGTCAGGTCACCTAAAGCAGTACACGATGATAAAGATAAACCAGATAGCATACTATCATCTCGAGTAAGACTGTCCTACCGGGATAGGTCTCCCTCAATCATTGCAATCACGTGCCTGTGATCCAATAATTGACTCTGAGGGCACTATCTCCAACAATCTCCCACTTGCACTCAAGGCTAATTATTGCGATGTCGCATACTCACAGCCCGTGTGATACCGAACACCCAACTCCTCTACTAGTCAGTCTCACAAAGCTTGTTTGTGAAACTTTTGCGTTCGAGGAATAGCCTCAGTGAGTGGATCCGCTGTGATGTTTCTTTCTATGTCTCTCTATATCTCAAGTTCGCGGAGAAAGTCATCTCCCGAAATGAGCAATACCTGTCTTAGAATGTCTGGATGTCTGATGGGACTTAGCTCATAAATGAACTCCAAATCCAAACTTCTTAGACTGTATCGTCAACTGAACTTAATCAGTATCCTGCGCCATGCCTCCCTCAGTATTGCCTTGGACCACCTGTCCAAAATACTGCCCCTCCTCAGAAGGAAAACTATAACTCTGACAACCTCCTTGTCGTCCATGTCACCTTGGAAGCCTGGAATGATAACTGTTTCCCTAATGAGGCTGTCGTTATCATATCCCTAGAACATTCACTTATGTTCTAAAACTGCTTCCGACTGTTTCTCCAGGATTGGATCAATATCAACTTATTGCATCTAGTGCAAGAACAACATCTGGTGTGGTACTTGACATCTCATGATTGACTCAATTGCCTAAGCAAGTGATCTGCCAATCATGAGTATCCCTCTCCCCTTTAGTCTATAAGACACCTTTAGAGAGGGTGACTCTATCAACTGCAGGTGCACTACCGTGTCAGGAGTCGTCCATTCTAAATACTCATAGAATGCTGTCAAGGTACCCAGATTGGGAAACCACCCAAATCTAGATCTAAAACCATAGATCTAGTAACCAGTATGTCTGATATAATATCCAAGTCCCTTGTGGAGAAACCACTGTGTGACGACCAAAGTATAACCGATCGTAGTATAGGAATATCACTTCCTACTACCTTCTCAACAGATCCACCCCCTATTCTGATGACGTCAAACCTATGACTGTCACATCAGAAATAGATGATCTATCTCCGCCACATCTGCTTTAGTCTACAAATAGACACAAGCCTGATGTCCACCAATGCTTCAGCTGCTCCCACTGACTACGACAACCCTCTGGCAGAGTCATATAGACGTGCACTTCTAAAACTAGTTTAGAACGACGCTATACTCATCCTCCTGCCGGGTCTCGCAGCCTGGAACAACAACAATGGCAAGTGTGGGTAAACAAGAACTTCCCTGTCACCGTCCTTGAGGCTACCGTAGTACCTCTCGGGTGCCTGAAGTTACCCACCTTATCTGTGGAGTGGCCAATGGAATGTCAATCCAGATTGAATCTTTAGGTTCCTTATCAAATCTTCAGTAATCGTTTGTGGTTCTGGAATCACTTCCAGTTCTACCATACTCCCACTACTTTTTCTGAAAAAATCCATTTTTAATAAAAACTGTGGCGAGTTTGGAACAATATTGCTATTGTTCATCCAGATGGTAGAAAGTCAACCCTCGTCATAGCCTGGGTCAACCCACAAACAGCCATTACAGAAACGTGCCTTGAGTTATCCAGAGTCTGGTTTTAAGCATAAGCCGGACAACTCCCCGTACCTTAACAACGTTAAGATATGAACTGTTCTATATCCAATATAGAACCAGAGGCACTGATTTAATTGAACCAGATTCAAATCATGCAGCTGTCTCCAGTGCATGTCAACTAAATGGAAGGAGGCCGATCAGCGTTACTCAACTTAGGAATGTTTCCAATTATGAGTAACCTGAAAGAGAAGCTAGTTCTCTTAATCATTACTATCAACTGAATATCATACACAAGTATCTACATCTTCGATCATTTTGAAGAATCCCGATACTTGCTATACCTGGTTCTCTACTCTATTCAAATACCTATAACTCCTCAAAACTTAGACCCTGTGTTTCCACGAAACACATGTCTAAGAACTAGAGAAGTTAAAAGTAAACAGAATATAGTACGAGGACCAACCCCTCTGTCCCAATGGATACTGGACAACATACAATACTCTGTATAAGTCCGCTGAGTCTAACAACTCTTTCACTGTGTGTCGTAGGTTGAAAACTGTACTTATGGTTAAGAAGAATTACACCGCTGTTTAATGCTCCTTACCTAACCATCCACTGATATAGGTAAATGTCATCGACATAATATCAAAAGGTATATCTCACTCTATGAAAATAGACGTACAGATATATCAATTTGAAATTGGTGCATAACCGCGGATATTCAAAACCAAATATTTGCCGACCGGCAAACAACCCAGGTGACTTCCTCAAATATCACTGATTACAATGAATCCCGATATAATGAGGATGATCACCCAATTCCCAATAACTTACTCCCACTCATCATCTGTAAAACCATACAGATGTGAGAATCATACCTGGTAAATACATACCCTGGAGTAAGTGTCTAATCGGGAAATCAGTTTTCTATTAACAGTACACAGTGAAACTGAAACATTGAAATATTTCGTTGGGGTATCCTGGTATTCCTAGTAATGCCTCTTCCATTATCCAGATTCACAACTGTAACCGTATAATTCTTTGCCAACTTTCCAAATCCCTTTATATGTCTTTAGTCATTACCTTCTGCACACCCCTTTAAGCCAAATGGTTTTCTTCCTTCCCTACCGTTCGGCACCAGCCTATGGTTTGGAAGAAGACTATCCAAAAAGCATAAAGGGTGTACTGTCCTAATCCTAGGAGCACTCGCATCGCGAGAGAAGGTGAAGATAAAAGACACCTGAATGTACTTTATTCCTATTTCTCCTGAACCAGAATCCATCCCCGAACTGGAACAAGTTCCTTTCGAGATCGTATATAACCATACGATGGATTATCCAAATAAACTGTGGATCTTCGTAGTGACACGGAGTGTCCTGGAGAAATACAAAGGTGATTTAGGATTGGCGAAGAAATACTTGGTTTGGTCGTGAATATCAGTCGCAATTTACTTTGCCCTCTTACTAATCCCTTGCTTTGTCTTAATCTTAATACCTTCTGCACACCGTTTAGGCTGATTGGTTTTCTTCATTCCCTACCGGTCGGCACCAGCCTAAGGTTTGGAAGAAGACTATCCAATTTGCGTAATAGGTGTGCTATCTCCTAAACCAAGGAGTACTCGCAATGAGAGAAGGTGAAAAGAAAAGACAACTGAATAGTCCTATTCGTTTTCTCCAGAACCAGAAACCATCCTCGAAGTCCTTCGAGTTCGTATATAACCATACGATGGTTTTGTCCAATGGAAGTGGACGTTCGTAGTAATACGGGGTGTCCTGGAGAAAAGGGTAAAAGTAGGAGTGGCAAGCAGGTCTGCAACTCTGACAATCCAAAAGCCAGTGTTAAGAAGGTTCGGTCAACTTGGTCACTGAGTCAAAGTCCAGGGTCGGGTCAATGGTCGCTGCCAAAGAGAGAGAGAAAAGAAACACTCAGCATGCACTCTAACCTAGATCAGAATGGTTATCACTTTGTCTAATCTGGAAACCTCCCACTGTACCTCAAATTCTCCTCCAAACCTGAAAGAAGAATTAGTCGGGATCACCCGAGGAGTAAACCAACTCATCAGTGGGAATCGGGATCCAACTCTCATCGCATGATAACGTGACGGAATCCACTCACGTCACCACACTCCAGAAGGTATGCGCATGCCTGGCAAGTTTCAGTTCTTTTGAAACTCCCGATGTGATTTTTACCCCTAGGACCCAAGTGACCTTGACTGAGCCAACATATCAAAGGATCCTAGTCAAGTTCAACCCGTCATTATCTTGATTGCATTAGACCCACCCGCACGAGTCCTTGACTGAGCCAAAATGACCGTACGACTGTCCTAACCAATCACAAATCCATGCAACAGAAAGATACTACATAGCTACCGAACACTACGCCTCGGCTAAGCACGACATACGCAGCACGAATACTAAGTAATACCAATCTGAAATGACGGAGGGCTACGACTGGTTTTTGGCGAAAAACCTTTAACGTAATGAACTTGATATCGTTGAAGGAACTGCACAACCTTTTATAAAATATAGTGACGAAAACCTTTACTAAAGAGGTCACTCCCGGTGAAGGGATCTCGGCTCTTTCCCCGTAGAATGAGGTGCAGGATATTCCAACTGAATACCACGATGCAAAGCAAAAGTAATCGGCTATAGTGAAGTTAATGCCCTGACGCAAACTTCTGTCCAAGGGGTCACTCCCGGTGAAGGGATCTCGGCCCTTGCCTCATCGACTGAGGAGCAGGATATTCCAAATGAATACCACGATGCAAAACAAAAGTGAACGTCCTTGCAATAACAGCTTTTTGAAAAGTGTTCCAACAACATCAGAATAGGTTTGTTTATCTTGCATTGATCCGAATCAACGCAGTCCCATCAATTAATCACACCACAAAGAACGAAAATATACTGACGTACGTATATGCCATCCGCATTCGCCACTGGGTCCCGTCATCACCCGTTAGGTTAGCTAACTAACGGCAGAGCGGGGACTGGACTAGCGCGGATGTAAAACATATACAACATCTACTAATATATATACCAATATATTATATTTCGCTCAAGGCGTGATAAAATGCAACATCACAGAAATGTACAGCATCACAGAACAATACAGATATCTGGAAGCCCCGGGTTTCACAGAGCCGCTGCTGAAACCCGACGTTCCCCTGGTCGTGTGGATAGCCTGTGCAATGAAATCCTAGACCCCTACGGGCGCGGAAAGTCACCCGCCAAAACCTGAAGCGAGGCAGCCCCCTCCAGCACCGTGAATGGACCACCCAGCACTTCACGGAATCCGGTAACTTGGGCACCCCTCCTGGGTCAACCTGTACCCCCTACGAGTGCGGCGAATAGCCCGCCAATCCTAGAGTGAAGCCCCCTCCGTCTCAATGCCATGAGATGCGGGCCCGTTGCCTTCTAGAACCCGGCTATCCGTGCACCCCTCCGCGGGGTAATCCTAGTACAGAAAGTAAAATATACATACACCGGGTACATCGACCGCAACCAGGTCGTGCCCCAAAAGAATAATACAAACAGGCAGTGACGACAGTCCACATGTCGGACGCTCGCCCCGCAATATCAAATGTACATAATACAACAAAACAGTACTAGCATTGCATCCAGGCTATCCCCCACGACCGATCCGCAACATCACAGCATAAACATAGAACATCAACGTGAAAGTCACGTTCGCAAATCCGTCTAACCGGGCTATAGCAGTTAGACCGGATTTACCGATCGAGTGACATTCACGGTCGCAGATATAATGTAAATACTGTGAAATAATGTGTTTAAAATTTTCCGATTGACCAAAAATTAACAAGTGGGCCCCCAATTAAAACTGTAGCACTCACAGAAAACCTGGGCCCAATTTTAATATTCCAAAACCCCTAATTACAGCCCATAAGCCCACTGCAAAAAAATAATCACATGACCAAACAATTCTGCGGCGGAAGCGCGGCCAAAAGGGTGTTTTGGCCGCCCTTCCGCGGTCGTACGGACGATTCATGTCACCAAATTTTTGCAGTTTTCTTATAACTCCCTGCATATCATTCTGAGACCACCTGAAAAATTTTTAGAATCCAAAAAATTTCGACAGAAACTGATGTGAAGGGAAAAATACGGTTTTTGGAATTTTGGTCGATCGGAACTGAAAAACACATCAAACGAAGCTAGGTAAGGTTAATGGCGTGGCTTTGATACCATGTTGCGCCACGGCAGCGCCCCGGCCTCTTGCTCGAGGCCAAAATGCGGAATAAATTTTTTTTCCTTACTCGGAAACCGGCGCTACCGCGGACAAAGAAAACCCGGATCGAAACCATTAACCTAATGCTAGCAAATAAGAGATAGGGTGAGAAGTATACCGAGTGATCCGAGTCCTCCGGTCTTCTCGTTATCGTCCCGATCTCCCGCGGAAAGTGTTGCCTCCACATCGTCGCCTCCTCGCCGGAAAGGGCACCACATCGCCTTCTTCTTTTACGGGCTCCCGCCTCAATACCGAGGCAACTCGCGCATGAAGCCGGCAACTCGACATGCTCAAGATGTGCTGTAGAATGTGTAGTGTAGAGGGTATGTCTCTTTGGGGTTTGTTGCCATGGTGATGGAGGAATCAAGAATAGAAAAATGGTGCTTGCATTTTTCTAGCAAGAAAATGAGATCATGGATGAAACTCTCAAGATGAAGCTCTCTTCTTCTTCTTCCTTTCTTTTTCTTCTTCTCTCTTTCTTTTTCTCAACCATGAATAAAATTATCTCTCTCTTTAGAAATGGTAGAGGATAGATTATGAAGCATGAAGGGAGGTGATGGTAGGAGCAAAAGAAAGGTGACCACATCCAAGACATAATCATCACTAAAACTCAAATCCAAATCAAATCCATTCTTATCATAATAAATGCATGAAAAGCAAAGATGCTTATCATATCAATCTTTATGCAAATAAGACCTCCACAATGTGTTATTTGCAAACTTGCAAATAACACCCTCCATCGGAAAAGTCCGGCCGGGAAAGAACAAAGAAAAACCGGCCGGAACGGAATGCAAACTGGCAACTCCAGAAAACTGGTCCCGTAATAAATTACGAGAAAACCCCGATACTGTGCATACACACCCGCATCTGTATTCCGACCGGATACAAATGCAATGAGACAAAATCTACACTGTACTAGACTAGGACCGGCTTAAGCCAAAGCCGGCTAGTAAAATCCGTTCGATCCTGATCCGTGCAATACCGCACGTATCAGATCAAACCTTGCCATATTACTATACGGCCACTAGTACAAAACTGTCCAATCCTGATCCATGCAATACCGCATGTATCTGATCGGACCCTGCCATATCTCCATACGGCCTCTACAGCGTTTCGCCCGAAAGCTTGAGTAACTGTAAGTGTGATGGACTCTAAAGACTCGTCAATACTATGGCTGTGGATTTAACCACTAGCACGTCAGAGGTATAAGCCAATACGTGACGGGCCACCAGCTATTGACCAAAAGGGACGTCGATGAGCGAACTCATCCTGACACCCTACTGAGCCTGTCAGTGACAATATCCGTACAGTCCGGTCCGTTCGTCTATGAGTATCGCATGGCGGGCCTAGGGGGTTGGTAAAAGTCAGACCCCCAAAAGCGGTACAAGTCGTGTCGGAGTGTAGCCCAGAACGCCCTGAGATACTACTGGAATACCTACCAGTAAATCTCCTGCCTCGGCCGAGGGCTTTGCGTAATGGCTCTCCTAGACACAGCGCGACCTCACCCCCAATACCGGGAGAGACGAACCCCCGAAGATCCGCTCACTGCCTCCATGTGGCTCGGGACTGTACCCAACTAAAACCTGTTTGCACGACTCCTTTGAGCCGTGGTAGGGTAGTAATCAAAGCACAGTGGGAACTCACACGAGACAAATGACGATCCTCAGGTCGATGAACTAACCTGTACACATGTCACCAGGGAACTGCTATCTGACGTCTGGTATAAGACCAACTAGCAGGTTCCCGGCGAGTCCTGTCCGGTGTACTCATAACCCAATGAGCACCTGTATACATCTTAGGTGAACCAACTGACACCAGTGGCTTGTGAGACCGGCCACCGCCCCTCGTCGGGGTCTCGACTGTATACACTAGTCTACTAATGGAGTATCGATGCCCTGTCTCGAAACTCCTACGACTAGGGACCTTTTAAGGATGTGCTTATAGACTACTAGCTCCCACGTATATGATCGCCATCATACTGCTGGTAGTCAAGCAAGAATCCTAGGGGCTCTATCAACGTGTAATAGCGACATGTCAGGTCACCTAAAGCAGTACACGATGATAAAGATAAACCAGATAGCATACTATCATCTCGAGTAAGACTGTCCTACCGGGATAGGTCCTCCCTCAATCATTGCAATCACGTGCCTGTGATCCAATAATTGACTCTGAGGGCACTATCTCCAACAAACCTAGTCTAGCTTACTCTAACGTGTTTACAAGTTCGATCGAACGAATTTTCCAAAAACCACAGTTTCAAATATGCACTTTCTGTCGAATTTTATTTGTGCTCGAAAAATTATTTGGTACATTGCAGAAATATGTGCAGGCTTTTCTAGGAAAACTGAGAAAATTTGGTGGGCTGAATTTACTGTAGAGCGGCGGATCCGCGGCCAAAACCACGTTTTGGCCGCGGATCCACGGCCGTACTGTAGCCACAGTGCACCAAATTTCTACAGTGGGTCTCTGACTTGAAATTGGGGGTTTTAGTATATTCTTTTTGGGCCCAGTTTTTTTTGAGTACTGGGTATTGTGCTTGGGGCCCACTTCGGGAAATTTAGTCGATCGAAAAATTTAAACATGTTAGTTCACAGTATTTATATTATATCTGCGACCGTGAATGTCATTTGATCGGTAAATCCTGTCTAACTGCTATAGCCCTTTTAGACGGATTGCGAACGTGACATTCACGTTGATGTTCTGTGTTGTGCTGTGATGTTGTGGATTTGTCGTAGTGGATAGCCTGGATGCAATGGTAGTACAGTTTGGTTGTATTTGTACATTTGATATTGCGGGGCGAGCGTCCGACATGTGGATTGCCGTCATTGCCTGTTTGTATATTATTCTTTTGGGGCACGACCGGGCTGAGGTCGATGTACCCGTTGTATGTATATTTTTCTTTCTGTACTAGGATTACCCCGCGGTGGGGTGCACGGATAGCTGGGTTCTAGAGGGCAAGGGCCCGCATCTCATGGCTTTGAGACGGAGGGGGATTCACTCTAGAATTGGCGGGCTATTCGCCGCACTCGTAGGGGGTACAGGTTGACCCAAGGAGGGGTGCTCAAGTTACCGGATTCTGTGAAGTGCTGGGTGGTCCATTCATGTTGTTGAAGGGGGCTACCTCGCTTCAGGTTTTGGCGGGTAACTTGCCGCGCCCGTAGGGGTCTAGGATTTCATTGCACAGGATATCCACACGACCAGGGAAACGTCGGGTTTCAGTAGCGGCTCTATGAAACTCGGGGATCCCAGATTATCTGTATTGTTCTGTGATGCTGATTACTTTCTGTGATGTTGCATTTTATCACGCCTTGAGCGAATATTATATATTGATATATATACTAGTAGATGTTGTATATGTTTTGCACCCGCGCTAGTCTAGTCCCCGCTCTGTCGTTAGTTAAGTAACCTAACGGTCGATGACGGGACCCAGTGGCGAATGCGGATGGCATATATGTACATCATATTTTCGTTCTTTTGTGGTGTGATTAATTGATGGGACTGTATTGATTCAGATCAATGCAAGCTATACAAACCTATTCTGATGTTGTTGGAACATTTTTCAAAAAACTGTTATTGCAAGGACGTTCTCTTTTGTTTTGCACAGTGGTGTTCAGTTGGAATATCCTGCACCTCAGTCGACGAGGCAAGGGCCGAGATCGCTTCACCGGGAGTGACCCCTTGGACAGAAGTTTGCGTCAGTGTAATAACTTCACTATAGCCGATTGCCTTTTGCTTTGCATCGCGGTATTCATTTGGAATATCCTGCACCTCATTCTACGGGGAAAGAGCCGAGATCCCTTCACCGGGAGTGATCTCTTTAACAAAGGTTTTCGGCACTATATTTTTAAAAAGCTATCCGGTTCCTTCAACGATATCAAGTTCATTACGTTAAAGGTTTTTCGCCAAAAACCATTCGTAGCCCTCCGTCATTTCAGACGGGTAGCATTTAGTATTCATGCTATGTTTGTTGGCCAAAGTCAAGGCATAGTGTATGGTAGCTATTTGTTACTTTTCTGCAGCATAGATAGATGCGTTGGTTTGGGACAGTCGTACTGCCTTGTTGGCCAAAGTCAAGGGTAGGTACGGGTGGGTTCAAATTAACATGGAAAATGACGGGTAGAACTTGACATGTGACTTATGATTTGTTGGCCAAAGTCAAGGTCATAAGAGCATGGGGTAAAAATCACATCGGGAGTTTCTAAAGAAACTGAAACTTGCCAGATATGCGCATGCTTTCTGGAGTGTGATAACGTGAGTGGATTCCATCACGTTATCATGCGATGATAGTTGGATCCCGATTCCTACTGATGAGTTGGTTTACTCCTCGGGTGATCCCGACTAATTCTTCTTTCAGGTTTGGAGGAGAATTTGACGATACAGTGGGAGGTTTCCTGATTAGATAAAGTGATAACCATTTTGATCTAGGTTAAAGTGCACACTGAGTGTTTATTTTCTCTCTCTCTTTGGCAGCGACTATGGCCCAACCCTTGACTATGACTTAGTGACCAAGATTAACCGAACCTTCTTAAACACTGGCTTTTGGATTGTCAGAGTTGCATACCTCATTGCCATTCCTACTTTTACCCTTTTTCTCCAGAACACCCCGTATTACTACGAACATCCACTTCCATTGGATAAAACCATCGTATGTTTATATACGAACTCGAAGGAATTTATTCGAGGATGGTTTCGGGTTCTCGAGAAAACGAGTAGGACTATTCAGTTGTCTTTTCCTTTTACCTTCTCTCAGGTTGCGAGTGTTCCTTGGATTAGGGCAGTACACCTATTACGCTTATTGGATAGTCTTCTTCCAAACCATAGGCAGGTGCCGAACAGTGGGGAATGAAGAAAACCAATTAGCCTAACGACGGTGTACAGAAGGTATTAAGTAAAGACAAATAAAGGGATTAGTAAGAGGGCAAAGTAAATTGCGACTGCTATTCACGACAAAACCAAGTATTTCTTCGCCAATCCTACACCACCTTTGTATTTCTCCAGAACACTCCGTATCACTACGAAGATCCACAGTTTATTGGATACTCCATCGTATGGTTATATACGAACTCGAAGGAACTTATTCCAGTTCGGGGATGGATTCTGGTTCAGTAGAAATAGGAATAAAGTTTTATTCAGTTGTCTTTTATCTTCACCTTCTCTCAGGTTACGAGTACTCCTAGGATCAGGAGAGTACACCCATTATGCTTATTGGATAGTCTTCTTCTAAACCATAGGCTGGTGCCGAACGGTAGGGAAGGAAGAAAACCATTTGGCCTAAAGGGGTGCACAGAAGGTAATGACTAAAGACATATAAAGGGATTTGGTGAGATGGCAAAAAAGTATACGGTTACAGTTGTAAATCTGATAATGGAAGAGGCATTACTAGGATTACCCGGATACCCCTTCGAAACATGTACATGTTTCAGTTTCACTGTGTACTATTAAAAGAAAACTGATTTCCCAATTAGACACTTGCTCCAGGATACGTATTTACCAGGTTTGATTCTCAGATCTGTAGGGTTTTATAGATGATGAGTGGGAGTAAGTTATTGGGAATTAGGTGATCATCCTCGTTATATCGGGATTCGTTGTAATTGGTGATATTTGAGGAAATCTCCTGGGTAGTTTGCCGGACGACAAATATTTAGTTTTGAATATCCGTTGTTGTGCACCAATTTCAAATTGATATATCTGTACGTTCATTTTTATGAAGTGAGATATAACTTTTTGAAATTATGTCTATGACATTTACCTATATCAGTGGATGGTTAGGTAAGGAGTATTAAACAGCGGTGTAATTCTTCTTAACCATAAGTACAGTTTTCAACCTACGACACACAGGGAATGAGTTGTTAGACTCAGGGGACTTATACAGAGTAATGTATGTTGTCCAGTGTCCATTAGGAAAGAGGGGTTGGTAATCGTACTATATTCTGTTTGCTTATGACTTCTCTAGTTCTTAGACAAGTGTTTCGTAGAAACACAAGGTCCAAGTTTTGGGAAGTTATAGGTATATGAATAAAGTAGAGAACCGGGTGTTGCAAGTATCGGGATTCTTCAAGGTGATCGAAGATGTAGATACTTGTATATGGTATTCAGTTGATAGTAATGATTAAGAGAACTTGCTTCTCTTTCAGGTTACTCATAATTGGAAGCACTCCTAAGTTGAGTAATGCTGATCGGCCTCTTTCCATTTAGTTGACATGCATTGGAGACAGCTGCATGATTTGAATCTGGTTACTATTAAATCAGTGCTTCTGATTCTATATTGGATATAGAATAGTTCATATCTTAACATTGTTAAGGTACGGGGAGTTCTCCGGCTTATGCTTAAAACCAGACTCTGGATAACTCAAGGCACGTTTCTGTAATGGCTGTTTGTGGGTTGACCCAGGCTATGATGAGGGTTGACTTTCTACCATCTGGAAGATCAATAGTGATATTGTTCTTGACTCGCCACGGTTTTAGTAAAATGGATTTTTTCAGAAAACAGTAGTGGGAGTATGGTAGAACTGGAAGTGATTCCAGAACCGCAAACGATTACTGAAAATTTGATAAGAACCTAAAGATTCAATCAGGTTTGACATTCCATTGGCCACTCCGCAGATAAAGTGGGTAACCTCAGGCACTCGAGAGGTACTTCGGTATCCTCAAGGACGGTGACAGGGAGGTTCTTGTTTACCCAGACTTGCTATTGCTGTTGTTCCAGACTGTGAGACCCGGCAGGAGGATGTGTATAGCATCGTTCTAAACCAGCTTTAGAAGTGTACGTGTATATGACTCTGCCAGAGGGTTGTCGTAGTCAGTGGGAGCAGCGGAAGCATAGCGGACAAGTGGCTTATGTCTATTTATAGACTAAAGTAGATATAGCGGAGATAGATCATCTATTTCTGATGTAACAGTCATAGGTTTGACTTCATCAGAATAAGGGATGGATCTGTTAAGAAGGTAGTAGGGTGTGATGTCCTGGTATTTGGATGACATACACATAATAGGAAGTGAAATTCCTATACTACGATCGGTTATACTTTGGTTGTCATATAGTGGTTTCTCCACATAAGGATATAGATATAATATCTGACATTCTGGTTACTAGATCTATGGTTTTAGATCTAGATTTGGGTAGTTTCCCAATCTGGGTACTTAGACAGCATTCTAAAGGTGTTTTAGAATGGACGACTCCTGGCACGGTAGTGTACCTGCAGGTGATGGAGTCACCCTCTCTAAAGGTATCTTACAGACTAAAGGGGAGATGGATGTGCATGATTGGCAGATCACTTGTTTAGGCAATTGAGTCAATCATGAGATGTCAAGTACCACACCAGACGTTGTTTTTTGCACCAGATGCAATAAGTTGATATTGATCCTGTCCTGGAGAAACGTTCGGATGCAGTTTTAGAACATAAGAGAATGTTCTAGGGAAATGATAACGGCAGCCTCCTTCAGGAGACGGTTATCATTCCAGGCTTCCAAGGTGACTTGGATGACAGATTGGCTGTCAGAGTTATAGTTTTCCCTCTGACGAGGGGCAGTATTTTGGACAGGTAGTCCAAGAGGATACTGAGGGAGGCATGACGCAGGATACTGATTGGATTCAGTTGACGATACAGTCTAAGAAGTTTGTATTTGGAGTTCATTTATGAACTAGGTCCTATCAGATATCCAGACATATTCTAAGACAAGTATTGCGCGAACTTGAGATAAAGAGAGACATAGAAAGAAACATCAGGGCGGATCCACTCACTGAGGCTATTCCTCGAACGCAATAGTTTTGCAAATGGACTTTGTGAAACTGATTAGTAGAGGAGTTGGGTGTTCGGTATCACACGGGCTGTGAGTATGCGACATCGCAATAATTAGCCTTGAGTGCAAGTGGGAGATTGTTGGATATAGTGTCCTCAGAGTCAATTATTGGATCACAGGCACGTGATTGCAATGATTGAGGGAGGACCTATACCGGTAGGACAGTCTTACTCAAGATGATAGTATGCTATCTGGTTTATCTTTATCATCGTGTACTGCTTTAGGTGACATTACAGATCACTATTGCATGTTGGTAGAGCCCTTAGGATTCTTGCTTGACGGCCAGCAGTATGATGACGATCATATACGTGGGAGCTGGGGTCTATAAGCACATCCTTAAAGTGGTCCCTAGTCGTGGGAGTTTTCGAGACAGGGCATCGATACTCCGGAGTAGACTAGTGTATACAGTCGAGACCCCGACGAGGGGCGGTGGATGGTCTCACAAGCCATTGGTGTCAGTTGGATCACCTAAGATGTATACAGGTGCTCATTGGGTTATGAGTACACCGGATAGGACTCGCCGGGAAAATGCTAGTTGGTATTATACCTGACGTCAGATAGCAGTTCCCTGGTGACATGTGTACATGTTAGTTCATCGACCTGAGATCGTCATTTGTCTCGTGTGAGTTCCCACTGTGCTTTGATTACTACCCTACCACGTCTCAAAGGAGTCATGCAAACAGATTTTAGTTGGGTACAGTCCCGAGCCACATGGAGGCAGTGAGCGGATCTGCAGGGGTTTCGTCTCTCCCGGTAATGGGGGTGAGATCGCGCTGTGTCTAGGAGAGCCATTACACGAAAGTCCTTGGCCAAGGCAGGAGATTTACTGGTAGGTATTCCAGTAGTATCTCAGGGTGTTATGGACTACACTCCGACACGACTTGTACCGCTTTTGGGGGTCTGACTTTTACCAACCCCCTAGGCCCGTCATGCGATGCTCATAGACGAATGGACCGGACTGTACGGATATTGTCACTGACAGGCTCAGTAGGGTGTCAGGATGAGTTCGCTCATCGACCTCCCTTTTGGTCAATACCTGGTAGCCCGTTACGTACAGCTAGTACCTCTGACGTGCTAGTGGTTAAATCCACAGCCAATGTATTGGCGAGTCTTTAGAGTCCCCCACAGACAGTTTCTCAAGTTTCGGGCGAAACGTTGTAGAGGCCGTATGATATATGGCAGGGTTCGATCATATATGTGCGGTATCTGTAGGGTTACTAGGCACACTAACAAGGGTTAAGGAAGCATCAAACATGCCCATTTAAAAGTTTGGCCGTGCCGAATACCCTAAGCAAGATCGTTACTAGAAAATTAGGGTTTCAAAAGCAAGTAAACTATGTTAACTACTAAGTGAATACGATATACAACCTTTGTAGATCGGTCCTTCACTTCTATTGCTCCTTGTTGAAGTCCCTTCGCTGCGATAGTGGTTATCCCGGACCCGTGCATGGCTTCACGAGGCGAAAGACACGTCCTTGCTTGAAGTCTTCGAGGCCGAAGATGATCTACGTCGAGGGGATGCCAACTCAAACTTCTACTTCACTAACTTGAGAATTAGTGAAGGAAACACCCTAAACTAAAGTGCCAGTCTAGTGGAGGATGGAGAAATAGGAAGTGTGTTCTCTTTAGAATTTTATTTCTCACAAGCTTTCTCACTTTAGATCAAACCCTAGCAAGCTTTTTCTTTTTTAACAATGAAGAAGAAGAAGAAAAGAAAGAGATGAGGATAATGATCAAGTGAGTAGGCTAACCATGGTGAGTGAGTATCATATACTAACCCTTGTAGAGCCATAACCATGGCTAAAGTTTATGGTTGGGTTAAGAAATATGCATAGTAAAAACAAATTTAGTGGAATTAGTCAAATGCTTCCACAAGCTTCTATAAGCTTCAAGCATTTAGCTAATCCTCCACTAATTTTGTAATTACTTTGAATATTAAAATCCAACATAAAAGACAGCATGGTGTAAGTCTCATACACCCAAGTCAAGTGTATCATCAACCATGATACTAAAAGGAAAACACATTTTAACATATATCATATATACATTAAAATTGTGCTCATGTGAGAAAAACCCTAAAGTGAACAAGTGTTAGTAAATGTAAACTAGTATATCTAATATACAATTATACACTTAATTATTAAATCAACACTTGACTTAATAATCCGGTCATATCACATATAACCGACTAACATCCAATGTATCGACTTATCGAATCAACACTTGATTCGATAACCCGACTATATCATATATAACCGACTGATACATAAAGTCGCGAGAATAGAATACGGTATCACATACACGCATTATTCTCGGTCCTGCACATATCACATACGTGCACCTATTTCGTTTTGCCTGAGCCAGTAAAACCTCTATGTAGGACTCTAAAGACTCGTCAATACGCCGGCAGTAAGTGATGATCATATCAAGCACCCACAAGTCGTCAGCGGTACTAGCTGGACGTAATGGCTACCCGGGTATTGAGCGATCAGAAGATCAGCAAGCAAGCCAGCTCCAACTCCTGTAAAAGCCTGCCGGTAACACTTCCCGTACAGTCCGGTCTCCTCGTCTGATATGTCGCATATCAAGTCTAGGGGTGGTAAACGTCAGACCCCAATAACCGATAAGTCGTGCCGATGTGAGGCTCATAACGGGTCGAGAAACTACCGGTAACACTTACCAGTAAATCTCTAAATCAGCCCTTGCCAGGGACTTCCCTGTTACGGCCAATCGAGCACAACGCAACATCAACCCTCAATACCGGGAGAGACGAAACCCCTCCTATCGCTCATTGCCTCCATGTGACTCGGGACTGTACCCAAAAACCACCATTTTGCACGCCCTCATGGACGTGGTAAGGTGGAAATCAAAGCACAGTGGGAATCACACAATACTCTATGACGATCTCGGGTCTACAGACTAACCTGCACAAGTGTCACCAGAGAACTGCCATCTGACGTGAGGTATAATACCATCTGGGAGTTCTCGGCGAGTCCGTCCAGTGTACCCAGTCTCCACTGAGCACCCGTATACCATCTCTGATGTCAAACACCAATGGATATAGGATCATCCATCGCCCATCTCATGGGTCGAGAAGCGTATACGCTAGTCTACACTGGTATATCGATGCCCCGTCTCGATACACCCACGACTAGGGACCTTGAAGGATGTACTTATGGACTACCATGTCCCCACTAGTATGATCCGCATCATAGTCCAGGTAGTCAAGTACACATCCTAAGGGTTTTACCAACATGTAACGATAAGACAGTATAAAGAGACATGTATACATGTTAAAGTAAAGAGCAACCAGATAGCATACTATCATATCGAGCAAGAAAGTCCTCTCTATATATGTCCAAGCATCCAATATAATATACATCATATGTACAATACTGGCCTCTAGGGCATACATACAACTAACAATCTCCCACTTGCACTAGGGCTAGCTGCTGTAGTATCGCATACCGAGCATCCCGAAGAGTCTCTCAATCTGTATCTGGGGAATGGCCTTCGTGAGTGGATCCGCTGTGTTGTTCTTCGTGTCAACCCTCCTGACCTCGATCTCCCTGCGATCAACTATCTCCCGGATCAGGTGATACCGCCTCAGAATATGCCTGGATCGCTGATGGGACCTGGGTTCCTTGGCCAAAGCCACCGCTCCATTGTTATCGCAATACAAAGGTATTAGATGCTCAATGGATGGAACCACTCCAAGTTCAGCAATGAACTTCTTGATCCAGACAGCCTCTTTGGCAGCATCGTTGGCAGCGATGTATTCAGCCTCCATCGTCGAGTCTGCCACGGTTTCCTGCTTGGAACTCTTCCAGCTAACCGCCCCTCCGTAAAGGGTAAAGACAAATCCCGACTGCGAGTTAGAGTCGTCCTTATCACTCTGGAAGCTCGAATCGGTAAAGGACTCCACTTGGAGTTCTCCCTTACCATACACCAAGAGCATCTCTTTAGTCCTTCGTAAGTACTTGAGAATGCTCTTCACAGCTGTCCAGTGACTCTCTCCAGGATCAGCTTGATACCTACTCACTACACTTAGTGAGTATGCTACATTGGGTCTGGTACATAGCATCGCGTACATGATAGAGCCTACAGCCGAAGCATAGGGTATCCCTTGCATGCGAGCTCTCTCCAAATCTGTCTTGGGAGACATCTCTTTGGAGAGAGTGAGCCCTGAGATCGCGGGTAAAAACCCACGTTTGGACTCTTCCATACTAAACCTCTTTAGTATGGTGTCAATGTACCTGGATTGGGACAATCCCAATATCCGTTTAGATCTATCTCTATGGATCATAATTCCCAATATGCAGGAGGCATCACCAAGATCTTTCATTGAGAATCTTTGTGATAAGAAGAGCTTGACCGATTGCAGCATAGGAATATCATTTCCTATCAAGAGTATGTCGTCCACGTACAATACGAGGAAGACAACCTTACTCTCTGCCACCTTCTTGTAGATACAAGGTTCATCTACATTTTTGACGAAATCAAACTCTTTGATAACGACGTCAAAGCAGATGTTCCAACTCCGCGATGCTTGCTTTAATCCATAAATGGATTTAAGCAGCTTGCACACCTTCCCGCTGCTCCCACTATCTACGAAGCCCTCTTGCCGAGTCATGTACACACACTCTTCTAAATCACCGTTTAGAAAGGCGGTCTTAACATCCATTTGCCAGATTTCGTAGTCATGATATGCGGCGATGGCAAGCATGATCCGGATGGATTTAAGCATAGCCACTGAAGAAAAGGTTTCGTCATAGTCCACACCTGGTCTTTGACGAAAACCCTTTGCAACAAGTCTATCTTCGAAAGTCTCCACTTTCCCATCTGCACCAAGTTTTTTCTTGAAGATCCACTTGCTCCCAATGGGTTTTACCCTTTCAGGAGCAACTTCCAAAGTCCATACTTTGTTGGTGTACATGGATTCCATCTCGGACCGCATTGCATCCAGCCATTTCACTGAGTCCCCATTCATGATGGCCTGCTCGAAGCTAGTTGGGTCATCATCAACCATGATGCAATCCTCGCTCCCACCATCCATGAGAAAACCGTAGTATCTCTCAGGTGGGTGAGGAACCCTACTAGATCGGCGGAGAGGCTGAGGTTCATTGGGAACTACCGAATCCTCTGGTTCCACTAAATCTTCAGTTGCAGTTTGTGTATCTGGAACCTCTTCCAGCTCAACCACTTTGCCACTAATTTCTTTTACAAGAAATTCCTTTTCTAAAAAGATGACATGTTGAGCAACAAACACCTTTTGTTCCTCACCGTGGTAGAAAAAATATCCATATGAATTCTTTGGATATCCCACAAACTTGTAAAGAACTGACCGTGCCTCGAGTTTGTCCGGATTTTGTCTTTTGACATAGGCCGGACAACCCCATATCTTAACTCGTTTAAGATATGGTCTCTTCCCGCTCCATATCTCATATGGTGTGGTAGGTACAGATTTAGATGGAACTTGATTCAATAGGTATGCTGCTGTCTCCAGTGCATACCCCCAGAAAGAAATAGGTAACTCAGCTGTGCTCATCATAGAGCGCACCATATCTAATAGGGTGCGGTTCCTCCGTTCAGATACACCGTTGTGCTGTGGTGTATATGGAGGAGTTAGCTGAGAGAGAATCCCATTCTCTTTTAGGAAGTCCAGGAATTCATTGCTCAAGTATTCACCTTTTCGATCAGATCGAAGGATTTTAATACTTTTCCCGGTTTGGTTCTCGTCTTCTTGTTTATATTCTCTAAATTTCTCAAAAGCTTCTGATTTGTGTTTCATCAGGAACACATATCCGAATCTAGAGAGATCGTCAGTGAATGTAATGAAGTACGCAGAACCATTCCTGGCATGTGTAGACATGGGGCCGCATACATCACTATGTACCAGTCCCAAGAGTTCCGTAACTCTCTCTCCGTGTCCCATAAACGGAGTTTTGGTCATCTTGCCTTTGATACATGACTGGCAAGTGTCATAAGATGAAAATTCAAACGGATTCAAATATCCATCTTTATGCAACTTAGCTAGTCATGTCGCATTGATGTGACCCAGTCTACAATGCCACAAGAAGAATTCGTTCATTTCTTAACTCTTCCTCTTGTGTGTGTTTGTTATGCTCAGAACTGTTGATTGATTTAGAACATAAATGCCATTGCACATCGTGCCTGATCCAACCAACTTTTGGTTTAGAAAAATGTTCATAACATTATCCTGTAATACAAAATTATATCCTTCTTTACTCAACAAAGAAACCGATATAATGTTGCATATCAGGTTCGGCATGTAATAGCATTCGTTCAGAATCAATGTATTACCAGTTGGCAATACAAGGTGATATTCCCCGACGGTTTTAGCTGCAACAATTGCACCATTTCCAACCCTTATGTCTTTATCACCTTCTCTAAGTTCTCTACCTTTCCTAAGCCTATGTAACTGATTACATATATGGGATCCTGACCCGGTATCTAATACCCAGGACGTAGAGGAAATGGAGAAACAGTTCTCTGTAACGAACACACCCGAAGAAAATGCATCAACATGTACTTTCTTCACACGGGTGGCATGGGAATCCTGGTATTCCCCTATATCCTGTTCAGTCCTATAACTCTTATAAGAAAGAACGGAACCAACGTTCCCCAGCACAGTATAACATGCGGGTTCGGTCAATACATCCATATTATTATCTTGATTAAGGCATGATATGGTCGCTACCTGGAGAGAGAGAGAAGAAAACATTTTAGCGTATGCTCTTGCAAGATCAGATTGGTTATTATTTTATCTAATCAGGATGGCTCCCACTGTTTTTATCAAATCTTCCTTCAAACCCTAAAAGGAAAGACTAGCCGGGATTAATTACACCCTACAATTTCGCCAATCTTTCATCCAGGCCAGTGTCGGTACTTTGAGGGAGGTTCCCCGTGCTTTCGCACGGACCTAATTAAAGTAAACCTCGTTTTCCCAGAGGCGTAACCCTGTTGACACCTTTCTAGACACCTACTTGATCGGCTAATTATCCTGTGTAAAACTCTCCCAGGAGTAACAATTACTCGCAGTGGGTATCGGGATCCAACTATCTTATTGAAGGTATGCAATCTCATTGCAAATTTCAACACTTGAAATTCCCGATAATATTTTGCCCCAAACGATCTATGACCTTGACAAGGTCAACAAACCATAGACCGTAAGTCAAGTTCAACCCGTCATTTCTTGATTGAATTAAACCCACCCGCACGACCCTTGACAAGGTAAACAAGGCCGTACGACTACCCTAAAACAATCTGCATCATATGCATAAACAGATAAATACTGGTCAGCTACCGCACACTACGCCTTGACAAGGTCAACAAACGCAGCACGAATACTAAGCAGGACTTATCTGAAATGACGGAGGGCTACGACAGGTTTTTCTGAAAACCTATTGCGTAATGAACTTGATATCGTCGTAGAATCATGTGAATTTTGAAATGGAGTGATTTTGAGGCTTTTATTAGTTTTGCTAAAGAGGTCACTCCCGGTGAAGGGATCTCGGCTCTTTCCTTATGGAATAAGGTGAAGGATATATCATATACATCGCTATGCAAAGAAAAACTCCAAAAGCAATCAAAAGCAAACCGAGTTTTGTAGCATCTGCCAGTTTTGCTAAAGAGGTCACTCCCGGTGAAGGAATCTCGGCTCTTTCCTTATGGAATAAGGTGCAGGATATATCATATACATCGCTATGCAAAGCAAAACTGTAGATACCCTTTTTGAAAAATTTGATTCTACAACATCTTTTAGGTTTCTTTTCTTTCATTAATCACATTAATGAAGTCCCATCATTTAAGTCACCTAAACATCACAGATATATACGACGTACATTTATGCCATCCGCATTCGCCTCATTGTCCCCTCGTGCACCATTAGGTTAGGTAACTAACGGCAGAGCGGGGCAGGGCTAGCGCGAGTGTAAAACATAAGTAACGCCTATATAATATATCATATATACTATATACAGTATTTATCACAGCACATCAAATGATCACATCACAGATATCGCAGCAGAAGAAACATATGAAACATTGGATATACTAGGACGTCCGTGTTTTATTTTGAGCCTCTATAAAACACGGATTCCACGGTCGCGATGAATAGCCAAACCCACACCCCTAGACCCCTACGAGAGCGGCAAGCAACCCTACCAATTCTAGAGTTAGGAGACCCGGACTCGACTCCTCGAGTTGGTCTCCCACTGGACTCCAGAACCCGGTTACTTGTGCTCTCCTTCTTGGGTCTATCCTAGTGCGGAAAAGTAAATAATATACAAAAGGTGACATCAACCTCATCCCGGAAGTGCCCCAATAAAAGAATATTACATACATTTAATTTTACATGAATGAAAATAAAAACTCCCATCTCACATAAAACCCCCGGCTATTCAGAACGCGACGATCCAATATAACATATCCAGCAACACATAACATCACATGTCATCAACGTAAGTAAATATGCGCATCCCAATTGTCGTTGACATATAGCAACGAAACCGGCGATATCACATATTACACTTACGGTCACAGAAAAGAAAGTGTAAAACTACAACATTTGGAATCCACAATCTCTTTAGACATCGTAAATCCGAAATATCACATATTTCGCATTTCATTCCGAACTGTATGAATTCCACATATTGTATCACATTCCAGATAAATAGACAGTATTAAACTTTCCGATCGAATAATCAAATACCCAAGATTCCCTAAATAGCTCAACACTTGAGCGGAGTTCAAAAATTCCAGAATACGTTACAGTAGCAACGGTCCAGCCGTAGAAGGGTCAAGCCAACGCCTCACATGTGGCACGCCGTACTGCCCCAAACCCTAAGGATCAAAAGGCAGTTCAAGACGGTCACATAATTGAGTTAAGGTTTGTTGTCTTCTAGAGGGTCCATCGCGTCACATGCACGTATTTCCGAAAGATTTAAACCCGAGAAAAATTCAACACTTGATTGTTTTTCGTGCCGGGAAAAATTGAGTTAATGATATCCGTTCGAACATTTTAATACTTTCTAAATTATCCGGAATAACTAAACAAAATTAAATTCTCCGATCGAATCGGCGATTTCAAAATAAACCCCAAAATACTCAACACTTGAGTCAGTTTTAAAAATACCCAGAAAATAGCAATTTTAGAAATAGAAATTACAGTACAAAAACGATGGCATTTCTCCTCTGTACTGCCGCGGTTCCGCGGCCCAAGCAGGGTACGGCCGCGGTTCCGCGGCGGCTTGTAAGTGTTATGCTGTCGTTTTTCACCACAATTCTTAGAAAACCCTGCTGAATTTTTTAGGTATTTTTAATTTAGAAAAATCACAGATTTGAAAAAATGTCTAGAGAGGGGGTTAAATCAACGTATTCGGGTTCTTTCGGAGTTTTAACTTCGTTAACACATCGCCTAATGTTCTATCTAGGCTTTGATACCACTGTAGGGTTACTAGGCACACTAACAAGGGTTAAGGAAGCATCAAACATGCCCATTTAAAAGTTTAGCCGTGCCGAATACCCTAAGCAAGACCGTTACTAGAAAATTAGGGTTTCAAAAGCAAGTAAACTATGTTTACTACTAAGTGAATACGATATACAATCTTTGTAGATCGGTCCTTCTCTTCTATTGCTCCTTGTTGAAGTCCTTTCGCTGCGATAGTGGTTCTCCCGGACCCCTGCATGGCTTCACGAGGCGAAAGACGCGTGCTTGCTTGAAGTCTTCGAGGCCGAAGATGATCTACGTCGAGGGGATGCCAACTCAAGCTTCTACTTCACTAACTTGAGAATTAGTGAAGCAAACACCCTAAACTAAAGTGTCAGTCTAGTGGAGGATGGAGAAATAGGAAGTGGGTTCTCTTTAGAATTTTATTTCTCACAAGCTTTCTCACTTTAGATCAAACCCTAGCAAGCTTTTTCTTTCTTAACAATGAAGAAGAAGAAGAAAAGAAAGAGATGAGGATAATGATCAAGTGAGTAGGCTAACCATGGTGAGTGAGTATCATATACTAACCCTTGTAGAGCCATAACCATGGCTAAAGTTTATGATTGGGTTAAGAAATATGCATAGTAAAAACAAATTTAGTGGAATTAGTCAAATGCTTCCACAAGCTTCTATAAGCTTCAAGCATTTAGCTAATCCTCCACTAATTTTGTAATTACTTTGAATATTAAAATCCAACATAAAAGATAGCATGGTGTAAGTCTCATACACCCAAGTCAAGTGTATCATCAACCATGATACTAAAAGGAAAACACATTTTAACATATATCATATATACATTAAAATTGTGCTCATGTGAGAAAAACCCTAAAGTGAACAAGTGTTAGTAAATGTAAACTAGTATATCTAATATACAATTATACACTAAATTATTAAATCAACACTTGACTTAATAATCCGGTCATATCACATATAACCGACTAACATCCAATGTATCGACTTATCGAATCAACACTTGATTTGATAACCCGGCTATATCATATATAACCGACTGATACATAAAGTCGCGAGAATAGAATACGGTATCACATACACGCATTATTCTCGGTCCTGCACATATCACATACGTGCACCTATTTCGTTTTGCCTGAGCCAGTAAAACCTCTATGTAGGACTCTAAAGACTCGTCAATACGCCGGCAGTAGGTGATGATCACATTAAGCACCCACAAGCCGTCAGCGGTACTAGCTGGACGTAACGGCTACCCGGGTATTGAGCGATCAGAAGATCAGCAAGCAAGCCAGCTCCAACTCCTGTAAAAGCCTGCCGGTAACACTTCCCGTACAGTCCGGTCTCCTCGTCTGATATGTCGCATATCAAGTCTAGGGGTGGTAAACGTCAGACCGCAATAACCGATAAGTCATGCCGATGTGAGGCTCTTAACAGGTCGAGAAACTACTGGTAACACTTACCAGTAAATCTCTAAATCAGCCCTGGCCAGGGACTTCCCTGTTATGGCCAATCGAGCACAGCGCAACATCAACCCCCAATACCGGGAGAGACGAAACACCTCCTATCGCTCATTGCCTCCATGTGACTCAGGACTGTACCCAAAAACCACCATTTTGCAAGCCCTCATGGACGTGGTAAGGTGGAAATCAAAGCACAGTGGGAATCACACAAGACTCTATGACGATCTCGGGTCTACAGACTAACCTGCACAAGTGTCACCAGAGAACTTCCATCTGACGTGAGGTATAATACCATCTGGGAGTTCTCGGTGAGTCCGTCCAGTGTACCCAGTCTCCACTGATCACCCGTATACCATCTCTGATGTCAAACACCAATGGATATGGGATCATCCATCGCCCATCTCATGGGTCGAGAAGCGTATACGCTAGTCTACACTGGTATATCGATGCCCCGTCTCGATACACCCACGACTAGGGACCTTGAAGGATGTACTTATGGACTACCATGTCCCCACTAGTATGATCCGCATCATAGTCCAGGTAGTCAAGTACACATCCTAAGGGCTTTACCAACATGTAACGATAAGACAGTATAAAGAGACAAGTATACATGTTAAAGTAAAGAGCAACCAGATACATACTATCATATCGAGCAAGAAAGTCCTCTCTATATATGTCCAAGCATCCAATATAATATACATCATCTGTACAATACTGGCCTCTAGGGCATACATACAACTAACAGTATTGCACGGATCATGATCGGACGGATCATACTAGTGGGCTTTGGTTTAAGCCGGATCCTAGTATTAGATTTGTTGGATTACTTTAGTCTCATCGCATTCGCATTCAGTCGGAATGCGGATGCAGGTATGTATATACAGGTGAGGGGTATCTTTGTGATCCGTCATGAGTTTACTTTAGATGTTGCCGGATCTTTTTGTTGGACCAAACATTTGGATTAATGTTTGGATAATAGAATTAGTGAGCTAGAAATCATTCATGCATTAATGTGACATAAACATATACTATGACTCATGGTCTCTTTTTTAGAAAATATGTCACATTAATGGATTGATTTGTGATGATATGAGAGGAAGAGAGAGAGAGGGGCTGCCGTGGTTGTTGTTTTGGTCTTGTATTTTTATCATCTCACACTCTCTCTCACTCTCATTCTATCACAAGAAAAGATAATAAGAAAAGAAAAGAAGAGAAAGTCTTCTCTTCTTCTTCTTCTTCCTCTAGCTTACATTCTCCATTAATGGCAACATCTTCTACCTCCATCCAAACTCATGGATGCAAGAGGCAAAGTGATCACAAACATTCTCTACAACACTTTTGACACGTCGGCTAGCACACTTCGTGCCCGAGTTGCTTCGGATGAAGCGGGAGCCCGTAAAAAGAATCGATGATGTGGTGCTCTTTCCGATGAGGAGATCGAGATCGGAGATGCTGCGAGGAGCTTGGGATGGTGGCCAAAGACCGAAGGACACGGATCGATCGGTATAGCTTTCTATCCCTCTCTCTAGATAGCTAGTAGTAGGTTAATGGTTATGATCCGGGATTTAAGCATACGATAGCGCCATTTTCAAGTTAAGAAAAAAGTTTTGTTTCCGCATTTTGGCCTCGGAAAGACGGCCGGGGCGCTACCGTAGACTTACAATCCCTACCTAATCTGAATTTGGTATTTGCCCCTTAATTTCCGTATTAAAATATGCAAACATCCAATTTCAAGAAACGCAACAGATTTTTATTTTTGAGCGGCGAATTTTTGTAAAGAATCTTGCAGAAAAGTTGTTATTGGACAAGATCAGAGAGGAGATAAGAAAGTAGAGAATATACCCGAGAAATCTGAAGCAATGAACCACCTAAACGGTGGCGGAACCGCCGCAAAAACACTCAATTAGCCATGGATCCGCGGTTCAATGGATGACTCAGGTGCTTAAATTTTTACTGCAGCTTCTTTTTCTCCTCTGGAATCTTCAGAATGTCTCCAAATCTTGATTTCTTCAGTACAATGATTCCAGATTCCCTCGCAAAAATTCAAACACTAATCGTTAAGCACATAATGCGATTCTTGAATTAAAATTTGATGGAATAATAAAATTTCAACTCAAATAACAAGAATGAAAAAATTACGCACGCATCCCCGGCAACGGCGCCATTTGATTGATCCGAATGCTCGATGTTGTTTAGTAAAATGTAAAGTGTTCACAATCAAAGAATTTTGTAAACCGCAATCAATTAACGGTGTCGATGTAGCGCGTTAATGAATACGGATCGTCCACTGAGATGCGTGTATTTGCTCGATCTTGTTTTAGTTGAGTCGAAAAGAAAATATAAAAGAAAATGATTCAAGATTTGTGAGATTTGAAACATAAAGAAAATAGATCTAGAATCAAGAATCAAGAATCAAGAAGATGTCCAATCAATTTGAATTATCAAGATTATGTAGAATAACTTGTAGGAATCGATTGAATTGGTAGCAATGATGAATCTAACAATGACTTATCTTTTCTATTGATGAATTGTAGATAGAACGATGGTGATGAATGAAGATTAGGGATCTATTGGAGAAACTAGGGTTTCTCCTTCACCATCCCTTGTCTTTTCATTGATCATCATTCGGATCTAGCCTTTAGCAAAGAGAATCATCAATTGTTTGATCCCTAATTTGCAACGAAATTCGCAAGAATGTGATCTCGATCCAAATTAGGTCATTGATGATTTTTTTCCTGAAGTTCACAAATCTCACAAGACTTAAGATTAGTACTAGGATTTTATCATCACTAGATCCACCGATTCTCTCGATTCCTCCACAAGCGGAGATTTCACTCACACATCATGAAAATTAATGAATCAAGAATCAAGAAGTTTCATAATGCAAGAATGTAAAGAAAGCAAGAATTACAATTATCACCTTTATTTAAATCTCCTTCAAATTACACAACTCCTCAATTCGAGGTACAGGATTAAGCTCTCGATCGCTCCTTTGAAGAGGTGAATTTGTTGTCGATCTTTATGAAGCTCGATCGCCGTGAGCCGCGGATCGTCGTGGATCTCTTGCTCGGATGATGATCGACATTGCAATAAAGGATCGTTGATTGCTCGCTTGATTTGCTTCTCAATGGATCTTGATCTTGAATTGGAATTTGATTTGGATTTTGTTTTGGATCAAGTTGTGTTACTCAACTTGTGAAAATTTGGCTCAATATTCAACAACCCAAAACCCTAGATCTAGATCCCCTTTTATAAATTTCAAATGAATCTTCCCTCTAAAGCTAGGTTGTTAGAGAGAACCTTCTAGAATGAGGTAGGTTGTTAGGGAGAGTCTTCTAGAATAAGGTTGTTACAAGGAGCCTTCTAGAAGAAGGTTGTTATGCAGAGCCTTCCAGAAGAAGCCATGTGTAAATGAAGCGTCTTGAGGAAGCTAGGAGGTTAGAATGAAGCTTCTGGAGAGATGACTTATCGGTGCCCCTAACTCGACCGCGGAACCGCGGCAACTCGGCCGCGGATCCGCGGCCATTAGAAGAGTTCAATGTGTTATTTTTCTGGGGTGTTCTAATGTAGGATTTTGGGTTTTCTTCTGATGTCTGGAATCTTATAATTCTTTCTTGGTTGCTGCCAGATTTCAAGTCTCTGACTTGATGCGTTTTATCGGCACTTTTGCGATTCCGGTTCTTTGACCTGAAGAATTTTCTGCAAACAATCTCGCTGAAAAGTGTTGAGATATACAAAATCATGCATATAGTAATAAACACTCAATTTACCTCATAATGCCGGTTATAATGTATAACACATGTTATTTGATATTTTGTAGACGAATTGCTAATATGTGCTATATTTATACCAAACACCTTTCGATGATTAGAAAGAGTAGGGAAATTGATGTGTTAAGAATGCAATATTTTCGACTGAACAATTCCCTTTAAAATTTTGGCAGCACCCCCTTTGTAAAACAACCCCCAAAAAAGGGTTCAACATAAATATAAGTAAAGCATCCCAAACGGGAGCAAAAACACGCCCAAAGGCGGAAAACAACCACCACAACAGATATACGACGCCGTAGCGAAGAAATAAAAGACGATATAAATAAAACTGCATAAAAGACCACCAAGTCACAAAATAATATACATAATCGTCCTCACATCAAGTCTCTAAGTCATACATGAAAGTAGTAGATGGAGAGTACATGATACAACGAATATACAATAAGCAACATCGGATAACCGCAAAACCCACCTATAGCAAAACTGCATACAGTCAGCCGTAGCGGTATCCGCTGCAAAAGATGATAGGATAGATGAAAAGCAGCCTTGCCTCTGACTACTCTGAGGAACAACCTGCAAAACACTGTGGCACAACGGGGGTGAGTTGCCAACTCATGAATAGTAAATAACATATGCAGGTAATCGCAAGTATGCACGTACAGCGCGAATCTAGCCCATGCAAGCTAAAAGCAATAAATGGTCATATGTATGCAACAATCATGTAAGGTACTCTATCAGGTACTACTAATACATGAAGCAATGCATATAAACTAACAGTATGTAAATGCAACAGTCATGAAAGGTAGATCAGGTACTACTAATACATGAAGCAATTCATATACAATAAATGCGGAGTATGGGATAAAACATGTCATTCACACGGAATCCTGACCTCGTGGTAGGACCAAAGTCCATCAAGACAATCAAAATCCCAAATTTCCTCAACTCAGCCCCCAAATTGGCTCTCATATCCTGTAAGTTTCATATATCCTGAGTGTCCAATATCAAGTGAATCTCATATATCCTATATCCAATATCGAGTAAGTCTCATATATCCTGTATCCAATATCAAGTAAATCTTATGTAATGAATAAGTATATTTGCATGAATCATTATGATGATGTATATAAATTAGATATGTATACATATATATTAGCGTCCCATTCCACTAATATATATATATATATATATGCATATATAACAGTGTCCCATTCCACTGTTATATATACTTAGGAGTAAAAATATCATGAAACCAAGTGTCAAGCATCGACACATAAATACTGATCTATCAAGCGCTGTCACCACGACTGGCCCTCCTGATAGGTACGTATCATACGCTATCCCAAAAACTCGAGTGCCTAGCTCTAACACTCGAAATTCGACGTATCCATACGTACATGACTCCGGTTGGTATCCCCATGATAACCGCCGAGTCATAGGTACTGTCACCGGTAGGTATGGTTCCCCTGTCAGGCTCATCGGCCTGGTGCATCGAAATCCCTTTCTTTCCCCGGGGTACCTCCGGGCCCCACCATATACCCGCACACGGCCCACGACGCCTCCTCGCATGGGGTATATATATCAGAACCGATAAATCTCATGGTGGCTGCTGAAATAACATATCAAGAGAAACCGGGTTTTTCAAATAATGCATAATTTCATGAAACTACCACGGTCCTCAAATCCAGAAAACATCATGAAAAATCCATATTTCAATGCGAAAATCCATGAATATAAGCTATGCAACATAAAACTGTAATGTGAGCATATAAAGGAAAAGCCGCTATTTAACTGCAACAAGTTAATATATATATATATATATATATATATATATATCATGCAGTTCCTAATTTCTCTGACATCAAATGCAACATCATATACAGGTGAACATGTAGATATAGCAAGGCATGCGTAACCATGTCGGTATAGCAAGATATGTGTATCTACTTATCAATAATGATGTAATACCCTCCAGGTATATGTATAAGTATGTAAGCAAGATGTACATGTAGCTATGTCATTATGTGTGAAAATACCTATCACTAATGGTACAATACCATATAGGTATATGGGTAACTAGCGTGTAAGCATGTCAAGGCATATGTGTAAGCATGTAGGTATACAGGTATGCTATATGTCATATGCATAAAGGAATATGAATCAATGTCTCAATGTCCCTAACCAAACAATATCATATATGTATGTGTGTTGTACGTGTCATGGCAATTATTGACGGTGTGTGTGGCATACAATCAGTGCTCGTGCAACATGAGCCGTCAATAATATAGCAGTGTCCTAAGGATACAAGTCCAAGCACAACAAGTAACTATGCAATGAGGTTTATGCGCAAACTCTATATATGCAATAGAATATGCGACTAATATCATATCATCTTTAGCCCAGACGCATAACGCCATGCGGGCGATTCCCCTGTAGATGTTAAATCTACTCACCAACCGTCCTGGCTAAGTAAAGCCAACCACCTGCTTTCCCTTCTTCGCAGCGCCCGAAGTCCTCGCCTGCGATCCTGAAAGCATAAAACAATATAACAAGTGTATATTAGCTAACGACCAAAAACACGTACACACTACGTTTAACCGACGCGACAACTGCAAACAAACTCTCAAGTGCTCGTCTAGTGGCTAACGTGCATAGAGACACAACGAAACCAACTCAGAGCAACAGAACACAACGACACGAACCGTATCGGATAACGTAACGCGTGAAAACGAAACACACGAAAACAAGCAAGTGATCCCCGATTTTGCTATACCAACAATTTGTAAAAGTTGCAAGTACCACGAGACCACACACAACCCCAGAGACCCCTACACCAAAACTCACCACCAACCACCCCACTCTGGCCGCAAATTGCGGCCAGAACCATTAAATCTGTGGCCTGAACATGAGGTAATGGGCTCGTATTTTGAGGGTAGGTTCTAGGTCACTACACTAGGTCATTGTGATGGGAACTTTTGCAACAAATACCTGGTTTGATAGCAGATCATCCGAGACCCAAATCTACACTAAAAATACGATATTTGCACGAAACGATACATTAAGCGTTCTAAACTGAAACTAATATGCTACGCAATACTAACAAGACTTAACTAACAGAAAGAGATCATTACCTACTCCCACAAGCTTAAAGATCCTAGCTTTCCAAGCTCCAAGGTATCCAAGATGCAAAACAAGGTTAAAGATGTGATTTTTGTGAGATTTTGTGAAGTTTAGTGATGGATTAGTGAAGATTATAATAAGTGTTCAGTTTAGATGAGAGAGAGATGAAGAAAATGATAAGGGAATAAGTGTGAGAGAATGAGAGAAAGAAAAGATAAAGAGAAAGAGAGAGGTGAGTGTAATGAGAGAGAGAGAGGTGAGTGCACCATGCAATAAATGCACACCTAGGTTCACCATGCCACCTCTCATCAAACAAAACCCAAAGTAAAATATCTCTCTTCTCACAAACAAATATCTAAAGGTTTAGGATATAGGTTAAAGCAAGGATTATGATTAAAGCAAAGGATTGGATTAGGTTAAGTGTCATGGTCACTAAAGAAAGATTAACACAAACACACCCTCACATTAACATGCACACGTGTGTGAAAGCCCATAACAAATAATATTAAAATAATAATTAAATGTTATAAAATGTGAGGATAAACTTTTTACAGTAAACCCGCATTAACGTCTAATTAACACTAATCGAAAACCTAAGGCGTTACAATCTCCCCCCTTATAGAAATTCGTCCCCGAATTTAAAATTCTTACTAAGCGTACCCTCAAAGAGATGAGTGCAAAACTCCCAAATCTTGCTCGCAGTCTTCCACGTGATCACCTCACTATACGGCTACGCCAACGAAACCCTCCACAGATTGCAAGACCCTTGACCAAAGTTTTCCCACCTGCCGATCCAATAACACTATCGACTGCCGGTGAACGAAAAGTTCGCGTCCAAGCTAAATGGTTTGGTGCTGAATCATGTGAGAAAGGTCATGAAGGTATTTGCGAAGTATCGACACAAGAAATACGGGGTGAATACTCAATAATCTGGGCGGAAGTGCCAAATTATAGGCAAAGGAACTAACTCGCTTTAAGGATCTCAAAAGGACCTACAATCCTGGGATAAGCTTCCCAAAACTCAACACGTCATTCATCAGAAAATCCGTAGGAATACATGATCTCCCACTGCGAACTCAAGTCCGCGACCACCACGGTCGGCATAAGACCTCTGTCTGCACTAGGATGTGTTAGTTATATGTATGCCCTAGAGGCCATTACTATACATGAGATGTATATTGTAGTAGATGCTTGGACATATATAGGGATGACTTTCTTGCTCGACATGATAGTATGCTATCTGGTTACTCTTTACCTTAACATGTACACTGATTGTCTCTCTGTCACATGTTGGTAAAGCCCTTAGGATGTGTACTTGACTACCTGGACTATGATGCAGATCATACTAGTGGGGACATGGTAGTCCATAAGTACATCCTTCAAGGTCCCTAGTCGTGGGTGTATCGAGACGGGGCATCGATATACCAGAGTAGACTAGCGTATGCCTTCTCGAACCATACAGATGGGTGGTGGATGATCCCATATCCATTGGTGTTTGACATCAGAGATGATATACGGGTGCTCAGTGGAGACTGGGTACACTGGACGGACTCGCCGAGAACTCCCAGATGGTATTATACCTTACGTCAGATGGCAGTTCTATGGTGACACCGGTACAGGTTAGTCTGTAGACCCGAGATCGTCATAGAGTCTTGTGTGATTCCCACTGTGCTTTGATTTCCACCTTACCACGTCCAAGAGGGCGTGCAAAACGGTGGTTTTTGGGTACAGTCCCGAGTCATATGGAGGCAATAAGCAATAGAAGGGGTTTCGTCTCTCTCGGTATTGGGGGTTGATGTTGCGCTATGCTCGATTGGCCATAACAGGGAAGTCTCTGGCCAGGGCTGGTTTAGAGATTTACTGATAAGTGTTACCAGTAGTTTCTTGACCCGTTATGAACCTCATATCGGCATGACTTATCGGTTATTGGGGTCTGACGTTTTACCACCCCTAGACTTGATATGCGACATATCAGACGAGGAAACCGGACTGTACGGTAGTGTCACTGTCAGGCTTTTACAGGAGTTGGAGCGGGCTTGCTTGCCGATCTTCTGATCGCTCAATACCCGGGTAGCCGTTACGTCCATCTAGTACCGCTGACGGCTTGTGGGTGCTTGATATGATCATCACCTACTGCCGGCGTATTGACGAGTCTTTAGAGTCCTACATAGAGGTTATACTGGCTCAGGCAAAACGAAATAGGAGCGCATATGTGATATGTGCGGGACCGAGAATAATGCGAGTATGTGATACCGTATTCTATTCTCGCGAAGTTTGTGTCGATCGGTTATATGCGATATAACCAAGTTATCAAATCAAGGGTTGGATCGATAAGTCGATACATTGGATGTTAGTCGGTTATATATGATATAACCGGATTGTTAAGTCATGTATTGATTTAATAATTTAGTGTATAATTGTATATGTGATATACTAATTTACATTAACTAACATTGGTTCACTTAAGCATTTATTTTTCTCACTTGTGCACAAGTTAATATATATGTGATATATATTTATTAGTGTACAAATTGTATCATGGTTGTTGATACAACTATCATGGGTGTAGAAGACTTATACCATACTAATTATATTTGTTAGGTTTTTATATTTAAAGTAATTCTAAAACAAATGGATAATGAGCACAAATGCATGAAGCTTCATGAAGCTTATGTTTGCATTTGACCTAGTCCACTAGTTTTGTTTTACTTAAGATATTAGTTAACCTAACCACTATGATTACCCATGGTAATGTCTCTACATGAGTTAGTATATGATACTCACTCACCATGGTTAGTGCTCTCTCTCACTTGATAAGTTTTCATATTCATTTGAGCTCATCTTCTTCCTCCTTGATTTTCTTTCTAGGGTTTCATAAAGAGAGAGATACAAAGTGAGAAAAGAAATTCTAAAGTGTACCCATTTCCTATCTCACCATCGTCTACTAGACTAGTACTTTAGTTTAGGGTGTTTGCTTCACTAATTGTTTGGTTAGTGAAGTAGAAGCTTGAGTTCGTATTCCCTCGACGTAGATCATCTTCGGCCTCGAAGACTTCAAGCAATACCGTTGCCTCTTCTCATAGAGCCGTCCGAGAGTCCGTGCGTTCGATGATCGCAGCGAAGGGACTACTATAAGGAGCTTTAGAAGTGAAGGACCAATCTACAAAGGTTGTATTTCGTATTCACTTAGTAGTTAAAGAGTTTAACTTGCATGTGTTAACCTAATTTTCTAGCAAAGATCTTGTTTAGAGTTATTCGGCACGGCTAAAATTTTAATCCGGCATGGTTGATGCCTTGTAGATCCTTATTAGAGTGCCTAGTAACCCTACAGTGGTATCAGAGCCTAGCTAGAGCATTAGGCGATGTGTTAACAAAGTTAAAACCCCGATCGAACCCGAAAACGTCAAGATAACCCCCTCTCTGTACATTTTTTAAAAACTGGGTTTTTTTCTGAATTAAAAATACCTAAAAAAATCAGCAGGGAAATCTAAGGGTTACTACAAAATACGAGCCCTCAACTCCGTACAGGCGCCGCGGAACCGCGGTCCCACCCCATTACTGGCGGCGGTTCCGCGGCCGTAAAGATGAATTGTGAGCAGTGCTTTGTGCAGTAACCCCCGTAGCTATTCCTATATTATTCTGGGTATTTTTAAAACTGACTCAAGTGTTGAGTATTTTGGGGTTTATTTTGTAATCGTCGATTCGATCGGAGAATTTAATTTTGTTTTGTTATTCCGGATAATTTAGAAAGTTTTAAAATGTTCGAACGGATATCATTAACTCAATTTTTCCCGGCACGAAAAACATTCAAGTGTTGAATTTTTCTTGGGTTTAAATCTTTCGGAAAACCGTGAATGTGACGCGATGGACCCTCTAGAAGACAACAAACCTTAACTCGATTATGTGACCGTCTTGAACTGCCTTTTGAACCATAGGGTTTGGGGCAGTACGGCGTGCCACATGTGAGGCGTTGGCTTGACCCTTCTACGGCTGGACCGTTGCTACTGTGACGTATTCTGGAATTTTTGAACTCCGCTCAAGTGTTGAGCTATTTGGGAAAACTTGGGTGTTTGATTATTCGATCGGAAAGTTTAACATTGTTTATTTCTCTGGAATGTGATACAATATTTGGAATCCACAAGTAGTTATGAGATAACTAGTTTGAATGTTATAAACATAGCAGTTTAGTCTCAGATGATCGGTTTCCACGGGGTTTTGATGCGATCAAAAGTCCGTTGCAATCACGTAGCTTACGCGGATACTCGCCGGGTAAACTTAATAGACAGCCATGCCCCATAGCCCCGACCAAGTGACTATAGGAGAACCCCATCGCCAAAAGCATCCGTTCGGGTGCTCGCAGCAGCGGTGTTCCACCTTAGTGCACTTCGTCGACGGCATCCGGGGGTGCGGCCGTCTACTAAAGTTTGCGACGAGCATTCGATCAGAATATCGGGAATCTTGTTGAATTGCCCGACTAGATATTGAAAAGTGTTTTCGATATAGAGACTAAAATGCGGGGTTTATAATGTTTAGGCATGCGATGTCTAAGGAGGTTGCGGATTCCAACTGTTGTAGTTTTACACTTTCTTTTTTGCGACCGTAAGTGTAATATGTGATATCGCCGGTTTCGTTGCTATATGTCAACGACAATTGGGATACGTATATTTACTTACGTTGATGACATGTGATGTTATGTGTTGCTGGATATGTTATATTGGATCGTCGCGTTTTGAATAGCCGGGGTTTTTATGTGAGATGAGAGTTTTTATTTTCATTCATGTAAAATTAAATGTATGTAATATTATTTTATTGGGGCACTTCCGGGATGAGGTCGATGTCACCATTTGTATATTATTTACTTTTCCGCACTAGGTTAGACCCAAGGAGGAGAGCACAAGTAACCGGGTTCTGGAGTCCAGTGGGAGACCAACTTGAGAAGTCAAGTCCGGGTCTCCTAACTCTAGAATTGGAAGGGTTGCTTGCCGCTCTCGTAGGGGTCTAGGGGTGTGGGTTTGGCTATTCATCGCGACCATGGAATCCGTGTTTTATAGTGGCTCAAAATAAAACATGGACGTCCTAGTATATCCAATATTTCATATGTTTCTTCTGCTGCGATATCTATGATGTGATCATTTGATATGTTGTGATAGATACTGTATATAGTATATATGATATATTATATAGACTTTACTTATGTTTTACACCCGCGCTAGCCCTGCCCTGCCGTTAGTTACCTAACCTAACGGTGCACGAGGGGACATCGAGGCGAATGCGGATGGCATAAGTGTACGTCGTATTTATCTGTGATGTTTAGGTGACTTAAATGATGGGACTTCATTAATGTGATTAATGAAAGAAAAGAAACCTAAAAGATGTTGTGGAATCGAATTTTCAAAAACAGGTAGCTACAGTTCTTGCTTTGCATCGCGGTGTTCCTTGTAGAACATCCTGCACCTTATTCGATAAGGAAAGGGCCGAGATCCCTTCACCGGGAGTGACCCCTTTAGCAATGACTGGAAGATGCTACATCCCTCGGTTTTGTCTTTTGATTGCTTTTCTAGTTCTTGCTTTGCACAGTGATATATATGATATATCCTGCACCTCATTCGACGAGGAAAGAGCCGAGATCCCTTCACCGGGAGTGACCACTTTAGCGAAACTAGTAAAAGCCTAAAAAACACTCCATTTTAAAATCATTTGATTCTACAATGATATCAAGTTCATTACGCAATAGGTTTTCAGAAAAACCTGTCGTAGCCCTCCGTCATTTCAGATAAGTCTTGCTTAGTATTCGTGCTGCGTTTGTTGGCCTTTGTCAAGGCGTAGTGTGCGGTAGCTGACTAGTGCTTATCTGCTTATGCATATGATGCAGATTGGGTTAGGGTAGTCGTACGACCTTGTTGGCCTTTGTCAAGGGTCGTGCGGGTGGGTTTAATTCAATCAAGAAATGACGGGTTGAACTTGACTAGCATCCTATGGTTTGTTGGCCTTTGTCAAGGTCATAGAAGGTTAGGGGAAAAATTATCGGGAATTTCAAGTGTTGAAATTTGCAATGAGATTGCATACCTTCTATGAGATAGTTGGATTCCGATACCCACTGTGAGTAATTGTTACTCCTGGGAGAGTTTTACACATTACAATTAGCCGATCAAGTAGGTGTCTAGAAAGGTGTCAACGGGGTTACGCCTCTGGGAAAACGAGGTTTACTTTAATTAGGTCCGTGCGAAAGCACGGGGAACCTCCCTCAAAGTACCGACACTGGCCTGGCTGAAAGATTGGCGAAGTTGTAGGGTGTAATTAATCCCGGCTAGTCTTTCCTTTTAGGGTTTGAAGAAAGATTTGATAAAAACAGTGGGAGCCATCCTGATTAGATAAAATAATAACCAATCTGATCTTGCAAGAGCGCAGGCAGAGTGTTTTCTTCTCTCTCTCTCTCCAGGTAGCGACCATGTCACGCCTTAATCAAGATAATAATACGGATGTATTGACCGAACCCACTTGTTATATTGTGCTGGGGAACGTTGGTCCCGCTCCAACTTATAATTGTTATAAGACAGAGCAGGAAATTGGGGAATACCAGATTTCCCGTGCCGCCCAAACGAAGAAAGTGCATGCTGATGCATCTTCTTCGGGTGTGTTCATTACAGAGAACTGTTTCTCAGTATCCTTTACGTCCTGGGTATGAGATACCGGATCAGGATCCCGCATATGTAATCTGTTACATGGGCTACAGAAAGGTAGAGAACTGAGAACGGGTGATAAGTTTCATGAGATAGAAAATGGTGCAAGTGTTGCAGCCAAGTCTGTTGGTCACTATCACCCTGTATTACCAGAATACATTGATTCTGAACGAATGTTATTAGATACCGAACCTTATATACAACATCATATCAGTCTCTTTATTAAAGAAAGGATATAATTTTGTATTGTTGGATAATGTTTTGAACATTTCCTATATCAAGAGTTGATCGGTTCAAGCACGTTATCTAAAAGCATTAACGTTCTAAATCAAACTACAGTTCTTAGTATACAGAACACACACAAGAGGACGAGTTCAGAAATGAACGAATCCTTCTTGAGGTATTGTAGACTAGGTTATATCAATGTGACCCGACTAGCTGAAGTTACATATAGATGCATATTTAAATTAGTTTGAATTTACATCTTGTGAAACTTGCCGGTCATGTCATAGAGATAAGATGACCATAGCTCTATTTTTAGGAAACAGAGAAAGTGTTAGTGAACTCTTGGGATTGATACATGCTGATGTATGAAAGTCTCCTGTCTACACATGCCAAGATCGGTTCTTTGTACTTCATTAAATTCTCTAATGATCTCTCAAGATTCAGACATTTGTTCTTGTTGAAACACAAGTCCGAAGCTTTTGAGATATTCACAGAATATAAGTTAGAAGTAGATAACCAAAACGGGTATAAGTATTATGTCCTTTGATATGATCAGGGAGGAGAATACTTGAGTATGGGATTCCTGGACTATTCTAAAGGAGAATGAGATTCTCTCTCAGCATTACTCCTCCGTATACACCACAGCACGTCGGTGTATCGGGGCGGAGCAATCGCACCCTATGTGATAAGGTGTTCTCTATGATGAGTACTACTGAGTTACCTATTTCCTTTAGGGAGTTATGCACTTGTGAAGTTGCATACCTATTGAATAGGGTTCCGATCAAATCAGTTGCCTACCACTTCATATGAGATATGAAAAGGGAAGAGCCCATATCTTAAGTTAGTTAAGATTTGGGGTTGTCCAGCCTATGTCTAAAAGCATAATCCGGACAAGCTCGAGGTAAAGTCAGTTCTGTGGAAGTTTGTTGGATATCCCAAGCATTCGCAAGGGAATATCTTCTACCAAGCAGAGGAACAAAAGATGTTTTGTTTCTCAGCATGCCACCTTTGTGAAAGGGAATTTCTTGTGAAGAAATTAGTGGACATGAGGTAGGACTAAAAAGAGTTCCAGCTATACAAACTGCAGCTGATGATTTGGTAGAACCAAAGGATTCAATAGTAACCAACGAACCTCAGCCTCTCCGCCGATCTAGTAGGGTTCCTCACCCACCTGAGAGATACTTCGGTTTCTCTATGACAGTGGGAGTGAGGAATGCATCATGAGATGATGACCCAACTAGTTTCGAGCTGGCCATCAGGAGTGGGACTCTATAAGAATGGCTGGATGCTTAGCGATCTGAGATGGAATCCTTATACACCAACAAAGTATGGACTTTGGTTGCTTTATCTGAAGGGTTAAATACCCATCAGGAGCAAGTATATCTTGAGAAGATTACTTGGTGTATATGGAAAAGTTGAGACTTTCAAAGCTATGCTTAAGTCCATCCAGATCCTACTTGCCACGGCTACATACCATGACTACGATATCTGGCGGTTGGGTGTCATGACTGCTTTTTTAAATGATGTTTTAGAAGAGAGAGTCTATAAGTACACAGTCAGAGGGCTTCATAGACAGTGGGAGCAGCGGAAACGTGTGCAAGATGTTTTATGTGATAAAGCAGGCATCGCGGAGTTGGAACGTCTGTTTTGATGTGTTAGTCAAAGAGTTTGACATCATCAAAATGGTAGATGAACCTTGTATATACAAAAAGGTAGTAGGGAGTATGGTGGTGATCCTCGTAGAGTACGTGGATGACATGCTCTTGATAGGGAAGGAGTTTCCTATGCTACGCTCGATCAATCTCCGCTTATCACACTGATTCTCCATATAGAATCAAAATGATACCTCCTAAATCCTGAGTTTTGATCTATGAGATAGATGTAATTGGATGTTAGGATTCTCACTAGTAGTAGTGAGATCGTATCAATCGATCCTGGGGAGAATCACTGGAAAGGTTCCAGGGTAATAAGGACGACTGAAAGTCAGTCACAGGCATTGTCTTTACCCTCAGTAAAGGGACGGTATGTTGGAAGAGTTCCAAGCTAGATACCGTGGCATACTAGACGATAAAGGCTGGATACATTGCTACCAAGATGCTACCAAAGAGGAAGTCTGGGTGTATATTAGTTCATGAGATGAACTTCGTTCCTACCATTGTGTGACAATAGAGTTGTGGCTCATGCCTAGGAACGCCCGTCCCATCAGTGATCCAGACATATTCTAAGGCAGTGTCACCTGATCATGGAGATGGTTGATCTCCAGGGGATAGAGGTTAGGAGAGTAGACTCAGAGGACAACACGGCGGATCCACTCACAAAGGCTTTTTTCCCAGAGAGAGACTTTTATGGGATGGTTGAGTATGAGATACTACAACCACTGTTATCAGATGGCCCTAGTGCAAGTGGGAGATTGTTAGTTATATGTATGCCCTAGAGGCCATTACTATACATGAGATGTATATTGTAGTGGATGCTTGGACATATATAGGGAGGACTTTCTTTCTCGACATGATAGTATGTTATCTGGTTACTCTTTACCTTAACGTGTACACTGATTATCTCTCTGTCACATGTTGGTAAAGCCCTTAGGATGTGTACTTGACTACCTGGACTATGATGCGGATCATACTAGTGGGGACATGGTAGTCCATAAGTACATCCTTCAAGGTCCCTAGTCGTGGGTGTATCGAGACGAGGCATCGATATACCAGAGTAGACTAGCGTATGCCTTCTCGACCCATACAGATGGGCGATGGATGATCCCGTATCCATTGGTGTTTGACATCAGAGATGATATACGGGTGCTCAGTGGAGACTGGGTACACTGGACGGACTCGCCGAGAACTCCCAGATGGTATTATACCTTACGTTAGATGGCAATTCTCTGGTGACACTGGTACATGTTAGTCTGTAGACCCGAGATCATCATAGAGTCTTGTGTGATTCCCACTGTGCTTTGATTTCCACCTTACCACGTCCAAGAGGGCATGCAAAACGGTGGTTTTTGGGTACAGTCCCGAGTCACATGGAGGCAATGATCAATAGGAGGGGTTTCGTCTCTCCCGGTATTGGTGGTTGATGTTGCGCTATGCTCGATTGGCCATAACAGGGAAGTCCCTGGCCAGGGCTGGTTTAGAGATTTACTGGTAAGTGTTATCAGTAGTTTCTCGACCCGTTATGAGCCTCATATCGGCATGACTTTTCGGTTATTGGGGTCTGACGTTTTACCACCCCTAGACTTGATATGCGACATATCAGACGAGGAGACCGGACTGTACGGTAGTGTCACTGTCAGGCTTTTACAGGAGTTGGAGCAGGCTTGCTTGCTGATCTTATGATCGCTCAATACCCGGGTTGCCGTTACGTCCAGCTAGTACCGCTGACAGCTTGTGGGTGCTTGATATGATCATCACCTACTGCCGGCGTATTGACGAGTCTTTAGAGTCCTACATAGAGGTTATGCTGGCTCAGGCAAAACGAAATAGGAGCGTATATGTGATATGTGCGGGACCGAGAATAATGCGAGTATGTGATACCGTATTCTATTCTCGCGAAGTTTGTGTCGATCGGTTATATGCGATATAACCAAGTTATCGAATCAAGGGTTGATTCGATAAGTCGATACATTGGATGTTAGTCGGTTATATATGATATAACCGGATTATTAAGTCATGTATTGATTTAATAATTTAGTGTATAATTGTATATGTGATATACTAATTTACATTAACTAACATTGGTTCACTTAAGCATTTATTTTTCTCACTTGTGCACAAGTTAATATATATGTGATATATATTTATTAGTGTACAAATTGTATCATGGTTGTTGATACAACTATCATGAGTGTAGAAGACTTATACCATACTAATTATATTTGTTAGGTTTTTATATTTAAAGTAATTCTAAAACAAATGGATAATGAGCACAAATGCATGAAGCTTCATGAAGCTTATGTTTGCATTTGACTTAGTCCACTAGTTTTGTTTTACTTAAGATATTAGTTAACCTAACCACTATGATTACCCATGGTAATGTCTCTACATGAGTTAGTATATGATACTCACTCACCATGGTTAGTGCTCTCTCTCACTTGATAAGTTTTCATATTCATTTGAGCTCATCTTCTTCCTCCTTGATTTTCTTTCTAGGGTTTCATAAAGAGAGAGATACAAAGTGAGAAAAGAAATTCTAAAGTGTACCCATTTCTTATCTCACCATCCTCTACTAGACTAGCACTTTAGTTTAGGGTGTTTGCTTCACTAATTCTTTGGTTAGTGAAGTAGAAGCTTGAGTTCGTATTCCCTCGACGTAGATCATCTTCGGCCTCGAAGACTTCAAGCAATACCGTTGCCTCTTCTCATGGAGCCGTCCGAGAGTCCGTGTGTTCGATGATCGCAGCGAAGGGACTACTACAAGGAGCTTTAGAAGTGAAGGACCGATTTACAAAGGTTGTATTTCATATTCACTTAGTAGTTAAAGAGTTTAACTTGCATGTGTTAACCTAATTTTCCAGCAAAGATCTTGTTTAGAGTTATTTGGCACGGCTAAAATTTTAATCCGGCATGGTTGATGCCTTGTAGATCCTTATTAGAGTGCCTAGTAACCCTACAAGATGTTCTCATCCTGACCTGAATCAACTGGATCATCTCCGAACCCTCTCGACTAGCTGGGGTCCAAAAATCCTACTCTCGCGGAGTCAGAAAAACAGACTGGTGATAGACACGACCTACCAAAAAAAACCTAAATGTTGCCAATTGGAGTGTCTCCTGATAACAGCTATCGAAGGAGAACCCTAACAATGGCAAGTGACGATCCTAACTGCCAACAATAATTAGTACGCACGCACAAGCATATCCTCCAGAGTCTGTATAGCCCGCTCTCACAAACCATCGTCCTGCGGATGGAAAAGCGGAGCTAAAGATCAACCAGTACCCAAGGCTTCCTGAAGCTTCTGCCAAAGAACGCTAAGCGAACAGGGTGCCTCCTTTGGATACAACACATGAAGGAACTCCGTGCAAACGCACAAACTTAACGAAGAAAAACTGAGCAAACTGAGCATAACCGGACAACAAACACCCAAATGGAGACACACCCTGTCTAGCCCTGGGTAGACACCACAACGAAATTCATGGAGATCTGCTCCCATTCTCACTCCGGAATGGTTAAAGGTTGCAATCCCTAGAGGCCATTACTATACATACGATGTATATTGTAGTGGATGCTTGGACATATATAGGTAGAACTTTCTTGCTCGACAGGATAGTAATGGCTTAAGGACTTAAATGATGGGACTCCATTAATGAGATTAATGTAAAGAAAAAGGAACCTAAAAAAATGTTGTAGAATTGGATTTGAAACCTATTCGGCTTTTTGTGAAAAAGCAAGTTTTCAAAATGAGGAGATTAAGCCACTCCTTTTAAAACCATTAGATTCTACAACGATATCAAGTTCAAAGCGTTAAAGGTTTTCTTAAAAACCATTCGCAGCCCTCCGTCATTTTAGGAAGTAGAGTACTTAGTATTCGTGCTACGTATGTTGACTATAGCCAAGGCGTAGTGTACGGTAGCTAAGTGATGTCTTCCTACACAGCATATGATGCGATTAATTAGGACAGTCACATGATTATGTTGACCATAGCCAAAGGTCATGCGGGTGGGTCAAATTAATCATGAAATGACGGGTAGAACTTGACTGGTGCTTATGATATGTTGACCGTAGCCAAGGTCATGAGTGCTAGGGGTAAAAACCATATCGGGAGTTTCAAGAGTTGAAATTTGCAATGAGATTGCATACCTTCTATGTAGTAGGATCCCGATCCTGTAAGTCCACGTTGCCCACCCCGGTGCTTGCGGGGAGGCGGAAAACGGAATAAAAATCGGATTTTTATGAGCTTAGGCAACATGGACTAGCCTTTGAAGGATCTTTGCTAAACAAAAACAAGCTAAAGCTAACTAGAAACTAGCTAAGTGCTAGAAAGGTTATACCTTGGGCTTTAAGTCCTTCTCTCCTTGCTCCTTGGAGTGGTGGAAGGAGGTCACCTTGGTCGTCTTCTCACGTCGAAGAAAGATCCACCCGAAAGCCTCAACCTTTGGCTTCAACTCCAAGCTAGAAGTAACTAGGGTGCAAGAAGTGCTAATCCTTGAACCCTAGATGAGAGTAGAGATGATCAAGAGAGGGTTTTTCTCAAGCTCAAGTGTTTCTCAACACATGAGAGGGGAGAGCTTGAGGGAGAGGAAGAACAAGAGAGAGAAACTAAATGATAGAATGAGAATAATGTGAACCATTCTCACTAATATGTGTATATTATTTTAATTAGATAATTAGCTAGATAATTGTCATGGTTAATCATGACATGACCATTATCATTTCAATTTGCAAGGATCAAAAAGCATCTTTCAAAAGAAATGATGATGGTCAAAGTGTCAACCATAGTCAACAAGTCAAGGAGGTCAAATGGTCAACAACCATAACCATGCACAATTATTAAACTAATTATCAATTAACCATAATACACACATAAGCATTAGGGTTAATAAAATGACAATAGTCATTAACCCTAATCAAAGTCCTCTCCCTCTGTCTCAAGCAACTGTGCATACGCACCCGTATTCGTGATCCGAGGAACACGAACACAATGAGAAAAACCAATCCCAAATCATATACTAGGATCCAGCTTAAACCAAAGCCCGCTAGTATAAACTGTCCGGACAGCAAACGTGCACAAGTGCGCGGATGTGAACGAACCCTGTCGCAAAATCGCAAAACCATGCGACCTCTACTCATTTTGCCTAAAGGCGAATAGCTCTCTGTGTGGGACTCTAAAGACTCGACACTACGCTGGCAGTGGGTTTAACCACAGACCGCAAGCGGCACTAGCTGTACGTAACGGTCCCCAGGTAGATGTCGATAAGAAGACTGACGAGGTGAACCCCATCTGAACTCCTACTGAGCCTGTATGTGACAATCTCCGTACAGTCCGGTCTGTTCGTCTGATACATCGCATGGCGGGCCTAGAGGGGCGGTGAACGTCAGTCCCCTAATAGCGGTACAAGTCGTGTCGGAGTGTAGCCCAGAACACCCTGAGATAACACTGGAAACCTACCAGTATATCTCGCTTGCCCTGGCCAGGGACTACTCGTGTAATGGCTCTCCTAGACACAGCGCGATGTCAACCCCCAATACCGGGAGAGACGAATCCTGTCTAACCGTCACTGCCTCCAAGTGCTTCGGGACTGCACCCAAAAACTACCTGTTTGCACGACTCCTTTGAGCCGTGGTAGGGTAGTAATCAAAGTGCAGTGGGAACACACTCGAGGCGAAGTGACAGTGTCAAGTCAGCGGACTAAGCTGTACTCATGTCACCTGGGAACTGATAACTGACGATAGGTATAATACCAACCAACAGTCCCCGACGAGTCCTGTCCAGTGTACTCGTAACCTAACGAGTACCCGTATACTATCTCAAGTACGACGTACTGACGACTGTGGGACAGACCGTCTCCCACACTGGGATGAGAAGCGCATACGCTAGTCTACTCCGGAGTATCGATGCCCTGTCTCGATAGTCCAACGACCAGGGACCTGTATAAGGATGTGCTTATAGATTACCCAGCTCCCACGAGTGCGAGCGCCATCACAACGCTGGTAATCAAGAAAAGATCCTAAGGGCTCTACTAATATGTATATCAGCGATATGCTAAAAGAAACACATGCACATATTATTAAAGCAGAGACAAACCAAGTAGCATACTACCATTTCGAGCAAGATTGTATATACAACTGTGAATATCCCAAGCTTCCATCAAGTAATATACAAACTAGTATGATACAGTAATGGCCTCTAGGGCATATACACTAACAATCTCCCACTTGCACTAAGGCCATGTACTGGCGTACCGAAGACCTATCATCTCGATCAGCCGCTCTAACTGAGTCAGGGGTAGGGCCTTCGTGAGTGGATCTGCAGTGTTGTTCTCCGTATTTACTCTCTTCACCTCAATCTCCTGGCGATCTATGATCTCCCTGATCTGGTGGTACCGCCTCAAAATGTGCCTGGACTTCTGATGGGACCTGGGTTCCTTCGCTAAAGCTATAGCACCGTTATTGTCGCAATACAGCGGTATTGGATCAACAATGGTAGGAACCACCTGAAGCTCCGTGAGGAACTTCTTCATCCAGACAGCTTCCTTTGCGGCATCGCAAGCAGCTATGTACTCCGCTTCCATAGTTGAGTCAGCAATGGTCTCCTGCTTGGAACTCTTCCAGCAAACCGCCCCTCCATTGAGGGTAAAGACATAACCCGACATGGACTTGGAGTCATCCTTGTCACTCTGGAAGCTGGAGTCAGCAAAGGCCTCAAGCTGGAGGTCTTTTTCGCCATACACCAAGAACATCTCCTTAGTCCTTCTCAGGTACTTGAGAATGTTCTTTACCGCTATCCAGTGTTTCTCCCCTGGGTTCGACTGATACCGGCTTACAACGCTCAACGCGTATGCTACATCTGGTCTGGTACACAACATCGCATACATTATAGAGTCTACCGCAGAAGCGTAGGGTATAATAGACATGCATCCCTCTCCAAATCAGTCTTGGGAGACATCTCTTTGGAGAGGGTGATCCCGTGACAAGCCGGTAGATTACCGCGCTTGGAATCTTCCATACTGAATCTTTTCAGTATGGTGTCGAGGTACCTTGACTGTGAAAGTCCCAACATCCTCTTAGATCTATCACGATAGATCTGGATCCCCAGAATGTAGTTTGCATCACCCAGGTCCTTCATAGAGAACCTCTGCGACAAGAATCCTTTGACTGACTGTAGCATAGGAATATCATTTCCTATTAGGAGAATGTCATCCACGTACAAGACGAGGAATACTACAGTTCTCCCTACAATCTTACTTTAAATGCATGGTTCATCTGGGTTTTTGATAAAGTCGAATTCTTTGACAGTATCATCAAAGCAGATGTTCCAACTCCGCGATGCCTGCTTAAGTCCATAGATGGACTTTAGCAACTTGCACACTCTACCGCTGCTCCCACTCTGAATGAATCCCTCCGGCTGATCCATATAGACGCACTCTTCCAAATTTCCATTTAGGAAAGTCGTCTTTACGTCCATCTGCCAGATTTCATAATCGTGGAAGGCAGCAATGGCAAGAAGGATCCGAATGGATTTCAGCATAGCCACTGGAGAAAAGGTCTCGTCATAGTCCAAACCAGGTCTTTGACGAAAATCCTTTGCAACAAGTCTAGCTTTATAGGTCTCAACTTGCCCATCTACACCAATCTTCTTTCTGAAGATCCATTTGCAGCCTACGGGTTTTACCCCTACTGGAGCAAAGTCCAAAGTCCAAACTTTGTTGGTGTACATGGACTCCATCTCGGCCCACATTGCATCCGTCCATTTTACCGAGTCGCCGCTCTGGATGGCTTGCTGGAAGCTAGTAGGCTCACCATAATCCATGGTGCAATCCTCTCTATCCCCGTCAATGAGAAAACCGTAGTATCTCTCGGGCGGATGAGACTGCCTACTACTCCTGCGGAGTGGCGTAGGAATGTTATGTTCTATAGAACCCTCTGGTTCTACTAAGCTTTCAGTAATAGCTTGTGGTTCTGGAATTTCTTCCAGTTCTATTGTGTAGGGTTGCTATGCACGCGCACAAGGGTCTACGAGGCATCAACCATGCCCGATTGAAAAATTAGCCGTGCCGAACAACCCGAATACGGATCTTTAAACTAAAGATTAGGCGAAAACTAACATGTTAACAACTTTAACACTAAGTGAGAGGGATTACAACCTTTGTAGATCCGGTCCTTCACTTCATATGCTCCGTGTTGTGGTCCCTTCGCTGCGATCATCGGGTTCCGGACTCTCGAGAGGTTCCACGAAGAGAAAGATGCAACCTTTGCTTCCGATCTTCGATACTAAGATGATCTACCTTGAAGTTTCGTTAACACAAGCTAACACTCATGAAATGATGTGAACACCCTCATCTAAATGGCAAGGGAAGATGAGGATGATGAAGTAGGATTTTTGCTCTCTTTATTTATCTTTTTCTCATATTTATTCATCACTTTGGAAAAATCTAGCAAGCTTTTTCATGAAAGAATGAAGGAAGAAGAAGAATAGTGATCTATTTTCTTTTGTGATGAATAATGAAAGGATTAATATGAAGAATAATGCAACCATGGTTGACTTAACCATTGTAGAGAATTAACCAAGGGTTAGGGTTTGGGTTGAGTTAAGAATGAGTCACTTGTAAATACCTTTTCCAAAACAAAAAGAAAACCTTCTAGAAACATCTAGAAAGCTTAACCCTAATCCAAACCCTAATCATGTTTAAACTCCACTAAACAAGTTGCATTAGTTATCATATCATGTTACAATATTATATATCACATATATAATATTTATCGTAACAAAATAAAATAATACAATTAACATATATCGCATATATATCAATGTATTATCCGAGTGAGAAAAAGAATCTTTTAGTGAGCAAATATTAGTTAATGTAATTTAATATATCATATATATATATATTATTATACATTAAATTATTGTATCAACACTTGATCCGACAATCCGGCTATATCGCATATAACCGACTAATATTTATCCGTACCGATTCATCGAATCAACACTTGATCCGATGACCCGGTTGATATCAAATATCGCGAGAATAGAATACGGTATCTCATATCGTATTATCCTCGGTCCCGCACATATCACATATGTGCTCCTACTCCGTTTTGCCTGAGTCAAGAAACCTCTATGTAGGACTCTAAAGAATCGTCAATACGCCGGCAGTAGGTGATGATCATATCAAACACCCACAAGCTGCAAGCGGTCAGCTAAACGTAACAGCTACCCAGGTATTGAGCGCTCAGAAGATCAAAAAGCAAGCCTGTACATTCTCCTGTGTATCCAAACAGTAACACTCCCGTACAGTCCGGTCTCGTCGTCTGATATGTCGCATATCTCGCCTAGGGGTGGTATACGTCAGACCCCAGTAGCTCGATAAGTCGTGTCGATATTAGGTCTATAACAGTTCGAGAAACTACTGATAACACTTACCAGTAAATCTCAGCAACCCTGGCCAGGGATTTCCGGTTATAGCCAATCGAACACAGCACAACATCAACTCCCTATACCGGGAGAGACGAATCCCCTCCTTTCGCTCATTGCCTCCTTGTGATTCGGGACTGTACCCAAAAGCCACCTTTTTGCACGCCCTCTTGGACGTGGTATGATGGAAATCAAAGCACAGTGGGAATCACACAAGACTCTATGACGATCTCGGGTCAACAGACTACTCTGTACCAGTGTCACCGGAGAACTGCCATCTGACGTATGGTATAATACCATCTAGGAGTTCTCGGCGAGTCCGTCCAGTGTACCCAGTCTCCACTGAGCACCCATACACCATCCTTGATGTCAAACACCAATGGATATGGGATCATCCATCGCCCATCATATGGGTCAAGATGCGTATACGCTAGTCTACTCCGGTGCATCGATGCCCTGTATCGATACACCCTCGATTAGGAACAGTTGTAGGATGTACTCGTCGACTACCGTGGCCCCACTAGTATGATCTCATCATAGTCCCAGTAGTCGAGTACATATCCTAAGGCTTTATCAACATGTAATATAGAGACAATCAGAGTACATGTTAAGATAAAGTACAACCAGATAGCATACTATCATGTCGAGCAAGAAAGTCCTCCCTAGATATGTCCAAGCATCCATTACAATATACATCGTATGTACAGTAATGGCCTCTAGGGCATACATATAACTAACGATCTCCCATTTACACTAGGGCCATCTGTTGTGGTATCACATACCCAACACTTAGCTGCGGTTGTAGTATCTCATACTCAACCATCCCATTAAAAGTCTCTACTAGGAAAAAGGCCTTTGTGAGTGGATCCGCGCTGTCGTCCTCTGTGTCTACTCTCCTAACCTCGATCTCCCTGGAGATCAACCATCTCCATGATCTGGTGATACTGCTTAAGAATTATATCTGGATTTCTGATGGGACGGTAGTTCCATGGCCAAAGCCACAACTCCATTGTCACACAATGGTAGGAACGAAGTTCATCTCATGAACTAATATATATCCAGACTGCCTCTTTGGTAGCATCCTTGGTAACGATGTATCTTGCCTTTAATCGTCTAGTAAGTCATGGTATCTAGCTTGGAACTCTTCCAACATACCGTCCCTCCACTGAGGGTAAAGACAATGCCTGCGACTGACATTCAGTCGTTCTTATCACCCTGGAACCTTTCCAGTGATTCTCCTCAGGATCGATTGATACCATCTCACTAGAACTAGTGAGTGTCCTAACATCCAATTAGATCTATCTCATAGATCCAAAACCTAGGATTTAGGTGGTATCACTTTGATCCTATATGGAGAATCCTTGTGATAAGCGGAGATTGACCGAGCGTAGCATAGGAAACTCCTTCCCTATCAAGAGTATGTCATCTACGTACTCTACGAGGATCACCACCATACTCTCTACTACCTTTTCGTATATACAAGGTTCATCTACCATTTTGATGAAGTCAAACTCTTTGACTACCACATCAAAACAGATGTTCCAACTCCGCGATGCCTGTTTTATCATATAAAACATCTTGCACACGTTTCCGCTGCTCCCACTGTCTACGAAGCCCTCTGGCTGTGTACTTATAGATGCTCTTTTCTAAAACATCATTTAGAAAAGCAGTCATGACACCCAACCACCAGATATCGTAGTCATGGTATGTAGCAGTGGCAAGTAGGATCTGGATGGACTTAAGCATAGATCCTTAGAAAAGGTTTCAACATTATCCATACCTGGTTTATGATGCAAATCTTTAACAAGTCTAGCTTTGAAAGTCTCAACCTTTCCATGTACACCAAGTAATCTTCTCAAGATATACTTGCTCCTGATGGGGATTTAACCTTTCAGATAAAGCAACCAAAGTCCATACTTTGTTGGTGTATAAGGATTCCATCTCAGATCGATAAGCATCCAGCCATTCTTATAGAGTCCCACTCCTGATGGCCAGCTCGAAACTAGTTGGGTCATCATCTCATGATGCAATCCTCCCTCCCACTGTCATAGAGAAACCGAAGTATCTCTCAGGTGGGTGAGGAACCCTGCTAGATCTGCGGAGAGGCTGAGGTTCGTTGAAAACTATTGAATCCTTTGGTTCTACCAAATCATCAGCTGCAGTTTGTATAGCTGGAACCTTTCCAGTTCTGCATAACAGACCTTGCCTCGAGCTTGTCCGGATTTTGCTTTTAGACATAGGCCGGACAACCCCAAATCTTAACAAACTTAAGATATGGGCTCTTCCCTTTCCATATCAAATATGAAATGGCAGGTAACTGATTTGATTTGAACCCTATTCAATAGGTATGCAACTTCTCAAGTGCATAACTCCCAAAAGGAAATAGGAAACTCAGTAGTACTCATCATAGAGCACACCATATCAAATAGGGTGCTATTGCTCCGCCTCGATATACCATCGTGCTATGGTGTATACGGAGGAGTAATGCTGAGAGAGAATCTCATTCTCCTTTAGAATAGTCCAGGAATTCCGTGCTCAAGTATTCTCCTCCTTGATCTCATCAAAGGACATAATACTTATACCCGTTTTTGGTTCTCTACTTCTAACTTATATTCCGTGAATATCTCAAAAGGTTCGGACTTGTGTTTCAGCAGGAACATATGTCTGAATCTTGGGAGATCATCAGAGAATGTAATGAAGTACAAAGAACCGGTCTTGGCATGTGTAGACAGGAGACTTTGATACATCAGCATGTATCAATCCCAAGAGTTCACTAACTCTTTCTCTGTTTCCAATAAACAGAGCTATGGTCATCTTATCTCTGTGACATGACTGGCAAGTTTCACAAGATGAAAATTCAAACTAGTTTAAATATGCATCTATATGTAACTTAGCTAGTCGGGTCGCATTGATATGACCTAGTCTACAATACCTCAAGAAGGATCCGTTCATTTCTGAACTCTTCCTCTTGTGTGTGTTCTGTAAACTAAGAACTGTAGTTTGATTTAGAACGTCAATGCTTTTAGATAACGTGCCTGAACCGATCAACTTTTGATATAGGAAATGTTCAAAACATTATCCAACAATACAAAATTATATCACTTCTTTACTAATAAAGAAACTGATATGATGTTGTATATTAGGTTCGGTATCTAATAACATTCGTTCAGAATCAATGTATTCAGGTAATACAGGGTGATAGTGACCAACAGACTTGGCTGCAACACTTGCACCGTTTTCTATCTCATGAAACTTATCACCCGTTCTCAGTTCTCTACCTATCTGTAGCCCATGTAACAGATTACATATACGGGATCCTGATCCGGTATCACATACCCAGGACGTAAAGGATACTGAGAAACAGTTCTGTGTAATGAACACACCCGAAGATGATGCATCAGCATGCACTTTCTTCGTTTGGGCGGCTCGGAAAATCTGGTATTCCCCAATTTCCTGCTCTGTCTTATAACAATTATAAGTTAGAGCGGGACCAACGTTCCCCAGCTCAGTATAACAAGCGGGTTCGGTCAATATATCCGTTTTATTATCTTGATTAAGGCGTGATATGGTCGCTACCTGGAGAGAGAGAGAAGAAAACACTCAGCGTATGCTCTTGCAAGATTAGATTGGTTATCTAATATATCTAATCAGGATGTCTCCCACTGTTTTAATCAAATCTTCCTTCAAACCCTAAAAGGAAAGACTAGCCGGGATTAATTACACGCTACAAGTTCGCTAATCTTTCAGCCAGGCCAGTGTCGGTACTTTGAGGGAGGTCTCCCGTGCTTTCGCACGAACCTAATTAAAGTAAACCTCGTTTTCCCAGAGGCGTAACCCCGTTAACACCTTTCTAGACACCTACTTGATCGGCTAATTGTAATGTGTAAAACTCTCCCAGGAGTAACTCTTACTCGCAGCGGGTATCGGGATCCAACTATCTCATAGAAGGTATGCAATCTCATTGCAAATTTCAACACTTGAAATTCCCAATAATATTTTACCCCAAGCGATCTATGACCTTGACTGAGTCAACAAACCATAGACCGCAAGTAAAGTTCAACCCGTCATTTCCCGATTGAATTAAACCCACCCGCACGACCCTTGACTGAGTCAACAAGGCCGCACGACTACCCTAATCCAATCACATCACATGCTTTGCAGATAAGCACTAATCAGCTACCGCACACTACGCCTTGACTGAGTCAACAATCGCAGCACGAATACTAACTATTACTTATCTGAAATGACGGAGGGCTACGACAGGTTTTTAAGAAAACCCTTTGCGTAATGAACTTTATATCGTTGTAGAATCGAATGATTTTAAATGGAATGTTTTTGAGGCCTTTCTAATTTTGCTAAAGGGGCCACTCCCGGTGAAGGGATCGTCGGCCCTTTCCTCATCGAATAAGGTGCAGGATATATCATATATACCGCTGTGCAAAGCAAGAACTATAGAAGCAATCAAAAGACAAACCGAGTTCGTAGCATCTGCCAGTTATTGCTAAAGGAGTCACTCCCGGTGAAGGGATCTCGGTCCTTTCCTTATCGAATAAGGTGCTGGATGTTCTACAAGGAACACCGCTATGCAAAGCAAGAACTAGAGCTACCAGTTTTTATTAAACAAGTTTCTACAACATCTTAGGTTTCTTTTATTTCATTAATCTCATTAATGAAGTCCCATTTTATTATGCTTCACAAGCATCTCATTTGAAACGAAATCTGCAATATAACATATATCTCATATATATAATATAAACATTTGTCTCAGGCAGTAATATGATCTCATCACAGAACATTGCAGCAGAAGAACATATATGAAATATTGGATATACTAGGACGTCCGTGTTTTAGTACGAGCCTGTATAAAACACGGATTCCACGGTCGCGATGAATAGCCAAACCCACATCCCTAGACCCCTACGAGAGCGGCAAGTAACACTGCCAATTCTAGGGTTAGGAGACCCGGTCTCCACTCCTCGAGATGGTCTCCCACTGGACCCTAGAACCCGGTTACTTGTGCTCCCCGCCTTGGGTCTACCTAATGCGGAAAAGTAAATAATATACAACGGTGACATCTTCCGCTACCTGGAAGTGCCACAATAAAAGAATATTACATACAAATGAATTTTACATGAATGAAAAAGAAAAAACTCTCATCTCACATAAAACCCCCGGCTATTCAAAACGCGACGATCCAATATAACATATCACAGCAACACATAATATCTCATATCATCAACGTAAGCAAGTATGCGTATCCCGATTGTCGTTGATGTATAGCAATAAAGCCGGCGATACACCACATACTACGCTTACGGTCACAGAAAAGAAAGTGTAAAACTACAACAGTTGGAATCCGCAACCTCCTTAGACATCGCATGCCTAACCAGATGAATTCCTTAGACATCGCATGACTAACAATTATAAACCCCGCATTTTGGTCTCATTATCGAAAACTCTTTTCAATGTCAAGTCGGGCAATTCAACAAGATTCCCGACGTCCTGATCGAATGCTCGTCGCAAACTTTAGTAGACGACCGCACCCCCAGATGCCGTCGACGAAGTGCACTAAGGCGGAACACCGCTGCCGCGAGCACCCGAACGGATGCTTTCGGCGACGGGGTTCTCCTACAGTCACTTGGTCGGGGCTATGGGGCGTAGCTGTCTATTAAGTTTACCCGGCGAGTATCCGCGTACACTACGTGATTGCGACGGACTTTTGATCACATCAAAATTCTGTAGCAACCGATCATTTGAGACTAAACTGCTATGTCTATAATATTCAAATTAGTTATCTCATAACTACCTGTGGATTCCAATTATTGTATCACATTCCAGATAAATAGAAAAAAGTTAAACTTTCCGACCGAATCATCAAGCACCCAAGATTTCCCCAATATATCTCAACACTTGAAATCAGTTTAAAAACATCCATCACATGCCACAGTACCAATGGTCCAGCCGTAGAAGGGTCAAGCCAACGCCTCACATGTGGCACGCCGTACTGCCCCAAACCCTAAGGTTCAAAAGGCAGTTCAAGACGGTCACATAATCGAGTTAAGGTTTGTTTTCTTCTAGAGGGTCCACCGCGTTACTTGCATGACTTAGAACGTTCTTAAACACGAGAAAAAATCCAACTTTTGAAAAATTTTCCGACAGGGGAAAAAACGAGTTATTGATATCCGTTCGAACTTTTTAACAGTTTCTAAAAATTATCCGGAAAACACATAGACAAAATCTGATAATCCGATCGAATAATCGAATCCCCAAAACAACCCCAGAAAAACTCAACTGTTGAGTAAAATATAAAAATTTCCAGAAGACTCAGCACATAAAGCTACTAATTACTGTGCAAAGCACGTGCATTGATTCAGCACTTTGGCCGCGGAGCCGCCGCTAAAGCCAGGGTGGGGCCGCGGTTCCGCGGCTCTTCTGTCGAATCAATGGCACGTGCTTCACAGTAATTCATCAAATTCCCTGCTGAATTTTTTGGCAATTTTTAATTCACAAAAATCCAAATTTTCAGAAAATTTCCAGAGAAGGGGTTATATCGGGTTTTCCGGGTTCGATCGGACTTTAAACTTCGTCTAAACTTCGCCTAAAGCTCTAGCTTGGCTCTGATACCACTGTAGGGTTGCTATGCATGCGCACAAGGGTCTACAAGGCATCAACCATGCCCGATTGAAAAATTAGCCGTGTCGAACAACCCGAATACAGATCTTTAAACTAGAGATTAAGCGAAAACTAACATGTTAACAACTTTAACACTAAGTGAGAGGGATTACAACCTTTGTAGATCCGGTCCTTCACTTCACATGCTCCGTGTTGTGGTCCCTTCGCTGCGATCATCGGGTTCCGGACTCTCGAGAGGTTTCACGAAGAGAAAGATGCAACCTTTGCTTCCGATCTTCGATACTAAGATGATCTACCTTGAAGTTTTGTTAACACAAGCTAACACTCATGAAATGATGTGAACACCCTCATCTAAATGGCAAGGGAAGATGAGGATGATGAAGTAGGATTTTTGCTCTCTTTATTTATCTTTTTCTCATATTTATTCATCACTTTGGAAAAATCTAGCAAGCTTTTTCATGAAAGAATGAAGGAAGAAGAAGAATAGTGATCTATTTTCTTTTGTGATGAATAATGAAAGGATTAATATGAAGAATAATGCAACCATGGTTGACTTAACCATTGTAGAGAATTAACCAAGGGTTAGGGTTTGGGTTGAGTTAAGAATGAGTCACTTGTAAATATCTTTTCCAAAACAAAAAGAAAACCTTCTAGAAACATCTAGAAAGCTTAACCCTAATCCAAACCCTAATCATGTTTAAACTCCACTAAACAAGTTGCATTAGTTATCATATCATGTTACAATATTATATATCACATATATAATATTTATCGTAACAAAATAAAATAATACAATTAACATATATCGCATATATATCAATGTATTATCCGAGTGAGAAAAAGAATCTTTTAGTGAGCAAATATTAGTTAATGTAATTTAATATATCATATATATATATATATTATTATACATTAAATTATCGTATCAACACTTGATCCGACAATCCGGCTATATCGCATATAACCGACTAATATTTATCCGTACCGATTCATCGAATCAACACTTGATCCGATGACCCGGTTGATATCAAATATCGCGAGAATAGAATACGGTATCTCATATCGTATTATCCTCGGTCCCGCACATATCACATATGTGCTCTTACTCCGTTTTGCCTGAGCCAAGAAACCTCTGTGTAGGACTCTAAAGAATCGTCAATACGCCGGCAGTAGTTGATGATCATATCAAACACCCACAAGCTGCAAGCGGTCAGCTAAACGTAACAGCTACCTAGGTATTGAGCGCTCAGAAGATCAAAAAGCAAGCCTGTACATTCTCCTGTGTATCCAAACAGTAACACTCCCGTACAGTCCGGTCTCGTCGTCTGATATGTCGCATATCTCGCCTAGGGGTGGTATACGTCAGACCCCAGTAGCTCGATAAGTCGTGTCGATATTAGGTCTATAATAGTTCAAGAAACTACTGATAACACTTACCAGTAAATCTCAGCAACCCTGGCCAGGGATTTCCGGTTATAGCCAATTGAACACAGCAAAACATCAACTCCCTATACCGGGAGAGACGAATCCCCTCCTTTCGCTCATTGCCTCCATGTGATTCGGGACTGTACCCAAAAGCCACCTTTTTGCACGCCCTCTTGGACGTGGTATGATGGAAATCAAAGCACAGTGGGAATCACACAAGACTCTATGACGATCTCGGGTCAACAGACTACTCTGTACCAGTGTCACCGGAGAACTGCCATCTGACGTATGGTATAATACCATCTAGGAGTTCTCGGCGAGTCCGTCCAGTGTACCCAGTCTCCACTGAGTACCCGTACACCATCCTTGATGTCAAACACCAATGGATATGGGATCATCCATCGCCCATCATATGGGTCAAGATGCGTATACTCTAGTCTACTCTGGTGCATCGATGCCCTGTCTCGATACACCCTCGACTAGGAACAGTTGTAGGATGTACTCGTCGACTACCGTGGCCCCACTAGTATGATCTCATCATAGTCCCAGTAGTCGAGTACATATCCTAAGGGCTTTATCAACATGTAATATAGAGACAATCAGAGTACATGTTAAGATAAAGTACAACCAGATAGCATACTATCATGTCGAGCAAGAAAGTCCTCCCTATATATGTCCAAGCATCCATTACAATATACATCGTATGTACAGTAATGGCCTCTAGGGAATACATATAACTAACATATTGCGCTCCCACTTATCTGATTTTCTAAAAATTCAGTTTCCAAGAAGCGGGCATGGCGAGAAAAAAAACCCTTTTGTTTCTCTGCATAATAGAAAAGATACCCCTTGGAGTTCTTTGGGTATCCCACAAACTTACACTGTACCGAACGTGCTTCGAGCTTGTCCGCATGCTACTTTTTTATAAAAGCTGGACACCCCCATGTCTTAAAGTGTTTAAGACTGGGTTTCTTCCCACTCCACATCTGATATGGTGTGGTAGGCACTGACTTAGTAGGAACTTGGTTCAAAAGATATGCAGCTGTTTCTAGTGCATAACTCCAGAAGGATCGCGGCAACTCAGCCTTACTCATCATGGAACGAACCATATCCAATAGGGTTCGATTCCGCCTTTCCGATACACCGTTGTGTTGTGGTGTGTATGGAGGAGTAAGCTGAGAGAGAATTCCATTCTCTTTTAAGAAGCCCAGAAACTCGGCACTCAAGTATTCACCACCTCGATCAGATCTTAGTGTCTTGATACTTTTGCCTGTATGTTTTTCAACTTCATTCTTGTATTCCCGAAATTTCTCAAAGGCTTCTGATTTGTGCTTCATCAAGAAGACATGCCCAAACCTAGAGAAATCATCAGTGAAAGTAATGAAGTATGAAAAACCACTTCGTGCATGTGTAGACATTGGACCACACACGTCACAGTGTATGAGTCCCAAGAGCTCGCTCGCTCTTTCTCCGTGTCCAGTGAACGGAGTCTTTGTCATCTTTCCCATGAGACAAGATTCACAAGTGGCATAAGACTGGTACTCGAACGGATCCAAGTATCCTTCTTTATGTAACTTTGTCAACCGTGTTTCATTAATGTGACCCAGTCTACAATGCCATAAGAAAGCCTGATTTGTTTCCGGAGACTTTCTTTTAAGTGTGTTTTGGACACTGAAGACCTGAGCTTGATTCAAAACGTATATACCATATTTCAATGTACCTGACCCAATCAGTACTTGATTTAGGTGGATGTTTACTACATCGCTTACAAAAGTAAAATCATATCCTTCCTTAGATAGTAAGGATACAGATATGATGTTACAAGTCGCACCTGGTACATAAAAACAGTCACGCAGAATCAATATCTGCCCAGTTGTCAGTCCTAGATGATATTCCCCTACGGATTCAGCATACATGCTCATTCCGTTAGCAACCCTGAGAGTCATATCACCTTTCCTGATAACCCTATGGTTTCTCAAAGCCTGTAACGAATTACAGATATGAGATCCTGATCCGGTATCCAATACCCAGGAAGTAGGGTTAACAGACATATAGTTCTCAATCACAAACACACCCGAAGCCGAAGCCACAACATGCTTCGAATTCTGGCTACTGGCTTTACAAGCCCTGCAATCCTTCTGTCCATGTTCATTCCCGTAACAATAGGAACATCCTTCTTTTACTATATCTGTTCCTGAAACTTCTGCCCTTCCCTTTCTTTCTACTTCCCTAGTTTCCTTTAGGGTAGTAGGTAGAGACTGTTGAACCGAGTCAGCTGCTGACCCGTTCTTCAACGTGGTCTTCAGGTCCGAGAGCTCAAAAGAGCTGGTCTCTGTAAAGACGTTGCCCCCTACAGATGACCCGATAGCCAACCTCGCTGGAAGCAATTCGTTCGAGGTCTCATATCTTGCGATACGAGATTGCGCTCCATATAAAACTTTGTTATGGAGGAAGATAGAAGCTGAGTCCATCTTCTCGTGCTGCCTCTGGTATATACCATCAACTGAGGCTAACACGAGGCACTTGGCTTTCGCACAATCTTCTTCCGATGTCCTACGAATATCAATATCCGTGCAGGGGAAACTGGACCTGAGACGGCAGGGGTTGGATCAGTCAAGAGGTGTCCCAGCTTGTCCTGGGCAATGGACATCTGGACAGACCTTTGCCAGTTATAACAGTCAGATTCAGTCATTTTATTATCTAGATGTAACCTAGGTGCGGTCACTGGGTCGCTGCAATTAAGAGAGAGAGAAGAAAACACTTAGCATGATGCTCTTGCAAGTTTAGATTGGTTTTTAATTTATCTAAACAGGATGGCTCCCACTGTCTCTCGAATCCCTCCTCAAACCACAAAGGAAGAATTAGTCAGGATTTTTCTCACCGTACAATACTTGCTTAACCGTTCAGCCAGGCCAGTGTCGGTACTTCGAGGGAGGTTTTCCAACGTTTTCGCGAAGTTCCTTAATTAAGTAACCTCTTTTCCCTGTGGGCGTAGCCCCGCTAACACCTTTCTAGACACCTACTAGGTTTATAGCATTGATCGTTAAGTGAGAAAGTTCCCGAGGAGTAGCATATACTCACAGTAGGATCGGGATCCAAATATCATCGCGTGATAAAACCGAAGGAATCCTACCAGAATCATCACACTCCAAATGGTATGCAGTGTTAGCAAGTTTCAGTGCTTATGAAACTCCCGATGTGGATTCTTGCCCCATGCTCTTATGACCTTGACTAAGGCCAACAAATCATAAGTCACATGTCAAGTTCTACCCGTCGTTATCCAGGTTAATTTGAACCCACCCGTATATACCCTTGACTATGGCCAACAAAGCAATACGACTGTCCCAATCCAACGCATTCTATCTATGCAACATATGAATACCCACCAGCTACCAAACACTGTGCCTTGACTAAGGCCAACAAACACAGCTTGAATACTGTTGAATATTCATATGAAACGACGGAGGGCTACGAATGGTTTTGCCGAAACCGTGAACGTAGTGAACTTGATATGATCGATGGAACGAGATAGCTTTTAAAAGGAGTGGTTCAAGCTCCGCATTTAAAAGTCTAGTTTTGAAAAAGAACCGAGTGGTTTTCAAAGTGTTCCAATCGACTATTACTTGGTTTATTTTCTTGCATTAGTTCTTTTAATGCGTCCCATCATTTAATCCTACCATTGCAGAAAACAACCAAAATATGACGTACGCTTATGCCATTCGCATTCGCCACGGGGCCCGTCATCACCCGTTAGGTTACTTAACTAACGACAGAGCGGGGGCTGGGCTAGCGCGGCTGTAAAACATAAGCAACGCCTAAATAGTTATCATATATAAATATATAGCAATGATAGACATTACAGATCACAGATGAATACATTGGATATACTAGGAATCCGCAATCCGTTCGAGCCTGCAACGAAAAGCGGATTACACGGTCGCGGTGAATAGCCAAAACCCCACCCAAGACCCCTACGGGTGCGGCAAACTACCCGCCAAGTACCCGAAGCGAAGCAACCTCCCTCACCACCATGAGTAGGTCACTCGGCACTTCGAGATACTCGGTAGTTTGTGCACCCCCTCCATAGGTCTATCCTAGGAGCAAAAACAGTAAAAAGAATTATACAATGACGGCTACAACCCCGACCCGGTTGTGCGGCCAACCAAATAATAATATTACATCAATTTACATATTTACAATGAATGAAAGAAAAGCAACACTCGTCTCACATCCACCCCGGCTATTCATCCGCGACAATCCAACCCATTCATATACACATACCATCATCAATCACAGATCACAGATATGTATAACCCCGACTAATCGACATATAGCGATTAGCCGACGTTCAATACATATAAACATCACAGATATAACCTTTTAGTCAAAGTGTATTGAAGTTCGAAAAAAAATACGGATTTATAGGCCCCCAAAAACAAATTTCTATTCTGGAAAATCTGGGCACATATAAACTATCTTAAAAATCCTAAAACCAAGCCATAAGAAAACTGCACCAAACTCGACTCAGTGAAGAGTCAAAACTGCGGCGGTTCCGCGGCAATAGCTTGCTATTGCCGCTGAACCGCGGCGGTTTAGACGACTCACTGGACCGGGTTTGCTGTGTTTCTTAATAAAACCCTGAGATGATTTTTGGAGTATAACAAATTTTGTTTTGACCAGAAATTTTTTTTACAGAAACTTAGGGTTTCGAAAACTTGGTTTTTCGATTTTTTTCGATTCGAACTTCGATACACTCTACTACCTAGCTAGTTTATGTTTAGTTAGGCTCTGATACCACTGTAAGTCCACGTTGCCTCCCCCTGCTCCCACTGACTACGACAACCCTCTGGCAGAGTCATATACACGTACGCTTCTGAAGCTAGTTCAGAACGACGCTATACTCATTCTCCTGTCGGGTCTCACAGTCTGGAACAACAGCAATAGAAAGTCTGGGTAAACAAGAACCTCCCTGCCACCGTCCTTGAGCATACCGAAGTACCTCTCGAGTGCCTGAGGTTACCCACCATATCTGCGGAGTGGCCAATGGAATGTCAAACCAGATTGAATCTTTAGGTTCTTATCAAATCTTCAGTAATCGTTTGCGATTCTGGAATCACTTCCAGCACTAGCTCTGATACCACTGTAAGTCCACGTTGCCCATCCCGGTGCTTGCGGGGAGGCGGAAAACGGAATAAAAATCGGATTTTTATGAGCTTAGGCAACATGGACTAGCCTTTGAAGGATCTTTGCTAAACAAAAACAAGCTAAAGCTAACTAGAAACTAGCTAAGTGCTAGAAAGGTTATACCTTGGGCTTTAAGTCCTTCTCTCCTTGCTCCTTGGAGTGGTGGAAGGAGGTCACCTTGGTCGTCTTCTCACGTCGAAGAAAGATCCACCCGAAAGCCTCAACCTTTGGCTTCAACTCCAAGCTAGAAGTAACTAGGGTGCAAGAAGTGCTAATCCTTGAACCCTAGATGAGAGTAGAGATGATCAAGAGAGGGTTTTTCTCAAGCTCAAGTGTTTCTCAACACATGAGAGGGGAGAGCTTGAGGGAGAGGAAGAACAAGAGAGAGAAACTAAATGATAGAATGAGAATAATGTGAACCATTCTCACTAATATGTGTATATTATTTTAATTAGATAATTAGCTAGATAATTGTCATGGTTAATCATGACATGACCATTATCATTTCAATTTGCAAGGATCAAAAATCATCTTTCAAAAGAAATGATGATGGTCAAAGTGTCAACCATAGTCAACAAGTCAAGGAGGTCAAATGGTCAACAACCATAACCATGCACAATTATTAAACTAATTCTCAATTAACCATAATACACACATAAGCATTAGGGTTAATAAAATGACAATAGTCATTAACCCTAATCAAAGTCCTCTCCCTCTGTCTCAAGCAACTGTGCATACGCACCCGTATTCGTGATCCGAGGAACACGAACACAATGAGAAAAACCAATCCCAAATCATATACTAGGATCCAGCTTAAACCAAAGCCCGCTAGTATAAACTGTCCGGACAGCAAACGTGCACAAGTGCGCGGATGTGAACGAACCCTGTCGCAAAACCATGCGACCTCTGCTCATTTTGCCTAAAGGCGAATAGCTCTCTGTGTGGGACTCTAAAGACTCGACACTACGATGGCAGTGGGTTTAACCACAGACCGCAAGCGGCACTAGCTGTACGTAACGGTCCCCAGGTAGATGTCGATAAGAAGACTGACGAGGTGAACCCCATCTGAACTCCTACTGAGCCTGTATGTGACAATCTCCGTACAGTCCGGTCTGTTCGTCTGATACATCGCATGGCGGGCCTAGGGGGGCGGTGAACGTCAGTCCCCTAATAGCAGTACAAGTCGTGTCGGAGTGTAGCCCAGAACACCCTGAGATAACACTGGAAACCTACCAGTATATCTCGCTTGCCCTGGCCAGGGACTACTCGTATAATGGCTCTCCTGGACACAGCGCGATGTCAACCCCCAATACCGGGAGAGACGAATCCTGTCTAACCATCACTGCCTCCAAGTGCTTCGGGACTGCACCCAAAAACTACCTGTTTGCATGACTCCTTTGAGCCGTGGTAGGGTAGTAATCAAAGTGCAGTGGGAACACACTCGAGGCGAAGTGACAGTGTCAAGTCAGCGGACTAAGCTGTACTCATGTCACCTGGGAACTGATAACTGACGATAGGTATAATACCAACCAACAGTCCCCGACGAGTCCTGTCCAGTGTACTCGTAACCTAACGAGCACCCGTATATTATCTCAAGTACGACGTACTGACGGCTGTGGGACAGACCGTCTCCCACACTGGGATGAGAAGCGCATACGCTAGTCTACTCCGGAGTATCGATGCCCTGTCTCGATAGTCCAACGACCAGGGACCTGTATAAGGATGTGCTTATAGATTACCCAGCTCCCACGAGTGCGAGCGCCATCATAACGCTGGTAATCAAGCAAAGATCCTAAGGGCTCTACTAATATGTATATCAACGATATGCTAAAAGAAACACATGCACATATTATTAAAGCAGAGACAAACCAAGTAGCATACTACCATTTCGAGCAAGATTGTATATACAACTGTGAATATCCCAAGCTTCCATCAAGTAATATACAAACTAGTATGATACAGTAATGGCCTCTAGGGCATATACACTAACAGATCCCACCGTGAGCAAAAGTTTCTCCCAGGAGAGTTTTTCACTTTACAATTATCTAACCCATTAGATGTCTAGAAAGGTGTCAATGGGGCTACGCCTCTGGGAAAATGAGGTTTATTTTAATTAGGTCTGTGTGAAAGCATGAGAAACCTCTCTCAAAGTACCGGCACTGGCCTGGCTAAACGGTTAGCGAAGTAGTAGAATGTAATTAATCCTGGCTAATTTTCTTTTTAAGGTTTGAAGGAAAATTTGATAAAAGCAGTGGGAGATATCGATTAGATAAGATAATAACCAATCTGATCTTTGCAAGAGCTTTTGCTGAGTGTATTCTTTTCTCTCTCCTAATGGCAGATTACCATGACTGGACTTAAGCTACTGTTAGAGAAAAATAAGCTAACTGGGACGAACTATAAAGACTGGCTGAGGAACATTAACATTGCTCTCACATATGATAAAGTATCATATGTCCTCACTGCCTCAGCCCCTCCCAGCCCAGTCCCTGAATCTTCTGTTGCGGATAAGGAGATCCGCAAAACGTGGGATATTGACTGTGCTACTGCCAAATGCCTCGCACTTGCATCGATGGACAATACACATCAAAAGCCGCACGAGCTGATGGATGTTCAATCCATCTTTCTCTATACAAAAGATATGTATGGGGAGCAATCTTGTATCCTATGATACGAAGCATCTCGAAAGTTGTTTCAGATGTGGATGGCTCCTGGCACACCAGTAGGCGATCACGTTTTGAAGATGATAGCTTTTATTGAAGAGCTTGAGGGCCTCAGATGGACAATGGAGAACGAGCAGTATATTGATATTATTCTACAGTCTCTTCCCTCTGCCTTTGCTCCATTCATAGTGAACTTCAACATGCATAACATGGAGAAGTCACTACTCGAACTTCTCAATATGTTGAGAAGTTCGGAGAGCACGCTTAAGGCGAAGTATCCCTCTCTGATTGTTGGACAATCTTCCTGTTTCATCCCAAAAGCCAAGGCCAAGGGAAGGAATAAGTACAAATCAACCAAACTGAGAGGTGGAATCAAGAAAGCACAAGGAAGAGACAAATCCAAGGTTGAGAAGTCGGGAAAAGGGGAATGTTTTCACTGCAAGAAGACGGGGCACTGGAAGAGGAACTGTACTGAATACCTTGATCTCAAGAAAAGGAAGCATGGTAATGCTTCTTCTTCAGGTGTGTTTGTTAGGTCCACGTTACCTCTCCCGGTACTTTCGGGGATGCGGAAACGGTAAAACAAAATTTTTTCTAAACTTTGTAACATGGACCGTAAAAGCCGGATCTTTGCTAAACTAAACTAGCATACTTGCAAAGAAGAGTTAACTACTCGGCAAAGTGGTTATACCTCAACTTGAACTCCTTCTCTTCTTGTTGTTCTTCTTCTTTCTTGCTCTTTGTAGTATCTTGAATGGCTTCCCCTCCTCGTCTCCTCTTTGCCGAAGATAGATCCACCTGAGGACTTCATCCTTGGGCTCCTTTCTCGATCTTGAGAGAACTAAGGTATTCGGCTTGCTAGACCTTCTACCTTAGAGTGAGTAGAGTGTGCTTTGGGGTGTTATATCTTCAAGGAGATGATTCTCAACACATGAGATTTGCTCTCCTTGAACAAGAGGAGGAAGAAGATGAAGTGAGGAGAGAGAATCAATATGATAGAATGAGCTATCTTTTTCCTTTTGCAACCATATCAAAAAGAAAAAGAATTATCTAAATAATAATAATAATTCAAATGAGAATAGTTGATGGTTGTTTTGGAATGACCACTATCATACTTCATTAAATGAAATGTAAGCTAGAATCAAGGAGCATCCTTGCAAAGTAATGATGATGGTCAAACATTCAACCATGGTCAACAAGTCAACCATGGTCAACAAGTCAACAAAACCAACCATAACATAATTTCATTTAATTACTATTATTAATTGATAATCCATAATTCCATTAGGGTTTGGAAAAAGACGACTGTCAACTGTGCATACGCACCCGTTCCGAAACCCTAATGAAAAACCTCTTCCTCCGCCTCAAACAACTGTGCATACACACCTGCATTCTCGTTCCGAGGAATAAGAATACCAAGAGATAGAATCAACCCCAAAACATATACCAGTATCTGACTCAAACCAGAGCCTACTAGTAATATCTGTCCGGACTCCAAACGTGCACAAGTGCGCGGATGAGAACGAACCCTGTCGCAAAACCATGCGACCTCTACTCAGTTTTGCCCAGAGGCGAATAGCCCTCTGTGTGGGACTCTAAAGACTCGACACTACGCTGGCAGTGGGTTTAACCACAGACCGCAAGCGGCACTAGCTGTGCGTAACGGTCCCCAGGTAGATGCCGACAAGAAGACTAATGAGGTGAACCCATCCGAACTCCTACTGAGTCTGTATGTGACAATCTCCGTACAGTCCGGTCTGTTCGTCTGATACATCGCATGTCGGGCCTAGGGGCGGCGGCAAGCGTCAGACCCCTAATAGCGGTACAAGTCGTGTCGGAGTGAAGCCCAGAACACCCTGAGATAACACTGGAACCTACCAGTATATCTCGCTTGCCCTGGCCAGGGACTACTTGTGTAATGGCTCTCCTAGACAAAAACGATGTCAACCCCCAATACCGGGAGAGACGAATCCTGTCTAACCGTCACTGCCTCCAAGTGCTTCGGGACTGCTCCCAACTACTACCTGTTTGCACGACTCAGCAGAGCCGTGGTAGGGTAGTAATCAAAGAACAGTGGGAACACACTCGAGGCGAAGTGACAGTGTCAAGTCAGCGGACTAAGCTGTACTCATGTCACCTGGGAACTGATAACCGACGATAGGTATAATACCAACCATCAGTTCCCGACGAGTCCTGTCCAGTGTACTCGTAACCCAACGAGCACCCGCATACTATCTCAAGTACGACGTTCCGACGGCTGTGGGACAGACCGTCTCCCGTGCTGGGATGAGAAGCGCATACGCTAGTCTACTCCGGAGTATCGATGCCCTATCTCGGTACTCCCACGACTAGGGACGTGTATAACGATGTGCTTGTAGATTACCCAGCCCTCACGAGTGTGATCGCCATCACAATGCCGGTAATCAAGCAAAGATTCTAAGGGCTCTACTAATGCGTATAGGTGATATAATAAATAAACACACATGTACACATTAAAGCAGAGACAAACCAAGTAGCATACTACTATATTGAGCAAGATTGTCTGTACAACTGTGAATATCCCAAGCTTCCATCAAGTAATATACATACTAGTATGATACAGTAATGGCCTCTAGGGCATATACACTAACAATCTCCCACTTGCACTAAGGCCATGTACTGGCGTATCGAAGACCTATCATCTCGATCAGCCGCTCGAACTGAGTCTGGGGTAAAGCCTTCGTGAATGGGTCCGCAGTGTTGTCCTTTGTGTCCACTCTCCGGACCTCGATCTCCTGTCGATCAATGATCTCCCTGATCAGGTGATACCGCCTTAAGATGTGCCTGGATTTCTGATGGGACCTTGGTTCCTTCGCTAAAGCTATAGCCCCATTGTTATCGCAATACAAAGGTATTGGGTCAACAATGGACGGAACCACCTGAAGTTCACTAATGAACTTCTTAATCCAGACCGCCTCTTTTGCGGCATCGCTAGCAGCAATGTATTCAGCCTCCATCGTCGAGTCTGCGACGGTATCCTGCTTGGAACTCCTCCAACATACCGCCCCTCCGTTGAGGGTAAACACAAAACCCGAGACAGACTTGCTGTCATCTTTGTCACTCTGGAAGCTTGAATCGGTAAAGGACTCGACCCTGAGGTCTCCATTACCGTAAACCAGGAACATCTCCTTAGTCCTTCTCAGGTACTTGAGAATGTTCTTCACTGCTGTCCAGTGGTCCTCCCCTGGGTTTGACTGATACCGGCTTACCGCGCTCAACGCGTAAGCTACATTTGGTCTTGTACATAGCATCGCATACATTATAGATCCTACCGCCGAAGCGTAGGGTATAATGCTCATGCGAACCCTCTCCTCGTCAGTCTTAGGAGACATCTTCTTGGAGAGGGTAATTCCGTGCAATGCGGGTATGCTACCGCGCTTGGAACCCTCCATACTAAATCTTTTCAGTACGGTCTCTATGTACCTGGACTGCGAAAGTCCCAATAGTCTCTTGGATCTATCTCTATAGATCTTGATCCCCACAATGTACGAGGCATCACCCAGGTCCTTCATGGAGAATCTTTGTGACAAAAATAGCTTGACTGATTGTAGCATAGGAATATCATTTCCTATCAAAAGAATGTCGTCCACGTACAAAACTAGGAATACGACAGTTCGTCCTACAATCTTCTTATATACACAGGGCTCATCTTCGTTCTTGATGAAATCAAATTCCTTGATTGCCTCATCAAAACAGATGTTCCAGCTCCGCAATGCCTGCTTTAATCCATAAATGGATTTAAGCAACTTGCACACCTTTCCGCTGCTCCCACTGTCTACGAAACCTTCTGGTTGATCCATGTAAACTCACTCTTCTAAACAACCGTTTAGGAAAGCCGTTTTAACATCCATCTGCCAGATTTCATAGTTATGGAAGGCAGCAATGGCAAGTAGGATCCGAATGGATTTGAGCATAGCCACCGGAGAAAAAGTTTCATCATAGTACAAACCAGGACTTTGACGAAAACCTTTTGCAACGAGTCTAGCTTTATAGGTTTCCACCTGCCCATCTACACCAAGTTTCCTTTTGTAGATCCATTTGCATCCAACGGGTTTTACCCCAGGTGGAGCAATATCCAAGGTCCACACTTTATTGGCGTACATGGACTCCATTTCGGATTGCATTGCTTCCTGCCACTTATCAGAGTCCCTACTGATAATGGCCTGCCTGAAACTGGTAGGGTCATCTTCTTCCAAGATGCAATCCTCTCGATCCCCGTCAATGAGAAAACCGTAGTATCTCTCGGGCGGATGAGAAATCCTACCAGATCTGCGGAGTGGCTGAGGTTCGTCTGGGGTTATTGAATCCTGAGGTTCTGTCAAATTTTCACTTTCAGTTTGTGGTCGCCGAATTTCTTCCAATTCTACCGTGCTCCCACTAATTTCTTTTGCAAGAAACTCCGTTTCTAAGAAAACGGCATGCTGAACAACAAACACCTTCTGTTCCTCGGTGTGGTAGAATAGATATCCATAACCATTCTTTGGATATCCCACAAACTTACATAAAACTGACCGTGCCTCTAGTTTATCCGGTTTATGTGTTTTAACATAAGCCGGACAACCCCATATCTTAGATCTTTTAAGATATGGTCTCTTTCCATTCCATATCTCGAACGGAGTCTTAGGCACAGATTTAGACGGAACATCATTCAATAGGTATGCTGCTGTCAATAGCGCATGCCCCCAAAATGAAAGAGGCAACTCGGCATTACTCATCATGGAGCGAACCATATCCAGTAGGGTACGATTCCTCCGCTCCGAAACACCGTTGTGCTGGGGTGTATAAGGAGGAGTAAGCTGAGAGAGAATACCATTCTCTTTTAAGTAATCTATGAATTCCGTGCTTAAGTACTCCCCTCCCCTGTCAGACCGGAGGGTCTTGATACTTTTGCCTGTCTGGTTCTCTACTTCGTTTCTGAATTCCTTGAATTTCTCAAAAGCTTCAGATTTGTGTTTCATCAGATACACATATCCGAACCTAGAGAGATCGTCAGTGAATGTGATGAAGTACGAGAACCCACCCCTTGCATGTATAGACATCGGACCGTATACATCACTATGTACGAGTCCCAAGAGCTCGGTTGCTCTTTCTCCATGTCCGGTGAACGGAGATTTGGTCATCTTCCCTTTGAGACAAGACTGACAAGTTCCATAAGATGAAAACTCAAATGCATTCAAGAGTCCATCTTTATGCAACTTACTCAGTCTTTTCTCTCCGATATGACCAAGTCTACAATGCCACAAGTAGGATTCATTCGTATCTGAATTCTTCCTCTTGCGTGTGTTTTGTATATTGAGAACTGTATTCTGATTTAGAACGTAGATACCATTACACAGTGTACCCTCTGCAACCAGTACCTTATGAAGGTAAATGTTCATGATATTCTTTTCAAGAACAAAGTTATATCCATCTTTATCGAGTAAAGAAACTGATATGATGTTGCAAACCATGGAGGGTACATAGTAGCAATCGTTCAAAATCATAGTCTTGCCATTTGGCAATACTAGGTGATATTCACCGACGGCTGCCGCATTAACATGTGCTCCGTTCGCTACTCTGAGCGACATATCACCCGGTGCAACTTTCCTACTTTTTCTCAGTCCCTGCAATAAATTACAGATATGAGATCCTGATCCGGTATCAAGTACCCAGGAGGTAGGGCTGACCGTAAAACAGTTCTCAATTACAAGAACACCTGAAGTAGATGCAAAACCATGCTTCTTCTTCAACTGGGTATCCTGGAAATCCATACAATCCCCTTTCCCTTTCTCATACTCATGACTTTTTGTAAGTCGATGTAGTACACCCCAGTACTTGTGGGGAGGCGGAATTTTCAAAAACGATCAAGTTTAAAGAACGAACATCGACTAACCGCTTGAATCGAAGCTAAACTATAAATAACCGTACACAAAGAGTTTCTTTTCAATTGTGTTTAGGGATTATACCTAATGAAACCGGTCCTTCGTCTTTGTGTCCTCCTTTGTTCTCCTCGACCTTCTCTAGGTAGTAGACGATCCACCCGAGAGCAAAACACCAAGCTACACCTCTAACTTGAGGTAACTAATCTACTTTGATTGCTAATCAAAGAAGAAAGGATGATATAGAGTGAAGGTAATGGATGTTTAAGTCTAACTAAACCTTTGATCTCAACACATGAGGATTAAGGATTAGTTTCTTGAAGATGAGAGCTTGAGGAGAGAGAATGTGAGATGAGATAATGAGATGAGAGAGAGTGTATCATAATATATTATGAAGCATTCTTATTAAAGAATAATGAATAATAGAAATGAATAAGCATGCTTCATAAATGAAAAGAGGTGATTCATTAACATGAGTCATTAAGCATTTATGGTGCATTAATGATCATGATGAATCACCCTCATGACATCACTAATCTCATCCAAAGCTTATGTCACCTTAACCTCCTTAGTCACATCTTCTAGAAGCTTCTCGTACAATTACGAGAACGCCCCTCCAATCCGCAAAAATACGGAAAAACTTTAGACTGTAAAAATCCAATAACCAGATACCAGTAACTGGCTTAAACCAAAGCCGACTGGTAAAAACTGTCCGAAAGTCGTACGTGCGTAAACGCACGTATGCGTCCGAACCCTTTGTCGCAAAACCATGCGACCTCTATATCGTTTCGCCTGGAGTAGGAAACTCTCTGTGTGGGACTCTAGAGACTCGACTACTACGCTGGCAGTGGGTTTAACCACAGACCGCAAGCGGCACTAGCTGTACGTAACGGTCCCCAGGTAGCTGTCGATAAGAAGGCCGATGAGGAAACCCATCCGAACTCCTACTGAGTCTGATGTGACAATCTCCATACAGTCCGGTCCGTTCGTCCAAGACTATCGCATATCGGGCCTAGGGGGGCGGCAAGCGTCAGTCCCCTAATAGCGGTATAAGTCGTGTCGGAGGGAAGCCCATTACACCCTGAGAAACTACTGGAACCTACCAGTAAATCTCGCTTGCCCTGGCCAGGGACTTTGCGTAATGGCTCTCTGACACAGCACGATATCTACTCCCAATACCGGGAGGGACAAATCCTGTCTAACCGCCACTGCCTCCAAGTGCTCGGGACTGCACCCAACTGCTACCTGTTTGCACAACTCCTTTGAGCCGTGGTAGGGTAGCAATCTAAGAACAGTGGGACACACTCGAGGCGAAGTAGCAGTGTCAAGTCTGCGGACTACGCTGTACTCATGTCACCTGGGAACTGTTCACTGACGACTGGTATCAAACCAACCAACAGTTCCCTGTGAGTCCTGTCCGGTGTACCCGTAACCTAACGAGCACCTGTATACTATCTCCAGTACGACGTACTGACGGCTGTGGGACAGACCATCTCCCCAACTGGGATGAGAAGCGTACACACCAGTCTACTCCGGAGTATCGATGCTCTGTCTCGATAATCCAACGACCAGGGACCAGAATAAGGATGTGCTTGTAGACTACCCAGCCCCCACTAGTGTGACTGCCATCACAACACTGGTAGACAAGCAAGATCCTAAGAGCTCTATTTACGTACACTCACATATTAAGATAGAAAAACCAAGTAGCATACTACCATGTTTAGCAAGACTGTTATATACATGTGAATATCCCAAGCTTCCATTAAGTAATATACAAGCTAGTATGATACAGTAATGGCCTTCTAGGGCATAAACACTAACAATCTCCCACTTGCACTAGGGCCATGTACTGGCATATCGTAGACCAATGATCTCGAGCAGCCTCTCGAACTGAATCTGAGGAAGGGCCTTCGTGAATGGATCAGCAATGTTCTCTTCTGAAGCAACTCTCCGAACCTCGATCTCCTGACGATCAATGATCTCCCTGATCAGGTGATACCGCCTCAAGATGTGTCTGGACTTCTGATGGGACCTTGGTTCCTTCGCTAAAGCTATAGCTCCGTTGTTGTCGCAATACAGAGGTATTGGATCAACTATGGTAGGAACCACCTGTAGTTCTGTTAGGAACTTCTTCATCCAGACTGCTTCTTTTGCGGCATCGCAAGCAGCTATATACTCCGCTTCCATCGTCGAGTCAGCAACGGTGTCCTGCTTGGAGCTCCTCCAGCACACCGCCCCTCCATTGAGGGTAAAGACATAACCTGACATGGACTTGGAATCGTCCTTATCACTCTGGAAGCCGGAATCAGCAAAGGCCTCCAACCTGAGGTCTTTAGCGCCGTAAACCAAGAACATCTCCTTAGTCCTCCTCAGGTACTTGAGAATGTTCTTTACTGCTATCCAGTGTTTCTCCCCTGGGTCTGACTGATACCGGCTTACCACGCTCAGTGCGTAAGCTACATCTGGTCTGGTACACAACATCGCATACATTATAGAGCCTACCGCAGAAGCGTAGGGTATAATAGACATGCGTTCCCTTTCCAAATCAGTCTTGGGAGACATCTCTTTGGAGAGGGTGATTCCGTGACAAGCCGGTAGATTACCGCGCTTAGAATCTTCCATACTGAATCTTTTCAGTACAGTGTCGATATACCTGGACTGCGAAAGTCCCAACATCCTCTTGGATCTATCACGATAGATCCGGATCCCCAGAATGTAAGAGGCATCACCCAGGTCTTTCATGGAGAACCTGTGTGACAAGAATCCTTTGACAGATTGTAGCATAGGAATGTCATTTCCTATCAATAGAATGTCATCCACGTACAAGACGAGGAATACGACACTTCTGGCCACAACTTTACTATATATGCACGGTTCATCTGGATTTTTGATAAAGTCATATTCTTTGACTGTCTCATCAAAACAGATGTTCCAACTCCGCGATGCCTGCTTTAGTCCGTAAATGGACTTAAGCAGCTTGCATACTTTCCCGCTGCTCCCATTCTGATTGAAACCCTCTGGCTGATCCATATAGACGCTCTCTTCTAAATTTCCATTCAGAAAAGCCGTCTTTACGTCCATCTGCCAGATTTCATAATCATGGAAGGCAGCAATAGCAAGAAGGACCCGAATGGATTTGAGCAGAGCCACTGGAGAAAAAGTTTCGTCATAGTCCAAACCAGGTCTTTGACGAAAACCCTTTGCAACAAGTCTAGCCTTATAGGTTTCCACCTGTCCATCTACACCAATCTTTTTCTTGAAGATCCATTTGCATCCTATGGGTTTTACCCCATCTGGAGCAAAGTCCAAAGTCCATACTTTGTTGGTGTACATGGACTCCATTTCGGTCCGCATTGCATCTAGCCATCGTACCGAGTCGCCGCTCTGGATGGCCTGCTGGAAGTCAGTAGGTTCATCATCATCTATGATGCAATCCTCTCTATCCCCATCTATGAGAAAACCGTAGTATCTCTCAGGCGGATGAGACGGCCTACTACTCCTGCGGAGGGGTGCGGGAATGTTTTGTTCTTCTTGAACCTCTGGTTCTACCAAACTTTCAGTAGCAGTTTGTGGTTCTAGAATTTCTTCCAGTTCTATTTCGCTCCCACTTATTTCCTTTTCTAAAAACTGATATTCTAGAAAATGGGCATTACGAGAAACAAACACCTTTTGTTCCTCTGCGTAATAGAATAGATATCTCTTGGAGTTCTTTGGATATCCCACAAACTGACACTTTACTGATCGTGCCTCGAGCTTGTCCACATGCTGCTTCTTAACAAAAGCTGGACATCCCCAAATCTTTAGATACTGAAGATAGGGTTTCTTCTCACTCCACATCTGATATGGTGTGGTAGGCACAGTCTTGGTAGGAACCATGTTCAAAAGATATGCCGCTGATTCTAGCGCATAACCCCAGAAAGATCGTGGTAACTCAGCATTACTCATCATGGATCGTACCATATCCAATAGGGTTCGATTCCGTCTCTCCGATACACCGTTATGCTGTGGAGTGTATGGAGGAGTAAGCTGAGAGAGAATTTCTTTCTCTTTTAGGTAACCAAGGAACTCGGCACTTAAGTATTCTCCACCTCGATCAGATCTTAGTGTCTTAATACTTTTGCCGGTCTGGTTTTCTACTTCATTCTTATACTCTTGGAATTTCTCAAAAGCCTCGGATTTATGTTTCATCAGATAAATGAATCCGTATCTTGAGTAATCATCCGTGAAAGTAATGAAATAGGAAAAACCACCTCTCGCATGTGTAGACATTGGACCACATACATCACTGTGTATGAGTCCTAAGAGCTCGCTCGCTCTTACTCCTTGTCCAGTAAAAGGAGTCTTTGTCATCTTTCCTTTGAGACAGGATTGACAAGTGTCATAAGTTTGATATTCGAACGTGTCCAAATATCCTTCTCTATGCAACTTAGTCAACCTTCTCTCATTGATGTGACCCAGTCTACAATGCCATAAGAAAGCTTTATTTAAATCTGGAGACTTTCTTTTTAGTGTGTTCTGGACATTGAAAATTTGGAGTTGGTTTAAAACATATATGCCGTTATTTAGAGTACCGGACCCAATCAAACCATGATTAAGGTGGATGTTAACAACATCTCTTACAAACGTGAAATCATAACCTTTATTTGATAACAAGGAAACTGATATGATATTACACGTTAAGCTTGGTACAAAATAACAGTTATGCAAAACCAAAATATGTCCACTCGTCAATCCTAGGTGATAATCCCCGACGGACGCAGCTCCCACGCTAGCTCCGTTAGCAACCCTGAGGATCATATCACCTTCCTTCAGCACTCTACGGTTTCTCAGTGCCTGCAATGAATTGCAAATATGAGATCCTGATCCGGTATCCAATACCCAGGAAGTAGAGTTGATCGACAGACAATTCTCAATTACAAACACACCTGAAGTCGAAGCCACAGCTTGCTTCGGTTCCTGGTTCTTGGCGTTCCACGCCTTGCAATCTTTCTTCCAGTGCCCTTTCCTGTGACAATGGAAGCACTCATCCTGGCCAACTATCGGTACTGCAGTCTTTTTCTTTCCCTTCCCTCCCACCTTACTAACACCTCCTCTAGGTTTGGGTGCGGCCTTCTTCTTCCTTCCTTTGGCCCTAGCCTTGGACCCGGAAGAAGATGCACCGCCAACAAACATAGCGGGTGTTTCCCTTGCTTTCTTCAAGGTGCCCTCTGCACTCCTTAACATGTTCAGGAGTTCCGCAAGTTCAACTTCTTTTCCTTGAAGATTGAAGTTGAGGATAAACTGGGCGTAGGTGGGAGGAAGGGACTGGAGAATAAGGTCTGTATACAGCTCATTATCCAAAGTCGTCCCAAGGTCTGCGAGCTCTTCTATATAGCCGATCATCTGTAGGACATGTTCACCTACCGATGACCCGACAACCAACCTCGCTCGAAACAAGTTCTTAGAGGTCTCGTATCTTGCTATACGAGATTGCTCTCCATAAAGTTCCTTTGTATGGAGAAATATGCCATCCAGGGACATATCCTCGTGCCTCCTCTGATGTTCATTGTCCATAGAGGCAAGCACGACGCACTTGGCTCTCGCGCAATCTAAATCCCAGGTTTTGCGGATTTCCTTATCCGCATTGCTGGATTTAGGACCAGGGACAGCAGGTGCCGTAGCGGTGAGGACGTACCCCAATTTGTCATAGGTTAAAGCCATTTTGACATTCCGCAGCCAATCTTTATAGTTTGGCCCCGTCAGTATATTTTTCTCTAAAAGTAACTTAAGTCCAGTCATTTTCAGGGTCGCTGCAATTAGGAGAGAGAGAAGAAAACTCATTAGCATGATGCTCTTGCAAGTTTAGAGTGGTTTTTAGTTTATCTAAACTGGATGGCTCCCACTGTTTCTCGAATCCTTCCTCAAACCATAAAAGAAGAATTAGCCAGGACTATTCTCACCGTACAATACTTGCTTAACCGTTCAGCCAGGCCAGTGTCGATACTTCGAGGGAGGTTTTCCAACGCTTTCGCGAAGTTCCTTAATTAAATAACCTCTTTTCTCTGGGGGCGTAACCCCGCTGACACCTTTCTGGACACCTACTAGGTTTATAGCATTGATCGTTAAGCGACGAATATCCTGATAAGTAGCATATACTCACAGTAGGATCGGGATCCAAATATCATTGTCTGATAATGTTGTAGGAATGCTACCAACATTCATCAAACTCAAAATGGTATGCATCTCTTTGCAAATTTCAGTTTCTTTAGAAATTCCCGATATATATTTTTGCCCCATGCTCTTATGACCTTGGCGTTGGTCAAAATATCATAAGTCACATGTCAAGTTCTGCCCATCATTATCTTGTTAATTTGAACCCATCCGTACATATCCTTGACGTTGGCCAAAATGATCATACGACTGTCCCAAACTAACTCATCTATCTATGCAACAAATGAATACCCAGCAGCTACCAAACACTATGCCTTGGCGTTGGTCAAAATACATAGCTTGAATACTACTGAATACCCAGATGAAATGACGGAGGGCTACGACTGGTTTTGGCGAAACCGTGAACGTAGTGAACTTGATATAACCGAAGGAACCTGATAGCTTTTAAAAGGAGTGGTTAAATCTCCGCATTTAAAAAATATCTGTTTTAAAAATAACCGAGTGGTTTCTTTTAAATTGTTCCAACGATTTAAACTTTGGTTTGTTTTACTTTGCGTTATAGATAATGCGTCCCATCATTAACCTATCATTGCAGAAAACAACGAAAATACAACGTCCTCTTATGCCATCCGCATTCGCCACGGGGTCCCGTCATCACCCGTTAGGTTACTTAACTAACGACAGAGCGGGGGCTGGGCTAGCGCGGGTGTAAAACATAAGTGACGTCTAAATAGCTACAATATATATAGATATTTTACATTCGTCTGACGCAATGATATTCATTCCAGAACACAGATAAACAATATTGGATTTGCAAGCAATCTGTATTTCTTTTGAGCCTGCAAGAAAAGACAGATTACACAGTTGTGATGAATAGCCGTTCCCCACCCTCGACCCCTACGGGTACGGCAAACTACCCGCCCGGCAGTTTGTGTACCCCACCTTGGGTCAGTCCTAGGAGCAAAAACAGTAAAATGAAATAATACAACGGTGGCTACAACCGCAACCTGGATGTGCCCCGCAAAATAATATTACAACAAATTACATTTACAACAAATGAATTAAACAATAACCCATTGCTAACCCCGGCTATACACCACAACAGTCCAATACAGTTTATATGCACAAACAGATATAACCATTACAGAAATGTGCAACCCCCTGCCAACCGACATACTAGCAGTTGGGGGAGGTTTACGAACACATTAAACAATCACAGATATAATCCAATATGCAAATACTGTACAATTTCGATCGATTAAACATCTTTAACATTGCTCCAAAATCTGCTCTGTTAACTGGAAACCCGAGCAAATATTAAACATCCCAGAAAACCCCAAATAATACACAGAAGCAACAGAAGAAAAATCGACTCCTGACTCGCCAACTCGGCGGCGGAAGCGCGGCGACTCAGTAGGCTGAGGCCGCGGTTCCGCGGCGAGTTAGACGATTCAGTCGACTGTTTTTCTTGGGTGTTCTACTGTGGTCTTTTCAAGCTCTCTGAACATCCCTGAAACAATTTTTGACTTCATTTAAAATTCGACAGAAACTTGCAATTTTTAGGGTTTTCCGGCTTCGTTTTTCCGTTCGAAATTCGTACAAATTTGCAATTAAGTTATTTATTGTTTAGCGAGTCTCTGATACCACTGTAAGTCGATGTAGTACACCCCAGTACTTGTGGGGAGGCGGAATTTTCAAAAACGATCAAGTTTAAAGAACGAACATCGACTAACCGCTTGAATCGAAGCTAAACTATAAATAACCGTACACAAAGAGTTTCTTTTCAATTGTGTTTAGGGATTATACCTAATGAAACCGGTCCTTCGTCTTTGTGTCCTCCTTTGTTCTCCTCGACCTTCTCTAGGTAGTAGACGATCCACCCGAGAGCAAAACTCCAAGCTACACCTCTAACTTGAGGTAACTAATCTACTTTGATTGCTAATCAAAGAAGAAAGGATGATATAGAGTGAAGGTAATGGATGTTTAAGTCTAACTAAACCTTTGATCTCAACACATGAGGATTAAGGATTAGTTTCTTGAAGATGAGAGCTTGAGGAGAGAGAATGTGAGATGAGATAATGAGATGAGAGAGAGTGTATCATAATATATTATGAAGCATTCTTATTAAAGAATAATGAATAATAGAAATGAATAAGCATGCTTCATAAATGAAAAGAGGTGATTCATTAACATGAGTCATTAAGCATTTATGGTGCATTAATGATCATGATGAATCACCCTCATGACATCACTAATCTTATCCAAAGCTTATGTCACCTTAACCTCCTTAGTCACATCTTCTAGAAGCTTCTCGTACAATTACGAGAACGCCCCTCCAATCCGCAAAAATACGGAAAAACTTTAGACTGTAAAAATCCAATAACCGGATACCAGTAACTGGCTTAAACCAAAGCCGACTGGTAAAAACTGTCCGAAAGTCGTACGTGCGTAAACGCACGTATGCGTCCGAACCCTTTGTCGCAAAACCATGCGACCTCTATATCGTTTCGCCTGGAGTAGGAAACTCTCTGTGTGGGACTCTAGAGACTCGACTACTACGCTGGCAGTGGGTTTAACCACAGACCGCAAGCGGCACTAGCTGTACGTAACGGTCCCCAGGTAGCTGTCGATAAGAAGGCCGATGAGGAAACCCATCCGAACTCCTACTGAGTCTGATGTGACAATCTCCATACAGTCCGGTCCGTTCGTCCAAGACTATCGCATATCGGGCCTAGGGGGGCGGCAAGCATCAGTCCCCTAATAGCGGTATAAGTCGTGTCGGAGGGAAGCCCATTACACCCTGAGAAAATACTGGAACCTACCAGTAAATCTCGCTTGCCCTGGCCAGGGACTTTGCGTAATGGCTCTCTGACACAGCACGATATCTACTCCCAATACCGGGAGGGACGAATCCTGTCTAACCGCCACTGCCTCCAAGTGCTCGGGACTGCACCCAACTGCTACCTGTTTGCACGACTCCTTTGAGCCGTGGTAGGGTAGCAATCTAAGAACAGTGGGACACACTCGAGGCGAAGTAGCAGTGTCAAGTCTGCGGACTACGCTGTACTCATGTCACCTGGGAACTGTTCACTGACGACTGGTATCAAACCAACCAACAGTTCCCTGTGAGTCCTGTCCGGTGTACCCGTAACCTAACGAGCACCTGTATACTATCTCCAGTACGACGTACTGACGGCTGTGGGACAGACCATCTCCCCAACTGGGATGAGAAGTGTACACACCAGTCTACTCCGGAGTATCGATGCTCTGTCTCGATAATCCAACGACCAGGGACCAGAATAAGGATGTGCTTGTAGACTACCCAGCCCCCACTAGTGTGACTGCCATCACAACGCTGGTAGACAAGCAAGATCCTAAGAGCTCTATCAATACGTACACTCACATATTAAGATAGAAAAACCAAGTAGCATACTACCATGTTTAGCAAGACTGTTATATACATGTGAATATCCCAAGCTTCCATTAAGTAATATACAAGCTAGTATGATACAGTAATGGCCTTCTAGGGCATAAACACTAACACTTTTGTCATAAGTTAGAGCTGAACCAACTTTCCCCAGTCCCGAATAAGAATTCGGATCGGTCAAGCGATACATTTTATTATCTTGATTAGGGCGTGAAAATGTTGCTGCCTGGAGAGAGAGAAAAGAAACACTCAGCATATGCTCTTGCAAGATTAGATTGGTTTATTAATTTATCTAACCAGGATGTCTCCCACTGTTTCCTCAAATTCTTCTTAAAACCTTTTAAAAGAAGAACTAGCCGGGATTTAATTCACGTCACAATACTTGCTTAACCTTTCAGCCAGGCTAGTGTCGGTACTTCGAGGGAGGTTTTCCAACGCTTTCGCGAAGTTCCTTAATTTAAGAACCACTTTTCCCTGGGGGCGTAATCCCTCTAACACCTTTCTAGGCACCTACTAGGTTTATAGCATTGATTGTTAAGTGAAATAATCTCCCGAGAGTAATCCAACTCATCAGTGGGATCGGGATCCAACTGTCATTGTGTGATGACCTAGATGGAATCCACTCTAGTCACCACACTCCAGAAGCTATGCTAAATCTGCAAGTTTCAGTTCTTTTGAAACTCCCGATGTGGTTTTTGCCCCTAACGGTTCATGACCTTGACTAGGTCAACAAGTCACAAACTGCTAGTCAAGTTCTACCCGTCATTATCCTGATTGCATTAGACCCACCCGTACGTGCCCTTGACTAGGTCAACAAGGCCGCACGACTTTCCTAACCAATCACATTTGCAATCCACAGAAAAATATCATTTAGCTACCGTTCACTACGCCTTGACTAGGTCAACAAACGCAGTACGAATACTAAAACAATATTAATCCGAAACGACGGAGGGCTACGGTTGGGTTTTTGGCGAAAAACCCGTTAACGTAATGAACTTGATATCGTTGAAGGAACGTGATACATCCTTTTGAAAACATAGTGGCGAAAACTTTTGCTAAAGAGGTCACTCCCTGTGAAGGGATCTCGGCTCTTTCCTCGTCGAGTGAGGTGCTGGGCATTCATAACCGAATACCTCGATGCAAAGCAAGAATAATCGACTATGGTGAAGTTATTACCCTGACGCAAACCTTTTGTCCAAGGGGTCACTCCCGATGAGGGGATCTCGGCCCTTGCCTCGTCGATTGAGGTGCTGGGCATTCATAACCGAATACCTCGATGCAAAACAAAAAGATGAACGTCCTTGTAATAACAGCTTTTTGAAAAACTTGTTCCAACAACGTCTTTTAGGTTTATTTTCTTGCATTAGTTCTTTTAATGCGTCCCATCATTTAAATCCTACCATTGCAGAAAACAACCAAAATATGACGTATGCTTATGCCATTCGCATTCGCCACGGGGTCCCTCATCACCCGTTAGGTTACTTAACTAACGACAGAGCGGGGGCTGGGCTAGCGCGGCTGTAAAACATAAGCAACGCCTAAATATAAAGCAATGATAGATATTACAGATCACAGATGAATACATTGGATATACTAGGAATCCGCAATCTGTTCGAGCCTGCAACGAAAAGCGGATTACACGGTCGCGGTGAATAGCCAAAACCCCACCCAAGACCCCTACGGGTGCGGCAAACTACCCGCCAAGTACCCGGCAGTTTGTGCACCCCTCCATGGGTCTATCCTAGGAGCAAAAACAGTAAAAAGAATTATACAATGGCGGCTACAACCCCGACCCGGTTGTGCGGCCATACAAATAATATTATTACATCAATTTACATATTACAAATGAATGAAAGAAAAACAAAAGCTCATCTCACATCCACCCCGGCTATTCACCCGCGACAGTCCAACACATTCATATACACATTCCATCAACAAACACAGATCACAGAGATGTATAACCCCGACTAATCGACTTATAGCGATTAGCCGACGTTCAATACATATAAACATCACAGATATAACCAACATAGTCAAAGTGTAGTGAAGTTCGATAAAAATACGGATTTATAGGCCCCCAAAAGCAAATTTCTTTTCTGGAAAAACTGGGCACACATGACATATCTTAAAAATCCCAAAATCCTACCAGAAGCACACTGCACGAAACAGGACCACAAGAAGAAAACAAACGGCGGCGGTTCCGCGGCCTAAGCCACCCATTGCCGCGGAACCGCGGCGCTTTGAAGGAATCATGTGATCGTTTTTCGTGGGTGTTCTCACAAAACCCTGAGCCGATTTTAGGAGTAAAACTTTTTACATTTTGAGCACAAAAAATTTCAACAGAAACTTAGGGTTTTGGTTTTTCCGGGTTTTGCGATTTTTCTCGATCGAACTTCCATACACTTTACTACAAAGCTAGTTTAAGTTTAGTTAGGCTCTGATACCACTGTTAGGTCCACGTTACCTCTCCTGGTACTTTCGGGGATGCGGAAACGGTAAAACAAATTTTTTTCTAAACTTTGTAACATGGACCGTAAAAGTCGGATCTTTGCTAAACTAAACTAGCATACTTGCAAAGAAGAGTTAACTACTCGGCAAAGTGGTTATACCTCAACTTGAACTCCTTCTCTTCTTGTTGTTCTTCTTCTTTCTTGCTCTTTGTAGTATCTTGAATGGCTTCCCCTCCTCGTCTCCTCTTTGCCGAAGATAGATCCACCTGAGGACTTCATCCTTGGGCTCCTTTCTCGATCTTGAGAGAACTAAGGTATTCGGCTTGCTAGACCTTCTACCTTAGAGTGAGTAGAGTGTGCTTTGGGGTGTTATATCTTCAAGGAGATGATTCTCAACACATGAGATTTTCTCTCCTTGAACAAGAGGAGGAAGAAGATGAAGTGAGGAGAGAGAATCAATATGATAGAATGAGCTATCTTTTTCCTTTTGCAACCATATCAAAAAGAAAAAGAATTATCTAAATAATACTAATAATTCAAATGAGAATAGTTGATGGTTGTTTTGGAATGACCACTATCATACTTCATTAAATGAAATGTTAGCTAGAATCAAGGAGCATCCTTGCAAAGTAATGATGATGGTCAAACATTCAACCATGGTCAACAAGTCAACCATGGTCAACAAGTCAACAAAACCAACCATAACATAATTTCATTTAATTACTATTATTAATTGATAATCCATAATTCCATTAGGGTTTGGAAAAAGACGACTGTCAACTGTGCATACGCACCCGTTCCGAAACCCTAATGAAAAACCTCTTCCTCCGCCTCAAACAACTGTGCATACACACCTGCATTCTCGTTCCGAGGAATAAGAATACCAAGAGATAGAATCAACCCCAAAACATATACCAGTATCTGACTCAAACCAGAGCCTACTAGTAATATCTGTCCGGACTCCAAACGTGCACAAGTGCGCGGATGAGAACGAACCCTGTCGCAAAACCATGCGACCTCTACTCAGTTTTGCCCAGAGACGAATAGCCCTCTGTGTGGGACTCTAAAGACTCGACACTACGCTGGCAGTGGGTTTAACCACAGACCGCAAGCGGCACTAGCTGTGCGTAACGGTCCCCAGGTAGATGCCGACAAGAAGACTAATGAGGTGAACCCATCCGAACTCCTATTGAGTCTGTATGTGACAATCTTCGTACAGTCCGGTCTGTTCGTCTGATACATCGCATGTCGGGCCTAGGGGGGAGGCAAGCGTCAGACCCCTAATAGCGGTACAAGTCGTGTCGGAGTGAAGCCCAGAACACCCTGAGATAACACTGGAACCTACCAGTATATCTCGCTTGCCCTGGCCAGGGACTACTTGTGTAATGGCTCTCCTAGACACAGCGCGATGTCAACCCCCAATACCGAGAGAGACGAATCCTGTCTAACCGTCACTGCCTCCAAGTGCTTCGGGACTGCTCCCAACTACTACCTGTTTGCACGACTCAGCAGAGCCGTGGTAGGGTAGTAATCAAAGAACAGTGGGAACACACTTGAGGCGAAGTGACAGTGTCAAGTCAGCGGACTAAGCTGTACTCATGTCACCTGGGAACTGATAACCGACGATAGGTATAATACCAACCATCAGTTCCCGACGAGTCCTGTCCAGTGTACTCGTAACCCAACGAGCACCCGCATACTATCTCAAGTACGACGTACCGACGGTTGTGGGACAGACCGTCTCCCGTGCTGGGATGAGAAGCGCATACGCTAGTCTACTCCGGAGTATCGATGCCCTATCTCGGTACTCCTATGACTAGTGACGTGTATAAGGATGTGCTTGTAGATTACCCAGCCCCCACGAGTGTGATCGCCATCACAATGCCGGTAATCAAGCAAAGATTCTAAGGGCTCTACTAATGCGTATAGGTGATATAATAAATAAACACACATGTACACATTAAAGCAGAGACAAACCAAGTAGCATACTACTATATTGAGCAAGATTGTCTGTACAACTGTGAATATCCCAAGCTTCCATCAAGTAATATACATACTAGTATGATACAGTAATGGCCTCTAGGGCATATACACTAACAGTGTTCGTAACCGAAAACAGTTTTTCTATAAACTCTGCTTCCTGGGTATTGGATACCGGTTCGGGTTCTCATATCCGCAATTCTGTGCAGGGATTGAGAAATAGCAAAGTTTTGAAGACCGGTGATCACACTCTCCGAGTTGGAAATGGTTCCAATGTACATGCAGTTTCAGTGGGAGAGTATCACTTAGGGTTGCCGTCGGGTTGTATATTGGTTTTGAACCCATGTTATTTTGTACCTAGCATGCTTTGTAATATAATATCCGTTTCTTTGTTAGATAATGAAGGATATCATTTTGTATTGCAGCATAATGTTATGAACATTAAACTAAATCAAGAGTTGATTGGTTCTGGTACACTTAATAACGGGATATACGTCCTAAATCAATACACAGTTTCCAACATACAACACACAAATAAAAGAAAATTTTCAGATATAAATGAAGCTTTTCTTTGGCATTGTAGACTTGGTCATATTAACGTAACAAGAACTAACAAGCTTCATAAAGATGGATATTTAAATCCTTTTGAGTATAAATTTTATGCGACTTATCAGTCTTGTATCAAAGGGAAAATGACCAAAACTCCGTTTACTGGACACGGAGAAAGAGCTATAGAGCTCTTAGGCCTCATACATAGTGATGTATGTGGGCCAATGTCTACACATGCGAGAGACAGTTTTTCCTACTTCATAACTTTTACCGATGATTTCTCGAGATTCGGTCATATGTTTTTATTAAAGCATAAGTCTGAAGCTTTCAAGAAATTCAAGGAGTACAAACTTGAAGTAGAAAAACAAACAGGAATGAGCATCAAAATACTTCGATCAGATCGAGGTGGTGAGTATATTAGTACAGAGTTTTCGAACTCCTAAAAGAGAATGGGATTCTCTCTCAGCTCACTCCTCCTTACACACCACAGCACAACGGTGTGTCAGAGCGGCGAAATCGCACCCTATTGGTTATGGTGCGATCCATGATGAGTGATACTGAGTTACCTCTCTCCTTTTTGGGGCATGCATTGGAGACTGCAGCTTTTCTGTTGAACAAAGTTCCAACCAAGACCGTGTCTACCACTCCATATAAGATATGGTATGGGAAGAGACCATCTCTTAAACGAGTTAAGATTTGGGGTTGTTCGGCTTTTGTTAAAAAGCAGAATCCAGAAAAACTCGAGATACGATCGGTCAAGTGTATATTTGTGGGATATCCAAAACATTCGTTTTGATATCTTTTCTACCACAAGGAGGAACAAAAGGTGTTTGTTTCTCAACATGCCACATTTTTAGAAAATGAATTTTTTTCAAATGATACTGATGGAAATGTGGTAGATCTAGAAGAGGTTCTAGAGACACAAGTTACAAATGATGACTTGGTTGAATCTAATGTTGCAACATAATCTTATGAACCTCAGCCATTCCGTAGATCTGGTAGGACTTCTCGTCCACCGTAGAGATACTACGGTTTTCTCATTGATGGTGATGGAGAAGATTGCATCATGGATGATGATGACCCTACCAGTTTTCAGTAAGCTATTACGAGTGGTGACTCTGTAAAGTGGCTGGATGCCATGAGATCCGAAATGGAGTATGTACACCAACAAAGTATAGAATTTGGATGTTGTACCCTCTGGGGTAAAACCCGTAGGGTGCAAATGGATGTTTGAGAGAAAGATCGGTGTAGATGGGCAGGTGGAGACCTATAAGGAAAGGATTGTGGCGAAAGGATTTCGTCAAAGACCAGGACTGGACTATGACGAAACCTTTTCTCCTGTAGCCATGCTAAAATCCATTCGGATCCTACATGCTATTGCTGCTCACTACGACTATGAAATCTGGCAGATGGACGTTAAAACTGCTTTTCTAAATGGTGATTTAGAAGAATGCGTTTATATGGATCAGCCAGAGGGCTTCATTGATAGTGGGAGTAGCGGGAAAGCATGTAGGTTGCTTAAATCCATTTATGGATTAAAGAAGGCATCATAGAGTTGGAACATCTATTTTGATGATTTTATCGAAGAGTTTGATTTCATTAAAAATCCAAATGAACCTTGTGTTTATAAGAAGATTGTAGGAAGTACTGTCACATTCCTCGTATTGTATGTGGATGACATTCTTCTGATAGGAAACGACGTTCCTATGCTACAATCGGTCAAACTGTTCTTATCACAAAGGTTCTCCATGAAGGACCTGGGTGATGCCTCGTACATATTGGGCATGAAGATCTGTAGGGATAGATCTAAAAGGTTGTTGGGATTGTCCCAAACCAGGTACATTAACACCATCCTAAAGAGGTTTAGTATAGAAGACTCTAAGCGGGGTGCCTTACCCGCTAGTCATGGAGTCACTCTCTCCAAGGACTTTTGCCCAAATACTGATGAAGAGAGAGCTCGCATAAGCATTATACCCTACGCTTCAGCTGTAGGATCTATAATGTATGCGATATTATGTATACGCCCTAATGTAGCTTATACACTGGGTGTAGTAAGAATGTATCAATCCAACCCAGGGGAGAATCACTGGACAGCTGTGAAGAACATTCTTAAGTACTTGCGAATGACAAAATAAATGTTCTTGGTGTATGGTAACGGGGATTTCCAAATGGAGGCCTTTACCGATTCGAGCTTCCAGAGTGATAAGGATGACAACAAATCTATTTCAGGGTTTGTATTTACCCTCAATGGAGCGGCGGTATGTTGGAAGAGTTTCAAACATGATAACGTTGCAGACTCCACGATAGAAGCTGAGTATATTGCTGCAAATGATGCCGCCAAGGAAGCCGTCTGGATGAGAAAGTTCATCTCGGAGCTAGGAGTAGTTCCAACCATTATTGATCCAATACCATTGTATTGTGATAATAATGGGGCTATGGTGTTAGCCAAAGAGCCCAGGTCCCATCAGCGATCCAGACACATCCTGAGACGATATCATCTGATCCGGGAGATAGTTGATTGCTGCGAGATCGAGATTCGGAGAGTAGATACAAAGAATAACACCGCGGATCCACTCACCAAGGCCCTCCCTCTGCCGCCGCATGAGTGACTTTTTGAGATGTTGGGTATGGGATACGCCAATAATTGGCTTTAGTTCAAGTGGGAGATGTCCTCGTTTTTCTCCTGTACCTAAAATCCACCTGTTTACACGACTCAGTAAAGCCGTGGTAGGGTGGAGATCAAAGTACAGTGGGAGGACACACAAGACTCAATGACAATCTCGGGTCTATAGACTAACCTGTACCAGTGTCACCTGAGAACTTCTATCCGAAGATAGATATAATACCACATAGGAGTTCTCTGCGAGTCCGTTCAGTGTACCCAGTCTCCATTGAGCACCCATATACAGTCTTTGGTGTCACCACACCAATGGATATGGGATCATCCATCGCCCATCATATGTGTTAAGTAACGTATACGCTTGTCTACTCTGGAATATCTATGCCCCGTCTCGATACACCCACGACTAGGAACATTTCAAGGATATGCTTATAAACTACACATGTCCCACTAGTATGATCCGCATCATAATCCCAGTAGTCAAGCAAATATCCTAAGGGCTTTATCAACATGTACCAAATGAGTAATATGCATGATCAAGTGAACATATTAAGATAAAGAACAACCAGATAGCATACTATGATGTCGAGCAAGAATGTCCTTTGAATATATATATACACATACCGATACATCCACTATCATATAATGGCCTCTAGGTCATACGTATATCCAATAGAACTTAGCTTCCATCTTCTTCCATACCAAAGATTTATATGGAGAGCAATCTCGTATCGCAAGATATAAGACCTCGTAAAAATTATTTCAGGCGAGGTTGGTTGTCGGATCATCTGTAGGGGACCACGTCTTTAAGATGATCAGCTATATTGAAGAGCTCGCGGACCTTGGGACCACGTTGACGAACGATTTATATACAGACTTGATTCTACAGTCCCTCCACTCTACCTATGCCCAGTTTCTTGAATTTCAATATTTAGGGTAAGAAAGTTTCACTTGCAAAACTCCTCAAAATGTTGAGGAGTGCTGAGGGCATCCTACAGAAATCCAGGGAGACACCCGCTCTGCTTATTGGGGAATCTACCTCTTCTAAATCCAAGTCAAAAGCCAAGGGGAAGAAGAAGAAGGCCTCCACCAAGCCGAAAGGCGGTGTCAGTAAGGTAGAGGGAAAGGGCAGGGAAAAAGTTTCGGGGATGACAGTAGGGAAGGAGGAAGTTTCTATTGTTATGGGAAAGGGCATTGGAAGAAGGACTACAGGGCTTGGAAAGCCAAAAACCAGGATTCGAAACACGTTGTGGCTGTCTGTCAATTAACTCTACTTCCTGGGTACTACATACCGGATCAGGATCTCATATCTGTAATTCATTACTGGCTCTGAAAAGCCGTAGAGTTTTCAAGGCTAGTGATATGACTCTAAGGGCTGCTAACGGAATGAGCGTGGATGCTGTATCCATAAAGGAATATCAACTAGGATTGACAAGTGGGCATATTTTAATTTTGCATAACTGTTTGTGTGTACCTAGTTTGGCATGTAATATCATCTCTATATCTTTACTATCTAAAGAAGGTTATGATTTTACATTTGTAAGTGATGTCATCTACATCCACCTTAATCATGCTTTGATTGGGTCTGGTACACTAGATAACAGTATATACGTATTAAATCAAGCTTGGATTTTTAATGTCCAGAACACACTTAAAAGAAAGTCTCCGGAATTAAATCAGGCTTTCTTATGGCATTGTAGACTGGGCCACATCAATGAAACACGGTTGACGAAGTTACATAAAGAGAGATATTTGGATCTGTTTGAATATCAGTCTTATGCAACTTGTCAATCATGTCTTAAAGAAAAGATGACGAAGACTCCGTTCACTGGACACGGAGTAAGAGCCAGCGAGCTCTTGGGACTCATACACAGCGACGTGTGTGGTCTAATGTCTACACAAGAAGTGGTTATTCATACTTTATTACTTTTATGGATGATTTCTCAAGGTACGGACATGTATTCATGATGAAACATATCCGAGGCCTTTGAGAAATTCCAGGAATACAAGAATGAAGTGGAAAAACAAACATGCAAATGTATCAAGACACTTAGATCTGATCGAGGTGGTGAATACTTAAGTGTCGAGTTCCTGGATTACTTAAAAGAGAATGGAATTCTCTCTCAGCTTACTCCTCCATACACACCTCAGCACAACGGTGTATCAGAAAGGCGGAACCGCACCCTATTGGATATGGTGTGTTCCATGATGAGTAATGCTGAGTTACCGCGATCCTTCTACGGTTATGCACTGGAATCTGCTGTATCTTTTGAACAAACTTCCTACTAAATCTGTGCCTACCACACCATATGAAATGCAGAGTGGGAAGAAACCTTATCTTAAGTATTTAAAGATATGAGGATATCCAGCTTTTGTAAAAAAGCAGCATACGGACAAGCTTAAGGCACACTCAGTACTGTGTAAGTTTGTGGGATACCCAAAGAACTCCAGAGGGCATCTTTTCTATTACGCGGAGGAACAAAGGTTTTTATTTCTCGGCATACCCACTTTTTGTAAACTCAATTTCTTTAAAAAGAAATAAGTGGGAGCGCAATAGAATTGGAAGAAATTCCAGAACCACAAGTTATTATTGAAAGCATGGAGGAACCAGTAGTTTCGAAAGAACCAAACATCCATGCGCCACTCCACAAGACTAGTAGGCAGTCTCATTCTCCCAAGAGATACTACGGTTTTCTCATAAACGGGGATAGAGAGGATTGCATCATCGACGATGATGAGCCAACTAGTTTCCAGCAAGCCATTAGGAGCAGAGACTCGGTAAAATGGCTGGATGCAATGCGGGCCGAAATGGAGTACATGTACACCAACAAAGTATGGACTTTGAACATTGTTCCAGAAGGTGTAAAACTTGTAGGCTGCAAATGGATCTTCAGAAAGAAGATTGGTGTAGATGGGAAGGTTGAAACCTACAATGCTGGACTTGTTGCAAAAGGTTTTCGTCAAAGACCTGGTTTGGACTATGATGAAACCTTTTCTCCAGTGGCTATACTCAGATCCATTCGGATCCTACTTGCCATTGCCGCCTTCCACGATTATGAAAATTTGACAGATTGACGTAAAGACCGCTTTTCTGAATGGAAATTTGGAAGAGTGTGTTTATATGGATCAGCCGGAGGGTTTCATAGAGAGTGGGAGCAGCGGAAATGTGTGCAAGTTGCTTAAATCCATTTATGGATTAAAGAAGGCGTCGTGGAGTTGGAACATCTATTTTGATGAGACGGTCAAGGAATTCGACTTTATCAAAAATCCAAATGAACCATGTATTTATAGTAAGATTGTAGCGAGAACTATGGTATTCCTCGTCTTGTATGTGGATGACATTCTCCTGATAGGAAATGACATTCCTATACTACAATCAGTCAAAGGATTCTTGTCATAAAGGTTCTCCATGAAGGACCTAGGTGATGCCTCCTACATTCTGGGGATCCAGATCTATCGTGATAAATCTAAAAGTATATTGGGACTTTCACAGTCAAGGTACATCGACACCATACTTAAAATATTTAGTATGGAAGATTTAAAATGCGGTAATCTACCGGCTTGTCACGGAATCACCCTCTCCAAAGAAATGTCTCCCAAGACTGATTTGGAAAGCGATCATATGACTATTATACCCTATGCTTCTGTGGTAGGCTCTATAATGTATGCGATGATGTGTACCAGACCAGATGTAGCTTACACACAGAGCGTTGTAAGCAGGTATCAGTCAAACCCAGGGAAGATGCACTGGACAACAGTTAAGAACATTCTCAAGTACCTGAGAAGAACTAAGGAGATGTTCTTGGTATATGGCAGTGAAGACCTCCAGATCGAGGCCTTTGCCGACTCCAGCTTCTAGAGTGAAAGGATGACTCTAAGTCCATGTCGGGTTATGTCTTTACCCTCAATAGAGGGGTGGTCTGTTGGAAGGGCTCTAAGCAGAACAACGATGGAAGCGGAGTATATCGCTGCATGTGACGCCGCGAAGGAAAAAGTCTGGATGAAGAAGTTCGTTATAGAACTTCATGTGGTTCCATCCATTGTTAATCCAATACCTTTGTATTGTGACAACAACGGGGTTATAGCTTTAGCGAAGGAACTAATATCCCATCAGAAGTCCAGACATGTCTTAAGGCGGTATCACCTGATCAGAGAGATCGTGGATCGCTGGGAGATCGAGGTGCGGAGAGTAGATACGGAGAACAACATTGCAGATCCACTCACAAAGGCCATCCCTCAGACACAATTCGAGAGGCTAATCGAGATGATAGGTCTGCGATATGCCAATACATGGCCCTAGTGCAAGTGAGAGATTATCAGTGATATATGCCCTAGAGGCCATTATTGTTTAGTACTGGTTTGTATATTACATTTTGAAAGCTTGGGATATACACAGATATAATAACAGTCTTGCTCAAAATGGTAGTATGCTACTTGGATTGATTCTACCTCAATATGTGTATATGTTTCTTTTAGCATATCGTTAATACATATTGGTAGAGCCCTTAGAATCTTTGCTTGACTACCAGCGTTGTGATGGCAGTCACACTAGTGGGGGATGGGTAGTCTATAAGCACATTTTTATACAGGTTCTTAGTCATAGGATTATCGAGACGGGGCATCGATACTCCAGAGTAGACTAGTGTATACGCTTCTCATCCCAGCAGGGGAGATAGTCTGTCCTAGAGCCATTGGTATGTCATACCAGAGATAGTATAAGGTGCTCATTGGGTTATGAGTTATACTAGACGAACTTGTTGGGAACTGCTGGTTGGTATTATACCTATCGTCAGGCAGCAGTTCCCGGGTGGCATGAGTACAGGTTAGTTCGTTTACTTGACATCACTATTCGTCTCGAGCGTGTTCCCACTGTACTTAGATTACTACCCTTCCACGGCTCTAATGAGTCTTGCAAATAGGTAGTGGTTGGGTGCCGTCCCGAAGCACTTGGAGGCAGTGGTGGTTAGATAGGATTCGTCTCTCCCGATATTGGGGGTTGATATCGCGCTGTGTTCGGAAAGCCATTACACAAATTCCCTGGCCAGGGCAAGCGAGATTTACTGGTAGGTACACCAGTAGTTTCTCAGGGTGTTTTGTGCTCTACTCGGGCATGACTTATTGCGCTATTAGGGGTTTGCCGGTTACCACCCCCTAGGCCCGATATGCGATACTCTTAGACGAACAGATCGGACAGTATGGAGATTGTCATAGATAGGCTCAGTAGGAGTTCAGATGAGTTTGCTCATCGGCCTTCTTATCGACAGATACCTGGGTAATCGTTATGTACAGCTAGTGCCACTGACGGACTTGTGGTTAAACCCACTGCCAGCATACTGTCGGGTCTTTAGAGTCCCACACAGAGGGTTTTCCTGGTTCAGGAGAAACGATGTAGAGGCCGTATGGTTTTACGGCAGGGTTCCGATCATATACGTGTACTAGTTGTACGGATGTTGTTCGGACGGATAATACTAGTGTTAGTGTATATGCCCTAGAGGCCATTACTGTATCATACTAGTTTGTATATTACTTAATGGAAGCTTGGGATATTCACCTTATATAGACAATCTTGCTCAAAATAGTAGTATGCTACTTGGTTTGTTTCTACTTTAATGTGTGCATGTGTTTCTTATAGCATATCACCTTTACACATTAGTGGATCCCTTAGGATCTTTACTTGATTACCAGCGTTGTGATGGCAGTCACACTCATGGGGGCTGGGTAATCTACAAGAACATCCTTATGCAGGTCCCTAGTCGTAGGACTATCGAGACAGGGCATCGATACTCCGGAGTAGACTAGCGTATACGCTTCTCATCCCAGCATGGGAGACGGTCTGTTCCACAGCCGTCAGTACGTCGTACTTGAGATAGTATGCGGGTGCTCGTTAGGTTACGAGTACACTGGACAGGACTCGTCGGGAACTGTTGGTTGGTATTATACCTATCGTCAGTTATCAGTGTAAGTGCACGGCGGCGCCCCGGCCTTCAAACCAACGCCGGAATGCGGAAACGAAAAATTTCTATAAACTAGAACCGGCACCACCGCGCACTAAAAACCTGGATCGGGCCATTAACCTAACCCTAGCAAACTAGAATAAGAGTAGAGAAGCTATACCAAGCGATCTGTGTCCTTCGGTCTTCGCCACCACTCCGATCTCCTCGCGGAATCTCTGGTCGTCAGCTCCTCGTCGGAACGGGCACCACATCGCCGGGTTCTTTTATGGGCACCACAAGGTTATTTAATTAAAGAACTTCGCGAAAGCGTCGGAAAACCTCCCTCAAAGTACCAACACTGGCCTGGCTGAACGGTTAAGCAAGTATTGTACGGTGAGATTGATCCCGACTAATTCTTCCTTTTTGGTTTGAGGAGGGATTCGAGAGACAGTGGGAGCTATCCTGTTTAGACAAATTAAAAACCACTCTAAACTTGCAAGAGCATCATGCTAAAGTGTTTCTTCCCTCTCTCCTAATTGCAGCGACCAAACATCATGACTGGACTTAAGTTACTACTAGATAAAAACATACTGACAGGGCCAAACTACAAAGATTGGCTCAGGAATGTCAAAATGGCAATCACTTATGACAAGTTGGGGTATCTCCTTACCACCAAAGCTCCCCCTGTCCCAGGTCCCAAAACCAGCGTCGCGGATAAGGAAATCCGTAAGACCTGGGAAATCGACTGCGTGAAGGCCAAGTGCCACGTGCTTGCCTCTATGGACAATGAACATCAGAGGAGGCACGAGAATATGGACCTTGAATCCATATTTCTCCATACAAAAGAACTGTATGGAGAGCAATCCCGTATCGCCAGATACGAAGTCTCAAAAAAGCTGTTTTCGGCGAGATTGGCCGTCGGATCATCGGTAGCGGAACACGTGCTTAAGATGATTGGCTATATTGAAGAGCTCGCGGACCTTAGGACCACGTTAGAGAACGAGCTCTATACGGACTTGATTCTCCAGTCCCTTCCTTCCACTTACGCACAGTTTATCCTGAACTTCAACTTGCAAGAAAAAGAAGTTGAACTTTCAGAACTCCTCAACATGCTGAGGAGTGCAGAGGGCACCCTACAGAAAGGTAGGGAAACATCCACTTTGTTTGTAGGAGGATCTCCCTCTTCTAGGTCCAAGGCGAAAGCTAAGGGAAAGAAGAAGAAAACCCCCACCAAACCAAGGGGCGGTGTTAGTAAAGCGGATACGAAGGGAAAGGCAAAGGCAAAAAAGGTAGCGGGAAAGCTTGTGGGGAAGGAAGAGTGCTTTTACTGTCACAAGAGTGGACACTGGAAAAAGGATTGCAGGGCTTGGAAGGCCAGAAACCAGGATCTGAAGCAAGTTGCGGCTTCAGCTTCAGGTGTGTATGTTATTGAAAACTGTCTATCAATAAACTCTACTTCCTAAGTATTGGATACAGGATCAGGATCTCATATCTGTAATTCATTGCAGGCACTGAGAAAGCGTAGGGTTTTGAAGGCAGGTGATATGACCCTCAGAGTTGCAAACGAAGCTAGCATGGATGCTGAGGCCATGGGGGACTATCACCTGGGAATGTCAGATGGACATGTTTTGGTTTTACGTGATTGTTATTTTGTACCCAATGCAACTTGTAATATCATTTCTGTATCTTTAATATCTAAAGAAGGTTATGAATTTGCATTTGTAAGCAATGTTGTAAACATTCACCTTAATCAAGTTCTGATTGGGTCAGGTACATTAAGCAATAGTATATACGTATTAAACCAACCACAGATTTTCAATGTCCAGAATAGACACAAAAGAAAGTCTCCGGAAACAAATCAGGCTTTCTTATGGCATTGTAGACTGGGTCACATCAATGAGAGAAGGTTGATGAACTTGCATACAGAAGGATATTTGGATCCGTTCGAATATCAATCATATGCAACTTGTCAATCCTGTCTCAAAAGAAAGATGACAAAGACTCCGTTCACTGGACACGGAGTAAGAGCAAGCGAGCTCTTAGGAATCGTACACAGCGACGTGTGCGGTCCAATGTCTATGCTTGCGCGAAGCGGTTATTCTTACTTCATTACTTTTACGGATGACTTTTTAAGGTACGGATATGTCTTCTTAATGAAACATAAATCCGAAGCCTTTGGAAAATTCCAGGAATATAAGAATGAAGTAGAAAAACAAACTGGAAAAAGTATCAAGACACTAAGATCTGATTGAGATGGTGAATACTTAAGTGCCGAGTTCCTGGATTACTTAAAAGAGAATGGAATTCTCTCTCAGCTTACTCCTCCATACACCCCGCAACATAACGGTATATCGAAGAGACGGAACCGAACCCTATTGGATATGGTTCGGTCCATGATGAGTAACGCTGAGTTGCCGCGATCATTCTGGGGATATGCGCTAGAATCAGCTGCATACCTTTTGAACCGAGTTCCAACTAAGACTGTGCCTACCACACCATATGAGATATGGAGTGGGAAGAAACCCTATATTCAATATCTGAAGATCTGCTGATGTCCAGCTTTTGTCAAAAAGCAGCATGCGGACAAACTCGAGGCACGCTCAGTACTGTGCAAGTTTGTGGGATACCCAAAGAACTCCAGGGGTATCTTTTCTATTACGCAGAGGAACAAAAGGTCTTTGTTTCTCGTAATGCCCACTTTCTGGAACACCAGTTCATAGAAAAGGAAATAAGTGGGGGCGCAATAGAACTGGAAGAAATTCCAGAACCACAGACTATTACTGAAAGCTTAGTAGAACCAGAGGGCTCAAAAGAACAGGACATTCCTGCGCCGCTCCGCAGGAGTAGTAGGAAGTCTCATCCGCCCGAGAGATACTACGGTTTTCTCGTAGACGGGGATAGAGAGGATTGCATCATTGATAGTGATGAGCCGACTAGCTTCCAGCAGGCCATTCATAGCGTTGACTCGGTAAAATGGCTGGATGCAATGCGGACCGAAATGGAGTCCATGTACACCAACAAAGTATGGATGTTGGACGTTGTTCCAGATGGGGTAAAACCCGTAGGATGCAAGTGGATATTCAAAAGGAAGATTGGTGTAGATGGACAGGTTGAGACCTATAAGGCTAGACTTGTTGCAAAGGGTTTTCGTCAAAGACCTGGTTTGGACTATGACGAAACCATTTCTCCAGTGGCTATGCTGAAATCCATTCGGATCCTTCTTTCCATTGCTGCCTTCCACGATTATGAGATTTGGCAGATGGACGTAAAGACCGCTTTTCTAAATGGAAATTTAGAGGAGTGTGTCTATATGGACCAGCCAGAGGGTTTCATTCAGAGTGGGAGCAGCGGAAAGGTGTGCAAGTTGCTTAAGTCCATCTATGGACTAAAGCAGGCATCGCGGAGTTGGAACATCTGTTTTGATGAGACGGTCAAATAATTTGGCTTTATCAAAAATCCAGATGAACCATGCATCTATAGTAGATTTGTAGCGAGAACTGTAGTATTCCTTGTTTTATACGTGGATGACATTCTCTTAATAGGAAATGACATTCCTATGCTACAATCTATCAAAGGGTTCTTGTCACACAGGTTCTCCATGAAAGACCTGGGTGATGCCTCTTACATTCTGGGGATCCGGATCTATCGTGACAGATCCAAGAGGATATTAGGACTTTCACAGTCCAGGTATATCGACACCATACTGAAAAGATTCAGTATGGAAGATTCCAAGCACGGTAATCTACCGGCTTGTCACGGGATCACCCTCTCCAAAGAGATGTCTCCCAAGACTGATTTGGAAAGGGATCGCATGTCTATTATACCCTATGCTTCTGCGGTAGGCTCTATAATGTATGCGATGTTGTGTACCAGATCGGATGTAGCTTATGCACTGAGTGTGGTTAGACGGTATCAGTCAAACCCTGGGGAGAAACTCTGGATAGCGGTAAAAAACATTCTCAAGTACCTGAGAAGGACTAAAGAGATGTTCTTGGTGTATGGCGGAAAAGACCTCCAGATCGAGGCCTTTGCTGACTCCAGCTTCCAGAGTGACAATGATGATTCTAAGTCCTTGTCGGGTTATGTCTTTACCCTCAATTGAGGGGCGGTGTGTTGGAAGAGTTCCAAACAGGAAACCGTTGATGACTCGATGATAGAAGCGGAATATATCCCTGCTGCAGATGCCGCAAAAGAAGCCGTCTGGATAAGGAAGTTCCTGACAGAACTTCAGGTGGTTCCGTCCATTGTACATCCAGTACCTTTGTATTGCGACAACAACGAGGCTATAGCTTTAGCGAAGGAACCCAGGTCCCATAAGAAGTCCAGACACATCTTGAGGCGGTATCACCTGATCAGGGAGATCGTGGGTCGCCAGGAGATCGAGGTTCGGAGAGTTGCTACGGAAGATACCACTGCCGATCCATTCACAAAGGCCTTACCCCAGACTCAGTTCGAGCGGCTGATCGAGATGATAGGTCTTCGATACACCAGTACATGGCCTTAGTGCACGTGGGAGATTGTTAGTGTATATGCCCTAGAGGCCATTACTATATCATACTAGTTTGTATATTACTTAATGGAAGCTTAGGATATTCACCTTATATAGACAATCTTGCTCAAAATAGTAATATGCTACTTGGTTTGTTTCTACTTTAATGTGTGCATGTGTTTCTTATAGCATATCGCCTTTACACATTAGTGGAGCCCTTAGGATCTTTGCTTGATTACCAGCGTTGTGATGGCAGTCACACTCGTGGGGGCTGGGTAATCCACAAGCACATCCTTATGCAGGTCCCTAGTCGTAGGACTATCGAGACAGGGCATCGATACTCCGGAGTAGACTAGCGTATGCGCTTCTCATCCCAGCATGGGAGACGGTCTGTCCCACAGCCGTCAGTACGTCGTACTTGAGATAGTATGCGGGTGCTCGTTAGGTTACGAGTACACTTGACAGGACTCGTCGGGAACTGTTGGTTGGTATTATACCTATCGTCAGTTATCAGTTCCCAGGTGACATGAGTACAGCTTAGTCCGTTGACTTGACACTGTCACTTCGCCTCGAGTGTGTTCCCACTGTTCTTAGATTGCTACCCTACCACGGCTCAAAGGAGTCGTGCAAACAGGTAGCAGTTGGGTGCAGTCCCGAAGCACTTGGAGGCAGTGACGGTTAAACAGGATTCGTCTCTCCCGGTATTGGGGGTTGATATCGCGCTGTGTCTAGGAGAGCCATTACACAAAGTCCCAGGCCAGGGCAAGCGAGATATACTGGTAGGTTTCCAGTGTTATCTCAGGTTGTTCTGGGCTACACTCCGACACGACTTGTACCGCTATTAGGGGACTGACGTTTACCGCCCCCTAGGCCCTCCATGCGATACTCTTAGACGAATAGACCGGACTGTACGGAGATTGTCACATTCAGGCTCAGTCGGAGTTCAGATGGGTTCACCTCGTCAGTCTTCTTATCGGCATCTACCTGGGGACCGTTACGTACAGCTAGTGCCGCTTGCGGTCTGTGGTTAAACCCACTGCCAGCGTAGTGTCGAGTCTTTAGAGTCCCACACAGAGGGTTATTCGCCTTTAGGCAAAACAGAGTAGAGGTCGCATGGTTTTGCGACGGGGTTCGTTCACATCCGCGCACTTGTGCACGTTTGGTGTCCGGATAGCTTATACTAGCGGGCTTTGGTTTAAGCCAGATCCTAGTATATGTTTTGGGATTGGTTTTATCTCATTGTATTCGTGTTCCTCGGAATATGGATACGGGTGTGTATGCACAGTTGACTGAGGCAGAGGCAGAGGACTTTCATTAGGGTTGATGACCGTTGTCTTTTTCTTAACCCTAATGTATATGTGAAATATGATTATTAATATTAATTAATTATAATTGTGTTATGCTTAGGGTTGTTGACCATTTGACTATGGTTGACTTGTTGACCTATGTTGACATATTGACCATCATCATTTCACATGAAAAATGCTCTTTGATTCTTGCAAAATTCATTAATGTGAAATGATAATGGTCATTTCAAGTTAACCATCACTATTATCTTTGATTAATTATTTAATTATCATAATTCACATATATGTGAGAATGGTTGATATTATCCTCATTCTCTCATGCTCATTCTCTCTCATCCTCTTCCTCTCTCTCAAAGCTCTCCCCTCTCATGAGTTGAGAACCATTTGGCTTTTGAGATAAAACACCAAAATTACTCTCTACTCTTTCTAAGGTTCTAGGTTTAGCACACCAAGCACTTTAGTTACCTCTAGGTTGAGGTAGGAGCCAAAGGTAGAGGCCCTCGGGTGGATCTTTCTTCGGCAAGAGAAGGCGACGATGACGACCCGTTCATCCCACTCCAAGGAGCAAGAAGAGAAGGACTTCAAGACTTAGGTATAACCCTTTAACCGAGTAGCTAAATATTTTAGCATGGTTGTTAGTTTTTGTTTAGCAAAGATCCTCCTTTTAGTCCATGTTGCCTTGAGTTCTAAAAATCGAATTTTTATACCATTTCCGTCTCCCCGTAAGCTCCGGGGTGGGCAACGTGGACTTACACTGGTATCAGAGCCTAGCTAAACACAAACTAGCAAGTTAGCAAAGTATCTAGAATTTCGATCGGAGAAAAATCGCAAAACACTTTTCAAAAACCTAACTTTCTGCCGATTTTTAAACCTGCTTTAAAAATAATAAATGATACACTAAAAATCGGCTCAGGGTTTTTAAAGAACACCCAAGAAAAACGATCCAGCGAGTCGACCAAGTCACCGCGGAACTGCGGCAAGAGCATGCTCTTGCCGCGGATCCGCGGCTGAGTTGACTCGGCCGTGGGTCGTTTCTCCTGCAGTATTCTTATATTGATGTTTTGGGATTTTTAGGATGGTTTGTTTCTGCCCAGATTTTCCAGAGAACAATTTTTTTTTTGGGGTGGTTACAAATCCGTATTTTGATCGAACTTCTCTAGACTTTGGTTAATGGGTTATATCTGTGATGTGATATATGTATTGAACGTCTGTTAATCGCTATACGTCGATTGGTGGGGGTTATACATATATGTGATCTGTAATGTTGATGGTTTGTGTATATGAATTCGTTGGATTGTCGTCGATGAATAGCCGGGGGGTTGTGAGATGAGATTTTTCTTTTTCTTATATTCATTGTAAAATTTGTAAATTGATGTAATATTATTTGTTTGGCCGCACAACCGGGTCGGGGTTGTAGCCGTCATTGTATAATTTCTTTTACTGTTTTTTTCTCCTAGGATAGACCCAAGGTGGGGTGCACAAACAACCGGGTACCTCGAAGTGCCGAGTGGCCTACTCACGTTATTGAGCGAGGTTGCTTCACTTCGGGTACTTGGTGGGTAGTTTGCCGCACCCGTAGGGGTCTAGGGTGGGGTCTTGGCTATTCATCGCGACCGTGTAATCCGCTCTTCGTTACAGGCTCGTACGGAATGCGGATTCCTAGTATATCCAATGTGTTCATCTGTGATCTGGAATGGCTATCATTGCATGTGACGAATGTATATATGTATATGTAGATATCTATTTAGGCGTTGCTTATGTTTTGCATCCGCGCTAGTCCAGCCCCCGCTCTGTCATTAGTTAAGTAACCTAACGGGTGATGACGGGACCCCATGGAGAATGCGGATGGCATAAGCGTACGCCATATTTTCGTTGTTTTCTGCAATGGTAGGATTAATTGATGGGACGCATTAAAATTAATGCAAGAAAATAAACCAAGTTAAAGTTGTTGGAACACTTTCAAAACCACTCGGTTCTTTTCAAAAACAACTTTTAAACGCGGAGCTTAAGCCACTCCTTTTAAAAGCTATCTCGTTCCATCGATTATATCAAGTTCACTACGTTTACGGTTTCGCCAAAACCATTCGTAGCCCTCCATCATTTCAGTTAAATATTCGGTAGTATTCAATCTATGTATTTTGACCTCACGCCAAGGCATAGTGATTGGTAGCTGCCGGATATTTATCTGTTGCATAGATAGAATGCGTTGGTTTGAGACAGTCGTACTGCCATTTTGGCCTACGTCAAGGGTAGGTACGGGTGGGTTCAAATTAACCTGGATAATGATGGGTAGAACTTGACATGTGACTTATGACATTTTGACCTCACGCCAAGGTCATAAGAGCATGGGGAAAAAATCCACATCGGGAGTTTCAAAAGAAACTGAAACCTGCTAGCGCTGCATACCATTTGGAGTGTGATGATTCTGGTAGGATTCCTTCAGTTTTGTCATACGATGATATTTGGATCCCGATCCTACTGTGAGTATATGCTACTCGTCCGGAACTTTCTCACTTAACGATCAATGCTATAAACCAAGTAGATGTCTAGAAAGGTGTTAGCGGGGCTTCGCCCATAGGGAAAAGAGGTTATTTAATTAAGGAACTTCGCGAAAGCGTTGGAAAACCTCCCTCGAAGTACCAACACTGGCCTGGCTGAACGGTTAAGCAAGTATTATACGGTGAGATTGATCCCGACTAATTCTTCCTTTTTGGTTTGAGGAGAGATTCGAGAGACAGTGGGAGCCATCCTGTTTAGACAAATTAAAAACCACTCTAAACTTGCAAGAGCATCATGCTAAAGTGTTTCTTCTCTCTCTCCTAATTGCAGCGACCGAACATCATGACTGGACTTAAGTTACTACTAGATAAAAACATACTGACAGGGCCAAACTACAAAGATTGGTTCAGGAATGTCAAAATGGAAATCACTTATGACAAGTTGAGGGTATCTCTTTATCACCAAAGCTCCCCCTGTCCCAGGTCCCAAAACCAGCGTCGCGGATAAGGAAATCCGTAAGACCTGGGAAATCGATTGCGCGAAGGCCAAGTGCCTCGTGCTTGCCTCTATGGACAATGAACATCAGAGGAGGCATGAGAATATGGACCTTGAATCCATATTTATCTATACAAAAGAACTGTATGGAGAGCAATCCCGTATCGCCAGATACGAAGTCTCGAAAAAGCTGTTTTCGGCGAGATTGGCCGTCGGATCATCGGTAGCGGAACACGTGCTTAAGATGATTGGCTATATTGAAGAGCTCGCGGACCTTGGGACCACGTTAGAGAACGAGCTCTATACGGACTTGATTCTCCAGTCCCTTCCTTCCACTTACGCCCAGTTTATCCTGAACTTCAACTTGCAAGAAAAAGAAGTTGAACTTTCAGAACTCCTCAACATGCTGAGGAGTGCAGAGGGCACCCTACAGAAAGGTAGGGAAACATCGACTTTGTTTGTAGGAGGATCTTCCTCTTCTAGGTCCAAGGCGAAAGCCAAGGGAAAGAAGAAGAAAACCCCCACCAAACCAAGGGGCGGTGTTAGTAAAGCGGATACGAAGGGAAAGGCAAAGGCAACAAAGGTAGCGGGATAGCTTGTGGGGAAGGAAGAGTGCTTTTACTGTCATAAGAGTGGACACTGGAAAAAGGATTGCAGGGCTTGGAAGGCCAGAAACCAGGATCTGAAGCAAGTTGCGGCTTCAGCTTCAGGTGTGTATGTTATTGAAAACTGTCTATCAATAAACTCTACTTCCTGGGTATTGGATACCGGATCAGGATCTCATATCTGTAATTCTTTGCAGGCACTAAGAAAGCGTAGGGTTTTGAAGGCAGGTGATATGACCCTCAGAGTTGCAAACGAAGCTAGCATGGATGCTGAGGCCATGGGGGACTATCACCTGGGAATGTCAGATGGACATGTTTTGGTTTTACGTGATTGTTATTTTGTACCCAATGCAACTTGTAATATCATTTCTGTATCTTTAATATCTAAAGAAGGTTATGAATTTGCATTTGTAAGCAATGTTGTAAACATTCACCTTAATCAAGTTCTGATTGGGTCAGGTACATTAAGCAATAGTATATACGTATTAAACCAACCACAGATTTTCAATGTCCAGAATAGACACAAAAGAAAGTCTCCGGAAACAAATCAGGCTTTCTTATGGCATTGTAGACTGGGTCACATCAATGAGAGAAGGTTGACGAACTTACATACAGAAGGATATTTGGATCCGTTCGAATATCAATCATATGCAACTTGTCAATCCTGTCTCAAAAGAAAGATGACAAAGACTCCGTTCACTGGACACGGAGTAAGATCAAGCGAGCTCTTAGGAATCGTACACAGCGACGTGTGCGGTCCAATGTCTATGCTTGCGCGAAGCGGTTATTCTTACTTCATTACTTTTACGGATGACTTTTTAAGGTACGGATATGTCTTCTTAATGAAACATAAATCCGAAGCCTTTGGAAAATTCCAGGAATATAAGAATGAAGTAGAAAAACAAACTGGAAAAAGTATCAAGACACTAAGATCTGATTGAGATGGTGAATACTTAAGTGCCGAGTTCCTGGATTACTTAAAAGAGAATGGAATTCTCTCTCAGCTTACTCCTCCATACACCCCGCAACATAACGGTATATCGAAGAGACGGAACCGAACCCTATTGGATATGGTTCGGTCCATGATGAGTAACGCTGAGTTGCCGCGATCATTCTGGGGATATGCGCTAGAATCAGCTGCATTCCTTTTGAACCGAGTTCCAACTAAGACTGTGCCTACTACACCATATGAGATATGGAGTGGGAAGAAACCCTATTTTCAATATCTGAAGATCTGGGGATGTCCAGCTTTTGTCAAAAAGCAGCATGCGGACAAACTCGAGGCACGTTCAATACTGTGCAAGTTTGTGGGATACCCAAAGAACTCCAGGGGTATCTTTTCTATTACGCAGAGGAACAAAAGGTCTTTGTTTCTCGTAATGCCCACTTTCTGGAACACCAGTTCTTAGAAAAGGAAATAAGTGGGAGCGCAATAGAACTGGAAGAAATTCTAGAACCACAGACTATTACTGAAAGCTTAGTAGAACCAGAGGGCTCAAAAGAACAGGACATTCCTGCGCCGCTCCGCAGGAGTAGTAGGCAGTCTCATCCGCCCGAGAGATACTACGGTTTTCTCATAGATGGGGATAGAGAGGATTGCATCATTGATAGTGATGAGCCGACTAGCTTTCAGCAGGCCATTCAGAGCGTTGACTCGGTAAAATGGCTGGATGCAATGCGGACCGAAATGGTATCCATGTACACCAACACAGTATGGACGTTGGACATTGCTCCAAATGGGGTAAAACCCGTAGGATGCAAGTGGATATTCAAAAGGAAGATTGGTGTAGATGGACAGGTTGAGACCTATAAGGCTAGACTTGTTGCAAAGGGTTTTCGTCAAAGACCTGGTTTGGACTATGACGAAACCTTTTCTCCAGTGGCTATGCTGAAATCCATTCGGATCCTTCTTTCCATTGCTGCCTTCTATGATTATGAGATTTGGCAGATGGACGTAAAGACCGCGTTTCTAAATGGAAATTTAGAGGAGTGTGTCTATATGGACCAGCCAGAGGGTTTCATTCAGAGTGGGAGCAGCGGAAAGGTGTGCAAGTTGCTTAAGTCCATTTATGGACTAAAGCAGGCATCGCGGAGTTGGAACATCTGTTTTGATGAGACGGTCAAAGAATTTGGCTTTATCAAAAATCCATATGAACCATGCATCGATAGTAGATTTGTAGCGAGAACTGTAGTATTCCTTGTTTTATACGTGGATGGCATTCTCTTAATAGGAAATGACATTCCTATGCTACAATCTGTCAAAGGGTTCTTGTCACACAGGTTCTCCATGAAAGACCTGGGTGATGCCTCTTACATTCTGGGGATCCGGATCTATCGTGACAGATCCAAGAGGATATTAGGACTTTCACAGTCCAGGTACATCGACACCATACTGAAAAGATTCAGTAGGGAAGATTCCAAGCACGGTAATCTACCGGCTTGTCACGGGATCACCCTCTCCAAAGAGATGTCTCCCAAGACTGATTTGGAAAGGGATCACATGTCTATTATACCCTACGCTTCTGCGGTAGGCTCTATAATGTATGCGATGTTGTGTACCAGACCGGATGTAGCTTATGCACTGAGTGTGGTAAGATGGTATCAGTCAAACCCTGGGGAGAAACACTGGATAGCGGTAAAGAACATTCTCAAGTACCTGAGAAGGACTAAAGAGATGTTCTTGGTGTATGGCGGAAAAGACCTCCAGATCGAGGCCTTTGCTGACTCCAGCTTCCAGAGTGACAAGGATGATTCTAAGTCCATGTCGGGTTATGGCTTTACCCTCAATGGAGGGGCGGTGTGTTGGAAGAGTTCCAATCAGGAAACCGTTGATGACTCGATGATGGAAGCGGAATATATCACTGCTGCAGATGCCGCAAAAGAAGCCGTCTGGATAAGGAAGTTCCTGACAGAATTTCAGGTGGTTCCGTCCATTGTTGAACCAGCACCTTTGTATTGCGACAACAACGGGGCTATAGCTTTAGCGAAGGAACCCAGGTCCCATCAGAAGTCCAGACACATCTTGAGGCGGTATCACCTGATCAGGGAGATCGTGGGTCGCCAGGAGATCGAGGTTCGGAGAGTTGCTACGGAAGATAACACTGCTGATCCATTTATAAAGGCCTTACCCCAGACTCAGTTCGAGCGGCTGATCGAGATGATAGGTCTTCGATACGCCAGTACATGGCCTTAGTGCAAGTGGGAGATTGTTAGTGTATATGCCCTAGAGGCCATTACTGTATCATACTAGTTTGTATATTACTTAATGAAAGCTTGGGATATTCACCTTATATAGACAATCTTGCTCAAAATAGTAATATGCTACTTGGTTTGTTTCTACTTTAATGTGTGCATGTGTTTCTTATAGCATATCGCCTTTACACATTAGTGGAGCCCTTAGGATCTTTGCTTGATTACCAGCGTTGTGATGGCAGTCACACTCGTGGGGGCTGGGTAATCCACAAGCACATCCTTATGTGATGGCAGTCACACTCGTGGGGGCTGGGTAATCCACAAGCACATCCTTATACAGGTCCCTAGTCGTAGGACTATCGAGACAGGGCATCGATACTCCTGAGTAGACTAGCGTATGCGCTTCTCATCCCAGCATAGGAGACGGTCTGTCCCACAGCCGTCAGTACGTCGTACTTGAGATAGTATGCGGGTGCTCGTTAGGTTACGAGTATACTAGACAGGACTTGTCGGGAACTGTTGGTTGGTATTATACCTATCGTCAGTTATCAGTTCCCAGGTGACATGAGTACAGCTTAGTTCGTTGACTTGACACTGTCACTTCGCCTCGAGTGTGTTCTCACTGTTCTTAGATTGCTACCCTACCACGGCTCAAAGGAGTCGTGCAAACAGGTAGCAGTTGGGTGCAGTCCCGAAGCACTTGGAGGCAGTGACGGTTAGACAGGATTCATCTCTCCCGGTATTGGGGGTTGATATCGCGCTGTGTCTAGGAGAGCCATTACACAAAGTCCCTGGCCAGGGAAAGCGAGATATACTGGTAGGTTTCCAGTGTTATCTCAGGGTGTTCTGGGCTACACTCCGACACGACTTGTACCGCTATTATAGGACTGACGTTTACCGCCCCCTAGGCCCTCCATGCGATACTCTTAGACGAACAGACCGGACTATATGGAGATTGTCACATTCAGGCTCAGTAGGAGTTCAGATGGGTTCACCTCGTCAGTCTTCTTATCGGCATCTACCTGGGGACCGTTACGTACAGCTAGTGCCGCTTGCGGTCTGTGGTTAAACCCACTGCCAGCGTAGTGTCGAGTCTTTAGAGTCCCACACAGAGGGTTATTCGCCTTTAGGCAAAACAGAGTAGAGGTCGCATGGTTTTGCGACGGGGTTCGTTCACATCCGCACACTTGTGGACGTTTGGTGTCCGGACAGCTTATACTAGCGGGATTTGGTTTAAGCCAGATCCTAGTATATGTTTTGGGATTGGTTTTATCTCATTGTATTCGTGTTCCTCGGAACATGGATACGGGTGTGTATGCACAGTTGAGTGAGGCAGAGGCAGAGGACTTTCATTAGGATTGATGACCGTTGTCTTTTTCTTAACCCTAATGTATATGTGAAATATGATTATTAATATTAATTAATTATAATTGTGTTATGGTTAGGGTTGTTGACCATTTGACTATGGTTGACTTGTTGACCTATGTTGACATATTGACCATCATCATTTCACATGAAAGATGCTCTTTGATTCTTGCAAAATTCATTAATGTGAAATGATAATGGTCATTTCAAGTTAACCATCACTATTATCTTTGATTAATTATTTAATTATCATAATTCACATATATGTGAGAATGGTTGATATTATCCTCATTCTCTCATGCTCATTCTCTCTCATCCTCTTCCTCTCTCTCAAAGCTCTCCCCTCTCATGAGTTGAGAACCATTTGGCTTTTGAGATAAAACACCAAAATTACTCTCTACTCTTTCTAAGGTTCTAGGTTTAGCACACCAAGCACTTTAGTTACCTCTAGGTTGAGGTAGGAGCCAAAGGTAGAGGCCCTCGGGTGGATCTTTCTTCGGCAAGAGAAGGCGACGAGGACGACCCGTTCATCCCACTCCATGGAGCAAGAAGAGAAGGACTTCAAGACTTAGGTATAACCTTTTAACCGAGTAGCTAAATATTTTAGCATGGTTGTTAGTTTTTGTTTTGCAAATATCCTCCTTTTAGTCCATGTTGCCTTGAGTTCTAAAAATCGAATTTTTATACCGTTTCCGCCTCCCCGTAAGCACCGGGGTGGGCAACGTGGACTTACAACTAGTGGGCTTTGGTTTAAGCTGGATTCTAGTATTAGATTATTGGATTGTTATCATCTCATTGTATTCGTATTTTTCGGAATACGAATACGGGTATGTATATATGTTGATGGCATTCTTGTAATTTCACAAAAGATGCTTCTAGAAAGGGACACTTTATTATTTGGATTAATCTATTTTGGAAAATAGATTAATGAGGTGTAAATAGAGATATTTGAGGCATGGAGTCAAGCATGGCTTATCCATTTTATTTATTGGTTTGGCAACACTATTCAAGCATGGTTGTTATTTCTTATTGAAATAATAATGCATGCTTGAGGAAAGATAATGAGTGAGCCATTCTTGACTTGCCTCAACACTTAATAATTTGCAAAAATCCTTTCTATCTCCATTTTCTCCTCTTTCTTCCTCAAAAACCCTAACCTTAACATGTGTTGTGAGCCATACGGTTATATGAGATAAAACACTCTATATCTCCTAAGCTACTTAGTTTAGCAAGCTAGGCACCTTAGTTACCTTGGTTTAGAGGTTGGAGCTTGAACCACAGACTCTCGGGTGGATCGTCTTCAACATGAGGTGGCTGACGTTTCAAGCGCGTTCCGATCTTCGAGGAGCTCAAGAAGAGGAGGAGAAGAAGAAGACTTGAAGGACTTGTGACAAGGAGGTTTAACACTTTCATAGTAGTTAAAAACCTTATAGTAGTTAGAGCTAGTTAAGGTTTCCATAAAGATCCTGGAGTTTAGGTCGATGTTGTGAAGTAAGAAAAAATCATTTTTGTAAATTTTGCCTCCCCGCGAACCCGCAGGGTGCGCAACATCGACTTATAACATATACATCCTGGCACTAGTTTTGTTTACCGTGTCTCGATCTTGGTTTCAGTTTTATATTTCGTGTCTATTCTGGTTAATATACATTGCTTGACATGTTCACGTCCCACCACCAGACTTGTTACTTGGATCTTTTACTAATGCAGACAATCCTTACTTATTGTCCCGACGGACGTGACTTATTGTCTGCATAGACATGACCTGTACCTGCTTGATTCTATGTTGGGATTAGATTTATATCATTAATACCTTACTTGAACACAAAACCTGGGGAGTAAGGGGAAATCATTAATGAAAACTGACTTGTAACTCAACAGTTCAATACTCCAGATACTGATCAGTCTTTATGGGCTCGGCCAGCTCCGGAATGATGCTACTTACATCATTCATCTGTACATGTTACCTGTTTACTGCTTAGCGGCACGTCTCGGATTCAGCCCGAGAATCTTGACCGTGGTCCCGAGCACGCACGGGATACTATTGAGTTACATCGACGATTCCATTAAATTGATTTCAAAGACATGTAGAATAGATAGCCTAGAAGCATAAATTCTAGGATACACATCACATACATATAGCTCACTGTTTTTTGCCTGTTTTTATTATTTATATTCATGTTTAATCATAGCATCATATCCTAGTTATTACTATTAGTTTGATATTTATGACGCACTGACGTCTGGGTTTTGCATGGCCCAGTTCTTCTGACATTATCGTAGGTAGATCAGAAGTACTTTAGCAAGCAACCCGAATAATGAGGAGCTAGATGCTTAGTTTAGAGATGCTTAGTTTGTTTTATTTTCCGTAATTTTATTTTATCGATGTGAGCCCATAAGGGACATAATTCAGATATTTTTTTTATTTGGATCTTTATTCATTTCCACTATATGCGTTTCTTGATTTTATTTATTGTGGCAGATGCACATGTGTTAACTAGATTTTTATTTTAATGTTCTTGATATCACCTTGACAGCCGCAATGTGAGTATGGAGGGATTATTCCTAGCCATAGGTACTATGGTTGGCTCTGTCACGTACCGTGTTTACGTATTTTGGAAAGCGGGACGTGACCGGGTTTGTTTGGTATCAGAGCCATAGGATTTAGGGTTAGTCGGGTTTGGTTCTTTTGTAGTTGGGTATTGGACCCAATACACTAACCAGGAAACCGGGAATTAGGAACATATCCTGTCACATTACTATCTTGCCAGTCTTGAATCTATAGCTATCAATATCTTGTTTATTGAATCATATTTACCGTTACTAAACCCTTCCGTGTCTTGGCTTCAGAATCATGGTGGATAGAGATTTGCTGTCATACCAGCGGCGTGTTGACAATGCCGCATTGCTTGGAGTGGTACGTGGTATGCTAGAAAACTAGAAGCGACAAACTGTGCTAAATCAGCGGCAGGCCTAGACTTTCCAGGAGAGTCCGCGGACGGTCCAGCAGTCCGTAGCTGCAGTAGCATCCAGGCCAACACAGTGTGAGGGCACCGTGGCGGACTTTAAAAAGCTCGGTCCGTCCACATTTACAGGATTGGAGGAGTCATTGCCAGCAGAGCAGTGTCTAGTTGATACTGAGAACCTGATCGTTGCCGCACAGATTCCAGATGAGAAAAGGGTGGATGTAGTACACATCCAATTGGTGGATTACGCTCGTGAGTGGTGGCTCGTAGAGGAGACCCGTCTGCTCAAGCCCATCAGTTGGACAACTTTTTTGCGTAGCTTCTTGGAGAAGTTCTTTCCGCAATCTGCTCGGGAGAAAATAGAAGAGAAGTTCATTAGGTTGAAGTAGAATGGTGGATCTGTTACACATGTGGCTGAGTGAACCCGGCTCAGTGATTTGCGGGGCTATTAGTTTCCAATAAAGCAGATAGCTGAAGGCGGTTTATGCATAGCTTGGATGTGGAGATTCAGAGACACATCATATCTCTGGGATTGACCACTTTCTCTCAAGTTTTCAAGGCAGCCAGGGAGCAGCAGAGTTTATTGGTGAAAGCAAAGGGTAATATACAACAAGAAGTTGTAGTGCGGAAGCCAGCATTTATGCCAAATAGAGCTCCTGTACGCAGAAGTATTCCGGTAAACAATCAAGGCACTGTACCCATGAAGAAGCCTGGTGTATCCGATCAAAAAAGAAGTGTGATTTATGATTTTTGCCCTCTACCCGGACACCTATAGAAGGACTGTCGAAGGAGGCTCGGACTTTGTCTGGTTTGTGGATCAGCTGACCATACCATTAGTGCTTGCCCTTCGAAGCTACGATTGAGAGACGATATTCAGAAACCACCGCAGAAGCAGATTCATGGTCAGAACCTGATCGCTCAGAGGCCTAATCAAGCTCGGTCCTTCACCTTGATGGCCGAGGAGGCTAAGGCATCAGATGATGTTGTTTCAGGTATCCTACTCGTCTATAATTTTCATGTATTAGCATTATTCGATTCAGGTGCATCCCATTGCTTCATGTCGTCCAAGTTTATTAGTGCACACTTTGTTCCACACACGGCCATGTCTAGTTGTTGGGACATACACACTAGGAATGGGAGAATTGTATCCAGCAGTGAGTGCAACGGTTGCTCGATCATTATTTGCGGATGGGAGTTATTTGCGGATTTCTTGGTGATTGATACTGGCAGCTACGATATTGTCTTAGAAATGGATTTTCATGGCATTTTCCACGCTCGCATTGATTGTAGGGTGAAAAAAGTGATTTTCGACATCCTCGAACATCCGGAGTTCATATTTTTGGGTGGTAGCGGATCTGTCGGTCCAATCGAATTTAAGGCTAGGACGACTAATGTCGTTCTTTCATCGATGGAAGTAAGCAAGGAGGAAGTGCCAGCAGTAGTTCGGGATTTTATGGATGTATTCGAGAACATCTTAGGTTTACCACCAAAATGAGATGTGGAGTTCGCGATTGATCTTATTCCTGGAGCAGCGCTGATTTCAAAGGCTTATTATCCAACGGCGCCGGTGGAACTGAAAAAGGTAAAGAAACAAGTTACCGAATTACTAGAGAAGGGTTGGATTCGCAACAGCAGTTCACCCTGAGGAGCTCCAGTTCTTCTAGTCAAGAAGAAGTATGGTACACGACAGATGTGCATTGACTATCGAGAATTAAATCGGGTGACTATTAAGAATAAGTACCGAATCCCTCGCATCGGCGAATTATTCGATCAACTCAGTGGTGTGAGGGAATTCTCGAAGTTAGACTTGCGATCTGGGTATTATCAAGTTAGGGTGAAATTAGAAGACATTTGCAAGACAGCGTTCCGAACTCGATACGGGCATTACGAGTACTTAGTGATGCCATTTGGAGTTACTAATGCACCGGCAATATTTATGGACTTGATAAACCGAATCTTTTCACCATACTTGGACCAGTTTGTAGTGGTGTTTATTGATGATATTCTGGTCTATTCGAGGAGCAAAGAAGAGTATGTAGAACACTTGAGGATTACACTGCAAATGTTGAGACAAGAAAAGTTATATGCTAAGATGAGCAAGTGCGAGTTTTGGCTTGAAATAGGAGCTTTCTCGCGCGCGCCTTCAAAAATCAGCAGATGACTAAATTTGCTTTTTTTTTTATGCTCCACTACGAGCGAAGGATATTCTATTAACATAGTCGAAAAACGAAGTATTCACAAAGTGCATTTCTTTCTTCAATCATTCATTCGATAGACGTGATTCCCCGGAGGCAGGACTCAATTCAGAACTAACGATTTCCAGGCCATATCCGAATTCATTCAAAGGGTGCCGGAGATTCAAGCTCTAGCAACTGGTGCGGAAACCTAATGTCATGATCAATCGCATTCCTCAAAAAAGATTGAAGAAGTGAAGTTCTTGGGTCATGTTGTATCCGGAGATGGAACTGCCGTTGACCCTGAAAAGATTGCAGCTGTTCATGATTGGCCAATTCCAAAGAACGTAGGGGAGATCAAAAGTTTTCTTAGGCTTGACGGATACCATAGAAGGTTTGTGGAGAACTTCGCTCGAATAGCAGAACCATTGACCAAGCTAACACGAAGGGAGGTACCGTTCGTATGGACCGAGAAATGTGCGTCAGCTTTTGAAGCACTGAAGCAAAGATTGACAACCGCTCCTATCTTGACAGTGCCAGATGGTTTCGGAGGGTTAGTTATTCATAGCGACGTATCGGGAAAAGGCTTGGGATGTGTCCTAATGCAACATGGGAAGGTCATACCTTATGCGTCGAGACAATTGAAAACTCATGAAAAGAACTACCCAACTCATGATTTGGAGCTAGATGCAGTGATTTTCGCTCTGAAGATTCGGAGACACTACTTATTGGGCGAAAGGGTAGAAATATTTAATGATCACAAAAGCTTAAAGTATGTGGTCACACAGAAAGAGCTCAACATGAGGCATCGTAGATGGTTAGAGATGATGGATGACTATGATCTTGATCTAAAATACCATCCGGGGAAAGTTAATATAGTGCCGGATGCTCTAAGTCGGTTGCCAGCAATACGGATGTTGACTGCACAAAAGGAGATTATAGCTGACTTCAGAGATTTGAATTGGAGATTGTACTACCAAACTCTTCAGGACAGTAGATGCAGTTTCAAGTACAGTCATCCTTGATCGATAACATTAAAGAAGCACAGTCACACGATCCAAGATTGCAAAAGTTTCGAGAACAAGTAGAAGCTGGACTTCGAACAGATTTGTTAATTCATGAAGATGGTTCGTTACGTTATGGGAGTTGTTTATATGTGTCTAAAGGAGATGTTCGTGAAGAAATCATGAAGGGGGATCATAGTTCCGCATATTCAGTACACCCGGGAGGCATGAAGATGTAAAGAGATCTGCGACAACATTTCTGGTGGAAAGGTATGCAAAGGGAGATTGCTCGCTACGTGTCGAAGTGCTTGGTGTGTCAGCAAGTCAAAGCTGAACATCAAAGGGTAGCTGGTTTGTTATAACCATGTTACGACCCGAAGTTCGACTCGTGACCGGCACTTAACCACGCAACGTCTATAGGCGTAACGCGACTAAGTAAGCCGAAACCCAGAAATCAAAACCATGAAAAGTAGTGAGTGTTGAAAACTTGTGATTAAAACATTTGGGAAAACCTTAAGTAGTTTAATAATATCCTTAAAGTTTAAGTTATCATCTTAAAAATTTTGGCATCATTTCCTTTGTAAAAATTAACCCCGAAATCGGGTACAAAACAAGATATGAGTAAAAATGCTATATAATGAAATAAAACATCCCCAATCGGGAGCAATCACGCCCTACGGCGGAAACCATCACCACAAGAGTAAAATACGACGCCGTAGCGAAGAAATGAGCAATAAGTAAAAACATCACAGAATATTAAAACTGCATATAAAAAGTCGGCTCCCACGAGCTCGACACCAGAATAAAAATAATATACATCAGCGTCCTCACACCGTCTCTAAGTCAAATACATATAAAGGTAGATGGAGAATACTGTAAGTCCACGTTGCCCACCCCGGTGCTTACGGGGAGGCGGAAAACATAATAAAAATTGGATTTTTATCAACTATAGGCAACATGGACTATGCTTTAAGGATCTTTGCTAAACATAATCTTGCTAAAGCTAACTACAAAGTAGCTAAGTGGTAGAAAGGTTATACCTTTGGTCTTTTGTCCTTCTCTCCTTGCTCCTAGAAGTAGTGGAAGGAGGTTACCTTGTCGTCTTCTCCCGTCAAAGAAGGATCCACCCGAAAGCCTCAACCTTTGGCTTCAACTCCAAGCTAGGAGTAACTAGGGTGCAAGAAGTGCTAATACTTGAACCCTAGATGAGAGTAGAGAAGATCAAGAGAGGGTTTTTCTCAAGCTCAAGTGTTTCTCAACACATGAGAGGGAGAGAGCTTGAGGGAGAGGAAAAACAAGAGAGAGAAATGAAAAAATAGAATGAGAATAATTGAACCATTCTCACAAGTATATGTGTATTATTTTAATTAAATAATTAGCTAGATAATTTTCATGGTTAATCATGATATGACCATTATCATTTCAATTTGTGAGGATCAAAAAGCATTTTCCAAAAGAAATGATGATGGTCAAAGTGTCAACCTAGGTCAACAAGTCAATAAGGTCAAATGGTCAACATCCATAACCATGCACAATTATTTAAACTAATTATCAATTAACTATAACACACACATAATCATTAGGGTTAGTAAAATGACAATAGCCATTAACCCTAAGTAAAGTCCTCTCCCTCTACCTCAAACAACTGTGCATATGCACCCGCATTCGTGATCCGAGGAACACGAACACAATGAGAAAATCCAATCTCAAATCATATACTAGGATCCGGCTTAAACCAAAGCCCGCTAGTATAAACTGTCCGGACAGCAAACGTGCACAAGTGCGCGAATGTGAACGAACCCTGTCGCAAAACCATGCGACCTCTACTCATTTTGCCTAAAGGCGAATAGCTCTCTGTGTGGGACTCTAAAGACTCGACACTACGCTGGCAGTGGGTTTAACCACAGACCGCAAGCGGCACTAGCTGTACGTAACGGTCCCCAGGTAGATGTCGATAAGAAGACTGACGAGGTGAACCCCATCTGAACTCCTACTGAGCCTGTATGTGACAATCTCCGTACAGTCCGGTCTGTTCGTATGATACATCGCATGCGGGCCTAGGGGGCGGTGAACGTCAGCCCCCTAATAGCGGTACAAGTCATGCCGGAGTGAAGCCCAGAACACCCTGAGATAACACTGGAAACCTACCAGTATATCTCGCTTGCCCTGGCCAGGGACTACTTGTGTAATGGCTCTCCTGGACACAGCGCGATGTCAACCCCCAATACCGGGAGAGACGAATCCTGTCTAACCGTCACTGCCTCCAAGTGCTTCGGGACTGAACCCAAAAACTACCTGTTTGCACGACTTCTTTGAGCCGTGGTAGGGTAGTAATCAAAGTGCAGTGGGAACACACTCGAGGCGGAGTGACAGTGTCAAGTCAATGGACTAAGCTGTACTCATGTCACCTGGGAACTGATAACTGACGATAGGTATAATACCAACCAACAGTCCCCGACGAGTCCTGTCCAGTGTACTCATAACCCAACGAGCACCCGTATACTATCTCAAGTATGACGTACTGACGGCTGTGGGACAGACCGTCTCCCACACTGGGATGAGAAGCGCATACGCTAGTCTACTCCGGAGTATCGATGCCCTGTCTCGATAGTCCAACGACTAGGGACCTGTATAAGGATGTGCTTATAGATCACCCAGCTCCCACGAGTGCGAGCGCCATCACAACGCTGGTAATCAAGAAAAGATCCTAAGGGCTCTACTAATATGTATATCAGCAATATGCTAAAAGAAACACATGCACATATTAAAGCAGAGACAAACCAAGTAGCATACTACCATTTCGAGCAAGATTGTATATACAACTGTGAATATCCCAAGCTTCCATCAAGTAATATACAAACTAGTATGATATAGTAATGGCCTCTAGGGCATATACACTAACAATCTCCCACTTGCACTAAGGCCATGTACTGGCGTATCGAAGACCTATTATCTCGATCAGCCGCTCGAACTGAGTCTGGGGCAAGGCCTTGGTGAATGGATCTGCTGTGTTATCCTCTGATGCAACTCTCCGGACCTCGATCTCCTGGCGATCCACGATCTCCCTGATCAGGTGATACCGCCTTAAGATGTGTCTGGATTTCTGATGGGATCTGGGTTCCTTCGCTAAAGCTATAGCCCCGTTGTTGTCGCAATACAGAGGTATTGGGTCAACAATAGACAGAACCACCTGAAGTTCTCTCAAGAACTTCCTCATCCAGACAGCTTCTTTTGCGGCATCAGATGCAGCGATGTATTCCGCTTCCATCGTCGAGTCAGCAACGGTTTCCTGTTTGGAGCTTTTCCAACACACCGCCCCTCCATTGAGGGTGAAGACAAAACCCGACATGGACTTGGAATCATCCTTGTCACTTTGGAAGCTGGAGTCAGCAAAGGCCTCAATCTGCAGGTCTTTTTCGCCATACACCAAGAACATCTCCTTAGTCCTTCTCAGGTACTTGAGAATGTTCTTTACTGCTATCCAATGTTTCTCCCCTGGGTTTGACTGATACCTGCTTACCACACTCAGTGCATAAGCCACATCCGGTCTGGTACACAATATCGCATACATTATAGAGCCTACCGCAGAAGCGTAGGGTATAATAGACATGCGATCCCTTTCCAAATCATTCTTGGGAGACATCTCTTTGGAGAGGGTGATCCCGTGACAAGCCGGTAAATTACCGCGCTTGGAATCTTCCATACTGAATCTCTTCAGTATGGTGTCGATGTACCTGGACTGCGAAAGTCCTAATATCCTCTTGGATCTGTCACGGTAGATCCGGATACCCAGAATGTAAGAGGCATCACCCAGGTCTTTCATGGAGAACCTGTGTGACAAGAACCCCTTGACAGATTGTAGCATATGAATGTCATTTCCTATTAAGAGAATGTCATCCACGTATAAAACGAGGAATACTTCAGTTCTCGCTACAAATCTACAATAGATACATGGTTCATCTGGATTTTTGATAAAGCCAAATTCCTTGACCGTCTCATCAAAACAGATGTTCCAACTCCGCGATGCCTGCTTTAGTCCATAAATGGACTTAAGCAACTTGCACACCTTTCCGCTGCTCCCACTCTGAATGAAACCCTCTGGCTGATCCATATAGACACACTCCTCTAAATGACCATTTAGAAAAGCTGTCTTTACGTCCATCTGCCAAATCTTATAATCGTGGAAGGCAGCAATGGCAAGAAGGATCTGAATGGATTTCAGCATAGCTACTGGAGAAAAGGTTTCGTCGTAGTCCAAACCAGGTCGCTGACAAAAACCCTTTGCAACCAGTCTAGCTTTATAGGTCTCAACCTGTCCATCTACACCAATCTTCCTTTTGAAGGTCCACTTGCATCCTACGGGTTTTACCCCATCTGGAGCAATGTCCAACGTCCATACTTTGTTGGTGTACATGGACTCCATCTCGGTCCGCATTGCATCCAGCCATTTTACCGAGTCGACGCTCTGAATGGCTTGCTGGAAGCTAGTAGGCTCATCACAGTCTATGATGCAATCCTCTCTATCCCCGTCAATGAGAAAACCGTAGTATCTCTCGGGCGGATGAGACTGCCTACTACTCCTGCGGAGTGGCGTGGGAATGTCCTGATCTTTCGAACCCTCTGGATCAACCAAGCTTTCAGTAATAGCTCGTGGTTCTAGAATTTCTTCCAGTTCTATTGCGCTCCCACTTAATTCTTTTTCTATGAACTGGTGTTCTAGAAAGTGGGCATGGCGAGAAACAAGGACTTTTTGTTCCTCTTCGCAATAGAAGTAATATCCCTTGGAGTTCTTTGGATATCCCACAAACTTGCACTGTACTGAGCGTGCCTCGAGCTTTTCCGCATGCTGCTTTTTTATAAAAGCTGGACATCCCCATGTCTTAATATGATTAAGATAGGGTTTCTTCCCACACCACATCTGATATGGTGTAGTAGGCACAGTCTTAGTTGGAACCCGGTTCAAAAGGTATGCAGCTGATTCTAGCGCATATCCCCAAAACGATCGCGGCAACTCAGCATTAGTCATCATGGACCGGACCATATCCAATAGGGTTCGGTTCCGTCTCTCCGATACACCATTATGTTGCGGAGTGTATGGAGGAGTAAGCTGAGAGAGAATTCCATTTTCTTTTAAGTAACCCAGGAACTCGGCACTCAAGTATTCGCCACCTCGATCAGATCTCAGTGTCTTTATACTTTTGCCTGTTTGTTTTTCTACTTCATTCTTATATTCCTGGAATTTTTCAAAAGCCTCGGATTTATGTTTCATTAAGAAGACATAACCGTACCTTAAAAAGTCATCCGTAAAAGTAATGAAGTAAGAATAACCGCTTCGCGCATGTGTAGACATTGGACCGCACACGTCGCTGTGTACGAGTCCCAAGAGCTCGCTCGCTCTTTCTCCGTGTCCAGTAAACGGAGTCTTTGTCATCTTTCCCTTGAGACAGGATTGACAAGTTGCATACGATTGATATTCGAACGAATCCAAATATCCTTCTGTGTGTAAATTAGTCAACCTTCTCTCATTGATGTGACCCAGTCTACAATGCCATAAGAAAGTTTTATTGATATCTGGAACTTTCTTTTGTGTGTATTCTGGACATTGAAAATCTGTGGTTGGTTTAATACGTATATACCGTTGTTCAATGTACCTGACCCAATCAAAGCTTGATTAAGGTGAATGTTCACTACATTACTTACAAATGCAAATTCATAACCTTCTTTAGATAATAAAGATACAGAAATGATATTACAGGTTGCATTTGGTACATAATAACAACTACGCAAAACCAAAAAATGTCCATCTGACAATCCCAGGTGATAGTCCCCCACGGCCTCAGCATCCATGCTAGCACCGTTCGCAACTCTGAGGGTCATGTCACCTGCCTTCAAAACTCTACGCTTTCTCAACGCCTGCAAAGAATTACAGATATGAGATCCTGATCCGGTATCCAATACCCAGGAAGTAGAGTTTATTGATAGACAGTTTTCAATAACATACATACCTGAAGCTGAAGCTGCAACTCACTTCAAATCCTGTGTTCTGGCTTTCCAAGCCTTGCAATCCTGTTTCCAGTGACCACTTTTGTGACAATAGAAGCATTCTTCCTTCCCCACTAGCTTCCCCGCTATCTTTGTTGCTTTACCTTTTCCCTTCGTATCCACATTACCGACACCTCCTCTTGGTTTGGCGGGGGCTTTCTTCTTCTTACCCTTGGCTTTCGCCTTGGATCTAGAAGAGGAAGATCCTCCTATAAACAAAGCGGATGTCTCCCTACCTTTCTGTAGGGTGCCCTCAGCACTCCTCAACATGTTCAGAAGTTCGGAAAGTTCTACCTCCTTTCCTTGCATGTTGAAGTTAAGAATAAACTGGGCGTAAGTGGAAGGAAGGGACTGGAGAATCAAATCAGTATATAGTTCATTCTCCAACGTGGTCCCAAGGTCCGCGAGCTCCTCAATGTAGCCAATCAACTTAAGCACGTGTTCCGCTACCGATGATCCGACGGCCAACCTTGCCGAAAAAAGCTTCTTCGACACTTCGTATCTTGCGATACGAGACTGCTCCCTATACAGTTCTTTTGTATGAAGAAATATGGACTCTAGGTCCATATTCTCGTGCCTCCTCTGATGTTCATTGTCCATCGAGGCTAATACGAGGCATTTGGCCTTCGCGCAATCTATCTCCCATGTCTTACGGATTTCCTTATCCGCGACGCTGGAGGTGGGACCTGGGACAGGGGGTGCTTTGGTGGTAAGGACATACCCCAACTTGTCATAAGTGATTGCCATCTTGACATTCCTGAGCCAATTTTTGTAGTTTGGCCCTGTCAATATGTTTTTATCTAGTAATAACTTAAGTCCGGTCATCTTGAATAGTCGCTGCAATTAGGAGAGAGAAAAGAAACACTTTAGCATGATGCTCTTGCAAGTTTAGAGTGGTTTTTAATTTGTCTAAACTGGATGGCTCCCACTGTCTCTCGAATCCCTTCTCAAACCGTAAAGAAAGGATTAGTCAGGATTACTCTCACCGTACAATACTTGCTTAACCGTTCAGCCAGGCCAGTGTCGGTACTTCGAGGGAGGTTTTCCAACGCTTTCGCGAAGTTCCTTAATTAAGTAACCTCTTTTCCCTGTGGGCGTAGCCCCGCTAACACCTTTCTAGACACCTACTAAGTTTATAGCATTGATCGTTAAGTGAGAGTTTTCCCGAGGAGTAGCATATACTCACAGTAGGATCGGGATCCAAATATCATCGCGTGATAAAACCGAAGGAATCCTACCAGAATCATCACACTCCAAATGGTATGCAAAGCTAGCAAGTTTCAGTACTTATGAAACTCCCGATGTGGATTTTTACCCCATGCTCTTATGACCTTGACTTTGGCCAAAATATCATAAGTCACATGTCAAGTTCTACCCGTCATTCTCCTGGTTAATTTGGACCCACCCGTACCTACCCTTGACTTTGGCCAAAATGGCAGCACGACTGTCCCAAACCAACGCATCTATCTATGCTGCACATGAATACCCAATAGCTACCAATTACTATGCCTTGACTTTGGCCAAAATACATAGTTTGAATACTTTTTGACCATTCATGTGGAATGACGGAGGGCTATGGATGGTTTTGGCGAAACCGTGAACGTAGTGAACTTGATCTAATCGATGGAACGAGATAGCTTTTAAAAGGAGTGGTTCAAGCTCCGCGTTTAAAAGTTTGGTTTTGAAAAGAACCGAGTGGTTTTCAAAGTGTTCCAATCGACTTTCACTTGGTTTATTTTCTTGCATTAGTTCTTTTAATGCATCCCATCATTTAATCCTACCATTGCAGAAAACAACCAAAATACGACGTACGCTTATGCCATTCGCATTCGCCACGGGGCCCCGTCATCACCCGTTAGGTTACTTAACTAACGGCAGAGCGGGGGCTGGGCTAGCGCGGCTGTAAAACATAAGCAACGCCTAAATAGTTATCATATATAAATATATAGCAATGATAGACATTACAGATCACAGATGAATACATTGGATATACTAGGAATCCGCAATCCGTTCAAGCCTGCAACTAAAAGCGGATTACACGGTCGCGGTGAATAGCCAAATACCCCACCCAAGACCCCTACGGGTGCGGCAAACTACCCGCCAAGTACCCGAAGCAAAGCAACCTCCCTCACCACCGTGAGTAGGCCACTCGGCACTTCGAGATACCCGGTAGTTTGTGCACCCCTTCCATGGGTCTATCCTAGGAGCAAAAACAGTAAAAAGAATTATACAATGACGGCTACAACCTCGACCCGGTTGTGCGGCCAAACAAATAATAATATTACATCAATTTACATATTACAAATGAATGAAAGAAAAGCAACACTCATCTCACATCCACCCCGGCTATTCACCCGCGACAATCCAACCCATTCATATACACATTCCAATATCAAACACAGATCACAGAGATGTATAACCCCGACTAATCGACTTATAGCGATTAGCCGACGTTCATTACATGCAAACATCACAGATATAACCATCATAGTCAAAGTGTAGTGAAGTTCGGAAAAAAATACGGAATTATAGGCCCCCAAAATCAAATTTCTATTCTGGAAAATCTGGGCACATATAATATATCTTAAAAATCCTAAAACCAATCCAGAGATACACTGCAGCAAAATCTAGGCAGAGAGGAGACAAGACGGCCGCGGTTCCACGGCAATAGCATGCTATTGCCGCGGAACCGCGGTCGTTTGGTCAGATCTCTGGCTCGTTTTTGGTGGTTATCTTTAAAAAACCCTGAGATGATTTTAGGTGTATGACAAATTTTGTTTTGACCAGAAAAAAATTTAACAGAAACTAGGGTTTTTGAAAAGTTTGGTTTTTGGATTTTTCTGTTCCGAACTTCGTTACACTTCACTACCAAGCTAGTTTATGTTTAGTTAGGCTCTGATACCACTGTAAGTCCACGTTGCCCACCCCGGTGCTTACGGGGAGGCGGAAAACATAATAAAAATTGGATTTTTATCAACTATAGGCAACATGGACTATGTTTTAAGGATCTTTGCTAAACATAATCTTGCTAAAGCTAACTACAAAGTAGCTAAGTGGTAGAAAGGTTATACCTTTGGTCTTTTGTCCTTCTCTCCTTGCTCCTAGAAGTAGTGGAAGGAGGTCACCTTGTCGTCTTCTCCCGTCAAAGAAGGATCCACCCGAAAGCCTCAACCTTTGGCTTCAACTCCAAGCTAGGAGTAACTAGGGTGCAAGAAGTGCTAATACTTGAACCCTAGATGAGAGTAGAGAAGATCAAGAGAGGGTTTTTCTCAAGCTCAAGTGTTTCTCAACACATGAGAGAGAGAGAGCTTGAGGGAGAGGAAAAACAAGAGAGAGAAATGAAAAAATAGAATGAGAATAATTGAACCATTCTCACAAGTATATGTGTATTATTTTAATTAAATAATTAGCTAGATAATTGTCATGGTTAATCATGATATGACCATTATCATTTCAATTTGTGAGGATCAAAAAGCATCTTCTAAAAGAAATGATGATGGTCAAAGTGTCAATCTAGGTCAACAAGTCAATAAGGTCAAATGGTCAACATCCATAACCATGCACAAGTATTTAAACTAATTATTAATTAACTATAACACACACATAATCATTAGGGTTAGTAAAATGACAATAGCCATTAACCCTAAGCAAAGTCCTCTCCCTCTATCTCAAACAACTGTGCATACGCACCCGCATTCGTGATCCGAGGAACACGAACACAATGAGAAAAACCAATCTCAAATCATATACTAGGATTCGGCTTAAACCAAATCCCGCTAGTATAAACTGTCCGGACAGCAAACGTGCACAAGTGCGCGAATGTGAACGAACCCTGTCGCAAAACCATGCGACCTCTACTCATTTTGCCTAAAGGCGAATAGCTCTCTGTGTGGGACTCTAAAGACTCGACACTACGCTGGCAGTGGGTTTAACCACAGACCGCAAGCGGCACTAGCTGTACGTAACGGTCCCCAGGTAGATGTCGATAAGAAGACTGACGAGGTGAACCCCATCTGAACTCCTACTGAGCCTGTATGTGACAATCTCCGTACAGTCCGGTTTGTTCGTCTGATACATCGCATGGCGGGCCTAGGGGGCGGTGAACGTCAGTCCCCTAATAGCGGTAAAAGTCGTGCCGGAGTGAAGCCCAGAACACCCTGAGATAACACTGGAAACCTACCAGTATATCTCGCTTGCCCTGGCCAGGGACTACTCGTGTAATGGCTCTCCTAGACACAGCGTGATGTCAACCCCCAATACCGGGAGAGACGAATCCTGTCTAACCGTCACGGCCTCCAAGTGCTTCGGGACTGCACCCAAAAACTACCTGTTTGCATGACTCCTTTGAGCCGTGGTAGGGTAGTAATCAAAGTGCAGTGGGAACACACTCGAGGCGAAGTGACAATGTCAAGTCAACGGACTAAGCTGTACTCATGTCACCTGGGAACTGATAACTGACGATAGGTATAATACCAACCAACAGTCCCCGACGAGTCCTGTCCAGTGTACTCGTAACCCAACGAGCACCCGTATACTATCTCAAGTACGACGTACTGACGGCTGTAGGACAGACCGTCTCCCACACTGGGATGAGAAGCGCATACGCTAGTCTACTCCGGAGTATCGATGCCCTGTCTCGATAGTCCAACGACTAGGGACCTGTATAAGGATGTTCTTATAGATCACCCAGCTCCCACGAGTGCGAGCGCCATCGCAACACTGGTAATCAAGCAAAGATCCTAAGGGCTCTACTAATATGTATATCAGCAATATGCTAAAAGAAACACATGCACATATTAAAGCAGAGACAAACCAAGTAGCATACTACCATTTCGAGCAAGATTGTATATACAACTGTGAATATCCCAAGCTTCCATCAAGTAATATACAAACTAGTATGATACAGTAATGGTCTCTAGGGCATATACACTAACAAATACTAGATACAAAAATGTGTACAGTGGAAAATAAACAGATACCGCACAAAAACACACCTATAAGCAAAAGGACTAGTATGCCGACTGCAATGGTATCTGTGTCAAAAGATGTACGAAAGCAGCCTGCCGTGACTACTCCGAGGGGCAACCTGCAAATACTGTGGCACAACGGGGGTGAGTTGCCAACTCGTGAATAGAGATAACATATAAAGGTAATCGCGAGCATGCACGTACTGCGCTACTCTATCATATGCCAGCAGATGATATCTATATGCGATAAGCAGTATGTGCAATAATCATACAAGTGCTCTATCAGGTAATATAACTACAGGATGAGATGCAAAATAATGAATGCTGAGCATGGGAAATATAACATCTACACGAAATGTCAACGTGGAAAAAATATAATCGGTGCCCATCCACGCACCCAGATCCCAATAAACTCAAGCGCTAGCACTCTCATCGGCCCTCAAATCCTGTAAATCTCAGAGAATCACGAGTGGCCAACATCGACACCTAAATATCATAAATACTCGTGTCCAGCATCGACACACAAATCCTCATATATCGGGCTCCGTCAGTCCGGATCAGCCCACGGGCTCCGTCTGCGGTATCGGCCCTCGGCCCCGGCAGTACGGGTCGTCCTGCATCCATCTATCGACCCTGGTCAGTATCCTCCGGATAACCGCCAGGTCCAACCAATCACCGGTAGGTACTCACCACCCTGCCAGGCTCATCGTCTACTCCACGAAAAACATTTCTCGCCCCGGAGAACCATACCGGGTCCACCATAAACCCGCAAATGGATCATCCAACTCCTCGAATCGGGTTTCAAGCACACATCTCAGAACCGAGAAAACGCGTGGTGGATGCACCAAAATATCATATCAGGAGGAACCGGGTTTTCAAATAGTGCATATTTTCTTAAATAACTCCACGGTCTTCAAAACCAGAAATCACAGGAATCCAAAACCAATATGTAAATCAATGCGATGTGATATGTGCATCAAGTCGTACTATAAGTAAAAGGGAGAAACCGCTCTTTAAAATAGTTTCAGTTTTTCAAAAGGCATCATGCGGCTCCCAGTTCCTATCAAAATCAGCATATCCAGGTAGGTACAGTTTGAATACGCATAAGTATGTAAAGGAGTACGTGCACAGCATCCTAATCATATCGAATCATTTGTGAGATGAACACAGTATAATGATCATGGCAATTCTACAGTGAGAGTGTCATGGCAGTTACTAACGGTGTGTGTGTAATATGCAGATTAGTGCTCGTGCAACATGAACCGTTAGTAACAGTGCAGTGTTCTATCAATTCTAGGTTCATATACATATAGCAGGGAATGCAGTATGAAACAAGTAGTATCCATGTAGGTAAATGCAATATGTAGCTATAAGGTCCTATCAGCCCTGACGCATAACGCCATGCGGGCGATTTCCCCGTAGATGTTAAATCTACTCATAGTAGTCTCGCGCTAAGTGTAGCCGACGACTTGCTTCCCCTTCTTCGCGGCGTCCGTCGTACTCGCCTGCGAACCTAGAATTTCACCATATATCACATATAAGCTCAAATCTACAAAAACACGACATTAAAGCCAAACTAGAAACCCGTGTCGCAAACCAAGCTCGCGTGTGCGCGATACGCTAAAACGTGTGATTACGCGCCTGAAACTACTCCGACGCATCGCGATACGCAGCAACCCCAAACCCACACACGTATCACGCGTGTCGCGAAGGTTTAAAAAAACACGAGAAATAGGGCAATTGACCCCAGATTTTCCTACAGAAATAATTTAACAAAGTTGGATATACCATAGGTCTTAGAATACCAGCAGACACCTACAGAGTAAAAATCCAAACCCCATGTCCCTCATCTGGCCGCAAATTGCGGCCAGAAAGAATTTTCCGGCGGCCAAGTGGTGGAGTTTGGGGGTCGTGTTCTGGATATGGGATCAACACCAAACAACTATACCCCAGTTAACTCAGATTTATTTTGAAATCACTGGGTCAACAACGGATTACAGGAAGCTAGAATTTTGCTTAAAAACGACAGATTTTGCATCAAACAGAAACCTGATGGTATTTTAGTGAAATAGGGTTTAAGCTAGGTTAACATGGCCCTAACAACACCTAATTAAGCTAGGCTAACTATCAAAATCACCACCATGCCAAAACTTCACACATCATACCATTTTAGCACTAAAACGCGAAATAAATCACTAATCGAAGCTATAAACACACCAACTAAGCAAACTAGGATGTAGGGTTAAGAAATATACCCCACTCTCGATCCTAGGAAGCAGGAGGAAGGAGAAGAAGAGAACTTGATGTTGATGTTACTGCTGGAACTGCTGCTGATGCTTCTGCAGCTGCTAATGTTGCTGCTGATGCTTCTGCAGCTGCTGCTTCTGATGGTGCTGCTGCTTTTGATGCTGCTGCTGCTGTAGGAAGAGAGTGTGTGTGTATATGAGTGAGTGAGAGTGAGAGAGATATGTGAGAAAAATTGAAAGGCAAGAGAATGATAATCCCCAAGTCAAACCCCTCCTCTCTCTCTCTCCTCATTAAATGAAGCATGCTCAAACCATCATGACCTCTCTCTCTCTCCCCCCTACTTGTCAACCCCTACACTAATTCAAATAATTTCCAAAATATAATAAAATCAACCTTTAATTAAAATGAACCAATTAAACTTAATTCAAAGGGCTTAACCCACCATTGTTGCTAATCATGGTTTAGCCCATTTAAACCCTAGTTTACATGCACAAGTGTGTGCAAGCCTAGAAAAATTCTAATAAATATTTATTAAATTTGATAAAATATTTGAAAACCAATTTGGTAAACTTTTTATTAAAAACCAATAATTTAAATATAATTAGCCACTAAACACATCCTAAGGTGTTACAAACCACTTCCGATTCCTCAATGGAAATGGGAACATATAACCATGGATTTCGTGATAGTATTACCACGGAGTCCAAATGGCAATAATGCAGTTTGGGTGATTGTCGATCGATTGACCAAAGCAGCTCATTTTATACCATTAAAAGTTGGTTAATCAATGGAGGTTTTGGCAGAGCGGTACATGCAAGAGATTGTGAGATTGCATGGAGTACCCGTGAGTATCGTTTCGGATCGTGATACTCGATTTCTATCACACTTTTGGAGGAGTTTACAGGAAAGTTTGGGAACTCTCTTGAAGTTTAACACAGCCTATCATCCTCAAACGGATGGCCAATATGAAAGAACAATCCAAACTCTTTAAAATATGTTGAGAGCATGCATGTTAGACTTCAAGGGACCATGGGAGGATCATTTTCACTTAGTAGAGTTTTCATACAATAACAGTTTTCAGGAGACTATAAAGATGGCTCCGTTCGAAGCATTATACGGTCGTAAGTGTCGCTCGCCTGTCTGTTGGGACGATGTTAGAGAACGAAGATTATTGGGACCGGATATTATTATGCAAACGGTGGAGAAAGTTAACCTGATCCAAAATCATATGAAGATGGCACAAGATCGAAAGAAAAGTTGGGCTGATACTGGAAGATGGCCTCTGGAGTTCGCAGTTGGTGATCTTGTATTCTTGAAGATATCACCGACTAGAGGAGTAATCCGATTTGGTAGTAGATGCAAGCTTAGTTCTCAATTCATGGTGCTTTTCGATATCATCGAACGTGTTGGAGAGGTAGCTTATCGATTGGCTTTACCACCATCCTTGGCATCTGTTAATGACGTGTTTCATATATCTCAACTCCGCAAGTATGTTTGAGATGAGACACACGTCCTAGATCACTCAGAACTGATAGTAAGGGAAGATTTAACGTATGAAGAGCGACCAATGATGATTGTGGATCGATAAGAAAAAGTCCTCAAGAATAAAGTTATCCTACTAGTACTCGTTTCATGGGGGAATCGTTCGTACGGAGAATCTACTTGGGAATGTGAAGACGAGATCCGACAGAAGTTTCCACACATCTTTTCTTAGATCCGTGTCTTCTTGTCCCTTTTCTTGTTCCGTGAATTTCGAGTACGAAATTTTTTGTAGTTGGGTATAATATAACACCCTAGTACTATTTTACTATATATTTGGTATTTCAAATCTTGTGGCAAAATTCTTTTCTATTATTGCTTTTGGGTTGCGAATGATGCAATTAGTAGCCAGGATTATTATCCGACCCGACCCGCATGTTTGAAACCCAATATGGTTCGAGATTATATCAAATATTTGCTCGTAAAGTGTATCCATGCAAATTTAGAATGTATATACACATATAATGTATTTTAGAATCCACATATCTTTTTATAATACAATATAAAACCAAATAATATTTTTTGCATCTAGCCTTGCATGTCATAGTACCCCATACCAGGTGGTTGCGCCAATATATCATATTCGTATCCTAAGGGTTAGACAGACTAGTGTTTGGATCACTACGTATATTTACGCAGATATTTATTTAGGGGTATATGTTTTAATTATAGACTTTTGCATCATAGTTTAAATCCTTACGTATATTCCTTATATTTAAAAATTAGATTTTTGAAAAGATACGGGTAATATTCAGAGCAATCTGGTATTATCTGTAAAATCTTACCATATATATATATTTATATAACTAATATATACTGTTATATATATATATATTAATTTTAAATAAAAATAATTAAATAAAAACTCTCTCTCTCCCGACTCTCTCACTCTCTCTCTAATTCAGTCTCTGTCTCTCTTTCTGTCACCCCGTCCCCATTCTCCCCCCTCCTTATATATATATATTATAATATAATAAAAAAATTATAAAATTTTACAAACTCTCTCTCTTTCTTCTTCACATTCTCGTCACCAACCTCGAACCCTAACCCATGCCTTTCGTCGCCGCTCCCTGTCATCGCCGCTCCACGCGTCATCGTCCTCTCTCCTGCCTCGCCATCACCTCCTCCTTTCTCGATGTAACGACTCTGTTTTAATGTACAAAAAATTTGTTTAAAAGATAATGTACAAATGGACTATTTGCAATCCTGTGTATGTTATAAATATTTAATTTTCTTTTGAACAGCAAGAAACCACTTGTAGCTCATTGGTAAAGCCTTGCACTGATGTGACGTAGCCCCTGTGTTCAAATCCCCTTAGCCACATATTTTTTTAATGATTTTTCTTTAAAACTTTTAGAAGCTCAAAAGTTTACACGTGCAAAATACGTAAAATGAAAAGTCACAATAAAAACAAACATGTGGAAAATGATATTTAGACAGACATGGACACGTGGCATCAATCCAACCCCAACCCACCGGATTGGACCGGTGAGATGAGAAGTTTGGCTGGCGCTTCCGGTTTAGTAGGGAGGAAATGCTACAATTTTTCAACCCTAACACCTGTTGGCCTACCCCATTACCCCAGACTATTTGTTTTCTCTGCAATTATCCAGAGAATTAAAAATCACCATTAAACCAATTTTTAATGCATTTTTAATTCTCTCTTCACTCACAAAACCCTAATTCTATCCTATAAATACCCTCTACACCATAGTCATCTCCATTCTGAAAATTATCATAAAAACTCTCTAAAATTTCCAAGTCCAAAGTTGTACAAGTGGAGTTAGCAAAGGTTGAAGTTCCGACGACGTTTCAGAAAGAATCCGGCGATGAAACGACTCCCCGACGATCCCAAAATCTCCCTCTATCTCTTATCTCTAATTCCAACCTGTAATTCCCCTCTCCCCTTCTCAATCTATAGTCTAAAAATTCCACTTTTCAAAACTCGTTGGAAGCGGAGTTATTCCGACTTCCGATTTTTTTTTAAAAAACTCAAATTTTTCTTAAACAACAAATTACCATATCTTCTTATTTTGTTTAACAAATATAAAACAACATTCACAGCAAGTTTCAATTCAAAATAATATGTATTGCAATTTCTATTTCATTTTTACGGTAAAATACCATCATGTTTACATACGACATTGCTTATTCATTTTAACCATATTACCTTTAGAAAACTCACGAGATAATGACCTACCTCATCACAACACACATTCTTGACATAGCACGATGACTTTTGGAACATTAGATTGTGGGAATTTACAAGTTTACAATAACATACCCTAAACATTCAAAAACCGTTTTCTTTAAAAGTGTATTATTTAATTCCTTGCAAATGTGCCTCTACAACCCATTTTGGGGAACCCCGATCGGGATGGTTCGGGTTATCGCACATCCTCGGACCTAGTAGAGCAAGATGCAGACCTCCTCACGGAGCATCCGATCTCGATAGAATTTTTAATGCAATTTTTAAGAAAAATGTGATTTCTATTTAATAAATAAGTTCTATTATATATATATATATATATATATATAATCAAAATATCTACTTTAAGTATACAATATATATTCCATGTTTTCCAAATCAAAAGAATCACAAATTTCATGAAACTACCATTACACTTCAATACAATTCAATATTACACTAAAATACCATATACAATGAAATCTAGGTTATATCCACTAGAATATTTCACTTTATAAAAAATTACAATTATGAAAACCCTAAAGACGGTAATTAAATACTTGAGGTGTATTTTGAAAATATATCAAAACTATTTTTCATAAAACCCCCTGAAGTTATATTAATTTACAATAAGGACCCTAGTAAACATAGGTTTAAGCAGGACCAGTTCTCTTGAGCCTCACGGAGCCGGAGAATATAGGTGCTTTCCTATCTAAGGTAGACAACCTAAAAATGGTGTTATCAATACGGTAATTGTCTTGGAAAAAGAAACAAATGCTGCCGTCCATGTGCGGCAGTTACCGATAACATCAAAACTAATTCAGGAATTCAATTTGATTTAAAGTGTCTGATTTAGACAGAGTCCCAGTTTAATATGAAATCAATTTGACTTGAATTCAATTCAAGTATACCTACAATACAACATAAATCCATTTATACCAGAATTCAATCTATATCAACATGACTCGACCGAACCGAACCATGGATATACTCTGATTACATGACTATCCATTTATATCCATTCCATTTACATGAGATCATGGTTTCAACAAGTCTTCTATTTATAAAACAAAACAATACAAGTAATACAAAATATATTACGGGGTTTTAAAGGGGTAGACTGGTACGGAATGTGTTAGAAGTGGCACGAGTCGGTCACTTTAATACACCTAACCTGAATATCCATTGTTGTTGTACCTGAAGGGTTGTCTAGCACGGAAGAAAGCTTTCGGGAGGCATCATCCATGCCATATTTAAAAAATAGCCGTTCTAGCTAACCCTAACCCTAGAATCGAAACTAGAAAATCCGACGATACATTATGCAAACAACTTTGCAAACAAGTGAACAAGGAATACAATCTTTGTAGACCGGTCCTTCACTTCAATAGCTCCATTTAGTTGTCCGTTCGCTGCGAATCATGAATGCCCGAACTCTGGAAAGGGTTCTCCTAAAGAAATGAGCAAGCTTGCATGAAGTCTTCGAAGCCGAAGATGATCTACATCGAGGAGACACTAACCCAAGCTACCCCTTCACTAATTGTGGAATTAGTGAAGCAAATACCCTATACTAAATGGCAAGTAGTAGAGGATGATGAAGTATGAATTTTACTCATTTTATATTTAATTTTCTCACAAGTTTTCATCATCTCCATTGAAGCTAGAAAGCTTTTTGGATGAAGAAGAAAAAGAAAAATCTCTCATGATAATTATCAAGTCAAGAATGGCAACCATGGGTGAGTTAACATCATATGTTAACCTTTGTAGAGACTTAACCATGGCTAGGATAATTGGTTGGGTTAATAAATATCTTAGGTAAAACAAAACTTGTGGACTTAGTCAATGCAAACAACAAGCTTCTACAAGCTTCATGCCTTGACAAAATCATTTAGTTTTGAATTACTTAATCCATTAAAAACCCTAGGCTTAAACCAAGCATGGTGTAAGTCATACACACACCCAAGTTGCATGTATCATCAAGCATGACACAAAATAATGTACATTTGCATATATCACCTATATACAATGTGCACAAACAAAGTGAGAAAATAAATCTTAAACGAAACAATATTAGTTAATGTATGTTAACATATCAAATATATAATTATACATTAGATTATCAAATCAACACTTGATTTAATAATCTGGCTATATCACATATAACCGACTACTATCATGTGTATCAGTTTATCGAATCAACACTTGATTCGATAACCTGGCTATACTCATATAACCGACCGATAACACAAATCGCGAGAATAGAATACGATATCTCATATCGTATTAATCTCGGTCCCGCACATATCACATATGTGCTCCTACTCCGTTTCGCTTGAGCCAGGAAACCTCTGTGTAGGACTCTAAAGACTCATCAATACGCCGGCAGTAGGTGATGATCATATCAAACATCCACAAGCCGCAAGCGGTCTGCTAAACGTAATGGCCACCCGTGTATTGAGCGATCAGAAGATCAACAAGAATGCCTGCTCATACTCCTGTGAATCCAATCAGTAACATTACCATACAGTCCGGTCTCTTCATCTGGTATGTCGCATATCTCGTCTAGGGGTGGTTAACGTCAGACCCCAGTAACTCGATAAGTCGTGCCGATATGAGGCTCATAACGGGTCAAGAAACTACTGATAACACTTACCAGTATATCTCTAAATCAGCCCTGGCCAGGGACTTCCTGTTATAGCCAATTGAGCACAGCGCAATATCAATCCCCAATACTGGGAGAGACGAAACCCCTCCTATCGCTCATTGCCTCCATGTGATTCGGGACTGTACCCAAAAGCCACCGTTTTGCACGTTCTGTTGAACATGGTAAGGTGAAAATCAAAGCACAGTAGGAATCACACAAGACTCTATGACAATCTCGGGTCTACAGACTAACCTGTACCAGTGTCACCAGAGAACTGCCATCTGACGTGAGGTATAATACCATCTGGGAGTTCTCGGGGATTCCGTCCAGTTGTCACGACCCGAAATATTAGCTCGTTACCAGCACTTAAATCACGCAATGTCTAAAGGCGTAACGTAATTCAAGTTAGCCGAAACCCAAAAATCTAAACCTTTTTAAGAAATAAAAGAGGTGAAGTTTTGAAATAAAGGTATAATGAAAACAAACGTTTTATTAAATGCATGGATAATAGAACATGAAAAATTGCAAGTGGATTTTATTAGTTGGAAAACATGTTTCGTCTTTGGAAAATTTGGGCAGCACCTCCTTTGTATATTTTGATCCAAAACCATAAATACATGATAATATAAAAGGAATCCCCAAGCGGGAGCTAGCTCTTCGCCAATCGGCGGATGCATAACCATGCAAGTCATAAAACAAGTATACGACGCCCAACGACGAAGATCAACACACAAGATAATGAATAAAGCAAGACATCAACCCAATAAGCGAACATAAAACCTATCGCTCAAGTCTTGCAACTATAAGTCTTTCTAAGTCTTACTATATATACAAATACTAGTTTCTGATTTGATGGAGTTAACTAGATATAAAAGGAATAATAAATACAAGAGGGGTATAATCCAACATGTACCACATACCAAAGCAAAACACCCGAATACAAGCTGTGTGCCAGCAATGCCGCTACTGATCCTTGCGGTCAACCTGCAAGAACTGTGGCACAAAGGGGGTGAGTTGCCAACTCGTGAGTAGAAAACATCATCAGGTAGAAATCGAATAAACAACGATTCCTATGTCAACTATATCATAAAGGTAATACTATGATATCTAGGGTGACTGTGCCTGTATGTGTGCCAACAGTATAATCAATGCCTATCTGCATGTGGATAATATCTACGTGTCCATCAATGACACAACAATATCATGCATGTAAATATCATGAAAGCATATGCATGTGAATATGAGGATATCAATCAACATATGTCCATCAACAACACATCAAAATCATGGAACCTGAGTGTCCAACATCGACACTCGAAACATCTGGAAACCCGTGTCCAATACGACACGTAAATCCTCATATCTTGACTCCGTCTGCGGGATCGGCCCACGGGCTCTGGCAGAACGGGCCGGCCCATATCCATCTCATAACTATGGTCGATATCCTCCGGATAATCGCCGAGTCCAAATACTATCACCGGTAGGTAGTAGTCCTTTTGCCAGGCTCATCGGCTAATCCATCGACATACCTTTCTTGCCCTGGTGTACCATACCGGGTCCACCATGAACCCGCAAACAGATCATCCAACTCCTTGAATCGGGTATCACATATCACACGTCTCAGAACTGAGAAAACGCATAGTGGACGCACTGAAATATCATATCAAGGGAAACCGGGTTTTTAAAACAATACATACTTTCTTTTGAAATAACCACGGTTCTCAAATCCAGAAATCTCATGAAAACAACATATCTCAATGCGTATAATCATAAAGCGTGATGTATGCGACATGTAACAGAAATGTAAGCATATCCGTATCTCATGCAACATGGAACAGTGATGTGAATATAGCAAGTAAATCATGTAAGGAGTCATATCATGATGTAGAAATTCTACTGTGTAGTGACATAGCAATTATCGATGATGAAGTTTGTGAGCTGGCCAATCTGTGTAAGTGTAACATACGCATCATCGATAATGGTGTAGGTGTACTAGCACAGGTATATGGAATGCAATGAGAATGACATGAATGTAGCATAAGTAAATCGTCAGCTAAATGCTATAAGGTATATGTATCTAACATGATCGAGTCGGTGAATCTATCAATCGGCATCCAGCCTCACAACATCACGTACGGTATAATCCATCGTACGACATCCTCTAGTCAAGGGTATGGATCAATCATCAAATAAACTCATCACGTACGGTAAATCATCGTACGACGACATTAAACAATTTGGGATCCTAACAACCTATATGACAATGAGGGTACGGACCTAACGTCTCGTACGGCTTATCACTCGTGATTCACATTCACTTTTCATATCCCTAATGCTTTCATCTCATATCTCAATATATATATTCAATCACTCATATCATCTCTAACTATCTTTTTAACCATATTCCTAGTTTTCTAATCTAGGTTCTATGACTGTATCCTATACATTGGTTTCCATTTATAATTTGCGGGGGTGCTATACGCCATCCACCCGACTTCCCCCGTAGATATAGATCTACTCACATTGATCATTACTTGCCGAAGTCAATGAAGCCATGCTCCGTCATCTCGGAATCTACGCGAAGGTGCCTATAATAAATACATAGTCACAACGCTATTAAAATCAAGTCCGTAAAACCAATATGGCACACGATGCGCTCATAGGTTAGAACCTATAGCCTACGTATGCAAAACAATCAAACAACCCTTGTTTTTGATGTACAAACGTCCAACAACCATATACAAATCCAAACATCAAAACCAAGCATTCCAAAATACGGAAAACATAACCAAAACCACTCACAACAGCTCCCAGATTCTCTCTCAGGCAAAATGGGATTAAACTAGCAAGTATAGGGTGTTGTATATGGAGTATGTGAGCTACTGGAACAACCAAGACCCCAAATACCCACATTTGGCTGGCCACATCCCTTAGAAATCCGGCGACCTCGGCCCAAACTGCTCAGTTGGTGTTCGTCTTCTCAGGGTGGTCTCCTAGTGTCTTAAATAGGTCTCTAGTATTGTTTGTTTTTCTCAGAATTACCCCAGGTTGCTCCAGATTCCCTGTAGGCCTTAAGGTTTCACAAAACCGACACGGAACAATTCTAACTTCGTGTATCGGGTTCTAAACTCAATTCCAGGCCTCTAAATCAATCCCTACGGTCTTGTAAACACTTATTACACCTCAATTGGCCATTAGAAAGCAACTTGAAATTTCCTAATATCACATATCCCAATTAACTCAAATTCTAAACTAAAATACGATATTAAGCACAAACTCTAAACTAAAGTGAAATGATTACCTTAATAGCAACCAAAGAACTTTCTTGAGTTGCCCAAGTCTCCAAAATCCAAACTTGAAAGGTTCTAAGGGTTTAGAATGGTGTTGTGTATGTTTTATGTGAAGGGTGCATAGGGTTTTGGATATGGATTGGAGATGATGCATGAGGTAGTGAGGAATGAAGAAGATGGGGGAAATGGAGAAAAGCAATGGAGAAGGAGGGAAAAGGGGCAGCCACTCTCATTCTTAGGCTCACTCACTCTCACAAATATCTCCCCCTACACTAACTCTCTCACAAATATCTAATCTCTTTTGTTTTTCACTCTTAACTCTTTTCACACACATAAACACACTCTTTGTTTTTCTTTTCTTTGTTTCTTTCTCTTTTCTTTTCCTTCTCATTCTCTATCTCACAAAACTCATAATATGCACAAGTCACAACACTCAAAACCAATATGCACATGACATGTTCACAAGTCACGGAAAAATGTAAAAATACGGATTTTGCGAAAAATCCGATAAATATCATTAAAATAAATAAATCATTTTAAATCTCCGATAAATTTCCAAATATTGGCATATACTTATACTACTTTACGAAAACCCCAATTTCGCAAATCGGGTAGTTTTTGCGAAATATATTATTTTAATATTAAATTCCAAAAATAATATTTTATATTTTCTGAAATGTTACACCAGTGTACCCAGTCTCCACTGAGCACCCATATGCTATCTCTGATGTCAAACACTAATGGATATGGGATCATCCATCGCCTATCTACATGGGTCGAGAAGCTATACGCTAGTCTATTCTGGTATATCGATGCCCTGTCTCGATACACCCACGACTAGGAACATTTGAAGGATGTACTTACCGACTACTCTGTCCCCACTAGTATGATCCGCATCATAATCCTGGTAGTCAAGTACTCATCCTAAGGGATTTATCAACATGTAATAGAGAGACAATAAGTGTACATGTTAAGATAAAGAGCAACCAGATAGCATACTATCATGTCGAGCAAAAAAGTCCTTCCTATATATGTCCAAGCATCCACTACAATATACATCATATGTACAGTAATGGCCTCTAGGGCATACATATAACTAACAATCTCCCACTTGCACTAGGGCCACTTGTTGTAGTATCCAATACCCAACAATCAACAGTGGTTGTAGTATCTCATACACAACCATCCCATAAAAAGTCTCTTTTGGGAAAAAGCCTTTGTGAGTGGATCCGCTGTGTTGTCCTTAAAGTCTCTTCTCCTATCATCGATCTCCCTGGAGATCAACCATCTCCATGATCAGGTGATACTGCCTTAGAATATGTCTGGATCACTGATGGGACGGGGGTTCCTAGGCCAAAGCCACAACTCCATTGTCACACAATGGTAGGAACGAAGTTCATCTCATGAACTTATATATACCCAGACTGCCTCTTTAGTAGTATCATTGGCAGCGATGTATCCAACCTTTATCATCTAGTTTGCCACGGTATCTAGCTTGGAACTCTTCCAACATATCGTCCCTCTACTGAGGGTAAAGACAATGCCTGTGATTGACATTCAGTTGACCTTACCACCCTGGAAACTATCCAGTGATTCTCCCCAGGATCGATTGATACCATCTCACTACACCTAGTGAGAATCCTAACATCCACTTAGATCTATCTCATAGATCCAAAACCCAGGATTTAGAAGGTATCACCTTGATCCTATATGGAGAATCCTTGTGATAAGAGGAGATTGACCGAGTGTAGCATAGGAAACACCTTCTCTATCAAGAGTATGTCATCCACGGACAATACGAGGAAGACCACAATACTCTCTACTACCCTTTTGTACATACAAGGTTCATCTACAATTTTGATGAAATCAAACTCTTTGACTACCACATCAAAACAGATGTTCCATCTCCGCGATACCTGCTTTAACCTGTAAAGCAACTTGCATACGTTTCCGCTGCTCCCACTGTCTACGAAGCCCTCTGGCCGTGTACTTATAGACGCTCTCTTCTAAATCACTATTTAGAAAAGCAGTCATGACACCCAACCGTCAGATGTCGTAGTCATGGTATGTAGCAATGGCAAGTAGGATCCGGATGGACTTAATCATAGCTACTGGAGAAAAGGTTTCATTATAAACCACACCTGATCGATGACGAGAACCTTTTACAACAAGTCTAGCTTTGAAAGTCTCAACTTTTCATTTACACCAAGTAATCTTTTCAAGATATACTTACTCTTAATAGGTTTTACCCCTTCAGGTGCAACATGCAAAGTCATACTTTGTTGGTGTTCATGGATTCCATCTTCGATCGCATAGCATCCGGCCTTTTCACTAAGTCGCCACTCGTGATGGTCTACCTGAACCTAGTTGGGCAATCATCAACCATGATGCAATCCTCGCTCCCACTGTCACCGAGAATACCGCAGTATCTCTTAAGTGGATGAAGAACCTTACCAGATTCGCGGAGAGGCTGAGAGTCGTTGGAGACTATTGAATCCTTTGGTTTCTCCAAATCATCAGCTATTAGTTTGTCAAGCTGGAACAACTTCCAGTTCTACCTCATGTCCACAAATTTCTTCACAAGAAATCCCTTTTCTAGAAAGGTGGCATGCTGATAAACAAAACACCTTTTGCTCCTCAGTGTGGTAGAAGATATTCCCTCACAAATGTTCGGGATATCCTAACAAACTTATACAGAACTGACTTTGCCTCGAGCTTGTCCGGATTCTGTCTTTCAATGTAGGCCGGACAACCCCATATCTTAACTCGTTTAAGACATGGTCTCTTCCCATTCCATATCTCATATGTAGTGGTAGGCCCTGATTTGGATGAAACCCTATTCAATAGGTATGCAGCTTCTCAAGTGCATAACCCCCAAAGGAAATAAGCAATTCAGTAATACTCATCATAGAGCGCACCATATCTAATAGGGTGTGATTGCTCCGTCCCGATACACCGTTGTGCTGTGGTGTATTCGGAGGAGTAATGCTGAGAGAATCTCATTCTCCTTTAGAATTGTTCAGGAATTTCGTGCTCAAGTATTCTCCTCCCTGATCACATCAAAGGATATAATACTTATACCTGTTTTGGTTCTCTACTTCTAACTTATATTCTTTGAATTTCTCAAAAGCTTCAGACTTGTGTTTCAGCAGGAACATATGTTCGAATCTTAAGAGATTATCAGTGAATATAATGAAGTACAAAGAACCGGTCCTGGCATGTGTAGACAGGAGACTTACAGACATCATCATGTATCAATCCTAGGAGTTCACTAACTCTTTCTCTGTTTCCAATAAACGGAGCTATGGTCATCTTATCTTTGTGACATGACTGGCAAGTTTCACAAGATATAAATTCAAACTGATTTAAATATGCATATTAATGTAACTTAGCTAGTTGTGTCGCATTGATATGACCTAGTCTACAATGCCTTAAGAAGGAAGAGTTCTTAAATCAAGAGTTGAAATTCCTGATAATATTTTACCCTTAGCGTCCTATGACCTTGATGGAGGTCAACAAACCATAGGCTTCTAGTCAAGTTCTACCTGTACATTTCATGATTGAATTAAACCTACCCGCAATACCCTTGACGGAGGTCAACAAGGCCGCACGACTACCCTAATCCAATCGCATCGTATGCAGCAGATAAGCGCTAGTCAGCTACCGCACACTACGCCTTGACGGAGGTCAACAAACATAGCACAAATACTAAGTAGCACTTATTTGAAATGACGGAGGGCTACGACAGGTTTTTAAGAAAACCATTTGCGTAATGAACTTGATATCGTTGTAGAATCGAGTGAATTTTAAAAGGAGTGTTTTGAGGCTTTTATTAGTTTTGCTAAAGAGGTCACTCCCGGTGAAGGGATCTCGACTCTTTCCTTATCGAATAAGGTGCAGGATATTTCATAAATACCACTATGCAAAGCAAAAACTATAGAAGCAATCAAAAGACAAACCGAGTGGGTTGTAGCATCTGCTAGTTTCGTTAAAGAGGTCACTCCCGGTGAAGGGATCTCGACTCTTTCCTTATCGAATAAGGTGCTGGATATTCTACAAGGAATACCGCTATGCATAGCAAGAACTAGAGCTTCCAGTTTTTAAAATAAGTTTCTACAACATCTTTTAGATTTCTTTTTATTTCATTAATCTCATTAATGAATTCCAATCATTATATGCTTCCTAAGCATCACAGAAGAAACGAAAGAAATAATATATAATATATATCATATATATATATAATATAAGCGTTCGTCTTTAAACATTTCACAGTGATCACATCACATAGTAGCAGAAGATAACATATGAAATATTGGATATACTAGGATTTCCGTGTTTAATATCAAACCAGTAATAAACACGGATTCCACGGTCGCGATGAATAGCCAAAACCATATCCCTAGACCCTTATGAGAGCGGCAAGCAACCCTACCAATTCTAGGGTTAGGAGACCCGATCTCGATGCCTCGAGATGGTCTCCTACTGGACTCTAGAACCCGGTTACTTGTGCTCCCCTTCTTGGGTCTATCCTAATGCGGAAAAGTAAATAATATACATCAATGGTGACATCATCCTCAACCCGGAAGTGCCCCAATAAAAGAATATTACATACAAGTTTTTACATGAATGAAAATGAAAAACTCCCATCTCACATAAAAACCCTCGGCTATTCAGAACACGACGATCCAATATAACATATCACAGCAACACATAACATCACATGTCATCAACGTAAGTAAATATGCGTATCCCAATTGTCGTTGACATATAGCAACGAAACCGGCGATATACCATATATTACATTTACGGCCGCAGAAAAGAAAGTGAAAAACTACAACAGTTGGAATCCGTAACCACCTTAGACATCATAAACCCAACGTATCACATACTTTGGATTTCATGCCTAACCAAATGAATTCTCAGACATCGCATGCCTAACAATTATAAACCCCGCATTTTAGTTTCGATATTGAAAACACTTTCCATTAACCTGTCGGGTAATTCAACAAGATTCCCGATAACCCGATTGAATGCTCGTCGGAATCTTTAGTAGACGGCCGCACCTCCGATGCCGCGACGAAGTGCACTAAGGCGGAACACCGCGGCCGCGAGCACCCGAACGGATGCTTTTGACGATGGGTTTCTCCTACAGTCACTTGGTCGGGGCTATGGGGCGTGGCTATCTAATAAGATTACCCGGTGAGTATCCGCATATACTACGTAATTGCGACGGACTTTTGATCAACATCAAAATTCCGTGGCAACCAATCAAATGAGACTAAACTGCTAGATTTATAAAATTCAAACTAGTTATCTCATAACTAATTGTGGATTCCAAATATTTTATCACAATAACAGATAGCTAGACGAAGTTAAACTTTTCGATCGAATAAGCAAGCATCTAAAATTTCCCAACAAGCTCAACACTTGAGCGGAGTTCAAAAAGTACCCAGAACATGCCACAGCTCCTATGAACCAGCCGTAGAAGGGTTAACCAATGCCTCACCTGTGGCACCGCTGAACTACCACAAACCTTAGGGTTTGATGGCAGTTCTGACGGTCACAGAATCAAGTTAAGGTTTCGTTCTTCTAGAAGGTCCACAGAATCGCTTGCAATATTTTCTGAAAATTTTAAACTCGAAAAAAATCCAACTTTTGAAAAGTTTCCAGCGGGGGGAAAATTGGGTTATTGATATCCGTTCGAACTTTTTAACATCGTCTAAATAAACCGAAACAACATTAGAATTACGAATATGAAACACTCCGAATTGGTTTTGCATAAAGGTAACATCACATGCAAATTTAGCAAAAAGAAACAACACCTGAAACACCAAAACCCAGAGAATGGAAAACAGAAAAAATTCGAAGCCCAGAAACTACTGTTCACCCGGCCTGCTCGGTTTTTTGCATGGAGTGCTCGGCCAAAAACAGGCCAAAGGTCCTCGAATTTGTTCTGTATTCATGTTATATCACATATAACATTCTGCAGTCGTTTAAATTTTTTTTACAGCACTTTAAAAATTCTACAGAGAGAAGGTTTAGGGTTTCAAGTATCGGAGTCATTTCAGTTTCGTAATCTAACAAAATCCGTCTTATTTTCTAGCATGGCTCTGATACCACTGAAGGGTTGTTTAGCACGGCAGTAAGGTTTCGGGAGGCATCATCCATGCCATATTTAAAAAAATACCGTTCTAGCTAACCCTAACCCTAGAATCGAAACTAGAAAATCCGACGATACATTATGCAAACAACTTTGCAAACAAGTGAACAAGGAATACAACCTTTGTATACCGGTCCTTCACTTCAATAGCTCCATGTAGTCGTCCCTTCGCTGCGAATCATGAACGCCCGAACTCTCGAAAGGGTTCTCCTGAAGAAATGAGCAAGATTGCATGAAGTCTTCGAGGCCGAAGATGATCTACGTCGAGGAGACACTAACCCAAGCTACCCCTTCACTAATTGTGGAATTAATGAAGCAAACACCCTATACTAAATGGCAATTAGTAGAGGATGATGAAGTAGGAATTTTACTCATTTTAGATTTAATTTTCTCACAAGTTTTCATCATCACCAATGAAGCTAGAATGCTTTTTGGAAGAAGAAGAAGAAAAATCTCTCATGATAATTATCAAGTCAAGAATGGCAACCATGGGTGAGTTAACATCATATATTAACCTTTGTAGAGACTTAACCATGGCTAGGATAATTGGTTGGGTTAATAAATATCTTAGGCAAAACAAAACTTGTGGACTTAGTCAATGCAAACAACAAGCTTCTACAAGCTTCATGCCTTAACAAAATCATTTAGTTTTGAATTACTTAATCCATTAAAAACCCTAGGATTAAACCAAGCATGGTGTAAGTCATACACACATCCAAGTTGCATGTATCATCAAGCATGACACAAAATAATGTACACTTGCATATATCACATATATACAATGTGCACAAACAAAGTGAGAAAATAAATCTTAAACGAAACAATATTAGTTAATGTATGTTAACATATCAAATATATAATTATACATTAGATTATCAAATCAACACTTGATTTAACAATCCAGCTATATCACATATAACCGACTAATATCATGTGTATCAGTTTATCGAATCAACACTTGATTCGATAACCCGGCTATATCTCATATAACCGACCGATAACACAAATCACGAGAATAGAATACGGTATCTCATATCGTATTAATCTCGGTCCCGCACATATCACATATGTGCTCCTACTCCATTTCGCATGAGCCAGGAAACCTCTATGTAGGACTCTAAAGACTCGTCAATACGCCGGCAGTAGGTGATGATCATATCAAACACTCACAAGCCGCAAGCGGTCTGCTAAACGTAACGGCCCCTCGGGTATTGAGCGATCAGAAAATCAACAAGCATGCCTGCTCATACTCCTGTGAATCCAATCAGTAACACTACCGTACAGTCCGATCACTTCGTCTGGTATGTCGCATATCTCGTCTAGGGGTGGTTAATGTCAGACCCCAGTAACTCGATAAGTCATGCCGATATGAGGCTCATAACGGGTCGAGAAACTACTGATAACACTTACCAGTATATCTCTGAATCAGCTCTGGCCAGGGACTTCCTGTTATAGCCAATCGAGCACAACGCAACATCAACCCCTAATACCGGGAGAGACGAAATCCCTCCTATCGCTCATTGCCTCCATGTGATTCGGGACTGTACCCAAAAGCCACCGTTTTGCACGTTCTCTTGAACGTGGTAATGTGTAAATCAAAGCACAGTGGGAATCACACAAGACTCTATGACGATTTCGGGTCTACAGACTAACCTGTACCAGTGTCACCAGAGAACTGCCATCTGACGTGAGGTATAATACCATCTGGAAGTTCTTGGCGAGTCCGTCCAGTATACCCAGTCTCCACTGAGCACCCGTATACTATCTCTGATATCAAACACCAATGGATATGGGATCATCCATCGCCTATCTACATGGGTCGAGAAGCTATACGCTAGTCTACTTTGGTATATCGATGCCCTATCTAGATACACCCACGACTAGGAACATTTGAAGGATGTACTTACCGACTACTCTGTCCCCACTAGTATGATCTGCATCATAATCCTGGTAGTCAAGTACTCATCCTGAGGGCTTTATCAACATGTAATAGAGAGACAATAAGTGTACATGTTAAGATAAAGAGCAACTAGATAGCATACTATCATGTCGAGCAAGAAAGTCCTCCCTATATATATCCAAGTATCCACTACAATATACATCATATGTACAGTAATGGCCTCTAGGGCATACATATAACTGACAGTACCATGGCTTAACGGTTCCTTGTGCTCCGTATACCTTAGTCTTCGGAATAGTAGGACTCCTCTCGTATACACTGGCATATTCTGTACCAAGCTACAAACAACTGCATTAATAGAATAAAAAGATTACAATATACCAGTTATATTCTTATCTGTCTATTCTTACCTATCTTTAGGACTTACCGAGCGATTGTTCGCTAACGACATTCCTTCTCTTTTTCTTTGGAATGTTGTCTGGTGGATCGGACTCTCTGGAGGTCGAGCCCAGTATTGGAGACTTGGAGCAGTTCGCCATTGACCCAGAGCTCTAGATACTTGTATATATTTTCTTTTCAGTTCATGCCATTATTTAGGCATTGCTTTCCATTCCTATATTTACATTTTCAATTGTACTTGTAAAAAAATGTTTAATAAATAAAAGTTGCTGTTCATTTACACTTCATGTCTTCTTGTGTATATTTACATTATATTGCTTAGATAGGATTAGCGTGTTTACTTCTGAGTAAATACGTAGCGGGCCTCGCCGCGTCTTCTTACCCGTACACTGGGAAGCGGGGTGTGACACCCGACGACCACCAAGCTCCTAACCCAGACCCCGACACCAAGAACCCAACAACCCTCGTCTCTAACCTTTCGCCGGAACACAACCACCACCCTATCACCCCCGTCACCTCCTCTCGTCTCCCAGCAATCCCAGAGCATCCACACCACTAATACACCCTCTTCTTCTTCCCCTCTCTCTCGTTCCCCGATCATTGCAATCCCCATCGGCCAAGACGCATCACCGTCGGCCTCCCTGTCACCTCGCCGCTACCATTTCTTCTGTCCCCAGAATCCCAGCAACCCCAACAACCATTTCTTTCTTCTTCTTCTGTTCTTTTCTTCTTTTTTCTTTTCTTTTATTTTCCTATCGTCTCGCCGGAGTTGCGCACGTCGCCGATGATCCAGACGATCCAGTCACCGTCGTTGACTAACCCAGTCACCGCGTTACGCTGTTGCTCAGCCAGGTCAAGTCCTGCGTGCGTAAGTTTTGCTTCGTGACTTTATTTTGGGGTCGGAACGTGACATCCGTATCTCGACGTGAGATTCGATCAGGCAAGTTTACTTGCAACATGCTACTTTATTTATATTCATATGATTAATGATAGTATACGTGTTTTAATATTCAGCAAGTAGTAGAGATTTGCAGTTTTATAGCATCCATCTGTATCCGTACCGATAATTGTTTATCTAGTTGCATGCCGAATCATCACAATATTATCATACTACAATATTAGTTCAATATGTTATCAAGATTGCAATATACATTGTAATGGACGTATAACAGTTATTACAGATAAATACATATACATCCTAGCACTAGTTGTGTTTACCGTGTTTCGATCTTGGCTACAGTTTTACATTTCGTGTCTATTCTTATTAATATATATTGCATGACATGTTCACGTCCCACTACCAGACTTGTTACTTGGATCTTTTATTAATACCGACAAGCCTGACTTGTTGTCCTGACGAACGTGACTTGTTGTTTACATAGACAAGACCTGTACCTGCTTGATCCTGTGTTGGCATTAGATTTATATCATCATTACCTGACTTGAACACAAAACCTGGGGAGTAAGGGGAAATCAATAATGAAAACTGACTTGTAACACAACAGTTCAATACTCCAGATATTGATCAGTCTTTACGGGCTCAGCCAGCCCCAGAATGATGCTACTGACATCATTCATCTGTACATGTTACCTGTTTACTGCTTAGCGGCACGTCTCGGATTCAGCCCGAGAATCTTGACTGTGGTCCCGGGCACGCACGGGATACTATTGATTTATATCGACGATTCCATTAAATTGATTTCAAAGACTTGTAAAATAGATAACCCAGAAGCACAGACTCTAGGATACACATCACATACATATAGCTCACTGTTTTATGCTTGTGTTTATTATTTATATTCATGTTTAATCATAGCATCATATCCTGGTTATTACTATTAGTTTGATATTTATGACGCACTGACGTCTGGGTTTTTCATTGCCTAGTTTCTCTGACATTATCGCAGGAAGATCAGGAGTAAGAAAGCAAGCCGAGCAATGAGGAGCTAGATTCTTAGTTTCTTTTATTTTCCGTAATTTTATTTTATCGATGTGAGCCCATAAGGGACATGATTCAGATATTGTTTTTATTTGGATCTTGATTCGTTTCCGCTATATGCATTTCTTGATTTTATTTACTGTGGCAGATGGACATGTGTTAGCTAGATTTTTATTTTAATGTTCTTGATATCACCTTGACAGCCGTAATGTGACTATGGAGGGATTATTCCTAGCCATAGGTAGTATGGTTGGCTCTGTTATGTGCCGTGTTTATGTATTTTGGGAAGCGGGGCGTGACGATTTTTAGACTTGTTTGATTTTGCCCAGATTTTTTTTGATATGTTTTTCAATTTGAGCAATAACAAAAAACTTTCGATCAAAATTTTAGCATTGTTTAATGATCCTTAGTTTGTATGTGTGTTGTTAAATGTCGTCTGATTGCTATATGTTCAATTAGACGGGATTGCACACTTACTTGTGTTACTTGTTCTGTGATGTGTGTGTGTGTGTGTGTGTGTGTGTGTGTGTGTGTGTGTGTGTGTGATGGTTTAACCAGATTGTCATGTTGGATAGCCCCTTGTGCGTTTGGTTGTATAGTTTTGATTTATATTGTTGTATTCATTTGTTCAGGACGAGTTCCAACTTGTGGCCGCCGTTTCCGTATTATGTATATTCTTTTATTGGGGCTCGACCAGAATGCGGTCGATGTCACCGTTGTATATATTTTATTTTTTTACTAGGATTAACCCGGGAGAAGCACTCGAGTAGTCGGGTTCTAGAGTGCAGCAGGGGGACATCTTATGGAGTTGAGATCAGGCCGCTTCACTCTAGAATTGGAGGGTTGCTCGCCGCACTTGTAAGGGTTATAAGATCGACCTGCAGAGGAGTGTCCAAGTTACCGGATTCTAGAAAGCGACGTGTGACCGACTCACATTATTGAGGGAGAGTTACCCAATTTCTAGAATTGGCAGGTGGCTTGCCTCACTCGTAGAGGTCTAGGATCAATGATGTACAGGTTATCCACACGACCGGGGAACATCGTGTTTTATTGGTGGCTCAAATGAAACACATGCCTCATAGTTTATCCACTATTCCATATTGTTGTTATGCATGCTTTTGATGTTATTTCATGCCTGATATATATTATATATATTCCGTAGATAATTTTATATGTTTTGTATCCACGCTAGCCCTTTCCCCGCCCTGCCGTAAGTTAAGTAACCTTACGGTGAAGACCCGGGACCCCGTGGCGAATGTGAATGTCATATAAAAGTATGTTATTTTGGTTGTTTCTGGTGTGGCTTAGAAACTTGTTATGATGGGACTGTGTTAGATGTTTAATGTAAAGGAAAATAAACCTAAATGATGTTGTCGGAACCAAAATTTTAAAACTACTCGGTTTTTTTCAAAACAATAGTCATATTCTTTTGCTTTGCATAATGGTATTCGATTAGGAATATCTAGCTCCTCATTCTATTAGAAAAGAGCCTTGACCCTTCACGGGGAGTTCGCTCTTAAGCAAAAGTTTATGTTACTAATTTTAAAAGCGGAGCCAAAACCACTCCATTTCAAAGCCCCTCGAGTTCCTTCAACGATATCAAGTTCATTACGTTAAAAGTTTTTCTCCAAGAACCAGCCGTAGCCTTCCGTCATTTCAGATTAGTATTTCTTAGTATTCGTGCTATGTTTGTCGTTACTATTCGCCGAGACGTAGTGTGCAGTAGCTCTGTAATGCTTTTCTGTTGCATGTATATATGGATTGGTTAGGACAGTCGTGCGACTTTGTTGATCATTCGTCAAGGGTCATGCAGGTGGGTTTAACGCAATCAAGATAATGACGGGTTGAACTTAACTAAGACCTTTGATTTGTTGATTATTCGTCAAGGTCCTTGGGTCTTAGGGGTAAAAACCAAATCGGGAGTTGAAACTTGCCATGCTTGCGCATATCTTCTGGAGTGTGGTAATTTTGGTCGGCTTCCGTCAAAATTATCACACAATGATAGTTGGGTCCCAATTCCCACTGATGAGTAGGTATTACTCCTTGGGAGATTTTTACTTCACAATTAGCTAACCTAGGTATCTAGAAAGTGTTAACGGGATTACACCTCTACGAAAATGGGGTTATTTAATTGGGTTCGTGTGAAAGCACGGGGGACCTCCCTTGGAGCACCAACATTGACCTGGCTGAACGGTTAGCGAACTTATAAGATGTATATGATCCTAACTTGTTCTCCTTTTAGGATTTGAAGGAGAATTCGAGAAAATAGTAGGAGCCATCCTGATTAGATAAAGTGATTAACCAATCTAATCTTGATAGAGTGAACACTGAGTGTTTCTTTTCTCCCTCTGGTTACAACGACCCATGACTTACCTTAAACTAAAACTCATGAACTAAATTAACCGAACCTTCTTACAGACTTTGGCTCTGGATTGTCATGATTCACGACAAAGTCGCATATTTTCCTGCTACTTCACTACGATGATCCATTTTTCTTGGAACGGTCATCGTATAGTTACATACGAACTCAAAGAAATTATTTCAGCCGAGGATGGCCATTGGTTTTGGAGAAATTGAATATGACTATTCGGTTGTCTCTTCCCTTTATCTTCTCTCAGGTTGCAAGAGCACCTTATATTAGAAGAGTATACCTATTACGCTTATTGGATAGTTTTCTTCCAAGCCTTAGGTCGGTGCCGAAAGGTGGAGAAAGAAGAAAACCAGTTAGCGTAAGTGTGGTGTACAGAAGGTAAGATGTAGATGCATACAAAGGGATTGAAGTGAAGGCAAAGGAAATTGCGACTATTGTCATAAATTTGGAGAGTGAAAGAGGTATTACTAGGAATACCCGACCACCCCCTTGAAATATTTATGTTTAAGTTTTTCTGTTATGTTATAATCGAAAACTTTTTTCCCAATTAATTCCGACTCCAAGGTATGTATATACCGGATTCGGATCTTACATCTGTATGACGTTACAAATGATGGGTAGGAAGGAATATTGGGAATGGATGATTTTATCCTCAATATCGGAATTCATAGCAATTGGCAATATTTGATTAAATCACCTGGTTTTGCCTAACGAAAAATATCTGGTTTCGAATAACCGTTGTTATGTACCAATTTTTAAAATTGAATATCTATATCTTTATTTTATAAAGTGAGATATAAATTTTGAAAATTGTGTTCCAAACATTTACCTTTATCCGTTGAGGATAAGGTAAGGTGTATTGAATAACGGTGTAAGACATTCATGACCAAAATACAGTTATCAACTTACAATACACAGAATTTAAGTTAGCATACTCTTGGGACTTACACATGGTAATGTATATTGTCCGGTGTCTTTTTGGATAAAGGGTTGGTACTCTTATTTCATTCAGGTTTACCTATGAATTCTCTTGTTTTAGATACGCATTCATTGTAATGCAAGATCTAAAGATTTTGAGAAGTTTATAGGTATAAGAATAAAGTAAAGAACCATATGTTGGAAGTATCAAGATTTTTCGAAGTGATCGAAAATATAGATACTTATGCTAGATTTTTCATCATAGTAATATTTGTAAGTCGATGTCGCGCACCCCATGTGTTCGCAGGGAGGCGAAATTTGCAAAAAATGATTTTTACGAGCTTCGCAACACCGACTAGAACCAAGGATCGTCCATAAACCCCTAGCAAGCAAACTACTTGAGGTTTAACTACTCAGATACGAAGTTATACTTCATGATACATGTCCTTCGGGTCTTCATCGCTGTCCTCCTCCTCGTCGTAGGCTCCAAGGATCGATCCAGATTGTAGCTTCTTCGATGACCTCCTTGAGTCAAAGACGATCCACCCGAGAGTCTATAGTCCGAGCTCCACCTTAAAACTGAGGTAATTAGGGCAACAAGCTTGCTAAACTTGATGGCCTAGGTGATGTAGAGTATGAAGATGGATTTATTTGTCTCTTGAAACCCTAAGATTCTCAACACATGAGAGCTTTTAGGGTTTTGATGTGTGGAAGAAGAAGAGAGCTAACATAAGAGCTCACTTGAGGAAAGAGAAATGATTTTGATAAATTATAATGATAAATGAAAATGAGATGGCTAACTTGACATGACCACAAGTATGGCATGAAAAATATCTCATCAAAATATCTAGGTCACAAAATATCTCACAAAAATATCTAAGTCAAATAGTCAAACCAAGTCAAGTGGTCAAGCCAAGTCAAAAGGTCAAACAAAGTCAAGTAGTCAAAACAAGTAGCAATGCCTCAATTATCATTTACAAAAATAACAAATGCTTTCCTCCACCTCATAATTTTTTTAATCAAGTCAATGGTCAAAACCCTAATGAGGTGTCTCCTTCTATGCCTCTCTCATCCGTATATACATACCCGCATTCGTGTTCCGAGAAACACGAATACAAAGAGATGAAACTAATCCATCAATATAATACTAGGATCTGGCTTAAACCAAAGCCCACTAGTATTATTCGTCCGAACATCATACGCGCACAAGTGTACGTAAGTGATCGAAGCCCTGCCGTAAAACCATACGGCCTCTACACCTTTTGCCCAGTGCAGGGAAGCTCTCTGTGTGGGACTCTAAAGACTCGACACTACACTGGCAGTGAGTTTAACCACAGGCAGTAAGCGATACTAGCTGCACGTAACGGTCCTCAGGTAGATGTCGATAAGAAGGCCAATGAGGAAAACCCATCCGAATTCCTACTGAGCCTGAATGTGACAATCTCTGTACTGCCCGGTCTGCTCGTCTAAGAGTATCGCATATCGGGCCTAGGTGTCGGTAATCGTCAGACCCCTAATAGCGCAATAAGTCATGTCGGAGAGTAGCTCAATACACCCTGAGAAACTACTAGAATACCTACCAGTAAATCTCGCTTGCCTTGGCCAGGGACTTTGTGTAATGGCCTTTCGAACACAGTGCGATATCAACCCCCAATACCGGGAGAGACTATAACATTTCATAAAATATAAAATATTATTTTTGGAATTTAATATTAAAATAATATTTTTCCCGAAAACTGCCCTATTTGCGAAATTGGGGTTTTCGAAAAAGGGTATAAATATATACCAATAATTGTGAAATAAATGGAAATTTAAAATGATTTATTCATTTCAAAATATATTTAAAGGATTTGGCATTTTTAAAATTTATTATATGCAGTTTGGATAAAAACCCGATTAGTGCACTGCTAATCGCGATTAAGCCAAATCTGTGTTTTCACAGTTTTCATGGTTAGTGCACCATGACATGTTTCATTTGGTTACTTGTTCATTGTGTTGTTTTATGTTATGGTTTTATTGTGGTGAAAAAAGAAAAGAAAAGGAAAACGTGTCATGATGACTTGAGGAGAGAGAGAAGGGACATAATGATGATAGGAGACCATGCTTGGAGAGAGAGAGAGAGTGAGAATAATTAAGAGAGAGAGAGGGGGGCGCTGCCTCATATCATTTCTCCACCATTTTCTTCTCCTTCTTCTTTCTCATCTCCCTCCACCTTCAACCTCAAAAATCCATCTCCAAACCTTCCTCAAAATCCTATACCCCTTTCACAAAAAATGATCACCTCTTCGTCCTCTACACAATGGACCAAGCAAAGTGGGATTTTGATAACTTTAGGAAGCTAGGGTTCTCTTGAGTTCATCCATGAGGTATAATCCTTTCCATTTAGATAGTTTTAAGTTCCTTTATATTCTAGTTTTAGTTTAGAATTGGTTTAGTGGTGATTTGTGAAGTTAGATAATTCTAGAGAGGGTTTGGGTGACTTGTGGACTTGTGAGCTGCAGTGAGGGTATGCAAGACCCTAGAAATACAATTCTGGACCTAGAGCAGAGACCATAAACTTAGATTGTATCCATGTCGGTTTTGTTGCATTATGTGTGCCTACTGTGAATCTGGAGCAACCCGGGGGATTTCTGAGTTTAGCAAACAACTCCAGGGACCAAATTAGGGTACTAGGAGACCACCCCGACCATACGAACCCAAACGGAGGCCATGGGGCTGAGGAGGCCGGATTTTGGAGGGTTCTAGCCGGCCACTTGGTGGATTCTGATGCCTAAGTTGCTTCTGTAGGTCATATACCCTATATACATCATCCCCGTATTGTTTGTTCATCCAAATTTCACTTGAGTCAAAATCTAGGAGCACTTTGGTATGGTTTTTGGTTATATTTTCCGTATTTTTAATGTTAAGTTTTGCTATTTGGTTTTGTAATTGGTTGTTGGATATTTGTACATCAACAACAAGGGTTGTTTGGTTGATTTTGTACGCGTAAGCTATAGGTTCTAACCTATGAGCAATGCGCGTGCCATATTGGATTTCAGAATTTGATTTTTATAGCGTTGCGATATGTGTTGTTATTGTAGGTACCTTCGCGTGGATTCCGAGGCGACGGAGCGTGGCGTCATCAACTTCGGCAAGTGAAGACCACTGTGAGTAGATCTATATCTACGGGGGAAGTCGGGTGGATGGCGTATTGCACCCCCGCAAACTTTGATGGAAACCGATTTATATATATAGATAATGGTTAATGAAACCTTTAATAGAAAAATATAGATAGAGTTAAAAGGTAGTTAGAGAACCATAATTGAAACTAAAGGATAGTTAGAAGCGATATAATACGACTAGTATGTGATGACGGGATTTGAGGATGATATGTGATGATATTGCCGTTTAGGGTATTATAAGACTAGATAGCCGACGTACATGAGTCATCCGAACCATACCTATTTCCAAACTGAAGAATCGTATGCATCTTTTAAAATAGATACCTTGAAGGACGTTACGGATTTCAAATGATATCCTTTCCTTAAAAACACCGTAGCCCCTACTTTCAAAACTACGATTCGCATCTTTTAAAAACTAATTGTATGGTTCGGGTGTGTTTGTTAGATTTGATACGTATGCTTATAGTAAAGGTAGAATGTAATTGTAAATTGACCTTATGTGAGATATAGATGCGATGAAAGAGAATACGATTTGACGTGTGATATGATGATATGTTGGTATACGGATGCGAGTCGATTGAGATTTGATACCTTGCCGGTCCCCCGATATGAGATTGTTATGGATGTGATCTGGGATATAGGCACATAGGTATATATAGCGTTGTGAATCATGTGTGATATGTCGTACGAGACGTTAGGTCCGTACCCCTCATTGTCATATAGGATGATAGGATCCCTGTTGGTTTAATGCCGCCGTACGATGATTTTCCGTACGTGATAAGTTTGACTTGATGATTGATCCATACCCTTGACTAGAGGATGCCGTACGATGGATTATACCGTATGTGATGTTGTGAGGTTGTATGCTGATTGATAGATTCACCGACTCGGTCTTGTAGACACGTATACCTTATAGCTTTTAGCTGATGATTTACCTTATGCTGCATTCATGTTATTCGCATTGCATTACTTATACCTGTGCTAGTACACCTGCACCATTATCGATGATGCGTATGTTACACTTACACAGATTGCCGGCTCACACACTTCATCATCGATAATTGCCATGTCACTACACAGTAGGATTGCTGCATCATGATATGACTCTTCGCATAATTTACTTGCGTATATACCTACTTGTACATATATATTGTACACTCATACTTGCGTACATACATATTGTACACTCATACTTGCGTACATACACATATGCACCTTTATACGATATTGAATTCGATTTTGGAGATTTGGGAACCACATGATATATTTTAAAACTGGATTCATTTAAAAGAGCGGTTTTCCCTCGATATGTGCATATTACTGTTCCATGTTGCATGATATAGGTATATGCTTACATTTCTGTTATATATCGCATACATCATGCTTTATGATTACACACATTGAGATATGTTGTTTTCATGAGATTTCTGTATTTGAGAACCGTGGCTATTTCAAAAGAAAGCATGTACTGTTTTAAAAACCCGGTTTCTATTGATATGATATTTCAGTGCGTCCACCATGCGTTTTCTCGGTTCTGAGAAGTATGACATGTGAAACCCGATTCGTGGAGCTGGATGAGGCCGATTGCCGGTACATGGTGGACCCGGTATGTTGGAGATAGTGCCCTCAGAGTCAATTATTGGATTACAGGCACGTGATTGCAATGATTGAGGGAGGACCTATCCCGGTAGGACAGTCTTACTCAAGATGATAGTATGCTATCTGGTTTATCTTTATCATCGTGTACTGCTTTAGGTGACCTTACAGGTCACTATTGCACATTGATAGAGCCCCTAGGATTCTTGCTTGACTGCCAGCAGTATGAGGGCGATCATATACGTGGGAGCTGGTAGTCTATAAGCACATCCTTAAAAGGTCCCTAGTCGTGGGAGTTTCGAGACAGGGTATCGATACTCCAGAGTAGACTAGTATATACAGTCGAGACCCCGACGAGGGGCAGTGGCCGGTCTCACAAGCCACTGGTGTAAGTTGGTTCACCTAATATGTATACAGGTGCTCATTGGGTTATGAGTATACCGGACAGGACTCGCCGGGAACATGCTAGTTGGTCTTATACCTGACGTCAGATAGCAGTTCCCTGGTGACATGTGTACAGGTTAGTTCATCGACCTGAGATCATCATTTTTCTCGTGTGAGTTCCCACTGTACTTTGATTACTACCTTACCACGCTCAAAGGAGACGTGCAAACAGGTTTTAGTTGGGTACAGTCCCGAGCCACATAGGGGTAGTGAGCGGATCTGCAGGGGTTCGTCTCTCCCGGTATTGGGGGTGAGGTCGCCCTGTGTCTAGGAGAGCCATTACACAAAGCCCTCGGCCGAGGCAGGAGATTTACTGGTAGGTATTCCAGTAGTATCTCAGGGTGTTCTGGGCTACACTCCGACACGACTTGTACCGCTTTTGGGGGTCTGACTTTTACCAACCCCCTAGGCCCGCCATGCGATGCTCATAGACGAACGGACCGGAATGTACGAATATTGTCACTGACAGGCTCAGTAGGGTGTCAGGATGAGTTCGCTCATCGACGTCCCTTTTGGTCAATACCTGGCAGCCCGTTACGTATAGGCTAATACCTCTGACGTGCTAGTGGTTAAATCCACAACCAAAGTATTGACGAGTCTTTAGAGTCCCGCACAGACCAGTTTCTCAAGTTTCGGGCGAAACGCTGTAGAGGCCGTATGGAGATATGGCAGCGTTCGATCAGATACGTGCGGTATTGCACGGATCATGATCGTACGGATAATACTAGCAGGCTTTGGTTTAAGCCGGATCCTAGTATTGTACAGTGTAGATTTTGTCTCATTGCATTTGTATTCGGTCAGAATACAAATGCGGGTATGTATATACAGTAGTGGGGTTTTCCTGTAATTTATTACGGGATCAGTTTTTTGGAGTTGCCAGTTTGCATTCCGTTTCGGCCATTTTCTTTTGTATCTTTCCTTGGCTGAAAAATGGTGGAGGAGGGCTTATTTGCATTAGTGCAAATAAGCATTTTGGAGGGTTGTCTTTGCATATTGTTGTATCATGATGGGTGTAGTTTTCATTGACTCCATGACTTCATGATTGCTTGAATTTAGGTGTGATGATGGATGATGGACTGTTGGACTTTGATTGTGATCATTGCTTGTTATCATGACCCTTTCTCTCTCTTGCATTATTCTTGTGGCTCCCTCATCCATACCCCTCTCTTTCATTCTCACTCCCTTCACCATGATATGGCCGGCCAAATGAGGGAGGGGCTGTCCTAATATTTTGCGGTGGGATTTTTGGTCTTTTGGCTTCACAAAAATCCCATGACTCCATCTCCAAAAGGCTTAGTTCAACTCCTCTACTAAATGGGCAACTTCTAGTGACCCCAAATGAGACATAGAGTTCCACACTATTCTACAGCACTTCTTGGGCACACCGGCTCGCCAACTTCGTGCCCGAGTTGCCTCGGTCCAGAGGTGGGAGCCCGTAAAAGAACCCGGCGATGTGGTGCCCTTCCGATGAGGAGATGAAGACCGGAGATTCCGCGGGGAGATCGGGACGACGACGAGAAGACCGAAGGACACGGATCGCTCGGTATATCTCTCTACTCGTTCTTTAGTTTGCTAGGACTAGATTAATGGCCCGATCCGGGATTTTTGTGTGCGGTGGTGCCGGTTTACAAGTTCGTAAAAAGTTTCGTTTCCACATTCCGGCGTCGGATTGACGGCCGGAGCGCCGCCGTGCACTTACACGGTATGGTACCCCTGGACGAGAATGGATTTGCTGTGCAGTAGACGGTGAGCCTGGCAGAGGGACTACTACCTACCGGTGATAGTATTTGGGCTCGGCGGATATCCGGAGGATACCGACCGGAGTCGAGGCCGATCCGGACTGACGGAGCCCGAGATATGAGGATTTACGTGTCGATGCTGGACACGGGTTTCATGATGTTTTCGAGTGTCGATGCTGGACACCCAGGTTCCATGATTTTGATGTGTCGCGAGGGACACACGTTGATTTATATTCTCATACTTCCATGCATATGCTTTTATGATATTTACATGCATGATGTTGTTGCGTCATTGGTTGACACGTGGACGGGATCTACTTGCATACATACATTGATGATATGGTTGCATAAAGACATTGATTATATTGTTGGATGATATCCACATGCTGATTGTCATTGATATTAGTGTTGGCACATATACAGACCCGGTCACCCTAGATATCATAGTATTACCTTTATGATATAGTTGACCTAGGAGTCACTGTTTATTCGATTTCTACTTGTTGATGTTTTTCTACTCACGAGTTGGCAACTCACCCCCGTTGTGCCACGGTTCTTGCAGGCTGACCGCATGGATCAGTAGCGGCATCGCTGGCACACAGTTGCTTTCGGGTGATTGCTTTGGTAGGTGGGACATTTGTATCGTACCCACTCTTGTATTTATATTTCATATTGTATCTAGTCAACTCCATTAGTCAAAACTAGTAATTGTATAAGTAATGAGACTTAGTGAGACTTGTAGTTGCGAGACTTGAGCGATGGGTTTTATGTTCGCCTTTTGGGTTGATTTCTCTCTTTATTCTTTATTTTTTGGTGTTGATCTTAACCGTTGGGTGTCGTATACTTATATATACTGTCTTGAGTGGTTGTGATCCGCCGTTTGGCGAAGAGCTAGCTCCCACTTGGGGATGCCTTTATTATCTTTATGTATTGTGGTTTTGGATCAAAAAATACAAAGGAGGTGCTGCCCAAATTTTTAAAAGTCGAAACATGTTTTCAACTAGTAACCCCCACTTGCATTTTTATGTTCCATTGTTTATGTATTTGGGAAAACTTTTGATTTCATCATACCTTATTTTCAAAAACTTTACCTCTTTTATTTTCTTAAAAAGTTTTAGATTTCTGGGTTTTAGCTTACTTGAATTACGTTACCCCTTTAGACGTTGCGTGATTTAAGTGCTGGTCACGAGCTAATTTTTTGGGTCGTGACAGAGACGAATCCTATCTAACCGCTACTGCCTCCAAGTGCTTCAGGATTGCACCCAACTACTACCTGTTTGCATGACTCCTTTGAGCCGTGGTAGGGTAGTAATCAAAGTACAGTGGGAACACACTCGAGGTAAAGTAGCAGTGTCAAGTCGACGGACTAAGCCGTACTCATGTCACCTGGGAACTGCTACCCGACGATAGGTATAATACCCACCAACAGTTCCTAACGAGTCTTGTCCAGTGTACTCATAACCTAATGAGCATCTGCATACTATCTCCAGTACGACGTACTGATTGCTGTGGGACAGACCATCTCCCCTGCTGGGATGAGAAGCGTATACACTAGTCTACTGTGGAGTATCGATGCCCTGTCTCGATAATCCTACGACTAGAAACCTGTATAGGATGTGCTTATAGATTACCCAGCCCCTACTAGTGTGACTGCCATCACAACACTGGTAATCAAGCAAAGATCCTAGGGGCTCTTCCAATATGTATAAGCGATATGCTCAAATAAACACATGCACATATTGAGGTAGAAACAAACTAGGTAGCATACTACAATTTTGAGCAAGACTGTTACTATATCTGTGTATATCCTAAGCTTCCATTAAGTAATATACAATCCAGTATGATACAATAATGGCCTCTAGGGAATATATCACTAACAGTCTCCCACTTGTAGTAAGGCCATATACTGGCATATCGCAGACCGAAGGTCTCGAATAGCCTCTCGAACACTGTCTGAGGGATGGCCTCTGTGAGTGGATCTGCAGTGTTGTTCTCCGTATCTACTCTCCTCACTTCGATCTCCTGGGATCAACGATCTCCCTGATCAGGTGGTACCGCCTCAAGATATGTCTGGATCTCTGATGGGACCTGGGTTCCTTCTCTAAAGCTATAGCGCCATATGTTGTCACAATACTAAAGTCTTGGACTAAAAAATGGAAGGAACCGCCTGAAGTTCAGTTAAGAACTTCCATATCCAGACTGCCTCTTTTGCGGCGTCTCATACAGCAAACTACTCTGTTTCCAACGTCGAGTTTGCAACGGTGTCCTTCTTGGAGCTCTTCCAACAGACCGCCCCTCCACTGAGGGTAAAGCCATAACCTGACATGGACTTGGAGTCATTCTTATCACTCTGGAAGTTGGAGTTAGCAAAAGCCTCGATCTGGAGGTCCTTCTCCTCTGGGTTTGACTTATACCGGCTTACCACGCTCAGTGCGTAAGCTACATCTGGTCTGGTACACAACATAGCATACATTATAGAGCCTACAGCAGAAGCGTAGGGTATAATCGACATGCGAGCCCTTTCCAAATCAATCTTGGAAGATATCTCTTTGGAGAGGGTGATTCCATGACAAGCCGGTAGACTATCGCGCTTAGAATCGTCCATACTAAATATTTTCAGTATGGTGTTGTTGTACCTTGACTTTAAAAGTCCCACCATCCTTTTTGATCTATCATGATAGATTTGGATCCCTAGAATGTAGTCGGTATCACCCAGGTTTTTCATGGAGAATCTCTGTGACAAGAATCCTTTGACTGATTGCAGCATATGAATGTCATTTCCTATCAAGAGAATGTCATCTACGTATTCAACGAGGAATTCCACATTTCTTGCTACAATCTTACTATAAATGCATAGTTCATCTGGATTTTTGATAAAGTTGAATTCTTTGACCGTCTCAATAAAAACAGATGTTCCAATTCCGCGATGCCTGCTTTAGTCCATAAATAGACTTAAGCAACTTGCACATTGTCCCGTTGCTCCCACTCTGATTGACACCCTCTGGCTGATCCATATAGACACACTTTTCTAAATAACCATTTAGAAAAGTCGTCTTTACGTCCATCTGCCAGATCTCACAATCTTGGAAGGCAGCAATGGCAAGAAGGATCCGAATGGATTTGAGTATAGACAATGGAGAAAAGGTTTCATCATGGTCCAAACCGGGTCTTTGACGAAAACCTTTTGCAACAAATCTAGCCTTATAGGTTTCAACCTATCCATCTACACCAATCTTCTTTCTGAAGATCCATCTGCAGCCTTCGGGTTTTACCCCTTCTGGAGCAATGTTCAAAGTGCATACTTTATTGGTGTACATGGACTCCATTTCGGTCCGTATTGCATCCATCCATTTTATCGAGTCACCGCTCTGAATGGCATACTGGAAGCTAGTTGGCTCATCATTGTCAATGATGCAATCCTCTCGATCCCCTTCTACGAGAAAACCGCAGTATCTCTTGGGCGGATGAGACTGCATACTAGTCCCATGGATTGGCATAGGGATGTCCGGTTCTTTTGAAACCTCTGGTTCTACCATACATTCAGTAATAGTTTGTGGTTCTGGAATTTCTTCTAGTTCTATTACGCTCCCACTATTTCCTTTTAAAAAATTGATTTCCAAAAAAATGGGCATGACGAGGAACAAAAACCTTTTGTTCCTCTGCGTAATAGGAAAGATACCCCCTGAATTTCTTTGGGTATCCCACTAACTTACACAGTACTGAGTTTGCCTCGAGCTGGTCCGCATACTTCTTTTCAACAAAAGCTGGACATCCTTATATCTTCAGATACTGAAGATAAGGTTTCTTCCCACTCTACATCTGATATGGTGTGGTAGGCACAGTCATGGTAGGAACCTTATTCAAAAGATATGTAGCTGATTCTAGTGCATAACTATAGAAGGATCGCGGTAACTCAGCATTGCTCATCATGGAACGAACCATATCCAATAGGGTTCTGTTCCGCCTTTCCTATACACCATTGTATTATGGTGTGTATGGAAGAGTAAGCTGAGAGAGAATTCCATTCTCTTTTGGGTAATCCAGGAACATGGCAATTTAAGTATTCACCACGTCGATCAGATCTCAGTGTCTTGATACTTTTTCCTGTTTGTTTTTCCACATCATTCTTATATTCTCGGAATTTTTCAAAGGGTGTCGGGTTTTTGCTTCATCAAGAAGACATGTCCTAACCTAGAGAAATTATCCGTAAAAGTAATGAAATAGGAATAACCACTTCGTACATCTGTAGATATTGGACTACACACGTTGCTGTGTATGAGTCCCAAGAGCTTGCTCGCTCTTACTCCGTGTCCAGTGAACGGAGTCTGTGTCATCTTTCCTATGAGACAAGATTGACAAGTTGCGTAAGACCGATATTCGAACAGATCCAAATATCCCTCTCTATGTAACCTTGACAACCGTGTTTCATTGATGTGACCCTGTCTACAATGCCATAAGAAAGTTTTATTTAATTCTGGAGATTTTCTTTTAAGTGTGTTCTGGACGTTTGAAAACCTGGGCTTGATTCAATATATACTGTCCTCTAGTGTACCTGACCCAATCAAACTTTGATTTAGGTGGATGTGAACCACATCGCTTACATACTAAACTTGGTACACACAAACAGTTACATAGAATCAATATCTGCCCACATGTCAATCCTAGGTGATATACCCTATGGATACTGCATCCACGCTCATTCCGTTAGCATCCCTGAGAGTCATATCACCTGCCCTGATAACTCTACGGTTTCTCAAAGCCTGTAATGAATTACAGATATGAGATCCTGATCCGGTATCTTGTACCCAGGAAGTAGAGTTAATTGACAGAATGTTTTCAATCACTAACACACCCGAAGTCGAAGCCACAACATGATTCAGATCCTGGATTTTGGCTTTCCAAGCCCTGTATCCCTTCTTCCAATGCCCTTTCCGTAACAATAGGAACATCCCTCCTTCCCTACTGTTAACTCTGAAACTTTTGCCCTTCCTTTTTCTTCTACCTTACTGACACCGTCTATCGATTTGTGGAGGTCTTCTTCTTCTCACCCTTGGCATCTGTCTTAGATCCAGAAGAGGAAGATTCCCCAATAAGCAGAGCAGGTGTCTTCCTGGTTTCCTTCAGAGTGACCTTAACTGGAAGTATAACTTTCTTCCCCTAGGCGTAAGTAGAAGGTAAGGACTGTAGAATCAAGTCAGTATATAACTCATTCTCCAACGTGGTCTCCAGGTCCGTGAGCTTTTTAATATAGCTAATCATTGTAGGGAGGTTGTTGTAAGTCCACGTTACCTAAGTCCACGTTACCTCTCTCGGTACTTACGGGCTTACGGAAATGATAAAAAACGATTTTTCAAGAGGTGGTAACATGGACTCAAAATACGGATCTTTGTTAAACAACTATCTAACAAACCTAACAAGAGTTTTACCTACTCGGTTAGGTGGTTATACCTTAACTTGAACTCCTTCGTCTTCAACTCCTTGCGGTGGTCGGATCGGCCTCACCTCGTCGTCTCCTTCCGCCGAAGATTGATCCACCTGAAAGCTTCTACCTTTGGTTTCTCTTCAAACTAGAAGAAACTAGAACACTTGGTTTGCTAAACCTTATGAACTAGGATGAGTAGAGAAGTGATATGGGTTTTCTTTTATCTCTAAGGCAATGATTCTCAACTCATGAGAGGGAGTTGCCTTGAGCTAGAGAGACCAAGAGGAAGAGCAAGAGGGATAGCTCAAGCAAGAGAGAGAAAGCAAATGAGAGAATGAGTAACCCTTTTTGCCATCCAAGCTCTCATGATCCAAAATCATGATAACTCATAATAGTAATTGAGTATTATGTGATGGTTCAAGTCAAAATGGTCATATCATTTCATGCACTCATTTTGCAAAAAGAAACAAGCAAGCAAAAGTCTTTGCCATGAAATGATAGCCATTGTAATGATGGTGGTCAACTAGTCCAACCTAGTCAACCGGTCAACAAAGTCAACAAGTCAACAAAGTCAACTTTTCATCCCAACCATGACACAATAATACTTAATTAATATTATCATTAATCATATTTCTTATTTTCATTAGGGTTTAGCAAAAGTCAATAGTCAACAGTCAACAACCCTAATGAGAATCCTCTGCCTCTGTCTCTCTGTCAACTGTGCAAACACACCCGCATCCGCGTTCCGAGGAACACGAATACAAACGAGATAAAACCAATCCCAAAATGTACACTAGGATCTGGTTTAAACCAAAGCCCGCTAGTGTTAACTGTCCGGACACTAAACGTGCACAAGTGCACGGATGTGACCGAACCCTGTCGCAAAACCATGCGACCTCTATTCTTTTGCCTAAAGGCGAATAACTCTCTGTGTGGGACTCTAAAAACTCGACACTACGCTGGCAGTGGGTTTAACCACAGACTGCAAGCGGCACAAGCTGTGCGTAACGGTCCCCAGGTAGATGCCGACAAGAAGACGGACGAGGTGAAACCCATCTGAACTCCTACTGAGCCTGAATGTGACAATCTCTATACAGTCCGGTCCGTTCGTCTGATAACATCGCATGGAGGGCCTAGGGGGCGGTAAACGTCAGTCCCCTAATAGCGGTACAAGTCGTGTTGGAGTGTAGCCCAGAACACCCTGAGATAACACTGGAAACCTACCAGTATATCTCGCTTGCCCTGGCCAGGGACGACTTGTGTAATGGCTCTCCTTGACACAGCGCTATGTCAACCCTCAATACCGGGAGAGACGAATCCTGTCTAACCGTCACTGCCACCAAATGCTTCGGGACTGCACCCAACTACTACCTGTTTGCACGACTCCTTTGAGCCGTGGTAGGGTAGTAATCTAAGTACAGTGGGAACACACTCGAGGCGAAGTGACAGTGTCAAGTCAGCGGACTAAGCTGTACTCATGTCACTTGGGAACTGATAACTGACGATAGGTATAGTACCAACCAACAGTTCCCGATGAGTCCTGTACAGTGTACTCGTAACCTAACGAGCACCCGCATACTATCTCAAGTACGACGTACTGACGGCTGTGGGACAGACCGTCTCCCACACTGGGATGAGAAACGCATACGCTAGTCTACTCCGGAGTATCGATGCCCTGTCTCGAAAGTCCTACGACTAGGGACCTGCATAAGGATGTGCTTGTGGATTACCCAGCCCCCACTAGTGTGACTGCCATCACAACGCTGGTAATCAAGCAAAGATCCTAAGGGCTCCACTAATGTGTATAGGTGATATACTAAAATAAACACATGTACACATTAAAGCAGAAACAAACCAAGTAGCATACTACTATATTGAGCAAGATTGTCTATACAAGGTGAATATCCCAAGCTTCCATTAAGTAATATACAAACTAGTATGATACAGTAATGGCCTCTAGGGCATATACACTAACAATCTCCCACTTGCACTAAGGCCATGTACTGGCGTATCGAAGACCTATCATCTCGATCAGCCGCTCGAACTGAGTCTGGGGTAAGGCCTTCGTGAATGGATCAGCAGTGTTATCTTCCGTAGCAACTCTCCGAACCTCGATCTCCTGGCGACCCACGATCTCCCTGATCAGGTGATACCGCCTCAAGATGTGTCTGGATCTCTGATGGGACCTGGGTTCCTTCGCTAAAGCTATAGCCCCGTTGTTGTCGCAATACAGAGGTATTGGATTAACAATGGACAGAACCACCTGAAGTTCTGTTAAGAACTTCCTTATCCAGACTGCTTCTTTTGCGGCATCTGCAGCAGCGATATATTCCGCTTCCATCGTCAAGTCAGCAACGGTTTCCTGTTTGGAACTCTTCCAACACACGGCCCCTCCATTGAGGGTAAAGACATAACCCGACATGGACTTGGAATCATCCTTGTCACTCTGGAAGCTGGAGTCAGCAAAGGCCTCGATCTGGAGGTCTTTTCCGCCATACACCAAGAATATCTCCTTAGTCCTTCTCAGGTACTTGAGAATGTTCTTTACCGCTATCCAGTGTTTCTCCCGAGGGTTTGACTGATACCGGCTTACCACACTCAGTGCATAAGCTACATCTGGTCTGGTACACAACATCGCATACATTATAGAGCCTACCGCAGATGCGTAGGGTATAATAGACATGCGATCCCTTTCCAAATCAGTCTTGGGAGACATCTCTTTGGAGAGGGTGATCCCATGACAAGCTGGTAGATTACCGCGCTTGGAATCTTCTATACTGAATCTTTTCAGTATGGTGTCGATATACATGGACTGTGAAAGTCCTAATATCCACTTGGATCTGTCACGAAAGATCTGGATCCCCAGAATGTACGAGGCATCACCTAGGTCTTTCATGGAGAACCTGTGTGACAAGAATCCCTTGACAGATTGTAGCATAGAAATGTCATTTCCTATCAAAAGAATGTCATCCACGTACAATACGAGGAATACGACAGTTCTTGCTACAAATCTACTATAGATGCATGCTTCATCTGGATTTTTGATAAAGCTAAATTCCTTGACCGTCTCATCAAAACAGATGTTCAAACTCCGCGATGCCTGCTTTAGTCCATAGATGGACTTAAGCAACTTGCACACCTTTCCGCTGCTCCGACTCTGAATGAAACCCTCTGGCTGGTCCATATAAACACACTCCTCTAAATTTCCATTCAGAAAAGCGGTCTTTACGTCCATCTGCCAAATCTCATAATTGTGGAAGGCAGCAATGGCAAGAAGGATCCGAATGGATTTCAGCATAGCCACTGGAGAAAAGGTTTCGTCATAGTCCAAACCAGGTCTTTGACGAAAACCCTTTGCAAGAAGTCTAGCTTTATAGGTCTCAACCTGTCCATCTACACCAATCTTCCTTTTGAAGATCCACTTGCATCCTACGAGTTTTACCCCATCTGGAGCAACGTCCAACGTCCATACTTTGTTGGTGTACATGGACTTCATTTCGGTCCGCATTGCATCCGGCCATTTTACCGAGTCAACGCTCTGAATGGCCTGCTGGAAGCTAGTCGGCTCATCATAATCAATGATGCAATCTTCTCTATCCCCGTCTATGAGAAAACCGTAGTATCTCTCGGGTGGATGAGACTGCCTACTACTCCTGCGGAGCGGCGTAGGAATGCCATGTTCTTTTGAACCCTCTGGTTCTACTAAGCTTTCAGTAATAGTCTGTGGTTCTGGAATTTCTTCCAGTTCTATTTTGCTCCCACTACTTTCCTTTTCTAAGAACTGGTGTTCCATAAAATGGGCATTACGAGAAACAATGATCTTTTGTTCCTCTGCATAATAGAAGAGATACCCCCTGGAGTTCTTTGGGTATCCCACAAACTTGCACAGTACTGAGCGTGCCTCGAGTTTGTCCGCATGCTGCTTTTTGACAAAAGCTGGACATCCCCAGATCTTCAGATATTGAAGATAGGGTTTCTTCCCACTCCATATCTCATATGGTGTGGTAGGCACAATCTTAGTTGGAACTCGGTTCAAAAGGTATGCAGCTGATTCTAGCGCATATCCCCAGAATGATCGCGGTAACTCAGCGTTACTCATCATGAAACGTACCATATCCAATAAGGTCCGGTTCCGTCTCTCCGATACACCGTTATGTTGCGGAGTGTATGGAGGAGTAAGCTGAGAGAGAATTCCATTCTCTTTTAAGTAATCCAGGAACTCGGCACTTAAGTATTCACCACCTCGATCAGATCTTAGTGTCTTGATACTTTTTCCTGTTTGTTTTTCTACTTCATTCTTATATTCCTGGAATTTTCCAAAGGCTTCGGATTTATGTTTCATTAAGAAGACATATCCGTACCTTGAAAAATCATCCGTAAAAGTAATGAAGTAAGAATAATCGCTTCGCGCATGTGTAGACATTGGACAGCACACGTCGCTGTTTATGAGTCCCAAGAGCTCGCTCGCTCTTACTCCGTATCCAGTGAACGGAGTCTTTGTCATCTTTCCTTTGAGACAGGATTGACAAGTGGCATATGATTGATATTCGAACGGATCCAAATATCCTTCTGTATGTAACTTCGTCAACTTTTTCTCATTGATGTGACCCAGTCTACAATGCCATAAGAAAGCCTGGTTTGTTTCCGGAAACTTTCTTTTGTGTGTATTCTGGACATTGAAAATCTGTGGTTGGTTTAATACGTATATACCATTGCTTAATGTACCTGACCCAATCAGAACTTGATTAAGGTGAATGTTTACAACATTACTTACAAATGCAAATTCATAACCTTCTTTAGATAATAAAGAAACAGAAATAATATTACAAGTTGTATTGGGTACAAAATAGCAATTACGTAAAACCAAAACGTGTCCATCTGACAACCCCAGGTGATAGTCCCCCACGGACTCAGCATCCATGCCAGCTCCATTTGCAACTCTAAGGGTCATATCACCTGCCTTCAAAAACCTACACTTTCTCAACGCCTGCAAAGAATTACAGATATGAGATCCTGATCCGGTATCCAATACCCAGGAAGTAGAGTTTATTGATAGGCAGTTTTCAATAACATACACACCTGAAGCTGAAGCCGCAACTTGCTTCAGATCCTGTGTTCTGGCCTTCCAAGCCCTGCAATTTTCTTCCAGTGTCCACTCTTATGACAGTAAAAGCACTCTTCCTTCCCCATAAGCTTTCCATCTATCTTTGTTGCTTTTGCCTTTCCCTTCGTATCCATTTTACTAACACCGCCCCTTGGTTTGGCGGGGGCTTTCTTCTTCTTTCCCTTGGCTTTCGCCTTGGACCTAGAAGAGGAAGATCCTCCTACAAACAAAGTGGATGTTTCCCTACCTTTCTGTAGGGTGCCCTCTGCACTCCTCAGCATGTTGAGGAGTTCTGAAAGTTCAACTTCTTTTTCTTGCAAGTTGAAGTTCAGCATAAACTGGGCGTAAGTGTAAGGAAGGGACTGGAGAATCAAGTCCGTGTAGAGCTCGTTCTCTAACGTGGTCCCTAGGTCCGCGAGCTCCTCAATGAAGCCAATCATCTTAAGCACGTGTTCCGCTACCGATGATCCGACGGCCAATCTCGCCGAAAACAGCTTTTTCGAGACTTCGTATCTGGCGATACGAGATTGCTATCCATACAGTTCTTTTGTATGGAGAAATATGGATTCAAGGTTCATATTCTCGTGCCTCCTCTGATGTTCATTGTCCACAGAGGCAAGCACAAGGCAATTGGCTTTCGCGCAATCGATTTCCCAGGTCTTACGGATTTCCCTATCCGCGACGCTGGTTTTGGGACCTGGGACAGGGGGAGCTTTGGTGGTAAGGAGATACCCCAACTTGTCATAAGTGATTGCCATTTTGACATTCCTGAGACAATCTTTGTAGTTTGGCCATATCAGTATGTTTTTATCTAGTAGTAACTTAAGTCCGGTCATGATGTTTGGTCGCTGCAATTAGGAGAGAGAGAAGAAACACTTTAGCATGATGCTCTTGGAAGTTTAGAGTGGTTTTTAATTTGTCTAAACAGGATGGCTCCCACTGTCTCTCGAATCCCTCCTCAAACCAAAAGGGAAGAATTAGTCAGGATCAATCTCACCGTACAATACTTGCTTAACCGTTCTGTCACGCCCCGCTTCCCAGAGTACACTAAAATGGGCACGCGACATAGCCAACCATGCTACCTGTTGGTAGGAAGTATCCATCCACAGTCACATTACGGCTGTAGAGATATCAAGAACAAAATAAAACTATCTAAACATGTCCATAATCCAATATATCATGAGTCAAGAATAATAAAATGCGGAAGCGAAAGATCCAATACAAAATAACTGGAATGTATGTCTCATAATGCGGGCTCACATCAGGAAATAAATGCAGGAAAGAAAACTAACTACTGCTGACACTCACAGCTCAACCTGTCGGCTGAGGTACTCCTGCTCGGACTGCGTCAGCGGTACAGAATCTGGACCATGCAAAACCAAGACGTCAGCGCGTCAAGTCATCAAATAATAATATAATAAATAGGCAATGCGAGTATAAACATGAATAAAGCAAGGGTAACAATAATATGAATCAGAGCAGTGCAGAGTAATGTGCAGCGGGTAAACTAAACTGTTCTATCAGGTTTTCTGTTCTAAAGTCTTTGAAATCAAATTGATGAATCATCGATGTAACTCAATAGTATCCCGTGCATGCCCGGGACCACGGTCTAAGACTCTCGGGCTGAAACCGAGACGTGCCGCTAGGCACTAACAGGGAAAGGATAAAGACCAACGATGTCAGCAGCATCGTCACGAGGCGGGCCTGGCCTCTAAAACAGATCAGTACAAGTAGTGAACTGTTGAGTTACAAGTCAGGTTTCACCTTTGATTTCCCCATACCCCCAAGGTATATGTGCAAGTCAAGTCAAGTATCCCGAAATCAAGAAACTAATGCCAACACAGGATCAGGTAAACAGGTTTGTCTGGATAGACAACAGGAACGGTCCATGAGGACTACATGACAGGTTTGTTGGCATTAGACACGAGATCAGGTAACGGGTCAGGTCATGGTACATCAGGTCAAGTCAAGCAGTGTACGGTACCATGTCGGGTCAATCAATATGCATGTAGCAAGTCAAGTCAAGATGTAAACAATATCATAGGTGTGCTCACAATCAGTTATATAATCAAGCATGGTTATTATCAATATGATATAAGCAATAGGCAGATTTACTCAATTTGCAGTTCAGTTATCGGTTTTGTCACAGGGGTGATTTCAATGTTATGCGAATGCAGTATGACAATTATGGCCCTTTAAACATGTTAACAAGTTTAAGAACTTTAGAGGTGCAATGATTTATATAAAGGTTCAATACAGCTATTACAGGTTAAAATGCATACGAGTGTTCGAATGGAACAAAACTATAGAGACAAATGCCATAAGCTATGTTAATATTAAAAATGTGATTAAACAGGTAAATGTGGTTATTAGGTTCAATTGCAAACTGTAAGTTCTAAGTTTAAAGATAAAATGATATATAACAATATTGTACATGAAAATGAGAAATGATCGTACCAAGTTAAATTTACAGGTTTAGGGTGTCATAATATATATGTAAATATTGTATAGCATGTAGCAAGGGGTACTTGCCTCGATGGTTCGCGAACCGGGAAATACGGAACGATAAACGTCGGCGGGGGAAACTCGCGACGGGCGCACAGTTCACGGAATGAACCCAAACGACGAACAATGGAACCACACGGGTCGGGGTACCTCGCTGGAACGTCGGGTCACGTCGTCGGCATCGTCGGATTCCGGCTAAGGAATGAACAGTAAACAACCACGACTTGCAACCAAGGAGGGAAAATTAAATAGAGAAGAAGGAAGGAGGATCTGAGGAGAAAGAAACTTACAGTGGTCTGTACAGGGGTCGTGAGGATCGACGTCGTCGAAGGAATTCCGGCGGCCAGCCTACGACGACGGTGAGAAAACTACAGATCAAGAAACTGGATCAAAGAAGGAAGAAGAGGAAAGGAGAAGATGAGGGGGTGTGAAGCTTACTGAGGGGGTGCTTGCGAGGCCGGGGCACGGAGGCGAGACCGCCGGCGGTGACTCATGGTGGTGTGACAGCGTGCAGGGGGTGCATGTAGTCGCGGTGAGGGTGCAGGGCGCGCCGGGGTCGATGAAGGAGGATGTGGGTGAGATGAGGCTGAGGAGGCGAGGAGGTCGGTGGTAGTGGCGTCGGCGTCGGGGCTGCAGCGGCGAAGGGGGACGAGGCGGCTGGGCTGCGCGATGGGTTAGGTTTTCTTTAAAAAGAAAGGAGGAGGGAGGTGGTTATATATATATATATAGAGAGAGATTAAATAGAAGAGAGAGAAAGAGATATGGGGAGAGAGAGAGAGACGGTGAGAGAGAGAGAGATAGAGAGAGAGAGAGAGGGAAACGGGGAGAGAGAGAGTAATGGAGTGGGGCCCACGGAAAAATATGAAGGAGGGGATTGGCTGAGATTGAAAGTTGTGAAAGATTTATATAGATTAGAAATATTTATACGGTTTTAAAAAAAATATTAGATTGGTTACAATTAAATATGCGATGGTTTAAAAAAATATAAAATTTAGGATTTTGGCGCAAAATAAAACATTTCCAAATCGCGCATGGGTCGGGTCCACAAATTTGAAATTGAAATAATAGAATTTTAAGCGGGATCCAAAAGTGAAAATGAAGTGTTTCATGATCAAAAAGCATACCCCCAAAACGGACACACGTACGTGCACGTAGCCATCCAAACTCGCCCGTTTCACTGAACGGGATGAGAACACGATGCACGGACGCTACAGCAGGGTTAGGGGTGTCAAGCAGGCCAAGATGAATATTTTTAATTTTATTTTAGATGCCATAAATTGTTATATGCAGAAATGAATTTGCCGGGTAAAATTTACAGTAAATAACAATCAAGCAAGATAAGTGAAAAGAGTACCACATTACGCTCAAATAGTAACTGAAATTAGTAGCATTGGGCTCGGGAGTTACATTATACCCAACTACAAAAAGAATTTCGTCCTCGAAATTCTAAGATGACAAAGACAGATAACTACAAGAAAAGGTGAGGAAACTTCTGCCGGATCTCATCTTCTCGTTCCCAAGTGGACTCTCCATGCGAGCGATTACCCCAAGAAACAAGCACAAGAGGGATCACCTTGTTCTTAAGAACCTTTTCCCTTCGATCCACGATTTCAATTGGTCGTTCCTCAAAAGTCAAGTCTTCTCGTACTGTTAGCTCCGAATGATCCAATACGTGCGTTTCATCTCGAACATATCTACGGAGTTGAGATACGTGAAACACATCGTGCACATTCGCCAAGGACTGCGGTAACGCCAAACGATACGCTACCTCACCAACAAGCTCCAAGATCTCAAAGGGTCCAACGAATCGAGGACTAAGCTTTCCTCGACTTCCAAAACGAATCACCCCTCTAGTCGGTGATATCTTCAAGAACACCAAATCACCCACGGAGAACTCTAGAGGTCTTCTTGACGTGTCTGCCCAACTCTTCTGTCGGTCTTGTGCTGCCTTCATATGATTTCTGATAGTGCTAACCTTCTCAACTGTCTGCACAACGAAATCTGGTCCCAATAATCTTCGTTCACCGACATCGTCCCAACAAACAGGTGAACGGCATTTACGACCATACAAAGCTTCAAATGGAGCCATCTGGGTAGTTGCCTGAAAACTGTTGTTGTAAGAAAACTCCACCAAATGTAGATGATCCTCCCGAGAACCCTTGAAGTCCAACATGCATGCTCTCAACATATCCTCGAGAGTTTGGATTGTTCTCTCCGACTGACCATCAGTTTGAGGATGATAAGCTGTGCTAAACTTCAATCGAGTCCCCAAACTTTCCTGTAAACTCCTCCAGAAGTGTGATAAGAACCGAGCGTCCCGATCGGACACGATGCTCACTGGTACTCCATGCAATCTTACAATCTCCTGCATGTACCGCCCTGCCAAAGTCTCTGTTGATTGACCAACCCGGAAAGGAATGAAGTGAGCTGCCTTGGTCAACCGATCAACAATCACCCACACAGCATTGTTGCCTTTTGGACTCCGCGGTAAAGCCGTCACGAAATCCATGGTTCTATGTTCCCACTTCCACTGAGGGATCGGAAGTGGTTGCAATAAACCAGCAACCCTTTGATGTTCAGCCTTAACTTGCTGACACACCAAGCACTTCGCCACAAAGCGAGCAATCTCCCGTTTCATGCCTTCCCATTAGAAATGCTGTCGAATATCTCGGTACATCTTTGTGCCTCCTGGATGTACAGAATAAGCTGAACTGTGTGCCTCCTTCATAAGCTCTTCACGAATAACTCCTTTTGGCACACACAAACGACTACCATACCTCAACGAACCATCTTCGTGGATCAATAAATCTGTTCGTAGTCCGGCTTCAACCTGTTCTCGAAACTTTTGCAGTCTAGGGTCCTGCGATTGTGCTGCTTTAATATTCTCAATCAATGATGAATGTACTTGCAGTTGCATCAACTGTCCCGTAGAATGCGGTAGCACAACTTCCAAGTCAAATCTTCGAAAATCTGCAACGATCTCTTTCTGCGTAGTTAACACCTGAATTGCTGGTAACCGACTAAGTGCATCCTGCACGACGTTAACCTTCCCCGGATGGTACTAATGATCAAGATCGTAGTCAGCCATCAGCTCCAACCATCTACGCTGTCTTATATTAAGCTCCTTCTGTGTGAACACTTACTTCAAGCTCTTATGATCAGTAAAAACTTCGACCCTTTCACCCAAAAGGTAGTGTCTCCAAATCTTCAAAGCGAAAATCACAGCCGCAAGTTCCAAGTCATGAGTTGGATAATTCTTCTCATAGGTCTTCAACTGTCTCGATGCGTATGCTACAACCTTCCCATGCTGCATCAAAACACATCCCAACCCTTTCCCAGATGCATCGCTGTGAATCACCAATCCTCCGGAATTGTCTGGCACGGTCAGAATAGGGGCGGTTATCAACTTCTGCTTCAATGTCTCAAAAGCTAACGCACATTTATCCGTCCATACAAAAGGTACCTCCTTGCGCGTAAGCTTGGTTAACGGCACTGCCAGACGAGCAAAGTTCTCCAAAAATCTCCTGTAGTATCCGGCCAGTCCAAGGAAACTTCTTATATCAGCAACATTCTTTGGAATCGGCCAATCTCGAACTGCTACAATCTTCTCTGGATCGACGGCAATTCCATCGCCAGATACAACATGCCCCAAAAACTTCACTTCCTCCAGCCAAAACTCGCACTTACTCATCTTTGCATACAACTTCTCTTGTCTCAACGTTTGCAGTGCGATTTTCAAATGCTCAGCATGCTCCTCAAAACTCTTCGAGTAAACCAGAATATCGTCAATGAATACCACAATGAACTGATCCAAGAACGGTGAAAAGATTCGGTTCATCAAGTCCATGAATACTGCCGGCGCATTCGTTACTCTGAAGGGCATCACTAAGTACTCTTAATGTCCATACCGAGTTCGGAATGCCGTCTTGCAAATATCTTCTGCTTTCACTCGGACCTGATGATATCCGGATTGCAAATCCAGCTTCGAGAATACCCTCGCGCCACTAAGCTGCTCAAAAAGTTTTCCAATGCGAGGGATAGGGTACTTGTTCTTAATAGCCACCCGGTTTAATTCTCGATAGTCGATGCACATCCTTCTTGTGCCATCCTTCTTCTTTACTAGAAGAACTGGAGCTCCCCTAGGCAAGTTACTGCTTCGAATCCAACCTTTCTCGAGTAATTCAGCAACCTGTTTCTTTACTTCTTCCAACTCTACTGGTGCCATTGGATAATACACTTTAGATACTGGCGCTGCACCAGGAATAAGATCAATTGCGAACTCCACGTCTCGCTTCGGCGGTAAACCCGATATATCTTCAAACACGTCCATAAAATCATGAACAACAGCCGGCTCTTTACTTTCATCAACTTCCATTGCTGCAAGAATATCATTTGTCGGCCTAGCCCTAAACTCGACTGGCCCGACAGAACTGCTTCCTCCAGTGAAGGTAAACTCGGGATGTCCGGGAATCTGGAAAATTACTTTCTTTGCCCTATAATCAATGTGAGCGTGGAAAGTGCCAAGAAAATCCATTCCCAAGACGACTTCGTAGCTGCCCGTATCAATCACCAAGAAATCTGCAAAAAGCTCCCGTCCGCACACAACAACTGTACAATCTTTACATTCCCTACTAGCTATGATTTTCCCATTCCCAGTGTGTATGTCCCAGAAACTAGACAGGGTCGTGTAGTCAAAAACTTGGATGACATAAAACAATGGGATGCACCAGAATCAAATAACGCTAATGCGGGAAAACCATGAACGAGTAAAGTACCTGAAACCACTTCTCCTGATGCCTTAGCTTCTTCAGTTGTCAAGGTAAAAGCTCGAGCCTGATTAGGTCCTTGAGTTAGCTGTTTCTGTCCCTAGAACGGTCTCTGCGGAGGCTTCTGAATATCATCCCTTGTACGAAGCTTCGACCGACATGAGTTAATAGTGTGATCTGCCGCTCCACAAACTAAACAGAGTCCTTGCATCCTGCGACACTCCCGTTGCAAATGTCCGGGTAAGTGGCAATAGCTACAGACCACACGCTTCCTCTGATCAACGACACCATGCTTCTTCATTGGTGCTACGCCTCGACGGTCTACTGGAATACCTCTGCGACCATGAGCTCGGTTTGGTACAAATGCTGGCTTCCTTACCGCAACTGCTGTCTGCTGTGAACTCCCAGTTTTTCCCGATAGGCTCCGTTGTTCTCGAGCTGCCGCAAGTACTTGTGAGAAAGTGGTCGAAACCAGGGAGACAATCTGCCTCTGGATGTCCACGTCCAAGCTGCGCATGAACCTTCGTGCCCTGTCTGCATCGTTGGCAACTAAAGGTCCAGCAAATCTGCTGAGTCTTGTCCATTCCGCTGCATGCACTGTAGGGTTCCTAGGCACACTCATGAGGTTCCACAAGGCATCAACCATACCAAATTCAAAAATTTATGTGCCGAGAAACCCTAATGAAGATCGTTAACTAGAGGATAGGCGAAACTAAAAGCTAGCAAACAACTTTACTAATAGTGAAAGGGATTACAACCTTTGTAGATCCGGTCCTCCTCTTCATTAGCTCCGTGTTGATGTCCCCATCGCTACGATCATGAACTCCGGACTCTATTGAAGCTCCACGAGAAGAATGAACGTGCTTGCTACATTGACTTCGAGGCCGAAGATGATCTACGTCGGGGAGACACAAACTCAATCTATTTCTTCACTAGGTCATAAACTTTGTGAAGAGAACACACTCTACTACATGGCAAGTGGTAGAGGATGAAGAAGTAGGAAGTGGGCTCACTTTAGAATTGATTTTCTCACTCTTTTGCTCATGGCACCATTGGAGATAGTAAGCTTTTGGATGGAGCTTGATGATGAAGAAGAAGAAGAAAGAATTATCCATCCAAATGAAAACTTATCCAATAAATAAATGGCACCATGGTTGAGTTAAGCCTTCATGCTTAACTCATGTAGAGAATTAACCAAGGCTTTAGGTTAAAGGTTAAGTTAAAGAATATCAAAAGAAATGACAAAAGAGTGGACTTTGTCAAAGCTTCTCCAAGCTTCTTCAAGCTTGATTACTTTGACTAAGTTAAACCCTTTTGTTAAATCTTAAGATAAAACAATAACCCTAATCTTTACCCTAATCTTGGTATGAGTCTCATACACCCATCTTGTGTGTATCATCAAGCATGATACAAACATGTACACTTGCATATATCACATATAAACAATGTGCACAAACAAGTGAGAAAATAAATCATAAGTAAGCTAATACTAGTTAATGCAATGTAATATATCAAATATATAATTATGCATTGAATTATTAAATCAACTCTTGATTTAATAATCCGGCAATAACCGACTAATATCATGTGTAACAATTTATCGAATCAACACTTGATCCGATAACCCGGCTATATCGCATACAACCGATCAATGTCACGAATTGCGAGAATAGAATACGGTATCTCATATCGTATTAATCTCGGTCCTGCACATATCACATATGTGCTCCTACTCCGTTTCGCTTGAGCCAGGAAACCCCTGTGTAGGACTCTAAAGACTCGTCAATACGCCGGCAGTAGGTGATGATCATATCAAACACCCACAAGTCCCAAGCGGTGTGCTAAACATAATGGCCACCTGGGTATTGAGTGATCGGAAGATCAACAAGCAAGCCCGCTAGTTCTCCTGTGAATCCAATCAGTAACACTACCGTACAGTTCGATCTCGTCGTCTGATATGTCGCATATCTCGCTTAGGGGTGGTAAACGTCAGACCCCAGTAGCTTGATAAGTCGTGTCGATATGAGGTCTATAACAGTTCGAGAAACTACTGATAACACTTACCAGTAAATCTCAGCAACCCTGGCCAGGGATTTCCGGTTATAGCCAATCGAACACAGCACAACATCAACTCACTATACCGGGAGAGACGAATCCCCTCCTATCGCTTATTGCCTCCATGTGATTCGGGACTGTACCTAAAAACCACCGTTTTGCACGCCCTCTTGGACGTGGTAAGGTGGAAATCAAAGCACAGTGGGAAGCACACAAGACTCTATGACGATCTCGGGTCAACAGACTACTCTGTACCAGTGTCACCGAAGAACTGCCATCTGACGTGAGGTATAATACCATCTGGGAGTTCTCGGCGAGTCCGTCCAGTGTACCCAGTCTCCACTGAGCACCCGTACACCATCCTTGATGTCAAACACCGATGGATATGGGATCATCCATCGCCCATCATATGGGTCAAGATGCGTATACGCTAGTCTACTCTGGTGTATCGATGCCCTGTCTCGATACACCCATGACTAAGGACCTTGAAGGATGTACTTATGGACTACCATGTCCCCACTAGTATGATCAGCATCATAGTCCAGGTAGTCAAGTACTCATCCTAAGGGCTTTACCAACATGTAACAGAGAGACAATCAGTATACACGTTAAGTTAAAGTGTAACCAGATAGCATACTATCATGTCGAGCAAGAAAGTCCTCCCTATATATGTCTAAGCATCCACTACAATATACATCGTATGTACAGTAATGGCCTCTAGGGTATACATATAACTAACAATCTCCCACTTGCACTAGGGCCATCTGTTTTGGTATCACATACCCAACAATTAGCCGCGGTTGAAGTATCTCATACTCAACCATCCCATAATAGTCTCTACTGGGAAAAAGGCCTTTGTGAGTGGATCCGCGTTGTTGTCCTCTGTGTCTGTTCTCCTAACCTCGATCACTCTGGAGATCAACTATCTCTATGATCAGGTGATGCTGCCTCAGAATATGTTTGGGTCACTGATGGGACCGGGGTTCCCGGGCCAAAGCCACACTTCCATTGTCATACAATGGTAGAAACCTAGTTCATCTTATGAACCAATATACACCTAAACTGCCTCTTTGGTAGTATCTTTGATAGTGATGTCACCTGCCTTTATCGTCTAGTCTGCCACGGTATCTCGCTTGGAACTCTTCCAACATACCATTCCTCCACTGAGGGTAAAGACAATGCCTGCGACTGACATTCAGTCGTCCTTATCACCCTGGAACTTTTCCAGTGATTCTCCCTAGGATCCATTGATACCATCTCACTACAAATAGTGAGTATCCTAACATCCAATTAGATATATCTCATAGATCCAAAACCCAGGATTTAGTAGGTATCACTTTGGTCCTATATGGAGAATTCTTGTGATAAGCGGAGATTGACCGAGCGTAGCATAGGAAACACCTTCCCTGTCAAGAGTATGTCATCCATGTACTCTACGAGGATCATCTCCATACTCCCTACTACCTTTTTGTATATACAAGGTTCATCTACCATTTTGATGAAGTCAAACTCTTTGGCTACCATAAAACAGACGTTCCAACTCCGCGATGCCTGCTTTAACATATAAAACATCTTGCACACGTTTTCGCTTCTCCCACTGTCTACGAAGCCCTCAGGCTGTGTACTTATAGACGCCCTCTTCTAAAACATCATCTTAGAAAAGGAGTCATGACACCCAACCACCAGATATCGTAGTCATGGTATGTAGCCGTGGAAAGTAGGATCCGGATGGACTTAAGCATAGCTTTGAAAGTCTCAACTTTTCCATATACACCAAGTAATCTTCTTAAGATATACTTGCTCCTGATGGGGATTTAACCCTTCAGATAAAGCAACCAAAGTCCATACTTTGTTGGTGTATAAGGATTCCATCTCAGATCGCTACGCATCCAGCCATTCTTACAGAGTCCCACTGTCACGACCCGAAAGTACGGAACATGACCGGCACTTAGACTACGAACGTCTCAAGGAGTACGTATGCTAAGTAAGCCGAAACCCAGAAATCCAAACCAAGAGAAGTAGTAGAGAATAGGAAGAACCATATCAAATCAACCTGTATGCAACATAATATACAACGCCTAAAGGCGAGGATCACAACAGAAATGGAACTCAACCAGCAAGAAACTCAAGAAATATAACATGCTACTCTATGGTCGAAAGAATAACATTACTGGTCTCTATCTCAAAAAATACAAGTTTGGTTGATGGAACTTCTAGATACAACTGAAATATAATATACAAGGTATAATGATGGGTAAGATACAATAAACCCACCTACTAGCAAGTCACCCGAAAAGAAACCGTGCCCGCAAAGCCGTAATGAAATCCGTACGACAACACCTGCAAGAAACTGGGGCACAACGGGGGTGAGTTGCCAACTCGTGAGTAGAAAAAGATCTACGAACAGAAAATCGCATGAATAACGCAACCTAGGTCAATGATCATAATATATCCTCAAATATATGAATAACATGCAGCCTATAACAATGGCTAGGGTAATATCTAACCCGGGTGTGATCTCATGTGCCCGTGTCAGTGCCTCAGGTAGCAATATATCATATGAATGAGGTATGAATGCATGAAAACAGAATACATGTAAATGAAGAAACTGTTTTCATAAATTAGTGAGATTTCCTTTGTATTTTTAAAATGAGGTATCATAAATGAAATCAGCATCAACAATGTCTAGCATCGACACAAAACATAAATCTCAATGTCTCAAAACCTCAGGCTCCGGCCATCCGGACTGGCCTGTATCATCAAATCTCAGTACCTCAATATCTCGAAATCTCAATGTCTCAATCTCAATATCTAGGGCGCCGTCAGTCCAGACCGGCCCCTACCATCCATCTCAAGACCACGACGGTATCCTCCGGATATCCGACGCGTCGGGTAAAATCACCGGTAGGTAGTCTCCCCCTGCCAGGCTCATCGTCATCACCACGAGCTTCTTGCCCCGGGGTACCTTACCGGGTCCACCATGTACCCGAAACGGTTCATCCCACTCCTCGAATCGGGTCTCCAAATCTATCAGCAAACTCATGGTGGACGACTCATACATCATGGGAAAAACCGCGCTTTTTATTTAAAAAGAGAAATAAAAAGTTTGTATATGTTTTGCGGTTTTCCCAAAATCCAGAAAATCTCATGGAAATCCAAATCCAAAACCTCAATAGCACGTAAAAAGTGAATATATGCATGAGAATCCATGAATGCGGCATAACAATGAATAACAGTATGCATGAGGTAGCAGGTAATAACTATAATGTCTAAACTAACATATAAGGCAAGTACACTAATATCATGTCTAAACTATTAGCCAACAGGCTATGTCAAGCAATAATATTTTCTAAGGTGTACGTGACATGGCAATTACCGATGAAGATGTGTGTGAGCCGGCAAGTAAGTGTACGTGGTACATACGCATCATCGGTAATGGTGCTGGTGTCCTAACCACAAGATATCAACAGTAGAATATGAAGCATAATATAAGCATGTGATGCGGAGCAAACAACAATAATGAGCGGGAGCTGAATACTAGACGCAACGATAATTAATCTGTTTTAACCTAATATAAGTCCTACAATGGTGCCTTTTGAAATAACACGAATCGTGGGGTTTTGAAAATAGGGGCTACGGTGTTTTTAAGAAAAGATACGTTTTTTGAAATATCCGTAGGATCCCTTAGGCTGTCTTTAAAAATACGCATGATTCGTAAGCTTTGAAATAGGTAGGAACCGAATCTAATCTAACAACTAACTAAACTAAAGGGCTACGCTATAAGCTAGACTACAGGTAAGGAAACCGCCTAACATCTGAGTCGATACATATACATACCTGTATATATATTAGTCGGTGATCCCGCCTCAATAATATCATATCCGATACCATATCTATAATCAGACATCCCAAGTCAAGAGTGCGGATCAATCATCAAGATATAGCTCGTACGTAAATCCGTCGTACGGCATCCCTAAATCTGGGTACGGGTCAATATCATATTCCTCACACTATTCCTCTGGTATCCTCTTTATCCAAGATCATAGTCTAGGGTACTGACCTATGTCTAGTACAATACTAATATCCTCAATATACTCATGATCTGACTACTGATCGACAATCTCGTACAAACCGATATCGTCAGCACATATCATCATCAAGGGGTATACATCGCCCGATACGGCCTAATATCAATATCCTAGCATATTATGCCTCATATCACGATCACATGTCGACCATTTATTTATAACACTATTCACCCGTATCGCCGCCGCAAGATCCGCTATAACACCAGGACGTACCTTAAGTACGAATCCTGCCATATCACCGAGATCACAACCACAAACAAATCTCATCGACTCAACTCAATCCCAAGTATCTTCCTCAAATCCGTATGTGAACACATAGTCCTATACCCATGTGAACATATAAATATATTCCCATACACGCACATATGAAATAAGGAATGTATGCAAGTATGTATATGTGTGTATGTGTAAGTGTAGTGCACCCACTACCTAAGGTTTCGTAACCATGCACCAATCCAACACCAATATCCATCTAAAATCATCAATAATAAATCCTAACAACATATCATAAATTGTTGGTGTGTATACGCATCCGTATACATCACCACGGACTGCGGGGGTGCTATACGCCATCCACCCGACTTCTCCCCGTAGATATAAATCTACTCACCTGGTCCTCGTTATCCGGTACCGACGTCGCCACGTGCTTGCTTGTCGTCTCGAAGTCCACATGGGGGTACCTATATATCATAACGCACCATATCGCATTAAAACTAAATTCGAAATCGAAACGGCATACGAAAATCAAATCGGCACGCGTATCACGCATAGGTCCAAACCTATCGCCTACGCATGCAAGAATAGTCAAACCAACCCTCGATGTCGATGTACAAACGTCAAACCATCGAGAAAAATCCAATCACACTCATTTGCACATTCACGAACACAAATTTTAATATAAACTAGGTTAAAACTCACAAAAACCTCAATTTTGCTTAAAAAGTCATTTTTCCGAAAATCTAGCAAGCACAATTCGCCGTTTTTGTACAAAACAGGATGTTTAAATGAATGTAGAGGCCAATATATTTATTAAGTATCTTAAATAAGTCGTATAAACAATTTCCGGAATTTAATCTCATTAAATTCCAAAAATCCTAATATTCTAGTTTACCAAAAATACCCTTTTTAACAATTTCAAAGCAAAATGCACAAACTACAATCTAGCTTAGAATTGCATGATCCAAAGCATTAAACCACACTTAATAAAGTTAATAATATGATAAAAACCCTAACCATATTTTTAATCACATATAAATGCATTTCACAAAACCCTAGTTTGCACAAAAAAAAGCTTAATTTGGACATTTTTCAAGTAACAACTTGTAATATGCAACTAGATAAATTTTAACAATTTTTCAAGATGTTAGCTCACATCACAAACAATGCACAAGTGATCACCACCCAATTTCAAAACAAAACCCTAACTAGAATTCCTTAATCATACAATTGAACCCACATAAAACCAAATTAACACTTAATTAAGCTAACTACAAGCAATTAACAACAATTTAAGCAAAAGGGTTAGAATTTCTACCCAAATAATTTGAAGAACCCACAAGCACACTTAGCCTCCCAAATTGAAATCTAAATCCCTAGATCCATGCTATGGTAGCCAAGGGAAAATGGGTAGGAGGTGGATTTTGATTTGGATTTTTGCTTGATTTTTTGTGGATTTTTCAAGCATTTTTGAAGAAATTTTTTAAAGAGAAGGAGATGAAGAATGAAGGGCTGTTGGGGTTCAGATTTTTGCCAGAAAATGAGTGGGGGAGGAGAGAGAGGGAGGTGGAGAAAAATGGGGAGAAAGTCAAAGTCAATTCAAGGTCAAAAGTCTAACTAATTTATCCATTTTCTTTTCTTTTCTTTCATTTCTTTTCCTTTGAAATTCAAGTGGGGAAAAAAATGGGGGCTGCTGAATTTAGCTAAGGAGAGAAGTGAATGGGGGTGTGTGGGTGTGGGTACGGGTGTGGGGTGATGAAAAATGATAAATACAATACCCCAAACATCCATTTACGCTAAAAAAAGCCTTTTTTCTTCAATAATTTCTAAACCGTTTTGGCAAATGATTTCGTTCCAAAAACCACATGATAAAATTTTATTTAATGTTTTATGATGCACAAAATTTGTTTCAACTCATTCCAATTTGTAATTTTCCTAATTAAATGTATTAGTGACGGCTTAAAATAATAATAAAATAATATTTTTTTCAGAAAATTTGAAATTTCACCAGCGGCTCAATAAACACCAAATAATAGCAATTACATAGCTAGAATATGTATATTTAATTTTTATAATAAGATATTTATATTTTGACTTTTTACAGAAACCCCCTTATTTTACCGATTTTTCGAAATTTCACCGAAACGATTTTTCAAAACGTTTCAATCTTCCCCCCTTAAAGAAATTCGGTCCCCGAATTTAAATTCAAACTCCCCCAAATACTAAAACATCTAAGAAAACCCATCAAGTCGTCGGGGCTCCGAAATTGTAAATACATACAACAAATCGTAGTGCAGCGCATGCGCTTGAAAAATGAGTATATAACTCAAATCAAAACTCCGTCAAGCATCCCGCAATCATCGGAGTCATGGAGAAGACATCAATGCCAAATCCAAATCAAAACCAATATGACATACTCGAAACTATACATGTAAATATCGAATCTATATCTGTAAGTATCTGAAGGAAATGCATGCCAAATCTCTTTAAGTCGCTGTGTAACGCGTATAACACTGCACAGTGGCGGACGTCTATCATAAGAAAATAACTATATATATATATATATATATATATATATACCTTTGTTTGAAATGTACGTTCCGCCGTTTTGGAAACAATTTAGAAGGGTCTCCTTGTTTTAAACATTTCGTGTCATATCAGACACGTAGGTAAATACTGAGGCTATAGCTCGCTTTTTGGAAATCCCCTCAATAACTATCAATGCATGCAAAATATATTCAGATACTGTCCTCTGACTAGTCCTGCTCAGTACGAAATCACATAGCAATATCATAAAAATGTACTGCTCTATACGAAATAAATCCCAAAATATGCACATGAATGCTACGTGCGTCTGGTGCGCACGGAAATCAAAATCCATGAATGTACCATACATGCGCACAGAAATAACATCTAAGGGCATCGGGTGTGCACGAAACATCTGTCGTAGGCAACGTGTGTGCCTGACAGCAAAATCAGGTGCATCTGACATGCACGAAAAATCTCGAATTAGTGCATCTGGTGTGCACCAAATCGCATCTCGTAATAGGCGCCCAACAGGCGCTAAAAATCCAATCCGGTGCATAAAATGCACAAAACAAATGTCGAGCATCACCCTCGAAATCGAAATCCAGTGTATCCATGTGCACAAAATACATGTCACTGCACTGCCAGCATGTATAAACTATACAGAGTGCAGGAACCAAATCGCGTGCGTGCATACGCACAAAATCAACTCAACTGTTTAAAACCATAAAATCACAAACATGTGAAACTAAAGCACGAAAACGATATCAAGTGCAACACTGTGCAAAGATCGTAAATCCCCAATCATCAAAATCAAATCATACGAATAAATCACCCAAAACATCGAAATCAATAATGGCGGAACAGTACCGCTCAAGTGCATCCTCTAAGAATCTCGGGCCAACTGTCGCGGTCACTAGTGGGACGTCTCGTCGATGATCATGAACTCTGGCCTGCTGGTGTGCGTAACATGACCACTCCTGGGTCTAAGTCTTCTCCGTGGATTACCAATCTCACAATCCATCGGCTCATCGGCCCTGTCAAGGCAGCATATCACTGGCGTCGGCCTCTGGCTCTCTGAATGCACGTGACACATCTGATCCTGGGTGCAAGTATCATTGCAGCAGTGTCCTGGAAGGAATCCTGCTCACGGTCTCTTCCATGTCTCGTCTCTGCCAACTGTCCGGAAGTCATTGTCCTTTCCTATATCTGCATCTTGCTCTGGAACGACTGCATACTCATCGCGACTCCTTCTGGAAGGTAAGTCCAAGTACCATGCCTCGGCATGCGCATCGCCTCTCTGATGTCGGTGGAGTAGAACGTCATCTCATCTAGATCTGGTGCGAACCTCTTACTCCACTTTTCTCTAATGTCGTCTGCTTTGGACTCGTCTCGTCGCGGCTGCATGGACTGAGCTCCAACGGCTATCCTCGTATCTGGAGTCTCCCAAGAATGCATCTCACCACCTAGCATCCGAATTAAGTCGAGCCATCCGATCGAGTCGTCAAAACCTCATAATCCCCCAAGAGCTCAACCTCTTAGGAACAGTTTAATAGTATCGAGTACATACCACAGCATCGGTGGTCCAGCCGTAGAAGGGCAAACCCAAGCCTCACTAATGGCGCCGTAGAACTGCCGCAAACCCGAAGGTTCAAAGGCTTTCACACGGTCATTAAGTCGAGTTAGGGTTTCATTCTTCTAGAGGGACCATAGAATTGCCTGCATGTCTTTCCGACTACTTTAAACTTGGAATAATAGGTTTCTGACATTCGATCGTCTCTGTCGACTCCCAATGTCTCCACGTGAAGTCGTCTCTAGCTGGAATCAATCTATCTGATGACCTCGCATTGGGTTAGGCGAACGATCCACATGTCCTAGTCATTCATCCACGATGACTAGCGACCTTCTATCATCTCTTAGTACAACTCGTTCTGCACTAACTCCAGCATCTGGGGCAATACCTCGTCGTTCGCAGCAATAACTGGCTCGCTCGTCTGCACGCCGAACAGTGCCTCGATCATCATGAATAAGCAACACACCAACGGTCATCAAGATCTGGCTGGCCTCTATCATTGGCTCAATTCTCTAGTGTCGATCAGCACCTCCGAGTAACCTCATAAAGGCGATCCGCCAAACGCTCGTGGCGCGGAAACACAGTCAAAAGACACCTCTCTATAATCGGGTGTCGCCGGAATCATGCCCTGGTCAGTCCTCGTTCGTGCCGAGCTCGTGCTGACCGCAACTCTAGCCGTAGCTCTCCCTGCCCGTAATCGTGGCAGCAAAACCAAACTGGTACCGATGAGGCTAGATCAGGAAGGAATATAATACTGAACAAGGAATGTACATCCTAAGGCTTCTTAAGTGGAGTGGCGTGTCGTAAATATGCCGCGGAACATACCAACGGTACGTCACTCTACTTTAGTCACCTATTCCATCAACCAAGGGTCATCCTACGCTCCGAAGGTAAAACCTAACGCTCTGATACCAACTTTGTCATGACCCGAAAGTACGGAACATGACCGGCACTTAGACTACGAACGTCTCAAGGAGTACGTATGCTAAGTAAGCCGAAACCCAGAAATCCAAACCAAGAGAAGTAGTAGAGAATAGGAAGAACCATATCAAATCAACCTGTATGCAACATAATATACAACGCCTAAAGGCGAGGATCACAACAGAAATGGAACTCAACCAGCAAGAAACTCAAGAAATATAACATGCTACTCTATGGTCGAAAGAATAACATTACTGGTCTCTATCTCAAAAAATACAAGTTTGGTTGATGGAACTTCTAGATACAACTGAAATATAATATACAAGGTATAATGATGGGTAAGATACAATAAACCCACCTACTAGCAAGTCACCCGAAAAGAAACCGTGCCCGCAAAGCCGTAATGAAATCCGTACGGCAACACCTGCAAGAAACTGGGGCACAACGGGGGTGAGTTGCCAACTCGTGAGTAGAAAAAGATCTACGAACAGAAAATCGCATGAATAACGCAACCTAGGTCAATGATCATAATATATCCTCAAATATATGAATAACATGCAGCCTATAACAATGGCTAGGGTAATATCTAACCCGGGTGTGATCTCATGTGCCCGTGTCAGTGCCTCAGGTAGCAATATATCATATGAATGAGGTATGAATGCATGAAAACAGAATACATGTAAATGAAGAAACTGTTTTCATAAATTAGTGAGATTTCCTTTGTATTTTTAAAATGAGGTATCATAAATGAAATCAGCATCAACAGTGTCTAGCATCGACACAAAACATAAATCTCAATGTCTCAAAACCTCAGGCTCCGGCCATCCGGACTGGCCTGTATCATCAAATCTCAGTACCTCAATATCTCGAAATCTCAATGTCTCAATCTCAATATCTAGGACGCCGTCAGTGCAGACCGGCCTCTACCATCCATCTCAAGACCACGACGGTATCCTCCGGATATCCGACGCGTCGGGTAAAATCACCTGTAGGTATTCTCCCCCTGCCAGGCTCATCGTCATCACCACGAGCTTCTTGCCCCGGGGTACCTTACCGGGTCCACCATGTACCCGAAACGGTTCATCCCACTCCTCGAATCGGGTCTCCAAATCTATCAGCAAACTCATGGTGGACGACTCATACATCATGGGAAAAACCGCGCTTTTTATTTAAAAAGAGAAAGAAGAAGTTTGTATATGTTTTGCGGTTTTCCCCAAATCCAGAAAATCTCATGGAAATCCAAATCCAAAACCTCAATAGCACGTAAAAAGTGAATATATGCATGAGAATCCATGAATGCGGCATAACAATGAATAACAGTATGCATGAGGTAGCAGGTAATAACTATAATGTATAAACTAACATATAAGGCAAGTACACTAATATCATGTCTAAACTATTAGCCAACAGGCTATGTCAAGCAATAATATTTTCTAAGGTGTACGTGACATGGCAATTACCGATGAAGATGTGTGTGAGCCGGCAAGTAAGTGTACGTGGTACATACGCATCATCGGTAATGGTGCTGGTGTCCTAACCACAAGATATCAACAGTAGAATATGAAGCATAATATAAGCATGTGATGCGGAGCAAACAACAATAATGAGCGGGAGCTGAATACTAGACGCAACGATAATTAATCTGTTTTAACCTAATATAAGTCCTACAATGGTGCCTTTTGAAATAACACGAATCGTGGGGTTTTGAAAATAGGGGCTACGGTGTTTTTAAGAAAAGATACGTTTTTTGAAATATCCGTAGGATCCCTTAGGCTGTCTTTAAAAATACGCACGATTCGTAAGCTTTGAAATAGGTAGGAACCGAATCTAATCTAACAACTAACTAAACTAAAGGGCTACGCTATAAGCTAGACTACAGGTAAGGAAACCGCCTAACATCTGAGTCGATACATATACATACCTGTATATATATTAGTCGGTGATCCCGCCTCAATAATATCATATCCGATACCATATCTATAATCAGACATCCCAAGTCAAGAGTGCGGATCAATCATCAAGATATAGCTCATACGTAAATCCGTCGTACGGCATCCCCAAATCTGGGTACGGGTCAATATCATATTCCTCACACTATTCCTCTGGTATCCTCTTTATCCAAGATCATAGTCTAGGGTACTGACCTATGTCTAGTACAATACTAATATCCTCAATATACTCATGATCTGACTACTGATCGACAATCTCGTACAAACCGATATCGTCAGCACATATCATCATCAAGGGGTATACATCGCCCGATACGGCCTAATATCAATATCCTAGCATATTATGCCTCATATCACGATCACATGTCGACCATTTATTTATAACACTATTCACCCGTATCGCCGCCGCAAGATCCGCTATAACACCTGGACGTACCTTAAGTACGAATCCTGCTATATCACCGAGATCACAACCACAAAAAAATCTCATCGACTCAGCTCAATCCCAAGTATTCTCCTCAAATCCGTATGTGAACACATAGTCCCATACCCATGTGAACATATAAATATATTCCCATACACGCACATATGAAATAAGGAATGTATGCAAGTATGTATATGTGTGTATGTGTAAGTGTAGTGCACCCACTACCTAAGATTTCGTAACCATGCACCAATCCAACACCAATATCCATCTAAAATCATCAATAATAAATCCTAACAACATATCATAAATTGTTGGTGTGTATACGCATCCGTATACATCACCACGGACTGCGGGGGTGCTATACGCCATCCACCCGACTTCTCCCCGTAGATATAAATCTACTCACCTGGTCCTTGCTAGCCGGTACCGACGTCGCCACGCGCTTGCTTGTCGTCTCGAAGTCCACATGGGGGTACCTACATATCATAACGCACCATATCGCATTAAAACTAAATTCGAAATCGAAACGGTATACGAAAATCAAATCGGCACGCGTATCACGCATAGGTCCAAACCTATCGCCTACGCATGCAAGAATAGTCAAACCAACCCTCGATGTCGATGTACAAACGTCAAACCATCGAGAAAAATCCAATCACACTCATTTGCACATTCACGAACACAAATTTTAATATAAACTAGGTTAAAACTCACAAAAACCTCAATTTTGCTTAAAAAGTCATTTTTCCGAAAATCTAGCAAGCACAATTCGCCGTTTTTGTACAAAACAGGATGTTTAAATGAATGTAGCGGCCAATATATTTATTAAATATCTTAAATAAGTCGTATAAACAATTTCCGGAATTTAATCTCATTAAATTCCAAAAATCCTAATATTCTAGTTTACCAAAAATACCCTTTTTAACAATTTCAAAGCAAAATGCACAAACTACAATCTAGCTTAGAATTGCATGATCCAAAGCATTAAACCACACTTAATAAAGTTAATAATATGATAAAAACCCTAACCATATTTTTAATCACATATAAATGCATTTCACAAAACCCTAGTTTGCACAAAAAAAAGCTTAATTTGGACATTTTTCAAGTAACAACTTGTAATATGCAACTAGATAAATTTTAACAATTTTTCAAGATGTTAGCTCACATCACAAACCATGCACAAGTGATCACCACCCAATTTCAAAACAAAACCCTAACTAGAATTCCTTAATCATACAATTGAACCCACATAAAACCAAATTAACACTTAATTAAGCTAACTACAAGCAATTAACAACAATTTAAGCAAAAGGGTTAGAATTTATACCCAAATAATTTGAAGAACCCACAAGCACACTTAGCCTCCCAAATTGAAATCTAAATCCCTAGATCCATGCTATGGTAGGCAAGGGAAAATGGGTAGGAGGTGGATTTTGATTTGGATTTTTGCTTGATTTTTTGTGGATTTTTCAAGCATTTTTGAAGAACTTTTTTAAAGAGAAGGAGATGAAGAATGAAGGGCTGTTGGGGTTCAGATTTTGGCCAGAAAATGAGTGGGGGAGGAGAGAGAGGGAGGTGGAGAAAAATGGGGATAAAGTCAAAGTCAATTCAAGGTCAAAAGTCTAACTAATTTATCCATTTTCTTTTCTTTTCTTTCATTTCTTTTCCTTTGAAATTCAAGTGGGGAAAAAAATGGGGGCTGCTGAATTTAGCTAAGGGGAGAAATGAATGGGGGTGTGTGGGTATGGGTACGGGTGTGGGGTGATGAAAAATGATAAATACAATACCCCAAACATCCATTTACGCTAAAAAAAAGCCTTTTTTCTTCAATAATTTCTAAACCGTTTTGGCAAATGATTTCGTTCCAAAAACCACATGATAAAATTTTATTTAATGTTTTATGATGCACAAAATTTATTTCAACTCATTCCAATTTGTAATTTTCCTAATTAAATGTATTAGTGACGGTTTAAAATAATAATAAAATAATATTTTTTTTCAGAAAATTTGAAAATTCACCAGCGGCTCAATAAACACCAAATAATAGCAATTATATAGCTAGAATATGTATATTTAATTTTTATAATAAGATATTTGTATTTTGACTTTTTACAGAAACCTCCTTATTTTACCGATTTTTCGAAATTTCACCGAAACGATTTTTCAAAACGTTACACCCACTCCTGATGGCCAGCTCGAAACTAATTGGGTCATCATCTCATGATGTAATCCTCGCTCCCACTGTCATGGAGAAACCGAAGTATCTCTCAGGTGGGTGAGGAACCCTACTAGATCGGCGGAGAGGCTGAGGTTCGTTGGAAACTACTGAATCCTTTGGTTCTACCAAATCATCAGCTGCAGTTTGTATAGCTGGAACCTTTCCAGTTCTACTTAACAGACCTTTCCTCGAGTTTGTACGGATTTTGCTTTTAGACATAGTCCGGACAACCCCAAATCTTAACCAACTTAAGATATGGTCTCTTCCCTTTCCATATCACATATGAAGTGGTAGGCAACTGATTTGATTTGAACCCTATTCAATAGGTATGCAGTTTCTCAAGTGCATAACTCCCAAAAGGAAATAGGAAACTCAGTAGTACTCATCATAGAGTACACCATATCACATAGGGTGCTATCGCTCCGCCCCGATATACCATCGTGCTATGGTGTATTCGGAGGAGTAATGCTGAGAGAGAATCTCATTCTCCTTTAGAATAGTACAGGAATTCCGTGCTTCAGTATTCTCCTCCTTGATCACATCAAAGGACATAATACTTATACCCGTATTTTGGTTCTCTACTTCTATCTTACATTCTGTGAATATCTCAAAAAGGTTCGGACTTGTGTTTCAACAGGAACATATGTCTGAATCTAGAGAGATCATCAGAGAATGTAATGAAGTACAAAGAACCGGTCTTGGCATGTGTAGACAGGGGACCTTCATACATCAACATGTATCATCCCAAGAGTTCACTAACTCTTTCTCTTTTTCCAATAAATAGAGCTGTGGTCATTTTATCTTTGTGACATGACCGGCAAGTTTTCACAAGATGTAAATTCAAATAGATTTAAATATGCATTTATGTGTAACTTAGCTAGTCGGGTCGCATTGATATGACCTAGTCTACAATACCTCAAGAAGGATCCGTTCATTTCTGAACTCTTCCTCTTGTGTGTGTTCTGTATACTAGGAACTGTAGTTTGATTTGGAACGTCAATGCTTTTAGATAACGTGCCTGAACCGATCAACTCTTGATATAGGAAATGTTCAAAACATTATCCAACAATACAAAATTATATCCTTCTTTACTAATAAAGAGACTGATATGATTTTGTATATCAGGTTCGGTATCTAATGACATTCGTTCAGAATCAATGTATTCTGGTAATACAGGGTGACAGTGACCTACAGACTTGGCTGCAACACTTGCACCGTTTTCTGTCTCATGAAACTTATCACCCGTTCTCAGTTCTCTACTTATCTGTAGCCCATGTAACAGATTATATATGCGGGGATCCTGATCCGGTATCTCATACCGAGGACGTAAAGGATACTGAGAAACAGTTCTTTGTAATGAACACACCCGAAGATGATGCATCAGCATGCACTTTCTTCCTTTGGCCGGCACGGGAAATCTGGTATTCCCCTATTTCTTGCTCTGTCTTATAACAATTATAAGTTGGAGCGGGACCAACGTTCCCCAGCTCAGTATAACAAGCGGGTTCGGTCAATTTATCCGTTTTATTATCTTGATTAAGGCGTGATATGGTCTCTACCTGGAGAGAGAGAGAAGAAAACACTCAGTGTATGCTCTTGCAAGATCAGATTGGTTATTATTTTATCTAATCAGGATGGCTCCCACTATTTTTATCAAATATTCTTTCAAACCCTAAAAGGAAAGACTAGCCGGGATTAATTACACGCTACAAGTTCGCCAATCTTTCAGCCAGGCCAGTGTCGGTACTTTGAGGGAGGTTCCCCGTGCTTTCGCACGGACCTAATTAAAGTAAACCTCGTTTTCCCAGAGGCGTAACCCCGTTAACACCTTTCTAGACACCTACTTGATCGGCTAATTGTAATGTGTAAAACTCTCTCAGGAGTAACTCTTACTCGCAGTGGGTATCGGGATCCAACTATCTCATAGAAGGTATGCAATCTCATTGCAAATTTCAACACTTGAAATTCCCGATAATATTTTACCCCTAACGTCCTATGATCTTGACAAAGGCCAACAAACCATAGGCTGCTAGTCAAGTTCAACCCGTCATTTCTTGATTGAATTAAACCCACCCGCACGACCCTTGACAAAGGCCAACAAGGTCGCACGACTACCCTAATCCAATCTGCATCATATGCTTAAGCAGATAAGTACTATTCAGCTACCGCACACTACGCCTTGACAAAGGCCAACAAACGCAGCACGAATACTAAACAGTCCTTATCTGAAATGACGGAGGGCTACGACAGGTTTTTGTGAAAACCTATTGCGTAATGAACTTGATATCGTTGTAGAATCAAATGATTTTAAATGGAGTGTTTTTGAGACTTTTCTAGTTTTGCTAAAGGGGTCACTCCCGGTGAAGGGATCGTCGGCCCTTTCCTCATCGAATAAGGTGCAGGATATATCATATATATCACTATGCAAAGCAAAAACTCTAAAAGCAATCAAAAGACAAACCGAGGGGTGTAGCATCTGCCAGTCATTGCTAAAGGGGTCACTCCCGGTGAAGGGATCTCGGCCCTTTCCTTATCGAATAAGGTGCTGGATGTTCTACAAGGAACACCGCGATGCAAAGCAAGAACCGTAGCTGCCTGTTTTTGAAAATTCGATTCCACAACATCTTTTAGGTTTCTTTTTCTTTCATTAATCACATTAATGAAGTCCCATCATTTAAGTCACCTAAACATCACAGATAAATACGACGTACACTTATGCCATCCGCATTCGCCTCGATGTCCCCTCATGCACCGTTAGGTTACGTAACTAACGGCAGAGCGGGGCAGGGTTAGCGCGGGTGTAAAACATAAGTAACGTCTATATAATATATCGTATCTACTATATACAGTATCTATCACAACATATCAAATGATCACATCACAGATATCACAGCAGATGAAACATATATGAAATATTGGATATACTAGGACGTCCGTGTTTTCAATACGAGCCAGTATAAAACACGGATTCCACGGTCGCGATGAATAGCCAAACCCACATCCCTAGACCCCTACGAGAGCGGCAAGTAACACTGCCAATCTAGGGTTAGGAGACCCGGTCTCGACTCCTCGAGATGGTCTCCCACTGGACCCCAGAACCCGGTTACTTGTGCTCCCCACCTTGGGTCTACCTAATGCGGAAAAGTAACTAATATACAACGGTGACATCATCCTCAGCCCGGAAGTGCCCCAATAAAAGAATATTACATACAATGAATTTTACATGAATGAAAAAGAAAAAACTCTCATCTCACATAAAACCCCCGGCTATTCAAAACGAGTCGATCCAATATAACATATCACAGCAACACATAATATCTCATATCATCAACGTAAGCAAGTATGCGTATCCTGATTGTCGTTGATGTATAGCAACGAAGCCGGCGATACACCACATCCTACGCTTACGGTCACAGAAAAGAAAGTGTAAAACTACAACAGTTGGAATCCGCAACCTTCTTAGATATCGCATGCCTAACCAAATGAATTCCTTAGACATCGCATGCCTAACAATTATAAACCCCGCATTTTAGTCTCATTATCGAAAACTCTTTTCAATATCAAGTCGGGCAATTCAACAAGATTCCCGACATCCTGATCGAATGCTCGTCGCAAACTTTAGTAGACGGCCGCACCCCCGGATGCCGTCGACGAAGTGCACTAAGGCAGAACACTGCTGCCGCGAGCACCCGAACGGATGCTTTCGGCGACGGGGTTATCCTACAGTCACTTGGTCGGGGCTATGGGGTGTAGCTGTCTATTAAGTTTACCCAGCGAGTATCCGCGTACGCAACGTAATTGCGACGGACTTTTGATCACATCAAAATTCCGTGGCAACCGATCATCTGAGACTAAACCGCTAGATTTATAACATTCAAATTAGTTATCTCATAACTACCTGTGGATTCCAAATATTGTATCACATTCCAGATAAATAGACAATGTTAAACTTTCCGATCGAATAATCAAACACCCAAGATTTCCCCAATATATCTTAACACTAGAAATCAGTTTAAAAACATCCATCAAATGCCACAGTACCAATGGTCCAGCCGTAGAAGGGTCAAGCCAATGCCTCACATGTGGCACGCCGTACTGTCACAAACCCTAAGGTTTAGAGGCAGTTCAAGACGGTCACATAATCGAGTTAAGGTTTGTTGTCTTCTAGAGGGTCCACCGCGTTACTTGCACGACTTAGAACGTTCTTAAACTCGAGAAAAAATCCAACTTTTGAAAAAATTTTCGACTGGGGAAAAAGTGAGTTATTGATATCCGTTCGAACTTTTTAACAGTTTCTAAAATTATCCGAACATACTAAACAAAGTTAAATTATCTGATCGAATCAACGATTCCCTAATACAACCCTAGAAAACTCAACACTTGAGTGGAATTAAAAAATTCCCAGAAAAAAAAACAAGAAAGGTCCTAAGAATAATTACATGAAATTCCAGGGACTAAGTCACAATTTGGGCCGCGGAACCGCCGCCAAACCCTTGGTTTGGCCGCGGTTCCGCGGTCATATTTGCGAATTAGAGGGCCGTACTTCACAGTAATTCTTAGTTTTTCCTGCTTATTTTTCTGAGCATTTTTAATTCATAAAAAACCACAGTTTTGAAAAATGTACAGAGAAGGGTAAACATCAGGGTTTCGGGTTTCGATCGGACTTTAAACTTCGCTCAGATTTCGCCTAAAGCTCTAGCTTGGCTCTGATACCACTGTAGGGTTCCTAGGCACACTCATGAGATTCCACAAGGCATCAACCATGCCAAATTCAAAAATTTATGTGCCGAGAAACCCTAATGAAGATCGTTAACTAGAGGATAGGCGAAACTAAAAGCTAGCAAACAACTTTACTAATAGTGAAAGGGATTACAACGTTTGTAGATCCGGTCCTCCTCTTCATTAGCTCCGTGTAGACGTCCCCATCGCTGCGATCATGAACTCCGGACTCTATTGAAGCTCCACGAGAAGAACGAACGTGCTTGCTACGTTGACTTCTAGGCCGAAGATGATCTACGTCGGGGAGACACAAACTCAAGCTATTCCTTCACTAGGTCATAAACTTTGTGAAGAGAACACACTCTACTACATGGCAAGAGGTAGAGGATGAAGAAGTAGGAAGTGGGCTCACTTTAGAATTGATTTTCTCACTCTTTTGCTTATGGCACCATTGGAGCTAGTAAGCTTTTGGATGGAGCTTGATGATGATGAAGAAGAAAGAATTATCCATCCAAATGAAAACTTATCCAATAAATAAATGGCACCATGGTTGAGTTAAGCCCTCATGCTTAACTCATGTAGAGAATTAACCAAGGCTTTAGGTTAAAGGTTAGGTTAAAGAATATCAAAAGAAATGACAAAAGAATGGACTTTGTCAAAGCTTCTCCAAGCTTCTTCAAGCTTGATTACTTTGACTAAGTTAAACCCTTTTGTTAAATCTTAAGATAAAACAATAACCCTAATCTTTACCCTAATCTTGGTATGAGTCTCATACACCCATCTTGTGTGTATCATCAAGCATGATACAAACATGTACATTTGCATATATCACATATAAATAATGTGCACAAACAAGTGAGAAAATAAATCATAAGTGAGCTAATACTAGTTAATGCAATGTAATATATCAAATATATAATTATGCATTAAATTATTTAATCAACTCTTGATTTAATAATCCGGCAATAACCGACTAATATCATGTGTAACAATTTATCGAATCAACACTTGATCCGATAACCCGGCTATATCGCATACAACCGATCAATGTCACGAATCGCGAGAATAGAATACGGTATCTCATATCGTATTAATCTCGGTTCTGCACATATCACATATGTGCTCCTACTCCGTTTCGCTTGAGCCAGGAAACCCCTGTGTAGGACTCTAAAGACTCGTCAATACGCCGGCAGTAGGTGATGATCATATCAAACACCCACAAGCCGCAAGCGGTGTGCTAAACATAATGGCCACCCGGGTATTGAGCGATCGGAAGATCAACAAGCAAGCCCGCTAGTTCTCCTGTGAATCCAATCAGTAACACTACCGTACAGTTCGGTCTCGTCGTCTAATATGTCGCATATCTCGCCTAGGGGTGGTAAACGTAAGACCCCAGTAGCTTGATAAGTCGTGTCGATATGAGGTCTATAACAGTTCGAGAAACTACTGGTAACACTTACCAGTAAATCTCAGCAACCCTGGCCAGGGATTTTCGGTTATAGCCAATCGAACACAGCACAACATCAACTCCCTATACCGGGAGAGACGAATCCCCTCCTATCGCTCATTGCCTCCATGTGATTCGGGACTGTACCCAAAAACCACCGTTTTGCACGCCCTCTTGGACGTGGTAAGGTGGAAATCAAAGCACAGTGGGAATCACACAAGACTCTATGACGATCTCGAGTCAACAGACTACTCTGTACCAGTGTCACCAGAGAACTGCCATCTGACGTGAGGTATAATACCATCTGGGAGTTCTCGGCGAGTCCGTCCAGTGTACCCAGTCTCCACTGAGCACCCGTACACCATCCTTGATGTCAAACACCGATGGATATGGGATCATCCATCGCCCATCATATGGGTCAAGATGCGTATAAGCTAGTCTACTCTGGTGTATCGATGCCCTGTCTCGATACACCCATGACTAGGGACCTTGAAGGATGTACTTATGGACTACCATGTCCCCACTAGTATGATCCGCATCATAGTCCAGGTAGTCAAGTACTCATCCTAAGGGCTTTACCAACATGTAACAGAGAGACAATCAGTATACACGTTAAGGTAAAGTGTAACCAGATAGCATACTATCATGTCGAGCAAGAAAGTCCTCCCTATATATGTCCAAGCATCCACTACAATATACATCGTATGTACAGTAATGGCCTCTAGGGCATACATATAACTAACATGCACATCCACTGGTGCTCCATTCTGCTTTAGCCCGATGATTTTTTTTTTCCATTTCCTCCCGTGCAGTCCGCGGGAAGAACTTCTCCAGGAAACTCTTTGAAAAATCCGCCCACTTAATCGGCTTTGGCAAATGGTTCTCTTCCACAAGCCACCATTCTCGGGCGTAGTCCACTAACTGAATGCGTACCACATCCACTCTTTTCTCATCTGGAATCTGTGCTGCAATAAGCAAGTTCTCTGTGTCCACAAGTCACTGCTCTGCTGGTAACGGTTCCTCCAAACCAGTAAATGTAGACGGACCCAAACGTCTGAAATCTGCTACGGTCCCTACTCGGTCGACTGGTTTAGCTCCAGCATTGTTCACAGACTGCTGAACGATCTGCAAACCTTCCTGAAATGATTCTGCTTGCTGCTGGATCAGCTCGGTCTGTCTCTTTTGATTCTCTAGCATTCCCCTTATCACTCCAAGCATGGCGGCTTCGTCCACACGCCTTTGGTACGTCTTCAAATTCTTATCTGCCATATTCCTGAAATCAAAACACCCAACATTAGCATGATGATAGATTCAAAATATAGATCAATGCTAGAACTCCAAGATACTTAAATAGAGTGCCGCATTGTAACTATGCCGCCGTATCATAGCCACAACTACATAACTCCACTCAAGTCGCCTAAGTCCTAGAGATAACAAGGAATCAGGTTTCGAGTCGATATGCAGAGGAAGTTTGCACATCGTAAAAGATATAATCAGGAAGAATTTATTCAAGAATGGTAAAACGGCAAGGTGGTAGGACATGTTTCCTAAACACGGGTATTCTGATTCGTGTATTGGGTACAATACCCAACTACAAAAGAATCAACCCGACTAACATATGGCTCTGATACCAAAAGAACCATGTCACGCCCCGCTTCCCAGAGTACACTAAAATGGGCACGTGACATAGCCAACCATGCTACCTGTGGGTAGGAAGTATCCATTCACAGTCACATTACGGCTGTAGAGATATCAAGAACAAAATAAAACTATCTAAACATGTCCATAATCCAATATATCATGAGTCAAGAATAATAAAATGCGGAAGCGAAAGATCCAATACAAAATAACTGGAATGTATGTCCCATAATGCGGGCTCACATCAGGAAATAAATGCAGGAAAGAAAACTAACTACTACTGACACTCACAGCTCAACCTGTCGGCTGAGGTACTCCTGCTCGGACTGCGTCAGCGGTACAGAATCTGGGCCATGCAAAACCCAGACATCAGCGCGTCAAGTCATCAAATTATAATATAATAAACAGGCAATGCGAGTATAAACATGAATAAATCAAGGGTAACAATAATATGAATCAGAGCAGTGCAGAGTAGTGTGCAGCGGGTAAACTAAACTGTTCTATCAGGTTTTCTGTTCTAAAGTCTTTGAAATCAAATTGATGAATCATCGATGTAACTCAATAGTATCCCGTGCATGTCCGGGACCACGGTCTAAGACTCTCGGGCTGAAACCGAGACGTGCCGCTAGGCACTAACAGGGAAAGGATAAAGACCAACGATGTCAGCAGCATCGTCACGAGGCGGGCCTGGCCTCTAAAACTGATCAGTACAAGTAGTGAACTGTTGAGTTACAAGTCAGGTTTCACCTTTGATTTCCCCATACCCCCAAGGTATATGTGCAAGTCAAGTCAGGTATCCCGAAATCAAGAAACTAATGCCAACACAGGATCAGGTAAACAGGTTTGTCTGGATAGACAACAGGAACGTTCCATGAGGACTACATGTCAGGTTTGTTGGCATTAGACACGAGATCAGGTAACGGGTCAGGTCATGGTACATCAGGTCAAGTCAAGCAGTGTACGGTACCATGTCAGGTTAATCAATATGCGTGTAGCAAGTCAAGTCAAGATGTAAACAATATCATAGGTGTGCTCACAATCAGTTGTTGGAGATAGTGCCCTCAGAGTCAATTATTGGACACAGGCACGTGATTGCAATGATTGAGGGAGGACCTGTCCCAGTAGGACAGTCTTACTCGAGATGATAGTATGCTATCTGGTTTACCTTTACCATCGTGTACTGCTTTAGGTGACCTGACATGTCGCTATTACACGTTGATAGAGCCCCTAGGATTCTTGCTTGACCACCAGCAGTATGAGGGCGATCATATACGTGAGAGCTGGCAGTCTATAAGCACATCCTTAAAAGGTCCCTAGTCGTAGGAGTTTCGAGACAGGGCATCGATACTCCAGAGTAGACTAGTGTATACAGTCGAGACCCCGATGAGGGGCGATGGCCGGTCTCACAAGCCACTGGTGTCAGTTGGTTCACCTAAGATGTATACAGGTGCTCATTGGGTTATGAGTACACCGGACAGGACTCGCCGGGAACATGCTAGTTGGTCTTATACGATGTCAAATAGCAGTTCCCTGGTAACATGTGTACAGGTTAGTTCATCAACCTGGGGATCGTCATTTGTCTCGTATGAGTTCCCACTGTACTTTGAATACTACCGTACCACGCTCAAAGGAGACGTGCAAACAGGTTTTAGTTGGGTACAGTCCCGAGCCACATGGAGGCAGTGAGTGGATCTTTAGGGGTTCGTCTCTCCCGGTATTGGGGGTGAGGTCGCGCTGTGTCTAGGAGAGCCATTACACGAAGCCCTCGGCCGAGGCAGGAGATTTACTGGTAGGTATTCCAGTAGTATCTCAGGGTGTTCTGGGCTACACTCCGACACGACTTGTACCGCTTTTGGGGGTCTGGCTTTTACCAACCCCCTAGGCCCGCCATCCGATGCTCATAGACGAACGGACCGGACTGTACGGATATTGTCACTGACAGGCTCAGTAGGGTGTTAGGATGAGTTCGCTCATCGACGTCCCTTTTGGTCAATACCTCGTAGCCCGTTACGTATTGGCTTATACCTCTGACGTGCTAGTGGTTAAATCCACAACCAAGGTGTTGACGAGTATTTAGAGTCCCCCACATTCAGTTACTCAAGATTTCGGGCGAAAAGCTGTAGAGGCCGTATGGAGATATGGCACGGTTCGATCAGATACGTGCGGTATTGCACGAATCAGGATCGGACGGTTAGTACTAGAGACCGTATGGAGATATGGCACGGTTCGATCAGATACGTGCGGTATTGCACGGATCAGGATCGGACGGTTAGTACTAGAGGCCGTATGGATATATGGCAGGGTTCGATCAGATACATGCGGTATTGCACGGATCAGGATCGAACGGATATTACTAGCCGGCTTTGGTTTAAGCCGGATCCTAGTATAGTACAGTGTAGATTTTGTCTCATTGCATTTGTATTTCGGTCAGAATACAGATGCGGGTGTGTATACACAGTATCAGGGTTTTCTTGTAATTTATTACGGGACCAGTTTTTTTGGAGTTGCCAGTTTGCTTTCCGTTTCGGCCAATTTCCTTTGTATCGTTCATTGGCCGAAGATTGGTGGAGGAGGGCTTATTTGCATTTGTGCAAATAAGTATTTGTGGAGGGTGTTCTTTGCATTTTCTTGTGTCATGATGGTTGCACCATCCTTTGACCATTTGACTTCTTCTTCTATCATGATGGCTTGACCTTTGAAGCAATCATGGTTGTTGATTGGTTGGTGGAGTGAGGGTTTGCTTTGTGATCATTGTTTGTTATCATCACCCTTTTGCTTGATTGTTTTTTGGCTCACTCTCTCACCACTACACTCTCTCTCATTCTCTCCATTTTTCCACTAGTGTGGTCGGCCAATTTTTGGAGGGGGCTACCCATTATTTTGGTGGGGGGATTTTGGTTCTCTTCATGCAAGAAAAATCCCCAAGTTCATATAGAAAAAGTTCACATCTCAAACCTCCACCATATGGCAACTATCTCAACCCCAAAATGAGACACAAGTTCCACACTATATTCTACAGCAAATCTTGGGCATGTAGACTCGCCAGCTTCGTGCCCGAGTTGCCTCGGTATAGAGGCGGGAGCCCGTAAAAGAAGCAGGCGACGTGGTGCCCTTCCGGCGAGGAGGTGGAGACTGGACATTCCGCGGGAGATCGGGACGACGGCGAGAAGACCGGAGGACTCGGATCACTCGGTATATCTCTCTTCCCCATCTTGTAGTTAGCTAGGACTAATTTAATGGCACGATCCGGGTTTTAGTGCGCGGTGGTGCCGGTTCAAGAAAATTAAAGTTAGCCATCGTTTCCGCATTTAGCCTCGGGATGGAGGCCGGGGCACCGCCGTGCACTTACAGTGGTATCAGAGCCTCGCCATTAACATAGTCTAGCTTTGTCTAATGTGTGTTACACTTCCGATCGAACAAATGTTCCAAAAACCCAATAACACATGCATCAGTTTTCTGTTGATTTTTTTCTGGCTCGAAATTTTTTTCAGGTTGTTGAATAGTGATGTACTGGAAGTTCTAAGCATTCTGTAGAAATTCGATACAGTAAGTCGACAATGGGAGCGCGGAACCGCGGCCAAACCCCCCCTTGGGCCGCGGTTCCATCGCACATTGATGTCCTTGCCGTATCAAATTTCTGCAGTTGCTTTCTGGGTTGAAAATAGGGTTTTTGGAATATTAAATTTGGGCCCAGAATTTCTTGATGTGCTACAGTAGTACTTGGGGCCCACTTGTTAAAATTTGATCGATCAGATATTTTAAACACATTAGTTCACAGTATTTACATTATATCTGCGACCGTGAATGTCACTTGATTGGTAAATCCAGTCTAACTGCTATAGCCCGGTTAGACGGATTTGCGAACGTGACTTTCACGTTGATGTTCTGTGTTATGCTGTGATGTTGCGGATTGGTCATGGAGGATAGCCTGGATGCAATGCTAGTACAGTTGTGGTTGTATTATGTACATTTGATATTGCGGGGCGAGCGTCCGACATGTGGACTGCCGTCACTGCCTGATTGTATTATTATTTTGGGCCATGACCAGGTTGCGTTCGATGTACCCGTTGTATGTATATTTTACTTTCTGTACTAGGATTACCCCAAGGAGGGGTGCATGGATAGCCGGGTTCTAGAGGGCAACAAGCCCGCATCTCATGGCATTGAGACGGAGGGGGCTTCACTCTAGAATTGGCAGGCTATTCGCTGCACTCGTAGGGGGTACAGGTTGACCCAGGAGGGGTGCCCAAGTTACCGGATTCCGTGAAGTGCTGGGTGGTCCATTCACGGTGCTGAAGGGGGCTGCCTTGCTTCAGGTTTTGGCGGGTAACTTGTCGCGCCCGTAGGGGTCTAGGATTTCATTGCACAGGCTATCTACACGACCAGGGGAACGTCGGGTTTCAGTAGTAGCTCTGTGAAACCCGGGGATCCCAGATATCTGTATTGTTCTGTGAAGCTGTACATTTCTGTGATGTTGCATTTTTATCACGCCTTGAGCGAAATATAATATATTGGTATATATATTAGTAGATGTTGTATATGTTTTGCATCCGCGCTAGTCCAGTCCCCGCTTTGTCGTTAGTTAGCTAACCTAACGGGTAATGACGGGACCCAGTGGCGAATGCGGATGGCATATACGTACGTCATATTATTTTCGTTCTTTGTGGTGTGATCTATTGATGGGACTGCGTTGATTCGGATCAATGCAAGTTAAAAACAAACCTAATCTGATGTTGTTGGAACACTTTTCAAAAGGCTGTTATTGCAAGGACGTTCACTTTTGTTTTGCATCGTGGTATTCGGTTGGAATATCCTGCTCCTCAGTCGACGAGGCAAGGGCCGAGATCCCTTCACCGGGAGTGACCCCTTGGACAAAAAGTTTGCGTCAGGGCAATGACTTCACTATAGCCGATTACTTTTGCTTTGCACCATGGTATTCAGTTGGAATATCTTGCACCTCATTCTACGGGGAAAGAGCCGAGATCCCTTCACCGGGAGTGACCTCTTTAGCAATGGTTTTCGTCACTATATTTTAAAAAAGCTATCCGTTCCTTCAACGATATCAAGTTCTTTACGTTAAAGGTTTTCGCCAGAAACCATTCGTAGCCCTCCGTCATTTCATATGGGTGGTCAATAGTATTCAAGCTGTGTATGTTGGCCAAAGTCAAGGCACAGTGATTGGTAGCTATTGGGGTATTCATATGCAGCATAGATAGATGCGTTAGTTTGGGACAGTCGTACTTCCATTTTGGCCAAAGTCAAGGGTAGGTACGAGTGGGTTCAAATTAACCTGGAAAATGACGGGTAGAACTTGACATGTGACTTATGATATGTTGGCCAAAGTCAAGGTCATAAAAGCATGGGGCAGAAATCACATCGGGAGTTTCAAAAGAACAGAAACTTGCCAGATATGCGCATACCTTTTGGAGTGTGACACCGTGAGCGGATTCCGTCACGTTATCAAGCGATGATAGTTGGATCCCGATTCCCACCGATGAGTTGGTTTACTCCTCGGGTGATCCCGACTAATTCTTCTTTCAGGTTTGGAGGAGAATTTGACGGTACAGTGGGAGGTTTCCAGATTAGATAAATTGGTAACCATTCTGATCTAGGTTGGAGTGCACGCTGAGTGTTTCTTCTCTCTCTCTGGCAGCGACCATTGACCCGACCCTAAGACTATAACTCAGTGACCAAGTTGACCGAACCTTCTTAAACACTGGCTTTTGGATTGTCAGAGTTGCAAACCTCATTGCCACTCCTACTTTTACCCTTTTCTCCAGGACACCCCGTATTACTACGAACGTCCACTTCCATTGGACAAAACCATCGTATGGTTATATACGAACTCGAAGGAATTTATTCGAGGATGGTTTCAGGTTCTGGAGGAAACGGATATGATTATTCAGTTGTCTTTTCTTTTTACCTTCTCTCAAAGTTGCGAGTACTCCTTGGTTTAGGAGACAGTACACCTATTACGCAAATTGGATAGTCTTCTTCCAAACCATAGGCAGGTGCCGACCGGTAGGGAATGAAGAAAACCAATTAGCATAACGATGGTGTACAGAAGATATTAAGTTAAGACAAAGCAAGGGATTAGTAAGAGGGCAAAGTAAACTGCGACTGCTATTCACGACCAAACCAAGTATTTCTTCGCCAATCATAAATCACCTTTGTATTTCTCCAGGACACTCCGTATCATTACGAAGATCCACAGTTTATTGGATACTCCATCGTATGGTTATATACGAACTCGAAAGGAACTTGTTCCAGTTCGGGGATGGATTCTGGTTCAGGAGAAATAGGAATAAGGTTTATTCGGTTGTCTTTTATCTTCACCTTCTCTCGCTTTGCGAGTGTTCATAGGATTAGGACAGTACACCCATTATGCTTATTGGATAGTCTTCTTCCAAACCATAGGCTGGTGCCAAACGGTAGGGAAGGAAGAAAACCATTTGGCCTAAAGGGGTGTGCAGAAGGTAATGACTGAAGACATATAAAGGGATTTGGAGAGGTGGAAAAGAATTATACGGTTACAGTCGTGAATCTGGAAGAGGCATTACTAGGAATACCGGGATACCCTATCGAAACATTTCAATGTTTCAGTTTCACTGTGTACTGTTAAAGGAAAACTGATTTCCCGATTAGACACTTGCTCCACGGTATGTATTTACCAGGTATGATTCTCACATCTGTATGGTTTTACAGATGATGAGTGGGAGTAAGCTATTGGGAATTGGGTGATCATCCTCATTATATCGGGATTCGTTGTAATCAGTGATATTTGAGGAAATCACCTGGGCTGTTTGCCGGTCGGCAAATATTTGGTTTTGAATATCCGCTGTTATGCACCAATTTCAAATCGATATATCTGTACGTCTATTTTCATAGAGTGAGATATACTTTTTGAAATTATGTCGATGACATTTACCTATATCAGTGGATGGTTAGGTAAGGAGCATTAAAAAGCGGTGTAATTCTTCTTAACCATAAGTACAGTTTCCAACCTATGACACACAGTGAATGAGTTATCAGACTCAAGGGACTTATACAGAGTATTGTATGTTGTCCAGGGTCCATCAGGACAGAGGGGTTGGTCCTCATACTATATTCGGTTTACTTATGACTTCTCTAGTTTTTAGACAAGTGTTTCGCGGAAACACAGGGTCCGGATTTTGAGAAGTTATAGGTATCTGAATAGAGTAGAGAACCAGGTGTAGTAAGTATCGGATTCTTCAAAGTGATCGAAGATGTAGATACTTGTGTATGGTATTCAGTTGATAGTAATGATTAAGAGATCTTGCTTCTCTTTCAGGTTATTCATAATTGGAAGCATTCCTAAGTTGAGTAACGCTGATCGGCCTCTTTCCATTTAGTTGACATGCACTGGAGACAGCTGCATGATTTGAATCTGGTTCAATTAAATCAGTGCCTCTGGTTCTATATTGGATATAGAACAGTTCATATCTTAACGTTGTTAAGGTACGGGGAGTTGTCCGACTTATGATTAAAACCAGACTCTGGATAACTCAAGGCACGTTTCTGTAATGGCTGTTTGTGGGTTGACCCAGGCTATGACGAGGGTTGACTTTCTACCATCTGGAAGATCAATAGTGATATTGTTCTAGACTCGCCACAGTTTTAAATAAAATGGATTTTTTCAGAAAACAGTAGTGGGAGTATGGTAGAACTGGAAGTGATTCCAGAACCACAAACGATTACTGAAGATTTCATAGGAACCTAAAGATTCAATCTGGTTTGACATTCCATTGGCCACTCCGTAGATACGGTGGGTAACCTCAGGCACCCGAGAGGTACTCCGGTAGCCTCAAGGACGGTGACAGGGAGGTTCTTGTTTATCCACACTTGCCATTGCTGTTGTTCCAAGCCGCGAGACCCGCAGGAGGATGAGTATAGCGTCGTTCTGGACTGGCTTCAGAAGTGTACGTATATATGACTCTGCCAGAGGGTTGTCGTAGTCAGTGGGAGCAGCGGAAGCATTGGTGGACAGGTAGCTTATGTCTATTTATAGACTAAAGCAGATATAGCGGAGATAGATCATCAATTTCCGATGTGACAGTCATAGGTTTGACTTCATCAGAATAGGGGATGGATCTGTTGAGAAGGTAGTAGGGTGTGTTGTCATGGTATTTGGATGACATACACAGAGTAGGAAGTGATATTCCTATACTACGATCGGTTATACTTTGGTCGTCACACAGTAGTTTCTCCACATGGGACTTGGACATTATATCAAACATACTGGTTACTAGATCTATGGTTTTAGATCTAGATTTGGGTAGTTTCCCAATCAGGGTACTTAGACAGCGTTCTAAGAGTATTTAGAATGGACGACTCCCTGCACGGTAGTGTACCTGCAGGTAATGGAGTCACCCTCTCTAAAGGTGTCTTACAGACCAATGGGGAGAGGGATGTGCATGATTGACAGATCACTTGCTCAGGCAATTGAGTCAATCATGAGATGTCAAGTACCACACCAGATGTTGTTCTTGCACTAGATGCTATAAGTTGACATTGATCCAATCCTGGAGAAACAGTCGGAAGCAGTTTTAGAACATAAGTGGATGTTCTAGGGATATGATAACGACAGCCTCATTCGGGAGACAGTTATCATTCCAGGCTTCCAAGGTGACCTGGACGACAAGGAGGTTGTCAGAGTTATAGTTTTTCCTTCCGACGAGGGGCAGTATTTTGGACAGGTGATCCAAGGCAATACTGAGGGAGGCATGGCACATGATACTGATTAAGTTCAGTTGACGATACAGTCTAAGAAGTTTGGATTTGGAGTTCATTTATGAGCTAGGTCCCATCAGACATCCAGACACATTCTATGACAGGTATTGCTCATTTCGGGAGATGGCTTTCTCCGCGAACTTGAGATATAGAGAGACATAGAAAGAAACATCAAAGCGGATCCACTCACTGAGGCTATTCCTCGAACGCAATAGTTTCGCAAGCGAGCTTTGTGAGACTAACTAGTAGAGGAGTTGGGAGTTCGGTATCACACGGGCTGTGAGTATGCGGCATCGCAATAATTAGCCTTGAGTGCAAGTGGGAGATTGTTGGAGATAGTGCCCTCAGAGTCAATTATTGGATCACAGGCACGTGATTGCAATGATTGAGGGAGGACCTGTCCCAGTAGGATAGTCTTACTCGAGATGATAGTATGCTATCTGGTTTACCTTTATCATCGTGTACTGCTTTAGGTGACCTGACATGTCGCTATTACACGTTGATAGAGCCCCTAGGATTCTTGCTTGACCACCAGCAGTATGAGGGCGATCATATACGTGAGAGCTGGCAGTCTATAAGCACATCCTTAAAAGGTCCCTAGTCGTAGGAGTTTCGAGACAGGGCATCGATACTCCAGAGTAGACTAGTGTATACAGTCGAGACCCCGACGAGGGGCGGTGGCCGGTCTCACAAGCCACTGGTGTCAGTTGGTTCACCTGAGATGTATACAGGTGCTCATTGGGTTATGAGTACACTGGACAGGACTCGCCGGGAACATGCTAGTTGGTCTTATACGATGTCAAATAGCAGTTCCCTTGTAACATGTGTACAGGTTAGTTCATCGACCTGGGGATCGTCATTTGTCTCGTGTGAGTTCCCACTGTACTTTGAATACTACCGTACCACGCTCAAAGGAGTCGTGCAAACAGGTTTTAGTTGGGTACAGTCCCGAGCCACATGGAGGCAGTGAGTGGATCTTCAGGGGTTCGTCTCTCCCGGTATTGGGGGTGAGGTCGCGCTGTGTCTAGGAGAGCCATTACACGAAGCCCTTGACCGAGGCAGGAGATTTACTGGTAGGTATTCCAGTAGTATCTCAGGGTGTTCTTAGCTACACTCCGACACGACTTGTACCGCTTTTGGGGGTCTGACTTTTACCAACCCCCTAGGCCCGCCATGCGATGCTCATAGAAGAACGGACCGGACAGTACGGATATTGTCACTGACAGGCTCAGTAGGGTGTCAGGATGAGTTCGCTCATCGACGTCCCTTTTGGTCAATACCTGGTAGCCCGTTACGTATTGGCTTATACCTCTGACGTGCTAGTGGTTAAATCCACAACCAAGGTGTTGACGAGTCTTTAGAGTCCCCCACATTCAGTTACTCAAGCTTTCGGGCGAAAAGCTGTAGAGGCCGTATGGAGATATGGCACGGTTCGATCAGATACGTGCGGTATTGCGCGGATCAGGATCGGACGGTCAGTACTAGAGGCCGTATGGAGATATGGCACGGTTCGATCAGATACGTGCGGTATTGCACGGATCAGGATCGGACGGTTAGTACTAGAGGCCGTATGGATATATGGCAGGGTTCGATCAGATACATGCGGTATTGCACGGATCAGGATCGAACGGATATTACTAGCCGGCTTTGGTTTAAGCCGGATCCTAGTATAGTACAGTGTAGATTTTGTCTCATTGCATTTGTATTTCGGTCAGAATACAGATGCGGGTGTGTATACACAGTATCGGGGTTTTCCTGTAATTTATTACGGGACCAGTTTTTCTGGAGTTGCCAGTTTGCTTTCCGTTTCGGCCAATTTCCTTTGTATCGTTCATTGGCCGAAGATTGGTGGAGGAGGGCTTATTTGCATTTGTGCAAATAAGTATTTGTGGAGGGTGTTCTTTGCATTTTCTTGTGTCATGATGGTTGCACCATCCTTTGACCATTTGACTTCTTCTTCTATCATGATGGCTTGACCTTTGAAGCAATCATGGTTGTTGATTGGTTGGTGGAGTGAGGGTTTGCTTTGTGATCATTGTTTGTTATCATCACCCTTTTGCTTGATTGTTTTTTGGCTCACTCTCTCACCACTACACTCTCTCTCATTCTCTCCATTTTTCCACTAGTGTGGTCAGCCAATTTTTGGAGGGGGCTACCCATTATTTTGGTGGGGGGATTTTGGTTCTCTTCATGCAAGAAAAATCCCCAAGTTCATATAGAAAAAGTTCACATCTCAAACCTCCACCATATGGCAACTATCTCAACCCCAAAATGAGACACAAGTTCCACACTATATTCTACAGCAAATCTTGGGCACGTAGACTCGCCAGCTTCGTGCCCGAGTTGCCTCGGTATAGAGGCGGGAGCCCGTAAAAGAAGCAGGCGACGTGGTGCCCTTCCGGCGAGGAGGTGGAGACTGGACATTCCGTGGGAGATCGGGACGACGGCGAGAAGACCGGAGGACTCGGATCACTCGGTATATCTCTCTTCCCCATCTTGTAGTTAGCTAGTGTTGGAGATAGTGCCCTCAGAGTCAATTATTAGGTCACAGGTACGTGATTGTAATGATTGAGGGAGGACCTATCCCGGTAGGACAGTCTTACTCGAGATGATAGTATGCTATCTGGTTTACCTTTATCATCGTGTACTGCTTTAGGTGACATGACACGTCGCTATTACACGCTGATAGAGCCCCTAGGATTCTTGCTTGACCACCAGCAGTATGAGGGCGATCATATAAGTGGGAGCTGGGGGTCTACAAGCATATCCTTAAAAGGTCCCTAGTCGTGGGAGTTTCGAGACCGGGCATCGATACTCCATTAGTAGACTAGTGTATACAGTCGAGACCCCGACGAGGGGCGGTGGCCGGTCTCATAAGCCACTGGTGTCAGTTGGATCACCTAAGATGTATACAGGTGCTCATTGGGTTATGAGTACACCGGACAGGACTCGCCGGGAACATGCTAGTTGGTCATATACCAGACGTCAGATGGCAGTTCCCTGGTGACATGTGTGCAGGTTAGTTCATCGACCTGGGGATCGTCATTTGTCTCGTGTGAGTTCCCACTGTACTTTGATTACTACCCTACCACGGCTCAAAGGAGTCGTGCAAACAGGTTTTAGTTGGGTACAGTCCCGAGCCACATGGAGGCAGTGAGCGTATCTTCAGGGGTTCGTCTCTCCCGGTATTGGGGGTGAGGTCGTGCTGTGTCTAGGAGAGCCATTACACAAAGTCCTTGGCCAAGGCAAGGAGATTTACTGGTAGGTATTCCAGTAGTATCTCAGGGTGTTCTGGGCTACACTCCGACACGACTTGTACCGCTTTTGGGGGTCTGACTTTTACCAACACCCTAGGCCCGCCATGCGATACTCATAGACGAACGGACCGGACTGCTCGGATATTGTCACTGACAGGCTCAGTAGGGTGTCAGGATGAGTTCGCTCATCGACGTCCCTTTTAGTCAATAGCTGGTGGCCCGTCACGTATTGGCTTATACCTCTGACGTGCTAGTGGTTAAATCCACAGCCATAGTATTGACGAGTCTTTAGAGTCCCCCACACTTTCAGTTACTCAGCTTTCGGGCGAAACGCTGTAGAGGCCGTATGGAGATATGGCAGGGTCCGATCAGATACGTGCGGTATTGCACGGATCAGGATCGGACGGTTTGTACTAGTAGCCGTATAGGTATATGGCAGGGTTCGATCAGATACGTGCGGTATTGCACGGATCAGGATCGAACGGATATTACTAGCCGGCTTTGGTTTAAGCCGGATCCTAGTTTAGTACAGTGTAGATTTTGTCTTTTTGCATTTGTATCCGGACGGAATACAGATGCGGGTGTGTATGCACAGTATCGGGGTTTTCCTGTAATTTATTACGGGACCAGTTTTCTGGAGTTGCCAGTTTGCATTCCGTTCCGGCCGGTTTTCCTTTGTTCTTTCCCGGCCGGACTTTTCCGATGGAAGGGGGTTATTTGCAAGTTCGCAAATAACTTTTTGTGGAGGGGTTTTATGCAATTGTGATGATTATGATAGCTTTCATATCTATCCTCCATGCTTGTTTTATTGTGATTGGAAAGGGTATGGGTGGGTGTAAGTAATAAGCATGGTTCATGTTTGTTTAGGATCACCACTTGCTTTTACTACAATAACCTCCCTCTTTGGTTTTTGTTTTCCACCACCACCATTTTCCTACATAGTTTTGGCCGGCCACAAATTTGAAGAGAAGAGAGAAAATGATAGGCTTCATTTTGGTGTGGAGAAAATTAATCATTCATATCATTTTCATTGCCACAAAAATCCCCAAGTTCATATCATCTTGATTCCTCCATCAAGGCAACCAACCCCAAAGTGAGACAAAGCGTATTCTACACTACTTCCTACAGCAAATCTTGGACGCGTCGATTCGCCAGCTTCGCGCCCGAGTTGCCTCGGTATTGAGGTGGGAGCCCGTAAAAGCTACAGGCGATGTGGTGCCCTTTCCGACGAGGAGGAGACGGACGGAGATCCCGCGAGGAGATCGGAGTGGAGATGAAGACCGGAGGACTCGGATCAGTCGGTACATCTCTTCCCTTTCTTGTTAGTAGCTTAGACTTGTTAATGGTTACGATCCGGAGTTTAGTGCGCGGTGGTGCCGGTTTGCAAAGTCCGCAAAAATTAAAGTTTTTCACCGCTTCCGCATTTGGCCGTCGGGTTGACGGCCGGGGCGCCGCCGTGCACTTACAGTGGTATCAGAGCCGCGCCATTAACTTAGTCTAGCTTTGTGTAATGTGTTTGCATTTCCGATCGATCAAAAAGTTCCAAAACTGCATTTTAGTTCGCATCAGTTTCTGTTGAAAATTTTTGGTCTCGAAAAATTTTTCAGGTTATAAAATATTGATGTACTGGAAAATCTAAGAGCTCTGTAAAAATTTGACGAAGTAACTCCACAGTTGGAGCGCGGAACCGCCGCGAAAACCCCATTTGTGCGGCCCTTCCGCCGCGCACTATTCACATCACCTCACCATTTTTTTACAGAGGCCTTCTGGGTTTAAAATATGGGCTTTGGAATATTAAAGTTGGGCCAATTGTTTCTGTGAGTGCTACAGTTTTCTTTGGGGCCCACTTGTTAATTGTTTGATCAATCGGAAATTTTTTAAACACATTTTTCACAGTATTTACATTATATCTGCGACCGTGAATGTCACTCGATCGGTAAATCCGGTCTAACTGCTATAGCCCGGTTAGACGGATTTGCGAACGTGACTTTCACGTTGATGTTCTATGTATTTGCTGTGATGTTGCGGATCGGTCGTGGGGGATAGCCTGGATGCAATGCTAGTACAGTCTTTGTTGTATTATGTACATTTGATATTGCGGGGCGAGCGTCCGACATGTGGACTGCCGTCACTGCCAGTTTGTATTATTATTTTGGGGCACGACCTGGTTGCGGTCGATGTACCCGGTGTATGTATATTTTACTTTCTGTACTAGGGTTACCCCGCGGAGGGGTGCACGGATAGCCGGGTTCTGGAGGGCAACAAGCCCACATCTCATGGCATTGGGACGGAAGGGGCTTCACTCTAGGATTGGCGGGCTATTCGCCGCACTCGTAGGGGGTACAGGTTGACCCAGGAGGGGTGCCCAAGTTACCGGATTCCGTGAAATGCTGGGTGGTCCATTCACGGCGCTGAAAGGGGCTGCCTCGCTTCAGGTTTTGGCGGGTAACTTGCCGCGCCCGTAGGGGTCTAGGATTTCATTGCACAGGCTATCCACACGACCAGGGGAACGTCGGGTTTCAGCGGCTCTGTGAAACCCGGGGATCCCAGATATCTGTATTGTTTCTGTGATGTTGTACATTCTCTGAGATGTTGCATTTCTTTCACGCCTTGAGCGAAATATAATATATTGGTATATATATTAGTAGATGTTGTATATGTTTTTCACCCGCGCTAGTCCAGTCCCCGCTCTGCCGTTAGTAAGCTAACCTAACGGGTGATGACGGGACCCAGTGGCGAATGCGGATGGCATATACGTACGTCAGTATATTTTCGTTCTTTGTGGTGTGATCAATTGATGGGACTGCATTGATTCGGATCAATGCAAGTTAAACAAACCTAATCTGATGTTGTTGGAACACTTTTCAAAAAGCTGTTATTGCAAGGACGTTCACTTTTGTTTTGCATCGTGGTATTCAGTTGGAATATCCTGCTCCTCAGTCGACGAGGCAAGGGCCGAGATCCCTTCACCGGGAGTGACCCCTTGGACAAAAGTTTGCGTCAGGGCATTAACTTCACTATAGCCGATTACTTTTGCTTTGCACCGTGGTATTCAGTTGGAATATCCTGCACCCCATTCTACGGGGAAAGAGCCGAGATCCCTTCACCGGGAGTGACCTCTTTAGTAAAGGTTTTCGTCACTATATTTTCTAAAAAGCTATCCGTTCCTTCAACGATATCAAGTTCATTACGTTAAAGGTTTTCGCCAGAAACCATTCGTAGCCCTCCGTCGTTTCATATGGGTAGTCAATAGTATTCAAGCTGTGTTTGTTGGCCTTAGTCAAGGCACAGTGTTTGGTAGCTATTGGGTATTCATATGCTGCATAGATAGATGCGTTGGTTTGGGACAGTCGTATAGCCTTGTTGGCCTTAGTCAAGGGCTTGTACGGGTGGGTTCAAATCAACCTGGACAATGACGGGTAGAACTTGACATGTGACTTATGATTTGTTGGCCTTAGTCAAGGTTATAAGAGCATGGGGCAGAAATCACATCGGGAGTTTCAAAAGAACTGAAACTTGCCAGATATGCGCATACCTTCTGGAGTGTGATACCGTGAGCGGATTCCGTCACGTTATCATGCGATGAGAGTTGGATCCCGATTCCCACTGATGAGTTGGTTTACTCCTCGGGTGACCCCGACTAATTCTTCTTTCTGGTTTGGAGGAGAATTTGAGGTACAGTGGGAGGATTCCAGATTAGATAAATTGGTAACCATTCTGATCTAGGTTAGAGTGCACGCTGAGTGTTTCTTTTCTCTCTCTCTCTAGCAGCGACCATTTGACCCGACCCTAAGACTTTGACTCAGTGACCAAGTTGACCGAACCTTCTTTAACACAGGCTTTTGGATTGTCAGAGTTGCAGACCTCATTGCCACTCCTACTTTTACCCTTTTCTCCAGGACACCCCGTATTACTGCGAACGTCCACTTCCATTGGACAAAACCATCGTATGGTTAGATACGAACTCGAAGGGATTCGAGGATGGTTTCCGGTTCTGGAGAAAACGGATAGGATTATTCAGTTGTCTTTTCCTTTTACCCTCTCTCAGGTTACGAGTACTCCTTGGTTTAGGGGTAGTACACCTATTACGCAAATTGGATTGTCTTCTTCCAAACCTTAGGCTGGTGCCGACCGGTAGGGAATGAAGAAAACCAATTAGCATAACGATGGTGTGCAGAAGGTATTAAGTTCAGACAAAGCAAGGGATTAGTAAGAGGGCAAAGTAAATTGCAACAGGTATTCACGACCAAACCAATTATTCCTTCGCCAATCCTAAATCACCTTTGTATTTCTCCAGGACACTCCGTATCGCTACGAAGATCCACAGTTTATTTGGATACTCCATCGTATGGTTATATACGAACTCGAATGGAACTTGTTCCAGTTCGGGGATGGATTCTGGTTCAGGAGAAATAGGAATAAGGTTTATTCGGTTGTTTTTCATCTTCACCCTCTCTCATTGCGAGTGTTCCTAGGATTGGGACAGTACACCCATTCTGCTTATTGGATAGTCTTCTTCCAAACCATAGGCTGGTGCCGAACGGTAGGGAAGGAAGAAAACCATTTGGCCTAAAGGGGTGTACAGAAGGTAAAGACTAAAGACATATGAAGGGATTTGGAGAGGTGGCAAAGAACTGTACGGTTACAGTCGTGAATCTGGAAGAGGCATTACTAGGAATACCAGAATACCCCATCGGAACATTTCAATGTTTCAGTTTCACTGTGTAATGTTAAAGGAAAACTGATTTCCCGATTAGATACTTACTCCAGGGTATGTATTTACCAGGTACGATTCTCACATCTGTATGGTTTTACAGATGATGAGTGGGAGTAAGTTATTGGGAATTGGGTGATTATCCTCATTATATCGGGATTCGTTGTAATCGGTGATATTTGAGGAAATCACCTGGGCTGTTTGCCGGTCGGCAAATATTTGGTTTTGAATATCCGCTGTTATGCACCAATTTCAAATTGATATATCTGTACGTCTATTTTCATAGAGTGAGATATACCTTTCTGAAATTATGTCTACGACATTTACCTATATCAGTGGATGGTTAGGTAAGGAGCATTAAACAGCGGTGTAATTCTTCTTAACCATAAGTACAGTTTTAAACCTACGACACACAGTGAATGAGTTATTAGACTCAAGGGACTTATACAGAGTATTGTATGTTGTCCAGGGTCTATCAGGACAGAGGGGATGGTCCTCGTACTATATTCGGTTTACTTATGACTTCTCTAGTTTTTAGACAAGTGTTTCGTGGAAACACAGGATCTAAGTTTTGAGGAGTTATAGGTATTTGAATAGAGTAGAGAACCAGGTATAGCAAGTATCGGGATTCTTCAAAGAGATCGAAGATGTAGATACTTGTGTGTGGTATTCAGTTGATAGTAATGATAAAGAGATCTTGCTTCTCTTTCAGGTTACTCATAATTGGAAGTATTCCTAAGTTGAGTAACGCTGATCGGCCTCCTTCCATTTAGTTGACATGCACTGGAGACAGCTGCATGATTTGAATCTGGTTCAATTAAATCAGTGCCTCTGTTTCTATATTGGATATAGAACAGTTCATATCTTAACGATGTTAAGGTACGGGGAGTTGTCCGGTTCATGATTAAAACCAGACACTGGACAACTCAAGGCACGTTTCTGTAATGGCTGTTTGTGGGTTGACCCAGGCTATGACGAGGGTTGATTTTCTACCATCTGGATGAACAATAGCGATATTGTTCTAGACTCGCCACAGTTTTATTAAAAATGGATTTTTTCAGAAAACAGTAGTGGGAGTATGGTAGAACTGGAAGTGATTCCAGAACCACAAACGATTACTGAAAATTTGATAAGGAACCTAAAGATTCAATCCGGTTTGACATTCCATTGGCCACTCCGCAGATTAGGTGGGTAACTTCAGGCACCCGAGAGGCACTACGGTAGCCTCAAGGACGGTGACAGGGAAGTTCTTGTTTACCCACAATTACCATTGCTGTTGTTCTAGGCTGCGAGACCCGGCGGAAGGATGAGTATAGCATCGTTCTAAACTAGTTTTAGAAGTGTACGTCTATATGACTCCGCCAGAGGGTTGTCGTAGTCAGTGGGAGCAGCGGAAGCATTGGTGGACCGGTTGCTTATGTCTATTTATAGACTAGAGCAGATGTAGCGGAGATAGATCATCTATTTCTGACGTGACAGTCTTGGGTTTGACTTCATCAGAATAGGGGATGGATCTGTTGAGAAGGTAGTAGGGTGTGATGTCCTGGTATCTGGATGACATACACAGAATAGGAAAAGAAACTCCTATACTACAATCGGTTGTACTTTGGTCGTCACACAGTTGTTTCTCCACATAGGAATTGGGTATTATATCAGACATACTGGTTACTAGATCTATGGTTTTAGATCTAGATTTGGGTGGTTTCCCAATCAGGGTACTTGACAGCATTCTAAGAGTATTTAGGATGGACGACTCCTGGCACGGTAGTGTACCTGCAGGTAATGGAGTCACCCTCTCCAAAGGTGTCTTACAGACTAAAGGGGAGAGGGACGTGCATGATTGGCAGATCACTTGCTAAGGCAATTGAGTCAATCGTGAGATGTCAAGTACCACACCAGATGTTGTTCTTGCACTAGATGCAATAAGTTGACATTAATCCAATCCTGGAGAAACAGTCGGAACCAGTTTTAGAACATAAGTGGATGTTCTAGGGAGATGATAACGACAGCCTCATTCAGGAGACAGTTATCATTCCAGGCTTCCAAGGTGACATGGACGACAAGGAGGTTGTCAGAGTTATAGTTTTCCTTCTGATGAGGGGCAGTATTTTGGACAGGTGGTCCAAGGCAATACTGAGGGAGGCATGGCGCGCAGGATACTGATTAAGTTCAGTTGACGATACAGTCTAAGAAGTTTGGATTTGGAGTTCATTTATGAGCTATGTCCCATCAGACATCCAGACACATTCTAAGACAGGTATTGCTCTTTTCGGGAGATGGCTTTCTCCGCGAACTTGAGATATAGAGAGACATAGAAAGAAACAACAAAGCGGATCCACTCACTGAGGCTATTCCTCGAACGCAATAGTTCCGCAAACGAGCTTTGTGAGACTGACTAGTAGAGGAGTTGGATGTTCGGTATCACACGGGCTGTGAGTATGCGACATCGCAATAATTAGCCTTGAGTGCAAGTGGGAGATTGTTGGAGATAGTGCCCTCAGAGTCAATTATTAGGTCACAGGTACGTGATTGTAATGATTGAGGGAGGACCTATCCCGGTAGGACAGTCTTACTCGAGATGATAGTATGCTATCTGGTTTACCTTTATCATCGTGTACTGCTTTAGGTGACATGACACGTCGCTATTACACGCTGATAGAGCCCCTAGGATTCTTGCTTGACCACCAGCAGTATGAGGGCGATCATATAAGTGGGAGCTGGGGGTCTACAAGCATATCCTTAAAAGGTCCCTAGTCGTGGGAGTTTCGAGACCGGGCATCGATACTCCATTAGTAGACTAGTGTATACAGTCGAGACCCCGACGAGGGGCGGTGGCCGGTCTCATAAGCCACTGGTGTCAGTTGGATCACCTAAGATGTATACAGGTGCTCATTGGGTTATGAGTACACCGGACAGGACTCGCCGGGAACATGCTAGTTGGTCATATACCAGACGTCAGATGGCAGTTCCCTGGTGACATGTGTGCAGGTTAGTTCATCGACCTGGGGATCGTCATTTGTCTCGTGTGAGTTCCCACTGTACTTTGATTACTACCCTACCACGGCTCAAAGGAGTCGTGCAAACAGGTTTTAGTTGGGTACAGTCCCGAGCCACATGGAGGCAGTGAGCGTATCTTCAGGGGTTCGTCTCTCCCGGTATTGGGGGTGAGGTCGTGCTGTGTCTAGGAGAGCCATTACACAAAGTCCTTGGCCAAGGCAAGGAGATTTACTGGTAGGTATTCCAGTAGTATCTCAGGGTGTTCTGGGCTACACTCCGACACGACTTGTACCGCTTTTGGGGGTCTGACTTTTACCAACCCCCTAGGCCCGCCATGCGATACTCATAGACGAACGGACCGGACTGCTCGGATATTGTCACTGACAGGCTCAGTAGGGTGTCAGGATGAGTTCGCTCATCGACGTCCCTTTTAGTCAATAGCTGGTGGCCCGTCACGTATTGGCTTATACCTCTGACGTGCTAGTGGTTAAATCCACAGCCATAGTATTGACGAGTCTTTAGAGTCCCCCACACTTTCAGTTACTCAGCTTTCGGGCGAAACGCTGTAGAGGCCGTATGGAGATATGGCAGGGTCCGATCAGATACGTGCGGTATTGCACGGATCAGGATCGGACGGTTTGTACTAGTAGCCGTATAGGTATATGGCAGGGTTCGATCAGATACGTGCGGTATTGCATGGATCAGGATCGAACGGATATTACTAGCCGGCTTTGGTTTAAGCCGGATCCTAGTTTAGTACAGTGTAGATTTTGTCTTTTTGCATTTGTATCCGGACGGAATACAGATGCGGGTGTGTATGCACAGTATCGGGGTTTTCCTGTAATTTATTACGGGACCAGTTTTCTGGAGTTGCCAGTTTGCATTCCGTTCCGGCCGGTTTTCCTTTGTTCTTTCCCGGCCGGACTTTTCCGATGGAAGGGGGTTATTTGCAAGTTCGCAAATAACTTTTTGTGGAGGGGTTTTATGCAATTGTGATGATTATGATAGCTTTCATATCTATCCTCCATGCTTGTTTTATTGTGATTGGAAAGGGTATGGGTGGGTGTAAGTAATAAGCATGGTTCATGTTTGTTTAGGATCACCACTTGCTTTTACTACAATAACCTCCCTCTTTGGTTTTTGTTTTCCACCACCACCATTTTCCTACATAGTTTTGGCCGGCCACAAATTTGAAGAGAAGAGAGAAAATGATAGGCTTCATTTTGGTGTGGAGAAAATTAATCATTCATATCATTTTCATTGCCACAAAAATCCCCAAGTTCATATCATCTTGATTCCTCCATCAAGGCAACCAACCCCAAAGTGAGACAAAGCGTATTCTACACTACTTCCTACAGCAAATCTTGGACGCGTCGATTCGCCAGCTTCGCGCCCGAGTTGCCTCGGTATTGAGGTGGGAGCCCGTAAAAGCTACAGGCGATGTGGTGCCCTTTCCGACGAGGAGGAGACGGACGGAGATCCCGCGAGGAGATCGGAGTGGAGATGAAGACCGGAGGACTCGGATCAGTCGGTACATCTCTTCCCTTTCTTGTTAGTAGCTTAGACTTGTTAATGGTTACGATCCGGAGTTTAGTGCGCGGTGGTGCCGGTTTGCAAAGTCCGCAAAAATTAAAGTTTTTCACCGCTTCCGCATTTGGCCGTCGGGTTGACGGCCGGGGCGCCGCCGTGCACTTACAGCTAGGACTAATTTAATGGCACGATCTGGGTTTTAGTGCGCGGTGGTGCCGGTTCAAGAAAATTAAAGTTAGCCATCGCTTCCGCATTTGGCCTCGGGATGGAGGCCGGGGCGCCGCCGTGCACTTACATCTGTTATATAATCAAGCATGGTTATCATCAACATGATATAAGCAATGAATTAAGCAATAGGCAGATTTACTCAATTTGCAGTTCAGTTATCGGTTGTGTCACAGAGGTGATTTCAATGTTATGCGAATGCAGTATGACAATTATGGCCCTTTAAACATGTTAACAAGTTTAAGAACTTTAGAGGTGCAATGATTTATATAAAGGTTCAATACAGCTATTACAGGTTAAAATGCATACGAGTGTCCGAATGGAACAAAACTATAGAGACAAATGCCATAAGCTATGTTAATATTAAAAATGTGATTAAACAGGTAAATGTGGTTATTAGGTTCAATTGCAAACTGTAAGTTCCAAGTTTAAAGATAAAATGATATATAACAATATTGTACATGAAAATGAGAAATGATCGTACCAAGTTAAATTTACAGGTTTAAGGTGTCATAATATATATGTAAATATTGTATAGCATGTAGCAAGGGGTACTTGCCTTGATGGGTCGCGAACCGGGAAATACGGAACGATAAACGTCGGCGGGGGAAACTCGCGACGGGCGCACGGTTCACGGAATGAACCCAAACGACGAACAATGGAACCACACGGGTCGGGGTACCTCGCTGGAACGTCGGGTCACGTCGTCGGCATCGTCGGATTCCGTCCAAGGAATGAACAGTAAACAACCACGACTTGCAACCAAGGAGGGAAAAGAAAATAGAGAAGAAGGAAGGAGGATCTGAGGAGAAAGAAACTTACAGTGGTCTGTAGAGGGGTCGTGAGGATCGACGGCGTCGAAGGAATTCCGGCGGCCAGCCTACGACGACGGTGAGAAAACTGCAGATCAAGAAACTGGATCGGACAAGGAAGAAGAGGAAAGGAGAAGATGAGGGGATATGAAGCTTACTGAGGGGGTGCTTGCGAGGCCGGGGCACGGAGGCGAGACCGCCGGCGGCGACTAACGACGGTGCGACAGCGTGCAGGGGGTGCAGGTGGTCGCGGTGAGGGTGCAGGGCGCGCGGGGGCGATGAAGGAGGATGTGGGTGAGATGAGGCTGAGGAGGCGAGGAAGTCGGTGGTAGTGGCGTCGGCGTCGGGGCTGCAGCGGCGAAGGGGGACGAGGCGGCTGGGCTGCGCGATGGGTTAGGTTTTCTTTAAAAAGAAAGGAGGAGGGAGGTGGTTATATATATATATATATATATATATAGAGAGAGAGAGAGAGAGAGAGAGAGAGATTAAATAGAAGAGAGAGAAAGAGATATGGGGGGGGGGGGGAGAGAGAGATAGAGAGGGAAACGGGGAGAGAGAGAGTAATGGAGTGGGGCCCACAGAAAAATATGAAGGAGGGGATTGGCTGAGATTGAAAGTTGTGAAAGATTTATAAAGATTAGAAATATTTATACGGTTTTTAAAAAAATATTAGATTGGTTACAGTTAAATATGCGATGGTTTAAAAAAATATAAAATTTGCGATTTTGGCGCAAAATAAAACATTTCCAAATCGCGCCCGGGTCGGGTCCACAAATTTGAAATTGAAATAATAGAATTTTAAGCGGGATCCAAAAGTGAAAATGAAGTGTTTCATGATCAAAAAGCATACCCCCAAAACGGACACACGTACGTGCACGTAGCTATCCAAACTCGCCCGTTTCACTGAACGGGACGAGAACACGATGCACGGACGCTACAACAGGGTTAGGAGTGTCAAGCAGGCCAAGATGAATATTTTTAATTTTTTTTTAGATGCCATAAATTGTTATATGCAGAAATGAATTTGCCGGGTAAAATTTACAGTAAATAACAATCAAGCAAGATAAGTGAAAAGAGTACCACATTACGCTCAAACAGTAACTGAAATTTGTAGCATTGGGCTCGGGTGTTACATGTTCGGCCAGGCTGGTGTCGGTCCTTCGAGAGAGGTTTTCCAACGCTTTCGCGAAGTTCCTTAATTAAATAACCTCTTTTCCTTGGGGCGTAGCCCCGCTAACACCTTTCTAGACACCTACTTGGTTTATAGCATTGATCGTTAAGTGAGAAATTTCCCGAGGAGTAGCATATACTCATAGTAGAATCGGGATCCAAATATCATTACGTGACAAAACTGAAGGAATCCTACCAGAATCATCACACTCCAAATGGTATGCAGCGCTAGCAAGTTTCAGTTCTTTTGAAACTCCCGTTGTGGATTTTTGCCTCATGGTCTTATGACCTTGGCGTGAGGTCAAAATGTCATAAGTCACATGTCAAGTTCTTCCCATCATTATCCAGGTTAATTTGAACCCACCCGTACCTACCCTTGACGTAGGCCAAAATGGCAGTACGACTGTCTCAAACCAATGCATTCTATTTATGCAACAGATAAATATCCGGCAGCTACCAATCACTATGCCTTGGCGTGAGGTCAAAATACATAGCTTGAATACTACCGAATATTTAACTGAAATGATGGAGGGCTACGGATGGTTTTGGCAAAACCGTGAACGTAGTAAACTTGATATAATCGATGGAACGAGATAGCTTTTAAAAGGAGTGGCTTAAGCTCCGCGTTTAAAAGTTCTTTTTGAAAAGAAACCGAGTGGTTTTGAAAGTGTTCCAACGACTTTTACTTGGTTTATTTTTCTTGCATTAATTTTAATGCGTCCCATCATTTAATCCTACCATTGCAGAAAACAACCAAAATATGACGTACGCTTATACCATTCGCATTCGCCACGAGGCCCCGTCATTATCCGTTAGGTTACTTAACTAACGACAGAGCGGGGGCTGGACTAGCGCGGATGAAAAACATAAGCAACGCCTAAATAATATCATATATAGATATATTGGAATGATAGCCATTCCAGATCACAGATGAACACATTGGATATACTAGGAATCCACAATTCGTACGAGCCTGTAACGAAAAGCGGATTACACGGTCGCGATGAATAGCCAAAACCCCACCCTAGACCCCTATGGGTGCGGCAAACTACCCGCCAAATATCCGAAGCGGAGCAACCTCCCTCAACGACGTGAGTAGGCCACTCGGCACTTCGAGATACCCGGTAGTTTTTGCACCCCACCTTGGGTCTATCCTAGGAGCAAAAAAACAGTAAAAGAAATTATACAATGACGGCTACAACCTCACCCAGGTTGTGCGGCCAAAAATAATATTACATCAATTACAAATTTACATGAATTGAAAGAAAAAGAAAAACTCTCATCTCACAACCCACCGGCTATTCATCCGCGACAATCCAATGAATTCATATACACATACCATCAACATTACAGATCACAGATATGTATAACCCCCACTAATCGACGTATAGCGATTAGCAGACGTTTAATACATATATCACATCACAGATATAAACCCGTTAGTTTAAGTCTTTAGAAGTTCGATCAAAATACGGATTTTTAAGCCCCAAAAACTAATTTTGCTTTCTGGAAAATCTGGGCTGAAAACACATACTGTAAAAATCCCAAAACACCCAACTGAATAAACTGCATGAAAAATCGCCCACGGCCGAGTCAACTCGGCCGCGGATCCGCGGCGGGAGCACGCTCCCGCCGCGGTTCCGCGGCGCGTTGATCGGTTCAGTGGACCATTTTTCTACAGTTTCTTCTAAAAACCCTGAGCCGAATTTTAAGGTAAGATTTATCATTTTTGGAACAGAAAAAAAATTCGGCAGAAAGTTGATTTTCCGGGCGTGTTTCGTGACTTTTTCTCCGATCGAACTTCTAGTTACTTTGCTAACATGTTAGATAGTGTTTAACTAGGCTCTGATACCACTGTAAGTCCACGTTACCTCTCCCGGTACTTACGGGCTTGCGGAAATGATAAAAAACGATTTTTCAAGAGGTGGTAACATGGACTCAAAATACGGATCTTTGTTAAACAACTATCTAACAAACCTAACAAGAGTTTTACCTACTCGGTTAGGTGGTTATACCTTAACTTGAACTCCTTCGTCTTCAACTCCTTACGGTGGTTGGATCGGCCTCACCTCTTCGTCTCCTTGCGCCGAAGATGGATCCACCTGAAAGCTTCTACCTTTGGTTTCTCTTCAAACTAGAAGAAACTAGAACACTTGGTTTGCTAAACCTTATGAACTAGGATTAGTAGAGAGGAAGCAAATAAGAGAATGAGTAACCCTTTTTGCCTAGTAGAGAGGAAGCAAATGAGAGAATGAGAGGAAGCAAGTGTTAAAACCAGAACACTTGGTTTGCTAAACCTTGTGAACTAGGATGAGTAGAGAAGTGATATGGGTTTTTTTTTATCTCTAAGACAATGATTCTCAACTCATGAGAGGGAGTTGCCTTGAGCTAGAGAGAGCAAGAGGAAGAGCAAGAGGGAGAGCTCAAGCAAAAGAGAGAAAGCAAATGAGAGAATGAGTAACCCTTTTTGCCATCCAAGCTCTTATAATCCAAAATCATGATAACTCATAATAGTAATTGAGTATTATGTGATGGTTCAAGTCAAAATGGCCATATCATTTCATGCACTCATTTTGCAAAAAGAAACAAGCAAGCAAAAGTCTTTGCCATGAAATGATAGCCATTGTAATGATGGTGGTCAACTAGTCCAACCTAGTCAACCGGTCAACAAAGTCAACAAGTCAACAAAGTCAACTCTTCATCCCAACCATGACACAATAATACTTAATTAATATTATCATTAATCATATTTCTTATTCTCATTAGGGTTTAGCAAAAGTCAATAGTCAACAGTCAACAACCCTAATGAGAATTCTCTGCCTCTGTCTCTCTGTCAACTGTGCATACACACCCGCATCCGTGTTCTGAGGAACACGAATACAAATGAGATAAAACCAATCCCAAAACGTACACTAGGATCTGGCTTAAACCAAAGCCCGCTAGTGTTAACTGTCCAGACACTAAACGTGCATAAGTGCACGGATGTGACCGAACCCTGTCGTAAAACCATGCGACCTGTCGCATAACCATGCGACCTCTACTCTTTTGCCTAAAGGCGAATAGCTCTCTGTATGGGACTCTAAAGACTCGACACTACGCTGGCAGTGGGTTTAACCACAGACCGCAAGCGGCACTAGCTGTGCGTAACGGTCCCCAGGTAGATGCCGACAAGAAGACAGACGAGGTAAAACCCATCTGAACTCCTACTGAGCCTGAATGTGATAATCTCTATACAGTCCGGTCTGTTCGTCTGATAACATCGCATGGCGGGCCTAGGGGGCGGTAATCGTCAGTCCCCTAATAGCGGTACAAGACGTGTCGGGGTGTAGCCCAGAACACCCTGAGATAATACTGGAAACCTACTAGTATATCTCGCTTGCCCTGGTCAGGGACGACTTGTGTAATGGCTCTCTTAGACACAGCGCGATGTCAACCCCCAATACCGGGAGAGACGAATCCTGTCTAACCGTCACTGCCTCCAAATGCTTCGGGACTGCACCCAACTACTACCTGTTTGCACGACTCCTTTGATCCATGGTAGGGTAGTAATCTAAGTACAGTGGGAACACACTCGAGGCGAAGTGACAGTGTCAAGTCAGCGGACTAAGCTGTACTCATGTCACTTGGGAACTGATAACTGATGATAGGTATAGTACCAACCAACAGTTCCCGACGAGTCCTGTCCAGTGTACTCGTAACCTAACGAGCACCCGCATACTATCTCAAGTACGACGTACTGACGGCTGTGGGACAGACCGTCTCCCACACTGGGATGAGAAGCGCATACGCTAGTCTACTCCGGAGTATCGATGCCCTGTCTCGATAGTCCTACGACTAGGGACCTGCATAAGGATGTGCTTGTGGATTACCCAGCCCCCACTAGTGTGACTGCCATCACAACGCTGGTAATCAAGCAAAGATCTAAGGGCTCCACTAATGTGTATAGGTGATATACTAAAATAAACACATGTACATATTAAAGAAGAAACAAACCAAGTAGCATACTACTATATTGAGCATGATTGTCTATACAAGGTGAATATCCCAAGCTTCCATTAATTAATATACAAACTAGTATGATACAATAATGGCCTCTAGGGCATATACACTAACAGTTGTCCCCCTACAGATGACCCGACAGCCAATCTCACTTGAAGCAATTCCTTTGAGGTATCATATATTGCGATACGAAATTGCTCTCCATATAAAACATTATTATGGAGGAAGATGAAAACTAAGTCCATCTTCTCGTGCTGCCTCTGGTATACACCATCAACTGAGGCCAACACGAGGCACTTGGCATTCGCACTGTCCTTTTCCCTTGTCTTACGGATATCCTTATCCGCGATGGTGGAAACTGCACCTGGGACGGCAAGGGCTTGAGTAGTAATGAGGTGGTCCCGTTTGTCATAGGTAATGGACATCTGGACAAACCATTGCCAGTCATTATAGTATAACTCAGTCATTTTATTATCTATCTGTAACCTAATCTGGTTACCTTATCGCTGTATATAGGAGAGAAAGAAGAAAACACTCAGCATGATGCTCTTGAAAGTTTAGATTAGTTTTTAATTTATCTAAATAGGATGGCTCCCACTGTCTTTTGAATCCTTCCTCAAACCATAAAAGAAGAATCAGTTAGGATTGATCTCACCGTACAATTCTTGCTTAACCGTTCGGCCAGGCTAGTGTCGGTACTTCGAGGGAGGTTTTACGACGCTTTCACGAAGTTCTTTATTTAAATAACCTCTTTTCCCTGGAGGCGTTGCCCCGCTAACACTGTTCTAGACACCTACTTGGTTTATAACATTGATCGTTAAGTGAAGAATGTCCCGAGGAGTAGCGGATACTCACAGTAGGATCGGGATCCAAATATCATTGTGTGATAATCCTGAAGGAATTCTACAAACATTATCACACTCCAAATGGTATGCAGCACTAGCAAGTTTCGGTTTCTTTAGAAACTCCCGATGTGGATTTTTTCCCCGTGCTCTTATGACCTTGACGAAGGCCAATATATCATAAGTCACATGTCAAGTTCTACCCGTCATTGTCCAGGTTAATTTGAACCCATCCGTACATACCCCTGACGAAGGCCAAAATAATAGTACGACTGTCCCAAACCAACGCATCTATCTATGCTACATATGAACACCCGGCAGCTACCAATCACTATGTCTTGACGAAGGCCAACAAACATAGCTTGAATACTACTGACTATTCATATGAAATGACGGAGGGCTACGAATGGTTTTGGAGAAACCGTGAACGTAGTGAACTTGATATAATCGAAGGAACCTGATAGCTTTTAAAAGGAGTGGTTTAAGCTCCGCATTTAAAAGTCTGCTGTTTTAAAATAACTGAGTGATTTAAAAATTTGTTCCAACGATTCAGCTTTGGTTTGTTTGCTTTGCATTAATGTAATGCGGTCCCATCAATTAACCTACCACTGCAGAAAACAACAAAAATACAACGTACGCTTATGCCATCCGCATTCGCCACGGGGCCCCGTCATCACTCGTTATGTTACTTAACTAACGACAGAGCGGGGGCTGGACTACCGTGGATGCAAAACATAAGCAACGTCTATTATATAATACATATATAATAATATCCATTCGTCTGACGCAATGATAGGCATTCCAGATCACAGATGAATACATTGGATATACTAGGAATTCCGCATTTCGTTTGAGCCTATAAGGAAAGACAGATTCCACGGTCGTGATGAATAGCCAAACCCCACCTGTTTCCCTAATTAGAGCAAAGCACTCTTCAGAATTCAAAATTTGAATTAAAGCTGTGCTTTTATAAAAGCGCTTCACTACAACTAGCACGCCTCGTGCAAAGCATATAGCCGCTAGCTCTGGGTGCGCTGCGCTCCAAGTAACGCACCACGTGCAAAGCATGTGTGCGCTAGCGCTAAGAGCGCTGCGCTCCAATTAGCGCACCATGGGCAGAGCGCATAAGCGCTAGCGCTGGAACTAAATGTTCCTCACCGTTGGATCAAATATCCAACGGATATGATTAAATCATCAGTTAACAAGAATAAAATTCTGTTGAATCTTTCCAAACAGAAGAGATTGTGCCCTGAATTTGGAACACCGTTGGATCAATGATCCAATGGTAATTAAAAATCACTAAAATACAGAACAAATTCTGTAAAGAAGGAAAGATTTCTCAATCTTGTTAAAATAAGAAGATTATCTTCTGTAAATCAGAAGCCCTTGGATCAAGGATCCAACGGTGGGGAAATTCCCAAATCAATGGGAGAATAAATCTCTTTAACTGATTCAACAAATCAGCTTCCCCTATATAAAGGACCTAAGACTTCAAGTCGAAAATAGAGAGAACCCTCTGCAAACTTTGAGAAAAAACTCAAAGAGAAAGAAATGCAAGCCTTTGAAGAAAGAAGATCATTTTCTTCATCTTTAAAGGTAAAGAATTATATTCTTGGAAAAACAGAGATGAAATCATCTCATTAAAAAAAAAGAAGAACCATCTTCTAAAAAGATCAGAGATCTAAGAACAAGATCAAGATCTTCAGTAAAAAAGAAAAAGATCAAAAAGATCTAATTATAAAAGATGAAAAGAAGTAATTTACTTCATTCACAGATCTTTTGATCTATAAAGGCATAGCCTTTTGATGAGAACAAGAACTTTGGTTCTTGAATCTTGAGGCAAAGCCTCTTTTAAGAGAACAAAAAACTTGTTCTTTGATCTTAAATTGATCAAAATGCGCTCTGCGCTATTGGACAGTGCCTTGCACTCTTGAATTGCGCCTTTGCGCTTATTGGACTGGCGCACAGCGTCAGCGCGCGCCACGTGTCACTCACTGGCGCACTCATAAACTGGCGCAGCGCACTTATAAAGCGTAGTGTGCTAACAGACTTGTGCTCGGCGCTAAGCGACACGTGTCACTCTTATGTGTGCTAGCGCAATGCGCTCTTTAATTGGCGCAAAGCGCATGATGCGCCACGTGGCGCACTGTCAGAACACCACTTTGTTCCTAATAAATGCTATGCATTATAAAAAGGGTAGAGCCCAAACAAAGGCCTAACAGGCCAAATATAAATGAAAATGTTAAACATTTTTAATTGGACTTAGCCCAATTCTGGCCATAAGTCCTCAATATAAATTGAACTGAACACAACTGCTTTTCCAATCAATTTACACCCGGTTCGAGGGTACATCTCTTTACTCCTCTAATATCCGTCGTTGTAATCCCTCAACGTCGTCATAGAGGTGATGGGTCCCGACAACCATGCATTACTACGGACTGTGGGGTTCTTAAACTCATGGACTATGACGTCCTTAACCTCGACCGTGATGTCTTAAAACTAATACCGGACTGTGGGGTCCTTAAACTCATGGACTATGATGTCCTTAACCTCGACCGTGATGTCTTAAAACTAACACCGGACTGTGAGGTCCTTAAACTCACGGACTATAACGTCCTTAACCTTGACCGCGATGTCTTAAAACTAACAATGGAACGTAATGCCCTTAAACTAATTATCGACCGCAATGTCACTAAACTAAACAATAGAGCCCAACTGCTCTTTTGTTGGATCTAAACGATCCCGTTCAGTTGATCTTAGTCTAAAAGTAGACTAACGTGTCCTTAACAAACGTTTAAGTTGATCTTAGCCTCAACTAAGGCTAACGTATCCTTAAACACAAACCCCCCCAAACCCAAATCTAAGAAAGATACGGATTTGGATTAATCCACATCCTACGGGCGACAGCATAACTTAGTCTCCGTATACAATCCACGAGCAACCGAACACAAAACAAACACCCACGACACGAAGCGACCATATGGAGAAGGAGAAAGTTGTTACCGCGATGCGGTAGCGTAATTAACTGCAGGGGCTTGCTCCTGCAGGGAAGAGCGTCCCCATAATTAAAACCCCCTCAAACGAGGGGGAATCTGACGAAGTCTGCTACATCGGCCGCATCCATTTAAACCTTCGATACATGGTGCCATAAATCAACTTGGCATCTTCGGAGAGGTGGACGGATAGCACCAATTAGCATCTGCCCCGAATTTCAGGCAAGACGGACCCGTGCGGTCTCGTCTCCGTGGTTCGGAGGGGAACAGATTCTGGCATGCCCGGTGGGACCTTTTCCTCTTTCCACTCCACACTTCGTGTGTCGTGTTCGCGAACGAATCGCGGTTTGCTAATGGTTGCCCTTGGGTTTCGAGGTACTAAGATTTGGCGTTTTGCTCGGTACAGAAAGCAAAGATCAATGGCGTTCACCTGCTCGAAGTGTTCCACATGCAACTGCAACCCACGTTCTGCCTCAACTGGGGGCATAGCTTACGAGCCCCAAGCGGCTTCCTAGTTCACAATGCCGGTGGAACAAGTCACTCAAGCCACCACAGGATTGTTTTTCGGGACCATGCTCCTGCCAACGAGCTTCACCGCTCCTATGCCAACGCCAGAAGCTCCCAAGAAGTCGGTCTTCGATTGGCTTGCTACTACCACGGACCCTCTCAACGGGTCGTCCGGCTCTAACTCCTCGGTCTTCGCCAGACTGAGCCTGAACTCCGATGGGCCTGCCAAGAAGCCCATGATACCTGAAGAGGCCATCCCGAAGAAGATAGCCACCCATGTTCCTGAAGTCGTCAAGGCGGCTTCTCCTGCCAAAGAGTCGGTCTTTACAAGACTGACTATTCCGGATCCCGTTCCTGCTCGAAGGTCAGTCTTTGACAGATTGGATACCGCTACTCAACGGACATCAGTCTTCAAGAGGCTGACGCCAGCAACAGCCCCTCACTTGGATATGGAGGCAAGATAAAGCCATCCCCATCGCCGAACCAACCCCAACATCTCGACACGCTCGATGTCGCTACTGGCGCCGAGTAAGGAAGGCTGGGGGCAACTCCCCCTCTGGGCTACTCCACCAGATCCAACGATGGAAATTAATGTTGCTGTTCCAACCGGGAACAGCTTTGAGCTGCTGAACAAGGTGCGCAGGAATTCGCCTACCGCTGTATTAAAAAGATCTCCTCCACCGGTAAAGACTGTCGCAGAAGCAAAACTGGAACAGCCCCTCAGCGGCTGTCCTCCAAAATCTACAAAGTCTGGCGGCAGGTTCGGGACTCAGTAATTGATGAAGATTACCCTCGCCGACAAAAAAAGGCGAAGGTTCAACAATAAGAGAACCATCCTGCCAAATCACAAAAAGTTGTCTGGGTGCCCGCTGCGACGCCCCCCTCAACTTCAACTGCTCAAAATAAAAGGAGGCCGGAGAAAGCCCCCGTGGCTGCGGCAGATCGCAAAGGAATTGAGCCCAAACGCCCCAAGTCTGGGGGCATGGTGGTGCATACCGTCTATATGGCATCCGGGAAAGAGGATAGCCGTGCTTCTACGGGCCACCGACTGTTGGAGATAGTGCCCTCAAAGTCAATTATTGGATCGCAGGTACGTGATTGTAATGATTGAGGCATGACCTATACCGATATGACAGTCTTGCTCGAGATGATAGTATGCTATCTGGTTTGTCTTTATCCTCGTATACATGCTTTAGTTCGCTATTTCATGTTGATAGAGCCCATAGGATTCTTGCTTGACTACCAGCAGTATGATGGCGATCATATACGTGGGAGCTGGGGTCTGTAAGCACATCCTTAAAGAGTCCCTAGTCGTGGGAGTTTCAAGACAGGGCATCGATACTCCAGAGTAGACTAGTGTATACAGTCGAGACCCCGACGAGGGGCGATGGCCGGTCTCACAAGCCATTGGTATCAGTAGGATCACCTAAGATGTATACAGGCGCTCATTAGGTTATGAGTACACCGGACAGGACTCGCCGGGAACATGCTAGTTGGTATTATACATATCGTCAGATAGCAGTTCCCTGGTGACATGTGTACAGGTTAGTTCATCGACCTGAGGTCGTCATTTGTCTCGTGTGAGTTCCCACTGTGCTTTGATTTCTACCCTACCACGGCTCAAAGGAGTCGTGCAAACAGGTCTTTTTTGGGTACAGTCCCGAGCCACATGGAGGCAAGTGAGCGGATCGGCAGGGGATTCGTCTCTCCCGGTATTGGGGGTGAGATCACGCTGTGTCTAGGAGAGCCATTACACAAAGCCCTCGGCCGAGGCAGGAGATTTACTGGTAGGTACTCCAGTAGTATCTCAGGGTGTTCTGGGCCACTATTTGACATGACTTATACTGCTATTGGGGGTCTGACGTTACCAGCCTCTAGGCCGATATGCCATACTCATAGACGAACGGACCGGACTGTATGTATATTGTCACTGTTAGGCTCAGTAGGGTTTATGGATGAGTTCGCTCGTCAGCTTCCCTTCCAATCAATACATAGGCAACCGTTACGTACAGCCTGTACCTCTGACGTGCTAGAGGTTATACCCAGTGCCAGTGTGTTGATGAGTCATTAGAGTCCCTCACAGACACTTTCCTAAGTTCGGGTGAAACGTTGTAGAGGCCGTATGGTTTTATGGCAGGGTTCGGAAAATGCACGTGCGTTTTCGCACGTGTCATTTTTCGGGTAGATAATACTGGTAGGCTTTGATTTAAGCCGGAACCCAGTATTATACTGTGTAGATATAATATCTTTGTCTCAGTTGCATTTGTATTCGGTCGTAATACAAATGCGGGTATGTTAATACTGATACGGGGTTATCCTGAAATTCGTTTCAGGATCACTTTTAGAAGCTGCCAGTTTCCAGTTTTCTATCGCCCGTATTTAACATTCGGTTAAATGCAGATTATCTTTTCTTCTTGGATGAGTCATGAGGGTGAGTTATGCTTCTAGAAGGTTCTAGAAGTGATGATAAGGCTAGTGAGTCATTAGTGCTTTAAATGTTCATTTAATGTTTTAGATGACAAGGTTAGTGATTCATTGTATGCTTTAATGGTTATGCAAGGTGTAATTGTGACTCATTATTTCTTTAATTGTTGTGGTCACCTTCCCCTCTCCTACACTCACCCCCTTCCATATATTAGCCGGCCCCTCATTCTTGAGAAAGGATGGTTGTTCATTTGGATAAAAAGATATAGTTTTGGGTGGATGGAAAATTGATATCTCATTTCATTCCATCACAATTTCAAAAGGGCAACTTCTATAACCGTTTGTCCATAGCTTTGGACGTAACGAGACAAAGTGTTCTACTCATTCTCTAAATCAATCTTGATCATCTCTTTTAGCAAACTTGATGATCGAGTTGCCTCGGTTCAGAGGCGGGAGCCCGTTTAAAAATCCGTTGACGTGGTGCCACCTGGACGAGAACACTGGAGATTCAGGAGATCGGAGCAGCCACAACAAAGAATGGGATGATGGTTGAAGACCGAAGGACTCGGATCGTTCGGTATAACTCTTCTACCCACTTTGTAGTTTGTTAGTTTAGCTTTAATAGTAGATCCGGGTTATAGTACGCGATAGCGCCAGTTGTAAAAGATTTTGTTCTGCATTTGGCGTCCGTTAGACGGCCGGGGCGCTACCGTGGACTTGCACCGACCACTCACCCGATCCATCACGAAGGCTCAGGAACAACAACAACATAAGTTTCAGGAGATGCTGACTGCAATGGTCGCACTTACCGGGCCAAAAGAAAGCCCGGAGGCGTCATCGGAACAACGTCACGAACACGAGACTGATGCTGAATTCCTTCGGAGAATGCTCGAAAAGAAAGACAAGGAGGCTGTGGAACAAGCGGCCAATATAAAGCAGATGGCCCTTCTATTCTAGGATATGGTGGGCATGATGATCCAGCCGGATCCCCCAGCCGAAGATCCTCCATTAATAATTGAAGATGACAGAGGAGAAACATCGAATCCTCTGCCGGCTCTGTCAACAGCCAAGGAGGTGACAATCTCCAAAGCTTCCCTGGATGACTATATTGCCCAGCAAATTCGAGTTCACCAGGCAAATGAAGCAGCGGGGCAAGTTGTTAGAACTGGGCGACCGTATCCAGGCTGGTATGATCAAATAAAGTACCCGCCGGGCTACACGATCCCTAAATTCCATGTGTACAAGGGGACAGGAAATTCCCATCAACATGTCGCCCAGTTCAGAGCTCTTTGCGGCAACACCGGGGGTGATGATAAACTTTTGCTTCATCAGTTCGTCGGCAGCTTGTCGGAGACGACCTTCGAATGGTACTCCGAACTCCCGAATGACTCCATCAAGACTTTTGCGGAAATGGAGCTGTTGTTCACCCAGCGATTCGCAAGTGCTAGTGAACGCACCCCGATAACGACATTGATCAATGCCAGGGTAAAGCCAGGCGAGACATGGGTCCAATGTGCCATACGTTGGCGAAATCTGTGGTCGAAGTGCGAACAGCGCATCGAAGAAGCACCGGCGGTGGGTATGTTCGTGGGCACTCTGGACCCTTATGCGACTATCTCCCAGTTCATGATGTTCTTCAAGACGACCACTTTCCAAGCCTTGATCGACAAACTGGCCCAAATGGACCAGATGGGTCATAGACCGTCTCCTCCATAGCCAGACTCTCGAAATGAGAAAGGAAAAGGGAAAGCGATCGTTGTCGCCAACGCTCAACAACAACCGAGTGGCCCGAGAGCGGTTGTTCGCCAAAGCAATAAGCGGCAATCCCTCGATGAGAAATTGAGACGTCCTTACTCGTTTCCCAGAAATAAAACAAGGAGACTGTTCGAACTGGCTGTGCGCAATGGGCTCATCACGCTACCGGAGTCGAGACACCCACCATAACCGAATGACGTCAACGATCCCAATTACTGCCCTTACCATCAAGTATTGAGCCATCCAATCGAAGATTGCTACGTCTTCAAAAATTGGGTTGAAGACCAATACCAGTAAGGCAAGTTCGCGTTGTCTGAAAATTAGAAGGTGAACCCGCCACAACCACATGCTCCGAAAAAGATGGACATGCCCGGGGCATCGTGCTCATTCATAGAGGAAGCTCCATGGGAAGTTGTTCTTTCGGCAAAAACTAAAAGAATGCCGAAAGATCTTCAAACATGTCCAGCAACCAGGTGGAAAAGCCCGCTAGAGCCGGAGATTATCGAGGAGATGCTGAAACCACGCCCGACATTGGGAATTAATAGTGATGGTGGACAAAACATTCGGGCCCAGCCGTCAAAGTCTTCGAAGAAAGAGAAGAAGACCAAAAAGCCCGTGAAGCCTGACAACAAGCGCACGGATCTGCAAAAGCATATTGACGCGCTGAAAGAATAAAACCAGAGGGCGCGAACCCCAGTCACGCTTCAAGAGTTCCTCAATCACATCCTTTCGAATGAAGATAACGACAATGATGAGGGAGGCGACTTGTCAGAAGAATCCGAAGATTATGTGGCAAGTTGCCACATGATCGCTCATTTGTCGCTAGGTAACAAAGCAGCTCACTCGGCGTTAGGAGATAACATAAAAGAGCTGGGGACAGGAGCAGTGCCAAAACCTTTGGATTACGTGACAAGGTCTATCAAGGAGAAACCTACTTGTTCATAAAGCATCCGGCGAAACTTCGTCTCAAAGCAACAACGGACCGAAATGTCCCTAACCTAATGATGGACCGCAATGTCCCTAAACTAACGATGGACCGCAATGTCCCTAAACTAACGACGGACCGAAACGTCCTTAAACTAACAACGGACCGAAACGTCTTTAAACTAACAACGGACCACTATGTCCTAAAACTGGCCGTTGACCGAGATGCCGATAAACTACGGTGGATGGCAGCATCCCAAAACTGATACAAAAAAAAAAATAAAAAAGAAAACGGTATGTCCATAAGCAAAATGGGCACGGATGAAAACCCGAAAGGGCTCCGTGAGTAAAAACAGCAGGGCTACTGGCGAGTCTTGTGAAAATTCGAAAGGGCGCAACCTCGTTAGAATAAAAAAAAAGAAAAAAAAATGGTATGTCCACAAGCAAAAAGGGCACGGATGAAAACCCGAAAGGGCTCCGTGAGTAAAAACAGCAGGGCTACCGACGAGTTTTGTGAAAACCTAAAAGGGCGCAATCTCGTTAAAAGATACTTGCAAAGTCCTCTCGATTTTGTAAGGAGAAATCACCCGCGTGGGGTCCTTACGACTCATAAGGGAGCAACACACTTAGGGATCCCCATGATTCCTAAGGAGAAATTACACTTGCGAGATCCTCACGACTCGTAAGGAGAACTTTCTTATGGGACCCTCACGGCTCATAAGATTTGAAAGTCTTAAGCTACAGGGATCTGAACCTGTTCTTAAGCAGCCCCACAACCTCCGATACTGCCCTACAAGCGGCTCAATGCTGACCCTTGTATACAATCCACGGGCACCAATAAACATCTCCCTAACGAAGTCCCATCCGTGACTAGGGATAAGTCTATATGGTGAACAACCCTTGTAAGTCCTCTCGATTTACAAGGAGAAAACCCTCTTGTAAGATCCTTACGACTTATAAGAGAACATACACTTAGGAGTCCTCATGATTCCTAAGGAGAAAACGCGCCTACGAGATCCTCACGACTCGTAGGGAGAAATATCTTTATGAGACCCTTACGGTTCATGCAGTCAAAAGCCTTAGTCGACAGAATCCTAACCCTGTCTACTAAGCCACCTTTGTTCGACATCGACGAAGGCAAATGATGATTCGCTCCTGGCAATGTCCTAGTTGTAGCGGTGCTGATGCCTCAATCGGTGTCCAAATCCAAGCTTGCAACAAAAAACTGGCAAGCCACACATGCATACGAAATAGCCGAAATGATGGGGCAACTTGCAAATGAAATCAGCAAGTAAAAATGTATGCATGCAAAATAGCCAAAATGATTGGGCAACTCGCAATAAAAAGCATCGAGTAAAAATAAAACAAATAGCTGAAATGATTGGGCACCACGAAAAATAGCCGAAATGATTGGGCAATCGCGACCTTCGCGATATAAAAGCTGAAATGATAGAGCATCGCGGAAAGAAATAAAAAAAATGAAATGAAAATTATGCCCTCAAGGTGATATCACATCGATCCCTGTATACAATCCAGGGGCGCAAACAAAGAAGGAATCATGCCTTCCCTCCTCAGGCTCCATCAGAAAGAGAGCCAAGTCTCGACGGTCACATCTGCATCCCAAAAGACCAACAACAACGCTCAATCTTGTGCCAACAAGGCATGGAAGCGACACAGCGAAACGGAATCATGGCAAAGCCCCCTAGTTCCGAGTCTCGACGGCCACATTTACAGCCTGGAGACCAACAACAGCGTTTCTTCTCACTACAACGGAATGCAGACGAGACATCAACAAGCGAACCCAAGGTCAAAACAAATCGGAGCCATGGGAAAGTCCCCAGTTCCAAGTCTCGACGGTTCAAAAACAACATAGAGACCACCTCGACTTTCATCTCGATACAGCAGACGCGATGTCACCCCAGCGTTCTTTCTCCAACAAGATGTAGCGCAACACCAACAACGGAGCCATGGCAAAGTCCCTAGTTCCAAGCCTCGACGGTTCACCAACAACGTAGAGACAACCGCGACATTCGTCTTGATACAGTAGACGCAATGTCAGCAACGGCGTTCCTTCGCAGTCCAATCGGATGCAGACGCAACATCAACAAACGGAGCCACGATAAAGTCCTTAGTTCCAAGACTCTACAGTCTACAGACAACCTAGAGTCAACCAATGACCTCTTCCCCGGATCAACGCTCCATCTCGAAAACAAGTCAACCAACCCGAGGAAATCAGTGTCCTTGGCAACCTCCTCGATTCAGGGAAATCAGCGTCCTTGACGAGAGCACTTCGATTCGCGTCGACCCGCAAGGAAATCAGTGTCCTTGCAGGAATACCTCGATTCGTCTCAACCCGAGGAAATCAGTTTCCTTAGCAACCTCCTTGATTCAGGGAAATCAGCGTCCTTGACGAGAGTACTTTGATTCGCGTCTACCCGCAAGGAAATCAGTGTCCTTGCAGGAATACCTCGATTTGTCTCAACCCGAGGAAATCAATGTCCTTGGCAACCTCCTCGATTCAGGGAAATCAGTGTCCTTGACGAGAGCACTTCGATTCGCGTTGACCCGCAAGGAAATCAACGTCTTTGCAGGAATACCTCGATTCGCCTCAACCCGAGGAAATTGGTCTCCTTGGCAACCTCCTCGATTCAGGGAAATCAGCGTCCTTGACGAGAGCACTTCGATTCACGTCGACCCGCAAGGAAATCAGTGTCCTTGCAGGAATACCTCGATTTGTATCAACCCCAGGGAAATCAGTGTCCTTGGCAATCTCCTCGATTCAGGGAAATCAGCGTCCTTGACGAGAGCACTTCGATTCACGTCGACCCGCAAGGAAATCAACGTCTTTGCAGGATTACCTCGATTCGTCTCAACCCGAGGAAATCAGTGTTCTTGGCAACCTCCTCGATTCAGGGAAATCAGCGTCCTTGACGAGAGCACTCCGATTCACGTCGACCCGCAAGGAAATCAGTGTCTTTGCAGGAATACATCGATTCGTCTTAACCCGAGGAAATCAGTGTCCTTGGCAACCTCCTCGATTCAGGGAAATCAGCGTCTTTGACGAGAGCAGTACGATTCGCGTCGACCCGTAAGGAAATCAGTGTCCTTGCAGGAATACCTCGATTCGTCTCAACTCGAGGAAATCAGTGTCCTTGGCAACCTCCTCAATTCAGGGAAATTAGCGTCCTTGACGAGAGCACTTCGATTCGCGTCTCAACCTGAGGAAATCAGTGTCCTTGCAGGAATACCTCGATTCGTCTCAACCCGAGGAAATCAGTGTCCTTGGCAACCTCCTCGATTCAGGAAAATCGGCATCCTTGACGAGAACATCCTCGATTCGCGCCGACCCATAGAGAAATCAGTGTCTCTGCAGGAATATACAACGTCATCAGTATGACCCCGTCATGGAAATACGTCATCCATATGACCCCGTTTTGGAAGTACGTCATTTACGTATCTATCCCACTAAACACTTACGGGTCCTCTCGACTCGTAAGGAAAAAAACTCTCTTATAAGATCCTTACGACTTATAAGGGAAAACGCACTTAGGAATCTTCTCGATTCCTAAGGAGAAAATACACCTACGGGATCCTCTCGACCTGTAGGGAGAAAATTCTTTATGAGACCCTCACGGCTCATAAAATTGAAAAGCCTTAGGAAGCAGATCTTAACCTGACTCCTAAGCCATCGCTGTCCTACAAGGAAATCAAAATAGATTATCCATAAAATGTACTTACTAAAAGGGAGACACCATTGTGAAGAAAAATACGTCTTTTATTCATGAATCCAAATGAATGCAAAGTACAATTTATGAAAGAACCAAAAATACTCTCATTCAGGAGTATGTACAAAAGAAGAATAAAAAATATACAATTCTTCAAGCTGGCGGATGATTCAAAAGGTTCATAAGTCCATCCTTCCTTTCTTGGGTCTCAGCTTCAAAATTGGCTATGGTTGCGAGATGGGTCTCCGCTTCCGACTGTTGGGCCTGATGCGAGGCAAGCCGGCCTTCAAGTTCATGCTCAGTAGCTTTATGACCATCAACCATCGTCCGGGTAAAGATAACAGCTTTATCAACAACCACCACGTCCTTGATTATGACTTGAAGCTCTTGCCAAAGTTTATATGCGCGGGTGGTCTTAGATGTAAGTTCAGCTTGAAGCTCCCCTAGCGCAGTCGAAGCCAGCTTCCTCTCTGACAACTTTCGGCGGAGCCTCTTTTCACAGGAAAGCGTATTAGCGGTGTACCGCTTAATCAACTCCTGCAAACTTGTCTTCCCAGCCACCACCTCCGAAGGAAGGCGTGCGCATTCAAGACTATGCAAGCAAGCCTCCACTCGACGACAGAATTCGAACCAAACTTGCACAAATGCTTCACTGTGATAAGTGGCAAGAAAGGGGAGAGAACCGTTGGCTTCAGCGCAAAATTCTTCGGCTGCGAGCGAGCTACCAACATGAAGGTCTTCGATTAACTCTAACAAAGAGTGAAGGCTTGACTTGGCCATACGTTCGGATGCACGCAGCGCATAAGGGCCAGACGGCATGAGAATGCGAGTCTCCAACGCGGAAAAAGTAGGCAGAGCTGTTAAAGATTGATAAATGATCAGCGAAGGTTGCAAACAGATGACAGATGCAAAGGCGTCGACACTTTACTTACCCACGTTTATACGAGAAGAGTCTGGAAGATCTCCGGGCCCATCGAGGACCTCAACCTCATCATCAGCCTCCAGAACTACAGAAGACATGAACATTGTTACATAAAGAAGTAACAATATCGAGAAAGGAGCGAACAATGCTAACCTTGTCCGGAAAATAGAATGATGCGCTGAGGGGATATCGCCTGTGGAGCAGCCAGTTCCTTCCTGGGAGACAGGCCAGCGATGGACGCCGCCAATTACCGTAGCTTTGAAAAGACAGAAAAGTTTAAATAATGAAGAGATCGTTAAAATAAAAGATAGGAACAATACCTTCGATGCTCCTCCCACTTTGGGTTGGAGGGATAGCAGCTTCGGCGGCCCCCTCCGTGCCCCTAGACACATCATCGGGGAGGTGAACCGGTATAGTAACTTCCGGTGGAGGAGCAGTGACCATCGCTACGGGCTCCAATGGAAGGATGGTGGCCTTGATTACCTGTCCCGCAGTCTCCGAGCTGTCCCCAGGGATATACATTGAACCCGCGGCCAATGAAGATGCCTCTTCCGGAGGAGCAATCACCTGGGGAGCAGGAATCACCAAGGGAAGCTCCATCGCAGGAGGGACAGTTTCATCAGCCCCCTCCACACTGAGCAGTGTTTCACTAGGGGTATCAGCAGGCTCTACGGTCAGTAAACCCGTGGGAACCTCCCCCATCGCCGAGGTCTCTGCACAGTTCACACAAGGATAAGAATACATGTATTCAAGTGCAAACAATATAAAGTATTACAAAGAAATACCGGAACGTACCAATGCGCAAGGAAGCTTTCTGTATGGCTCGCTCAAGCCGACACTCCTTCTCAAGGAGGTGTGCCTGCCGAGGTTCAAGTGTAAGTCCATGTCACGCACCCCACGAACTTGCGGGGAGGCGGAATGTATGAAAAACGATTATCAAAGGTTCGTAACACGGACTTGAGCGCATGAATCGTATCTAAATCATTACTAGCAAACTACGAGAGGTTTAACTACTCGGATTCAAAGTTATACCTCACGTTACTTGTCCTTCGGGTCTTCATCGCTGTCCTCCACTCCTCGTAGGCTCCTTGGAACATCGACACCTCAACGGCCTCCTCGAGTCAAAGACGATCCACCCGAGAGCTCCTACGCCAAGCTTGATCTCTAACTTGAGATAACTAGGTTGCTCAAAGTGCTAATCTAAGCTACCTAGGGGATATAGAGTGAGGTTATGGATGCATTAGTCTAGCTAACCCTTGATCTCAACACATGAGAGGTTAGGGTTAGGGTTTCAAGAATGAGAGAGCTTGAGGAGAGAGAAGGTGATGATAAGAATGAATATGAATAATGAGCTCATTAGAATATAACAACCATAACAATTTATCAAATAAATAATATAAATGATTAATCATCATGGTTGATGCATTCAACTTGTGTGATTCATCATATGACTCATTAACTAATTAATGCATCATTTAATACAAAGGATGAATCACACAAATGAGTCATTAAGCAATTAATGCTTATGGCACCTTAACCCCCAAGTCACCATGCTTCTAGAAGCTTCCCGGAAAATTACGAGAACGCCCCTTCAATCCGTGAAAACACGGAAAAACTTTAGACTGTATAAATCCAATAACCTGATACTAGAATCTGGCTTAAACCAAAGCCGACTAGTAAAAACTGTCCGAACGTCGTACGTGCGTTTAAATACGTATGCGTCCAAACCCTTGTCGTAAAACCATACGACCTCTATATCGTTTCGCCTGGAGCAGGGAAACTCTTTGTGTGGGAATCTAAACACTCGACACCACGCTGGCAGTAGGTTTAACCACAGACCGCAAGCGGCACTAGCTGTACGTAACGGTCCCCAGGTAGATGTCGATAAGAAGGCCGATGAGGAAACCTATCCGAACTCCTACTGAGCCTGATGTGACAATCTTCGTACAGTCCGGTCTGTTCGTCTAAGACTATCTCATATCTAGCTTAGGGGGTGACAAGCGTCAGTCTCCTAATAGCGGTATAAGTCGTGTCGGAGCGTAGCCCATTACACCCTGAGAAACTACTGGAACCTACCAGTAAATCTCGCTTGCCCTGGCCAGGGACTTTGCGTAATAGCTATCTGACACAGCGCGATATCAACTCCCAATACCGGGAGAGACGAATCCTTTCTAACCGCCACTGCCTCCAAGTGCTCGGGACTGCACCCAACTGCTACCTGTTTGCACGACTCCTTTGAGCCGTGGTAGGGTAGCAATCTAAGAACAGTGGGACACACTCGAGGCAAAGTAGCAGTGTCAAGTCTGCGGACTATGCTGTACTCATGTCACCTGGGAACTGTTAACTGACGACGGGTATAATACCATCCAACAGTTCCCCTGCGAGTCCTGTCCGGTGTACCCATAACCTAACGAGCACCTGTATACTATCTCCAGTACGACGTACTGATGGCTGTGGGACAGACCATCTCCCCAACTGGGATGAGAAGCGTACACACTAGTCTACTCTGGAATATCGATGCCCAGTCTCGATAATCCTACGACTAGGGACAAGTATAGGATATTGCTTATAGACTACCCAGCCCCCACTAGTGTGACTGCCATCACAATGCTGGTAATCAAGCAAAGATCCTATGGGCTCTACTAATATGTATAAGTGATACGTTACAAGAAACATATGCACATATTAAAGTAGACACAAACCAAGTAGCATACTACCATTTTTAGAAAGACTGTATATACAACTGTGAATATCCCAAGCTTCCATTAAGTAATATACATACAAGTATGATACAATAATGGCCCCTAGGGCATATACACTAACAATCTCCCACTTGCACTAGGGCCATGAGCTGGCATATCATAGACCTATCATCTCGAATAGCCTCTCGAATTGCGTCTGAGGAATGGCCTTTGTGAATGGATCAGCAATGTTATTCTCCGTCTCTACTCTTTTCACCTCGATCTCCCGGCGATCTACGATCTCCCTGATCAGGTGATACCGCCTTAAGATGTGTCTGGATTGCTGATGGGACCTGGGTTCCTTCACTAAAGCTATAGCGCCGTTGTTGTCACAATACAGAGGTATTGGATCAACACTGGTAGGAACCACCTGAAGTTCTGTGAGGAACTTCTTCATCCAGACAGCTTCTTTTGCGGCATCGCAAGCAGCTATGTACTCCGCTTCCATTGTTGAGTCAGCAACAGTCTCCTGCTTGGAACTCTTCCAACAAACCGCCCCTCCATTGAGGGTAAAGTCATAACCCGACATAGATTTGGAGTCATCCTTGTCACTCTGGAAGCCGGTGTCGGCAAAGGCCTCAATCTGGAGGTCTTTTCCGCCATACACCAAGAACATCTCCTTAGTCCTCCTCAGGTACTTGAGAATGTTCTTTACGGCTATCTAGTGCTTCTCCCCTGGGTTTGCTTGATACCGGCTTACTATGCTCAATGCGTATGCTACATCTGGTCTGGTACATAACATCACATACATTATAGAGCCTACTGCAGAAGCGTAGGGTATAATTGACATGCGATCCCTTTTCAAATCAGTCTTGGGAGACATCTCTTTGGAGAGGGTGATTCCATGACAAGCCGGTAGGTTACTGCGCTTAGAATGATCTATACTGAATCTCTTCACTATGGTGTCTATGTACCTGGACTGCGAAAGTCCCAACATCCTTTTTGATCTATCACGATAGATCCGGATCCCCAGAATGTAGGTGGCATCACCTAGGTCTTTCATGGAGAATTTCTGTGATAAGAATCTTTTGACTGACTGTAACATAGGAATATCATTTCCTATTAGGAGAATGTCATCCACGTATAATACGAGGAATACTACAGCTCTCCCTATAATCTTTCTGTATATGCATGGTTCATCTGGATTTTTGATAAAGTTAAATTCTTTGACAACATCATCAAAACAGATGTTCCAACTCCGCGATGCTTGCTTTAGTCCATAAATGGACTTAAGTAACTTGCATACTTTACCGCTGCTCCCACTCTGAATGAATCCCTCTGGCTGATCCATATAGACGCACTCTTCCAAATTACCATTTAGAAAGGACGTCTTTACGTCCATCTGCCAGATTTCATAATCGTGGAAGGCAGCAATAGCAAGAAGGACCCGAATGGATTTGAGCATAGCCACTGGAGAAAAGGTTTCGTCATAGTCCAAATCAGGTCTTTGACGGAAACCCTTTGCAACAAGTCTAGCTTTATAGGTTTCAACCTGTCTATCTACACCAATCTTCTTTTTGAAGATCCATTTGCATCCTACGGGTTTACCCCATCTGGAGCAATGTCCAAAGTCCATACTTTGTTAGTGTACATGGACTCCATTTCGGTCTGCATTGCATCTAGCCATTTTACCGAGTCGCCGCTCTGAATGGCTTGCTGGAAGCTAGTAGGCTCATCATAGTCAATAGTGCAATCCTCTCTATCCCCGTCTATGAGAAAACCGTAGTATCTCTCGGACGGATGAGACTTCCTACTACTCCTGCGGAGTGGCGCTGGGATGTCTAGTTCTCCTGAACCTTCTTGTTCTACCAAGGTTTCAGTAATAGCTTGTGGTTCTGGAATTTCTTCTAGTTCTATTGCGCTCCCACTCTTCTGATTTTCCAAAAATTCAGTTTCCAAGAAGCGGGCATGTTGAGAAACAAAGACTTTTTGTTCCTCTGCGTAATAGAAACAATATCCCATGGAGTTCTTTGGATATCCCACAAACTTACACTGTACTGAGCGTGCCTCGAGTTTATCCGTATGCTGCTTCTTTACAAAAGCTAGACATCCCCATGTCTTAAGATACTTAACACAGGGTTTCTTCCCACTCCATATCTGATATGGTGTGGTAGGCACAGTCTTGGTTGGAACTCGGTTCAAAAGATATGCAGCTGATTCTAGTGCATATCCCCAGAATGATCGCGGTAACTCAGCGTTACTCATCATGGAACGTACCATATCCAATAGGGTTCGGTTCCGTCTCTCTGATACACCGTTATGTTGTGGTGTGTATGGAGGAGTAAGCTGAGAGAGAATTCCATTCTCTTTTAAGTAACCTAGGAACTCGGCACTTAAGTATTCACCACTTCGATCAGATCTCAGTGTCTTGATACTTTTGCCTGTTTGGTTTTCTACTTCATTCTTGTATTCCTGGAATTTTTCAAAGGCTTCAGATTTATGTTTCATTAAGAAGACATATCCGTACCTTGAAAAGTCATCCGTAAAAGTAATGAAGTATGAATAACCACTTCACGCATGTGTAGACATTGGACCGCACACATCACTGTGTACGATCCCTAAGAGCTCGCTCGCTCTTACTCCGTGTCCAGTAAACGGAGTTTTTGTCATCTTTCCTATGAGACAAGATTCACAAGTAGCATAAGATTGATATTCGAACGGATTCAAATACCCTTCTCTATGTAACTTAGTCAACCTTCTCTCATTGATGTGACCCAGTCTATAATTCCATAAGAAAGCCTGATTTAATTCCGGAGACTTTTTTTAAGTGTGTTCTGGACATTGAAAACCTGAGCTTGACTCAATACGTATATGCCGTTATCTAATGTACCGGACCCAATCAAAACTTGATTTAGGTGGATGTGAACTACATCGCCTACGAATGTAAAATCATATCCCTCTCTCGAAAGTGAGGATACTGATATGATGTTACAAGTCATACTAGGTACATACAGACAGTTACGTAGAATCAATATCTGCCCACTTGTCAAACCTAGGCGATATTCTCCCACGGATTCAGCGTCCACGCTCATTCCGTTTGCAACTCTGAAAGACCAATCACCTACCTTTATAACTCTACGGTTTCTCAAAGCATGTAATGAATTACAGATATGAGATCCTGCTCCGGTATCTAGTACCCAGGAAGTAGAGTTAATTGACAAACAGTTCTCAATTACAAACACACTTGAAGCCGAAGCCACAACATGCTTCGAATCCTGGCTACTGGCTTTGCTAGCCCTGCAATCCTTCTGCCAATGTTCATTCCTATAACAATAGGAATGTCCCTCTTTTACTATATCCAGTCCCGAAACTTTTGCCTTTCTCTTTCCTTCTATATCCCTGGTTTCCTTTAGGGTAGAAGGCAGAGAGTGAAGAACCAAGTCAGTATCTGACATGTTTCCCAACGTGGTCTGCAGGTCCTTTAGATCATTAATATAGCTAGTCATTGTAAGGACGTTGTCCCCCACAGATGACCCGACGACCAACCTCGCTTGAATTAATTCAGTCGAGATCTCATATCTTGCGATATGAGATTGCTCTCTATATAAATCTTTGTTATGGAGAAAGACAGAAACTGAGTCCATCTTCTCGTGCTGCTTCTGGTATACACTATCAACTGAAGCTAACACGAGGCACTTGGCTTTCGCTATATCTTTTTCCCTTGTCTGGCGGATATCCATATCCGTGACGGTGGAAACTGGACCTGGGACGGTGGGATCTTGAGTAGTAATAGGGTGGTCCATCTTGTCATAGGCAATGGACATCTGGACAGACCTTTGCCAGTCATATAAGTCAGATTTAGTCAATTTGTTATCTAGATGTAACCTAGTCGTGGTTACAAGGTCGCTGCAATTAAGAGAGAGAGAAGAAAACACTTTAGCATGATGCTCTTGCAAGTTTAGAGTGGTTTTAATTTATCTAAACAGGATGGCTCCCACTGTTTCTCGAATCCTTCCTCAAACCATAAAAGAAGAATTAGCCAGGACTATTCTCACCGTACAATACTTGCTTAACCGTTCAGCCAGGCTAGTGTCGATACTTCGAGGGAGGTTTTCCAACGCTTTCGCGAAGTTCCTTAATTAAAGAACCTCTTTTCTCTGGGGGCGTAATCCCGCTGACACCTTTCTTGGCACCTACTTGGTTTATAGCATTGATCGTTAAGTGACGAATCTCCTGATAAGTAATATATACTCACAGTAGGATCGGGATCCAAATATCATCGTATGATAATGTTGAAGGAATCCTACCAACATTCATCAAACTCCAAATGGTATGCAACTTCATGCAAATTTCAGTTTCTTTAGAAATTCCCGATATGGATTTTTTGCCCTATGCTCTTATGACCTTGATTTTAGTCAACAAATCATAAGTCACATGTCAAGTTCTACCCGTCATTATCTAGGTTAATTTGAACCCACCCGTACATACCCTTGACTTTAGTCAACAAGCTAATACGACTGTCCCAAACCAACGCATCTATCTATGCTGCATATGAATATCCAACAGCTACCAAACACTGTGCCTTGACTTTAGTCAACAAACACAGCTTGAATACTATTGACTATCTATATGAAATGATGGAGGGCTACGAATGGTTTTGGCAAAACCGTGAACGTAGTGAAGTTGATATAATCAAAGGAATCTGATACTTTTTAAAAGGAGTGGTTAAAGCTCCGCAATTAAAAATTCTGATCTTTTAAAATAACCGAGTGGTTTCTTTTAAATTTGTTCCAACGATTGAATTTTGGTTTATTTTCTTTGCATTATAATAATGCGTCCCATCATTTATCCTATCACTGCAGAAAAAACGAAAATACCACGTCCTCTTATGCCATCCGCATTCGCCACGGGGTCCCGTCATCACCCGTTAGGTCACTTAACTAACGACAGAGCGGGGGCTGGGCTAGCGCGGGTGTAAAACATAAGTGACATCTAAAAGCTATCATATATAGATATTGTACATTTGTCAGATGCAATAATAAGCATTCCAGATCACAGATGAACTTTATTGGATATGCAAGCAATCCGCATTTGCTTTAAGCCCTGCAACAAAAGACAGATTACACTGTTGTGATGAATAGCCATTACCCCACCCTAGACCCCTACGGGTACGGCAAACTACCCGCTAAGTGTCCGAAGCGAAGCGGTCTCCCTTAACAACGTGAGTAGGCCATTAAACACTTCAAAGTACCCGGTAGTTTGTGTACCCCACCTTGGGTCTATTCTAGGAGCAAAAACAGTAAAAAGAAATAATACAATGGTGGCAACGACCGCAACCTGGATGTGCCCTGCAAAAGAATATGAATATTACATCATATTACATTTACATCGAATGAATGAATATTAAACCCATCTCAAACCCCGGCTAATCATCACAACACTCCAATCAAGTCCATATACACAAACAGTAAACATTACAGAAATGTGCAACCCCCTGCCTGTAGGGGTTCCTAGGCACACTAATGAAGTCTCACAAGTGATCAAACATAGCCAATTAAAATTTTACAAGTGCCGAGAAACCCTAATACGGATCGTTAACTAGATGTATAGGCGATGCAATGCAAATAAACGAATTTATAGCTAAAGGGAAGGGGCTACAACCTTTGTAGATCCTGTCCTCCACCTCCATGGCACTGTGATGAAGTCCCCTCGCTGTCCATATCGGATCCCGGACTCTAGCATCGGCTTCATCGGAGAAATGGGCGGGCTAGGTCGTCGGCTTCGATGCCGAAGATGATCTACGTCGAGACAACACAAGATCAAGCTCCAACTTCACCAAGCCATGAAACTTATGAAGAAAACATCCTATACTACTTGGAAAGAGGTAGAGGATGAAGAAATAGGAAGTGGGTTCAATTTGGAATTGGATTTCTCACTCATTTTCACAAGTTGCCATTGATGAAGGCAAGGTTTTCTTCTTGTTGAAGATGAAGAAGAAGAAGAAAGAATATGATAAGTCCTTTTTTTTTAAAATAGAAAATGAAATGATACTTATCATATATTCAACCATGGTTTAGTGTAGAGAATTAACTAAGGTTAGTTGAATGGTTAGGGTTAGGAGAAGAAGACAAGAATGGTCACTTAGTCAAAGATGCATGAAGCATCAAGAAGCTTCATGTTTGAAAGCAACCATTTTGTTTTCTTTTTCCAAAATAAATAGATAAATAAATAAGTGAGTAAATTAAAACCCTAATCATTAACATAACCATGGTTAATTCTTTACATAAACCCAAGTTTGCATGTATCATCAAACATGATACAAACAAGTGCACAAAAGTATATCACATATACAACTTGTGTAATTCAAGTGAGAAAATCCATTTAAAGTGAACCAATACTAGTTAATGCAAAGTAATATATCAAATATATAATTATACATTAAATCATTAAATCAACACTTGATTCAATGATCCGGTCATGTCGCATATAACCGACTAGTATCTAATGTATCGACTTATCGAATCAATCCTTGATTCGATAACTAGGTTATATCGCATACAACCAATCGATACATTCATCACGAGAATAGAATGCGGTATCACATACACGCATTATTCTCGGTCCCGCACATATCTCATATGCGCTCCTATTTCGTTTCGCTTGAGCTAGGAAACCTCTGTGTAGGGCTCTAAAGACTCGTCAATACGCCGGCAGCAGGTGATGATCATATCAAACACCCACAAGCCCCAAGCGGTCTGCTAAACGTAACGGCCACCCGGGTATTGAGCGATCAGAAGGTCGACGAGCAAGCCCGCTCACACTCCTGTGAATCCAACCAGTAACACTTACCGTATAGTCCGGTCTGTTCGTCTGATATGTCGCATATCTCGCCTAGGGGTGGTAAACGTCAGACCCCAGTAGCTTGATAAGTCATGCCGACGTAAGGTCCATAACATTCGTGAAACTACTGATAACTCTTACCAGTATATTACTGCAACCCTGGCCAGGGATTTCCTGTTATGGCCAGTCGTGCATAGCGCAATGATTAGTCCAAAAACTTGTATTTACCACAATCAGAAACGGCGTCGCTTCGCAGCTAGCCGGTGAGTACGGGTCGATCCACAGAGACGGGTAAATTCCTTTTATGTGTTTTAACGAGTTGATTCTATTTGTAGTTTTGGTTGGTTTATAAAAATCTAAAATACTGGATCTAATTAATCTAATTAAGAATCTTGCCAGGGTTAGGCTTAGGGGAAGTTTTAGAGATTAAAGTTTTTCATCACCGCTTTCAATGCCTACTTTGTTTTAGATCTATTAGATGTTAAGTTAATTATCAATAAAGTGGATACAAATCTTTTGGGAAGATGTTTCTTCCTCTAGATTTGTACCCTACCTTTGTTGATAATTATCCTAACCCTCACGGAAAACGCGCGGAACCGGCCCTTTATACTACGGTTCATCGTTACCTCGAAGGGTAGGATGCCGCAGGGAGCGGTTGTGCTCGTATGCGTGAAGTTCTAATTCATTAGGTGAAGGTGGCATTGAAAGGGGCGAGAGATTTCATCTCTCAACCCTTTCCCTAAGGCTAACCCTAACAAGCGAGGAGACTACTCGCTCATTAGGGGATGAGAAGACATTATAATTAAAAGAAATAAAAGACTTACTAGGTTGACGGCTCCTTCCAAACAAGAAGAACAGATCTGAAATTTACTCCCAGAAATTCTGAATTTTATTGATTGAAAAGAGGCATACATTTTTCAGATCTGAGACTACAATTTATAGGAAAATATAAAAACTAGGGTTACAGACTCTCGCACACGTGAATTTACAGATTTGACCCCTGAGAATCCCAACACCAGAACCGTCGCGGCAACAGAAGCAAAATCCACCGACACGTGTTCTTGATGGCCGCGGAACCGCGGCGCCAGCATCGGTTTGGCCGCGGTTCCGCGGCCAAACAGAAGAATTGGGCTCTGTGCTTTTTGGGCTTGGTTCAGTGGCTCTTTGGGCTTCTGTTTCCATATGTAGTTTCTCTATTGGGCTTCTTATTCTCTTCCAGATATTTCAGTGAATACTTGTAGCGATCTTTTAACCGTTCACATGACTTTTTGGACCTTGCACTGTTCTTCGACTAGGCTTGACTAGGATCCGTCTAATGGTTGGTCAAAAATCCCTTTTTCTGTTGTTTTGTGTCTTTTTCACTGTATTTGCTCCAGAAATCTGTATCCTGTAATATGCAACAAACGTGCGTCAAGAGTACCTGTTTATTTATAAAAAGGATAAGAATAGGGGAATGATAAATGCAATATTATGGTCTGAACAAATACCCCCAAACTTACCTTTTGCTCGTCCTCGAGCAATTTTATTCACTAAAATCCTAACCGCACTTTCGCAGGGAAACGCGATTGCATTGAGCACGTGCAACAAGCCGTTAAACCTCTAGGTGTCCCTAGTAGGAGGAGTGTTGTCTCCTGAGGGTTTTCAGCGGATACTACCCACAAAATCCTATCAATTCAGCCCATTAACTTTTGTTCTCCAATTAGGTCTTCTAATAAGGAATTCTATTATCTTCTACTTGTAAATTATCCACCCATATTCTTCACACTTCCTCATTATTTAACTTAAGATTATATATATCCTATAGACTTACTTAGCTTTCGGCATCTCCTAAGTTTTCCTTCTAGGGTTACATCTCTACTCAGGAATTTCTATCAACACTATTAAAGATACAAGTTCTATTCTTCATTCCTTTTTCTCATCTAAACTCCAATCACATACCCCTACGTGTGTGTATATATTACCCCTACACTTGGAAATTCAAATCAAGCAATCATACTCTCGTCCAAAGCACTTATTAAAATGAAATTTGCTTACACATCCTTCATGCGACCGTTAATACTTCTTGAGGTACCAACGACCGATTACAAAATGCGTTTGCACTTTAAAGCGTACTTCCTAATCTTTGCAACACCCAAGGTTTTAGCAGTGACTCCCAAACCAGTTGGTCTAAGGCACTAGGTGATGAAGCACCCTCGCTAAATATTTTTCTATTTTTGCAGCCTTAAGTAATCACAAAAACCAGTGTCCATTTTTTCATATTTTTTTTTTATTTTCATCGGACTAAGGACTTTAGACAAGAGCATTTCAAGGTCTCTTCTACTATTCCAAGTTTCAAGATGCGTGATTGTGCAGGTTGTAGGGCATACATTTTCAGAATCCAGACATAAGCTAGGAACTATTTTTCAAACTTATACTCTAATAAGAACATTAATACTCTTCCCTTGTTTCGACTTAGCCCAAGAAGTGAACCCAAAATTTGCCTATTTCTAAATAAACTACAAGGCATGTACTTTCTACCGTTAAACCTTAAGGAAGGTTATTTTTAGGGTTTTTAATTTACTAAGTCTAAGATCTAGTTGTTCCTAACCAGTTAACCTATTTGTCAAACTCAAGTCAAATAAGCCAAAATTGAATACAGTAATTTTTATAATTTTTGAAATTTTTTAAATTTTTATGGGTTTTTCAAATAAATATGCAAATGCAAAAATATATACAAATGAATGCGAAGGAAGAAGACGTACCGAGCATACCCCCAAACTTGAACTTGACAGTGTCCTCACTGTCATGCTAAACCAAGAGGGTCAAAATACCGATACTCCCCTGTTTATTTATTTACAATTTTTTTAATGTTTTGAAATTTTTTTTATTTTTTATTTTTTTATTTTTTATAAAAAAAAAAAGAAAACAAAAGGATATATACATATATACAAAGGTCCCCCCCAAACTTAAGCTTGGCCTTACACAAGCCAAAGGTTAGCACCAACCATTCAAAGATCTTATCGTGGTAATGGTATAGTTGGTGCAAGAATAGGGTGCGGCGGAAAGAAATGAGAAACACGCGAGACCGTGTGGGAAGAGGGGTAGAATACGTTCTCGGTGGAGGAGAAGAATGGCGGAAAGGAGAAAGAAGTGGAGTACGATCTTGAGGGTGTAAATCGAGTGAATAAATTAGCGCAATATGTGATGAACGATGTGTTAAAAGTGATTGCGCTAACCTATCAACCCGTCGGGAAATGGGGTCAAATCCCTCAAGATTCGTAAGAAAACATGGGTACGCCGAACTTGGTATAGGAGATGAAAGCGTAACAGTCATTTGTTCGGTCGGAACAATAGGAAGGAGGGAGGGTGATATAACAGTCAAAGGTTCAGGAGGCTGAATTGGAAAGTCCGACACATCAAATAAAAATGGTTCAACCTTGATATTATCCTCAAGACTCTCCTCAGTACTATCCTCACTGTTTAATTCATCCATGCCATTATCATCAAAATCTAGACGCATATGAGATTCGGGGGAAACATTTAATAACTCAGGATGATGATTTGAACATAAAATTTCTATTAAATCGACAGGTTCATCATCCGAAATATTCCCGGCGTCTATATCCTCAATCAAGTGAAAATCAATTTCTTTAGACACTTTATCCACAGCATGGATATTTATCAATGTAGGTTCTAGAGTGGAGGTGTAAAGATCGAAAGGATTAGGTACGGTTTCACTTGAAAGGGGTTCCTCACAATTTGGCAAATCAAGCACTACAAAATCACACAACTCATTTTTATTTTCAACTGGTGAATCATTTGGAACAATCGATGGAAAACCGGAGTTGTGGGTTTCAATTGGGTAAGGGTAGGTTTGATTTGAAAATCCTCTCTCATTCTCACTCTGTCCAACTGCCGCCTTATACATTGAAAAATTCGGAGCTAGCGGGACACTAGCTACCGGTTCACTAGGTTGCATAAGGGCGGCCATGGAAGCTTCCACATTCCTCATCATTTTATTTGTTGCAGCAATATATGCTTCCAACGACTCTTCCAAACTAGACTTAGGTGGTGAGGGGGTTTTAGTAAAAGATTCGGACTCGTGTGGATATGCAAAACTCCCTAATGGCTGTGTAGAAATAGTGTCTAGTGAAGGTGGGAAGGTCGGGTATGACTGGTAGGAAGTGGGTGGAAAGACAGGAGTAGGGTCAACATATGGATAAGAAGGTGAATAGTCGTGTGGATCCCTAGAACTAGATGAGTGGAGAGGGGTGAAAGATCGACTGCGAGCTTGAGCAATATACTCAGCAATGGACATCGGCCTGGGAGTGACAGAAGGACTTGAAAAAGTGGTGTCAACATATGAAAGTGGTGAAGATTGACTTGGTTGACACAAAGTGGGTTGAAAAGGCAAACTGTTTCTCCTAGACTCTTCTATGTGATCTTTCAAAGATTTCTTTGGCAAGGAGGGATCGTTTTTAAATTGACCGAAACAATTGACGAACGACGCAAAGTTAGGTTCGGGATACCAAGATTCGGCAAGAGATTTATGATGTGGGGTACCCATGATAGAAGAATGCAAGGATTTCTTAGCGACAAAATTTTTGCAAGTTTTTAAAAGATTTTTCTTTAATTTTTTATTGGAGAGTTTTGCAATAAGGTTTTAGAAAATGGGACTCGTGACCCCAATGTATCAACCACACATGCACAATCAGGCCTAGATCTAGGGTTTCCTAGGTCTGCTAGACAGCTCCTAACTAGGGCTAGAAATAGGACCTCAAACCGCCTCTTCACGGACAAATACGGCCAGGTAAGTGGGAAGGAACCACCACTACAGTGGGCCTAATTAATAACCACTAGCCTAGACACCGCAATGTCGGTTAGGATAAACGGCCGATGCCTACCCTAGTCCTTTTCCTATTGAGCTCGCTGTCTTTAGGTTTGAGTCTAATCTTTTTTTAGTTAAAGGTGGTCGATGCAAAATGCTTTAGATGTTTTCTGGGGTCCTGGGAAGGGTGATGAAATCCCCACCCAATCTGAGTTTGGTCAATTAGCCCCTTAGAGTCCGATAAAAATATGCAAAACAAATAAAATCACTTGCAATCAATTTTAGTGCGGCGCAAAGAAACCTGCAGAAATCTGTTATTTAGAAGGGGGAGAAAGACATTTTACGCAAAGAATTCCTGCAGAAAACTTTTTTTTTTTTTTACAGAGAGATATATTTTAGGTTGCAGAGGGGAAGAAAAGAGAGCAAACCGTGCAAAAACGATGCGCTGACGTGGCAAGCAGAGCGCGGATCCGCGGCACAGTGCACCTTTTTGCGGCGGAAGCGCGGTCAGTTGAGGGAATCACTCCCTGAAAAAATTTTGGCTGCTCTGTTATTCACTTTCCCTTCTGTTCTTATATGATGTTCTCTGTTTTACCCTCTGTAAATTTTTAGATCCGAGAATCCTTCGTTGTTCCTGCAAGAATCAAACAATACACCCTTCAAACAGATCAAATTTGATAATTTTTTTTAATTTTTTATATTTTCAGATTTTTATAATTTTTTTAAAATTTATATCAACCCGAAAATTCACAAAAAGAAAAATTACGCCGTCCCCCGCAACGGCGCTATTTGATTAGTCCAAAAACTTGTATTTACCGCAATCAGAAACGGCGTCGCTTCGCAGCTAGCCGGTGAGTACGGGTCGATCCACAGAGACGGGTAAATTCCTTTTATGTGTTTTAACGAGTTGATTCTATTTGTAGTTTTGATTGGTTTATAAAAATCTAAAATACTGGATCTAATTAATCTAATTAAGAATCTTGCCAGGGTTAGGCTTAGGGGAAGTTTTGGAGATTAAAGTTTTTCATCACCGCTTTCAATGCCTACTTTGTTTTAGATCTATTAGATGTTAAGTTAATTATCAATAAAGTGGATACAAATCTTTTGGGAAGATGTTTCTTCCTCTAGATTTGTACCCTACCTTTGTTGATAATTATCCTAACCCTCACGGAAAACGCGCGGAACAGGCTCTTTATACTACGGTTCATCGTTACCTCGAAGGGTAGGATGCCGCAGGGAGCGGTTGTGCTCGTATGCGTGAAGTTCTAATTCATTAGGTGAAGGTGGCATTGAAAGGGGCGAGAGATTTCATCTCTCAACCCTTTCCCTAAGGCTAACCCTAACAAGCGAGGAGACTACTCGCTCATTAGGGGATGAGAAGACATTATAATTAAAAGAAATAAAAGACTTACTAGGTTGACGGCTCCCTCCAAACAAGAAGAACAGATCTGAAATTTACTCCCAGAAATTCTGAATTTTATTGATTGAAAAGAGGCATACATTTTTCAGATCTGAGACTACAATTTATAGGAAAATATAAAAACTAGGGTTACAGACTCTCGCACACGTGAATTTACAGATTTGACCCCTGAGAATCCCAACACCAGAACCGTCGCGGCAACAGAAGCAAAATCCACCGACACGTGTTCTTGATGGCCGCGGAACCGCGGCGCCAGCATGGGTTTGGCCGCGGTTCCGCGGCCAAACAGAAGAATTGGGCTCTGTGCTTTTTGGGCTTGGTTCAGTGGCTCTTTGGGCTTCTGTTTCCATATGTAGTTTCTCTGTTGGGCTTCTTATTCTCTTCCAGATATTTCAGTGACTACTTGTAGCGATCTTTTAACCGTTCACATGACTTTTTGGACCTTGCACTGTTCTTCGACTAGGCTTGACTAGGATCCGTCTAATAGTTGGTCAAAAATCCCTTTTTCTGTTGTTTTGTGTCTTTTTCACTGTATTTGCTCCAGAAATCTGTATCCTGTAATATGCAACAAACGTGCGTCAAGAGTACCTATTTATTTATAAAAAGGATAAGAATAGGGGAATGATAAATGCAATATTATGGTCTGAACACGCAACATCAACCCCCAATACCGGGAGAGACGAATCCCCTCCTATCGCTCATTGCCTCCATGTGAATCGGGACTGTACCCAAAAACCACCTGTTTGCACGACTCAGTAGAGCCGTGGTAAGGTGGAAATCAAAGCTCAATGGGAGACACACAAGACTCTATGACGATCTCGGGTCAACAGACTAAGCTGTACCAGTGTCACCAGAGAATTGCCATCTGACGTGAGGTATAATACCATCTGGGAGTTCTCGGCGAGTCCGTTCAGTGTACCCAGTCTCCACTGAGTACCCGCATACCATCTCTGATGTCAAACACCAATGGATATGGGATCATCCATCGCCCATCACATGGGTCGAGAAGATATACGCTAGTCTACTCTGGAATATCGATGCCCCGTCTCGATATTCCCACGACTAGGAACAATGAAGGATGTACTCATTGACTACCCAGGCCCCACTAGTATGATCTACATCATAGTCCTGGAAGTCGAGTACACATCCTAAGGGCTTTATCAACATGTAATCAGAGAGACAGAAAGTATACATGTTAAGATAAAGAGCAACCTGATAGCGTACTATCATGTCGAGCAAGAAATTCCTACCTATATATGTCCCAGCATCCACTACAATATACATCCAATGTACAGTAATGGCCACTAGGGCATACATATAACTAACAATCTCCCACTTGCACTAGGGCCATCTGTAGCAGTGGTTGCAGTATCACATACTCAACCATCCCATATGAGTCTCTCTCTAGGAAAAGGCCTTCGTGAGTGGATCCGCCGTGTTGTCCTATGAGTCTACTCTCCTAACCTCGATCATCCTGGAGATTAACTATCTCCATGATCAGGTGATGCTTCCTCCGAATATGTCTGGGTCACTGATGGGATCGGGGTTCTTGGGCTAAAGCCACACTTCCATTGTCATACAATGGTAGGAACCTAGTTCATCTTATGAACCAATATACACCCAAAATGCCTCTTTGGTAGTATCTATAATAGCGATGTTACCAGCTTTTATCTTCTAGTTTGCCACGGTATCTAGCTTGGAACTCTTCCAACATACCGTCCCTTTACTGAGGGTAAAGACAATGCCTGCGACTGACACTCAGTCATCCTTATCACCCTGGAACGTTTCCAGTGATTCTCCCCAGGATCAACTTATTATATCTCACTATATTTAGTGAGAATCCTAACATCCATTTAGATCTATCTCATAGATCCAAATCCCAGGATTTAGGAGGTATCATCTTTATCTTATTAGAGAATCCATATGATAAGAGGAGATCGACCGATCGTAGCATAGGAAACTCCTTTCCTATCAAGAGTATGTCATCCACGTACTCTACGAGGATCACCACCTTACTCTCTACTACCTTTTTGTATATACAAGGTTCATCTACCATTTTGATGACGTCAAACTCTTTGACTACCTCATCAAAACAAATGTTCCAACTCCACGATGCCTGCTTTATTATATAAAACATCTTACACACGTTTCCGCTGCTCCCACTGTCTACGAAGCCTTCTGACTGTGTACTTACAGACTTTCTCTTCTAAATCAGTATTTAGAAAAGCAGTTATGACACCCAACCACCAGATATCGCAGTCATGGTATGTAGCAATGGTAAGTGGGATCTGGATGGACTTAAGTATAGTCCCTGGAAAAGGTTTCATCATTTTCCACTCTTGGTCGATGACGAAAACCTTTAACAAGTCTAGCTTTGAAAGTCTCAACTTTTCCATCTACACCAAGTAATCTTCTCAAGATATACTTGCTCCTGATGGGGATTTAACCCTTCAGATATCGCAACCAAAGTCCATACTTTGTTGGTGTATATGGATTCCATCTCAGATCGCTAAGCATCCAGCCATTCTTACAAAGTCCCTACTCTCGATGGCCTACTCTATACTAGATGGGTTATCATCTTATGATGCATTCCTCGCTCCCACTGTCATCGAGAAACCGAGGTATCTCTCAGGCGGATGAGGAACCCTACTAGATCGGCGGAGAGGCTGAGGTTCATCGGAAACTATTGAATCCTTTGGTTCTGTCAAATCATCAGTTGCAGTTTTGTATAGCTGGAACGTTTCCAGTTCTACAGAACTGACCTCGCCTCGATCTTGTCCGGATTTTGCTTTTGACATAGGCCGGACAATCCCAAATCTTAACTTACTTAAGAGATAGGCTCTTCCTACACCATATCTTATATGGAGTGGTAGGCACTGATTTGATTTGAACCTAATTCAATAGGTATACAACTTCTCAAGTGCACAACTCCCTAAAAGGAAACAGGTAACTCAGTGATACTCATCATAGAGCACACCATATCATATAGGGTGCTATTGCTCCGCCCTGATACACCGTTGTGTTGTGGTGTATTCAGAGGAGTAATACTGAGAGAGAATCACATTCTCCTTTAGAATAGTCCAGGAATGCCATGCACAAGTATTCTCCTCCCTGATCTCATCATAGGACATAATACTTATACCCGTATTGGTTCTCTACTTCCAACTTATATTCTGTGAATATCTCAAAAGGTTCGGACTCATGTTTCAACAGGAACATATGACTGAATCTTGAGAGATCATCAGAGAATGTAGTGAATTACAAAGAATCGGTCCTGGCATGTGTAGACAGGGGACCTTACATACATCATCATGTATCAGTCCCAAGAGTTTACTAACTCTTTCTCTGTTTCTAATAAACAGAGCTATGGTCATCTAATCTTTGTGACATGACTGGCAAGTTTCACAAGATATAAATTCAAACTGATTTAAATATGCATCTAAAATGTAACTTTAGCCAGTCGGGTCGCATTGATATGACCTAGTCTACAATGCCTCAAGAATGATTCGTTCATTTCTGAACTCTTCCTCTTGTGTGTGTTCTGTATACTAGGAACTGTAGTTTGATTTAGAACATCAATGCTTTTAGATAACGTGCCTGAACCAATCAACTTTTGATATAGGAAATGTTCAAAACATTATCCATCAATACAAAATTCTATCATTTCTTTAATAAATAAAGAGATTGATATGATTTTGTATATCAGGTTCGGTATCTAATAGAATTTATTCAGAATCAATGTATTGGTAATACAGGATGGCAGTGACCAACAGACTTGGCTGCAACACTTGCCCCGTTTTTTGTCTCATGAAACTTATCACCCGTTCTCAGTTTTCTACCTTTTTGTAGCCCTATGTAACAGATTACATATCTGGGATCCTGATCCAGTATCAAATACCCAGGATTCAGAGGATACTGAGAAACAGTTCTTTATAATGAACACACCCGAAGGAGATGCATCATATGCACTTTCTTCGTTTGTGCGGCATAGGAAATCTGGTATTCTCTATTTCCTGCTCTGTCTTATAACAATTATAAGTTGGAGTGGGACCAACGTTCCCCAGCTCAGTATAACAAGCGGGTTCGGTCAATACATCCATATTATTATCTTGATTAAGGCGTGATATGGTCGCTACCTGGAGAGAGAGAGAAGAAAACACTCTGCGTGCGCTCTTGCAAGATTAGATTGGTTATATATTTTATCTAATCAGGATGGCTCCCACTGTTTTTATCAAATCTTCCTTCAAACCTTAAAAGGAAAGACTAGCTGGGATTAATTACACTCTACAAGTTCGCCAATCTTTCAGCCAGGCCAGTGTCGGTACTTTGAGGGAGGTTCCCTGTGCTTTCGCACGGACCTAATTAATGTAAACCTCGTTTTCCCAGAGGCGTAACCCCGTTGACACCTTTCTAGACACCTACTTGATCGGCTAATTGTAAAGTGCAAAACTCTCCCAGGAGTAACAATTACTCGCAGTGGGTATCGGGATCCAACTATCACATAGAAGGAATGCAATCTCATTGCAAATTTCATCACTTGAAACTCCCGATAAAGATTTTTACCCATAGCACTTATGACCTTAACTATGGTCAACAAATCATAAGCACTAGTCAAGTTCTACCCGTCATTTCGTGATTAATTAGACCCATCCACATGACCCTTAACTAAGGTCAACAAAGTCACGCGACTGTCCTAACTAATCGCATCATATGCGGTGTAGGAAGACATCACTTAGCTACCGTACACTGTGCCTTGACTATGGTCAATAAACACAGCACGAATACTAAGTACTCTACTTCCTAAAATGACGGAGGGTTGCGAATGGTTTTTATGAAAACCTTTAACGCTTTGAACTTGATCTCGTTGCGGAATCAAATGGTTTTTAAATGGAGTGTTTTTTAGGCTTTTCTAGTTTTGCTAAAGGGGTCACTCCCGGTGAAGGGATCGTCGGCCCTTTCCTCGTCGAATGAGGTGCGGGATATATCATATATATCACTGTGCAAAGCAGAAACTATAGAAGCAATCAAAAGACAAACCGAGTGTTGTAGCATCTGCCAGTTATTGCTAAATGAGTCACTCTCGGTGAACGGATCTCGGTCCTTTCCTTATCGAATAAGGTGCAGGATGTTCTACAAGGAACACCGCGATGCAAAGCAAGAACTGTAACTACCTGTTTTATTTTGAAATTCGATTCCACAACATCTTTTAGGTTTATTTTCTTTCATTAATCTCATTAATGAATATCCCATCATTTAAGTCCACCTAAACATCACAGATAAATATAACGTATGCTTATGCCATCCGCATTCGCCTTGATGTCCCGTCTGCACCGTTAGGTTAGGTAACTAACGCCAAAGCGAGGCAGGGCTAGTGCGGGTGTAAAACATAAGCAACGCCTATATAATATATCATATATACTATATACAATGTCAATCTGAACAAATCACATGATCACATCACAGATAACGCAGCAGAAAATATCATATGAAATATTGGATATACTAGGACGTCCGAGTTTTCAATACGAGCCAGTATAAAACACGGATTCCACGGTCATGATGAATAGCCAATCCCACACCCCTAGACCCCTACGAGAGCGGCAAGCAACCCTACCAATTCTAGGGTTAGGAGACCCGGACTCGACTCCTCGAGTTGGTCTCCCACTGGACCCCAGAACCCGGTTACTTGTGCTCCCCTCCTTGGGTCTATCCTAATGCGGAAAAGTAAATAATATACAAAAGGTGACATCTTCCGCAACCTGGAAGTGCCCCAATAAAAGAATATTACATACAAGTTTTTACATGAATGAAAATGAAAAGCACTCATCTCACATAAAAACCACCCGGCTATTCAAACACGAAGATCCAATATAACATATCCAGCAACACATAACATCACATGTCAGCAACGTAAGTAAATATGCGCATCCCAATTGTCATTGACATATAGCAACGAAACCAGCGATATCACATATTACACTTACGGTCACAGAAAAGAAAGTGTAAAACTACAACAGTTGGAATCCGCAACCTCTTTAGACATCGCATGCCTAATCAAATGAAATACTTAGACATCGCATGCCTAACAATTATAAACCCCGCATTTTAGTCTCATTATCGAAAACACTTTTCAATAACATGTCGGGCAATTCAACAGGATTCCCGACATTCTGATCGAATGCTCGTCGCAAACTTTAGTAGGCGGCTGCACCCCCGATACCGTCGACGAAGTGCACCAAGGCGGAACACCGCTACCGCGAGCACCCAAACGGATGCTTTCGGCGACGGGGTTCTCCTACAGTCACTTAGTCGAGGCTATGGGGTGAGGTTGTCTATTAAGTTTACCCGGCAAGTATCCGCGTACGCTACGTGATTGCGACGGACTTTTGATCTCATCAAAATTCCGTGGCAACCGATCAAGTGAGACTAAACCGCTAGATTTATAACATTCATTCAGTTATCTCATAACTACTTGTGAATTCCAATTGTTGTATCACATTCCGGATAAACAGAAAATGTTAAACTTTTCGATCGAACATTCGAACACCCAAGTTTTCCCGAAACAGCTCAACACATGAAATAAGTTTAAAAACATTCACTTCGTGCCTCAGTACCAACGGTCCAGCCGTAGAAGGGTCAAGCCAACGCCTCACATGTGGCACGCCGTACTGCTCCAAACCCTAAGGTTCAAAGGGCAGTTCAAGACGGTCACATAATCGAGTTAAGATTTGTTGTCTTCTAGAGGGACCATCGCGTTACTTGCACTACTTAGAACGTGATTAAACTACAGAAATATCCAACAATTGGAAATTTCCCGGCAGGGGAAAAAGTGGGTATTTATATCTGGTCGAACTTTTTAACATATTCTAAAATTACCCGGAAAAACACATTGACAAAATTAGATAATCCGATCGAAACACCGAGTCCCCAATACAACCTAGAAAACTCAACTCTTGAGTTCAGATTAAAAATTCCCAGGAAAACCAACACTACAAAATAGGAGTTACTGTGTAAGATTCATTGAACAAGGAGGCCGTACGGCCGCGGAACCGCCGCACGAGCCATGCTCGTGCCGCGGAAACGCGGCGGTTTGATGGACTTACACGACCGAATTTCACAGTAACTTTTACAATCTCCTGCTCATTTTTCTGCATATTTTTAATTTGGAAAAAACCCAGTTTTTGAAAAAAGTCCAGAGAGCAAATTTGTGTTAGGGTTTCGGTTCGATCGGACTTCTAACTTCGTCTACGCATCGCCTAAGGCTCTAGCTAGGCTCTGATACCACTGTAGGGGTTCCTAGGCACGCTAATGAAGTCTCACAAGTGATCAAACATAGCCAATTAAAATTTTACAAGTGCTGAGAAACCCTAATACGGATCGTTAACTAGATGTATAGGCGATGCAATGCAAATAAACGAATTTATAGCTAAAGGGAAGAGGCTACAACCTTTGTTGATCCTGTCCTCCACCTCCATGGATCCGTGATGAAGTCCCCTCGCTGTCCATATCGGATCCCGAACTCTAGCATCGGCTTCATCGGAGAAATGGGCGGGCTAGATCGTCGGCTTCGATGCCGAAGATGATCTACGTCGAGACAACACAAGATCAAGCTCCAACTTCACCAAGCCATGAAACTTGTGAAAAAAACACCCTATACTACTTGGCAAGAGGTAGAGGATGAAAAAATAGGAAGTGGGTTCACTTTGGAATTGGATTTCTCACTCATTTTCACAAGTTGCTATTGATGAAGGCAAGTTTTTCTTCTTGTTGAAGATGAAGAAGAAGAAGAAAGAATATGATAAGTCCTTTTTTTTTAAAATAGAAAATGAAATGATACTTATCATATATTCAACCATGGTTTAGTGTAGAGAATTAACTATGGTTAGTTGAATGGTTAGGGTTAGGAGAAGAAGACAAGAATGGTCACTTAGTCAAAGATGCATGAAGCATCAAGAAGCTTCATGTTTGAAAGCAACCATTTTGTTTTCTTTTTCCAAAATAAATAGATAAATAAATAAGTGAGTAAATCAAAACCCTAATCATTAACATAACCATGGTTAATTCTTTACACAAACCCAAGTTTGCATGTATCATCAAACATGATACAAACAAGTGCACAAAAGTATATCATATATACAACTTGTGTAATTCAAGTGAGAAAATCCATTTAAAGTGAACCAATACTAGTTAATGCAAAGTAATATATCAAATATATAATTATACATTAAATCATTAAATCAACACTTGATTCAATGATCCGGTCATGTCGCATATAACCGACTAGTATCCAATGTATCGACTTATCGAATCAATCCTTGATTCGATAACTAGGTTATATCACATACAACCAATCGATACATTCATCGCGAGAATAGAATGCGGTATCACATACACGCATTATTCTCGGTCCCGCACATATCTCATATGCGCTCCTATTTCATTTCGCTTGAGCCAGGAAACCTCTGTGTAGGACTCTAAAGACTCGCCAATACGCCGACAGCAGGTGATGATCATATCAAACACCCACAAGCCGCAAGCGGTCTGCTAAACGTAACGGCCACCCGGGTATTGAGCGATCAGAAGGTCGATGAGCAATCCCGCTCACACTCCTGTGAATCCAACCAGTAACACTTACCATATAGTCCGGTCTGTTCGTCTGATATGTCGCATATCTTGCCTAGGGGTGGTAAACGTCAGACCCCAGTAGCTTGATAAGTCATGCCGACGTAAAGTCCATAACATTCGTGAAACTACTGATAACTCTTACCAGTATATCACTGCAACCCTGGCCAGGGATTTCCTGTTATGGCCAGTCGTGCATAGCGCAACATCAACCCCCAAATACCGGGAGAGACGAATCCCCTCCTATCGCTCATTGCCTCCATGTAAATCGGGACTGTACCCAAAAACCACCTGTTTGCACGACTCAGTAGAGCCGTGGTAGGGTGGAAATCAAAGCACAGTGGGAGACACACAAGACTCTATGACGATCTCGGGTCAACAGACTAAGCTGTACCAGTGTCACCAGAGAACTGCCATCTGACGTGAGGTATAATACCATCTGGGAGTTCTCGGCGAGTCCGTTCAGTGTACCCATTCTCCACTGAGCACCCGCATACCATCTCTGATGTCAAACACCAATGGATATGGGATCATCCACCGCCCATCACATGGGTCGAGAAGATATACGCTAGTCTACTCTGGAATATCGATGCCCCGTCTCGATATTCCCACGACTAGGAACAATGAAGGATGTACTCATTGACTACCCAGGCCCCACTAGTATGATCTACATCATAGTCCTGGAAGTCGAGTACACATCCTAAGGGCTTTATCAACATGTAATCAGAGAGACAGAAAGTATACATGTTAAGATAAAGAGCAACCAGATAGCGTACTATCATGTCGAGCAAGAAAGTCCTACCTATATATATCCCGGCATCCACTACAATATACATCCAATGTACAGTAATGGCCTCTAGGGCATACATATAACTAACACTGCCAACCGATATACTAGCAGTTAAGGGAGGTTTACGGACACATTAAACATTACAGATAAAAACCCAATTAGCAAATAACTTAGAACATCGATCAACAACCTTTTTCCGTGTCTACCCCAAAAGCAAACCAGCACTGAAATAACCTGGGCAGAAAAAGAACATACAGGAAAACAGAACACCAAAATATATGAATTATAGAGCAAATCGGAGTCAACTCGGGGTTGACTCCGCCGCGGATCCGCGGCCAAAAGCACACTCTTGCCGCGGATCCGCGGCCATCAAGCCAAGTTAGAACTCTGTATTTTCCCAGAATTCTTATATTTACCTGCTGTGAATTTTAAAGCATATCAAACAATTTTTTCGACACGTTTAAAATTTACAGAAACTGTTAGGGTTAGGGTTTTGTTTTCGTGTTTATCCGTCGATCCAAGTTCTAATTAGTTGCTAACAAGCTAGTAATGGTTTAGTTGTCTTTGATACCACTGTAAGTCCATGTCACGCACCCCACGAACTTGCGGGGATGCGGAATATATGAAAAACGATTATCAAAGCTTCGTAATACGGACTTGAGCGCATGAATCGTATCTAAACCGTTACTAGCAAACTACGAGAGGTTTAACTACTCGGATTCGAAGTTATACCTCACGTTACTTGTCCTTCGGGTCTTCATCGCTGTCCTCCACGCCTCGTAGGCTCCTTGGAACATCGGCACCTCAACGGCCTTCTCGAGTCAAAGATAATCCACCAGAGAGCTCCTACGCTAAGCTTGATCCTTAACTTGAGATAACTAGGTTGCTCAATGTGCTAATCTAAGCTACCTAAGGGATATAGAGTGAGGTTATGGATGTATTAGTCTAGCTAACTCTTGATCTCAACACATGAGAGGTTAGGGTTAGGGTTTCAAGAATGAGAGAGCTTGAGGAGAGAGAAGGTGATGATAAGAATGAATATGAATAATGAGCTCATTAGAATATAACAACCATAACAATTTATCAAATAAATAATATAAATGATTAATCATCATGGTTGATGCATTCATCTTGTGTGATTCATCATATGACTCATTAACTAATTAATGCATCATTTAATACCAAGGATGAATCACACAAATGAGTCATTAAGCAATTAATGCTTATGCCACCTTAACCCCCAAGTCACCATGCTTCTAGAAGTTTCCCGGAAAATTACGAGAACGCCCCTCCAATCCGTGAAAACACAGAAAAACTTTAGATTGTATAAATCCAATAACCTGATACTAGAATCTGGCTTAAACCAAAGCCGACTAGTAAAAACTGTTCGAACGTCGTACGTGCGTTTAAACACGTATGCATCCAAACCCTTGTCGTAAAACCATACGACCTCTATATCGTTTCGCCTGGAGCAAGGAAACTCTCTGTGTGGGACTCTAAAGACTCGATACTACGCTGGCAGTGGATTTAACCACAGACCGCAAGCGACACTAGCTGTACGTAACGGTCCTCAGGTAGATGTCGATAAGAAGGCCGATGAGGAAACCCATCCGAACTCCTACTGAGCCTGATGTGACAATCTTCGTACAGTCCGGTCTGTTCGTCTAAGACTATCGCATATCTAGCCTACGGGGCGGCAAGCGTCAGTCCCCTAATAGCGGTATAAGTCGTGTCGGAGCGTAGCCCATTACACCCTGAGAAACTACTGGAACCTACCAGTAAATCTCGCTTGCCCTGGCCAGGGACTTTGCGTAATGGCTCTTTGATACAGCGCGATATCAACTCCCAATACCGGGAGAGACGAATCCTTTCTAACCGCCACTGCCTCCAAGTGCTCGGGACTGCACCCAACTGCTACCTGTTTGCACGACTCCTTTGAGCCGTGGTAGGGTAGTAATCTAAGAACAGTGGGACACACTCGAGGCGAAGTAGCAGTGTCAAGTCTGCGGACTATGCTGTACTCATTTCACCTGAGAACTGTTAAATGACGATGGGTATAATACCATCCAACAGTTCCCTTGCGAGTCCTGTCCGGTGTACCCGTAACCTAACGAGCACCTGTATACTATCTCCAGTACGACGTACTGATGGCTGTGGGATAGAACATCTCCCCAACTGGGATGAGAAGCGTACACACTAGTCTACTCTGGAGTATCGATGCCCAGTCTCGATAATCCTACGACTAGGGACAAGTATAGGATGTTGCTTATAGACTACCCAGCCCCCACTAGTGTGACTGCCATCACAACGCTGGTAATCAAGCAAAGATCCTATGGGCTCTACTAATGTGTATAAGTGATACGTTACAAGAAACATATGCACATATTAAAGTAGACACAAACCAAGTAGCATACTATCATTTTTAGCAAGACTGTATATACAACTGTGAATATCCCAAGCTTCTATTAAGTAATATACATACAGGTATGATACAATAATGGCCCCTAGGGCATATACACTAACATCAAAGGTAGACTCGTGGCCGCCAGTCCACAATGAAAGCGCATCCGCAGCGTCCTCCGGAGTAGCCTGTTTAAGGGCCGATGAATCGTCGCCGGATCCACGAAGGGTGTTCATAAAAAATGACGGCTGGGTAGGGCTTTTTCGGAATTCTTACGTTCTCTGACTCGTCTTAAGAACGTCTTATAGCCTCAGCCAGTTATGCAGCTTCCTCGGCAGATGAACCAGGAAAAAGAAGACTGTAGTCTGGTGGACTAGCAGCGGTCTTCTTCCCCCGTTTTGGCCCAGAGCTAATGGCTCTAGAAGATCGCTTCTTTCCCCTTGCCGTCTATTTTTTGGGCTGCTTCTCGGTTTTGACAAAGAGAGAAGACTTCTTCAGGACCTTCGCCAAGGGGATATAATCATCAGAGCTGGGTTTTACATCCGGAACTAGTATGGTATCCGTCATCGGTCGTTCAAGCGAAGCATCTGTTGGTAATGAGACGCGAAGCCTTTCCTCCTCTCCAAAGGTTTTAAGCGAAGCAGCAATAGCTTCTTCTATAGAGGCACCTGTTAAAGTAGCAAGCGTCAGTCAAAGCATGATAGAAAGAATGAACAACGGAGAGATAAGGGTAAAGTATACCTGACCGCGCAAGGGCAGCCGGTTCTTTTTCAAGGATGGCTGACTGTTTGGAAGCTTCGATGGCAGCCTCCAAATCGGTATCATCAAGCGTCCCGAATAAGCCCTCATTGGTCCCATATTCGCTCAAGCCTTCGCTAGACGGATCAGGAGGCGTCGAGCCTAATATGGTGTCCAAAGAAAGTACTTGTTTCTTTTTCTTCTGAGGACGGGAGCCGGTGGCCGATAACACGAGTTTGCGTTTGGTAGACGCCTTTGGACGACGAGTCCCAATTTATTTTCCTACGTCCGACTCGGGGGACGCGGCAGCCACCTCTTTTTCAGGCACGCTGGGTGGGGGCAACCCACACGTAGGGCTTAACACATGTGGAGGCTCAACTACAGTGACCTCTCTCAGGGGAGGATGAACAATGTTCCGTTGCTTCAGAGGAACATTTCGATCACTATCCGGCACTGCACCCTTGCGATCGAGCAACAATCGCTTCTCTTCCCTGATGACGACGTCCATTGAATGCTGATACCACGCCACGCACGCATTAAGAGACTTTGGGACGCAACTCAGTTCGCTGATAAAGAAGTTAGACCCTGTGTTCAAGCGCATAAAATGATGCAGTGCGCTCCGCATTCCCTCTTCGGTAGCAGCAAGTTCGGCCAAGAAGGCTTCAAGTGGGACACCCTGATTGTAACTTAGCTGCTGGGCGAAACGGTGCAGATTGTATCTCATGAATAACGCCGCATCATTTTGCCTGAACACTAAGAAACCCGTTCTAATGGAGTATAAATGAAGGATCTCCCGAGCTTTCAACACAGAGGCCCCATTTTTAAATATGTCCTGCAGTGGCAGCACCATCTTCCCCGACTCTTGGCCGATGGTCAGAACGTTATCAGTAAAGGATACGCCAGCCCCAACCATGCGCGGGCGAAGAAGCAAGCCTCTAGCTTCCCGTTGCGTCGGAGTCACAATAGAAGAGCCAACCAGTCGCATGATCCGAGGGAACCTGCACCTGTCATAAAAACCCGGCCTCTTGTGGATGCCAAAGACACCTAGCACGTGTAACTCAAGCCATGATGTGAAATAATGCATCGGGAAGTTTACCGAACGCACCCCTGGCTCAGTGGTATCAGCCGCCAAGCCGAGGCCGTGATACATATGGGCTAACCCAGCAATCCCCACAGCCACTTGTATCCTAGCAACCATCCGATGCGCAGGATAGAAGACGGACGGCCTCATACGGCGAGGGTGCATTGGAAACGCGAACCAACTCAGCCACAGCCCGAGGAACCCTAAAAAGAACGCTTCGTCGATCCCAGGAGCCGCCAGTTTTGCAGAAGGGATGACCGTGGTATCAGGTAGAAAGAAGCTTTTTTGATCTGCCTCCATCGCTGGCAGATTGCCTAAACCCAAGTCGAAGGGGTCCTCAAGACTGGCGAATTTCTCGACTTCTTCCTTCAATATTTCCGGGCGAAGAAAATCAGCGATAAAAGCTGTAAAACTAACTCTACGACCTTCGGATGCAAGAGAGAGGTTCTCGTACATATTCAACACTTTTATTAAGCTCGGAAATTTGTGTTGAATAGCATTCTCGGGAGTAAGACCCATTACCACTAATTTGGTAGCGAAAACATACTCATCTGGAGGAAGAAATTCCTCATAATGTTCCCCCCTAACGGGTAAACCCGAGACCTCTACAAACTCCTCCAAAGAAATGGAGACTTCTCGATCTGATAGAAGGAAGGTGTGGGTTGGGATGTTCCACTGTTCCAGAAATGCCCTGACCCACCATGTAGGGGGTGTGGAATATTGAAACAAAGAGGCATAAACGGCGGGGTACAATCCGAGCTTCATCAACTGTGGCTTCCTCGCCGATAAAATATACCGGGCCCACTGCAAATACTCGGCTGGGTGATGGGGAGTTAGTCCTACATTGTACGGCTGTCCCCAGGGGCGTGACTCGCCCTGGCATATGCATCGTTCTAGGATGTCCAAAGCCACCGGCGGCTGCACGGGTATCGCGGCAATAGAAGGCCGAAGGAGACCTTCTGAAGTCCAGTTGACCTCCTCCACAGTGTAATTTATCGGAGGTGCATTTGCATAAGCAATCGCTGAAATAGGCTCCGAGGGTGTCGCACAGGAAAAGCTCCGTCGGCCCATGATAATTTGATCATACCATTTACCCCATAGATGAAGACTCTTATGCTCCGGGTCATAGTCTTTTATTAGCGCGAAAACCACTCGGCCAACGGGTGCTTCAGGAAATCCTCCTTCTGAATGAATGAATTGGAAGGAGGTTTCGGAAGACATAATGCCTGCGCAGAAAAGAACGAATTTTTCAGCCACCAATGCTATAAATTAAATTCTGTTACTAGGTACTATAAATATGTACCGTACTGCAATGCAGTTAAAGGGGACCAAAGGGGACCCACAAAATCTAGATGACAGTTCATCATTAATAAAGCAGCCTCGTCATTGGATGAGGCTAACATTAAATGAGGAAATCCACAAGAGATTCTCATTAAATGAGAAATCCCTCGGGCAGAGGAGTAAAACTCCCATTGAGAGCAGCGCTCTTCACTAGACAGACATTTGTCAAAGTCTAATGATGAAGGAATAAAATTCCTCAAGAAGATCCTTGCTCTGAAAAGATGATGGAATAATCTATCAAAAATAAAATTTCAATTTGATCTTCAAGATCCATGAACAAACTCTTAAGAGTTCTTCTATATGATCTGAAAGGAGCAAAGCTCCATTAATGGATTAAGAAATCATAAGCAAGATCCTTTTTAGATCTATGATTCCAAGAGAGCAAAGATCTACTAATAAAACCCTAAAAAGGATTTTCTTTAGATCAAAGATTTATGAAGAACAAAGCTCTGTTAATGGGTGAAACCCTAAAAGATGTCTTAAAAAGATTTAATCTTTTACCTAATCCGACAAAATTATGTCCTTAAAAATTCTTAAGAAGAAGAGCTGCGCTCTGAAGAAGAAAATAAATTTTCAAGAAGGATTGAAGATGAACAGAAGTCATCTCAAGGGCCAAGGGTCCTATTTATAGGCACTAAGCACCGTTTCAGTTCCTTGGGTGATCCAAGAGTCGAAATGTTGCCACCGCTGCACCCACGTGTGGGCCCTGTGAGCGTAACGGTGGGGAGGCATTTGTTTCCTCAATTAGAGCAAAACTCTGTTCAGAATTCAAAATTTGAATTAAAGCTGCGCTTTTATAAAAGCGCTTCGCAACAACTAGCGCGCCCCGTGCAAAGCACATAGGCGCTAGCTCTGGGTGCGCTGCGCTCCAAGTAACGCACCACGCGCAAAGTATGTGTGCGCTAGCGCTAAGAGCGCTGCGCTCCAATTAGCGCACCATGGGCAAAGCGCACTATGGGTAGAGCGCATAAGCGCTAGCGCTGGAACTAAATGTTCCTCACCGTTGGATCAAATATCCAACGGATATGATTAAATCATCAGTTAACAAGAATAAAATTCTGTTGAATATTTCCAAACAGAAGAGATTGTGCCCTGAATTTGGAACAATGTTGGATCAATGATCCAATGGTGATTAAAAATCACTAAAATATAGAACAAATTCTATAAAGAAGGAAAGATTTCTCAATCTTGTTAAAACAAGAAGATTATCTTCTGTAAATCAGAAGCCCTTGGATCAAGGATCCAACGGTGGGGAAATTCCCAAATCAATGGGAGAATAAATCTCTTTAACTGATTCAACAAATCAGCTTCCCCTATATAAAGAACCCAAGACTTCAAGTCAAAAATAGAGAGAACCCTCTGCAAACTTTGAGAAAAAACTCAAAGAGAAAGAAAGGCAAGCCTTTGAAAAAAGAAGATCATTTTCTTCATCTTTAAAGGTAAAGAATTATATTCTTGGAAAAACAGAGATGAAATCATCTCATTAAAAAAAAAAGAAGAACCATCTTCTAAAAAGATCAGAGATCTAAGAACAAGATCAAGATCTTCAGTAAAAAAGAAAAAGATCAAAAAGATCTAATTATAAAAGATTAAAAGAAGTAATTTACTTCATTCACAGATCTTTTGATCTATAAAGGCATAGCCTTTTGATGAGAACAAGAACTTTGGTTCTTGAATCTTGAGGCAAAGCCTCTTTTAAGAGAACAAAAAACTTGTTCTTTGATCTTAAATTGATCAAAATGCGCTCTGCGCTATTGGACAGTGCCTTGGACTCTTGAATTGCGCTTTTGCGCTTATTGGACTGGCGCACAGCGCCAGAGCGCGCCATGTGTCACTCACTGGCGCACCCATAAATTGGTGCAGCGCACTTATAAAGCGCAGTGCGCTAACAGACTTGCGCTCAGCGCTAAGCGACATGTGTCACTCTTATGTGCGCTAGCGCAATGTGCTCTTTAATTGGCGCAAAGCGCCTGATGCGCCACGTGTTGGAGATAGTGCCCTCAGAGTCAATTATTGGATCACAGGCACGTGATTGCAATGATTGAGGAAGGACCTATCCCGGTAGGACAGTCTTACTCGAGATGATAGTATGCTATCTGGTTTATCTTTATCATCGTGTACTGCTTTAGGTGACCTGACATGTCGCTATTACACGTTGATAGAGCCCCTAGGATTCTTGCTTGACTGCCGGCAGTATGATGGCGATCATATACGTGAGAGCTGGTAGTCTATAAGCACATCCTTAAAAGGTCCCTAGTCGTAGGAGTTTCGAGACAGGGCATCGATACTCCATTAGTAGACTAGTGTATACAGTCGAGACCCCGACGAGGGGCGGTGGCCGGTCTCACAAGCCACTGGTGTCAGTTGGTTCACCTAAGATGTATACAGGTGCTCATTGGGTTATGAGTACACCGGACAGGACTCGCCGGGAACCTGCTAGTTGGTCTTATACCGGACGTCAGATAGCAGTTCCCTGGTGACATGTGTACAGGTTAGTTCATCGACCTGAGGATCGTCATTTGTCTCGTGTGAGTTCCCACTGTGCTTTGATTTCTACCCTACCACGGCTCAAAGGTGTAACGTTTTAAAAATAATTAAATAAATAATTAAATGAATAAAATTGTTTAAGTGAAATTTTGATTTTCGGTAAAGCAAAATTGTATTTTTTCGTAAAATCAAACCGCAATTGTTTTTCATTATAAATTCAAAAATACCTATTTAAATTATGTAATTACTAGTAAATGGTGTTTATTTAGCCACTTATAAAATTTTAGTTTAATTAAATATTTTTCCTAAATTAATTATTTTAAATATTAACATAAGCTTTATTTTACACTAAAATAGTGTAAATTACAAATTTGAATGGTTTTAATTTGTAAAAATGAACCATGGCATATTAGAATTTAGTGTGTATCATGCAAAATTTATTTGCAAACTTTTCCAATTTTCTAGACTTTTCTTTAGTTGCTATAGTGAAGAAATGAAAAGAAAATTAATAAATCATGAAAAGACATATGTATACATCATATTGTGTGAACCTTCTACACAATTCTTCCTCCTTTCTTTTTCTCCCTCTCTTCCTCATGTGGCCGGCCTTGATCCCCATGGCAGCCCCCCCAAATTCCCACCTCATTTTATTACACAAAATCATTAAAAATCCACCAAAATTCAATAAAATGTGCACAAAATCCTATTTATTCTCTACCCTTTATTCTTTTCTCATTTTTACATGGATTTTGGAGATGGGAAGCATGCATTTTGGAGGCTCATTTTCATGTTGGATTTCATAATTTTGGAGGTATAAATTTTCTTCTCTTGTTTTATTTTTATTAGATGTTTCATTAAGCTTAATTAGATTTAATATGTTAATTCTATTTACTACTTTTAAAAATTCAAGTGAGGGTTTGTAAAATTAAGTTGGGGTTTTATTATATCATTAGGTTTATAATAACTAGATTAGCACTTTTACAAATGGAAAATCATGCATAGTTGATATATTGCAAATTGTGATCCAAATTTCTTAAATTAAACCATTTTTAGCAAACTAGATTTCTATATATTTTATATATTGGTGAGATAAATTCCAATGAATGTTTGTAACAATAGATTGTTGTTTAAATGAGGATATTGACATGTTAAAGGAATGGGAAAACTTAGTTTAGTTACTAGTATTATTGATAATTGATAAATTTTGATAAAAATTGTTATTTTTGCTAACTAGTTTTTGGAAATTATTAAATAAATGAGATTTAAAATATAAATTAAGGTTTTATTATATCATTATCATTGTAAATTGTAGTTTGAAACATTAATTCATACAAAATCAAGTGTTGTTGTGGAATTGTGGAATTTTGCTTGTAAGTTGTGGAAAATTGATAAAATTGCAAACTAGAAATTATTTGTAATATAAATTAGTGTAATAAAAATATGGTAAAGGTTTCTATAACTTAGTTATGTTATTTAATGAATATTATGACCATTAGTTTCATTAAACGTCAAGTTTTGAAGTAAAATGGTGAATTGATATTTTCAAGGTTTTCGGAATTGGATGATTTGATCGATTTTAGGGTTCCGATGATTTGAACCAAGTTTAATATTATAAGTAATGGGTTTTGAAACTACGGGTTGTTTATTGGTTTCTACCTCGATCAGTCGGCGTTTGTACACCGATATCGAGCGGTATTTGGTGCTTTTGCGTGGACGAGACATAGGTTTTAACCTATGCTTGTTCCTTGTATCGTTTGACTTTTGTATGTGATTCGGTTTACGATGTTATTTATATGTTTGCGTTTAGGTACCCTTCAAGTGGACTACGGGCGATGAAGAGGAGGATCGCGACACCGTCGTCGGCAGACATGGACCAGGTGAGTAGATGCATATCTACGGGGGAAAGTCGGGTGGATGGCGTTTAGCACCCCCGCAACGTAGAATAGGATTAGTACTTATTGACATTAGAAAACCAGACGTGACCCTAGTAGGACTCTAGTATTGACCCTAGGCTGGATTAGACCGATTTAGGAAAGCCAAATCAGAGGATGAGTACCTTGGAAGGGGGTTCGTAGGTTTCAGATAGAAACACACCCACGCACACACTGAAACTCGACATGGGGTGCGTGTATGTGGATATATATAGAACTAGGTATAGGTATATACATATATGTACAACACGTATAGGTGATTCATTGATGTGATATGATATCCGAGATATGATGAAACAGTATAACTGGCTTGATGCCGTGATTCTTGACTATACAGTCGTATTGAGTGTTAGCGGATCATTAGAGAATGAGATAATGAACATGATTATATAAGTTATAAGGAGTGGTGGTGATATTGATGTACATGGGACGCTAGAATAGTACCCGGACTGTAACTTGTGACTGATCACTATATGATATATGTATAACTTGATTACGACATTATATTGGTGTGACCTGATGTCGATATCATATAAGTATAACTTAATCACAATAAGATACATATGACATTATACGAATGAGGGGACACCTAGGAGATACTTGACCGTACCTCGATATTGGGATGCCGTACGAGGGATCTTACCGTACGAGGCTTAGATTTGGTGATTGATCCGCACTCTGGATTCGAGGAAGCCGTACTACGTACGTGATACTATTGAGGCGGAATCGCCGACTATTGGAGATAATGATTCAGACCTTAGATAGACTCTAGTTTCCTACTGACTAGTCTATTAGGTTTAGTTCCTTAGGATGTTAAATGGATACTGGTTTAGGTTCGACTCACACAGTGGTAGTTGTACTCGTATCTCGCAGAGGAGCGGATAATGCACACCTGCATTTACATTCATACTATAATCATCATGGTGCATGTTCTTTTATATGTTGCTATAATCAATATAAACTTTACCGGTTTGGACACCAGCACCATTACCGATGATGCGCATATTCCACGCACACTTATTTGCCGGCTCACACACATCATCATCGGTAATTGCTATGTCACGTACACTTTAGATCACATTATATTTTGTTGATAGAATCAGTTAACAACTAAACCGATATAATATTGTGATTACTCTCTGATGTTAGTATAGACATGATATTCATAACTTAGACATTCCTGCATTCATATTTTCATGTTATCGCACAGTATTATGAGCATATGCCGACATTTATCATATACTACTCATGATTTTGAGATTTGGATTTCTGTGAGATTTCTGGATTTTTGGGGAAAACCGCAAGAATATATATAAAAAAAAAACTTCTCTCTCTCCTCTTCTCTTTTTTAAAATAAGATGCGGTTTTCTCGTGATGTATGTGTCGTCCACCATGAGTATTTCATGTTTTCTGATGGATTTCGAGACCCGATTCGAGGAGTGGATGAACCGTCTCGGGTACATGGTGGGCCCGGTATGGTACCCCGGGGCAAGAAGATCGAGTTGTAGACGATGAGCCTGGCAGGGGAAGGCTACCTACCGGTGATGTCTGACGCGGCGGATATCCGGAGGATACCGACCGTTGTCGTGAGATTTGATGATATGGGCCGATCCGGACTGACGGAGCCCGACATATTGAGACTTGAGATTACATGTGTTGTGTCGATACTTGACACGGATTTCTATGGGTTTCATTGTTGAGATTTCAGATGCTTATACACACTTTACTATGATAATAGCTAAAGAGTTCTTATACATGTATATCTGGATTTCAGGATTTGTTACTTTACATTCATGGTGCATGCATTTCATTTCATATGACATAGTATTATATTAAGCACTGACACGAACACGGATTATCTGCACTTACACGTAGTATTACCCTGCTATTACTAGATGTTAGGATATAGTAGTGTATTATTATGACCTAGGATAGCGTCGTGCATTCGATTTCTTTTCGTAGATGTCTTCTACTCACGAGTTGGCAACTCACCCCCGTTGTGCCAAATTCTTTTCAGGTGCGATGTACAGGTCTCCCTTGGCAGTTGCTGGCACATCATTTTCATTTCGGGTGATTTGCACGGTAGGTTGGTTCATTTGTATCTGAACCGCCGTTGTATTTTTATTATTTCATTTGTATCTAGAAAGCTCCATCAACCATATTTGTATTACTTGATAAGTTTATTGGACCAGTCTTTTATTTCGACCTTAGAGTCGCGCATGTATTATTCTGATCTGGTGGTTTGTGTTTTCTTTTGAGATTGAGCCTCGCCCTTTGGCGTTGTATATTTTTGTGATTGTTGTGGTTGTCTCCGCCTGTTGGCGTTGAGCTAGCACCCGTTTGGGGATGCTTTTTATTGTTTATTCATATTATACTTGTTGTACCCGTTTGGGGGCCAGTTTTACAGAGGAGACTCTGCCGAAATTTTTGGTAAAATTTGCTGATGTTTTTATACTTGTTTTATTTTCTTTTCTTCTTTTTCCTCTTTTATGGTTTAGATTTCTGGGCTTCGGCTTACTTAGGTCACGTGGCGCCTCTAGACGCTTCGTAATCTAAGTGCCGGTCACGTTCCGTACTTTCGGGTCGTGACAAAGTTGGTATCAGAGCGCTAGGTTTAACCCTGTATAAGTCTAGATGACCCTTGGTTGATGGAGCAGGCGATTAGGTAGAGTAACGTACCGTGGTATGGTCCGCGGCATACTTACGATACGCTACTCTGCTTAAGGAGCCTTAGGATGTACATTTGCTTGCACCGTATTTCATTCGTTCCTTGATCTATCTTCGTCGTTGTCGGAGGGTGGTTCTGTTACCACGAGCGCACGGGCAGAGGAAGCTGCGGCTCGAATGCGATAACCATTAGAGTATTGGTTATTCTTGAGGATTGAAGCATTGCTTAACGTGCGGACGAAGGGTATTCACATGTCGTCCGGATGAAGTTAAAGGGTTCGAACGATTATCAGAAAACCATTTTCCTAAGTTTAAAGTATTCGGAAGAACAGACAGGTATTCGATGGACCCTCTAGAAGAATGAAACCCTAACTCGACATAATGACCACGAGAACGCCCTTGAACCTTAGGGTTTACGGCAGTTCCGCTGTGCCATTAGTGAGGCTTGGGTTTGCCCTTCTACAGCTGGATCATCGATGCTGGGGTATGTACCGGATATTTTTAAACTGTACTTGAGTTTTGAGCTCTCGGGGATTTATGGGATTTTGATGGATCGATCGAAAAGTTTAATGTAGTCCGGATATCAAGTGAAGGGATCGACTATGTGGGAGGCTCTAGACATGAGTATGGCCGTTGGTAGCGCAGTCAGCACACCTATGAAAGAACGAGTTCGAAGCGGTCGGCATCAGAGGAAAGAGGCGCACATTGACGATAGTGGTTACAATTGTGATTTAGTGATTTGAATTTTCTATTTTCGTTGATTGGATTTTTGTATTTTGAGGACTTTGTTTTACGATTGGTATTTCATGTGTGTACCTTCATTACATTCTAGTTGTGTTTCATATACCAGTTGTATTGATGTTGTTTAGTACACACCCAGTACACTTGATTTGGTTTTATATATATTGAGATTTTTGATTTGACTTCGTGCATAGGGGTTACACATGATTTTGACATATGTTTCGACCTAGTTTTCATGCATTTTTGTGCTGTGATTTCGATTTTGATATTCGATGTATGTTTCGTGCTCCATGTGCACCTGATTAGGATTCTTGCGCATACTTGGCGCACTTGATGCGATTTTGTGCACACCAGATGCACTAAATCGGGGTTTTGTGCAGATTAGATGCACCTGATTTTGAGTCATGCACGCCCGTTGCACTTGACAGATGTTTTTGGTGCACACCTGTTGCACTTAGTTTTGTTTTGTGGGTATTCATGGTTTCTGCACTTGGTTTCGATTTCAGTGCGCACCGGACGCACATGACATTTTATTGATGTGATTGGGGTTGATTTCAGTTTGAGCAGTATATTTTCATAATCATTATTATTTGATTTAGTAACCAGGCGGGACGTGTATGTTAAATAAAAGATATATATATAGCTATTTTTTTAAAAAAATAAACGTCCGCTACTTATGCCGTGACCTGTGCATCACATGGCAATTTTCAAAAAGGGGGTTTGCATATTTCCTTATCCGGATATTTGTACGGTTTCACTATGATGCACACTATATATAAGTTATAGATTGATGTATATTATAATGGTTTTCATATTGGGTTATAATATTTTATTCTCGCCATAACTCCGATGATTGCATTATGCTTGACGGAGTTGATTTTTGTTATGTATTAATGATTCGGAGCCCCGACGATTGGAGTATTTTGCTAAATGTTTTAGTATTTGGAAGGGGAGTGTTAATTTAAATTCGGGGACCGAATTTCCTAAAGGGGGGAAGATTGTAACGTTTTAAAAATAATTAAATAAATAATTAAATGAATAAAATTGTTTAAGTGAAATTTTGATTTTCGGTAAAGCAAAATTGTATTTTTTCGTAAAATCAAACCGCAATTGTTTTTCATTATAAATTCAAAAATACCTATTTAAATTATGTAATTACTAGTAAATGGTGTTTATTTAGCCACTTATAAAATTTTAGTTTAATTAAATATTTTTCCTAAATTAATTATTTTAAATATTAACATAAGCTTTATTTTACACTAAAATAGTGTAAATTACAAATTTGAATGGTTTTAATTTGTAAAAATGAACCATGGCATATTAGAATTTAGTGTGTATCATGCAAAATTTATTTGCAAACTTTTCCAATTTTCTAGACTTTTCTTTAGTTGCTATAGTGAAGAAATGAAAAGAAAATTAATAAATCATGAAAAGACATATGTATACATCATATTGTGTGAACCTTCTACACAATTCTTCCTCCTTTCTTTTTCTCCCTCTCTTCCTCATGTGGCCGGCCATGATCCCCATGGCAGCTCCCCCAAATTCCCACCTCATTTTATTACACAAAATCATTAAAAATCCACCAAAATTCAATAAAATGTGCACAAAATCCTATTTATTCTCTACCCTTTATTCTTTTCTCATTTTTACATGGATTTTGGAGATGGGAAGAATGCATTTTGGAGGCTCATTTTCATGTTGGATTTCATAATTTTGGAGGTATAAATTTTCTTCTCTTGTTTTATTTTTATTAGATGTTTCATTAAGCTTAATTAGATTTACTATGTTAATTCTATTTACTACTTTTAAAAATTCAAGTGAGGGTTTGTAAAATTAAGTTGGGGTTTTATTATATCATTAGGTTTATAATAACTAGATTAGCACTTTTACAAATGGAAAATCATGCATAGTTGATATATTGCAAATTATGATCCAAATTTCTTAAATTAAACCATTTTTAGCAAACTAGATTTCTATATATTTTATATATTGGTGAGATAAATTCCAATGAATGTTTGTAACAATAGATTGTTGTTTAAATGAGGATATTGACATGTTAAAGGAATGGGAAAACTTAGTTTAGTTACTAGTATTATTGATAATTGATAAATTTTGATAAAAATTGTTATTTTTGCTAACTAGTTTTTGGAAATTATTAAATAAATGAGATTTAAAATATAAATTAAGGTTTTATTATATCATTATCATTGTAAATTGTAGTTTGAAACATTAATTCATACAAAATCAAGTGTTGTTGTGGAATTGTGGAATTTTGCTTGTAAGTTGTGGAAAATTGATAAAATTGCAAACTAGAAATTATTTGTAATATAAATTAGTGTAATAAAAATATGGTAAAGGTTTCTATAACTTAGTTATGTTATTTAATGAATATTATGACCATTAGTTTCATTAAACGTCAAGTTTTGAAGTAAAATGGTGAATTGATATTTTCAAGGTTTTCGGAATTGGATGATTTGATCGATTTTAGGGTTCCGATGATTTGAACCAAGTTTAATATTATAAGTAATGGGTTTTGAAACTACGGGTTGTTTATTGGTTTCTACCTCGATCAGTCGGCGTTTGTACACCGATATCGAGCGGTATTTGGTGCTTTTGCGTGGACGAGACATAGGTTTTAACCTATGCTTGTTCCTTGTATCGTTTGACTTTTGTATGTGATTCGGTTTACGATGTTATTTATATGTTTGCGTTTAGGTACCCTTCAAGTGGACTACGGGCGATGAAGAGGAGGATCGCGACACCGTCGTCGGCAGACATGGACCAGGTGAGTAGATGCATATCTACGGGGGAAAGTCGGGTGGATGGCGTTTAGCACCCCCGCAACGTAGAATAGGATTAGTACTTATTGACATTAGGAAACCAGACGTGACCCTAGTAGGACTCTAGTATTGACCCTAGGCTGGATTAGACCGATTTAGGAAAGCCAAATCAGAGGATGAGTACCTTGGAAGGGGGTTCGTAGGTTTCAGATAGAAACACACCCACGCACACACTGAAACTCGACATGGGGTGCGTGTATGTGGATATATATAGAACTAGGTATAGGTATATACATATATGTACAACACGTATAGGTGATTCATTGATGTGATATGATATCCGAGATATGATGAAACAGTATAACTGGCTTGATGCCGTGATTCTTGACTATACAGTCGTATTGAGTGTTAGCGGATCATTAGAGAATGAGATAATGAACATGATTATATAAGTTATAAGGAGTGGTGGTGATATTGATGTACATGGGACGCTAGAATAGTACCCGGACTGTAACTTGTGACTGATCACTATATGATATATGTATAACTTGATTACGACATTATATTGGTGTGACCTGATGTCGATATCATATAAGTATAACTTAATCACAATAAGATACATATGACATTATACGAATGAGGGGACACCTAGGAGATACTTGACCGTACCCCGATATTGGGATGCCGTACGAGGGATCTTACCGTACGAGGCTTAGATTTGGTGATTGATCCGCACTCTGGATTCGAGGAAGCCGTACTACGTACGTGATACTATTGAGGCGGAATCGCCGACTATTGGAGATAATGATTCAGACCTTAGGTAGACTCTAGTTTCCTACTGACTAGTCTATTAGGTTTAGTTCCTTAGGATGTTAAATGGATACTGGTTTAGGTTCGACTCACACAGTGGTAGTTGTACTCGTATCTCGCAGAGGAGCGGATAATGCACACCTGCATTTACATTCATACTATAATCATCATGGTGCATGTTCTTTTATATGTTGCTATAATCAATATAAACTTTACCGGTTAGGACACCAGCACCATTACCGATGATGCGCATATTCCACGCACACTTATTTGCCGGCTCACACACATCATCATCGGTAATTGCTATGTCACGTACACTTTAGATCACATTATATTTTGTTGATAGAATCAGTTAACAACTAAACCGATATAATATTGTGATTACTCTCTGATGTTAGTATAGACATGATATTCATAACTTAGACATTCCTGCATTCATATTTTCATGTTATCGCACAGTATTATGAGCATATGCCGACATTTATCATATACTACTCATGATTTTGAGATTTGGATTTCTGTGAGATTTCTGGATTTTTGGGGAAAACCGCAAGAATATATATAAAAAAAAAACTTCTCTCTCTCCTCTTCTCTTTTTTAAAATAAGATGCGGTTTTCTCGTGATGTATGTGTCGTCCACCATGAGTATTTCATGTTTTCTGATGGATTTCGAGACCCGATTCGAGGAGTGGATGAACCGTCTCGGGTACATGGTGGGCCCGGTATGGTACCCCAGGGCAAGAAGATCGAGTTGTAGACGATGAGCCTGGCAGGGGAAGGCTACCTACCGGTGATGTCTGACGCGGCGGATATCCGGAGGATACCGACCGTTGTCGTGAGATTTGATGATATGGGCCGATCCGGACTGACGGAGCCCGACATATTGAGACTTGAGATTACATGTGTTGTGTCGATACTTGACACGGATTTCTATGGGTTTCATTGTTGAGATTTCAGATGCTTATACACACTTTACTATGATAATAGCTAAAGAGTTCTTATACATGTATATCTGGATTTCAGGATTTGTTACTTTACATTCATGGTGCATGCATTTCATTTCATATGACATAGTATTATATTAAGCACTGACACGAACACGGATTATCTGCACTTACACGTAGTATTACCCTGCTATTACTAGATGTTAGGATATAGTAGTGTATTATTATGACCTAGGATAGCGTCGTGAATTCGATTTCTTTTCGTAGATGTCTTCTACTCACGAGTTGGCAACTCACCCCCGTTGTGCCAAATTCTTTTCAGGTGCGATGTACAGGTCTCCCTTGGCAGTTGCTGGCACATCATTTTCATTTCGGGTGATTTGCACGGTAGGTTGGTTCATTTGTATCTGAACCGCCGTTGTATTTTTATTATTTCATTTGTATCTAGAAAGCTCCATCAACCATATTTGTATTACTTGATAAGTTTATTGGACCAGTCTTTTATTTCGACCTTAGAGTCGCGCATGTATTATTCTGATCTGGTGGTTTGTGTTTTCTTTTGAGATTGAGCCTCGCCCTTTGGCGTTGTATATTTTTGTGATTGTTGTGGTTGTCTCCGCCTGTTGGCGTTGAGCTAGCACCCGTTTGGGGATGCTTTTTATTGTTTATTCATATTATACTTGTTGTTCCCGTTTGGGGGCCAGTTTTACAGAGGAGACTCTGCCGAAATTTTTGGTAAAATTTGCTGATGTTTTTATACTTGTTTTATTTTCTTTTCTTCTTTTTCCTCTTTTATGGTTTAGATTTATGGGCTTCGGCTTACTTAGGTCACGTGGCGCCTCTAGACGCTTCGTAATCTAAGTGCCGGTCACGTTCCGTACTTTCGGGTCGTGATAGGCTACCTACCGGTGATGTCTGACGCGGCGGATATCCGGAGGATACCGACCGTTGTCGTGAGATTTGATGATATGGGCCGATCCGGACTGACGGAGCCCGACATATTGAGACTTGAGATTACATGTGTTGTGTCGATACTTGACACGGATTTCTATGGGTTTCATTGTTGAGATTTCAGATGCTTATACACACTTTACTATGATAATAGCTAAAGAGTTCTTATACATGTATATCTGGATTTCAGGATTTGTTACTTTACATTCATGGTGCATGCATTTCATTTCATATGACATAGTATTATATTAAGCACTGACACGAACACGGATTATCTGCACTTACACGTAGTATTACCCTGCTATTACTAGATGTTAGGATATAGCAGTGTATTATTATGACCTAGGATAGCGTCGTGCATTCGATTTCTTTTCGTAGATGTCTTCTACTCACGAGTTGGCAACTCACCCCCGTTGTGCCAAATTCTTTTCAGGTGCGATGTACAGGTCTCCCTTGGCAGTTGCTGGCACATCATTTTCATTTCGGGTGATTTGCACGGTAGGTTGGTTCATTTGTATCTGAACCGCCGTTGTATTTTTATTATTTCATTTGTATCTAGAAAGCTCCATCAACCATATTTGTATTACTTGATAAGTTTATTGGACCAGTCTTTTATTTCGACCTTAGAGTCGCGCATGTATTATTCTGATCTGGTGGTTTGTGTTTTCTTTTGAGATTGAGCCTCGCCCTTTGGCGTTGTATATTTTTGTGATTGTTGTGGTTGTCTCCGCCTGTTGGCGTTGAGCTAGCACCCGTTTGGGATGCTTTTTATTGTTTATTCACATTATACTTGTTGTACCCGTTTGGGGGCCAGTTTTACAGAGGAGACTCTGCCGAAATTTTTGGTAAAATTTGCTGATGTTTTTATACTTGTTTTATTTTCTTTTCTTCTTTTTCCTCTTTTATGGTTTAGATTTCTGGGCTTCGGCTTACTTAGGTCACGTGGCGCCTCTAGACGCTTCGTAATCTAAGTGCCGGTCACGTTCCGTACTTTCGGGTCGTGACAAAAGGAGTCGTGCAAACAGGTTTTAGTTGGGTACAGTCCCGAGCCACATGGAGGCAGTGAGCGGATCTTCAGGGGTTCGTCTCTCCCGGTATTGGGGGTGAGGTCGCGCTGTGTCTAGGAGAGCCATTACGCAAAGCCCTCGGCCGAGGCAGGAGATTTACTGGTAGGTATTCCAGTAGTATCTCAGGGCGTTCTGGGCTACACTCCGACACGACTTGTACCGCTTTTGGGGGTCTGACTTTCACCAACCCCCTAGGCCCGCCATGCGATACTCATAGACGAACGGACCGGACTGTACGGATATTGTCACTGACAGGCTCAGTAGGGTGTCAGGATGAGTTTGCTCATCGACGTCCCTTTTGGTCAATAGCTGGTGGCCCGTCACGTATTGGCTTATACCTCTGACGTGCTAGTGGTTAAATCCACAGCCATAGTATTGACGAGTCTTTAGAGTCCACCACACTTTCAGTTACTCAGGCTTTCGGGCGAAACGCTGTAGAGGCCGTATGGAGATATGGCAGGGTCCGATCAGATACGTGCGGTATTGCACGGATCAGGATCGGACAGTTTTGTACTAGTGGCCGTATAGTTATATGGCAGGGTTCGATCAGATACGTGCGGTATTGCACGGATCAGGATCGAACGGATTTTACTAGCCGGCTTTGGCTTAAGCCGGTCCTAGTTTAGTACAGTGTAGATTTTGTCTCATTGCATTTGTATCCGGTCGGAATACAGATGCGGGTGTGTATGCACAGTATAGGGATTTTTCTGTAATTTATTACGGGACCAGTTTTCTGGAGTTGCCAGTTTGCATTCCGTTCCGGCCGGTTTTCCTTTATTCTTTCCCGGCAAGACTTTTCTGATGGAGGGGGTAATTTGCAGTTTTGCAAATTACATTTTGTGGAGGGTTTATTTGTAAGATGAGAGCATCTTTTTATTCCATTCTTTTCCTTAATCATTTCATGCTTTATGGTGAAGAGAAAGGATTTGATTTGAATGAGAGTTTTGTGATCATTATGTTTGTTTGTGGTCACCCTTGCTTTTCTCCTACAATCACCTCCCTTCATGCTTGATTAATCCCTCCACCATTCTCATATCTTGATATGGCCGGCCACATTCTTGAGTGAGGAAGAGAGAAATTTCCATTTTTGTGAGAGCACAAATTTCTTCATCTCATTCTTCTAGTTTTGAGGAAAAATGAAAGCACCATTTTTCCTTAGCCTTTTTCCTCCATCAAGGCAACTTAACCCCATTGAGACAAAGCGTATTCTACACTACACATTCTACAGCACATCTTGGGCATGTCGAGTTGCCGGCTTCATGCCCGAGTTGCCTCGGTATTGAGGCGGGAGCCCGTAAAAGACGCAGGCGTTGTGGTGCCCTTTCCGGCGAGGAGGCGACGATATGGAGACTACACTTTCCGCGGGAGATCGGGACGATGACGAGAAGACCGGAGGACTCGGATCACTCGGTATACTTCTCACCCTATCTCTTGATTGCTAGCATTAGGTTAATGGTTACGATCCGGGTTTTCTTTGTCCGCGGTAGCGCCGGTTTCCGAGTAAGGAAAAAATTTTGATTCCGCAATTTGGCCTCGAGTACGCGGCCGGGGCGCTGCCGTGGCGCAACATGGTATCAGCCTGGACGATTATTTAAAAGTTACCCTTTTTAGAGACTTAGATAATATAATAAGAAGGCTTGTAGGGTTCGTTAGGATTTAGTGGTCATGGACGATTATTTAAAAGTTACCCTATTTATCCATTAATAGATTTAAAAGTAGAACGACGGTGATGCGTGTAGATTAGGGTTTCTGGAGGGAAAAGGAATCCCACTCTTAACCCTTATCTCGACACGGAACTCCGTTCAAATCTAGCCTTTACCAAAACAATCATTAATCTAATCTCTAATCGCGGTCGGAACTAGCAAAGAATTGCTAGCACGCCCGATTAGGATGTTAATGATTCTTTTGATAAAGTTCATAAACTTTATAGGACTTAAAAAGGGTTTAGGGATGTTGATCATCCATTAGCCTACCCTAATCCTACGAACCCTAACAAGCGGAGAATTACTCGCGCATGTTGGGAGAAGAAGATGAAAAGACAGAGAAGGGAAACATAATGTAAAATGCAAAAGAATTAAATAAAATAACTACCTTTATTAATCACTTGAACAATCTACACTTTATTCCGTAGAAAATGATTACAAACTAGTTGCTTCTCGATCTTTCCTAAGGAGGTAGACGAACAGTTGATGATCAGCCTGGATGCGTGAGCGTCTGGTACTTCGTGATCTCTTCGGCTTGATGATTTTTCCAAGAGACTCTCGGTCCTTATTTATAATCACAGAGCTAGAACCCTAGTTTCCTAATATGGAAACTAGTTGTTAGGATCCTAACCACCATAATCCCATATCTCAACTCTTCAAATCCGCGGCGGAACCGCGGCCATTGGATAGGTTTGGCCGCGGATCCGCCCCCTTTTGGTGAGATCATGGCCTCTAATTTTTGTAGCATCATATCTGTAACACTTGGTAATCTTTTGAGTATATAGACTTTGAAAATCTTTTCTACATTTCTACCAGAATTAGTTTCTTGAATATCTTTGGTAGATTTGATTTGCCAACTTTGATTTCCTTGATTTCAGCCCAGCAAATTCTGCACAATATCTCAACAAATAATATTTAGTAGAGTTTGTTATATTGAGATATTAACTTAACAATTAAGAATGGTCAAAGGTATTTAATAAGGTAAGCATATTTAATTGGGCCAAATGTTACATGGATAATATATGCTTACTTTTTCCTACCAAATGTTAATTATAATATATAAACACATGAAAATAGTATTTTTACAGATAAACCCTCATATATATCATATATTATAATAAACACCTTTCATTATATAGAAATAGTAGGAAAAATGTAATAACAAATGTGCAGTTTAATCAACTGAACACCATTCTAGAAGTGTTTTAGAATGGATGACTCCTAGTGAGGTAGTGTATCCGTAGGTAATGGAGTCATCCTTTCTAAAAAGATGTCTTTCAGACTGACGAGAAGAGGGACTGGCATGAATGACATATCATTTGCTTAGGCAATTGAGTCAATCATGCAATGTATTGTACCAAACCAGATGTTGCTTTTGCACTTGCTGTAGTAAGCAAATATTAATCCAATCCTGGAGAAATAAAGAGAAGCGGTTAAGACCATTATAGGATGTTCTTGGTATATGGTAATGGCAGCCTCCTTCAGGAGGCGGTTATCAGTTCAGGCTTCCAAGGTGACCTGGATGACAGAGATGTTGTAAGAGTTTTGATTTTACCCTCTTCTGAGGAGCGGAATATTGGATAGGGTTCCAATAGGGATACTGAGGTAGAAATGGTGCAAGATACTGGTTATGACTCAACAGAGGATACAACCCAAGAATTTTGTTGGATAAAGTTGTTCATTTATGAACTTGGTCCCATCATGTATCCAGAGAAATTCTTGAGGCAGGGAATCGCTTAGTTCGGGAGATTGTTGAGCTCCACGAAGTTGAGACTTAGAGAGATAAAGTTGGAACATTAAAGCGGATCCACTCACTGAGACTATTTCTCGAACACAGATGTTTCTCAAACGAGCTTAGCGAAACTGATTAGTAGAGAAATTAGGTATTCAGCAGAAGACGAGATGTGGGTATGCGATATCGCAATAATTATCCTTAAGTGTAAGTGGGAGATTATTGGATATAGTGCTCTCAAGGCAATTATTATAATTGTAGGTAGGCAATTATGATAATTGAAGGAAGATCTATAAAGGTAGAAAAATCTTACTCGAGATGATAGTATGCTATCTGGTTTGTCATTATTATTGATGTGTATACGTTTTACTTGTTATTACGTGTCGCTAATACATAATGATGAAGCCCGTAGGATTCTTTCTTGACTACCAGCATTATGATGGTGATCATATACGTGAGAGTTGGTTAATACATAAGCACATCCTTAAATGTCCCTAGTCAAGAGAGTATCGAGACTGGGTATCGATATTTTGGAGTAGACTAGTGTATACCTTTCGAGACCCCGATGAGGGGTGGTGGCTGGTCTCACAAGCCATTGGTGTTGTGTCACTTAAGATATTATACAGGTGCTCCCTGAAGGTGAGTACACCGGACGAACTCGCCGAGAACTTCTAGATGGTATTATATCTATCGTCGGATGGAAGTTCTCTAGTGGCATGAGTACATGTTAGTCTTTTGATCTGAGATCTTCATTTGTCTCATGTGAGTTCCCACTGTACTAAGATTACTACCCTTCCATGGCTCAAAAGAGTTGTGAAAATAGGTTTTAGTTGGGTACAATCCTGAGCCATATGGAGGCAATGAGCGATTGTCGGGGATTCGTTTCTCCTGGTATTAGGAGTCGATGTCGTGCTGTGTTCGGTTGGCCATCATCCTAAATCCGTGGCCATGGTGGATGAGATTTACTGATAGGAGTTCAGTAGTTTCTCGGTTGGTGATGATCTTGACTTCGACACGACTTATCAGGTTATTAGGGGTCTGACGTTTTCCACCCTTAGACCCGATATGTGATACTCTTAGACGAAGATAATGGACTGTACGGAGATTGTCACATTCAGGCTTAGTAGGGTACGAATGGACTTGATTGTCAACCTCCTTTTTGGCATATACCTGGATAGCCGTTTTGTATAGCTAGTGCCGTTGAAATGCTTGTGGTTATAAATTTATCCAGTAACTCATTGCCGTTGTATTGTCGAGTCTTTAGAGTCCCACACAGAGGGTTTTCCCGGTTCAGGCGATATGATGTAGATGACGTATGTTGGTACATAGAGAGGTTCGATTAAATATGTGTACAAGCTACACGGACTTTAATTGGACGATTGATAATACTAGCTGGCTTAGAATTAAGCTGGACTATTAAATCAAGTTTTGATTTAATAATGTACTGGACTATTAAATCAAGTTTTGATTTAATAATGTATATATATATATTTAATATATATATATATATTCTAGTATTATTATTCACTATTCATTTTCTCTCTCTTGGCTATTCGTATTTTTATACGGATACGCGTATATGTATTTTAATACGTATACCAGAAAGTATTCCACAATTATATGGAAATACTTCTAGAAGAAGGACACTTCATTTGATGATTTTCATTTTAGGAAAATCAAATATGAGGTGGAGGGTGAGATGTCATTTGTGTATAGTTGAGGACTAGTAGAGAAGCATGTCTTCATTTGTTTATTTGAAATGGTGAGATATTTTTCTTTTTATGGGAAAAAATTATGAGGCCATTTTATTCTTCTCTCATTCATATAACCAGCACTTAGCTCTTTTCTTGTTATGGCTACCTCTTCTTCTTCCTCCTGTTAGTGTATATGCCCTAGAGGCCATTACTGTATCATACTAGCTTGTATATTACTTGATGGAAGCTTGGGATATTCACAGTTGTATATACAATCTTGCTCGAAATAGTAGTATGCTACTTGGTTTGTCTCTGCTTTAATATGTGCATGTGTTTCTTTTAGCATATTGCTGGTATACATATTAGTAGAGCCCTTAGGATCTTTGCTTGATTACCAGCGTTGTGATAGCGCTCGCACTCGTGGGAGCTGGGTAATCTATAAGCACATCCTTATACAGGTCCCTGGTCGTTGGACTATCGAGACAGGGCATCGATACTCCGGAGTAGACTAGCGTATGCGCTTCTCATCCCAGTGTGGGAGACGGTCTGTCCCACAGCCGTTAGTACGTCGTACTTGGGATAGTATGCGGGTGCTCGTTAGGTTACGAGTACACTGGACAGGACTCGTCGGGAACTATTGGTTGGTAATATACCTATCGTCAGTTATCAGTTCCCAGGTGACATGAGTACAGCTTAGTCCGCTGACTTGACACTGTCACTTCGCCTCGAGTGTGTTCCCACTGCACTTTGATTACTACCCTACCACGGCTCAAAGGAGCTGTGCAAACAGGTAGTTTTTGGGTGCAGTCCCGAAGCACTTGGAGGCAGTGACGGTTAGACAGGATTCGTCTCTCCCGGTATTGGGGGTTGACATCGCGCTGTGTCTAGGAGAGCCATTACACGAGTAGTCCCTGGCCAGGGCAAGCGAGATATACTGGTAGGTTTCCAGTGTTATCTCAGGGTGTTCTGGGCTACACTCCGACACGACTTGTACCGCTATTAGGGGACTGACGTTCACCGCCCCCCTAGGCCCGCCATGCGATGTATCAGACGAACAGACCGGACTGTACGGAGACTGTCACATACAGGCTCAGTAGGAGTGCAGATGGGGTTCACCTCGTCAGTCTTCTTATCGACATCTACCTGGGGACCGTTACGTACAGCTAGTGCCGCTTGCGGTCTGTGGTTAAACCCACTGCCAGCGTAGTGTCGAGTCTTTAGAGTCCCACACAGAGAGCTATTCGCCTTTAGGCAAAACGAGTAGAGGTCGCATGGTTTTGCGACAGGGTTCGTTCGCATCCGCGCACTTGTGCACGTTTGCTGTCCGGACAGTTTATACTAGCGGGCTTTGGTTTAAGCCGGATCCTAGTATATGATTTGAGATTGGTTTTTCTCAGGGTATTCGTGTTCCTCGGATCACGAATGCGGGTGCGTATGCACAGTTGCTTGAGATTGGGGAGAGGACCTTGTTTAGGGTTAATGGCTTTTGTCATTTTATTAACCCTATTGATTTTGTGTGGATTATTGTTAATTGATAATTAGCTTAATTATTGTGCATGGTTGTTGTTGACAATTTGACTTCATTGACTTGTTGACCATGTTGACAACTTGACCATAATCATTTCATTTGGAAGATGCTCTTTGATCTTTGCAAAAATGAAATGATAATGGTCAATTCATGATTTATCATGACAATTTTCAAGCTAATTATCTAATTAAAATTATCCTCACATATTAGTGAGAATGGCTCACTATTATTTCATTCTATCATATCTTTTCTCTCTCTTGCTCATCCTCTCCCTCAAGCTCTCTCCCTCTCATGTGTTGAGAAACAAAAAGGGCTTGAGAAAAACCCTCTCTTGATCTTCTCTACTCACTTCTAGGGTTCAAGTCTTAGCATTTCTTGTACTCTAGTTACTCCTAGCTTGGAGTTGAAGCTAAAGGTGGTGGCTTTCGGGTGGATCCTTCTTTGACGGGAGAAGACAAGCAAGGTGATCCTTTTCTACCATACCTAGGAGCAAGGAGAGAAGGACTAAAGACCAAAGGTATAACCTTTCATCACTTAGCTACTTTGTAGTTAGGGTTAGCTAGTTTATGTTTAGCAAAGATCCTCACAAGCATAGTCCATGTTGCCTAAGTCATTAAAAATCCGATTTTTATTATGTTTTCCGCCTCCCCGTAAGCACCGGGGTGGGCAACACGGACTTACAGTGGTATCAGAGCCTAACTAAACCTAAACTAGTTAAGTAGTTAAGTGTAACGAAGTTCGGAACCAGAAAAATCACAAAACCAAACTTTAACAAAATCCAAGTTTCTGTTAAAATTATTTCTGCTCAAAATGAAAAACTGTATACATGTAAAATCGTCTCAGGGTTTTGTGAATACACCCAAGAAAAACGATACCCTAATTCCCTCAAGTCGCCGCCCTTCCGCCGCATAAAGTAGGTATGTGCGGCGGAACCGCCGCGGATTGTCGTGATCGGCGCATCGTTTTTCGTGCAGAGTGTGTTTTTGTTGGTTTTGGGATTTTTAGGATATATTATATGTACCCAGATTTTCCAGAAAAGAAATTTCCTTTTGGGGTCCTATAATTCCGTATTTTTCCGAACTTCACTGCACTTTAACTATATCGGTTATATCTGTAATGCTTGCATGTATTGAACGTCGGCTAATCGCTATAAGACGATTAGTCGGGGTTATACATGATCTGTGATTGTCATTGGTTTGTGGATATGAATGGATTGGATTGTCGCGGGTGAATGGCCGGGGTGGATGTGAGATGAGCGTTGTTTTTCTTTCATTCATTTGTAACATGTAAATTGATGTAATAATATTCTTTGTATGGCCGCACAACCGGGTCGGGGTTGTAGCCGTCATTGTATAATTCTTTTTACTGTTTTTGCTCCTAGGATAGACCCATGGAGGGGGTGCACAAACTACCGGGTATCTCGAAGTGCCGAGTGGCCTACTCACGGTGGTGAGGGAGGTTGCTTCGCTTCGGGTGCTTGGCGGGTAGTTTGCCGCACCCGTAGGGGTCTTGGGTGGGGTATTGGCTATTCACCGCGACCGTGTAATCCGCTTTGCGTTGCAGGCTCGAACGCATTGCGGATTCCTAGTATATCCAATGTATTCATCTGTGATCTGTAATGTCTATCATTGCTATATATTTATATATAATAACTATTTAGGCGTTGCTTATGTTTTACAGCCGCGCTAGCCCAGCCCCCGCTCTGTCGTTAGTTAAGTAACCTAACGGGTGATGACGGGGCCCCGTGGCGAATGCGAATGGCATAAGCGTACGTCATATTTTGGTTGTTTTCTGCAATGGTAGGATTAAATGATGGGACGCATTAAAAGAACTAATGCAAGAAATAAACCAAGTAAAAGTCGATTGGAAAACTTTGAAAACCACTCGGTTCTTTTCAAAACTAAACTTTTAAACGCGGAGCTTGAACCACTCCTTTTAAAAGCTATCTCGTTCCATCGATTATATCAAGTTCACTACGTTCACGGTTTCGCCAAAACCATCCGTAGCCCTCCATCATTTCGGTTAAATATTCGGTAGTATTCAAGCTATGTATTTTGACCTCACGCCAAGGCATAGTGATTGGTAGCTACCGGATATTTATCCGTTGCATAGATAGAATGCGTTGATTTGAGACAGTCGTACTGCCGTTTTGGCCTACGTCAAGGGTAGGTACGGGTGGGTTCAAATTAACCAGGATAATGATGGGAAGAACTTGACATGTGACTTATGACATTTTGACCTCACGCCAAGGTCATAAGAGCATGGGGCAAAAATCCACATCGGGAGTTTCATAAGTACTGAAACTTGCTAGCGTTGCATACCATTTGGAGTGTGATAATTCTGGTAGGATTCCTTCGGTTTTATCACGCGATGATATTTGGATCCCGATCCTACTGTGAGTATATGCTACTCCTCGGGAAAACTCTCACTTAACGATCAATGCTATAAACCTAGTAGGTGCCTAGAAAGGTGTTAGCGGGGCTACGCCCACAGGGAAAAGAGGTTACTTAATTAAGGAACTTCGCGAAAGCGTTGGAAAACCTCCCTCGAAGTACCGACACTGGCCTGGCTGAACGGTTAAGCAAGTATTGTACGGTGAGAATGATCCCGGCTAATCCTTTTCTTTATGGTTTGAGAAGGGATTCGAGAGACAGTGGGAGCCATCCAGTTTAGACAAACTAAAAACCACTCTAAACTTGCAAGAGCATCATGCTAAAGTGTTTCTTTTCTCTCTCCTAATTGCAGCGACCATTCAAGATGACCGGACTTAAGTTACTATTAGATAAAAACATATTGACAGGGCCAAACTACAAAGATTGGCTCAGGAATGTCAAGATGGCTATCACTTATGACAAGCTGGGGTATATACTTACCACCAAAGCTCCCCCCGTCCCAGGTCCCACCTCCAGCGTCGCGGATGTAGAAATCCGTAAGACATGGGAGATAGATTGCGCGAGGGCCAAATGCCTCGTACTAGCCTCGATGGACAACGACCATCAGAGGAGGCACGAGAATATGGACCTAGAGTCCATATTTCTCCATACAAAAGAACTGTATGGAGAGCAGTCTCGTATCGCAAGATACGAAGTGTCGAAGAAGCTCTTTTCGGCAAGGTTGGCCGTCGGATCATCGGTAGCGGACCACGTGCTTAAGATGATCGGCTACATAGAGGAGCTCGCGGACCTCGGGACCACGTTGGAGAATGAACTCTATACCGATTTGATTCTCCAGTCCCTTCCTTCCACTTACGCCCAGTTCATTCTTAACTTCAACATGCAAGGAAAGGAGGTTGAACTTGCCGAGCTTCTGAACATGTTGAGGACTGCTGAGGGCACCCTACAGAAGGGTAGGGAGACATCCACTTTGTTTGTAGGAGGATCTTCCTCTTCTAGGTCCAGGGCGAAAGCCAAGGGCAAGAAGAAGAAAGCCCCCGCCAAACCAAGAGGCGGTGTCGGTAAAGTGGATACGAAGGGAAAGGGTAAAGCAACAAAGGTAGCGGGGAAGCTGGTGGGGAAGGAAGAATGCTTCTATTGTCACAAAAGTGGTCACTGGAAACAAGATTGCAAGGCTTGGAAAGCCAGAACACAGGATTTGAAGCGAGTTGCAGCTTCAGCTTCAGGTGTGTATGTTATTGAAAACTGTCTATCAATAAACTCTACATCCTGGGTATTGGATACCGGATCAGGATCTCATATCTGTAATTCTTTGCAGGCGTTGAGAAAGCGTAGAGTTTTGAAGGCAGGTGACATGACCCTCAGAGTTGCGAACGGTGCTAGCATGGATGCAGAGGCCGTGGGGGACTATCACCTGGGATTTTCAGATGGACACTTTTTGGTTTTGCGTAGTTGTTATTATGTACCAAATGCAACCTGTAATATCATTTCTGTATCTTTATTATCTAAAGAAGGTTATGAATTTGCATTTGTAAGTAATGTAGTGAACATTCACCTTAATCAAGTGCTGATTGGGTCAGGTACATTGAACAACGGTATTTACGTTTTAAACCAACCACAGGTTTTCAATATCCAGAATACACATAAAAGAAAGTCTCCAGATATTAATCAAACTTTCTTATGGCATTGTAGACTGGGTCACATCAACGAGAGAAGATTGACTAAGTTACATACTGAAGGATATTTAGATTCGTTCGAATATCAATCGTATACAACTTGTCAATCCTGTCTCAAAGGAAAGATGACAAAGGCTCCATTTTCTGGACACGGAGAAAGAGCGAGCGAGCTCTTGGGACTCGTACACAGTGACGTGTGCGGTCCAATGTCTACACATGCGCGAAGCGGTTTTTCTTACTTCATAACTTTTACGGATGATTTCTCAAGATTCGGACATGTCTTCTTAATGAAGCATAAATCCGAAGCTTTTGATAAGTTCCAGGAATATAAAAATGAAGTAGAAAAACAAACAGGCAAAAGTATCAAGATCCTAAGATCGGATCGAGGAGGAGAATACTTAAGTGCCGAATTCCTGAATTACTTAAAAGAGAATGGAATTCTCTCTCAGCTTACTCCTCCATACACCCCGCAACATAATGGTGTATCGGAGAGACGGAACCGAACCCTGTTGGATATGGTACGGTCCATGATGAGTAACGCTGAGTTACCGCGATCATTCTGGGGATATGCGCTAGAAACAGCTGCATATCTTTTGAACCGTGTTCCCACTAAGACTGTGCCTACCACACCATATGAGTTATGGAGTGGGAAGAAACCCTATCTTCAATACTTGAAGATTTGGGGATGTCCAGCTTATGTCAAAAAGCAGCATGTGGACAAGCTCGAGGCACGCTCAGTACTGTGCAAGTTTGTGGGATACCCAAAGAACTCCAGGGGGTATCTTTTCTATTACGCAGAGGAACAAAAAGTCCTTGTTTCTCGCAATGCCCACTTTCTGGAATATCAATTTTTAGAAAAAGAAATAAGTGGGAGCGCAATAGAACTGGAAGAAATTCCAGAACCACAAACTATTACTGAAAGTTTAGTGGAACCAGAAGGTTCAAAAGAACAGGACATTCCCATGCCACTCCGCAGGAGTAGTAGGCAGTCTCATCCGCCCGAGAGGTACTACGGTTTCCTCATTGACGGGGATAGAGAGGACTGCATCCTAGATTGTGATGAGCCTACTAGCTTCCAGCAAGCCATTCAGAGCGTCGACTCGGTAAAATGGCTGGATGCAATGCGGACCGAGATGGAGTCCATGCACACCAACAAAGTATGGACGTTGGACATTGCTCCAGACGGGGTAAAACCCGTAGGATGCAAGTGGATCTTCAAAAGGAAGATTGGTGTAGATGGACAGGTTGAGACCTATAAAGCTAGACTGGTAGCAAAGGGTTTTCGTCAGCGACCTGGTTTGGACTATGACGAAACCTTTTCTCCAGTAGCTATGCTGAAATCCATTCGGATCCTTCTTGCCATCGCTGCTTTCCACGATTATGAGATTTGGCAGATGGACGTAAAGACAGCTTTTCTAAATGGTCATTTAGAGGAGTGTGTCTATATGGACCAGCCAGAGGGTTTCATTCAGGGTGGGAGCAGCGGAAAGGTGTGCAAGTTGCTCAAGTCCATTTATGGACTCAAGCAGGCATCGCGGAGTTGGAACATCTGTTTTGATGAGACGGTCAAAGAATTTGGCTTTATCAAAAATCCAGATGAACCATGCATCTATTGTAGATTTGTAGCGAGAACTGTAGTATTCCTCGTTTTATACGTGGATGACATTCTCTTAATAGGAAATGACATTCCTATGCTACAATCTGTCAAGGGGTTCTTGTCACACAGGTTCTCCATGAAAGACCTGGGTGATGCCTCCTACATTCTGGGTATCCGGATCTACCGTGACAGATCCAAGAGGATATTAGGACTCTCGCAGTCCAGGTACATCGACACCATACTGAAGAGATTCAGTATGGAAGATTCCAAGCGCGGTAATCTACCGGCTTGTCACGGGATCACCCTCTCCAAAGAGATGTCTCCCAAGACTGATTTGGAAAGGGATCGCATGTCTATCATACCCTACGCTTCTGCGGTAGGCTCTATAATGTATGCGATGTTGTGTACCAGACCGGATGTGGCTTATGCACTGAGTGTGGTAAGCAGGTATCAGTCAAACCCTGGGGAGAAACATTGGATAGCAGTAAAGAACATTCTCAAGTACCTGAGAAGGACTAAGTAGATGTTCTTGGTGTATGGCGGAAAAGACCTGCAGATTGAGGCCTTTGCTGACTCCAGCTTCCAGAGTGACAAGGATGATTCCAAGTCCATGTCGGGTTTTTTCTTTACCCTCAATGGAGGGGCGGTGTGTTGGAAGAGCTCCAAACAGGAAACCGTTGCTGACTCGACTATGGAAGCGGAATACATCGCTGCATCTGATGCCGCAAAAGAAGCTGTCTGGATAAGGAAGTTCTTGAAAGAACTTCAGGTGGTTCCGTCCATTGTTGACCCAATACCTCTGTATTGCGACAACAACGGGGCTATAGCTTTAGCGAAGGAACCCAGGTCCCATCAGAAATCCAGACACATCTTAAGGCGGTATCACCTGATCAGGGAGATCGTGGATCGCCAGGAGATCGAGGTCCGGAGAGTTGCATCAGAGGATAACACAGCAGATCCATTCACCAAGGCCTTGCCCCAGACTCAGTTCGAGCGGCTGATCGAGATGATAGGTCTTCGATACGCCAGTACATGGCCTTAGTGCAAGTGGGAGATTGTTAGTGTATATGCCCTAGAGGCCATTACTGTATCATACTAGCTTGTATATTACTTGATGGAAGCTTGGGATATTCACAGTTGTATATACAATCTTGCTCGAAATGGTAGTATGCTACTTGGTTTGTCTCTGCTTTAATATGTGCATGTGTTTCTTTTAGCATATTGCTGGTATACATATTAGTAGAGCCCTTAGGATCTTTGCTTGATTACCAGCGTTGTGATAGCGCTCGCACTCGTGGGAGCTGGGTAATCTATAAGCACATCCTTATACAGGTCCCTGGTCGTTGGACTATCGAGACAGGGCATCGATACTCCGGAGTAGACTAGCGTATGCGCTTCTCATCCCAGTGTGGGAGACGGTCTGTCCCACAGCCGTTAGTACGTCGTACTTGGGATAGTATGCGGGTGCTCGTTAGGTTACGAGTACACTGGACAGGACTCGTCGGGAACTGTTGGTTGGTAATATACCTATCGTCAGTTATCAGTTCCCAGGTGACATGAGTACAGCTTAGTCCGCTGACTTGACACTGTCACTTCGCCTCGAGTGTGTTCCCACTGCACTTTGATTACTACCCTACCACGGCTCAAAGGAGCTGTGCAAACAGGTAGTTTTTGGGTGCAGTCCCGAAGCACTTGGAGGCAGTGACGGTTAGACAGGATTCGTCTCTCCCGGTATTGGGGGTTGACATCGCGCTGTGTCTAGGAGAGCCATTACACGAGTAGTCCCTGGCCAGGGCAAGCGAGATATACTGGTAGGTTTCCAGTGTTATCTCAGGGTGTTCTGGGCTACACTCCGACACGACTTGTACCGCTATTAGGGGACTGACGTTCACCGCCCCCCTAGGCCCGCCATGCGATGTATCAGACGAACAGACCGGACTGTACGGAGACTGTCACATACAGGCTCAGTAGGAGTGCAGATGGGGTTCACCTCGTCAGTCTTCTTATCGACATCTACCTGGGGACCGTTACGTACAGCTAGTGCCGCTTGCGGTCTGTGGTTAAACCCACTGCCAGCGTAGTGTCGAGTCTTTAGAGTCCCACACAGAGAGCTATTCGCCTTTAGGCAAAACGAGTAGAGGTCGCATGGTTTTGCGACAGGGTTCGTTCGCATCCGCGCACTTGTGCACGTTTGCTGTCCGGACAGTTTATACTAGCGGGCTTTGGTTTAAGCCGGATCCTAGTATATGATTTGAGATTGGTTTTTCTCAGGGTATTCGTGTTCCTCGGATCACGAATGCGGGTGCGTATGCACAGTTGCTTGAGATTGGGGAGAGGACCTTGTTTAGGGTTAATGGCTTTTGTCATTTTATTAACCCTATTGATTTTGTGTGGATTATTGTTAATTGATAATTAGCTTAATTATTGTGCATGGTTGTTGTTGACAATTTGACTTCATTGACTTGTTGACCATGTTGACAACTTGACCATAATCATTTCATTTGGAAGATGCTCTTTGATCTTTGCAAAAATGAAATGATAATGGTCAATTCATGATTTATCATGACAATTTTCAAGCTAATTATCTAATTAAAATTATCCTCACATATTAGTGAGAATGGCTCACTATTATTTCATTCTATCATATCTTTTCTCTCTCTTGCTCATCCTCTCCCTCAAGCTCTCTCCCTCTCATGTGTTGAGAAACAAAAAGGGCTTGAGAAAAACCCTCTCTTGATCTTCTCTACTCACTTCTAGGGTTCAAGTCTTAGCATTTCTTGTACTCTAGTTACTCCTAGCTTGGAGTTGAAGCTAAAGGTGGTGGCTTTCGGGTGGATCCTTCTTTGACGGGAGAAGACTAGCAAGGTGATCCTTTTCTACCATACCTAGGAGCAAGGAGAGAAGGACTAAAGACCAAAGGTATAACCTTTCATCACTTAGCTACTTTGTAGTTAGGGTTAGCTAGTTTATGTTTAGCAAAGATCCTCACAAGCATAGTCCATGTTGCCTAAGTCATTAAAAATCCGATTTTTATTATGTTTTCCGCCTCCCCGTAAGCACCGGGGTGGGCAACACGGACTTACACCTCCCCCTCCTCTTTCTTGCTTGCTCTCTTGAGTATTAGTTTGAGAGTGAAAATCATAGTGGAAAATTCATACATCCCCACTCTTCATTCCTAACGAGCTTGGAGCATCGATTGCTTCTATAGGTGAAGCTGGAGCTTGGATTGGTTCCCTCGGGTGGATCATCTTCGGTAAGGGTGGTCGTCTTTAAAGTTTGTTCCCGATGGCCTACGAGGAGCTTAGAAGGGTCTTCCACGATTGGGTGGACATGCATCAAAGGTTGTAATCCCTAAACCTTGCATGCTTGCTTTCTAGTTTAGTGTTTGAAATGATCACAAGGGATTAGTTTCTAGCGTCCTCTTGAAAAAAATTTGTTTTTCGATTCTGCATTGGCCATGATAATAGTGGCAAGAGCACTAGGAACTTTCACCATCCTCCTTCTCTCTCTACCACCTCAACCACCACCATCTTCTTCTTCTTCTTCATCTCATCTTCATCACCATCACCTCCCATCATGATCATCTCATCATCCTCATAGAATTTTGGTGAAGATAGTTTTTAGGGTTTATAACTTGATTGATTTGTATTGAATATTAAAGGTGTATATATACACTTTACATGAGGAGGAAAATAAAAAAAATAAAAGCTTTCCAAAACAATTAATAACAGAAGAGTCATGGAAAGATTTTTCTAATAACAAAGATCTGCAACGGATGCGTCTACAGTCGGCAGACGTCTGTTGGGAAAATGCTCAGACGTTTGCTTAGACTTAGGATTTTCTAAAGATTGATTTCCAGACGTCTTCCTTCGCTCTGTTGCGTTCCCAAATGTCTGCACGAAATTTCTTTAGACATCTACTTGTGTTGTGTCTTCTTGTCGCTAATATGCCCCTGCAAGATTAAGCCTTCGTCGGAGACCCTAATCTTGGATCGAATTTTAAGAAATTGTGTGCATCCAAGTTCTTTTGTAAGGACATATGCAAATTGATCATGAGTGTTGATGTAGTGAACAAGAATGGTTCTATCTTCAACGCACTCCGCAACGAAGTGATAGTCAAGAGCAATGTGCTTTATCCGAGAGTGGAAAATTGGGTTTGCACTGAAATGGGTAGCCCAGTATTATCACTGTATAGAGATGGTGGTTTGCGCAGAAGCACCTTGAGTTCATATAGAAGATTTTTTACCCAAAGTATCTCGGCCGTAGCATTCTCATAGGATTTATATTCAGCTTCAGAGGAGGATCGAGAAACAGTCTTTTTTCGGGCCGATTTCCATGATATGGGATTCATGCATAGATAGAGAATGTTAGCAGTTGTTGATCGACCATCATCGCAACTTCCACCCCAGTCAGAGTCACTAAAGTCCTGAAGAATTACAGGAGCTCGTCGGCGGAGATAAAGGCCATGATGTATTATACCTTTGAGATAACGAAGAACACACTTGAGTTCCATCCAATGAAGTTTTATTGGAGAGTGCATGACTTGGGAGAGACGGTTGACGGAAAAAGAAACATCGGGCCGAGTGAGTTAAAGGTATTAAAAAGCACCAACTAGCAGATGGTATGACGTGGGATCGAAAAAAGAAGACCCGTCATGGTGGAGTAAAGGAGTGGTGTTGCACATTGGAGTGGTAACTTCTTTAGCTCCTTCCATGGAGAACTTTTTAAGGGGATCGGGGATGTGGCGATGTTGAGATAGAAAGAGTCCTTGGGGCATAGGAATAGCTTCGACACCAAGAAAGTGATGAAGATTGCCAAGATCCTTTAGAAAGAAGCGTTGTTCTAGTTGACGAACAAAAGATTGAAGGAACTATACATTGTTACTTGTGAGAATGACGCCATCAACATACACCAAGAAATAGGCAACGATGGCATATTTGGAGTAGACAAAGGGAGACGTATCCGCTATGGAATTTGAAAAGCCATTTTGTAGAAGACAACATTTGAGTTCTTGATACCATGTCCTGGGCGCTTGTTTAAGACCATATAGAGCTTTCCGTAGTGTGTAGACATGGTTGGGTAGAGAGGAGTGGAGGAAGCCGGGTGGTTGAGCCATATACACATCTTCATGGAGAGTATCGTTGAGAAAATCATTGTTAATGTCAAGTTGATGAAGATGCTATCCATTGGAGAGTGCGATGCATAAGACTATTCGCAGTGTTGTCGGCTTAATAATGGGGTTGAAGGTGGCGGAGTAGTCTAAGGCAGGCCGTTGGTGGAAGCCTTTATCCACAAGGTGAGCATTATATAGGGCAATTGTGCTATCGGAGTTACGCTTGATTCGGAAAACCCATTTGCAACCTACAAGATTCTGATTTGATTTTAGGACAAGATCCCATGTTCTGTTCTTCATGAGGGCATCAAATTCTTTGGACATTGTAGCACGCCAGTTAGGTTCCTTCACAGCTTGAGATACAGAAGTTGATTTAAGGGTTTGGGGTATGGGATGAATAGTGGTATGGTTTATATATTGGGAGTTGAAGTATTTCGGGCTCGGTTTTCGTTCATTGTTAGTTCGGAGATTTGGGGGTGGGGAAGTAGGGGATAATTGTGAAGAGGGTAAGTGTGATTGAGCGGTTGGGGAGGAGGTTGGGGAGGTAGGGACGGATAGGTTGGCGATGTTATCGAGATTGGAAGGTGAGGATTGTGAAGAGTCAGTGGTGGTGGAAAGGTCGAGGGTATGAGATGTTAATGATTGATGTTTAGTGGGGGTTGGGTTAGGTAAGGTGGGTAGGATGTGAAGTTTGGTAGGTTAGGCATACGCGATTGATTGCGATGTTGCGGCAGGGGAGGCCAAATCTTACGGAAGTGACTCTTGATATCTACTAGATACCTGCATGTGGGAAAATTGATTTTGACGAATTTGAAATGACAAGAAATGTAAATTTTTGTGAGTGACAAGATCAAGACATTTATACGCAGATTGAGATGTTGAATAATCTAGAAAAATGCAGGGTGTGGATCGAGGTTGAAGTTTGGAGGAGGTGTATGACCTTAACCAGGGATAACAAAGACACCCAAAAATCTTGAGACGTTTGTAATTTGGTGGATATTGAAATAGTTTTTCAAATGGGGATTGGAAATTAAGAATAGGTGTGGGAAGACGATTTATAAGATAAACATCGGTTTGAAAAGCTTGACTCCAATACTTAAAGCGAAGTGAGGTCATATGTAAAAGTGTGATACGAGTTTCGACAATATAACGATGGCGACGTTCTGATGTACCATTGTGTTCAGGGGTGTATGGAGGAGTAGTGAGATGAGAGACACTATAGGAGGTGAGTATGGAGGTAAGAGATGTGTATTCACCACTATTATCGGATTATATTGATATGAGCGGTAATTGAAAATATTTTTCGACAAGATTTTTGAATTGGGGAAAGATGGCGGCAAAATCAGATTTACGTTGCATAGGGTACAGCCAGACATATTTTTTTATAATAATCAATAAAGATTACATAATAACGAAAACCATCAAATGACAATTCAGTGGGTGTCACGCTCCGCTTCGCAAAAGACGGTAACGACACATGACGATGCCCGCGACATATTTATTTCGAGAAGGTCATTTCTCATAACAAATACGTTAAGCATTTATAATCAACATAAAGAGAAAAGAAATAACAAGTGAAATAAAATCCAACTACTATATATTACATCCAAGATTTCTACAGAGTTTCAAACTGATACAAGATATCATAAAACAAAAATACATAATAAGCAAGCCTTAAACAAGAGGCATATAGAAATGATAAGCTGAAGGAATGAAACTAGTAGTCGGCCAATGAAGCTAGCTGGGAGTACTTTTCTTCTGTTGCCTCAATTTTCCCTTTCCCTACACCCCCTGACGAACATTGCAAGGAAAGAAAGAAACAGGGTGGAATGCCTGTCAGCGAACTTGCACTCGGTAAGTCCCCAAAAAGGATATGAAAAAAATGATAAATGACATGCATGTAAGTAGAATATGAATTCTAATATAGTAGCGGACATGACAGGGTGTCAATTAAACATGGCAACTATATGAGCATGACAATTCTATTATAACGTATTTGTTTATAATTTGATAACGAAGGTGTGCGTGTATATGAGAGTAGTCCGTCAAACCCCACAGATCAACAGCATGTAGAAGTACAAGGCCTCGTCAAACCCCATGAGATAACGGCAAACAAGATTCAAGTTAGGTGATTTTTAGTGGACTCTCGTACCACGACATACATTCATTACCAAACTACACCTTATCCCGGCGTATTTTAATTTATAGTTAAACTTACGAGTCTTGCCCGAATTTATGAATACATAAGAGAGAGAGAGAGAGCCATTTCGAGTTTCAAGTCGAGTTCAAGTATTCATATCAAGTCAAGTATTTATGTTAAGTCATTACATATTCATGGTTCGGATTAAGTCGAGTCAAGCATGAAAGTAGGTTTAATCAAGCAAGTCATGTAAATGAAATAAACAAGCGGTATATAGCATGTGATGGGATAAGTATAAAACAGGTTGATTCAAGTTACTATCTACTGTTAGGTCCATTTTCCTAACATTTTGAGACTGTACAAACTCACTTTGTTTAAATATGGAAATAGGCAAGTGCTAGCACTCATTGTCCTTGCTCCCCGAGGCTCAAGAGAAAAGATACCACTTAAACCCATATGCTACCTAAATACTTTAAGATGTGTTGTTTTATAGATCCTATGAATTTATGTGAAAATATACCGTTAAAGTCTCGAGGGGTTTTATGTAAAATACTCTATTTTAAAAATATTGTTTAAAATATCGAGGATGTTTGATAAAAAAAAATATTGTTTAAAATATCAAGAGTGTTTTGATAAAAAAAATATTGTTTAAAATATCGAGAGTTTTTTTGATAAAAATATATTTTTAGAAATTTAGGGTGTTTTAATGAAAATCCCAACTTTTGGAAATTAAGGGTATTTTAATAAAAACTTCACCATTTTAAAGTTAAGTGGATTTTATTAAAAATCTAATTTGAAAACCTCGTTTTGTTTTAATTATATAAAAATGATAAATAATGGGTATGAACCCAATTAAATTAATTCCTCCTTTTTATTCTATTATTATAGAAATTGTTTTAAGACTAATTTTTTTCTTTTCTTTCGGACCGCGCTCTGTGATTAGCTCTGCGTCTTACTTTACTAAACCCCAAGACATGCTTTAACCAGCATCATGTACAACCGGGTTCCCTTAATGAGAGTTGTAGAGGCAATTTATGCAAAGGAAAAAGATATTAGATGAGTTTATTTTTAAAGTAATGATTGTGTTAAAAGATTTTGGAATAAATAGCGAAAAAGGAATATTATTTTCATAAGTTCATTTTGCAAAGAGTATTGTGATATGTGCAGTTTAAGGCAGTTAATATAACAATGTATAGTGTAGTAAAATATTAGCATATAAGAAATAGTTATTAATATACAAAATTTTGTAGTGAATGACAAAATTAATGTATAGTATTACACAATCATATTTGGTTATAGTTTCATAGTAGAGAGTATTAATTAGAAGGTCATTTAGGTAATATCATGTTAGTTGCATCATACATCATTTAGGTTAGTTGACATATTGTACTATACAGTACAAACACATTAGTGTGTAAATAGAAATAGTAACAAGAATAGTAGCAGGCATTAGTTAACAATAAGGATGTCAACAATTAACCAATTTGTGTAACCAGGAAGATGGGGAGAGGGATCAAGGAGAGGATGAGAAGAAGACTTACAAGGAGGAGTACAATGATAGAGAAGGGAGAGAGGAGGAAGGGACTTACAGTTTCCGCTCGTACGAATACATGCGAAAGATGAATAAGAAGAAGTTTTGGTTTGAAGAACCGAGACCACTAACGCGAAGAGGAGGGCATGCTTGATCTTTCGACGTTCTTTTAGTGATTTGGGGAGCAGCGGAGAGGGAGGAAAGAGCTTGGAAAGATCTTCAATGTATTTTAGAGGATTTTCAAAATAATTTCAGAGGGGAGAAGTTTTAGGACATCATTGGGGTTTTATAGGAGAAAGGCAATGAAAAGATGGTGTAAAAACAATGTTAAAAGGCATTAAAAAGAGTTTTAATGGGAAAAAGAAGAGGGGCAGTTCTCTGTATAATTAGGCAGCTTGGAATATGAAAATCAAGAGTCAAGAGTTCAAGGGTCACGTGAACACGAGCGGGGCATGTTTGGCCTTGGTTTGGCCGCCCGAAGCATGCCCCAACCTGCCCTAATTGGTCCAAGTTTGCCCACTTCGCTCGATCTTTGAATTCCAGGCTCGGGTCGACTAGTTCGAACCAAAAACATGTCTCGTTTTTCCTTTAAGTTTCTTGAACTCCGTGCAATGCTCAAGAAAGTTCCAGAATTTGAAAATGATAAAAAGAAATTAAAATAAAAGAATTTTGTTGCAAGGATTCGAAAACACAAACTATAGGATAGCAGTGTAGAGACTTAACCAATGGGCAACAAGTTTTTTCTTGTACTTAAGTTATCAAGAGTGATTTATAACGCAATACTTGAACAGAAAACCACTCTTTTATTAATTAAAACAAAACAGAAGGTACATGAAATTTAGGGTCGTTACAGTAGGTCCCCAAACTTCAGTGTAAATTAATTGCAATGGTTTAGAAGCACGAAGGCAATTTTCAAAAAAAAGGAAGTTATGATTTTTATTGCAATCACACGAATTATGTTGAAAATTATTAAATACCTAGACATTATTGTAGGGATTCTCTAGCACCACTCTAGGGTTTAGGGTTGCATCACACATGCTATAACAAAAATTTAGAGGGTGCTAAACAATTCCAAACATGAATCGAACTAGAAAAATAGAGTAACAAACTATAGCATCACATACTATATATAGTGTTAACACTAAGTGAGGAGAAAATACAACCTTTGTAGACCTCCTCCTAGACTCTTTGGATCGTGTAGGGTTTGAGTCGGTTGGCTTGTATCCTTCCGCGTCCATGATGATCCACCATGAAGTCTTTTTGCACCAAGCTCCAAGCTTCACTTGATCAAGGATGAAAATGAAGCTAACACTCCACACTAGTGGGTTAGACTAAAGTAGAATGGTGATGTGGGTTTAGATCTCACTACAAAACCTTTTCTTTTTTATTCTTTCTCTTTCTTTTAAAACCTTAGAGAGCTTTTAGGAGAGAGAGGAAGAAGGAGATGGCTCAAAACAAACTCAAGAGAATAAAATGATAACCCTTTTCTAAACGCAAGAGAGTAAGAGAAGTCATCCATGCTAAACCATGGTTACAAAATATCTAGATATTTTGTAACTTGAGTTTAAGCAAAACCATGGGCTACAAAACTATGGGCTACAAAACTATTGACTATTCTCAACTCAAGAGAGTTGAATAGTCAACAATGATTATGTTGCCATTTTGCTTCACTCAAATAAACAAAATATCTAAAAAATGTTACCATGTGAGTCTTGCATTGCGACCACCAATGTATCATCAACCATGTGTAACACTTCAGAAAAATAAAATATTATTTTTGGGAATTTATATAAATTAAATAATAAATATTATGAATATTTTAATAATGTGGTGTAATTAAATACCGATAAATTGGGAAATATTTAGACAATTATAGGAATTACTGAAATGAGGGTGTTTTATATGATTTAAGAAAATTATAAATTCTTTATGATTAATCATATTCCATTTTAATGCTAATTGCGATTAAATATTGCTAATCTTGCATTAATCCGATTTTGTGCTGTCACGACCCAAAATATTAGCTCGCGACCAGCACTTAAATCACGCGACGTCTACAGGCGTAACGTAATTCAAGTAAGCTGAAACCCAGAAATCTAAACCTTTTTAAGAAATAAAGAGGTGAAGCTTTGAAATAAAGGTGTAGTAAATTATGTTTTGTCTTTTGAAAATTTGGGCAGCACCTCCCTTGTAAAAACTAACCCCGAAAACGGGTACGGCACAAAATATAATAAAGCATCCCCAAACGGGAGCAAATCACGCCCAACGGCGGAAAAAACTACCACAAGCATAATATACGACGCCCAACGACGAAGTTCCACAGAAGGAAATAAAGTAAAGCAAGACATCAATCCCAAAAGCGAACATAAAACCCATCGCTCAAGTCTCGCAACTACAAGTCTTCTAAGTCTGCAACATATAAAAATACTAGTTTCTGATTTGATGGAGTTGACTAGATACAACAGGAATAACAATACAAGAGTGGCACGATCCAATATGTACCACCTACCAGAAGCAAATCACCCGAAAACAGCTGTGTGCCAGGGATGGCGCTACTGATGCATGCGGTCAACCTGCAAGAGCTGTGGCACAACGGGGGTGAGTTGCTAACTCATGAATAGAAAAAACATCATCAGGTAGAAATCGAAATAAACAACGATTCCTAGGTCAACTATATCATAAACGTAATACTATGATATTTAGGGTGACCGTATCAGCATATGCGCCAACTCAAAGTAAATGCCCATCAGCAAGTGGATATCATCCAACAAAAATAATCAATGCATGTATGCAGTGGATCTCGTCCAACAATATAATCAATGCATGTATGCAATGGATCTTGTCCACGTGTCAACCACTGACACAACAACTCCTGCATGTAAATATCATCAAAGCATATGCAGGTAAATATGAGGATATAAAACAACGTGTGTCCTTCGCGACACAACAAAATCATGGAAACCTGAGTGTTTAACCTTGACACTCGAAACATCATAAAACCCATGTCTACCATCGACACGTAAATCCTCATGCCTCAGGCGCCGTCCCCACGACTGGCCCTGATGTCATGTCTGTACATCACTCTGGTCGGTATCCCCACGATAACCGCCGAGTCCAAATACTATCACCGGTAGGTACTTGCCCAGCCTTCCAGGCTCATCGCCATCACCTGCGATGTTCTTACCGAGGGGAACCATACCGGGCTCCACCATGTATCCGCACACGGCCCACTCCACTCCTCGCATCAGGTATATAGATAAAAAATCTCAGAACCGAGAAATCTCATGGTGGACGCATCGAAATATCATATCAAGAGAAACCGGGTTTTCAAACAATACATAGTTTCTTGAAATACCCCCACGGTTCTCAAATCCATAAATCACATGAAATCCATATCTCAATGTGTAAATCCATGAAAAACTGATATATGCAACATAAAACAGCAATATGAGCATATTAAGGGAAAACCGCTCTTTTAAATGATTCCAGTTTAAAAATATATCATGCGATTTCCAAATCCTCCAAAATCAAGTGCAGCATCATATGAGGTGTACATGTAACTATACCAAGATAAGTATCTACATGTAAGCAAGTATGTATGATGCATCTCATAAGCATAATAGCACAATAATCAACGTCTCAAAATCACATGTCAATACAATACCACTTAGGGGTATATGCAGCTATAGCAAGATATGTGGGTGTACATGTCAGTATGTATGCAACATATAACAGGATGCAAGCATGTCCGTATACCTCATGCAACGTGGAACAGTGATATGAACATAGCAAATATATCATGACATGATGTAGCAATTCTACTGTGTAGTGACATGGAAATTATCGATGATGAAGGTGTGTGAACCGGCAAATCTGTGTAAGTGTAACATACGCATCATCGATAATGGTGTAGGTGTACTGGCACAGGTATATTTAATGCAATGAGCATAACATGATCGTAGCATAAATTACACCATCGGCTAAAAGCTATAAGGTATACGTGTCTATAATATATCCGAGTCGGTGAATCCATCAATCGACATCCAGCCTCACAACATCACGTACGGTACAATCCATCGTACAGCCTCCTCTAAACAAGGGTATGGATAAATCAACAGGTAAAACTCATCGCGTATGGTAATCCACGTACGGTGGCATTAAACAAATAGGGATTCTATCAACCTATACAACATTGGGGTACGGATCTAAGTCTTGTATGGCATATCACTCAAAATGCACAACATTATCCATATAAACATACCTATCTCTCAGGTCACATCCATGTCAAACTCGTATCAGGGGACCTACAAAGGTATCAACAATCTCATATCGACTCGAATCCATAAAATGACATATCACACTAAGTCATCATATCACATCGTATACTCGTTCATCATATTAATATCTCGCATCACATTATATATACGTCACACTTGTTCTCTTTCAATTTGTAGCCATCATGATTCACTTATCATTCCATATTCTTATATGTCAATATGTCCATTAGCATCAACTTCTATCATATGATCGTTTGTAAATCCTACAATCATGTCCGTCGCATAACATTTATCAGTATAAAATAATCAAACGATATTCCATATCAATGTTTGCGGGGGTGCTATACGCCATCCACCCGACTTCCCCCGTAGATATAAATCTACTCACCTGCTAAACTCCTCGCTTAGCCGTAGTCGATGCGCTTCGTCGTCACGGAATCCATGCGAAGGTACCTACAATCAAAAGGAATTCGCAAAGCTATTAACATCAATTTCCGAAATCCAAAAACGGCACGCGGTGCGCTCATAGGTTAGAACCTATAGCCTGCGCATGCAAAACAACCAAACAACTCTCCTTGTTGACGTAAAAAATGTCCAACGCCCAAATACAATATCCAGTCGCAAAACCAAGAAATCCAAATACCGGAAAATATAGCCGAAACCCTCATTAGGGTCGCTATACATGAAAACCGCCACGCCAAAAATCCAATCGTACCAATACTCATTCACAACACAATAATTATCATAGATAATAATATATACGTCATCTCTATGACAATTAAAACCCACGTTTAATTTTTACCAAAAACCTAGTAAGCAGTTTATCGAAAATTTAGCACAAGTCTAAAAATTTAACAATTCTAGCGATTTCCAACAACACAAAGTAGTTTAACATAGTTAACCAAACCATTACCACAATTTTAATCTCTCCCAAATAGGATTTAGAAAAACTTAGTTTGCTAAAAACTCAATTAGACAAACTAGGAATTTTAACAATATCATTCTCACAATTTGATTAAGTTTTCCAAGTCTACACTTCATGATTAATCATTTAACACAACAAAACCCTAACTTGATTTTCATAATAATTATCATGAATATTCTAAACATGAAATTGAAGCTTTATAAAAACACTTAAATAGCTAGCTTAATGAATTAAGCAACAATAAAGGATTAGGGTTAGGATTATACCTCACAAACTAGGTCACAATTTTAGCAACAAAACCCAAACTTTATCATCCAAAATGAAGTCTTTAGTGAAGATCCAAGCTAGTTTGGAGATGAAGAATTGTGGGTATGGATTAATTTATGAGTTTGTGTAAATATTTGTGGATTTTTGATGATTTTTGTGAGCTTGAAATGATGAAAATGGAGCAAGGAAAAGTGAGGGCAGAAATGGGGTAGGGTTCGGCCAAGCTAGGTGGAGGTGGGAGTTTGTGGAATTGTGTAGAAATATCTAGTGTAAAACAAAGATAAAAGCTCATTAATGCACAATTATCCAAATCCACCTCGTTCTTTTCCTTTAAAAATAATTTTCTTTAACCACAAATATCTAGATATTATGCAAGGATGGATTAAGCTAAAACTAATGATTAGATTAGCATAGATTCACACTAGAAGTAATTAACCCAAGCCAAAATTGTAATTACCACTAATTAAGTGGATAATTAACAACTTAAAATAATAATTTAATTAGAAAAAATACTTTAGTAATTAACCAAAGAATTCTGCACAAAAATGATTTATTGGAGAGGGAGAAGAAGTTTTGCGCAAAGAACCCTGCAGGAAAATTTTTCAGTGGAGTTCAGGGGGTAGAAGAGAAGACAAAAATACTTACAAAGAGATTTCGGGGCGCTGACGTCAGCAAACGGCCGCGGATCCGCGGCCAAATGCTTGTTTATGCGGCGGTTCCGCGGTGTAAAAGTCAGTTCAGGCCTCCAAAAGTTTTCTGTGTGCTGTTATGGTTCTCCTCTGTCTGTTCAGATCTTCTATTTGTTGATTTGCTTACTGGGTTTAATCCAGATCTGAATCTGTCCGTCTTCCTTTCCTGCACAATTCGCACAATACCCAATCAAAAATAACAAGATGATTTTTTTATGTTTTTATATTTTCAATTTTTATAATTTTCAATTTTAATTAACCAGAAATTACTAAAAGAAATAACTACCGTTTTCCCGGCAACGGCGCCATTTGATTGTTGTGAGATTTTGCGTGTGTGTTTTAAATTTTAAAGAATACCGCAATCAAGACGGTGTCGCTTGGCAGCTAGCCGGTTGAGTACGGATCGGTCCATAGGGAAATGGTGTTATTGTCTTTAAGCTCTAACGAGTTAAGTCATATTTTTGGTAGGTTTTGTTTTAAATTCTAAGAATGAAATTCAATCGATTTAAAGTCTTGCTAGGGTTAGGATTAGGTTAGTTTGGAAAAGGGATTCTATTCACTGCTTTCTTTGCCCTAGTTAAGAATATAGGTGTTAGGGTAATAGTCAACAAAGGGGATTGGCACGACTAGGAAGAAACTTAGTTTCTTTCTTTTGGTTCTTGTCCGTCATTTCTTAACTCTTAGCCCTAACCACTATTTAAATCAACCACAACCGGTCTAACTAGAGAATCGCCATTATCTTGTGGGATAGGGTGCCGTAGTGAGCAGTGTGTGGTTCATTTAAATAAAGTCCGTATTAATTAAAATTATAGGGGCAAGGAAAGGAGTGAGAGAGATTTCCTTCTCTCAAACCGTGCCTATCCTAACCCTAACAAGTGAGGAATTACTCACTCATTAGGAAAGTTACGATAAAATTCATTTTTCTAATTTTAAAAGACTATCTAAGTTTCAAATAAAAGACAAAATAAAATAGCAGATAATAAATTTCAATTAAGAAGAATGCAAGATAAAATGGAAAAACAAAACTTACTTTATTGATACCTCTTGACGATTACAATGGAAATTAAAAAATTTAAATCTAGAAAATAAAAAGAGGCATGCCTAATTAGGCTTTCGGCTTTCCTATTTATAGATAGGAGAAACCCTAGGTTTTACATATGATCCACATTTGAAATTTCAAGACTACCCTAAGAAAGCCGGGTCAAAGCACCGACACCTACCGACACGTGCACCGACACGTGTACTGCACGGCCGCGGTTCCGCGGCAGAAAGCCATGTTTGGCCGCGGTTCGGCGGCCATATGGTGGGATCTCTGGCTCAAACTTCTAGGGTTGCTTCATGTTGCTTTTATCTTCTGTTTTCTTCATTTGGTTCCACAGAATATCTTCTATGTTCTTCCAGATTTTCACAGTGCAGAATGTTGTGGAATTTTTGCCGTGAGCTTCGCGTTGAAGTCTTGAATCTTGTACTGCCTTTGTGCCTTGTGCATTGAACTGTTTACTGATCTTCATTTGTTCCTTGAACTGGTAGGCGGCATCATATGGATTCATCCATTGTTGGTCGTAGTCTCACTTTTGTAACATTTTTTCATGAATTTCACTGTATTGTTTTGAGAACCTGTAACTATTTAGAAGACATGAATCAAAAGCACCTATTTATTTGTAATATGATTAAGAATGGGCGATATAATAATGCAAAATTCTGATATGAACAAATACCCCCAAACTTATCTTTTTCTCGTCCTGAGCAAAGCCAATTTTATTCTCGAAAAATCCTAACCTCACTTTCGCAGGGAATCGCGATTGCACTGAGCTCGTGCAACAAGCCGTTAAACCTCTAGGTGTCCCTAGAAGGAGGAGTGTTGTCTCCTGAGGGTTTTCTGCGGATACTACCCACAAAATCCAATCAATTTGGCCTCTTGACTTTCATTCTTCAATTCAGTATTCTAGCAAGAAATTCTATTATCTTCAAGTTAGAAATTATCAACCCATATTTTTCACACTCACTTTTCATTTAACTTAAGATCGTATATGTTCTGCAAATTTATTAAGCTTTCAGCATCTTTTGAATTTTCCTTTTAAGGTTCAGTCTCAACTTAGGAATTTTTATCATCTCTACTGAAGGTGTAAGCCCTATCTTTCATTCCTATCTCTCATCCAAACCCCAATCATATACCCCTACGTGTATGTAATTTTCACCCCTACACTTGGAAATTCAATTCAAGCTATCACACTCTTGTCCATCGTCCAAAATACTTTTAGTTGGTGAATTTTTAGATGAAATTGTTCACACATCCTTCAGGCGACCGTTAATACTTCTTGAGGTATCGAACGACTGATTACAAAATGTGTTTGCGCATTTAGGCGTAAATCCTCGTCTTGCAATACCTAAGGCTTAGCGGTGACTCCCAAACCAGTTGGTCTAAGGCACTAGGTGATAAAGCACCCTCGCTATATATTTTATTTATGCAGCCTTAAGTAATTACAAAATCAGTGTACAATTTTTTTTTATTCACACTTGTACATTTATTTTATTTTCCTTCATACTAAGGATTTTAGACAAGAGCATTTCAAGGTATTCTCTACTATTCCAAGTTTTAAGGTGCATGTTTGTGCAAGTTGTAGGGTATATATTTTCAGAATTTAGACTTAAGGTTCAGAATTATTTTTCAGAGTTACACTTCAAATAAAAATTTCAATACTCTTCCCTTATTTTGACTTAGTCCAAGAACTGAACTCAAAATTTGCTTATTTCTAAATAATCTACAAGGACATATACTTTCTACGGTTAAACTTTAAGAAAGGTTATTTTTAGGGTTTTAATTTACTAAGTTTAGGATCTAGTTTTTCCCTACTATTCAACCGTCATGTTGAACTCAAGTCAAATTTGGCCAAAATTGAATTTTTCAATTTTTCAATAATTTTTTAAGTTTTTCAATTTTTTATTTGATTTTCTTTTTATATTTTTTTATTTTCATTTTTAATTTTTATATATATTTTTTATAAAGATACAATGCAGAATTAAATATGCAAAGAAAGAAAAAACAAATATGTACAAAAATAAAAATATGTAATGCAATGATAATTATTTACAAACCACCTCCACCCCCAAACTTATCAAAAGCAGTGCCCTCACTGCTCATGTCCTCGCCGTCCCCTTGAACGTGAACGGGAGCGTTCCTCTCTCGCCAGCAGGGTGGTAATTCCGTGCTCGACTTCTGTCACACGGTGATCCAGGTTGGTCACCATCCCTATCAATCTGTCTATCCCCCTAGTGGCTTTCCTAAGTAAACGTACATGTGCTGCAGTGGTAAGCTCTTCCTCGCTCGCGGTCGAGCTGGAGGTTTGCTTAATTTGATTGTTTGAGGTTTGCGTATGCGTTTTAAATTTAAGAATACCGCAATCAAGACGGTGTCGCTTGGTAGCTAGCCGGTTGAGTACGGGTCGGTCCACAGGGAAAAAGTGTTTTCTTTAAGTTCTAACGAGTTAAGTCCTATTTTTGGTAGGTTTTGGTTTAAGATCTAAGAATGCGATTAAATTGATTTAAAGGCTTGCTAGGGTTAGAATTAGGTTAGTTTGGAATAGGGATTCTATTCACTATTTTTAATGCCCTAGTTAAGAATATAGGTATTAGGGTAATAGTCAACAAAGGGGATTAGCACGACTAGGAAGAAACTTAGTTTCTTCCTTTTGGTCCTTGTCCGTCCTTTCTTAACTCTTAGCCCTAACCTCCAGTTAATTCAACTACAATCGGTCTAACTGGGGAATCACCGCTATCATTTAGGATAGGGTGTCGTAGTGAGCGGTGTGAGGTTGAATTAAATGGAGTCATATTATAAAAATTATATAGGCAAACAAAGGAGTGAGAGAGAATTCCTTCTCTCAAACCTTCCCTATCCTAACCCTAACAAGTAAGGAATTACTCACCCATTAGGAAATTGACGATAAAATTCATTTATATATATATATATTTTTTAATAGACTATCTAAATTGCAGATAATAAATGACAGATAAAAAATTGCAGTTCAGATAAAAGAATGCAAGATAAAAATAAAAATACCTTTATTGATGACCTCAAGAACGCATTACAATTGAATTTAGATTTAGAAAAAAAGGCAAAGAGAGGCATCCTAAGAAGGGCACCCTAAAAGAGGCACGCTTTATTTGGCTTTGAGCCCTCCTATTTATAGATAGGAAAAACCCTAGGTTTACATTCTGATCCATACATGAAATTACAAAACAACCCCAAAGACCGATTCAAAGCACCGACACCCCACTGACACGTGCGTTGCACGGCCGCGGAACCGCGGCAGAAAGGCCTGTTTGGCCGCGGTTCCGCGGCCATTTGGTGGGTTCTTGGGCCCATCTCTTGAGGGTTTCTCTGTGTTGCTTTTATCTTCTGTTTTCTTTACTTGGGTTCTCAGAATTTCTTCTATTTCCTTCCAGATTTTCAACAGTGCAGAATGATGTGGACTTTTGCCTTGATCGTCGCTTGAACTGGTATGCGGCATCATGCTGATCAGTATTCATCTGTTATTGGTCGTAGGCCCACATTTGTAGCGACTTTGCATGAATTTCACTATAATGATCTTAGAACCTATAACCTGCAACTATTTACCAGTCATGGATCAAAAGCACCTATTTATATGTAATATGATTAAGAATGGATGATATAATAATGCAAAATTCTGATATGAACAAATACCCCCAAACTTATCTTTTGCTCGTCCCGAGGAAACCCAATTTTATTCTCAAAAAAATTCATAACCTCAATTTCGCAGGGAATGCGATTGCACTGAGCTCATGCAACAAGCCGTTAAACCTCTAGGTGTCCCTAGTAGGAGGAGTGTTGTCTCCTGAGAGTTTTCAGCGGATACTACCCACAAAATCCGATCAATTTGGCCTATTGACTTTCATTCTTCAATTCGGTATTCTAGCAAGAAATTCTATTATCTTCAACTTAGAAATTATCAACCTATATTTTTCACACTCACTTATCATTTAACTTAAGATCGTATATGTTCTACAAATTTATTAAGCTTTCAGAATCTTTTGAATTTTCCTTCTAAAGTTCAGTCTCAACTTAGGAATTTTTATCATCTTTACTGAAGGTGTAAGCCCTATCTTTCATTCCTATCTCTCATCCAAACCCCAATCATATACCCCTACGTGTGTAATTTTCATCCCTACACTTGGAAATTCAATTCAAGCAATCATACTCTTGTCCATCGTCAAAAATACTTTTAGTTGGTGAATTTTTAGATGAAATTGCCCACACATCCTTCATGCGACCGTTAATACTTCTTGAGATACTGAACGCCCGATTACAAAATGTGTTTGCGCATTTAGGCGTAAATTCTTGTCTTGCAATACCTAAGACTTAGCAGTGACTCCCAAACCAGTTGGTCTAAGGCACTTGGTGATAAAGCACCCTCGCTATATATTTTATTTATGCACCCTTAAGTAATTACAAAACCAGTGTACATTTTTTTTATTCACACTTGTACTTGTACTTTTATTTTCCTTCAAACTAAGGATTTTAGACAAGAGCATTTCAAAGTATCCTCTACCATTCCATGTTTTAAGGTGCGTGTTTGTACAAGTTATAGCGTATATATTTTCAGAATTTAGAATTAAGGTTCAAAATTATTTTTCAGAGTTCCATTTCAAATAAAAATTTCAATACTCTTCCCTTATTTTGACTTAGCCCAAGAACTGAACTCAAAATTTGCCTATTTCTAAATAATCTACAAGGACATGTACTTTTTACGGTTAAATTTTAAGAAAGGTTATTTTTAGGGTTTTTAATTTACTAAGTTTAGGATCTAGTTTTTACCTACTATTCAACCGTCATGTTGAACTTAAGCCAAATTTGGCCAAAATTGAATTTTTCAATTTTTTAATAATTTTTTAAGTTTTTCAATTTTTTATTTGATTTTCTTTTTATATTTTTATATTTTCATTTTAAATTTTTATATTTTTTTTATAAAGATGCAATGCAGAATTAAATATGTAAAGAAAGAAAAAACAAATATGTATAAAAATAAAAATATGTAATGCAATGATAACTATTTACAAACCACCTCCATCCCCAAACTTATCAAAAGCAGTGCCCTCACTGCTCATGGCCTCGCCGTCCCCTTGAACGTGAACGGGAGCGTTCCTCTCTCGCCAGCAGGGTGGTAATTCCGTGCTCGACTTCTGTCACACGGTGATCCAGGTTGGTCACCATACCTATCAATCTGTCTATCCCCCTAGTGGCTTTCCTAAGTAAACGTGCATGTGCCTCAGGGGTAGGCTCTTCCTCGCTTGCGGTCGAGCTGGGGGTCTTGGCGGGTACATCCTCAGCCGGCTCGGTGCACGACCATACATCATTTAAACGGGTATAGGACGTGGATACGCCCTCAAGAAGAGGTCTAATGGGGATACCTCCATGCATATAAAACTCAAATTCCTCCACAGGGAGGAAATAGCGACACAGTTGTGTCACTAACATAGGGCATGGGTAATTGGCAGTCCTTTTGCCCGCATCAATTGAATGAAGTAATACTGTGCACATATCATAGCTTGGGTTCCTAGTCATCAAGGTGTGCACGATATGAAGGGATGGTGTGAAAAATGTAGTATTGTGCGAACTACCAAAAATGTTATTTTGTGCCCAACGGCACACAGTTAGTACATTCGCAAAGAGGGTTCTAGACTGGATGCCTTTACATGGCTCCCTCGAACAATCATTACCCATCAAGGGTAGGTAATCCTTGAATTGGAGGGGTTAGTCATGGGTAGGTAGTCTAGGAATTAAGGTGACTTCATGTAGGAAGTCCCTATCGATTGTTATTTCCCTATCCCCCTACATTAGCCTAATGTTTCCATGTTGTGAGAGGCAACCGTCTTCCATGCACTCGTAAAAACGGGTGACGAGATTGGGAAGAGCGAAGGAGTTTGGATGATTAAACAGTAAAAAATTCTGCCCTCGCCTATGGATCTCTTCACCAAAATAACTTCCATAGATCGTGTGTGCAATGATTTGGGAAAAGTCCCTCTCAAATTGCAAAGTTGGTGCTATCACATAGAGCTAATTTAGAAATTTTAAAATTAACAGAGAAGATCAGAGACTGCAAACCTCCTCTGAAGATTTCAGAGGGTGACGACACAGACAGGCAGTGGAAATGCGACAGGAAGCAGGCGTCGGCGGCGGTTGCGCGGCGGAATGGAGAGATCTCCCTGCTTTGTTTGCTGCGGCGGCTAGGGTTTTCTGAAGTTGGAAATTAGGGTTTGGTAAAAACCGAGGAGGGGTTGGGTTCTATTTATAGGGAATGTTTTGTCACGTCCCGAAATAGCCCGTGACTGGCGCTTGAATCATATGAAGTCTATAGGACCCCATCTAATCCAAGTAAGCCAAAAAGCCCAGAAATCTAAAACCATTTTTAAGTAATAATAAAGGAAATAGTTTTAAGAAGGGAATAAAACATGTTTTAAATACAAGGTTTTTAAATAAGTAAGCCGAATATGCATTTTTAAAATGTATAGTCTTTTCTAAAAATTTCGGCAGAGTTTCCTTTGTAAATACTGGCCCCGAACGGGGTACAACAAGAATAATATATATGCAATGATAAAAGGAATCCCCAAGCGGGAGCTAGCTCTTCGTCAATCGACGGTCACAACCACGCAAGCAATATAATATACAACGCCGAAGGGCGAGGATCAAAACTCAGAAAGAAACTCAAAATCAACATGAAAACCGTAATACTGTTACGCGCGACTCTAAGGTCGAAATAATACATGACTGGTTTCCAAGTATAAATAAATATACAAGTTTTGGTTGATGGAATTTCTAGATACAATGAACAATACATGTACAATGGTGGTTCTGATGCAAAAGAACCCACCTACCAAAGCAAATCACCCGCAAAGGAAGCAGTGTGCCAGAAATGCCGCCATGGGACCTGTACGGCAAAACCTGCAAGAAGCCGTGGCACAACGGGGGTGAGTTGCCAACTCGTGAATAGAAAATATATACAAGTAGATATCGAATGCATGACATAATCCTAGGTCAATACGATCAGACATAATATAAAGCTCAAAAGAATAAGTCTGAAGCATGATAAGGTGGCAATGTAACATCTAAACATGCATGTAGTGCCAAGTGCTCATGCCAGTGCCTCAGGTAATAACATATCATAAAAATGATGAAGTATCTAAATTGATATCAATACACATATATTAGCGTCCCATTCCACTAATATTGGTGTAAGGGCATATATAACAGCGTCCTAATCCACTGTTATATATACATATGAGTAAAAGAAATATCATGAAACCAATGTGTCAAGCATCGACACAGAAATACTGATCTATCAGGTGTTGTCACCAAGACTGGCCCTGATAGGTACGTATCATACGCTATCTCGAAAACCCGAGTGCCCAGCTTTGACCCTCGAATTTCGACGTATTCCATACGTACATAACTTCGGTCGGTATCCTCCTAATATCCGCCGAGTTTAAATACAATCACCGGTAGGTAGTGGTCCCACTGTCAGGCTCTTCGCCTTCTGCGCGACAGATCCGTTCTCGCCCCAGGGTACCATACCGGGCCCACCATGTACCCGTAAATGGATCATCCGCCTCCTCGAATCGGGTATATATATATCAGAACCGATAAAACTCATGTTGGACTGAAATATCATATCAAGGGTAACCGGGTTTTAAAAACAATTACATACTTTCTTTTTAAATACCCACGGTTCCCAAATCCAGAAATATCATGGAAACAACATATCTCAATGCGAATAATCAGAAGCATGACGTATGCGACATGTAAAGAAATGCAAGCATATCAGTATGTCATGCAACATGGAATAGTAATATGCACATATTGAGGGAAACCGCTCTTTTAAAATGAATCAGTTTAAAGAGTATCTTGCGGTTCCCAAATCTCCAAGTCAAGCCAGAATCATCTATGTATGTGCAAATACGTACGAAATACAGTATATAGGTACACAAGTATGCCATGCAAGGGTCATATCCTGAATGCAACAGTACTACAGTGTAGTGACAAGGCAATTATCGATGATGAAGTATGTGAGCCGGCAAGCAAGTGTACGTGGAACATACACATCATCGATAATGGTGCTGGTGTCCTAACAACATGATTGTAATATAGCAATAAACACATCTACACATGCAAAGCGATGTGAATAGCATGAATATGCGAAAGTCGAATAATCAACGCAACAGTAACGAATCTACATCCATATGTATATGTCATGCAGTTATGCCATTTGAAATAAGACGAATCGAGATTTTTAGTAAAATAAGGGCTACGGTGTTTTAAAGAAAGGATGTGTCTTTGAAAATGTCCGTAGAATCTCTTTTTGCCTATCTTTGAAATACTCCCGATTCGTTAGTTTTGAAATAGGTATGACTCGGGTCTAGTCTAACATCTACTATACAAACTACAGATCTAACTATCAAGTCAATCGGGAGGGGTATGGAAACCACCTAAATCTGAGTCGATATATAAAAATATAAATATAATAGTCGGTGAGCCCGCCTCAATAGTATCGAGTACGATACAGTATATCAAATGACATCCTCGAGTCATGACTGCGGATCTATCATCAATAAAAGCTCGTACGGTAAATTGTCGTACGGCATCCCAATAGCTGGGTACGGGTCAATATCACAATCATCAAATCAATTATCTGGTGTCCTTGTCGTCATATCACATAATCTGGGATACTGATCTAAGTCTAGTACAAATCGATACCATCTATATAAGCATGAATGCGTGTGTGAAATACACGTCCAAAAGCCCGCTAAGAATCACATGTCGTATTCCAAATATGAATCACATCATATCACCAATCTCACGACACTATGCCCAATATCATCGACTCATCTCCAATGTCATCCACTATCATCATAAACACAGTATAAGTATAATGAATATGCAAGGGTGTGCGTGTGGGTGTAAACCTATTCTAGGGTTCGCGACTAGGAACAACACTAGTTTACTTCTAACCCTAATCTATCCATGATACACCTAACACAATACCCACGACACACTATAAACTATCATATATATAATATATACATGTATAGTATACCAACTTCGGACTGCGGGGGTGCTATACGCCATCCACCCGACTTCCCCCGTAGATATAATCTACTCACCTTGCGTCTTCATTTGTCGGCGTCGCTACGCTCTTGCTTGTCGTCCCGAAGTCTTCATGGGGTACCTACACATCACACGTATCGCATCGCATTAAAACCATATCAAAACACCAACGACACACGAAAACCAAAACGATACGCTAAGGGGCCTATAGGTTAGAACCTATGGGCTACACTTTCAAAACCATCAATCAATCCTCGATATTGTCGTATAAACGCCAAGTATTCCAGGTAAAACGCAATATGAAATCCAGAATTCAAAATACGGAATATGAAAACACGAATCAAAAACAGCAACTAGAGAAAAGGGTCTCAGATTTCACCCTAGGTCAAATTGGAAAATTTTGCACATGCCAGGGGTCTAATCTAGGGACGTCGGAGCTCTGGAACAAAAACGAGGCAATTTGGTGCAGGTCTGGCCGCAAATTGCGGCCAATTGGATTAAATTTGCGGCCGAGATAAGGAGTTAGGGGCTAGGGTCTTGGTGGTAGCTTCCTGGGTGCCTGCACATATCACTGTCCAACCAAAATAATTTTCAGAGTCTCGGGTTGATAGCAGATCCCATATAACCTTCACAGATTCCACAAATCTTCCGATATCGGTTTCTAAATCCGTATTCTGGGTTCCAAGTCTCAGCTTTGGGTCTTAATTAAAGCACTAGGGTATTTGTATGGCCTCTTCTGAGCTCCATTTCACATCACAACTCTCAAATTCCCATAACCCTAACTAGGTTTTTTTCTTAAGTCCAGAAAATCTCACAATATCGGTTCTATCATAACATAAGGGTATAAGTAATACAAAAACTAAGCTAATGGTCCAGAAAATACCTCATTTGGCAACTCAAGAATTTTCTTGAGTTGCCCCTAGTGGCCAAAATCCTTGTTTTCTTGGTCCCATGTGTTGCCCCTGAGCTTGTGCATCATTTTAGTGAAAAAGAGATAGGGTTTTGGAGTTGTTTTAGAGGTGATTTGAGGAGGTGAAGAGGGGGAGAAGGAGGGGGCAGCAGTAGCTGCTGGAGCTAAAGAGGGAGAGGGAGAGATGAGGGAAGTGAGAGGGCGAGAGAGAAAGGTCCAAGGTCAAAACCCCCCCATGCCTAATAAATGCCCATGTCTCCCTTTCTTTTCCTTTTTTTTCCTTTTCTTTTCTATTCTCCAAATTGCTTTCTCACTCAAATAGTAACCCCAAAACAAACATGGTTGAAATGCACAAGTGTAAAACAAAAATGATATGTGCATGTTTTGCACAAAAATTCTAAAAAACCGATTAGCGATTTTTAATCGCGATTAGCACTAAATTAGTATATAATTAATCATAAAAACTTAAAAATGGCATAATTCCATAAAATACCCTATTTTAGAATTTTCCAAAATTTTTTTCCAAAATTTTTCCCATTTATCTGTATTTAATTATACTGAAATATTAAAATATTCATTAAAATAATATTAAATTAGAAAAATTCCCAAAAATAATATTTTATTTTTTTGAAATGTTACAATCTTCCCCCCTTAAAGAAATTTAGTCCACGAATTGAAATTTAAACCCCCAAATTCTAAAACATTTCAAATGAAAGTCTAAGTCGTCGGGCTCCGAAATCATCAATACATAATACGCATCATAGCGCAATACATGCGTATGAGTAATGAGCAGATAACTCAAAATCGAAACTCCGTCAAGCATCCCGCAATTATCGGAGTCATGACAAAGACACAAATGTCAAATCCAAAACAAAACCAATATGATATATATCAAAATTATACATGTAGATATGAAATCTATATATGTAAATAACTAAGGGAAATGCGTGCAAAATATGTCCAGGTACTGTCCTCTGACTAGTCCTGCTCAGTATGAAAACACATAGTAATATCATAAAAACGTAATGCTCCATAAGGAATCAATCTCAAAATGTATATAAGAATACCCTGTGTGGCTGGTGCGCACGGAAATCAAAATTCATATATGTGCCATACATGTGCACAGAGACAACATCTAGGTGCAACGGGTGTGCACACAACATCTGTCATAGGCAACGTGTGTGCCTGACAGAAAAATCAGGTGCATCTGACATGCACAAGGAATCCCGATTTAGTGTATCTGGTGTGCACCAAAATCGTATCTCAAAACATGCGCTCAATACGCGCGAGAATCCAAATCGAATGTACGGAGTGCAAAAAATCAATATCAATATCAGAATCGAAATCGACGGTATACAATATGGCTCAATCCAAATCAGGTATACAGCGTATAAAAGCTCACAACCATGTGCATCAGCGTGCACAAATCAAATCGAAACACTAAAAGTGCATGAAAACTATGCTGGAAGCGTAAATCAAATCACCGGCATAAAATAGGCATGAAATCATAATCACTACCTCAAGCGTAATAACTATGCGCAAAATATAAATACCCAGTAAGTGCAACCATGGTGCAAGAAAACAAATATCATGAAACTCAGTCATCAAGGCCAAATCATGCGAATAAATCGTCCAAAATACCGAAATCCAAAGTGACGGATACGTGATAATCGAATCACCAAATCACAAATCATAAATACCGTCGTCGGTATATCCTCCTTCAAAGTCGCGAAGATGTCGGTGCATCCAATGCTAGCAACGTAAGATATCTACTTGCCTCTTGCTCACGGTCTGGCGTCCTCAGTCTCTGGGTCCTTATCTTCTCTGTGGATTACCAATCTCGCGATCCATCGGCTCATCAGCCCTGTCAGGTGTGCTAACGGGGACGATTCCGTCCTGGCACTTCTCTGGTCATCTCTCAATGCACATCACACATCTGCTCCTGGTGCAAATCTTATTGCAGCAGTGTCCTGGAAGGAATCCCGCTCAAGGTCTCTTCCGATCTCGCCTATGCCGAACTGTACGGAGGCTGGTACTCTTGCATAATCTTTTTTCGCTCTCTGGACATTTGCATTCTCAGCACAGCATTTACTCGGAAGCTGGTAGCATCCCAACGCCACTGTAGACATATCGCATCTCTGATGTCAGCGGAGTGGAACGTCATCTTGTTGAACTCTCTTGCGAACTCTTTACTTCACTCTGCTCCACTGTCGACTGATTCGGACTCGTCTCATCGTGGCTGCATGGACTGTGCTCCAACGGCTATGCTCGTATCTGGAGTCTCCCAAGCAATGTGTCCCATCACATGATATCCGAATGATGTCGAACCTTCCGATCGATTTGTCAAAACCTCATAATCCCCAAGAGATCAACATCTTGGGTACAGTTTAACAGTATTGAGTACATACCACTGTTAGAGATAGTGCCCTCAGAGTCAATTATTGGATCACAGGCACGTGATTGCAATGATTGAGGGAGGACCTATCCCGGTAGGACAGTCTTACTCGAGATGATAGTATGCTATCTGGTTTACCTTAATCATCGTGTACTGCTTTAGGTGACATGACAGGTCACTATTGCACGTTGATAGAGCCCCTAGGATTCTTGCTTGACTACCGGCAGTATGAGGGCGATCATATACGTGGGAGCTGGTAGTCTATAAGCACATCCTTAAAAGGTCCCTAGTCGTGGGAGTTTCGAGACAGGGCATCGATTCTCCAGAGTAGACTAGTGTATACAGTCGAGACCCCGACGAGGGGCGGTGGCCGGTCTCACAAGCCACTGGTGTCAGTTGGATCACCTAAGATGTATACAGGTGCTCATTGGGTTATGAGTACACCGGACAGGACTCGCCGGGAACATTCTAGTTGGTCTTATACCTGACGTCAGATAGCAGTTCCCTGGTGACATGTGTACAGGTTAGTTCATCGACCTGAGGATCGTCATTTGTCTCGTGTGAGTTCCCACTGTGCTTTGATTACTACCCTACCACGGCTCAAAGGAGTCGTGCAAACAGGTTTTAGTTGGGTACAGTCCCGAGCCACATGGAGGCAGTGAGCGGATCTTCAGGGGTTCGTCTCTCCCGGTATTGGGGGTGAGATCGCGCTGTGTCTAGGAGAGCCATTACACGAAGTCCTTGGCCAAGGCAGGAGATTTACTGGTAGGTATTCCAGTAGTATCTCAGGGTGTTCTGGGCTACACTCCGACACGACTTGTACCGCTTTTGGGGTCTGACTTTTACCAACCCCCTAGGCCCGCCATGCGATGCTCATAGACGAACGGACCGGACTGTACGGATATTGTCACTGACAGGCTCGGTAGGGTGTCAGGATGAGTTCACTCATCGACGTCCCTTTTGGTCAATAGCTGGTGGCCCGTCACGTATTGGCTTATACCTCTGACGTGCTAGTGGTTAAATCCACAGCCATAGTATTGACGAGTCTTTAGAGTCCACCACACTTACAGTTACTCAAGCTTTCGGGCGAAACGCTGTAGAGGCCGTATGGAGATATGGCAGGGTTCGATCAGATACGTGCGGTATTGCACGGATCGTGATCGGACGGTTTTTACTAGCCGGCTTTGGTTTAAGCCGGATCCTAATTTAGTACAGTGTAGATTTTGTCTCATTGCATTTGTATCCGGACGGAATACAGATGCGGGTGTGTATGCACAGTATGGGGGTTTTCCTGTAATTTATTACGGGACCAGTTTTCTGGAGTTGCCAGTTTGCATTCCGTTCCGGCCGGTTTTCCTTTGTTCTTTCCCGGCCGGACTTTTCCGATGGAGGGGGTTATTTGCAAGTTTGCAAATAACTTATTGAGGAGGGGTTTTATGCATTTGTGTCATTATGATAAGTTAATCACCTTTGCTTTATCATGATGAGATTCTTTCTTAGTCTTTTCCTTTGCATTTATGAGATGAGAAAGGATTAGGATTGATTTGTGTTTTGGATGTGAAGCTTGCTTTATGATATGGTCACCCTTTGTGCTCTCCTACACTTACCTCCCTTCTTGTTATGTTTCTTACATTCATTCCTCCACCATGAGTTTTCTCACTTGATGGAAGAGGTTGGCCATGGTTGAGAGAAAGAAAAAGATGAGAGTTTTCATTCTTGAGAGTTTCATTTTTGATCTCATTTCATGCTAGAAAAATGCAAGCACCATTTTTCTTATCTTGTTTCCTCCATCATCTTCAAATGGCAACAAACCCAAATGAGACATATCTTCAACCCTACACATTCTACAGCAAATCTTGGACGCGTCGGCTAGCCTACTTCGTGCCCGAGTTGCCTCGGTATTGAGGTGGGAGCCCGTAAAAGATGCAGGCGATGTGGTGCCCTTCCGGCGAAGAGGCGACAACGAGGAGATGAAGGACGAAGCATCCGCGGGAGATCGGAGTGGAGACAAAGACCGAAGGACTTGGATCATTCGGTATATCTCTTCCCCTTCTTGTAGTTAGCTTAGACTAGTTAATGGTTTCGATCCGGGTGATTAGTGCGCGGTGGTGCCGGTTTGCTAAGTTCGCAAAATTTAAAGTTTATCACCGCTTCCGCATTTGGCCGTCGGATTGACGGCCGGGGCGCCGCCGTGCACTTACAGTGGTATCAGAGACTCGCCATTAACTTCGTCTAGCTTTGTTTGATGTGTTTGCATTTCCGATCGACCAAAATTCCAAAAAACCACATTTTCCTCACATCAGTTTTCTGTCAAATTTTTTCTGGCTCTAAAAATTTTTCAGGTTGTCTCAGAATGATGTGCAGGGAATTCTAAGACTACTGTAAAAATTCGATACAGTGAATCGACCAATTAGGCGCGGAACCGCAGCCAAACCCCCCCTTGGGCCGCGGTTCCGCCGCACATTGGTGTCCTCACTGCATCATTTTTTTCCAGTGGGCTTCTGGGCTGAAACTAGGGGTTTTGGAATATTAAAATTGGGCCCAGAATTTCTGTGAGTGCTACAGTATTGCTTGGGGGCCCACTTGTTAATTTTTGATCGATCGGATATATTTAAACACATTATTTCACAATATTTACATTATATCTGCGACCGTGAATGTCACTTGATCGGTAAATCCAGTCTAACTGCTATAGCCCGGTTAGACGGATTTGCGAACGTGACTTTCACGTTGATGTTCTGTGTTTATGCTGTGATGTTGCGGATTGGTCGTGGGGGATAGCCTAGATGCAATGCTAGTACAGTTGCTGTTGTATTATGTACATTTGATATTGCGGGGCGAGCGTCCGACATGTGGACTGCCGTCACTGCCTGATTGTATTATTATTTTGGGGCACGGTCAGGTTGCGGTCGATGTACCCTGTGTATGTATATTTTACATTCTGTACTAGGATTACCCCGCGGAGGAGTGCACGGATAGCCGGGTTCTGGAAGGCAACAAGCCCGCATCTCATGGCATTGAGACGGAGGGGGCTTCACTCTGGGATTGGGGGGCTATTCGCCGCACTTGTAGGGGGTATAGGTTGACCCAGGAGGGGTGCCCAAGTTGCCGGATTCCGTGGAGTGCCGGGTGGTCCATTCACGTCGCTGAAGGGGCTGCCTCGCTTCAGGTCTTGGCCGGTGACTTGCCGCGCCCGTAGGGGTCTAGGATTTCATTGCACAGGCTATCCACACGACCAGGGGAACGTCGGGTTTCAGTAGTGGCTCTGTGAAACCCGGGGATCCCAGATATCTGTATTGTTCTGTGATGCTGTACATTTCTGTGATGTTGCATTTTTATCACACCTTGAGCGAAATATAATATATTGGTATATATATTAGTAGATGTTGTATATGTTTTACATCCGCGCTAGTCCAGTCCCCGCTCTACCGTTAGTTAGCTAACCTAACGGGTGATGACGGGACCCAGTGGCGAATGCGGATGGCATATACGTACGTCAGTATATTTTCGTTCTTTGTGGTGTGATCAATGATGGGACTGCGTTGATTTGGATCAATGCAAGTTAAACAAACCTATTCTGATGTTGTTGGAACACTTTTCAAAAAGCTGTTATTGCAAGGACGTTCATTTTTGTTTTGCATCGCGGTATTCATTTGGAATATCCTGCTCCTCAGTCGACGAGGCAAGGGCCGAGATCCCTTCACCGGGAGTGACCCCTTGGACAGAAGTTTGCGTCAGGGCAATAACTTCACTATAGCCGATTACTTTTGCTTTGCATCGTGGTATTCATTTGGGATATCCTGCACCCCATTCTACGGGGAAAGAGCCGAGATCCCTTCACCGGGAGTGACCTCTTTAGTAAATGTTTTCGTCACTATATTTTCTAAAAAGCTATCCGTTCCTTCAACGAGATCAAGTTTATTACGTTAAAGGTTTTCGCCGGAAACCATTCGTAGCCCTCCGTCGTTTCATATGGGTAGTCAATAGTATTCAAGCTGTGTTTGTTGGCCAAAGTCAAGGCACAGTGTTTGGTAGCTGTTGGTTATTCATATGCAGCATAGATAGATGCGTTGGTTTGGGGCAGTCGTATAGCCTTGTTGGCCAAAGTCAAGGGCTTGTACGGGTGGGCTCAAATTAACCTGGAGAATGACGGGCAGAACTTGACATGTGACTTATGATTTGTTGGCCAAAGTCAAGGTCATAAGAGCATGGGGTAAAAATCACATCGGGAGTTTCAAAAGAACTGAAACTTGCCAGATATGAGCATACCTTCTGGAGTGTGATACCGTGAGCGGATTCCGTCACGTTATCATGCAATGATAGTTGGATCCCGATTCCCACTGATGAGTTTGTTTACTCCTCGGGTGACCCCGACTAATTCTTCTTTCAGGTTTGGAGGAGAATTTGAGGTACAGTGGGAGGTTTCTTGATTAGAAAAAGTGATAACCATTCTGATCTAGGATAGAGTGCACGCTGAGTGTTTCTTTTCTCTCTCTCTCTGGCAGCGACCATTGACCCGACCCTAGACTATGACTCAGTGACCAAGTTGACCGAACCTTCTTAACACTGGCTTTTTTGGATTGTCAGAGTTGCAAACCTCATTGCCACTCCTACTTTTACCCTTTTCTCCAGGACACCCCGTATTACTATGAACGTCCACTTCCATTGGACAAAACCATCGTATGGTTATATACGAACTCGAAGGACTTCGAGGATGGTTTTTGGTTCTGGAGAAAACGGATAGGATTATTCAGTTGTCTTTTCTTTTCACCTTCTCTCAGGTTGCGAGTACTCCTTGGTTTAGGAGTAGTACACCTATTACGCAAATTGGATAGTCTTCTTCCAAACCATAGGCTGGTGCCGACCGGTAGGGAATGAAGAAAACCAGTTAGCCTAAACGGTGTACAGAAGGTATTGAGTTCAGACAAAGCAAGGGATTAGTAAGAGGGAAAAGTAAATTGCGACTGCTGTTCACGACCAAACCAAGTATTTCTTCGCCAATCCTAAATCACCTTTGTATTTCTCCAGGACACTCCGTATTACTACGAAGATCCCAGTTTATTGGATAATCCATCGTATGGTTATATACAAACTCGAAAGGAACTTGTTCCAGTTCGGGGATGGATCCTGGTTCAGGAGAAATAGGAATAAAGTACATTCAGGTGTCTTTTATCTTCACCTTCTCTCGCGTTGCGAGTGCTCCTAGGATTAGGACAGTACACCCTTTATGCTTTTTGGATAGTCTTCTTCCAAACCATAGGCTGGTGCCGAACGGTAGGGAAGGAAGAAAACCATTTGGCTTAAAGGGGTGTACAGAAGGTAATGACTGAAGACATATAAAGGGATTTGGAGAGGTGGCAAAGAATTATATGGTTATAGTTGTGAATCTGGATAATGGAAGAGGCATTACTAGGAATACCAGGATACCCTATCGGAACATTTCAATGTTTCAGGTTCACTGTGTATTGTTAAAAGAAAACTGATTTCCTAATTAGACACTTGCTCCAGGGTATGTATTTACCAGGTATGATTCTCATATCTGTATGGTTTTACAGATGATGAGTGGGAGTAAGTTATTGGGAATTAGGTGACCATCCTCATTATATCGGGATTCGTTGGAATTGGTGATATTTGAGGAAGCTACCTGGGTTGTTTGCCGGTCGGCAAATATTTGGTTTTGAATATCCGTTGTTGTGCACCAATTTCAAATTGATATATCTGTACGTCTATTTTTATAGAGTGAGACATACCTTTTTGAAATTATGTCTATGACATTTACCTATACCAGTGGATGGTTAGGTAAGGAGCATTGAACAACGGTGTGATTCTTCTTAACCAAAAGTACAGTTTTCAACCTACGACACACAGTGATTGAGTCGCAAGACTCAGGGGACTTATACAGAGTATTGTATATTGTCCAGTGTTCACTAGGACAGAGGGGTTGGTCCTCGTACTGTATTCTGTTTACTTATGACTTCTCTAGTTCTTAGACAGGTGTTTCGTAGAAACACAGGGTCGAAGTTTTGAGAAGTTATAGGTATAAGAATAAAGTAGAGAACCAGGTGTTGCAAGTATCGGGATTCTTCAAAGTGATCGAAGATGTAGATACTTGTACATGGTATTCAGTTGATAGTAATGGTTAAGAGAACTTGCTTCTCTTTCAGGTTACTCATAAGAGGAAGCATTCCTAAGTTGAGTAACGCTGATCGGCCTCCTTCCATTTAGTTGACATGCACTGGAGACAGCTGCATGATTTGAATCTGGTTCAATTAAATCAGTGCCTCTGGTTCTATATTGGATATAAAACAGTTCATATCTTAACGTTGTTAAGGTACGGGGAGTTGTCTGGATTATGATTAAAACCAGACTCTGGATAACTCAAGGCACGTTTCTGTAATGGCTGTTTGTGGGTTGACCCAGGCTACGACGAGGGTTGATATTCTACCATCTGGAAGATCAATAGTGATATTGTTCTTGACTAGCCACAGTTTTATTAAAAATGGATTTTTTCAGAAAACAGTAGTGGGAGTATGGTAGAACTGGAAGTGATTCTAGAACCGCAAACGATTGCTGAAGATTTGATAAGAACCTAAAGATTCAATCTGGTTTGACATTCCATTGGCCACTCCGCAGATAAGGTGGGTAACCTCAGGCACCCGAGAGGTACTTCGGTATACTCAAGGACGGTGGCAGAGAGGTTCTTGTTTACCCAGACTTGCCATTGCTGTTGTTCCAGACTATGAGACCCGGCAGGAGGATGAGTATAGCGTCGTTCTAAACTAGCTTTAGAAGTGTACGCCTATATGACACTGCCAGAGGGTTGTCGTAGTCAGTGGGAGCAGCGGAAGCATTGGTGGATATCAGGCTTATGTCTATTTATAGACTAAAGCAGATAAAGCGGCGATAGATCATCTATTTCTGATGTGACAGTCATAGGTTTGACTTCATCAGAATAGGGGATGGATCTGTTGAGAAGGTAGTAGGGTGTGATGTCATGGTTTTTGGATGACATACACAGAGTAGGAAGTGATATTCCTATACTACGATCGGTTATACTTTGGTCGTCACACAGTGTTTTCTCCACATGGGACTTGGACATTATATCAAACATACTGGTTACTAGATCTATGGTTTTAGATCTAAATTTGGGTGGTTTCCCAATCAGGGTACTTAGACAGCATTCTAAGAGTATTTAGACTGGACGACTCCTGGCACGGTAGTGTACCTGCAGGTGATGGAGTCACCCTCTCTAAAGGTGTCTTATAGACTAAAGTAGAGAGGGATGTGCATGATTGTCAGATCACTTACTTAGGCAATTGAGTCAATCATGATATGTCAAGTACCACACCAGATGTTGTTCTTGCACTAGATGCAATAAGTTGACATTGATCCAATCCTGGAGAAACAGTCGGAAGCAGTTTTAGAACATAAGTGGCTTTTCTAGGGATATGATAACGAAAGCCCCATTCGGGAAACAGTTATCATTCCAGGCTTCCAAGGTGACCTGGACGACAAGGAGGTTGTCAGAGTTATAGTTTTCCTTCTGACGAGGGGCAGTATTTTGGACAGGTGGTCCAAGGCAATACTGAGGGAGGCATGGCGCAGGATACTGATTAAGTTCAGTTGACGATACAGTCTAAGAAGTTTGGATTTGGAGTTCATTTATGAGCTAGGTCCCATCAGATATCCAGACATTCTAAGACAGGTATTGCTCATTTCAGGAGATAGCTTTCTCCGCGAACATGAGATATAGAGAGACATAGAAAGAAACATCAGAGCGGATCCACTCACTGAGGCTATTCCTCGAACGCAATAGTTTCGCAAACGAGTTTTGTGAGACTGACTAGTAGAGGAGTTGGGTGTTCGGTATCACACAGGCTGTGAGTATGCGACATCGCAATAATTAGCCTTGAGTGCAAGTGGGAGATTGTTGGAGATAGTGCCCTCAGAGTCAATTATTGGATCACAGGCACGTGATTGCAATGATTGAGGGAGGACCTATCCCGGTAGGACAGTCTTACTCGAGATGATAGTATGCTATCTGGTTTACCTTTATCATCGTGTACTGCTTTAGGTGACATGACAGGTCACTATTGCACGTTGATAGAGCCCCTAGGATTCTTGCTTGACTACCGGCAGTATAAGGGCGATCATATACGTGGGAGCTGGTAGTCTATAAGCACATCCTTAAAAGGTCCCTAGTCGTGGGAGTTTCGAGACAGGGCATCGATTCTCCAGAGTAGACTAGTGTATACAGTCGAGACCCCGACGAGGGGCGGTGGCCGGTCTCACAAGCCACTGGTGTTAGTTGGATCACCTAAGATGTATACAGGTGCTCATTGGGTTATGAGTACACCGGACAGGACTCGCCGGAAACATGCTAGTTGGTCTTATACCTGACGTCAGATAGCAGTTCCCTGGTGACATGTGTACAGGTTAGTTCATCGACCTGAGGATCGTCATTTGTCTCGTGTGAGTTCCCACTGTGCTTTGATTACTACCCTACCACGGCTCAAAGGAGTCGTGCAAACAGGTTTTAGTTGGGTACAGTCCCGAGCCACATGGAGGCAGTGAGCGGATCTTCAGGGGTTCGTCTCTCCCGGTATTGGGGGTGAGGTCGAGCTGTGTCTAGGAGAGCCATTACACGAAGTCCTTGGCCAAGGCAGGAGATTTACTGGTAGGTATTCCAGTAGTATCTCAGGGTGTTCTGGGCTACACTCCGACACGACTTGTACCGCTTTTGGGGGTCTGACTTTTACCAACCCCCTAGGCCCGCCATGCGATGCTCATAGACGAACGGACCGGACTGTACGGATATTGTCACTGACAGTCTCAGTAGGGTGTCAGGATGAGTTCACTCATCGACGTCCCTTTTGGTCAATAGCTGGTGGCCCGTCACGTATTGGCTTATACCTCTGACGTGCTAGTGGTTAAATCCACAGCCATAGTATTGACGAGTCTTTAGAGTCCACCACACTTACAGTTACTCAAGCTTTCGGGCGAAACGCTGTAGAGGCCGTATGGAGATATGGCAGGGTTCGATCAGATACGTGCGGTATTGCACGGATCGTGATCGGACGGTTTTTACTAGCCGGCTTTGGTTTAAGCCGGACCTAGTTTAGTACAGTGTAGATTTTGTCTCATTGCATTTGTATTCGGACGGAATACAGATGCGGGTGTGTATGCACAGTATGGGGGTTTTCCTGTAATTTATTACGGGACCAGTTTTCTGGAGTTGCCAGTTTGCATTCCGTTCCGGCCGGTTTTCCTTTGTTCTTTCCCGGCCGGACTTTTCCGATGGAGGGGGTTATTTGCAAGTTTGCAAATAACTTATTGAGGAGGGGTTTTATGCATTTGTGTCATTATGATAAGTTAAGCACCTTTGCTTTATCATGATGAGATTCTTTCTTAGTCTTTTCCTTTGCATTTATGAGATGAGAAAGGATTAGGATTGATTTGTGTTTTGGATGTGAAGCTTGCTTTATGATATGGTCACCCTTTGTGCTCTCCTACACTTACCTCCCTTCTTGTTATGTTTCTTACATTCATTCCTCCACCATGAGTTTTCTCACTTGATGGAAGAGGTTGGCCATGGTTGAGAGAAAGAAAAAGATGAGAGTTTTCATTCTTGAGAGTTTCATTTTTGATCTCATTTCATGCTAGAAAAATGCAAGCACCATTTTTCTTATCTTGTTTCCTCCATCATCTTCAAATGGCAACAAACCCAAATGAGACATATCTTCAACCCTACACATTCTACAGCAAATCTTGGACGCGTCGGCTAGCCTACTTCGCGCCCGAGTTGCCTCGGTATTGAGGTGCGAGCCCGTAAAAGATGCAGGCGATGTGGTGCCCTTCCGGCGAAGAGGCGACAACGAGGAGATGAAGGACGAAGCATCCGCGGGAGATCGGAGTGGAGACGAAGACCGAAGGACTCGGATCATTCGGTATATCTCTTCCCCTTCTTGTAGTTAGCTTAGACTAGTTAATGGTTTCGATCCGGGTATTTAGTGCGCGGTGGTGCCGGTTTGCTAAGTTCGCAAAATTTAAAGTTTATCACCGCTTCCGCATTTGGCCGTCGGATTGACGGCCGGGGCGCCGCCGTGCACTTACAACAGCATCAGTGGTCCAATCGTAGAAGGGCAAACCCAAGCCTCACTAATGGCACCGCGGAACTGCCGCAAACCCTAAGGTTCAAAGGCTTTCACATGGTCATTATATCGAGTTAGGGTTTCATTCTTCTAGAGGGCCCATAGAATCGCTTGCATGTCTTTCCGAATACTTTAAACTTGGAAAACGGCTCCTGACATTCGATCATCTCTATCAACTCTCAACGAATCTGCGTGAAGTCGCCTCTATCTGGAATCAATCTATCTGATGACCTCGCATCGGGGTAAGCGAACGAACCACATGTCCTAGTCATTCATCTTCGGGTGACTAGCGACCTTCCATCATATCTCTAAGTATATACTCATGCTGCAGTAGCTCCAATCATCTGGGCGATATCTCGTCATTTGCAGTAACAACTGGCTCCTTCGTCTGTACGCTGAACTGTGCCTCAATCATCCTGAATAAGCGGTATATCAATGGTCATCACATCCTGGCTAGCCTTTAGCGGTAGCCTGATCCTCTGGTACTGATCGGCACATCCGAGAAATCTCGTAAAAGCGATCTGTCAAACGCTCATGGCGCAAAAACACAATAAAACGACGCCTCTATATGCAATTGTATTTCTCTGGAATCACGCCCTGGTCAGTCCCCGTCCATGACGCAACTCTAGCCGACGCAACTCTAGCCGTAGCTCTCTCTGCCCGTACCATCGTGGCAACAAAATCACAACCAGTATCGATGAGGGTAGATCATTGGAATGAATATAATACTGTGCAAGGAAATGCACATCCTAAGGTTTCTTAAGAGGAGTAGTGTATCGTAAATATGCTGCGGAACATACTTACGGTACGTCACTCTACTCAAACTACCTTCTCCATCAACCAAGGGTCATCCTACGCGACGAAAGTTCGGGTATAATACCCCCTCGACTAAGTTTAAGTTCCGTAAGGTTAAGCCTAAGTTCCGTATATATATAAACGCCCTAGGCTCCACATAGTCAAACTTAGACTCGAACCAAGGTTAACCTAGCGCTCTGATACCAAATTTGTCACGTCCCGAAATAGCCCGTGACTGGTACTTGAATCATATGAAGTCTATAGGACCCCATCTAATCCAAGTAAGCTAAAAAGCCCAGAAATCTAAAACCATTTTTAAGTAATAATAAAGGAAATAGTTTTAAGAAGGGAATAAAACATGTTTTAAATACAAGGTTTTTAAATAAGTAAGCCGAATATGCATTTTAAAAATGTATAGTCTTTTCTAAAAATTTCGGCAGAGTTTTCTTTGTAAATACTGGCCCCGAACGGGGTACAACAAGAATAATATATATGCAATGATAAAAGGAATCCCCAAGCGGGAGCTAGCTCTTCTTCAATCGACGGTCACAACCACGCAAGCAATATAATATACAACGCCGAAGGGCGATTATCAAAACTCAGAAAGAAACTCAAAATCAACATGAAAACCGTAATACTGTTACGCGCGACTCTAAGGTCGAAATAATACATGACTGGTTTCTACGTCTAAATAAATATACAAGTTTTGATTGATGGAATTTCTAGATACAATGAACAATACATGTACAATGGGGGTTCTAATGCAAAAGAACCCACCTACCAAAGCAAATCACCCGCAAAGGAAGCAGTGTGCCAGAAATGCCGCCATGGAACCTGTACGGCAAAACCTGCAAGAAGCCGTGGCACAACGGGGGTGAGTTGCCAACTCGTGAATAGAAAATATCTACAAGTAGAAATCGAATGCATGACATAATCCTAGGTCAATACGATCAGACATAATATAAACCTCAAAAGAATAAGTCTGAAGCATGATAAGGTGGCAATGTAACATATAAACATGCATGTAGTGCCAAGTGCTCGTGCCAGTGCCTCAGGTAATAACATATCATAAATATGATGAAGTATCTAAATTGATATCAATACACATATATTAGCGTCCCATTCCACTAATATTGGTGTACGGGCATATATAACAGCGTCCTAATTGTTAGTGTATATGCCCTAGAGGCCATTACTGTATCATACTGGTTTGTATATTACTTAATGGAAGCTTGGGATATTCACAGTTGTATATACAATCTTGCTCGAAATGGTAGTATGCTACTTGGTTTGTCTCTGCTTTAATATGTGCATGTGTTTCTTTTAGCATATAGCTGATATACATATTAGTAGAGCCCTTAGGATCTTTGCTTGATTACCGGCGTTGTGATGGCGCTCACACTCGTGGGAGCTGGGTGATCTATAAGCACATCCTTATACAGGTCCCTAGTCGTTGGACTATCGAGACAGGGCATCGATACTCCGGAGTAGACTAGCGTATGCGCTTCTCATCCCAGTGTGGGAGACGGTCTGTCCCACAGCCGTCAGTACGTCGTACTTGAGATAGTATGCGGGTGCTCGTTAGGTTACGAGTACACTGGACAGGACTCGTCCGGAACTGTTGGTTGGTATTATACCTATCGTCAGTTATCAGTTCCCAGGTGACATGAGTACAGCTTAGTCCGCTGACTTGACACTGTCACTTCGCCTCAAGTGTGTGTTGGAGATAGTGCCCTCAGAGTCAATTATTGGATCACAGGCACGTGATTGCAATGATTGAGGGAGGACCTATCCCGGTGGGACAGTCTCACTCGAGATGATAGTATGCTATCTGGTTTATCTTTATCATCGTGTACTGCTTTAGGTGACCTGACATGTCGCTATTACACGTTGATAGAGCCCCTAGGATTCTTGCTTGGCCATTAGCAGTATGATGGCGATCATATACGTGAGAGCTGGCGGTCTATAAGCACATCCTTAAATGGTCCCTAGTCGTAGGAGTTTCGAGACAGGGCATCGATACTCCATTAGTAGACTAGTGTATACAGTCGAGACCCCGACGAGGGGCGGTGGCCGGTCTCATAAGCCACTGGTGTCAGTAGGTTCACCTAAGATGTATACAGGTGCTCATTGGGTTATGAGTACACCGGACAGGACTCGCCGGGAACCTGCTAGTTGGTCTTATACCAGACGTCAGATAGCAGTTCCCTGGTGACATGTGTACAGGTTAGTTCATCGACCTGAGGATCGTCATTTGTCTCGTGTGAGTTCCCACTGTGCTTTGATTACTACCCTACCACGGCTCAAAGGGGTCGTGCAAACAGGTTTTAGTTGGGTACAGTCCCGAGCCACATGGAGGCAGTGAGCGGATCTTCAGGGGTTCGTCTCTCCCGGTATTGGGGGTGAGGTCGCGCTGTGTCTAGGAGAGCCATTACGCAAAGCCCTCGGCCGAGGCAGGAGATTTACTGGTAGGTATTCCAGTAGTGTCTCAGGGCGTTCTGGGCTACACTCCGACACGACTTGTACCGCTTTTGGGGGTCTGACTTTCACCAACCCCCTAGGCCCGCCATGCGATACTCATAGACGAACGGACCGGACTGTACGGATATTGTCACTGACAGGCTCAGTAGGGTGTCAGGATGAGTTCGCTCATCGACGTCCCTTTTAGTCAATAGCTGGTGGCCCGTCACGTATTGGCTTATACCTCTGACGTGCTAGTGGTTAAATCCACAGCCATAGTATTGACGAGTCTTTAGTGTCCACCACACTTACAGTTACTCAGGCTTTCGGGCGAAACGCTGTAGAGGCCGTATGGAGATATGGCAGGGTCCGATCAGATACGTGCGGTATTGCACGGATCAGGATCGGACAGTTTTGTACTAGTGGCCGTATAGTTATATGGCAAGGTTCGATCAGATACGTGCGGTATTGCACGGATCAGGATCGAACGGATTTTACTAGCCGGCTTTGGTTTAAGCCGGTACTGGTTTAGTACAGTGTAGATTTTGTCTCATTGCATTTGTATCCGGTAGGAATACAGATGCGGGTGTGTATGCACAGTATAGGGGTTTTCCTGTAATTTATTACGGGACCAGTTTTCTGGAGTTGCCAGTTTGCATTCCGTTCCGGCCGGTTTTTCTTTGTTCTTTCCCGGCCGGACTTTTCTGATGGAGGGGGTAATTTGCAGTTTTGCAAATTACATTTGAGGAGGGGGTTTCTTGTAAGTTGATTTATTATGATAACTTATTTAGATACCATTCCTTTCATTCTTCTTTTCATGCTTTATGGAGATTAGAAGTGATGAGATAGGATTTGATCTTTGATTAGAGTTGTGATGATGAGGTTTGGATATGGTCACCTTTCTTTTGCTCCTACACTCACCTCCCTTTGCATTATGTTTCATTCCTCCACCATTCTCATTCTCGCTTGATGAAATGGATGATAAGTTCTTCATGAGAGGAAAAGAAAGAGAGAAGAAGAAGAAGAGAGCTTCATCTTGAGAGTTTCATCCATGATCTCATTTTCTTGCTAGAAAAATGCAAGCACCATTTTTCTATTCTTGATTCCTCCATCACCATGGCAACAAACCCCAAAGAGACATACCCTCTACACTACACATTCTACAGCACATCTTGAGCATGTCGAGTTGCCGGCTTCATGCGCGAGTTGCCTCGGTATTGAGGCGGGAGCCCGTAAAAGAAGAAGGCGATGTGGTGCCCTTTCCGGCGAGGAGGCGACGATGTGGAGGCAACACTTTCCGCGGGAGATCGGGACGATGACGAGAAGACTGGAGGACTCGGATCACTCGGTATACTTCTCACCCTATCTCTTGTTTGCTAGCATTAGGTTAATGGTTACGATCCGGGTTTTCTTTGTCCGCGGTAGCGCCGGTTTCCGAGTAAGGAAATTTTTTTATTCCGCATTTTGGCCTCGAGTAAGAGGCCGGGGCGCTGCCGTGGCGCAACATGGTATCAGAGCCACGCCATTAACCTTACCTAGCTTGTTCTAATGTGTTTTTCAGTTCCGATCGACCAAAATTCCAAAAACCGTATTTTTCCTTCACATCAGTTTCTGTCGAAATTTTTTGGAGTCTAAAAATTTTTCAGGTGGTCTCAGAATGATGTGCAGGGAGTTCTAAGAATACTGCAAAAATTTGGTGACACTATTCATCCGTACGACCGCGGAAGAGCGGCCATAACCCCTTTTTGGCCGCCCTTCCGCCGCAAGATTATGGATTCTTGTGATAGTTTTTTTGCAGTGGGCTTATGGGCTTAAATTAGGGGTTTTGGAATATTAAAATTGGGCCCAGGTTTTCTGTGAGTGCTACAGTTTTGTTTTGGGGCCCACTTGTTAAGGTTTGATCAATCGGAAAATTTTTTAAACACATTATTTCACAGTATTTACATTATATCTGTGACCGTGAATGTCACTCGATCGGTAAATCCGGTCTAACTGCTATAGCCCGGTTAGACGGATTTGCGAACGTGACCTTCACGTTGATGTTCTATGTATTTGCTGTGTTGTTGCGGATCGGTCGTGGGGGATAGCCTGGATGCAATGCTAGTACTGTGCTGTTGTATTATGTAAATTTGATTTTGCGGGGCGAGCGTCCGACATGTGGACTGCCGTCACTGCCTGATTGTATTATTCTTTTGGGGCACGACCTGGTTGCGGTCGATGTACCCGGTGTATGTATATTTTACTTTCTGTACTAGGATTACCCCGCGGAGGGGTGCACGGATAGCCGGGTTCTAGAGGGCAACGGGCCCGCATCTCATGGCATTGAGACGGAGGGGGCTTCACTCTAGGATTGGCGGGCTATTCGCCGCACTCGTAGGGGGTACAGGTTGACCCAGGTGGGGTGCTCAAGTTACCGGATTCCGTGAAGTGCTGGGTGGTCCATTCACGGTGCTGAAGGGGGCTGCCTCGCTTCAGGTTTTGGCGGGTGACTTGCCGCGCCCGTAGGGGTCTAGGATTTTATTGCACAGGCTATCCACACGACCAGGGGAACGTCGGGTTTCAGCAGCGGCTCTGTGAAACCCGGGGCTTCCAGATATCTGTATTGTTCTGTGATGCTGTACATTTCTGTGATGTTGCATTTTATCACGCCTTGAGCGAAATATAATATATTGGTATATATATTAGTAGATGTTGTATATATTTTACATCCGCGCTAGTCCAGTCCCCGCTCTGTCGTTAGTAAGCTAACCTAACGAGTGATGACGGGACCCAGTGGCGAATGCGGATGGCATATACGTACGTCAGTATATTTTCGTTCTTTGTGGTGTGATTAATTGATGGGACTGCGTTGATTCGGATCAATGCAAGATAAACAAACCTATTCTGATGTTGTTGGAACACTTTTCAAAAAGCTGTTATTGCAAGGACGTTCACTTTTGTTTTGCATCGTGGTATTCATTTGGAATATCCTGCTCCTCAGTCGACGAGGCAAGGGCCGAGATCCCTTCACCGGGAGTGACCCCTTGGACAGAAGTTTGCGTCAGGGCATTAACTTCACTATAGCCGATTACTTTTGCTTTGCATCGTGGTATTCAGTTGGAATATCCTGCACCTCATTCTACGGGGAAAGAGCCGAGATCCCTTCACCGGGAGTGACCTCTTTAGTAAAGGTTTTCGTCACTATATTTTATAAAAGGTTGTGCAGTTCCTTCAACGATATCAAGTTCATTACGTTAAAGGTTTTTCGCCAAAAACCAGTCGTAGCCCTCCGTCATTTCAGATTGGTATTACTTAGTATTCGTGCTGCGTATGTCGTGCTTAGCCGAGGCGTAGTGTTCGGTAGCTATGTAGTGTCTTTCTGTTGCATGGATATGTGATTGGTTAGGACAGTCGTACGGTCATTTTGGCTCAGTCAAGGACTCGTGCGGGTGGGTCTAATGCAATCAAGATAATGACGGGTTGAACTTGACTAGGATCCTTTGATATGTTGGCTCAGTCAAGGTCACTTGGGTCCTAGGGGTAAAAATCACATCGGGAGTTTCAAAAGAACTGAAACTTGCCAAGCATGCGCATACCTTCTGGAGTGTGGTGATGTGAGTGGATTCCGTCACGTTATCATGCGATGAGAGTTGGATCCCGATTCCCACTGATGAGTTGGTTTACTTCTCGGGTGATCCCGACTAATTCTTCTTTCAGGTTTGGAGGAGAATTTGAGGTACAGTGGGAGGTTTCCAGATTAGACAAAGTGATAACCATTCTGATCTAGGTTAGAGTGCACGCTGAGTGTTTCTTTTCTCTCTCTCTTTGGCAGCGACCATTGACCCGACCCTGGACTATGACTCAGTGACCAAGTTGACCGAACCTTCTTAACACTGACTTTTGGATTGTCAGAGTTGCAGACCTCATTGCCACTCCTACTTTTACCCTTTTCTCCAGGACACCCCGTATTACTACGAACGTTCACTTCCATTGGACAAAACCATCGTATGGTTAGATACGAACTCAAAGGAATTCGAGGATGGTTTCCGGTTCTGGAGAAAACGGATAGGATTATTCAGTTGTCTTTTCCCTTTTACCTTCTCTCAAGTTGTGAGTACTCCTTGGTTTAGGAGATAGCACACCTACTACGCAAATTGGATAGTCTTCTTCCAAACCTTAGGCTGGTGCCGACCGGTAGGGAATGAAGAAAACCGATTAGCCTAAACGGTGTGCAGAAGGTATTAAGATTAAGACAAAGCAAGGGATTAGTAAGAGGGCAAAGTAAAATGCGACTGATATTCACGACCAAACCAAGTATTTCTTCGCCAATCCTAAATCACCTTTGTATTTCTCCAGGACACTCCGTATCACTACGAAGATCCCATTTTATTGGATAATCCATCGTATGGTTATATACGAACTCGAAAGGAACTTGTTCCAGTTCGGGGATGGATTCTGGTTCAGGAGAAATAGGAATAAAGTACATTCAGGTGTCTTTTATCTTCACCTTCTCTCGCGATGCGAGTGCTCCTAGGATTAGGACAGTACACCCTTTATGCTTATTGGATAGTCTTCTTCCAAACCATAGGCTGGTGCCGAACGGTAGGGAAGGAAGAAAACCATTTGGCTTAAAGGGGTGTGCAGAAGGTAATGACTAAAGACATATAAAGGGATTTGAAAAGTTGGCAAAGAATTATACGGTTACAGTTGTGAATCTGGATAATGGAAGAGGCATTACTAGGAATACCAGGATACCCCAACGAAACATTTCAATGTTTCAGTTTCACTGTGTACTGTTAATAGAAAACTGATTTCCCGATTAGACACTTACTCCAGGGTATGTATTTACCAGGTATGATTCTCACATCTATATGGTTTTACAGATGATGAGTGGGAGTAAGTTATTGGGAATTGGGTGATCATCCTCATTATATCGGGATTCATTGTAATCAGTGATATTTGAGGAAGTCACCTGGGTTGTTTGCCGGTCGGCAAATATTTGGTTTTGAATATCCGTGGTTATGCACTAATTTCAAATTGATATATCTGTACGTCTATTTTCATAGAGTGAGATATACCTTTTGATATTATGTCGATGACATTTACCTATATCAGTGGATGGTTAGGTAAGGAGCATTAAACAGCGGTGTAATTCTTCTTAACCATAAGTACAGTTTTCAACCTACGACACACAGTGAAAGAGTTGTTAGACTCAGCGGACTTATACAGAGTATTGTATGTTGTCCAGTGTCCATTGGGACAGAGGGGTTGGTCCTCGTACTATATTCTGTTTACTTTTAACATCTCTAGTTCTTAGACATGTGTTTCGTGGAAACACAGGGTCTAAGTTTTGAGGAGTTATAGGTATTTGAATAGAGTAGAGAACCAGGTATAGCAAGTATCGGGATTCTTCAAAATGATCGAAGATGTAGATACTTGTGTATGGTATTCAGTTGATAGTAATGATTAAGAGAACTAGCTTCTCTTTCAGGTTACTCATAATTGGAAACATTCCTAAGTTGAGTAACGCTGATCGGCCTCCTTCCATTTAGTTGACATGCACTGGAGACAGCTGCATGATTTGAATCTGGTTCAATTAAATCAGTGCCTCTGGTTCTATATTGGATATAGAACAGTTCATATCTTAACGTTGTTAAGGTACGGGGAGTTGTCCGGCTTATGCTTAAAACCAGACACTGGACAACTCAAGGCACGTTTCTGTAATGGCTGTTTGTGGGTTGACCCAGGCTATGACGAGGGTTGACTTTCTACCATCTGGATGAACAATAGCAATATTGTTCTAGACTCTCCACAGTTTTTATTAAAAATGGATTTTTTCAGAAAAAGTAGTGGGAGTATGGTAGAACTGGAAGTGATTCCAGAACCACAAACGATTACTGAAGATTTGATAAGGAACCTAAAAATTCAATCTGGATTGACATTCCATTGGCCACTCCGCAGATAAGGTGGGTAACTTCAGGCACCCGAGAGGTACTACGGTAGCCTCAAGGACGGTGACAGGGAAGTTCTTGTTTACCCACACTTGCCATTGTTGTTGTTCCAGGCTGCGAGACCCGGCAGGAGGATGAGTATAGCGTCGTTCTAAACTAGCTTTGGAACTGCACGTCTATATGACTCTGCCAGAGGGTTGTCGTAGTCAGTGGGAGCAGCGGAAGCATTGGTGGACATCAGGCTTATGTCTATAGACTAAAGCAGATGTAGCGGAGATAGATCATCTATTTCTGATGTGACAGTCATAGGTTTGACGTCATCAGAATAGGGGGTGGATCTGTTGAGAAGGTAGTAGAAAGTGATATTCCTTTACTACGATCGGTTATACTTTGGTCGTCACACAGTGGTTTCTCCACAAGGGACTTGGATATTATATCAGACATACTGGTTACTAGATCTATGGTTTTAGATCTAGATTTGGGTGGTTTCCCAATCTGGGTACCTTGACAGCATTCTATGAGTATTTAGAATGGACGACTCCTGACACGGTAGTGCACCTGCAGTTGATGGAGTCACCCTCTCTAAAGGTGTCTTATAGACTAAAGAGGAGAGGGATACTCATGATTGGCAGATCACTTGCTTAGGCAATTGAGTCAATCGTGAGATGTCAAGTACCACACCAGATGTTGTTCTTGCACTAGATGCAATAAGTTGATATTGATCCAATCCTGGAGAAACAGTCGGAAGCAGTCTTAGAACATAAGTGGATGTTCTAGGGATATGATAACGACAGCCTCATTTGGGAGACAGTTATCATTCCAGGCTTCCAAGGTGACATGGACGACAAGAAGGTTGTCAGAGTTATAGTTTTCCTTCTGACGAGGGGCAGTATTTTGGACAGGTGGTCCAAGGCAATACTGAGGGTGGCATGGCGCAGGATACTGATTAAGTTCAGTTGACGATACAGTCTAAGAAGTTTGGATTTGGAGTTCATTTATGAGCTAGGTCCCATCAGACATCCAGACATTCTAAGGCAGGTATTGCTCATTTCGGGAGATGGCTTTCTCCGCGAACTTGAGATATAGAGAGATATAGAAAGAAACATCACAGCGGATCCACTCACTGAGGCTATTCCTCGAACGCAATAGTTTCGCAAACGAGCTTTGTGAGACTGACTAGTAGAGGAGTTGGGTGTTCGGTATCACACGGGCTGTGAGTATGCGGCATCGCAATAATTAGCCTTGAGTGCAAGTGGGAGATTGTTGGAGATAGTGCCCTCAGAGTCAATTATTGGATCACAGGCACGTGATTGCAATGATTGAGGGAGGACCTATCCCGGTGGGACAGTCTCACTCGAGATGATAGTATGCTATCTGGTTTATCTTTATCATCGTGTACTGCTTTAGGTGACCTGACATGTCGCTATTACACGTTGATAGAGCCCCTAGGATTCTTGCTTGGCCACCAGCAGTATGATGGCGATCATATACGTGAGAGCTGGCGGTCTATAAGCACATCCTTAAATGGTCCCTAGTCGTAGGAGTTTCGAGACAGGGCATCGATACTCCATTAGTAGACTAGTGTATACAGTCGAGACCCCGACGAGGGGCGGTGGCCGGTCTTATAAGCCACTGGTGTCAGTAGGTTCACCTAAGATGTATACAGGTGCTCATTGGGTTATGAGTACACCGGACAGGACTCGCCGGGAACCTGCTAGTTGGTCTTATACCAGACGTCAGATAGCAGTTCCCTGGTGACATGTGTACAGGTTAGTTCATCGACCTGAGGATCGTCATTTGTCTCGTGTGAGTTCCCACTGTGCTTTGATTACTACCCTACCACGGCTCAAAGGAGTCGTGCAAACAGGTTTTAGTTGGGTACAGTCCCGAGCAACATGGAGGCAGTGAGCGGATCTTCAGGGGTTCGTCTCTCCCGGTATTGGGGGTGAGGTCGCGCTGTGTCTAGGAGAGCCATTACGCAAAGCCCTCGGCCGAGGCAGGAGATTTACTGGTAGGTATTCCAGTAGTGTCTCAGGGCGTTCTGGGCAACACTCCGACACGACTTGTACCGCTTTTGGGGGTCTGACTTTCACCAACCCCCTAGGCCCGCCATGCGATACTCATAGACGAACGGACCGGACTGTACGGATATTGTCACTGACAGGCTCAGTAGGGTGTCAGGATGAGTTCGCTCATCGACGTCCCTTTTAGTCAATAGCTGGTGGCCCGTCACGTATTGGTTTATACCTCTGACGTGCTAGTGGTTAAATCCACAGCCATAGTATTGACGAGTCTTTAGAGTCCACCACACTTACAGTTACTCAGGCTTTCGGGCGAAACGCTGTAGAGGCCGTATGGAGATATGGCAGGGTCCGATCAGATACGTGCGGTATTGCACGGATCAGGATCGGACAGTTTTGTACTAGTGGCCGTATAGTTATATGGCAGGGTTCGATCAGATACGTGCGGTATTGCACGGATCAGGATCGAACGGATTTTACTAGCCGGCTTTGGTTTAAGCCGGTACTGGTTTAGTACAGTGTAGATTTTGTCTCATTGCATTTGTATCCGGTAGGAATTCAGATGCGGGTGTGTATGCACAGTATAGGGGTTTTCCTGTAATTTATTACGGGACCAGTTTTCTGGAGTTGCCAGTTTGCATTCCGTTCCGGCCGGTTTTTCTTTGTTCTTTCCCGGCCGGACTTTTCTGATGGAGGGGGTAATTTGCAGTTTTGCAAATTACATTTGAGGAGGGGGTTTCTTGTAAGTTGATTTATTATGATAACTTATTTAGATACCATTCCTTTCATTCTTCTTTTCATGCTTTATGGAGATTAGAAGTGATGAGATAGGATTTGATCTTTGATTAGAGTTGTGATGATGAAGTTTGGATATGGTCACCTTTCTTTTTCTCCTACACTCACCTCCCTTTGCATTATGTTTCATTCCTCCACCATTCTCATTCTCACTTGATGAAATGGATGATAAGTTCTTCATGAGAGGAAAAGAAAGAGAGAAGAAGAAGAAGAGAGCTTCATCTTGAGAGTTTCATCCATGATCTCATTTTCTTGCTAGAAAAATGCAAGCACCATTTTTCTATTCTTGATTCCTCCATCACCATGGCAACAAACCCCAAAGAGACATACCCTCTACACTACACATTCTACAGCACATCTTGAGCATGTCGAGTTGCCGGCTTCATGCGCGAGTTGCCTCGGTATTGAGGCGGGAGCCCGTAAAAGAAGAAGGCGATGTGGTGCCCTTTCCGGCGAGGAGGCGACGATGTGGAGGCAACACTTTCCGCGGGAGATCGGGACGATGACGAGAAGACCGGAGGACTCGGATCACTCGGTATACTTCTCACCCTATCTCTTGTTTGCTAGCATTAGGTTAATGGTTACGATCCGGGTTTTCTTTGTCCGCGGTAGCGCCGGTTTCCGAGTAAGGAAATTTTTTTATTCCGCATTTTGGCCTCGAGTAAGAGGCCGGGGCGCTGCCGTGGCGCAACAGTGTGTTCCCACTGCACTTTGATTACTACCCTACCACGGCTCAAAGGAGTCGTGCAAACATGTAGTTTTTGGGTGCAGTCCCGAAGCACTTGGAGGCAGTGACGGTTAGACAGGATTCGTCTCTCCCGGTATTGGGGGTTGACATCGCGCCGTGTCCAGGAGAGCCATTACACGAGTAGTCCCTGGCCAGGGCAAGCAAGATATACTGGTAGGTTTCCAGTGTTATCTCAGGGTGTTCTGGGCTACACTCCGACATGACTTGTACCGCTATTAGGGGACCGACGTTCACCGCCCCCTAGGCCCGCCATGCGATGTATCAGACGAACAGACCGGACTGTACGGAGATTATCGCACACAGGCTCAGTAGGAGTTCAGATGGGGTTCACCTCGTCAGTCTTCTTATCGACATCTACCTGGGGACCGTTACGTACAGCTAGTGCTGCTTGCGGTCTGTGGTTAAACCCACTGCCAGTGTAGTGTCGAGTCTTTAGAGTCCCACACAGAGAGCTATTCGCCTTTAGGAAAAATGAGTAGAGGTCGCATGGTTTTGCGACAGGGTTCGTTCACATCCGCGCACTTGTGCACGTTTGCTGTCCGGACAGTTTATACTAGCGGGCTTTGGTTTAAGCCAGATCCTAGTATATGATTTGGGATTGGTTTTTCTCATTGTGTTCGTGTTCCTCGGATCACGAATACGGGTGCGTATGCACAGTTGCTTGAGACAGAGGGAGAGGACTTTGATTAGGGTTAATGACTATTGTCATTTTATTAACCCTAATGCTTATGTGTGTATTATTGTTAATTGATATTAGTTTTATAATTGTGCATGGTTATGGTTGTTGACCATTTGACCTCCTTGACTTGTTGACCTAGGTTGACACTTTGACCATCATCATTTCTTTTGGAAGATGCTTTTTGATCCTTGCAAATTGAAATGATAATGGTCATGTCATGATTAACCATGACAATTATCTTACTAATTATCTAATTAAAATAATACACATATATTTGTGAGAATGGTTTATTCTATTCTCATTCTATCATTTCATTTCTCTCTCTTGTTCTTCCTCTCCCTCAAGCTCTCCCCTCTCATGTGTTGAGAAACACTTGAGCTTGGGAAAAACCCTCTCTTGATCATCTCTACTCTCATCTAGGGTTGAAGGACTAGCACTTCTTGAACCCTAGTTACTTCTAGCTTGGAGTTGAAGCCAAAGGTTGAGGCTTTCGGGTGGATCTTTCTTTGACGGGAGAAGACGACAAGGTGACCTCCTTCCACTACTCCAAGGAGCAAGGAGAGAAGGACAAAAAGCCCAAGGTATAACCTTTCTAGCACTTAGCTAGTTTCTAGTTAGCTTTAGCAAGTTTTTGTTTAGCAAAGATCCTTCAAGCTATAGTCCATGTTGCCTAAGCTCATAAAAATCCGATTTTTATTCCGTTTTCCGCCTCCCCGCAAGTACCGGGGTGGGCAACGTGGACTTACATTGGTATCAGAGCCTAACTAAACATAAACTAGCTAGGTAGTGAAGTGTGTCGAAGTTCGAAACGGAAAAATCGAAAAACCAAGTTTTAGAAACCCTAAGTTTCTGTAAAAAAAATTTCTGGTCAAAACAAAATTTGTTATACTCCAAAAATCATCTCAGGGTTTTATTAAGAAACATAGCAAACCCGGTCCAGTGATTCGTCTAAACCGCCGCGGTTCAGCGGCAATAGCATGCTATTGCCGCGGAACCGCCGCAGTTTTGACTCTTCACTGAGTCGAGTTTGGTGCAGTTTTCTTATGGCTTGGTTTTGGGATTTTTGAGATAGTTTATATGTGCCCAGATTTTCCAGAATAGAAATTTGTTTTTGGGGGCCTATAAATCCGTATTTTTTTTCGAACTTCAATACACTTTGACTAAAAGGTTATATCTATGATGTTTATATGTATTGAACGTCGGCTAATCTCTATATGTCGATTAGTCGGGGTTATACATATCTGTGATCTGTGATTGATGATGGTATGTGTATATGAATGGGTTGGATTGTCGCGGATGAATAGCCGGGGTGGATGTGAGACGAGTGTTGCTTTTCTTTCATTCATTTGTAATATGTAAATTGATGTAATATTATTATTTGTTTGGCCGCACAACCGGGTTGGGGTTGTAGCCGCCATTGTATAATTCTTTTTACTGTTTTTGCTCCTAGGATAGACCCATGGAGGGGGTGCACAAACTACCGGGTATCTCGAAGTGTCGAGTGGCCTACTCACGGTGTTGAGGGAGGTTGCTTCGCTTCGGGTACTTGGCGGGTAGTTTGCCGCACCCGTAGGGGTCTTGGGTGGGGTATTTGGCTATTCACCGCGACCGTGTAATCCGCTTTTCGTTGCAGGCTCGAACGGATTGCGGATTCCTAGTATATCCAATGTATTCATCTGTGATCTGTAATGTCTATCATTGCTATATATTTATATATGATAACTATTTAGGCGTTGCTTATGTTTTACAGCCGCGCTAGCCCAGCCCCCGCTCTGTCGTTAGTTATGTAACCTAACGGGTGATGACGGGGCCCCGTGGCGAATGCGAATGGAATAAGTGTACGTCATATTTTGGTTGTTTTCTGCAATGGTAGGATTAATGATGGGACGCATTAAAAGAACTAATGAAAGAAAATAAACCAAGTAAAAGTCGATTGGAACACTTTGAAAACCACTCGGTTCTTTTCAAAACTAAACTTTTAAACGCGGAGCTTGAACCACTCCTTTTAAAAGCTATCTTGTTCCATCAATTAGATCAAGTTCACTACGTTCACGGTTTCGCCAAAACCATTCGTAGCCCTCCGTCATTCCACATGAATGGTCAAAAAGTATTCAAGCTATGTATTTTGGCCAAAGTCAAGGCATAGTGATTGGAAGCTATTGGATATTCATGTGCAGCATAGATAGATGCGTTGGTTTGGGACAGTCGTGCTGCCATTTTGGCCAAAGTCAAGGGTAGGTACGGGTGGGTCCAAATTAACCAGGAGAATGACCCGTAGAACTTGACATGTGACTTATGATATTTTGGCCAAAGTCAAGGTCATAAGAGCATGGGGTAAAAATCCACATCGGGAGTTTCATAAGTACTGAAACTTGCTAGCGCAGCATACCATTTGGAGTGTGATAATTCTGGTAGGATTCCTTCGATTTTATCACGCAATGATATTTGGATCCCGATCCTACTGTGAGTATATGCTACTCCTCGGGAAAACTCTCACTTCACGATCAATGCTATAAACTTAGTAGGTGTCTAGAAAGGTGTTAGTGGGGCTACGCCCACAGGGAAAAGAGGTTACTTAATTAAGGAACTTCGCGAAAGCGTTGGAAAACCTCCCTCGAAGTACCGACACTGGCCTGGCTGAACGGTTAAGCAAGTATTGTACGGTGAGAGTGATCCCGACTAATCCTTTCTTTAAGGTTTGAGAAGGGATTCGAGAGATAGTGGGAGCCATCCAGTTTAGACAAATTAAAAACCACTCTAAACTTGTAAGAGCATCATGCTAAAGTGTTTCTTTTCTCTCTCCTAATTGCAGCGACCATTCAACATGACCGGACTTAAGGTATTACTAGATAAAAACATTCTGACAGGGCCAAACTACAAAGATTGGCTCAGGAATGTCAAGATGGCAATCACTTACGACAAGTTGGGGTATGTCCTTACCACCAAAGCTCCCCCTGTCCCAGGTCCCACCTCCAGCGTCGCGGATAAGGAAATCCGTAAGACATGGGAGATAGATTGCGCGAAGGCCAAATGCCTCGTACTAGCCTCGATGGACAACGAACATCAGAGGAGGCACGAGAATATGGACCTAGAGTCCATATTTCTCCACACAAAAGAACTGTATGGAGAGCAGTCTCGTATCGCAAGATACGAAGTATCGAAGAAGTTGTTTTCGGTAAGGTTGGCCGTCGGATCATCGGTAGCGGAACACGTGCTTAAGATGATTGGCAACATTGAGGAGCTCGCGGACCTTGGGACCACGTTGGAGAATGAACTCTATACTGATTTGATTCTCCAGTCCCTTCCTTCCACTTACGCCCAGTTTATTCTTAACTTCAACATGCAAGGAAAGGAGGTTGAACTCTCCGAACTTCTGAACATGTTGAGGAGTGCTGAGGGCACCCTACAGAAAGGTAGGGAGACATCCACTTTGTTTGTAGGAGGATCTTCCTCTTCTAGATCCAGGGCGAAAGCCAAGGGTAAGAAGAAGAAAGCCCCCGCCAAACCAAGAGGCGGTGTCGGTAAAGTGGATACGAAGGGAAAAGGAAAAGCAACAAAGATAGCGGGAAAGCTGGTGGGGAAGGAAGAATGCTTCTATTGTCATAAAAGTGGTCACTGGAAATAGGATTGCAAGGCTTGGAAAGCCAGAACACAGGATTTGAAGCGAGTTGCAGCTTCAGCTTCAGGTGTGTATGTTATTGAAAACTGTCTATCAATAAACTCTACATCCTGGGTATTAGATACCGGATCAGGATCTCATATCTGTAATTCTTTGCAGGCGTTGAGAAAGCGTAGAGTTTTGAAGGCAGGTGACATGACCCTCAGAGTTGCGAACGGTGCTAGCATGGATGCTGAGGCCGTGGGGGACTATCACCTGGGATTGTCGGATGGACATTTTTTGGTTTTACGTAGTTGTTATTATGTACCAAATGCAACCTGTAATATCATTTCTGTATCTTTATTATCTAAAGAAAGTTATGAATTTGCATTTGTAAGTAATGTAGTGAACATTCACCTTAATCAAGCTTTGATTGGGTCAGGTACATTGAACAACGGTATATACGTATTAAACCAACCACAGATTTTCAATGTCCAGAATACACACAAAAGAAAGTCTCCAGAAATCAATAAGACTTTCTTATGGCATTGTAGACTGGGTCACATCAATGAGAGAAGGTTGACTAAGTTACATGCAGAAGGATATTTGGATCCGTTCGAATATCAATCGTATGCAACTTGTCAATCCTGTCTCAAAGGAAAGATGACAAAGACTCCGTTTACTGGACACGGAGAAAGAGCGAGCGAGCTCTTGGGACTCGTACACAGCGACGTGTGCGGTCCAATGTCTACACATTCGCGAAGCGGTTATTCTTACTTCATTACTTTTACGGATGACTTTTCAAGGTACGGTTATGTATTCTTAATGAAACATAAATCCGAGGCTTTTGAAAAATTCCAGGAATATAAGAATGAAGTAGAAAAACAAACAGGCAAAAGTATAAAGACACTGAGATCTGATCGAGGTGGTGAATACTTGAGTGCCGAGTTCCTGGGTTACTTAAAAGAGAATGGAATTCTCTCTCAGCTTACTCCTCCATACACTCCGCAACATAATGGTGTATCGGAGAGACGGAACCGAACCCTATTGGATATGGTACGGTCCATGATGAGTAACGCTGAGTTGCCGCGATCGTTCTGGGGATATGCGCTAGAATCAGCTGCATACCTTTTGAACCGAGTTCCAACTAAGACTGTGCCTACTACACCATATCAGATGTGGTGTGGGAAGAGACCCAATCTTAATCACATTAAGACATGGGGATGTCCAGCTTTTGTAAAAAAGCAGCATGCGGACAAGCTCGAGGCACGCTCAGTACAGTGTAAGTTTGTGGGATATCCAAAGAGCTCCAAGGGATATTACTTCTATTGCGAAGAGGAACAAAAAGTCCTTGTTTCTCGCCATGCCTACTTTCTAGAACACCAGTTCATAGAAAAAGAATTAAGTGGGAGCGCAATAGAACTGGAAGAAATTCCAGAACCACGAGCTATTACTGAAAGCTTGGTTGAACCAGAGGGTTCGAAAGATCAAGACATTCCCACGCCACTCCGCAGGAGTAGTAGGCAGTCTCATCCGCCCGAGAGATACTACGGTTTTCTCATTGACGGGGATAGAGAGGATTGCATCATAGATTGTGATGAGCCTACTAGCTTCCAGCAAGCCATTCAGAGCGTCGACTCGGTAAAATGGCTGGAGGCAATGCGGACCGAGATGGAGTCCATGTACACCAACAAAGTATGGACGTTGGACATTGCTCCAGATGGGGTAAAACCCGTAGGATGCAAGTGGATCTTCAAAAGGAAGATTGGTGTAGATGGACAGGTTGAGACCTATAAAGCTAGACTGGTAGCAAAAGGTTTTCGTCAGCGACCTGGTTTGGACTATGACGAAACTTTTTCTCCAGTAGCTATGCTGAAATCCATTCGGATCCTTCTTGCTATTGCTGCCTTCCACGATTATGAGATTTGGCAGATGGACGTAAAGACAGCTTTTCTAAATGGACATTTAGAGGAGTGTGTCTATATGGACCAGCCAGAGGGTTTCATTCAGAGTGGGAGCAGCGGAAAGGTGTGCAAGTTGCTTAAGTCCATTTATGGACTAAAGCAGGCATCGCGGAGTTGGAACATCTGTTTTGATGAGACGGTTAAGGAATTTGGCTTTATCAAAAATCCAGATGAACCATGCATCTATTGTAGATTTGTAGCGAGAACTGTAGTATTCCTCGTTTTATACGTGGATGGCATTCTCTTAATAGGAAATGACATTCCTATGCTACAATCTGTCAAGGGGTTCTTGTCACACGGGTTCTCCATGAAAGACCCGGGTGATGCCTCTTACATTCTGGGTATCCGGATCTACCGTGACAGATCCAAGAGGATATTAGGACTTTCGCAGTCCAGGTACATCGACGCCATACTGAAGAGATTCAGTATGGAAGATTCCAAGCGCGGTAATCTACCGGCTTGTCACGGGATCACCCTCTCCAAAGAGATGTCTCCCAAGGCTGATTTGGAGAGGGATCGCATGTCTATTATACCCTACGCTTCTGCGGTAGGCTCTATAATGTATGCGATGTTGTGTACCAGACCGGATGTGGCTTATGCACTGAGTGTGGTAAGCAGGTATCAGTCAAACCCTGGGGAGAAATATTGGATAGCAGTAAAGAACATTCTCAAGTACCTGAGAAGGACTAAGGAGATGTTCTTGGTGTATGGCGGAAAAGACCTGCAGATTGAGGCCTTTGCTGACTCCAGCTTCCAGAGTGACAAGGATGATTCCAAGTCCATGTCGGGTTTTGTCTTCACCCTCAATGGAGGGGCGGTGTGTTGGAAGAGCTCCAAACAGGAAACCGTTGCGGACTCGACTATGGGCGGAATACATCGCCGCATCTGATGCCGCAAAAGAAGCTGTCTGGATGAGGAAGTTCTTGAGAGAACTTCAGGTGGTTCCGTCCATTGTTGACCCAATACCTCTGTATTGCGACAACAATGGGGCTATAGCTTTAGCGAAGGAACCCAGGTCCAATCAGAAATCCAGATACATCTTAAGGTGGTATCACCTGATCAGGGAGATCGTGGATCGCCAGGAGATCGAGGTCCGGAGAGTTGCTTCAGAAGATAACACAGCAGATCCATTCACCATGGCCTTGCCCCAGACTCAGTTCGAGCGGCTGATCGAGATGATAGGTCTTCGATACGCCAGTACATGGCCTTAGTGCAAGTGGGAGATTGTTAGTGTATATGCCCTAGAGGCCATTACTGTATCATACTAGTTTGTATATTACTTAATGGAAGCTTGGGATATTCATAGTTGTATATACAATCTTGCTTGAAATGGTAGTATGCTACTTGGTTTGTCTATGCTTTAATATGTGCATGTGTTTCTTTTAGCATATAGCTGATATACATATTAGTAGAGCCCTTAGGATCTTTGCTTGATTACCGGCGTTGTGATGGCGCTCACACTCGTGGGAGCTGGGTGATCTATAAGCACATCCTTATACAGGTCCTTAGTCGTTGGACTATCGAGATAGGGCATCGATACTCCGGAGTAGACTAGCGTATGCGCTTCTCATCCCAGTGTGGGAGACGGTCTGTCCCACAGCCGTCAGTGCGTCGTACTTGAGATAGTATGCGGGTGCTCGTTAGGTTACGAGTACACTGGACAGGACTCGTCGGGAACTGTTGGTTGGTATTATACCTATCGTCAGTTATCAGTTCCCAGGTGACATGAGTACAGCTTAGTCCGCTGACTTGACACTGTCACTTCGCCTCAAGTGTGTTCCCACTGCACTTTGATTACTACCCTACCACGGCTCAAAGGAGTCGTGCAAACATGTAGTTTTTGGGTGCAGTCCCGAAGCACTTAGAGGCAGTGATGGTTAGACAGGATTCGTCTCTCCCGGTATTGGGGGTTGACATCGCGCTGTGTCCAGGAAAGCCATTACACGAGTAGTCCCTGGCCAGGGCAAGCGAGATATATTGGTAGGTTTCCAGTGTTATCTCAGGATGTTCTGGGTTACACTCCGGCACGACTTGTACCGCTATTAGGGGACTGACGTTCACCGCCCCCCTAGGCCCGCCATGCGATGTATCAGATGAACAGACCGGACTGTACGGAGATTGTCACACACAGGCTCAGTAGGAGTTCAGATGGGGTTCACCTCATCAGTCTTCTTATCGACATCTATCTGGGGACCGTTACGTACAGCTAGTGCCGCTTGCGGTCTGTGGTTAAACCCACTGCCAGCGTAGTGTCGAGTCTTTAGAGTCCCACACAGAGAGCTATTCGCCTTTAGGCAAAATGAGTAGAGGTCGCATGGTTTTGCGACAGGGTTCGTTCACATCCGCGCACTTGTGCACGTTTGCTGTCCGGACAGTTTATACTAGCGGGCTTTGGTTTAAGCCAGATCCTAGTATATGATTTGGGATTGGTTTTTCTCATTGTGTTCGTGTTCCTCGGATCACGAATACGGGTGCATATGCACAGTTGCTTGAGACAGAGGGAGAGGACTTTGATTAGGGTTAATGACTATTGTCATTTTATTAACCCTAATGCTTATGTGTGTATTATTGTTAATTGATATTAGTTTTATAATTGTGCATGGTTATGGTTGTTGACCATTTGACCTCCTTGACTTGTTGACCTAGGTTGACACTTTGACCATCATCATTTCTTTTGGAAGATGCTTTTTGATCCTTGCAAATTGAAATGATAATGGTCATGTCATGATTAACCATGACAATTATCTTACTAATTATCTAATTAAAATAATACACATATATTTGTGAGAATGGTTTATTCTATTCTCATTCTATCATTTCATTTCTCTCTCTTGTTCTTCCTCTCCCTCAAGCTCTCCCCTCTCATGTGTTGAGAAACACTTGAGCTTGATAAAAACCCACTCTTGATCATCTCTACTCTCATCTAGGGTTGAAGGACTAGCACTTCTTGAACCCTAGTTACTTCAAGCTTGGAGTTGAAGCCAAAGGTTGAGGCTTTCGGGTGGATCTTTCTTTGACGGGAGAAGACGATAAGGTGACCTCCTTCCACTACTCCAAGGAGCAAGGAGAGAAGGACAAAAAGCCCAAGGTATAACCTTTCTAGCACTTAGCTAGTTTCTAGTTAGCTTTAGCAAGTTTTTGTTTAGCAAAGATCCTTCAAGCTATAGTCCATGTTGCCTAAGCTCATAAAAATCCGATTTTTATTCCGTTTTCCGCCTCCCCGCAAGTACCGAGGTGGGCAACGTGGACTTACACTAATCCACTGTTATATATACATATGAGTAAAAGAAATATCATGAAACCAATGTGTCAAGCATCGACACAGAAATACTGATCTATCAGGTGTTGTCACCAAGACTGGCCCTGATAGGTACGTATCATACGCTATCTCGAAAACCCGAGTGCCCAGCTTCGACCCTCGAATTTCGATGTATTCCATACGTACATAACTCCGGTCAGTATCCTCCCAATATCCGCCGAGTTTAAATACAATCATCGGTAGGTAGTGGTCCCACTGTCAGGCTCATCGTCTTCTGCGCGACAGATCCGTTCTCGCCCCGGGGTACTATACCGGGCCCACCATGTACCCGCAAACGGATCATCCGCCTCCTCGAATCGGGTATATATATATATCAAAACCGATAAAACTCATGGTGGACTGAAATATCATATCAAGGGTAACCGGGTTTTAAAAACAATTACATACTTTCTTTTTAAATACCCACGGTTTCCAAATCCAGAAATATCATGGAAACAACATATCTCGATGCGAATAATCAGAAGCATGATGTATGCGACATGTAAAGAAATGCAAGCATATCAGTATGTCATGCAACATGGAATAGTAATATGCACATATTGAGGGAAACCGCTCTTTTAAAATGAATCAGTTTAAAGAGTATCTTGCTGTTCCCAAATCTCCAAGTCAAGCCAGAATCATCTATGTATGCGCAAATACGTATGAATATACAGTATATAGGTACACAAGTATGCCATGCACGGGTCATATCCTGAATGCAACAGTACTACAGTGTAGTGACATGGCAATTATCGATGATGAAGTGTGTGAGCCGGCAAGCAAGTGTACGTGGAACATACGCATCATTGATAATGGTGCTGGTGTCCTAACAGCATGATTGTAATATAGCAATAAACACATCTACACATGAAAAGCGATGCGAATAGCATGAATATGCGAAAGTCGAATAATCAATGCAACAGTAACGAATCTACATCCATATGTATATGTCATGAAGTTATGCCATTTGAAATAAGACGAATCGGGATTTTTAGTAAAATAAGGGCTACGGTGTTTTTAAGAAAGGATGCGTCTTTGAAAATATCCGTAGAATCCCTTTTTGCCTATCTTTGAAATACTCCCGATTCGTTAGTTTTGAAATAGGTATGACTCTGGTCTAGTCTAACATCTACTATACAAACTACAGATCTAACTATCAAGTCAATCGGGAGGGATATGGAAACCACCTAAATCTGAGTCGATATATAAAAATATAAATATAATAGTCGGTGATCCCGCCTCAATAGTATCGCGTACGATAAAGTATATCATATGACATCCTCGAGTCATGAGTGCGGATCTATCATCAATAAAAGCTCGTACGGTAAATAGTCGTACGGCATCCCAATAGCTGGGTACGGGTCAATATCACAATCATCACATCAATTATCTGGTATCCTTGTCGTCATAACACATAATCTGGGGTACTGATCCAAGTCTAGTACAAAACGATACCATCTATATAAGCATGAATGCGTGTGTGAAACACACGTCCAAAAGCCCGCTAAGAATCATATGCCGTATCCCAAATACGAATCACATCATATCACTGATCTCACGGCACTATGCCCAATATCATCGACTCATCTCCAATGTCATCGACTATCATCATCAACACAGTATAAGTATAATGAATATGCAAGGGTGTGCGTGTGGGTGTAAACCTATTCTAGGGTTCGCGACTAGGAACTACACTTGTTTACTTCTAACCCTAATCTATCCATGATACACCTAACACAATACCCACGACACACTATAAACTATCATATATATAATATATACATATATAGTATACCAACTTCGGACTGCGGGGGTGCTATACGCCATCCACCCGACTTCCCACGTAGATATAATCTACTCACCTTGCGTCTTCATTTGTCGGCGTCGCCACGCTCTTGCTTGTCGTCCTGAAGTCTTCATGGGGTACCTACACATCACACGTATCGCATCGCATTAAAACCAAATCAAAACACCAACGACACACGAAAACCAAAACGATACGCTGAGGGGCCTATAGGTTAGAACCTATGGACTACACTTTCAAATCCATCAATCAATCCTCGATATCGTCGTATAAACGCCAAGTATTCGAGGTAAAACGCAATACGCAAATCCAGAATTCAAAATACGGAATACGAAAACACGAATCCAAAACAGCAACTAGAGAAAAGGGTCCCAGATTTCACCCTAGGTCAAATTGGACAATTTTGCACATGCCAGAGCACTAAATTAGCATCTAATTAATCAGAAAAACTTTAAAATGGCATAATTCCATGAAATACCCTATTTTAGAATTTTCCATAATTTTTTTCCAAAATTTTTCCCATTTATCTTTATTTAATTATACCGAAATATTAAAATATTCATTAAAATAGTATTAAATTATAAAAATTCCCAAAAATAATATTTTATGTTTTTGAAATGTTACATGTTTTATGGTTTTTTTCAAAAAGGTCCTCTTAAAAAAGGAATTTATTTGTAAATAATTTTTTTTATTATTTATTAAAACTGAAAATTTTCAAAAATACCCCCAAATTTTTATTTTTATTTTTATTTGTTTTTATATAATTACAAGTGTTACATACCCCTAAATTTATTTGAAACAGTGTTTCCACTGTTTATGGACGGATAACCGAAATTTAGGGGTAGATGGAGGAGATCGGTCAATGTAATTCGGCCCCTGCAAAAGCAGGAGCTCCTCCGAAGGGTCCGCGGTGAGGAATGGTTTAAGTCGATATCCGTTCACTTTGAATAGTGAACCGTCCTCCGGATTTTTTAAATCGACCGCACCGTGCGGATATACGGCGCGCACCAAAAATGGCCTTTTCCATCGAGATCTGAGCTTGCCGGGATGGAAATGTAGCCGGGTGTCGTAAAGTAAAACCTGTTGACCAGATTTGAAAGTTTTGCGCATAAGGTGTTTATCGTGAAACACCTTCGTTCGGTTTTTGACAACAACCGTGTTCTCGTAAGCTTCATCCCGAAGCTCGCTTAATTCATTCAATTGTAGCTTTCTATGGCTGCTCGCATCTCCTAGAGATAGATTCAACTCTTTTATTGCCTAAAATGCTCGATGCTCAATTTCAACTGGAAGGTGGCAAGCCTTTCCATAAACAAGCCTATACGGAGACATGACAAGATCGATCTTATAGGCAGTTCGAAATGCCCAAAGGGTATCAATCAGTTTTGACGACCAATCCTTACGGTTTTTGGAAACCGTTTCCTCCAATATCTGTTTAATTTGCCGATTTGAAATCTCGGTTTGCCCACAAGTTTGGGGATGATAGGGTGTTGATAGCTTGTGATTAATGGAATATTTCCGCATTAAGGACTTGAAAGTCCTATTACAGAAATGAGTTCCATTGTCGCTGATAATTGCGCGGGGGTGCCCAAACCGACAGAAAATGTTTTCTTTCAGGAACCTAAGGACAACCTTGTTGTCATTAGTCCGGCTGGGCACAGCCTCGACCCACTTAGAAACATAGTCAACAGCGAGGAGAATGTACAAGTTCCAACAAGAATTGGGAAATGGTCCCATAAAATCTATCCCCCAAACATCAAAAATATCCACAACCAGTATTGGTTGGAGCGGCATTTCGTTTCTCCTAGATATCCGGCCCATGTGTTGGCACCGGGAGCATGTCTTGCAGTAATCATGTGCGTCTTTAAAAAGTTGTGGCCAGTAGAAACCACACTGCAAGATCTTTTCTGCTGTCTTTTTAGGCCCAAAATGCCCGCCACACGCTTGATCGTGGCAAACTGACAGCACGCTCTTAAATTCATTGTCGGGGATACACCGACGAATAATTTGGTCGGGACAGTATTTGAATAGATAAGGTTCATCCCAGTAAAAATGTTTTACCTGGGATAGTAATCGGAGTCTGTCCTGATTCGACCATTCATTTGGTATAAGTCCGGTGGCCAAATAATTCACAATATCTGCGAACCAAGGTTCGCATGATACAGTCAAGAGCTGCTCATCTGGAAAAATGTCTGTTATAGGAAATTGAAGCGTCGGCGAAGAAGGGAGGCGTGAAAGATGGTCGGCGACTACGTTTTCACATCCTCTCTTGTCTCTGATGACAAGGTCAAACTCTTGTAGTAAGAGGATCCAACGTATCAGTCGTGATTTAGCGTCCTTCTTCGCAAAAAGATGGCGAAGAGCTGAGTGATCAGTGTGAACGATGACTGGAGAGCCGATTAAGTAGGGCCTGAACTTTTCTAATGCAAACACATCAGCTAAGAATTCCTTCTCGGTTGTTGTGTAATTTAATTGGGCCTCGTTCAAGGTTCGGCTAGTGTAATAAATTACATGCGGCATCTTATTGATGTGCTGTCCAAGGACAATACCAATGGCAAAATCAGATGCATCACACATAATTTCAAATGGATGCGTCCAGTCAGGAGAAGAAAGAATGGGAGCAGAAGTAAGTGAGTTTTTCAATGACTCGAACGCCTTCATACAGCTCGAGTTGAAATCAAATGTGGTGTCCTTGGCCAACAAAAGAGCCAAGGGTCTAGCAATCTTGCTAAAATCCTTGATGAACCGTCTGTAGAAACCGGTATGGCCAAGGAAGGCTCGAATGTCTCGGACGCATTTTGGAGGAGGAAGATTGGAAATGACTTCAATTTTAGCTTTGTCTACCTCAATGCCATTTTGCGAGATGATATGTCCTAAGACAATACCTTCTCGTACCATAAAGTGGCACTTCTCCCAATTTAAAGTAAGGTTCTTATCCTTACATCGGGTAAGGACTGCGTCTAAATTTAGCAAACACTCATCAAAGGAGTCGCCGAAAATGGAGAAATCATCCATGAAGATCTCCAAGAATTTTTCCACTATGTCTGAAAAAATACCCATCATACACCGCTGGAAAGTAGCGGGTGCATTGCATAACCCAAAGGGCATGCAACGGTAAGCAACCGAACGGACAAGTGAATGTGGTCTTGTCTTGATCCTTTTCGGCGATGGGAATTTGATTATAGCCGGAGTAGCCATCCAAAAAGCAATAAAATTCATGCCCAGCCAATCGTTCTAGCATTTGGTCGATAAAAAGTAATGGAAAGTGGTCTTTCCGTGTCGCGGGGTTGAGTTTTCTATAATCGATGCATACTCGCAACCCAGTTTGGGTGTGAGTAGGTATTAACTCATTCGCCTCATTAGTTATGACCGTTATGCCTGATTTCTTGGGGACAACATGAATGGGGCTAACCTGCTGGCTATCAGAGATAAGATAAATGATACCACTATCAAGACATTTTACAATCTCCTTTTTAACAGCCTCCTTCATGACTGGGTTGAGGCGTCTCTGTGGATCTCTTGCTGGCTTGGCATCATCCATCATATGAATATGATGTTCAACTATTAGAGGACCTATCCCCTTGATGTCCTCCATAGTCCATCCAAAAGCTTGCCGATTGTTATGCAAGATCGTCAAAAGGGCTTTCTCTTGCTCTGGGGCTAGAGAATCCGAGATGATAACAAGTAGGGTCTCATTCTCACCTAAGTAAGCGTATTTAAGGTGAGACGGCAATAGCTTGAGTTCGAGTGTTGGAGGCGAAACAATTGAAGGTAAAATCGGTGAAATTGTCTCAAACTCGAAGGATTCCAATAGAGGTTCAAAACGAGTGTAAGCAACCGAGTCGGATGGTTCAGCTATCTCATCCGAAAATTCAAAGGATTCAAACTCGGGTGGTGATGGCTCAAGATCGTTCATGAAAGTGAAACACCCATAATCATTATCGGGAGTGAAAGTAGTATCAGATTCAAGGAGGAACGCACTAGTGGCGTCAAAATTATTGTTGTGATCGAACATAAATTTCTCGAGCTCACAGTCCTCCTAGGTGATCTCTTAGATTGAGCAAATATAAAGTATATTAGCGTTAGGTTCGGAGGGCTGATTCCCCAACTTAAAAATGTTGAGTTCAATTGTCTTGTTCCCAAAAGATAGGTTCATCGAACCATTTCGACAATTGATCACCGCATTAGAAGTTGCAAGGAATGGTCGACCGAGTATCACCGGAATTTGACTCCGGGGGTTAGCTACAGGCTGTGTGTCCATAACAATGAAATCAACGGGGAATATGAAGTCCCCCACTTTAATCAACACATCCTCTAACTCACCCCGAGGATGGGTGATAGATCTGTCGGCCATTTAGAGAGTACAATGTGTGGATTTTAGCTCTCCAACGCCTAATTGCTCATACACTGAATAAGGAAGCAGGTTAACACTGACACCAAGATCTAATAGTGCGCGGTTGATGTTCTTATCCTCAATAGTTATTGAAATTGTAGGACATCCATGGTCCTTTCGTTTTTGAGGTAAAGGTTGGGTAAGAGCATCACTTACTGCACTAGCCAAGAAAACTTTCTTAGGTACCTGTGATTTCTTCTTCTTGGTGCATAAGTCCTTCAAGATTTTAGCGTAAGAAGGGACTTGTTGGATTGCATCCAAGAGGGGAATGTTAATGCTAACCTGTTTAAATAACTCCACGATCTTCTTCATTTGTGGAGTTTGTTTATTGGATCTCAATCTGTTTGGAAATGGAATATTTTGAAAATTGGTCGAGTCCAATGTTTGTGGAGGAGATTGCGGAGTAGGAACGAATCCCAGTGTTGGTGTTTTCGTGGAGTGAGATGTGGGTCCGTTCGGCACAGCAGAATAAGTAGAGCCTTGTGAAGAATGGAGAACAGACTCTGAAGACGAAGAAGAAGAAGAAGAAGAAGAAGCGGCGGCCGGAGTGTCATCATCAATGCCAACATTGTTATGCAATGTCCTTCCAGATCTCAATGTAGTCACGACACTCACATTATGGTTTTGTTGTTCAAGAGCAACATGTGCATTCTGTGGGTGACCAGGATTTGGCAGTGGTTGAGATGGAAGCATCCCCTTCTCTCGCTCGCTCAAAGCAGCATTCAGTTGTGCAATTTGGGCTTCAATGGTTTTGATGCTTTGCCCATGTGATGCAGTGTGTTGCACCAAAGACTGAATGGAAGAATGGATGTTGGCAGAGGATTGAGTTGATTGTTTTAAAAACGCATCCAGACTTCGTTCTAACGAGATAACCTTATCGTTATTTTGCGGAACAAAATTGTTTTGAGGAAAAGAGTTGTTTGGTGCAAAATTGTTCATTTGATTTTGGTAAGGTTAGGGTTGGAAAGGTTGCTAATATTGAGTTTGTTGATGAGCTTGTTGTTGGGGAGGAGCCCTCTGAAAATTGTTGTTGCCTTGGAATTGTTGTTGATTTTGATTCCAATCAAAATTGGGGTGGTTCCTCCAACCAGGATTGTAAGTTGAAGAGTATGGATCATTTCTTTGTCTTTGCTGAAAGACAGCACTGACTTGATCCTGTCCTTGAGCAGGTGGGTTGTAAGGACACTCTTCAGTCAAATGGGACGGATCCGAATAACAAGCGCATATAGTGCGAGGGGGTAGAGCAGGGGAAGGAGAAGGCGATGAGAATTTGCTCTCAATTGCTTCTAATTTTCGTGTAATTGCGGCCATTTCGGCTTTCATTACAATTGACATATCAAGTTGGTGAACGCCTGCCCTAGATGGACCGGATGAAGTAGATGAAGTGGACGAAGTGGTATGTCCAGTGCTTTCCCACTGAAGTGTTTGTTCAGCAAGATCGTCGAGAAATTGCCAAGCTTCGTCGTCAGATTTGGTTAGGAAGCGACCTTGACAAATAGTTTCCAGCAACTGCTTAGTTGCTGGGTTCAATCCTTCGTATAAAGTTTGGCAAAGTTGCCATCTCTCGATACCGTGATGAGGGCACTGAACAAGAAGGTCTTTGAATCTTTCGAAACACTTCCTAAAAGGTTCGGAAGGAGGCTGGGAGAATTGGTTAATTTCATTACGAATTCTCGCGGTTTTATGATGTGGGTAAATTTTTTTAAGAAATGCCTTAACAAACTCTTCCTAACTGTTTATGGAATGTGATGCAGTACTATATAGCCATTTTTCAGCTAGGTCACACAATGTGAAGGGATGACTCATAGCCTTATAGCATCATCGGATAGTTGGGTGGTCTTCATCATTGCACAAACATTCTGGAATTTGTTAATGAAGATATAGGCATCTTCGAATTCCAGCCCGTGAAATTTAGGCAACATGTTGATGAAGTGGGGCTTAATTTCGAAATTGTCCCCATTTGCCGGCGGGAGTGAAAGACAAGTAGGAAGTGCGGAGCGGGAGGGATAGAAACGATCCTGGAGCGCGATTCGTTGTGGCGCTTCAACAGGAGTTAAAGGGTTGTGAGGATTGAATCCTGACATCTCTTTAGAAGAAGATGAATGTGAAGATGAAGGTAAGGATGAAAAAGAAGTGGAGGGAGTTTCGACTTCGGAGTCGAACGCGTCGTCGGTAGCGAATAATGAGACACGGACTAAATGGGCACTAGTGTCCCTAGTCCAACCGGACATACACTAAACAAGTCTTAGTGTAGTCAAACGTAGAATGTGAGGGTAAGAAAATGTTAATGGGAAATGTGGGTGAAGGTTAGGTGCAATGGAATTCTAGCGACAAATGGAAAGTTTTTTTGTAAAAATTTTGTTGTTTTTTTATATAGAGTTTTGCAAATTTTTTTTTACGGAACTACGATACACTTTCAAACAGTCACAATTTAAGCATGCACAATCAAGCCTAGGTCTAGGATCTCCTAAGTCAACTAGACTGCTCCTAACTGGTCCAAAGCGACAAGTTGTGAGATATCTCTCAAATCGGCTCTTCACTGCCTATTGTGGCCTGGTAAGCACAAGTGAAGAAAGGAGGGATCCGCTCACGAATCACCGTGAGACGGGCCTTTTAAAGTTACTATTCTCACTTGTCTAGCCCAGACACCACAAAGTCAGGTTTAGATAAACGACTGAATGCCCACAACCTTCCTCTGTCCTAATAAGCGCGACAGTACTTAATTGGCCGAGTCTTGATATTTTTTAATTAACTCAAGATTGATGCATATTCTTTTTGTGATTTCTGGGGTCTTAGGAAGGGTAATGAAATCCCCACCCAATCTGGATTGGTGTTATAGCCCCTTAAATTCCGTTTTAAAAATGCAAAGCAATTAACACACAAAATCTAAAACACTTGCCGATTTTTTTTATATTTGCGACGCAAAGAATCCTGCACAAAAATGATTTATTGGAGAGGGAGAAGAAGTTTTGCGCAAAGAACCCTGCAGGAAAATTTTTCAGTGGAGTTCAGGGGGTAGAAGAGAAGACAAAAATACTTACAGAGAAATTTTGGGGCGCTGATGTCAGCAAACGGCCGCGGATCTGCGGCCAAATGCTTGTTTATGCGGCAGTTCCGCGGTGTAAAAGTCAGTTCAGGCCTCCAAAAGTTTTCTGTGTGCTGTTATGGTTCTCCTCTGTCTGTTCAGATCTTCTGTTTGTTGATTTGCTTATTGGGCTTAATCCAGATCTGAATCTGTCCGTCTTCCTTTCCTGCACAATTCGCACAATACCCAATCAAAAATAACAAGATGATTTTTTTTATGTTTTTATATTTTCAATTTTTATAATTTTCGATTTTAATTAACCCGAAATTACTAAAAGAAATAACTACCGTTTTCCCGGCAACGGCGCCATTTGATTGTTGTGAGATTTTGCGTGTGCGTTTTAAATTTTAAAGAATACCGCAATCAAGACGGTGTCGCTTGGTAGCTAGCCGGTTGAGTACGGGTCGGTCCACAGGGAAATGGTGTTATTGTCTTTAAGCTCTAACTAGTTAAGTCCTATTTTTGGTAGGTTTTGTTTTAAATTCTAAGAGTGAAATTCAATCGATTTAAAGTCTTGCTTGGGTTAGGATTAGGTTAGTTTGGAAAATGGATTCTATTCACTGCTTTCTTTGCCCTAGTTAAGAATATAGGTGTTAGGGTAATAGTCAACAAAGGGGATTAGCACGACTAGGAAGAAACTTAGTTTCTTCCTTTTGGTCCTTGTCCGTCATTTCTTAACTCTTAGCCCTAACCTCTATTTAAATCAACCACAATCGGTCTAACTAAGGAATCACCGCTATCTTGTGGGATAGGGTGCCGTAGTGAGCGGTGTGTGGTTCAATTAAATAAAGTCCGTATTAATTAAAATTATAGGGGCAAGGAAAGGAGTGAGAGAGATTTCCTTCTCTTAAACCGTCCCTATCCTAACCCTAACAAGTGAGGAATTACTCACTCATTAGGAAAGTTACGATAAAATTCATTTTTCTAATTTTAAAAGACTATCTAAGTTGCAAATAAAAGACAAAATAAAATAGCAGATAATAAATTTCAATTAAGAAGAATGCAAGATAAAATGGAAAACAAAACTTACTTTATTGATACCTCTTGACGATTACAATGGAAATTAAAAAATTTAAATCTAGAAAATAAAAAGAGGCATGCCTAATTAGGCTTTCGGCTTTCCTATTTATAGATAGGAGAAACCCTAGGTTTTACATCTGATCCACATTTCAAATTACA